>OX244038.2:54410416-55737096 GCA_945859785.2 Tridacna gigas
GTATTTTTTTAATTCTTAATCGTAATTTTAAGTAAGTTTTTAAAGCTACATAATGAATAGCATATTTTTCTTTATCATTTAAGTTTGGAATTAATTTTTCTACTTTTCCTATTTTTAACCTTTCTGGTGCTAATGAAAAATCATCATGTTTATCATGTAACTCTTCAGGATACTCTAAATCTACCACTAAAAAGCACGGATAATTTTCCCAATTTTCTAATTCTTCATCAGTCATTTTTTTAAAACCACCTACAGGTAAAGGTTTGCTCATTGCCCAAGGATAAAGACTGTTTTTATCTATATATAATAAATATTTTGATGGTTTTGTTGGGTCATATGCTTTACCCATATATTTATTGTTTGCCTTTGAATATCTTTTACTACACATAGATACTCCACCCCTTTTTAGTTTTTCAGCAATGTAAAGTTGATCTCGGTCTGATATTAGTTCTGGTTTTATTTCACTTATCATAAGCATTGCATCATAACCATAACCAGGTAAAGTATAATACCAAGCAGGATCTAAACCAAAATTTTTAAGGCTAGCATCTCTAAAGTTTTCAATAATATCCACTAAAAGCAAAACATCCACTTTATTGTAAAGCTTTAAATAATCCTTAAATGTTTTCATGTTGAAAGTTTTCCAAACATTTAATGCGTGTTCATAATCTTCATCACTAATATGTTCTTTGTCTAAACTCGAATAAAATTTTTCTTTTGGCGGTAGTTGTGTTTCTTCTAATTTTTCGAAACAATCCAACCAATCATAAGGAAAAACTCCTTTTCTTCTAACAAGTGGTAGTTGTTCTCTCGTAAAATATCTTGATAAAATATTAAACTGGTTTTCACTTAAAGATGATGTAAGTTTATCCAAACTTTCTGCTAAAAATTTAAAACTATCTAAAAACCTTATTTGATGAAATTTATTTTTTTCAACATAAATATGCTTAGTAAAGCTAATATATTTTTCCTCATTGTTAGGAAAACAACTGATACGACCACTAGTTTTACCGAGAAACTTAATAAAAAGGTGGGCATCATAATCGCTTAAGTTATGAAAGAAAACGGGTGTAAAGTCAGGAATTTTTGCTTACCAGTAAAATGACAATGGTCTCTTACTTTATAATTTTCATGAGTAAATTCTTCTTTACATAACCAACAATGTGTTTCTCTTTTATGTAATTTTTCTTCATCTTCTGTTATTTTAATTGACGCTGGATTTTGATAATATTTTTTATGTAATTCTTTAATATCCTCAGTTAGCTTTTCTATAAAAATTTTATCACTATCTTTACCAACATATTCTCTTAATATTGGTTGACAAACCTCATCATCAAAACATTTTATGTTATAGTCAAAGCTACAAGGAATATGCTTTTGTGTTTTTATAGTATAACTTTCTTCTTGACTTGGTTTTTCCTGGTTTTCTATAGGTTCCAACACGCTTTCAAAATCAGCAACTACAACAAAAGGCACCTTAATTTTTCTGTTGTGATTTATAAATTCTATTATGGTTCCTGGTTCAGGCATTTTTAAATTAACTCCATCATGATCTGTGCAATACTTCATATGTTTTTCTAAAAGTTTTTCACTTCCAAAATGACCCATACAAAGCATACAATACTCAATACCACTATGGTTGCTTACTTGCATTCTCAATAGAGCTTTAATTTTTTTTATTAAAACATAATGTGATTTTTCATCATCTTTAATTAAAAGTAAATTTACATGATTTTTTCTTAAACTTTTTATAGCTCTAACGCGTCTGATTTTTTTGTTATCATCATACATATAAACATTAACACTAATTTCATGATTTAGTCTTTCAAACTTATCTATATCATGTAAAGAAACAGGATATGTAATTCCTTTCATGTTTATGCTATTTTCCTTTGATTTTAAATTACCATCAATTCTTTCAGCATTTTTTTCTGTTGGATTTAAATGCCTTAAGATAGACCATGTAAAACATTTTTCATCATCCTCATTTTTCATATTGATACATGCCTTTTTGTTAGCTATCCATCTTGGAAGAGGTATATATGATGAAGCTTTTAATGTTTCATAAAATACCGTATGTA
Organism: Tridacna gigas; assembly: GCA_945859785.2. Lineage (NCBI taxonomy): Eukaryota > Metazoa > Mollusca > Bivalvia > Cardiida > Cardiidae > Tridacna > Tridacna gigas. The sequence goes on from OX244038.2 coordinate 54,412,498, forward strand.
TCTTTAAATGTATTATACTATCTAATTTCCAACCGCTACCCTTTTTTAAAAAATTAACAAAATTTTCTAAAATTCTTTCTACCATAGTAAAGTATAAATCAGTTACATTAGTTCCATCTAAATTAATTTCATTTATATCAGAAGAAAAATTAGCTTTGACTTTTTCTTCATTTTCCCCCTCGCCCCTTTTCATATAACATTGAAGGTTCATTTTTACTTTAGTCTCACGTTTCTTACTTAAAACATTTATTATAGATGGTTGTGCCAATGCAAAAAACTCATCAGGAAATGTATCAGGAATTCCTTCTATTTTATGTTCTTCAACCCAATTTTTTAGAGCTGATTGCGACTTTTCAACCACTATTTGATTTACTTTACTATATATTTTTTTTAATTTTATCTTTAAGCGCTTTTACTTCAGGTGAAATACTAGGTTGTACCACTCTAACATTTTCTAAGCTTCTTAACAAATCATTAACTGAAGTAGTTGGTGGAGTGGCTGGCCTTTGTCTTGATGTAGATGGTAACGGTGGAGCAATTGTTGGTATTAAAACTGGATCCCTTGTGGTTCCAATATCTCTTTCTAATATAGAAGGACCAGTATTGATTAAAAGGGTAATTAATTCATCACGTCTAAGTCTTGAGTATCTTCTTAATCCTCTATCCCTTGCTAAATTTCTTAATCCTCTTACTGTGTATCTATCAAATTCTTTATCCATATTTTTTTTTTAATATAAAAAATCTTTCCTTAAGTCAAAATTTTATTATTTTTTAAAAAATAATAAAATTAGAGAATGTCAATTCTATATTTACCATTCCAAACTCTTCCATTCCAATTTTCAATCGTTTGAGGACGTCGGTCGATAAACTTACTAGCCTTGTAAATTGATGGAAAGGTTGTTGTTTCTCCTGTTTTAACATCCTTCAAGGTAACTTTTTTAGGATTTTTTCCTATATCTTTTAATCTATCATAATTAGGAATTTTCTTTAATCCTTTTTTATCTTCTTTTTCCACAGAATATAATCCATGCTCTTTTAAAACATCAATATACTTTTTCTTGTTCCAATAGGAATAAAACTTAATATTGTTATCTGTTAAAATTTTTTTAAAATCAGCAATCTTTAGCATATTTTTTGTTTAAAATAAAAATTACTTAATACACTACACTCATTTTATTTCCATCACTCTGGAAGTTAATTAACCTGTCACTAAGTAAAACCGCAAATGCTTCAGTATTTGCTGGAACAGGTACACTGAATGTTGCTTTAACGTGGATATCAGTAACAGAATACTTAAGCCTTTCACTTTGTTTAGATAAATCAAACACAAACAAAGGAAAAATAAATTTAAAGTCATAAGGAGTAATATTAGGGTTTGATACCAATTCATCCATGTTAAAAGACTTTTTTCTAAATGAAGCAGCTTCACTACATATTCTACTAATTTGATTAGCAGTACAATTTATATCATAATCATATAGTGGATATTTTTTTGAACCTAACATTACATAAATATTTTTAATAATTATGCTGTCAAATACAGCTACGTTTTGTTCTTGGTTATTACTTCTATTTGTTTGAAAACTAACCATTAAAAAACGCGGCACCTCAGGAGATGATTTAGATGATAACCTCCAAGTAAAACCTGTTGCTTGTGGAACTGCGATAGAGTCGCTTTGTATCATTCTATATCCAACTGGAAATTTTTCTTTCTTCTCGATAAATTTGAAAAGTTCCAACTTGTTACCATCTTCCGGTGTTACATGCGGCATAAACCAAGATACCCTCAGTAAATTAACTCTACCGGGTTCATGTCTAGCAGGATTACCGCCTGCAGCTGCAACAGTTTGAGCCCTAAAAATTGCGTCATTATCATTATTTCTTGTTAAGGTTAAAGTTTGTTTCATACCATATAAAATTTTGTTATAATCTTCACAAAGACCAAATATATGTTTTAAGGGTATACTAAAACTAAATGTTCCAACTGGATTAGAACTAAAAATAAAGGCTCTTCTTGTTGAAAAACCAGCATTATTAGCACTATTTGCAACGTTTCCGGTATCCTTACACCACAGTTGGTTTAACCCCTGTGATTTAGAAAAGTCATCTGGGTATTTTAACAGACCTAGCATTGCTGTAGCCTGACCAGGATAATTAATTGTTTCTATCTCTTGCCCACTAAGTTGATCTCTAATATTTTTAAACAAATACATCAACCCATTATTTGTTAAGGTAACCTCATCATTATTTACCCCAGCTGGTGTATAAGCTGTACCATCATCTTTTACTAATTCACCTATAATTTGTAAATAAGACTCAGAAGGATGATAAAAAATATCTTGAGTTTCGATATCAATCCTAATATTTCCTCCAGGGTTGTTTAGATTGGTTCCTGTAATAGGTAGATATTCATAATATTCATATTCATCAATACTATCATCTTTTAAAATCGGCGTTTTAATGTTTAAAATATCCATTTTTATTATATGCAATTATAATTTTTAAGTCAAAATTATAATTGAGTTGAGTTTTTAATATTCTAGCCATAGTTGAGGGAACGATTTGTTTTCATCATTTACAAAAACACCCTTAAGTTTAATATTTTTAAGTTTTTCAGCAGAAAACTTTTTTCTCATTTTAGGATAAATTCTATTTCCGTAAAGAATGGTTACCTTAGGTATATCATTTTCTTCTAAATAATGATTTACATCTTCTTCATATTCCTTAATGATATCAGCTTTTTCAGGTGACAATTTTAAAACAACCTTTTTATAATCATAACTTGTATTGGTAGTCTCTAAAACTTCACAATCTTCATTAAGTTTAAAATTTGCAAAAAGGATACCAACTCTTTTTGTATTGTATTTTTCATATTCAGTTATTTTAAATTTTAGCTTTGACATTCTTTTTTATTTAATGTAATAATTTGCTTAACTTAAATTTATTTTTTTCATAATACTTTAACTCCGGAACCCTTAATACTATTTAATTTCTTAACTAAATCTTGTATAGCAATGGCACCACCATCCATTAACTTGCTAATATCTTGCATTGCAGGTTGAGTTGTTGTAGTAGGCTTTTGTGTATATTTTTCTAAAATCTCTTTAGATTTTGGTGTTAAAGCCTTTTCAACTAACTTTTTACCTGCATCAACTGCGGCACTCTTTCCAACCTCTAACACTTTCTTTGCTCCTTCCTTAGCTACACTCTTACCAACATCAACTGCTAAAGATGCAATTTGTTTAGCTGCACTGCTTGTAAAGAGTTTTGTAAGAAAATTAGCTAAAGTATCAAATATTCCTGCTCCTCCATAAGCATAATTTCTTTTAAATCCTCTCTTTTGTGATGTAATCATTTTACAGTATAGCCATTAATTTTTTATAACTTTTTGTATTTAATACACGTTGTCTGTTTAATTCATCACAAATACTTACAAGCTCATTTCTTACACCTGTATTACCGGCTTTTTTGCTTGCCATTAAGAGGTCTAATCTTTCTAATAGTGAGTTAGGATTAGATGGGATAATGGTATCCAGTTTTTCCTGCCCTAATATCTCCCCAAATAGGTCTAAGTATGTTATACCACTTATTTGATGAAGAACTTTTTGGCCGAGGGTTATTAGGGTCGTTATCACGACGAAGAGCATTGGTTCTTATCATTATTTCTCTGTAATCAATAAGGTCCTCATCTTTATAAATGTTTTGATTTGGGATTTTAGCAACAATTAACTCCCATAGACCGGGTGTTCCTTTATATTCCTTACCAGCAACTATAATATCATCTTCATCAATTATTGCTAATTTGTTACCAATATAGAATTTACCATCTTTATCATATAACCCATATGTTCTATCAACATCACCTTTACCAACAAATTTTGTTAAATACTCCTTTGCGATTGGTCCAATATGATGTGTGTCTTCATAGTTTGTCAATAACTCTTGCTCTTTAGATGGATAAGCTTCTATTGTTGGATAATTTGGTAACTTAATAGCCTGAGGTAACTGTTCAATTCCCTCTTTAATTGGTTTTAGTCCTTCTGTAATCTCCTTTGTTGCGGTTTTTTGTGTTTCTGTAATAGGTTCAAAAAACTTTGAAAGGTCTGTTTGTAATTCAATTTCACCTGTTCTCTCTGCAAGTTGGTTATCACGAATTCTTTTCATTGTTGCGAGATATTCTTTTACCATTTGCTCCCTTTTTAAAGGGTCAGTTATCTTTAAAAATGTCATATTTTTTTAAGTAAAAAATTTGTTATCTTATTTTTTAACCAGTATTACCTATCTCACAAGCACAAGAAAATTTAAACTTAGGTGGTTTTAGTTTTAGTCTTAATGGGTTCCATTGTTTCTTTCTACTAGTCTCCTGAATTCCTCCGGTGCTTCCTGTTTCCCCTTCTCGATTAAGCTCTCCTGTTCCTCTAACTTGCTTTTTTTCCTTGACTTAGCCCGTATCTCTTCCTTCATCACCTTGTATTTTTCAAGTTCATCCATGATTAAAGTAAATTCTGAATGGTCTATTTTGTTGTCTGATATTGCTTTTGATATATGTGTATTAAGAGTATCAAGTTTTGCATCAGGTAACATTTTTATCTGAAGATGTTTTTTCAGATTTTGTTCTGGTTCTTCTAACAACAAACTTTCCTATCAATGCTGAAAGTCCAACAGCTAAGGCACAACCTTCTAAAGCTATCGTTGCTGGAATTGCTACAACGGTACTTAAAAGTGCTATTCCACCTGCTCCGGCACCAAGTGCTAAGGTGGTTAGTCCTGTTTCAACGTTATCCACGGTCTTGCTAATCTTCAAATACTTTTTACTTAACTGTTCCCTAACCTTAACTTCATTTTCAAGAAATGTTTGAATTTCTGATATTTTTTGTAGTCTAAAGGATTGACCATTGTCTCCTGCTGATAGTAATGGTGCAGTTGGTGTATTTCGTGGTTCTGATAGGTTAGGATAAATCTTTTCTGATAGTTCCATTTTATTAATTACAACTATTTTTTTAAATAGAATAGTAAAGACGACACAAAAATTCACCTTCATTAATTTTTAATAGGTTACCAGAGTTGTTTGTAATTGTGTAACCACATCTGGGATTTCCTCCAACACTACCTCATTTGTTATACTTATTGTTTAATTTTTAAGTTGAATGATAGAGAAATTAAAACGGCACCCCTACTCATCATAAAACCAAAACCTAAAACAATAGTTTTAATTTCACCACCTTTTAATATTAGGGGTTGTTGAGTAAAAACATCCCAAGTAACAGGATTAACTTTTTTAGCTGGATATTTAACTTCTACAGGGTTCCAAAAAATAGTTTTTGGTTGAACCATTTTAGGTTTATTTCCAAATTTATACACATTCATTCTTTTTAATTTACAAAATTGCACCTAATATAGGAATATTAGCAAATGGGCTGTTGGGTCCTAAAAGAAGACCTTTTCCATCATAAATTTTTCCACCTTGTTTTAAATACAATCCATCACCAACAGAACCTAATCCTTTACCTTTGTATAGTTTAAGATATAAACCTTCTCCATCTGTTTCAACTTGACAGATACAACCACCTTTCTTAAGATACAATCCGTTACCCATTGCTTTTTGAACTCCTGTTGATGCTAAACCAGATAGGGCACCAACTCCCAAAGCAGGTAAAACTGTTCTTGCTAATGTGGGTAGAACTGATGAAGCTAATCCTGCTAACAAAGGTAAAAATCCACCTTCTACTTTCATGTTATGTTTAAGTTGTTTAATTGACATTCTAATCGTGGTTCCCTTACCAGCTTCATAAGCTTTAGTAAGTTTATTTACTTGAGACTTAGTTAATGCTATTACATCATTACCATGCAAATCTTCATATTTTAAACGAATACTTGCCTGAGATTTGTTTTTTAAAGCATATTTAAGCTTTTCCTTTTGCCCTTCTGATATATTTACTTTAGCGTTAATGTAGTTTGACATTTTATATTTAACGTGATTCTCTTATATGAAATCTAATCGTTAATGTTTCTCCTCTTAAATTTAATATGTTTCCATCTTGGTCAGTTATCGTAACGTTTAAATCATGTATTTCATTCAACGTTAAAGGTAAATATACCAGATTAACTGGATTTTCTATTATTTTATAACCTGGAGCAACATTTGGAAAAAAGCTGTAAATTGTGTTTCTTTGAGAACCATTAACATAACTACCTGAGATTAAATCAATATTAACAAGTATGCTATTAATACTTAAGATATTAACTAAATTTTCTGATTCATGAAACCCTCGAACATATTTTGCTCTGCTAAATCCTAATACCTTTCCAATACTGTTTTCATGATTAAAATCTACCTGATATCCATTTTCAAGAATTAAAACTGATTTTAATGTATTAGTGTTTGCTGATAAACAAATATAATATTCTCCATTAAATAAATCATAATGTCCTTTTTTCTTCATTTCTTGTTGTATATAATCATTGATATCAACTAAATCATAGCTACCTGTTGGTATCTTTATCTTTTCCCGTGTGTTACCACTATCTTGTGAATAAATAAAAATGTTGTTACTATCAGTAATATTAGGAAATGAATAGTAAGTTTCAAGATTGACTAAAGCTACTTCATATTTTTTATCAGCTTCAAGTTGAAGTGGTGGAGTAAATCTTGTTTTAAAATTTGATTTGTTATCACTTACGATAATTTGAAATGATGTTTTATGGTCAGTGTTTTTTACAATTTGTTTTAGTAATTCTTCTTCCATTTTATATTTAGTAAAAATATATTTTAAAACAAAAATATATTTTTTTTAATAATTTTTATAATTTTGTGAAATATAAAAGTTATCAAAACCACTTCTATACTTTCCGTTGTTTTTGTTGTTGGTTAAGTCAATTATAACAAAACCATGAGGTTTTTCCCAACAATTTTTACAAAAATTAACAAACTCGGTTTTTGTCATATCATCCCCTACATGATCGCTAAAAATATGATTAAGATTTTTTAAGTCTTGCCTAAACAAGCAAATAAAATTTGCATTCTCTCTAATAGTTTGACGGGGTAATCTAAAATAATTTTGTGATAGATAAAAACAATCAGCATTACTATGTCTCCCTCTTACGTAATAGCTTTCACATTTGTTTTGTCTTTCTAAAAGTAAATCGTCAAAAATCATTAAATTTTTGTTTTGCCCGTTTAAATCTCTTGGGTCAGGCACATCAGATGCATTTTCAAAAAATTCACAGTTAATATCAGATTTTTCTTTAATTGTTTTGCCCCATTCTTCAACTAATGCTGTAGGTGAAACATCATAGTTTTGAACCTCATTTTTAAGTGAAAACAACCTTAATATATATTCTTTTGGTATTTTTTCTTCAAAAGCTTTTTTAAGTATGCGATATTCTGGTTGAAACAAACTTTTACCAAAAACGCATAAGTTGTCATAATCTAACCAATCGGGACGTAACAAAAGGTTAAGTAAAAGTGTAGTTTTACCACATCCTGATTTACCTACTATTAAATCTCTGATACTTCTTGGTAAAAGAGGGTGGTTAAATCTTTTTGCTAACGCTTCATTCCATGATAAATTAACAATATCCATTTTATATTAAAAAATTTATTTTAATATAAAAAAGTGTATTGTGTTAAGTGTAAAAAACAAACTGAAACAACCGATTTTGAATGTGCGGTAAGTAAAAATGGTAGAAATATGAAACGGGGTAAATGTAAAGAATGTGGAACAACAAAAACTCAATTTACTAAAATAGAGGGTGGTTCGTTGTTAAACAAGGTTATCAATAACTTACCTGTTGAAATGCATTTACCTGGTCACAACTTTACTGGTCCTGGTACCAAGTTAAAGAAAAGATTAAATCCTGATTTAACACCTAAAGAATGGTCAAAGCCTGTAAATCGTGTTGATAAAGCAGCATATCATCATGATATATGTTATCTTAAACATGATGATACAACAACAAGAAATGCTGTTTGTGATGTTAATATGCTTAAAGAGTTAAAAGGTATTTATAATCCAACAATTAGGGAAAAAATGGAAAGAGGATTGGTTTCCTCATTAATTGGTACTAAAAAAAGATTTGGTATGGGAATTAAAAAAAAATGACCAAAATATAACGCTAGCAGAAGAATTACATAAACCTGTAAAAAGAAAATTTAAGAAAAGGAGAGTTAGAGTAAATGGTATTGATAGAATATGGGCTGCAGATTTAGTAGATATGCAAGCATTTTCTAAACTTAATCGTGGTGTAAAATATCTTCTTGCTGTCATTGATATCTTTTCAAAGTATGGATGGCTAATACCATTAAAAGATAAAACTGGAAAATCTGTTTCTATCGCATTGAAGAGTATTTTTAAGGAAAGAAAACCTGAGAAAATGTGGGTGGATAAAGGTAAAGAGTTTTATAACAAAGAAGTTAAAGACTTGATTGAATTATATTCTACTGAAAATGAGGAAAAATCCAGTGTTGTTGAGAGATGGATTAGAACAATGAAAGAAAAAATGTGGAAGTATTTCTCTGCTCACTCAACAAATGTTTATATTAACGTGTTACCAAATCTTGTTAAAGAATATAACAACACGAGACATTCTTCTATTAAGATGACTCCAACTGAAGCAAGTAAGAAGAAAAATGAAAATAAAGTTTGGAAAACATTGTATCCTGATTATAATCAAGTAAGAGAGGATATCAAACCAAAGTTTTCTGTTGGAGACAAAGTAAGGATAAGTAAAAAGAAAAAAGACTTTTGAAAAAGGTTATACCACAAGATGGACAGAAGAGGTTTTTACAGTTTCAGAAGTAAAACATACATCACCTATAACATATAAAATTGAAGATTTAAATGGTGATGAAATAAAAGGTGTCTTTTATGAACCTGAACTACAAAAAACAAAACAAGAGTTGTATAGGATAGAAAAGGTTATTAAAAAGGGAAAAAAGAAATCTCTTGTAAAATGGAAAGGTTATTCTGATGAGTTTAATTCATGGGTTGATAATAGCGCTATAATAAATATTTAAATATATAAAAAATGAAAGATATTTTAATTGATAATATAACTTTACCAAATAAACCTTTAAGTAATTTTGAACTTGAGGATGCCACAAAAAAATTAAAAATAAAAAATTTTAGAGGAATATTTTTAAGAGATACCCTACCTAAAAAAGTAAAAAATAAAGAATGTGGTATATTAAACCTTGATGATACCAGCGGTCCAGGTACTCATTGGGTTGCTTGGTTTAAAGATGATAAAACTAAAATTTATTTTGATAGTTATGGTATTCAACCACCTATTGAAATTATAGATTATTTAAAAAGACCAATACACTACAATACTGACCAATTACAACATGCAGGGGAAGTATTTTGTGGTCATTTATGTTTGTACATTCTTAAAGAACTGGGTTTAGGTAATAAATTTCAAAATGTTTTAAATAAACTTTTTTAGCAATATTAAAAAAATGCCTGTTGATAAATTTGGAAGAATAGATGATGTTAAAACAAGTGGTGATGGTGATGGTGTGTCACTCGCTTACATAGCTAATAATTTTTTACGTAAAGATGGAACAACCGCCGTTACCGGTTCTATAAATATGGCTGGTAATACATCAATACGGGTTAGTAATCCAGTAAATCCACAGGATGTTGCTACTAAGAGTTACGTTGATGGAGCTGGAGGGTTGTTAGATGAAAACGGAGGATACCATATGACAGGATATTTAAACATGGGTTTTAATAAAATAAAAAACATAGCTGATCCTGAGGAGCCGAGTGAAGCAGCTACTAAAAAATATGTAGATGCTGCTAATCGTGCTGTTGTTTATGGAGCTGATGGTTATACAGCAAGTGGAGACATTTCTATGGGTGGATGGAGAATTAGCAATGTTGGTTCACCTATAGAAAGCCAACAAGTTGCAAATAAGTTTTACGTAGATAGTGCTATTGAGGCAGAAACTACAGGTAATAATGCTTTAACAAAAAACCGATATGGAACTTTTTTAGCAGCTGGTAAAATAGATATGAACACTCACCCAATTACTGGACTACCAAATCCTACCGATCGTGATGCAGCTGCCAATAAAAATTATGTTGATAATGGTGGTGCTATTGTAAAAAATCCTGATGGAAGCTTTACAGCAATATCCAACATAGACCTCCAAGGTTTTTCTATAAAAAATGCTGCGGCACCAGTAGAAGAAAGAGATTTAGCAACAAAATCCTATGTGGATGAAAAAGTAACGCTCCCTAAACCAATTATAAGCGTGTGTGCAGAGGAACAAGGTCCTGTAGAAGATGGTAATTACGAGTTTTCTTTTGGAAATGGAAGCTCTGGAAGGAGTCATGGGATAGGAGGTTATTGTATGTCTGCTCCTGGTAAAATTATAAGAGGAACTTTAATGGTAACTAAAGGTAATGGTATTCTAAAAGAAGAGGCGAAAGTCAATATAGTCGTAAATGGAGTTGAACAGGTTGACTACTCCATAGTAAAAAAGAAAGGAGAAGGTTGTAGTTGTATAGTTTTTCCTCAACCTTTAGTAATAGACCAATGTGATGTTATAAACTTTATAACAAGGGCAAATAACCCTAATGCTAAAAATGCATATTTGACAATACTGATAGAGTTGGACTTGTAAAAAAAATATTTAACCTGGTAAAGGGTTAAATATTTAAATTTTTCTTTTAATATCATTTACAGTTTTACAAATTGGACATTTATTAAAATTTGATAATTTAAAACATGCTTCACAAATACAGATATGTCCACAATTAGCAAATAAAATATTTACTTCTGCTTCTTCATCAGTACATATTACACATGTATCAGATTTATAGGTTTTGTTGTCATTAATGTTTTCTTCAATAGATGGTAGTAAATTTGGATATTGTCCGTCATCTTCATGACCTACTCTTTCAATTTTCTCTATACCAAACGCATTAAATTTAATGTTATATCTTCCTCTTTCAAAAAATCTATCTTTGTTGGTTCTCCAAAAGGAATTAAATTTTTCACGATCAAAAGTAGAAATAATGTTATTTGATGTAAATACTTCATCTGTTTCAGCTGTGACTTCTCTATGATGAGTATATTGAGGGTCAACATCATAATGTGGTATATCAGGACCTTCTCCTTCATCGCTTACATCTTCATATTCATTTTCATCAAAAAGCGGTTCTAAATTGCGTAACTCAGCAAATGGAGGATAATCTAATTCATCTTCTTTTTCAAAATAAATAAAAAACACTGACCTGTCTGTTTCAAGATATCTATAAATTTTATCACTTTCTTCTCCTATTTCTTTTAACTCACCATTTAACATTTTAAAAAAATCTGTTACATTTTCTCTAAAGTTTAAATAAATTTTTTTTAAACATAATTGATGAACACCTTCAATAGATGAAACACATAAATTTAACCAAAAAACTTTATTTGGGTTTTCATATTTCATTCGACTATACTCATAATAGATATTTGAGTTACTAAATTCACCATCATAAGGCATTATATTAGTTTCAGCACCAAAATTTATTTCTCTTCCATCTACATTATAAAGGGTAAAATATTTTGAACGACAACAATGATACATTTTTTGTCTAAAATTATAATCACTTTGTAACTTTTTAACCAAGCTTGCCATTTTTATACTTTTTTATACAATTTATGAAAGAAAAATTCAATTTTTTTATCATCATTAAGAAAATAAAAAAAAATTATTTTTTTAAAAAAATTTTATATTTTTTTTAAATTTTATTCATCGATAGATAGCTCCTTTTTTTTTTAAATTCAAACTCTATATTTGTTTCTTAAATCTTAAAAAAACAAATTAGTTACAAATTAATGACATATTATAGGAGGAAAATGAAGATTTATAAGTTCTAGGTTAAAATGCATCTTCTATTGTTGTGCATCGGTAGGTTAGGTTGTTTTCTATGTCTTCTTGAGGCTCGATGAAGAGAACAGGATGAATTTGGTTTCCTTCATTATTGAAATAGTTGCATATTGTTTTTTTGTGTGATACTAAAATTAGTAAAAATTTGGAATGCAAGCCTCTTAAGAAGCTGTGTTCTGGCGGGTCATAAAATATTTGTAGAATTAGTAGTTTTGTGGTGTTGTCTGTGTTTTGAAAACATAGGTTTAGTCTGAAATATGCTTTAGGGTTTTCATATAGCCGCTTGCTGCATTCGTAATAGATTACATGTTCAGGAAATGCATGGCTAAGAGGGCTGTTAAAGGATATCTGTTTGTTATCGTGGGAATAGATGGTTGATGCTTTTGTCTGTAATATGAAAGATAGTTGTGATGTAAATGTGATGTCGTTTAAAACTTTCTTCACGTAACTCATTTTTATATATATCTATAATTCATCAAAAAAAAATTCAATTTTTTTTCTTTTTTTTTTTTTTTTTTTTTTTTTTTTTATAATTTTTTTTTTTTACCAACATCTTAAGCCACCCACTAACTCATAAGCCGGTTAGCCATAGCGTAATGCGCTGTTTAATGGGGGAGGTAACGGTTAGCTGGTTAGCTAATGCGCCATGCGTTGGTTGATGGGTGGATAAAAGGTTAAGAAATAAACTGATGTAAGGGTTTGTTGGTTAGCTGGTGCGTTATCCGGTTTGCATGATGCGTTGGTTTTTTTTCTTAATCAATTTTTTTTTTTTTTTTTTTTTAAATGATTTAAGTAAAAAATGTTTATAAAAAAGGTTATGCCATTTTGTTTGCTGACCTTAATTAGATTGTTATGTTAATCCCATTTTGTTTTAATTTTATGAGCATGTTAATGTTACATAAAATTGTTAATATGTTGTTTATTGTTATATTGTTGTATTGTATAAGGGTTAGCCATATGTTTAATCATGGTTGGATTGCATAAATTTACACAGCGTGCTTAAGCGTGGTGAGATTGCTTAGGGAAATGGGCTTTTTATTATCTGTGGTACATTTCCGTCATATTTACAAAGCTGGCTCATAAATTTTACTTAAGGATAGTTTATAAATTATACAGGTGATTTTTTTTTTTTTTTTTTTATTATCTGTGGTACATTTTTAACCATGAATAATAAAAAGCGAATGCGTAGAATAATAGGGGAATGAGCTAGATCGGACATTATTATATCTACTTACATCTTCGTGATGCATTGTTCTAATCAGACCATCATATATAATTATGGATTCATAATAACCACTTTCTAGAACAACCGACTGAATCATGAGGTATACTGGTCCTTAGAAATGCAAAAAATTGACCAATAGCGAAAAGTTTCGGCCCAGGTCAGCCTGTGCGGAATGCGCTGGCTGACCTGGGCCGATACTTTTCGCATGTGCATTAAGCCTTTTTTTCACGGAGCATGGTTCATATAGAGATAAAATAATTGGCCTTTTTTTGTCGAAAAATGGAAATTGTGTCCATCATGAAATTCAGAAAATGTATAACGTGTTGAAATGATATGCAGGAACAAACTCTTTTTCACGTTTGAAAATTTTATATTGTGCAAGAGAGGAACGATCTAATCTATTACATATTCATAAGGTGAATAATATAATAGGCGTGGTAAATGGCTGCGTGCCATGTTCAAGTGTAGTGTAAAAAAAAGGACAGGATGCAACACTTGGCTTGCTTCTGTGTTCCGTTCACCCTTATCCTGATAAATAAGTGAAATGAAACCTTCAAGCCGATAGCAAAAACCAAAATTTTGCTATTCCAAAAGCATTGTAGGGGAAAAATGATATCCCCTTACCGGACAGTGTAGATCCAAAATCAAACTTTCGAACGCTTTATTCCTCGGGAGTCGTTTAAAACGAAATATTTGATAACGGGTAAAGTAGACAAACTATGACTCATCTTTTTTTACTATGAGATAATAGTAAGCAAATTGATATTTGTTCGGCAATATTAAGCGCTGTTTTGTATGGATATCCGTAAAATATCAGAATCGAAATTTGGCGTGACATTTAATGAATGCTAATCGGTCGGTTTCACAAATAGCTGTAGCGATGGAAAAAACTGCGAGGGTTGTTCGAAAGGTATCCAGAAAAGTGTCATGACTTTTTTTAATTTTAGTCTGAAATTACCACAAAACAAATTAGCATGTGTTGTTGATGTAATACAATAGAAAGTTTCCAGAGCTCCAGACATAGGGAGTGATTTTGATTTCAAAATCGAAAATATTAATTATTCTTCACTAAACCCTATGTTATGGGTACTCATTAGAATCGTCTCATCGAGATGATTCTAATGAGTACCCACAACATAGGGTTTAGAAGAGAAATAATGAATTTAGAATACCATCACTCCCTCTTATCTGGAGCTCTGCAGAAACGCTTAGTCTATGTACGCGATTGCTAATATACCCGTAACTAGAGTGACATCAAGTAATTTCGAGCGGAACAAAACCAATTATAGAATGTGGTGTCTCTACAATCCTTCTGTGAGGGTCCTACAAAAAGTTCTTTAACTGGGATCAGATTTCTTAAACGTTGTACACATTATCCAAATTATTTCTATAACAAACTTTCAAAGTATTCCCCCTTTACTGAAACACGTATTTGTAACCGTTTACTTAACCCCTTACCACACGATCCTGACTTTTAACGACCCTCAAAATGAAACCTTTGAAAACATTGTGGGAAAAGGAGAAAATGCTGGTAACCATCATTTTCTCATTTTCCCACAATGTTTTCTACCCCTCCCAGAATAAATTTTAATTTTGGGGTCACAGAGTCGTCTGCAAATGCTTTCAATCTGGAGTGGTCTAAAATTTGGTCGCTTGGTAAAGAGTTAATTAAAAAAGGGGGCCTGATGAATAGTGTCATTTCGGTACTGGGGCACTAAATGGCACGCCAAGAAAACTTCTGTACTTATATTTGAGTCATGCTCTGTAAAGAGAGGGCTTTATGCATCTGTATAGAGTCTTGACTCATGTCAGCCCGTGCAGTCCCCACAGGCCGACATAGGTCAAGGTTTTTTGCTACTTGTAAATTTTGTGCATGTGCAAGAACCATTCTGTCTCCAGATTCAGTCAGCTGTCAGACAAAATCGATTTTGTAGATCCCTAATTATTATCTGATGACTTTCTTGGTAAAATGTATCACGGAGATGCATCAACCCCCCTCCTTTTGCCAGAACACTACTCATATCTTTCTAGAGAGTATTATTAAGCCTTGGTAGTAAAACAAACTGGGACGCAATAGGAACACGGTATGGTGGATGATCTACAATTTCAAATTTTCAGAGGCAAAAACTGACTTAACACCGTCCCAGTTATAAGGTGTCGCACCACTGCGAGTTTGCCTCCGGGTCGTAGTAGTCAAAAATAGTCCGATGTGAAATTTTGCAGTATCACTTTTGTTGCACTGTTTCGTGGAGATAAGAGGTTTTGGTGGTATATAATTTAGATTTGCTTCAAATTAGGTAGTGGGGGACCATTTAGATGTGATTTTATCATATATTGATTGGACTATTTTATGTCAGTGGAGGAACAAAAAGTTGGGGTCATGGCCGTGAACAGGCGTTTTTGAAATAACAATTTCTAGGGTGCCTGTATTGATTGGGATTAAGCGAAAAACGCAATCGGTTGACATGTTGTTTTTTCTGCATTTTTTTTTTTTTTTTTTGAGAGCAAGAGACGGTAAAGCCAAAGTTTTGCCATTAAGCGATTTGTGAAGCTTCAAAGATGGTCAATTTCACTCTATTTTCAATATGGCAAAAACCAGTGGTGTGACACCATAAGTGGAGGCGGTGTACCGCGGTGTCGAGCTAGGCAACTGACCATCCTCTGGACGTATTTTAATTTGAAATAGCCTGGACATTTTAAAAGCAACTTACACGAAAAATAAGGATGTCTCACACAGAGAAGAGTTTTCTTTAAAAAATCCTGGGACAACCCAACAAGTGCACATAAGTAACAAAACTTTTTTGCAGAATGCTCGTAACCATTATCATCCGCTAGGTGGCATTTTTCAAATACATAACTTATCTGATATGGGCATTCTGGGTACAGAATCAAACCCGGTTTTCCCCGTGTCTGTATTTAGAAACTGTCTCCAGAGATTTACAATAAACAGTAGTATTGTATAAAATTATGTCCCGTTGAAATCATTATAGTTTCGAGAAATTTGTAGCGTAAAAGTGGCCTGAGTTTTCCACAGACGTTTTATCTATAACCATTTTCCGCTTGCTGTTTCGCGTATTAATTTCTCCGGTACAGGGTATAGCGATGCGTCATAGCAGACAGATAAAATTTTCGGAGAATTTTGACATGCGCAGGCAACGAACGGCTCGTAACTCATCTTTTTTGTAACAGTTTACGACCTACTACATGGTACTGATATAGTCGAATAAACAGTAATTTGCAAGTGGACCAAATTGTAAACATGTTTATTTGGCGGGTCCTGCAGGCCTTATTTTGGGCAGATTCGAAACACCTATAGTCGTGCAATGCTCTGTGAAAAGGGGGCCTAATGCATCTGCAAAAAGTATCGACCCATGTCAGCCTGCGCAGTCCGCACAGGCTGACATGGGTCGAATCTTTTTGCTATCTTTGACTTTTCTTCTTGTCAAAGGACCATTCTACCTCATGATTACATCGGTTGCAAAGCAAAATGATTTTTTACCCATAAGCATGCGACGACTTGCTTGGTATAATGCATCAGGGAGAGGCATTAAGCCCCCTTTTGCCAGAGTATGGTCCATTGCTTTATTTCCTTTCTCTCTTTCTTTCCTTATTGAATCACAAAAGAGCTTCAATATTTCATATTTCACATTACGGTATTTCTTTCGCAAACTATCTTTTTGGAAGACATTTCGTGTTCGAAAATTTCTCCTTTACATGATGTCCACCGTTAGATCCATCTGCAAGAGTTTTCCGACCAGTAGGTCCATAAGTTGGTAATGTACATGGAGCATACAGGGAAACTTTCCGAAAAATTACGACAATGATTTAATTCTAACAAAAGGTTTCCGTAGACCCCGTTGTCCATTTGTGATTGTGTTTGCACCGGTCAACTCTACTTAACCTTGCTACAGTGACTAGGAAATTCGCATCTGTGTACTTAAGCACTGAATGGAAATATGTTTTTGTCAAAATTTTCTTGGATTTTATTATAAGTATAAATATTATAGGTATTTTTGATATTTTACCAAGCAATCTCGATGTTTTAATGTTGTGGGAAAAGGAACAAACGCCGATGCCCAGATTTTTTTTTTTTTTTTTTCTAATCATGTTTTCTACCCTATCACATAATTTCAACCCATTTGTACCAATTTCGACTTTTTCGTCTGCAGAAAACTGTTGTGTCGATTTTTTTTTTTTTAAATAAACGTTTCCGTTCGGGATAGAGTTGTAACATTTTTTCCGGGTACTAATCGAACACCCCTCGTAATACTTTCTTTGAATACACAAGGTATTGGATAAAACAGACATGGCTTAACCCTTTACCAGACGACAAAGTTTTAGACGCGTCCAAATTAAAAAAAATTGCAGACGACATTTTCAATGTGGCTCAAATGATGTAATTTTTCTTTGAAAGGGTAGAAAACATTGTGGGAAAAGGAATAAAAGCTGGTTACCAGCATTTTCTCCTTTTCCCACAGTGTTTTCAAATTTTCAAAAGGCTTCTTTCCCAGGATCGTTAAAGGTGGCATTGTGTGTTAAAGGGTTGAAAAACATGTAGAAACTAACTTTTTTTTAACCTATTAAACTATTTTAATGCGTATACAGTTTTTTCGATATCAGTAATCGTGCATCCGACGATTAACATGGCAAAGCTATCGTCGAATCGTGCTGAAATTAAAAACCCTGGCTTGTGGATATGCACTCTGACAGACTAATTAACAGAATTGGTGATTAGTTTCCTTTCGTGTTGGTTCATTAAAATATGAGGATATTAACATTTCTCTCATATTTTCAACATTTTTTTTTTTTTTTATATAGTTAACAAGGCCATTTAGACATTAAAAATGACAAAGTTACAGTCAAATAGTATACATGTACTGAATATAGTTTGCCTCGAATTTGTGTATTTTGTGGAAACGAAAATATTGACGAATCGATTGAAAGTCAATTCACTGAGTGAAACATATAGGATATAGGATCATAAGTTGGCATTTGAGATGAAATTTTATTAAACGAGTCTAGAAAAGTGTTATTATCGGATCCCCTGGCGAACTTTATTAAGCATATTTGTAGGCGACTGTAATACATTTCCATCTCAAAATCCAACGAGTGCCCGAATTTTTTTTTTATCACGAAATGAGATCTCGCGAACTGTGGTTCAAAACGTGCTAACTATACACGGCAATTTCTTCAGAAAATGCCCGATTCAGTTCTCTCACAGAAATATAAAATGACGTAACACTCGAAGTTATACTAATGATGATTTCAATTTTTGAAAAGGTAGAAAACATTGTTGGAAAAGGAAAAAATGCTCGTTACCAGCATTTTCCCCTTTTTCAATAATGTTTTCAAACAGGCTTAGTCATGGTCGTTAAAACCCGATATTGTTCGGTAAAGAGTGAAGCAAGCACCTGTTTCGAAACATGAACATTTTGAGAGTCCCTTAGATGTTTGCTTAATACAGATTACACGGTAACAAGCTTTTTTTTTTACTGGGAGGATGATTACTGTCCGACGATTAGGATTCTTAACATAGCAACGCGGTTGTCAAATTGTTCCGAAATTAGGTACATATTGTGTATAACGTTTAAAAGATAACTGACAGAATTCCAGTGGCTTATTTTGTGTTAGGTTATTGAATTGTTAGAGAGACACTCTTTGTGCGACAAAGGAATAATATCAGGCGATATATAGCTTAACCATTTATCATAGAATCCCAGGTTTACAAGCCCTGAAGCGGGAGGAAGGCTTTTGAAAACATTGTGGAAAAAGGAGAAAATTCTTGTAACCACCAGCTTCTTCTTTTCCCAGATTTACTACCCGTCCCAAGACAAGTTTCATTTTATGTATCACATTTGTTCTTTCGACTGCAAATACTTTTGATTTGGACAAATCTTATATTTTCTTGTAAAGAGTTTAACTGTATTGAAAATAGTAACTACGGTGTACACAGTTTGTCACAAAATAAATGACAGAATTGATGAATTACGTTGCAGATCAGGTTGTTGAATTATGAGACATGGCAATTCTATTTTCATTGACTGAGTGCCACCAGACAGTTTAGACTTCGAACATACCAACGATAATGTTGAATTGTACGGAACACAGCAACTCCACGCAGTGTATAATTTTGGCAAAATCACTGGCTGAATTGATCAATCAAATTACAGAGAGATTGCTATGGCCTTGTATTCTTGGAGTCATCGGAATGATCATTAACGTTGTTGTCATTGTTGTATTGATAAGGAAAGGAACATTGCACACCAAGGTTCGAGTACACGTGAGTTTGTGCCTATGTGACATCTTGTTGTCTTCTGCTTCCCCGGTGTTATATATGTTACCCAAACACGTGATAAGGAAATACATGTTCTACTGCTTTCTTTGGTTTGATGACGATAACAAATTGACAACTGCGCTAATACGAGGAGTTAATTTGATTTCGCAAACTGTTCAGTTCGTGGTATTTATTACCCTTGTATTTCTTGCCCTAGATTTGCTAATAATGATCAAATACCCATTTCGACATGCAAAGTTTATGACAAGAAGGACAGAGACGTGTATCGTTGTTTGTGTGTGGATATTTGCTGCTCTGTTGAATATAATTGGTGGAATTTTAGACGAATTCTATACATGCTTTTCACAGTGGTTGTATCTTAGAGTACATCTAGTGACCATACCAGTTTGTTTATTGGCTATGTTGAGCATTTACTGCCTTGTTGTTTATGAAGTCCGTAAGTTTGCTCTCCGAATACCAACCCAAAGAGAGATCAAGTTGAAGAAGAGCGTCGTAACGAGTGTGTTAATAGTTGCACTGTTTGCTGTGTGTCTGTTGCCCCCGTACGCTTTATTTGTGATCAGGATAAACCTGGCAGCAACAGCTGACTTTATTATAGCGATACAGTGTCTATACACGGCTCACAGCGTGTGCAACCCAATTATTTACATTGTTCGGTTACCAGAAGCTCGACACCAAATAGTTCGGTTTATAGATGGCACCAAACGCTGTCTTCATTGTTCCAGGAACTAACTCCTTACAACACAACAAAAATTCAGAGTTGTTAAAACTGAAAGCAGTTGCACACGATAACATTATGTGATTCAAATTATGGAAATTTTCTTTCAGAGGGTAGAAAATAGTTTGGGCAAAGGAGGAATTGTTCATTATCAGCATTGTCCCCTTTTCCCATAACGTTTTCAAACACTGGATTGTGATTAAGGGTTTATTTTATTTGCCTAAATGTTCATATATATATAGACGTTTGGCTGCCATACTAGATATCTGCTTGTACAATAGTGAAACTCATGTCTGCTGTTAACGCAGAACACTGCGAGCCCTTACCTGGCCGGTGATAAAGGACAAAAGTAAACAATTATATATAAGCCATGCTCTGATAAAAGGGGGCTTAATGTATCTCCGTGATGCATGATACCAAGCAAGTTATCACATAAGTATGATTCAATAAAATCCATTTTATCTAACAACCTACTACATAATACGGTAGAATGGTCCTTTGACATGCAGACAGTTGACCAATAGCAAAAAGTTTCGACCAAAGTCTGCGCGGACTGCGCAGGCTGACCTAGGTCGATACTTTTTGCAGATGCAGTAAGCCGATAAGCTGCCTTTATCACAGAGCATGACGCATATATAAAATGCAAGTAAATTTCATTCATACCATTTAAAAAGTATGTCTGACGGTCTTTACGGTTAGTCAAGGTACCAATAAGTGGCAGAACAAAAATATTAAATTCAAAGTTAATGTCGGCAACATTTTACGTTTATAGATATGCAGAGGAACACTATCTGACGAGTATGTGACCTGTTTAATTTTTTAACCAATCATAAACGTTATTTTTAATGTCTGCACCTTGGGTATTCAGAAACAGAGACATGCGTTCCATAACGATAATGTTTATCGATCCTTAAGTTCAAAGTATTATAAATCATAATAGTATTGCTTACAAGCTTGACAATCATTTCATCATAAAAACAAAGATTGGGCTCATCCTCACGATGTGCAGTACAGCATTTCTTTTTAGAGAAACGATAATTGTTTCTGCATTAAAATGTCAAAAAGTATTTTAACATTTTGAAGGTACTCTTGTTTGTGCTCGCAGAGCTTTTGAACAAACTCACCATGCGATTTAGCATGTTAAATAGCGAATGTATCTACTATATACAGTATTTCAACGCAAGCCTGTTTCTATGTCCGATTCAGTCATCAATTATCCATATGGTGTTCATACTTGAAGTAAATTATTCATTACTCGTTCAGTGAAAGGAACAAGTTTATTACAAGACACCATTCAGTCGATCTAGTACGGGTAATAAGTCTCTTTATCGCAAGTCCGATAGATGACTATCTCTTTCAGCAATATTGTGCACATATATTAACACTTAACCTGCTGAATAAATGAAACGCAAATTTCTACTCAATACTAAAAACCCAAACTTTGCGGTTTCAAAGTTGATTTCACCGGAAAGAAAATACCGTACCGGACAGTGTAGATCACAGATCAGACTGCACGTTCTGTGCAGTCTGATCTTGATCTACACTATCCGCAGAAGGTCAATGTGTTGCGATTAGCAGCTTTAGGGTTAAGAGAATGTGCATGTCTCGCGAAACTGCGCGATATTATCAGGGCATTTACCGCAACCCGTAGAGTAAGAAAAACATCAACGGACCCAGACTGAAAACAAATGAGAAACGACAGCCTTTTATGTCGGTTAGGTACTGCAGATTAGTGAAAGGTGTCTCCATTAGTGAAGATGTGTGCCTTTGATTGTAATTCGGTCTTGATGCCATGAGATTTTGTTTACCCGTTGTCCCAGTAATAAGTCTAAACGCGCTTTTAATTGGGATGGTTCCGCTCGTGGATATAGGAAGTATTGGTCACGTGATTGTTTGACGTCAATCACATAAACGTCCTCCCAGGGATCGCATATATACGTAAGTGTTTATTATACTGCAAAAAAAATTCTCGCGATCTGATTGGATAGTAAGCTACAAATATATGCTGCTGTACACTAGGAGCTCCCAGTGTACAGCACAGCCAAAGGTACACACTTCCTGTAGGGAGTCTCGTAGATTCATATACACTTCACAAGATGGCGGCGTCGAATCGAAGCCAAGTCGCACACAAGACAAACACACCTTTAGCATTACGAATGGAAGGTAGTCGCAAATAAGAGGAATATATCTACACTTTAACAGTACTTGTTTCCCTTGACGGTTGTCATTAAACCGGAAAGAATGGATTATTTTTTGAAAATAAATGAAAACGGTTTGCATATTATCGGTTGTTGTCATTCTAAAACAAATCAGTACATGGGGCCAAGACGAGCCATCCCTTCGTCATGTAAATAAAGCGTGAAGTGTTAAAGGTCATGCACCATCACATAAAAAAATAAGATAGACTAATGGTCGTTTGAAGCAACTAATGGTCATTTACTTTTTGCCGACAAATCATAAAATGAATAGTTACATACAATGAAGTTGTTTAAACCCATGTTTAAATGATTTATTGAATGGTGTTTTATGCCAATTTCAACATTATTTCAGTCATATCACGGCATATGTATTTCCTGGGTTTTACCAGTACTAGGCTAGGACTCTGAAGTGTCTTGCCCAAGGACACACCCACAACAAAACCAGCGGATCAGGTGGGGCTCGAATCCGGGGCCTCCAGGTTACGAGTCCCACACTTTGCCACTGAGCCACGCAAGAACTCCCCCCCCCCCCATGTTTAAACGAAAATACGTCGAACAGCAGTGACTTCATGCACTAAACTGCACGTTTTACATAGTTTTCTGCGACGTTAGTTTTCAGTGACATCAATTTTAAGAGTGTTTGGGCACACAGGGAGGAAAATTTCACTTCAATACACGTTGGAAACGAAAACTTTGCAGTATAATAAATTTGTTGTCCGGTCAGGTGGCAGGGCACCTGGAAACTTGTTCACGGTGCGGCGAATCATGTCGTCACCTCGGGCGACGTGATTCATTACAGTCGTGAACAAGTTTCCCAGTTCCATGCCACCTGACCGGACAAAACATATAACAAGTTGGCCTCTTTAAAAAAAAAGAAGCCAGGAGAGGTCAGCATCAATGTTTTCAAATAGCTCACTGCTTTTAATTTCAATATATTTTGGTACATATAAACAAATAAGTAAAGCATTTTATGATCGCCGCTGTGTAAAAAGGAGAAACCTCTTATGCATTATATGACAGACACGTGACCTTTTTCCCACGTTTTCAAGTCGCGTGATCTTTTCCCGTGGTGTTCTCTTTTTTAACGAAATTCTTTTTTTGTGTATGTAGCTTTATTTGTTTAATGAAAAATTACAACCACTGGAAAGGTCATTTGCAATCAAATCAATATAACAAATCCTTTTTGAAATCCGTCATATAAAAACAAAACACGTCTATTTCCTATTTCAGTTTTTTTATTTCGGTTTATTTATAAAACCATGACGAAATAGACTGTGTATCAGAACGATTTCGCAGAAAAGCATGGAGTTAGGCAGCAATTTCTGAGGCAGTCTGCCTTTTAAACTCACCACTGTTGGAGAGGTCTGTCTGATGACCTCTCCAATGAAAGAAAGTTCGGGAGACTGTGCAGGCATGATATCATCAAGGTTGCTGGCACTACGTAAAACATAAAGGCCGAAATTGAAAGCATTTTCAGACGAAAAGTGGTTCAAATGATGGAATCTGTCTTTTACAGAGTAAAAGACATTGTTGCTTCCAGCATTTTCTCCTTTTCCAGCAAATTCTCGTTCCTACAGGTCGTAAATCACGGTAAAGGGTCATGCAGAACGGACATCTAGTAAAACTCGTCGCCTTCTTTTTGCACAAGGTTGTGAAATTAACCCTTTCCCAAACAAGTCCTGGTCTTCACGTGTCTGCAGTACAAGTCTTTTGAAAACACTGTGGGAAAAGGAGAAATTGCTCGTAACGAGCAATTTCTCCTTTTCCCACAGTGTTTTCTACCCTTTTTGAGACCTTTCTGCCATCTTCTTCAAATTTAAAATTGTCCTCTGCAAACTCTTTCAATATGGACCAGTCCAAAATTTGTCGTTTGGGAAAGGGTAAATCGGTGTTATACAGTATCTCGGGTCAGCGATAAATAAATTGCCTACTTCTTTTGTAAAACTGACTCTTTAGATGGATCGAACTGTCTGTTTGTTGTCGTTTTTGTTGTTGTACCTATATTTTATGATAGGCATTGCACGATTCAGTCATGTCTCCACGCTAGACTGCGAACCCACTGCGAACACGATCTTTTAATACAACGGCAGACATATTTGTCGAATCTAGTATATAGGTCATTACTTCTATTTACAACTCGTAGATAGTTTACATGATGTTTTATTGACTAATCGGATTCGGTCAATACCTTCACCGTGGTATTAAAATTTCCAGTTCACGGTGGGATGAGAAAATATTGTCCACATCCAAAGTTTCGACCTGTATAACTCTCTATTATATATGTTTGTTTCATATCCATCTAAATGAAAATAAAATGCAACAGAACACGATGAAAGTATCGTTTTTTTTTTATACATTTTCAGAAATATGTGATCAGTGCTGAAAAGTGACTGGAGTCATGTGTGGCAGCTAACACCGTTTGTTTTGTATATGTATAGTAGTTGTGATATTCATGGTTAATCATGTGACCAATTTTCTTGATCACACTTATCAGCGAATTAAGAAAAAAGTTCCAGTATATCGCAGGATAAGACACATTAGATCGTTCGCAGAACTCCAAGGAAATACCAAAATACACCGATGCTTGCAGAATGTTGTTTGGAACAAGTTTTAAAATTGTTCACATCCCATCGCGAAAATGGACTTTTAACCCCTATCCTGCTAAATAAGTTAAATATAGCTTTCAAGCTGATAATAAAACCCCGAATAATGTGCTTATTTTTTGGATAAAAATATTTCCTTATCGGACAGGGTAGATCCAAGATCAGACTGCACGTTCTGCAAAATGTAGTGAGTCGCGCTAAGCAGCTTAAGGGTTAATACAACGCTGGGCATATCAGTCGAATCTAACAGACTATTACTCTTGTTAGCAGCGTTTGGTAACGTTACAAGCTGTTGCTTTGACCAATCAGGTTCGGTCAATATATTCACCGTGGTATTAAAATGTCCACTTCTCGGAGGAATGAGAAAATATTGTCAGCCTCCATAATTTCGACCTTTATAACTCTCAATCATACATGGATCTCTTTGTTCCACTTCCATCTAAATGAAGGTAAAATGCAACAGAACACGGTGAAACTACCGATTTATCTCTTTTATTCAACATCAGAAATTGGTGAACAGTACTGACGAGTGACTAGAGTAATGTTTGACAGCTAGAAGCGTTTCAGGAAATACCAAAATACACCCTAGGTCCCAGGGTTTTACTTTGAGCATTCTAACGTCTATTTTTCTACATGAATAGATTTTTCCCGTCCCTAGGTCACATGAACAGAGGACTAGCTCCTCCCCCGATAAATGGTTAAGTTTGTCTAAGCACTTAACTCTCGGTCAAACACCAAAATTTTGGACTTGTCCAAATTGAAAGCAATAATTGCATATAACAATTTTTCTTTGAAACAAGTCGTTTTTGAAAGGGTAGAAAATATTGTGGGGAAAGAGAAAATGCTGGTTACCAGCATTTACTCCTTTTTCTACAATGTTTTCATGATTTTTTTTTTTTAGGGTCGGTAAAACTCAGAATTGTTTGTTACAGGATCGTGCCCTTTGTGAGCACGTGACCATAAAGTCTGGCATTGCCTTGTTGAAGCATACCATTTTGTATGCACTGATGCATGAACGCAATGGCGACTTTTTGTTTTTTTCTATGTAAGACCCAGGAAATTCATGCATAAGCCAGTCTTCTCCGTGATATGACGGAAATACTGATGAAATCCGTCTAAAACACCACTGAAAACGTGTTTGTGTCAATATTTAATGGCGTTAAATGGCATGAATCTGGGTAAACTTTCGCCCCATGGTATCCATTACGTGACACAGACCGCTAACTGCTATTGGCGTTCCGTTTTAAATCTTTATAGTGGCCTGTCGTTTCAAATCTTTATATTTTATTTCATGATTTATCACATAAAACCTTTTTTTTTTTCTGCAGCGTATTAAACCCATGACTTATTTTTGATAATACACTAGTGTATTATCGTTTTTTGGGACCCGGTTCTGATCAGTTTTTAGTCATGACCGCGTGAAGCCGGAGAAACCAACCACAGCACGTACTGGAATTTGTACTACTACGTCTTTTCGCGGAAAAATGACGTCATTGTTGCTAAGAAGTAAACGCGAGGGAAGTTTTTACTTATTTTCAGGTTTAATGAAAACCAAGAAATGCAGCGAAAGTTTTTTTTTTAATCAATAAAATTGTGCTGAACCTTGTTCCTCTAGAACCCGTTTCAATCTACTTTCGGTGTAAAGTGTCCAAGAGCTATCTACCTGTGTAAGTACACATTTGAAACCAAACTACAGCTGTAAACATGGACCCGTGAACGTTATATAAGCTAAAGGTGATGATGCAGGATACTTTTTTTGTCTGTCATCCGTTTTATGTGATAAATAGAATCTCTCATTCGTGTTTGTGCATTTTCATTTTTATCAAACTCGTTGACTAAAATGTACATGACGCTCGCCAAGGCTCGTGTCATTCACATTTCAGTCAACTCGTTTGATAAAAATGATAAAACAAAAACACTCATGTCAGATAATCTATATTCAACCTAAACCCAAAGTGTCACGCAATATGTACATTAGGTTTGTTTGTGACCACATTCATTTTCTCTTCCATCTTTTCATCGATCGCATGTTACAATCTATCTCTACAAATACAAATAGCAACCAAAATGGATCATCTTATGGTGGATTCATTAACTTCAGTTTGATTAACACTTAAACTGATGAATAAAAGAAACGAAAATTTCCACACAAGAGTGAAAAACTAATATTGCAATTTCAAAGTTGATTTCACAGGAAAGAAAACACCGTATCGGACAGTGTAGATCAAAGATCAGACTGCGCGTTCTGTGCAGTCTAATCTTGATCTACACTGTTCGCAAAAGGTCAGTGAGTCGCACTTAGCAGCTTAATGGTTAAAGCACATGGTTCCGAAGGGCGTCACAACCGCGAAGTGTCGAAAAGGTACCTGTAATAGCTAGCACAATTACCTCCCCTTAAATAATGCAAATTATAAAGGCTGGGTAAGGTGTTAAGTTGCTCGTGTAGGTATATCAGTTGAAGCTGAAAGCTTAGGTGGTAGAGCGTAGGACTCGTAAACATTGTTTCGGATCATTTGATGGTGTGGGTTCGATTCCCACGGCTGGTCTCCTTAAATGACTAATAGTCTATCGAATGAGACGCTAATCCGAGGTCCCGCGTGACGGTGCTATACACCGAGCACTTTAAAGAGCCAGGCGTAACTTAGGAAGGGTTTCGTCCTGTATCTTGCACTTTCCACCGTAACATAACTAACAGTCTTCAGGGGGTGTCGCCCATATGAGAAACCGGTGGCGACGATAAATAAACGCAAATTCAGTCAGTCTGTCTGTCAAATGTCAAATATGTCTGTCTATTTCTCTTCAATATGTAGTCTTTGTTTGGTTTGTTTCAATTGCTGCGACTTGCTGGCCGGAAGAACCTTTGGCCATTTATATGAGCCATGCGATGTGATTGGGAGTTTATGGTATCTCCGTGATGCATCATGCAAAACAAATCAGTTCATAATTATGGATCCATAAAATCCATTTTGTCTAACCACCGAGTGAATCATATGGTAGCATATCCGTTGATATGCAGAAAGTGTCAAACGATAAAAAGTTTCGATCCCGTTCAGCCTACGTGGATTGGGCAGACTGACCTGGGTCGATACGTTTTTGCAGATGCATTGAATCCCCTTTCTACAGAGCATGACTCCTATCTGACACAGATTTATTTGTACTTCATGCTAGACTGGCTTCATGTCTTGAAATAAAGGACGTTTGGGTCAACATATTCTTGGCTTTTGTTTTTTTCTTTTTTAGAGGGAAGTGCAAACATTATACCTCCCCTTAAGATAAGGTAGCTTTTATGGATCCATAATCATGTTATGGCTTGATTTGAATCATACATTACGGAGATGCATTTTGCCAAAGCATGACTCATTTTTTAAAGTTATGTTAGATCATAAGCCACTGAAACTCCATTGGTCTATTACCGGACAACGAAATTTTCCTTATCGGACACCGTTACTATAAACAGCACATTGGCAACTGCCTCTATATTGTATATAATAAGACAAGGTGTGCAACGAAATCGAAGAAGATTTTTACCCCTGTACCCTTTCAGAGATAATATTTTACCAAAAATTGAAAAACAAAGCTAGTTACCGTCGCAGATGGGTTCGCAAATGATTTTTCTTGTGTACCCTGACCTTCGAAAGTTCCAAAAGGCTCTTGCGATCAAGCTGTAGCTCTGATCTGAAAAATTTTAAAAAGCTTCTACATTTTCCGGATCGCCATGCGCTGACGTCACACAATTTATAATCCCGCAGCGAATTATAACTAAAATATTTTTTTTCAAACAAAGATCTAAAATTCTTTTGTTAATATATTGATGAAAAATATCAAATTAATATTTCGTCTGTTATGATTTATCTTTTCATCTAATCCAGTATCACGATTTTCATCGTCCATTTCGTATGTTTTCAAATGCGTATTTACCGTTTATTGGTCAAAAACTTTGGCGCGTCTTTTGATAGTAAATTCGCGTGAGTTATAATTCGCTGCGTCATAATGAATTGTATGACGTCAGCGCATGGCGATCCAGAAAATGTAGAATCTTTTTATTTTTTTTAAGATCAGAGCTATTGCTTGACCGCAAGAGCCTTTTGGAACTTTCTAAGGTCAGGGTACCCAAGAAAAATCATTTGTGAACCCATCTGCAACGGTAACTAGGTTTATTTTTCCATTTTTGGTTGAATATTAGCCTATCTCTGAAAGGGGACAGGGGTAAAAATTTTCTTCGATTTCGTTGCACACCTTGTCTTATTATATACAACATAGAGGCAGTCGCCAATGTGCTATTTATAGTAACGGTGTAAATGAAAATTTGAGTATTCCCTGATATACAGGTGATGCACCAATTCGCAAGTATTCGTAGTCTGGATTACCTGCCCCTACCACTACGTTATCGGGTCAGGCAAAGTGCAATAATGGCGGCCTCCTAGGTGTCCTCAAGCGTACCCTTACATGCTTCCCCGTTTCCCCCAATTTCATTTGATCCGGTTTGATCAGTTAATAAAATGAGATCAATTTTGTACAAGAAATACATTACCGAATCTAAAACGTGCTGTTGGGGTATGGTTTAAATATAAATTAGACTGTGAATCATTTTAAAAGTAGCCCTGTTTTCGGACATTATATAGGTCCATTGATATTTCGGATACTAAAGCATTTCTGATATGTAGTTTTTCTAGCTAAATAAGAATGACATGCAGAAAAAACTCACTTCCATGACTTTATTGCAAACGATCAGTTTTGAAATCAGCCTATGATCCGATTTGATCATGTGAAAAAACAAAATCCCGTCTCCTCTCCATATTACCAACGGGGGCCGCCATTATTGCGCTTTGCCTGACGTACTCTTGTAGTACGGCAGGGTACCAGACTAAAGTATTCGATGATCAACCGAGAAAAATGTTAGTGTTCCGTAACAGAGCAGTGGAGCTTCAAAGGCCTGTGGTTAGATGTACCAGTCTGTCTGGATTAAGCACCACAGCTGGGCGCCTTTGCTGAATCTTTCTGGCTCGTCACATTTGCTCTTTGTTGCTAATTGCCGATCGGAATTTAGTAACTCTACATTGAATTATTAGCACTTTGCCAAAAAGCATAGTTTGCAATGATGTACGTGACATTTAAGTGGCAATCGAGTTTCTTTTGACGTTATTAAACGTTCAGTCCTATGACAATTCCAGGTTCGCATGGACTAGGCACTGCAAAGCTAAAGCCTGGTGCTTGCGAAACCTATTGACAACATAAACAAATAAACTGTCGCCGGCATATGATATGAAAACTGTTAACTCTTTTCAGCGCCAAATGTATGAGCCATGGTCTAGCAAAAGGGGATTTCATGCTTCTCCGTAAGGCGTTATACTAAGCAAATCATCACATAATTATTGAACAGTAAAATGAGTTTTGTCAAACAACCAACTGAACCATGAGGTAAACTGGTCCTTTGACAGGCAGAAAAATTGACCAATAGCAAAAAGTTTTGGCCGAGGCTGACCTCAGTTCAAACTTTTGTCAGATGCATTACCTTTATCCTGCTGAATACGTTATATTAAACTTTCAATCCGACAGTAAAAACGCGGATAATTCTACTTCAAAACCTATTTTTGGAGATAAATATCTCCTTATCGGACAGTGTAGATCCAAGATCAGACTGCACGTCTGTGAGTCGCGCTTAGCAGCCTAAGGGTTAAACCCCTTTTTCACAGAGCATGGCTGATATAAACTCTACCTCTTGCAACGGCTGAAGATACAATCTACTGAAACTCACCGAGGTTTTCATCTCGTATGTTTCATTAAAACCGTGGACTGTTTAGATCCAAGATTAGACTGTGGGTTCTGTGAAGTCTCGTCTTGATCTGTGCCGTCCAAAAAAGCTCCTGTATTCGCCGTTAAGGCGCTCATCAGCGAATAACTCATCCAAACAAGCAAAGGTTAGGTAGACGATTTGTCTTTCGGCGTAGCTGAATGTGCTGGCTTTTGAACTACTTTTTGATACTGATAACAAATGAATGAATAGAAATTTGTGATTGGTCAAAAATGTCGACATGTTATTTTAAGGGCCCGTACTTATTTGATGGAAAAGTTACGCCGTCTATCTTTTTTAGAGATATTTCTTGTTACCTATCTTTCAAATAGGCATCCACCTGATTTCTCGAACTCTTTTTTCTACGAGTTTTCGAATTTAGACTGTACCAACACGGATATTTTTTTTTTTTTTCTTGTTTCAAAATGTTAACATCTACCAGAATTGGGTCGACCAACGAACATCGACTTTTTGCTTGATGTTAACATTAAACCCACGATGATATGCTGGTCCCAGGGGATTTAATTAGCTGCCAGAACATAAAAAACAATTAATCAGTCATTTGACTCGCTATTAAATGTTATATATTCGATTAATTTCTCCCGAAGCAATCGGTGAACCAGTAGTACTGGAATTGAACCACCAAAGCGTTCTATAGTTGTCCCAGGATAACCTTGAACACGGGAAGGTATTGTCTTTATCCACAACACGGGTGTTATAGCTCTCACTTGATAAACCTTGCATTATCAGTTTATATTACTGTTTATGTTTGGGATAACAGGTGCAAAATCACGTACCGTGACGAGATAATTTATAAACCCAACTCGATAATGTTTATATTATCTATCGGTTCGTGGTTTTAAAACATGTATTCCCAAAAACAAACAATAATAAAACTGTGAATGATAGGTTTATCGAGTTAGAGTTATAGCATGAATTCCAGTCCAATCACTTGTTTGTTTTCCTTATCTATTAATTTGGATGTTAGGGTAATAATTACGGAACCATTTAACAATTTTTCTAAAGACCTGTAGAGAACACGACGGTAGATCGCGATAAGGAGTGATTTAACTCTTAGAATGCTACACGCGACTCCAGGACCTTTTGCGGACAGTGTAGATCAAGATCAGACTGCACATAACGTACAGTCTGATCTTGGCTCTACACTGTCCGATAAGGAGATATTTTTCCCAAATAAAATACCTTTGAAAAAGCAAAATTTGTGTTTTTACTATCCAAGTAAAAGTTCATTTCACTTATTTAGCAGGGTAAGGGATAAAGATTGTTACCCCTTGGACCCAGCCTGCAGTGGTGTTACCATGATGCATTGAAATTATCTCAACCCTTTCCCAAACGACAAATTTTGGACTGGTCCAAATTGAAAGAGTTTGCAGACGACAATTTTGAATTTGATGAAAATGGCAGAAAGTTATCAAAAAGGGTAGAAAACACTGTGGGAAAAGGAGAAATTGCTCGTTACGAGCAATTTCTCCTTTTCCCACGGTGTTTTCAAAAGACTTGTACTGCAGACACGTGAAAACCAGGACTTGTTTGGGAAAAGGTTAATAGAGCGTATCAGTTTAGGACCATGGCCGGTATTCGCCAACCATTCTTAAGAACATTCTCAGTCTTATTCTCCAGGATTTTCTATATTTGAAAGTAACACAACTTCTGATACTAAACCAAATGGTTTAGCCAGTCAGAAGTTGTGTAACTTCCAAATTTAAAAATATTCTGAAGAATAAGACCAAGAACGTTCTTAAGAATGGTTGGTGAATACGGGCCCATATTGCAACCTTTGGACGAGTTTTGTTGTGCTACAGACTATTTGGGAAAATGTGTGGAAAAACGAAAAATTGCTCGTGACAAGCAATGTCTCTTTCTTTGTCACATAGTTTCACGTACTCACACATTAAACCTTAGTACTACGAACCATTCGGCAAACCTCGGGTGAGTTGTTAACAAAATGCCTCTTGCTGTATGACGAAGGGTGATATCCACCCACGCGGTATATTTCTTCGCCGGAAATACACAGCTTTACGGTCCTTAAGACTCCTCTTAAAAAAAGAAAACAGCAGTCAAAATTTCTTTCGAAATCTTTCCTCATACATTTCCGTTAACGTGGTCTATCAATTCCGTTGACAGTTTTCACCGACCGCATGATTATGTGAATAAATTTACTGTGGTTGTTGAGGTCGTTGCTGATTGGTTTACATATGCACCGCCATGTTAAAGATCATTTGACTGACAGTAGCCTACTTCAAAATGGAAACAGGCTTGATACAGACGAGGTTAGATGCAATTACAGAATCGGCTGAGTTTTGACGAGTGTACCAAGTATATACATGTTTCCACAAATAATCCACTATAAACGCACTCTCATTGTGTTAGTAATTGGCGCACTATACACTGGGTTTGTTAGCGTTGTTAGTATCATGTATGATTAGGAAGCATTCGTTACATTCGTGTACACTTCGTAGCTGATTACTGAAAATACTATTTAACTATGTATAAAGAGCAGAGAAAGATAAAAGTGATGAAGACAGTGTGAGTGCGAGAGATTGTATTACGTATTACATGCATATTAGCCTAGCTCTGTGAAAAAGGGATTTAATGCATCTCCATGATTCTTCATACCAGGCAAGTCATCACATAATTATCGATCCATAAAATCCAGTTTGTATGACAGTCGACTAATTCATGAGGTAGAATGGTCCGTGGTCATGGAGAAAATTTACAAAAAGCGAAAGGTTTCGACCCATATCACCCTGTGCGTACTGCACGAGAGATAGGCTTCACAGGGCATGGCTCAAATATATCTGAGCTGGATTCATTATGGACAACCCTCGTATTTTGTTTTCTGGTAAACAGTTAATTGATAATAAAATATTAATTTTTGACATTTATTTGATTTCGAGTAATTGCCCACATCATTTAACCTGACTCAGGTCAACATCATTTACATAAATTAAAATACCATTTTTATTCTCGGCATCGCACAGGGCTGCTTTCGGCATATGTCCCGAATGTTCACAGAAATATTTCGTGCAGTATGCGCGAATTAAGTTGCTTACCTATGTATATCAGTACCTGACAGAGAACTAGCTCAAGTCTGCGTAAACTTCCCGAATAATAGCCGGAGCTCTATTTATATGCCTTCCTAAAAATGTTCTGTCTGTCTGTCTGTCTATAAATTTAGCATAAAGATCAGAGGCAGGTTAAGTGAAGTAGGCAATAGCATGAATAGCACTGATTTAAAAAGTCTGTTTTGAAGCCATTTCCGTGCTATAAACAGCTTTTGAAAACATTGTTGGAAAATATTGTAACTACCAAACGCTTCTCTCTACAAGAACGTTTTTCATAGTTTTTTTTATAGCTGAATGTGCTGGCTTTGACCTACTTTTTGATACTGATAAAACATGAATATATGGAAATTTGTGATTGGTCAAAAATGTAGACATGTTTATTGTAAGGGTCCCTGTGGTCAAAAATGTAGACGTGTTTATTCTAAGGGTCTCCGTGGTAAAAAATGTATCGTGTTTATTCTAAAGGTCCCTGCCTACTAGTATTTGCTGGCATAATTTCGCAACAGAGCCGTATATAGGATCGAACATACGTTGGGGTTGAGATAAAATTTTATTAAATGAGTTGTCAAGCGAGCCTTTGGCGAGCTAAATTAGATGACAAGTTCAATAAAACGTTATCTAAAATGTCAATGAATATCAGATTCTTTTTATCACATAACGATATATCGAATTATAGACCAGAAAAATGCGAAACCTCGCACACTTTGGAATTTCTGTGGGTAAAACCAAATTCACTTTGAGAGAAAAATAAAATGACGTCACATATGACGTCACATAATGCTTATCTCAAACGTGTGTAAGAAATATAGGATCTGTCATGAGTTGACTGTTGAGATAAAATTTTATTAAACGAGCCTTTGGCGAGCTTAATAACATTTTTCTGGACGAGTTTAATGAAATTTTATCACAACAGTCAACGAATGTCAGATTCTTTTTATCACATAACCGAATCCAAGCAAATTAAATAAAAAAAAAGGGGGTCCAAAACATAAACACACTCATCTGGCTTGACATTTCCATGAATGAGGCAGTTTCACTTCTCTGAAGGGAATGTGAGTCCGTGATAAAAAATAGTTCCAACAAGGCGTACATTAAACTTACTAGACTCTACAAGACTACAACAATTGTTTATTCAAATCTAACAATTTAAACATATAACTGTTAGAGATTATTTTATCACCAGAAGAACATAAATCAACCTGTTACAAACGAATAAATGTTCAAGACATAGGCCCTATGTATTATGCATAACTACAATGTAAACAGAGCAATACACATGTATGCAACAAACACGTGTGTGTAGAGTCTGCAAGTTGTGTTTGGTACGAGTAAGACTACTTGGAGTCACTGTCAACTATGATACGCCTTCGTTTCTTAACAGATTCGGGATCATTTTGTGGATTATTAACGTTTGAAGATGACATAATGTTTATGTTGAACGTGCCACCGAAAATATTTCCAGCAAACATATTATTCAGACCGCCGTGAAATGTACATTCTGAGGAATTTGTGCCGCGGTTACTGTTACACTGCATTTGCTGGAATGTGCAAGGATTTTGCTGGTTTTTTGACGATGTAAGGATTTCAGAAATGTTTTTGTGTTGAAATTCACTGATGTGACTATAATTATTGACTGATTGGATATTCTTATGACCGGTGATTTGCATAATTTGATTTGCCGGAATATTATTCTCTGACAACTTTTGTACCACGTGCTTTCGGGCGCTGTGGTTTGTCAATCTTTTTGTCTCGGATAATCCAGCAGCTAGTGCCATCCTTTTCATGTTAGAGGTAAGTTTATTTTGTCCAATTGGTTGTCTCTTGCCCCGATTATCGATTTTGACAGTTGACCCGACCGCAAAATGTAGGTCAGCCATGTTTTGGAATTTTAGCGTAGGAATACATATGTAAAGTGCTTCGACCTATGACGTCATGAAATCTTATCTCACACATGTGTGAGACAAGAAAATTCGTAATGGCTATATTACATTGGAAACAAGGGTTGTTATGTGATAAATAGAGGATCTTACATGAGTGTTTATGTATTATCATTTATTTTTTGCAAATGAGTTGACTAGAATTATATGACGCGAGCCTTGGCGAGCGTCATATACATTTTAGTAAACGAGTTTGATAAAAATGATAATACATAAACACAAATGTGAGATTCTATTTATCAGATATAAACAAATAACAGAGAAACTTGTGTCCTGCATCATTGCCTTCATCGTGTATACCATTCACGGTTCCATGTTTACAGCTGTAGTACGGTTTGAGATGTGTACATACACAAGGAAATAGTTTTGTGGTATTTATATCGAAAGTAGAATGAAACAGTTTATAGCGGGCGTAAATCAACCTAATTCCTCAATTTTGTTGATTTTAAACAACTTCTACTTCATTTCTTTTGGATAACAAACATGGAAATCATAACATTTTCCACACAAGTACGCCTTAGCAACAATGATGTGATTTTCCCGCGTAATGGCGAAGTAGTACAAATTCCTGCACGTGCTGTGGTTTGTTTCACCGAGCTCACGGGCTCATAATAAGAAAAATAACCAAAGCCGGGAACCCCCCCCCCAATAAAAAAACAAAAAAAAACGATAATACACTAGAGTATTATCGAAAATATGTCAATTGTTTAATTCACTGATAGGAGGAGGTTTTATGTGATAACAGAACATTCGTGATAAGGCTGTAAATTTATTACTGCGAAAGCAAGGCCGTTATGAAATGAATTATTTTATTCAAAGACTATTGAAAATTGTGAATGGGAAAACCTTTCAATATTATTTCTATTTATGGAAAGGTTTAATTAAATTCATCACGAACGCCAACAAATGTCGAATTCACTTTATCTGCAAGTTGACTTATATCTATACAGGCCGGAAAATTAACTGAAGTTTTGAAAGTCATTCTCAGAGAAAACGCAACACCTTATGAACCAAACGACTTGATGCATTATATAATATGAGCCATGCTCTGGCAAAGGGGGGCTTAATGCATCTCCGAGATTTATTATAACAAGCAAGACATCACATATTATAGATCCACAAAATCCATTTTGTCTAATAACTGACTGAATCATGAGGTACACTGGTCCTTTGACATAGTGAAAATTGACCAATAGCGAAAAGTTTCGGCCCACGTCAGCCTGCGCGGACTGCGCAGACTGACCTGGATCGATACTTTTCGCAGATGCATTAAGGCCCCTTTTCACAGAACAAGGCTCATATTAAGACCTTGTCAAATCGATAATCAACTGAAGTGTTGTTGAAAACTGCATGTAAAAAAAAAACGAGTTCAACCAACCACAATTAATCCAGATTTTAATCATGGTGTAAATATTTGACTGTTTGAATAGACAGATTCAATTTGGTTGTGTCAATTGAATTTATCCACCTTCCCTTTGGGATTTTCACCCTTAGGCTGCTATGCACGGCTCAGAATGTGTTTGCGGACAGTGTGGATCAAGATCAGACTGCACAGAACGTGTAGTCTGATCTTATATATACACTGTCCGAGACTGTGAGATGTTTCCAAGGATAGCGAAAACAAATATTGAAATCGCAATATTTTGGTTTTTACCCATTTTTCTGGATTTTTTTTTTAATCTAATTTATTAAGCAGTTCAAGGGTCAAGATTTTTTTTCACATATCAGAATGAATATCATTTACTGTTTTATAATTATTCAGTAGGATTACTGGTGGTCTAATGTAGAAAAATTGATCCCGTCGGTATCAAAACTCAAACCCTTTACCACACTTACCAGATTTTGAACGACACCGAAGAAGACTTTTGAAAACATTGTGGGAAAAGGAGAAAATGCTGTTAACCAGCATTTTCTCCTTTTTCCCACAATGTTCTCTACCCTATAAAAGAAGGACATAATCATTTTAGCTACATGTATTTTCAATTTGTCGCCTGAAAATGCTTTCGATTTCGGTCAAGTCTTTTGTTAAAGAGTTTAAGACAAAGATGAGAATATTTTGTCAAAATATACTCACGTCCTTCTTCAAAACATTTACTCGAAAACCGCTGTCAGTTTAATTATTTAACAGGATGAGGGTTTAACAACTGAACTAAAATAGACGAATAAGACGTAACTTTTAGCATTAGTAATGGTATAACGTCCTCGTTTTCATAAAAGGAAAAAGAAACATTTGTTGACAGTCACTTATGACCACAGTGTCAATTGGGATATTAGACGTAACTTTCAGTTCTATCTCTGAACCATCAGTTTTGTCCTTCGGGATTTTCCGGCAAAGTTCGTGATAACTTCGTGATAGATAAGTATTCTTAACCCTTTCCCAAACAAGCCCTGGTTTTCACGTGTCTGCAGTACAAGTCTTTTGAAAACACTGTGGGAAAAGGAGAAATTGCTCGTAATGAGCAATTTCTCCTTTTTCCACAGTGTTTTCTACCCTTTTTGAGAACTTTCTGCCATTTTCATCAAATTCAAAATTGTCGTCTGCAAACTCTTTCAATTTGGACCAGTCCAAAATTTGTCGTTTGGGAAAGGGTTAACCCTTAGGCTGCTAAGCTCGACTCACGGACCTTGTGCCGACGGTGTAGATCAAGGTCAGACTGGGCAGAACGTGTAGTCTGATCTTGGTCTACACTGTCTGATAAGAAGATGTTTCCAATCCCCATAACTTTGAAATACCAACATTTTGGTTTTTACCATCGGCTTGAAAGTTTCATTTGAGTTATTTAGCAGAAAGGGTTACCTTAACGTATGGCCGTCTGATAGACAAATGCATTAGATGACTAAAAAAGCATCCTTGTAAAATATGGATAAAATTTGAATATATGAATAAATGAGAAAACATTATTAGAAAAGCAGAATTTGAAAAAATTATCCTTTAATCATTTTCTTTTTTTTTTTTTTTTTTTAATTTTTTATTTTTGTTTGTTTGTCTGTTGCAAGACTAAGGGAGTTATCTTGGAGTGATGATACAGAATTCCGACGAATTCTATTTTACATACGTACAGACGGAAGGGGCTGGTGGGTCTTATCATCTGCTTAACTAGATTGGTTACCTCCCCTGATACATCAAGCGTGTATCTGTGTATATATGTACATGTATGTACAGTGGCTACCAGTCTACTGTTTGACAGACGTCAAAGTACGCCTAATCCAGTAGGCGGGGAAGAGGAAGTTGTTTGTGGCTTTGTCCGTATATCCAGTGTGTTTGACACTGTGTCACTTTCTCACTCCTTCCCTCCTTCCCTACCCTTCTCTCTCTCTCTCTCTCTCTCTCTCCCTCCCTCTCTCTCTCTCTCTCTGTCTCTCTGTGTCTCTCTGTCTCTCTCGCTCTCTTTCTCTTTTGGCCTATCATTTTGAACTTTCGACTTCTAAATGAACGAATAGGGCTTACATGCGAAAAAGCAAGCCAATTCTTAAAGAATATTTCACAATGTAGAAGTAGAATTGAATGTCACTCTCTGTGCAGTCTGATCCTGTTCTAAACTGTCAATAAAAGCATTTGAGTCATGCTCTGTGAAACAAGAGTTTGATGCATCTGCAAAAAGCATCCAACCAGGTCAGACTGCGCAGTTTGCGCAGGCTGACCTGAGCCGAAACTTTTTGCTATTGGCCAATTTTCTGCATCTCAAAGGACCAGTCTACCTTAGCATTCAGTTTCTTGTTAACTTTTTACCGCACGATGCCGCCTTTTGACGCCCCTGGGAAAGAAACCTTTTGAAAACATTGTGGGAAAGGGAGAAAATGCTGGTAACCAGCATTTTCTCCTTTTCCCACAATGTTTTCTACCCTATCAAAGAAAAATTGCACCATTTGAGCCACATAGAAATTGTCGTCTGCAAATGCTTTCAATTTGGACAAGGCTAAAATTTTATTGTCTGGTAAAGGGTTAAGTAAAATGCCATCAAGGAGATGCATTAAAAATCCTACTGCCGAAGCGCCAAACATTTGAAATTCCTTTTTTTGTCATACTGGAGGATACGAAATTCAGTTCAAAAGAGACCAAAATGATGACCACTGTGTTTTCAATCGATGACAATGACATCCCCCTTCAGAGTTACATATGATCCTGTCAAGATGATGGATGGTAACTCTGTTGATTAGACTAGGACTGAGTCATACTCTGTGAAAAGGGGGTTTAATGTATCTGCTGAAAGTATCGACCCATGTCAGCCTGCTCATTACGGGAAACGTTTTGCTATAGGTCAATTTCCTGTTTGTCAAAGGACCAGTCTACTTCATGATTCAGTCGGTTATAAAGCAAAATGGATTTTATGGATCCATAATTATGTGATGACTCGGTTGATACGATGTATCAAGGAAATGCATTAAGCTCCCTTTTGCGAGAGCATGGCCCAGGTGGTTTGTCTGCACTTCTCTCAACAGTCTTTCTGTCATATCCCTGCGAAA
Organism: Tridacna gigas; assembly: GCA_945859785.2. Lineage (NCBI taxonomy): Eukaryota > Metazoa > Mollusca > Bivalvia > Cardiida > Cardiidae > Tridacna > Tridacna gigas. The sequence continues at coordinate 54,452,699 of OX244038.2, forward strand.
TCAGTTTTCAATATCTTCCCTTGAGTTTCTTGCCCAAGATGCCGCTGATCGCCAAATATCGAACCATGTTTTTTCTTTTTCCGATCTGCGATCAACGGCTAAGCCGTAGTGTAATCTCGCACTATATCAGAAATCATACTCTTTCATACACACACAACAAGACATGTTAGGTATATGGCATAGGTTTTAATTTGCACTTCTAATAGAAATGTTAACCCTTAAAGCGCCGAATAAACCCAATGGATATTTTCATTTTAGATCAGCACCAAGATAATTACAATTTTGTGGTCACTTTTTTAGTCTGGTGTCTCACCAAAACGGACAGAGTAGATCAAGGATCAGGCTGCACGTTTTGTGCAGCCTGATCTTGATCTACACTGGCCGCAAAGGCAACTATAGTCGTGAAAGGCGCTTTAAGGGTTAAGCAAATATGAAGACAATAAACAATGACAAAAGAAAAGACAAATAAAAAAAATAAAAATAAAAAAGTTGATATCAATAGACATCAATGACTAAAGTTAGAGTAAAACTAGACACCAAAACCCGGAAACACGTGCTGTAGCCAAACTGTCATAACTCTTACTGTGACTAGACTAACATAGCTCGGTACTGCACGAGACCTGAAATTACAAAAAAAGGAAAACATTGAAGCTACAAGCTACCTATATTAACCAAAATGTTTGTTTATAAAAAAAAAGTCGATAATACTTTTTTGGAAAGACCATTTACCCCTTTACCAGATGACTTGAAAGGGTTGGAAACATTGTACGAAAAGGAAAAAATTCTGGTCACCAGCATTTTCTCCTTTCCTCACAAAGTTTTAAATGCCTTTTCTGTCAGGGTCGTTAAAACTCGAGATTGTCTGGTAAAGGTTTAACACGTGACTGTTTACTCTTGGATGGGGGACAAAAATAAGAAAAATAACCAAAAATAGGTTCTTTTGGATTCTCAAAACCATAAACCATTGGGGGAAGAGAAACATACAACATATATTAGCTCACTGAGTGCTATGCACATCTTTATATGTCTTTGTCGACATAGTAGATCAAGATCAGACCGCACAGAACGTGCAGTCAGATGTTTGTTCTACACTACCCTTTATTTTGGAATATGTTAGCAAAATCACCGTTGGGATGGCAATGCTTTGGTCTGTTGGTAAAAGCCATTTCATTAAGTGTAAAGGTAGAGAAAATTGCTGTCAGGAGGGAGTCACACGCATGACTTTAAATTATGACTTGGCCTCCCTACCAACTGAGCCATGCAGACTTTTTGTATTAATTGTGTGTATTTAGACTCCTGTGTGGACTGTAACACGATAGATAACTCGACTAACATAATTAAAAAAAAAACTCAGAAGTACATAGATGAGGTAAGTCAAAAAACTCGAAGTCCTGAAAGCATATTTTTATAGAATAGTATTTGGCGATGACATGCAGGCGTAATAATAAGCTTTTCATCGTATGCAATGCACGTTTATGAAATTACTTGACAGAAAAAGTAGGTACAAGGGAAAGATCAAGATCAGACTGCACAGAACGTGCAGTCTGATCTTGGATCTACACTGTCCGATAAGGAGATATTTCCCCAACATACATAACTTTGAAATACCAACATATTGGTTTTTACCATCGGCTTGAAAGTTTCATTTAAGTTACTTAGCAGGATAAGGGTTAATCAGAAAGCATTAACCCTTTACCAAACAATCACGTGTTTTCACGACCCTGGGAAAGAAGGCTTTTGAAAACATTGTGGGAAAAGGAGAAAATGCTGGAAACCAGCATTTTCTCCTTTTCCCACAATGTTTTCTGCTCTGTCAGAGAGCTAAAGAACATTTGTACCAAAGTTGACTTGGTCGTCTGCAAATGCTTTCAAATTGGTCTAGTCTAAAATTTTGTCGTGTGGTAAAGGGTTAAAATAGTTACATCAATACGGAATATTATGTTGTAGTGTGTTTCCTGGGGCTTGTATTTACTTCGAGCTGCGTGGGAAAATTTGATATCGCGCGAGACCGAAGGTCGAGCGCGATATCAAAATTTTCCCACGCAGCGAGAAGTAAATACAAGCCCCAGGAAACACACTACAACATAATATTCCATTTATTATATACCTAAACTACCAAAAACCAAAATATATGCATTTAGTGACAATTTTATTCGAAAACGAAGCATAGTTATAAGAAAAATTGGTATAGTAGGCGTTAACATCTTTTTTTCATGAATGGCGGATGAATTTTATTTAGTATTATTTCCACCACGCCCATTGTGTTAACATATAAAACAATCAAAATGGCTGCCGTGTTCACGTGGATACAGTGTTACGTCATCATACCATATTTGGAACCGTATTCCACTGAGTGGAATACGGATTTTTTTTTTTCCGTCGTGTGTGATTTTAGCCGCGTGCGACGCATGTATTTAACCCGGAAAACTTACAGGTATATAATAGAAAAACTAACCGGCGAGGGCGGTTGTGAAACCAGCATTATAATCACAGGCCACCTCATTGGTCTGGAAGTTCTCGCGATCATTGTCGAAATTTCCGTTACTGTCCGGTCCCCCTATGAGTGCTCCATTCAGGATCTGTGGGTTAGGAGCTCGTGACCTCAGCTGGTCGAAGGTGCAAGATGCAGGGAGATCTGGACAAGATCTGAAATAGTATCATACATTTACAACTATATTTAGTTGTCTTGAGTCTGTATCAGACGACAAAATTAAAGGTTTGTCTCTATTGAAACAATTTGTGGACGACAGATTTAACTCTTTCACAGACGACAAAATCTTAGACCTGTCCAATTGAAAGTATTTGCAGACGACAATTTAAATGTGGTGCAAATGATGCAGTTTTTTGATTGGACGGGTAGAAAAGATTGTGGGAAAAGGAGAAAATCTTGGTTACTAGCGTTTTCTCCTCTTCAAACAATGTTATCAAAAGCCGTTTCCAGAAAGGTCGTTAAAACTCGGAATTGTGTGGTAAAGGGTTAATACAGCTGACCGAGTCTTTGCCAAGTAGTTGATTAACGTTTTTGAATAACGAAATACATGAACAAAATAAACGATATATCACAATTGTAATATTCCATTTATACCATATGCGTATTGTATATTTTGCTCGGAGTAATTTAAATTCGATTTTCATTCACTTAAAGGAAAAATCGATTTTCATTCACTTAAAGGAAAAATCGATTTTCATTCACTTAAAGGAAAACTCGATTTTCATTCACTTAAAGGAAAAAAAAGACTGTGTAAAGTGACTTCTTTACATCAGCCTCCCAAAATGTTGGTCTTAAATTGTAACTCTTTGGCCTCAAAATAAGATCTGAGAAAGAAAAATTTTCTGCATCTCAACACAAATGAAGCTGCCAAAAAAATGTTCTTTCATCATAAAACATCTCGGTTTTCAATTTCGATTTTTTGGCATTAGTATTATGAGACGAGGTTGGACTTGCCCTCGGTGCACATTCGGTTATCTCCGTACTCTATTATCATTAAACAGCCGATAGGCGTTAGGAAAGTAAATGAAGGGCAAGTTGAATTTTGCTTACTGATAAACAGTAAAATTAAATATTTTAAACCTCAAAAGTATTCGTACTTATATGAGCTAAAACTTGGCCAATAGGGAAAAGTTTCGGCCCAGGTCAGCCTGCGCGGACTGCGCAGGCTGACCTGGGTCGATACTTTTCGCAGATGCATTAAGCCCACTTTCCACAGATGCTCATGTAAAGTCAAGTCATTAACTTACGATGATCGATGGTGGGGTGTCAGTGGAAAGGAATCTCCAAACCCAATGACGTAACTAAACCTGTCTTTATTATCACCCAACATGTAGTCTATCTGTGTTTGGGCCCATCTCACGTTCACCGTCTCCTCAATCCCAGCATCAGCTGCCAGCACGGCAACCATGGCAGCATTCGCTGAAATATTTGTGATTGGAAAATTAAATATGAGTCATACTCTGGCAATAAGGAGTTTTATGCATCTCCTTGAAGCATTACCCCAAGCATGTCATCACAGCATTATGGGCCCATGAAACCCATTTTGACTTACAACCGACTGAATCGTAAGATAGACTTGTCCTTGGTCATACAGAATATTGGAATGACCACTGAGTGCAACAGACCCAAAGCTTATTTGGCGTGCAACACACGAAAAGGGGGCCTTCGGACATATGCGTAAAAGTGTGTCGTCCCAGATCAGCCTGTGCAGTCTGTGACTAATCCGAGACGACATTTCCCGTTTTTGTGCGATTTTCTGTTTCACGAAAGTCTACTGTATGAAAAAAAATCTTCTGTAGTAGTAAAGTGCTGTCTCGGATTAACCTGCGCGGATTGCGCAGGCTAATCCGGACAACATTTTACGCAAATGTCCGAAGGCCCCTTTTCGTGTGTTCATGGCACGCCATTTGTAAATCGCCAAGTTGCTAGACGGGAACACTATATGTGTAGCGCTGGTTGTTATTGAAAAACAAACTCTAATTTGGTGTACTAGCCCATTAACGGACAATCCAGAGTTTTGACTACCCTGAAAAGAAGGCTTTTGAAAACATTGTGGGAAAAGGAATAAATCCTTTCAAAGACAAATTCCACAATTTGAGCGGTATATACTGTCCTCTGCAAATGTTTGTGTTCAGAAAAGTCCAAAGTTTTGTTGTTTTGAAAGTGGTTAATTGACCCAAACGCCCTTTACCTAGCGACATAGTTTTAGATTTGACGAAATTAAAATGGGATTGGAAGACTACAAACAATTCAAATGAACTTTTTCTTAGAAAGAGTGGAAAACATCATCGGAAACGGAGAAAATGGTGGTTGCCAACATTTCCATCTTTTCTCATTGTTTTTTCGAAAGTCTTTTCTTTTCTCTCTCAGTGTCGTTAAATATCAGGATTGTGTGGTAAAGAGTTAAAACAACCTACAGTTAAAACACCTTTTTCAATTTGCAGAACAAACAGATTTAACACAAAATTATTTAGACAAGCTTACCAGCATATCTTAACGGGCCCCACACGCTTCTAAACGGCAACACGTTATCAATAAACGACAGGGAACCGGAAGTTTCTCCTCGATAACGTCTCAGGAAATCATCGACTGTTTGCCTGTATTGGTTATTTCCGGTTATATTATACAAAATCAACTGAAAGAAAAAGTGAAAGTTTTACATAATCATGCTGTTACCATAACGTAGCACCGGGTTCCATACATGACCCGACGTTCTGGCAAATGGGGGTTTAAAATGCATTTCCGTGTGGCATTATACCAAGCAAGTCATTATATAATTATGGGTCCACCATTTTGTTATACAACAGACTGCACTATGAGGTAGAATGGTCCTTTGACATGCAGAATATTTGCTAAAAGCAAAAAGTTTCGACCCAGGTCAGCCTGCGCAGACTGCGCAGGCTGACATGGGTTGATACTTTTTGTGGATGCATTAAATCGCCATTTTATAGAGTATGGCTCATTTAATTTCGATACTAATCGCTTTCAAAAATTGTTTACAGGTTAGCAGCATTTTTTCTTCCTTTTTGTATAAAGTTTTCGAAAGCCCTTTTTATCAGGTTTGTTAAACATGGGATTGTTTAACCCTTTCCCAAACGACAAATTTTAGACTGGCCCAAATTGAAAGAGTTTGCAGACGACAGTTTTAAATTTGATGAAAATGGCAGAAAGGTCTCAAAGAGGGTAGAAAACACTGTGGGAAAAGGAGAAATTGCTCGTTACGAGCAATTTCTCCTTTTCCCACAGTGTTTTCAAAAGACTTGTACTGCAGACACGTGAAAAACCAGGGCTTGTTTGGGAAAGGGTTAATAAAAAGAAAATAAAAACTTCGAGCCCCGGTAGCTCAATCGGTAGCGACCAGGACTTGAGAGCAGGGGTTCGATCACCGGCTTGGCCAATTTCTTTGCGAGTCATTGCGACAGGATTGATTCCTATTTCACCCCTGACCATTGTTTCGACGATGGTTATGTGGAAAAGCAGCCAGTGGCTTGGAAAGAATATCGTGCAGAGTGCTGGTAAAAGAAACTCCAGGAAAGCATTGATAGGTGCACTGGCCGCCGCGATATGACTGAAATGATATTGAAGTTGGCGTCAAACACCATACAATTAATACAATCAATAAACACACACACACACACACACACACACACACACACACACACACAAAATACTATATCAAAATTATCAAAAGCATTTTACATACATGAGCTAAAACATTTTTGTCGTCCCAGGACATAGCCCATGCAGATTTTTCGCTTGCGGGGAAGAGGTTCTCGGCTTGAATCTTGTACACAATGTCCCCGGTGGCTTCATAGAGAATGGCCGCTCCTAACATAAGTTCGTCGTTATACCCGTTGAAGGACCTGCGTAATTAAATAAGATTGATTGACCCTTTACCACACAATATCGCCTTTTAACGACCCTGATGAAGGTCTTTGAGAACATTGTGGGAAAAGGAGAAAATGCTGGTAACAAGCATTTTCTCCTTTTTTCCCACAATGTTTTCTCACCCTTCAGGAACAAATCTAATAATTTGAGTCACATTTAATATGTCGTCTGCAAATGCTTTCAATTTGGACCAGTCTAAATTATTGTTGTGTGGTAAAGAGTTAAAGCATTGTTTTTCTGCCTATTGTTTCCAAAACACGTCATACATTAATTTTCCGATCGGTTCAACTATCGAATGTGGGGATCTGGGTAAAACAAAGGTTTGTTTTTAGACTGCAAATAAAATAATAATTAGGTTCGTTTGAATTTTGTGTATATACTATATGTAATCCGCAATGCACCCTCAAAGCAGTGAGTCGGTCCCATTAACATGCAGGTAGATAAAACGTATCGTAACGAGAAAAAATGATTTTAAAGAATGTATTTCTTGAGATACAGTAATGTGATAAAAAGAATCTGACAGTCGTTTGCCTTTGACACAAAATTTTATTCAACTCGTCCAGAAAAACGTTATTTAGTTTGCCAAAGTCTCGTTTAAAAGTCTTGCGGTAAAAGGAAGTTGACTTACTGGTAGTAGGCCGCGGCATCCCGGATAGAGTCCGAATATTTTCCTCGATATGACAAAGCAAACTCGTATATACTCTTTGCATTTTCGAGAAGAGTGGCGGAGTACGATGGATCTGAATTAGAAAAAGAACAACTTAAAGTGACTAAAAGGGTATCTTTTGTATGATAACTCGACAATGTCATTAAAAAAAAGATCATATAATTATACATATGAGCCATGCTAGGTGAAAAGGGGGCTTAATGCATCTGCGAAAAGTATCGACCCAGGTCAGCCTGCGCAGTCCGCGCAGGCTGGCCTGGGTCGAAACTTTTCGCTACTGGTCAATTTTCTGTGTGTCCAAGGACCAGTCTACGTCATGATTGAGTCGGTTGTTAAAAAAAGTGGCAATTATGGATCCATAAGTATGTGATGACTTTATTGGTATCATGGATCACGTAGGTGCGTTAAGCCCCCTTTTGCCAGGGCATGGCTCATATCAAATATGCTGTGAGAGATTATGTACGGAATAAACCAAGAGTGGTAGACAAAGATTGTTGAATTTGAAGATTCATTTATGGCCCTAATTACCTAAATTTAGGCTTAAAATGTCCGTGTGCTAATCTAACTAGATAACTGTGCCACTTTGATTAATTAGGAATATGGATGAAAGAAAAATTCACCTCAAAAACCTGTTTGTTTAATAAATTGCAAATACAGCATATGATCAAGTTCTGTAAATTAATGAAGAAAATCAACACTAGAGTTTTGCCCAACAGGTCAAAATTTACATCGCAATTAGGGATATGATTGCGGGTTTATAAAAAAAAGTTACCTATATTACGAAACACAAGTGAGCCAGCAGCTAGTGCGGCCGCGGTCTCTGCAGCCAGGTCACTTCCGGGACGGTTTCTATTGAGACTATAGGCCGGTCTGTCCATCGTCATCTCTTCCGGTCGTCCCCAATAGGAATGGTCTAAACCGCCATTACCGACCTACAATAGCCGACCCGATTGAGGTTAGTTAAGTCTAAGTTCAGCATATTTTGGAATTGCAGATACCAACAACAATAAAATTCCTGTATAAAGTGGACAGCGGTGAAGCCGGTTGACCCACGGATACACAGTCTTGTCCTTTGCTGACCTGGACCGAAACTTTTCGCTATTTGTCAATTTTCTGCATGTCAAAGGACCAGTGTACCCCATGAATCAGTCAGTTGTTACACAAAATGGAATATATTGATCCATACTTATGTGATGACTTGCTTGGTTTCATGTATTAGGGAGATGCATGAAGCCCCCTTTTTCCAGAGCACGGCCCATATAGTAAACTTAGTGTTGGAAGAGTTAAAGAAAACCCTTTAACTACGAAGAAATATCTTTAGGAAATCCCTCCGTAGCTGTTTTACGTCAAAATTTCATTGTTATTCAGCAGTATTACGTTAACTTTTATTTGAGTCAAATTATAAAGCAAAACACTTACTTGTCCATAGTATACAGGGTTATTTAGATCATTGTTCCAGCATTTTAGGAAGTAATCCAGCCCCCATTTAATTGTCTCTCGCATTCGGGAACTTAGTCCAAAGTCTTCGTAACCGTCGGGAAATATATATTGACCCCACGCCAGCAATGTCATCGATGACGCCATTGGAAAGTTGAATTTCACGTGATCGCCGGCTGAAAATGATAATTCAAAGTACTGAAAATCCCGTTTACTGGAAATCTGGAGCAAGCTACAGATATCGTAATTATGATGTAATCATAAACGGTTATGATTTGATAGAATATACCTTTATTTATTCCTCAACGCTTCCGGAACAACAGGCGAGAACAGCGGCTTTTCTGAACAGCATAGATCAAGATCAGACTGCACAGAACGTGCAGTCTGATCTTGGATCTATACCGTCCGCTTGTTTGGTTATAAACAGAAAATTTTTTCTGAATGTTAGTGGATAGTGTTTTCAGTCGTCCATAGATGTCGATCATATATATTTGGCGCTATGAGATTTAAAGGACACTTTTAGACATCAAATTTAAAGGACACCTTCTAAAGAATTTTAAATACCTGTACATTTCTAGCTATTCCTATTTCTATATATTACAACTGTTATTACACTCCAGATTTACTCTACTGAAATACTTCTTTTGCCAGAATCAAGCTTGATTAGTGCTGTTGCAACGGAGGTGATGATAAGAAGTTGTAATAATCTCTTCATAAAACTGTCTAAAACTTTAGCTAAATACAAAAATCGAAATATAATTAAAAAATAACTGATTTTCCCCCATTTACGTACCGTCATAATATCCACCAGTCAGATCCTCACCGTTATCTCCTGAGTCCCCGAGGGCAGAGTCCCCTCTCCATGGTACACGGTTGTCCGGCAGTGCCCCCGACCTTTGTGCAGCGAAAAAGTCCATCGACAAGTCAATGACTTGTGCGTAGTTGAAGGATGGAAACTCTACAATTGGATTGAGAAATTTGTGAATAAAGTCAATAAACTGTACTTTGGATCGATTTTTTTTTCATTACAGGTGATTCAAATTTTTTTTATTATCTTTGTCAATGTAGCTTCATTACATTTATAGGAAAATCCTATTGTATCAATATATAGCTTTTAACAAAGTTTGATCGATCGACCTGCTCATGTCCCTTTAACCCTTTCCCAAACGACAAATTTTGGACTGGTCCAAACTGAAAGAGTTTGCAGACGACAATTTTAAATTTGATGAAAATGGCAGAAAAGGTCTCAAAAAGGGTAGAAAACACTGTGGGAAAAGGAGAAATTGCTCGTTGCGAGCAATTTCTCCTTTTCCCACAGTTTTTCAAAAGACTTGTACCACAGACACGTGAAAACCAGGGCTTGTTTGGGAAAGGGTTAAAATTCAATTGCCCCTGAATCACGATGTCGCAAGAAGCGGTGTTATCTGTATTTCAAAAAGTATAAAGTTGAAGAATACCTGAGCCTGATGCAGTTGTGCCAGAAGGCGTCGTTGTTTGCACAGATTCCGTTGTTGTTACCGTCGATGCAGGAACAGTCGGACCCTCTGTTGTTGTCTGCGCAGGTTTCGTTGTGGTTACAGTCGAAACTGGTACAGTTGGACCCTCTGTCGTCGTTTTAACGGAAGTGCTTGTTTCTAAACATAATAATGTAATTAGAATACATTACTAGGTTATAAACAACGTTGACAGGTTTTTGTCTTATCCATCGAAACGCACCTGCTCACAAGTGTGTTCTTATCCAAGACTTCCTGAGAGCGGAAACGTCGTTCAGCTCCTTCATTCAACTTATTTGCAAGACCTTAGTCCCTGCCACTTTTTCCTATTTCCTTTGCTAAAGAAAACCCTCTCTGGTCGCCGTTATGAACCCCAGAGTGCACTTGGTAGTGTAATTTACAAGTGTCTCCAGGGTATACCTAGGCCTCTGCTTTTACGGGATGGATTTCGGGACTTGAAAAAAAGTGTTTCCGTTAAAGATGAATACTTCGAAGGCTTAAAGTAAACGAAAATTGAATGTGATTAATAATGCACCCTGTAGAACCCTGATGACAACATTAAATGAACGGCCCGCGTATGACAAAATGCACTTTAGGCTGAGTTCATCAAGTTCTATTATATAAAGCCTTTCCCGAGTGCATTCTGGGCAGTCTGATCTTGATTTAATCTGTCCACAACAGAAACAAAAGTCGGTTTTTAATGCAGATGCAGTAAACCCCCCCCCCCCCACCTTTTCAAGGGCATGGCTCATATACTTTGGCACAATGTAATTACCAGTGTTAGGCTGTGATGTTGTAGGAGCCGCCGTTGTTGGTGCTGCGGTGGACGTGACGGGGTTTGGATCTGTGACATCTGGGCAATCAAGGTTTGTATAGCAGGTTCCTTCAGGATAGTCGCCACTGTCCCAGGACACCTGGAACGAGTAGCCCCACACCTGGTTTGCGTTAAATGGCCATTTGGACCTGCTGTAGTACCACATCGAGTTTTCTCTTGCTATAAGTTCCATGTTGTTGTAATCCTGAAATCATGTAGAAGTATATATATATAACTCACGCAATAAACCTTTCATCATCAGTTTATATATTGTTTATGTCTGGAATTATAGGTTTAAAATCACATAGCGTGACGAGATAATTTTACTTTAGTGTGCACAGTTAATACATATCAATAAAATTAATAACTAAAATAACCTCATGGATACATGTATTACTATAAAAAGATTTTCTGATAATATAAATATTATCGAGTGGGGTTTACACTTTTAAAAACGCCAAACCCTTGTCACTTGTTTACACATAAACAATCCAAAACAACAACACAAATCGGGCATTTTGAATTCTGGAGTTATTGTATATGTACAAGTACGATGCAGTTTAGCGTTTATAAGACATGTTTATGTTTTATCTTATCTATTTCAAGTGAAAAACCATTTGATTTAACCATTACAAAGTGGCACGTCGTCGTTAAACTATAAACGATAGTTGTTATTTTAAAGTTAGATGCAAACGACAATCGTTTGTTTTGATGTAAGATGTAGAGAATAATTTTCTGTTTTAGTCAAAGATGTGGGCGAAAAGGAATTTGAAATCAACGGGTATTTGAGATTTCATAATTGACATGAAATTCTCTATAAATTCATCAAGCAGTTTAATGGCTCAAATCATTGCTATATGATAAATGAGCCGTGCTCTGGCAAACGGGGGCTTAATGCATCTCCATGATGGATTTTACCAAGCAAAACATTAGTTATTTCATAATAGCCACTTTTTTTTCTTAACAACTGACTTCATCATGAGGTGGAATGGTCTTCAGACGATATATAGAAAATTGACCAATAGCGAAAAGTTTCGGCCCATGTCAGACCTGGGTCGATACTTTTCGTAGATGCATTAAGCCCCCTTTTTCACAGAGCATGACTCATATGAACTGGAAAATCGCCCAGCTATTCAGTACTACAATAACATTTTTGAAGTACAATCTAAGACAAAACTTGCAAATAAACCAACAGTATAATCACAGGCACACACAAATAAGGATTAATTCACTCACATTAAAATTGGAAACAGCTCTATCAAAGGATACGTTCACCTTGAATTCGCCTGTCGGGACAAATTGGTCAAATGCTAACTGGCATTCACCTATGGACACGTATAGGCCTTGCTCCATCCATTTATGGCCATAAATAACTGGAATTCCACATACGTCTGCAAATTGATAACAATAGCTGCTTATTTCTGACCAAACCTGGGGTAACGGTTAAACTATTTCAGGCGCTTTTGTCGATTGCAGGGATCAAGATCAGACTCCAAACTGTGGTGTTTTGTGAGATACTCAGAACTCGATAGCCTTAACGCTTCACCAAAGCGACAAATTTTTAGACTTGTCCGAATTGCAAACATTTGCAAACGACAACTTTAAATGTGGCTCAAATGATAGAATCTGGAATGGGCCTGGCAGAAACCGTCGTGAGAAAAGGAGAAAATGGAGATTTCCAGCATTTTCTTATTTTCCAACAACGTTTTTTCTAAAGCCTTCTAGCCATTTGGAAAAAAAAACAGGATTGTTTGGATAATTTTTAACAACTGTAATAAGGTAACTAAAATTAGTTGAAGATTTCAAATCGATTGCTGAGGCCTCTATGAATTGTGCATAAATTTGTCATTAGATGGGTCTTGCTGTGATCATATCAGAAAAATGCAAAAAATTATTGAAGGCACAAATTAAGTAAAGCAATGGGGGTTTGCCTTCTCCCGATTTTATTTTCTGTCCCCTACCATACATATAACTTGTCCTCTCATGCATCCATTGACAATATGTGGAAAGGAGTTGGTTTTCATTGATATGAGCGGCGCTCTGACAAAAGAGATTTAATGCATCTCCATGGTGCATTATTCCAAGTAGGTCATCATATAATCATGGATCCATAAAGTCAACTTTATCTAACAACCGTCTGAATCATGAGGTAGAATGGTCCTTAGACATGAATACAATTTTATAAATAGCAAAAGTTTTGATACTTTTTGACCGAAGCATTAAAGCCCCTTTTCAAAGAGCAGGAATCGTTTTATTTTGATCAATATAACATTATGCCTCCTGCCCTTATTGTATAGCCTAGGTATACCCGGTATATTCTATTTTATTCCAATAAATCACTCATATGTACCTGAGCTTGTTGTTGTTGCTTGAGGGACATCCGTGGTTGTTACTTGCGGAGCATCAGTTGTCGTTGGAGCTAAAGTGGTTGTCTGGGAAGTTGCTGTTGGAGACTGTGAAGCTGAAATCGTGGTACCGGAAGTTGACACCGGAAGTTGCGTAGTCGCAGCAGAAGTTACACTCGCTGTTCCGACGTTAGCCAGACATTGTCCATTCGGTTGTTCTATCCCTGAATTTGCCCTCCACTTAACATTGAATTCGATTCTCTGTTCTTGACCGTTGTTCAGCCACCATTTTGACTGGCTATAATACCAGTATCCGGGCTCGCTGTCGAGTCTCTCCCAACTATTAAAGTCCTTTAAATGAAATAAAAATATATTACAAATAACCTGGTTATCCCCTGCAGACTACGTTTTTTGTCTAATGTAGGTCACTTTACGATGATGCCCTGAATGATAACATTTTAAAAATCGCTGTCATGTTAACCCTTATCCCGCTGAATAAAAGAAATGAAACTTTCAAGCCGATAGTATAAGCCTAAATTTTCCTGTTTCAAGGGTATTTCTGGAGGAAAGATATCTCTTTATCGGACAGTGTAGATCAAAGATCAGACTGCACGTTTTGTGCAGTCTGATCTTGATCTACGCTGTCCGCAAAAGGTCCGTGGGTCGCGATAAACAGCCTAAGGGTTAATATCAATGGCGGGGCATATCCTTTTGTAGGAAGTGATTTGTGGAATGATTGGCAAAGTCTGGATATAATACTTTTTTTTTTTATTTTCATTAGTGGAACTCTTCAAGTGAAAGGTGCGTTTAGACCTACTACCTAGACCATGAGTAAACAAAATCAGTGACATCATATACAAAATCCAATTAAATGCAACTACATCTATAGAACACTTCGGTAGTAGTTCATTTCTGTGCAGTGACGCAGTTGGTTAACCGTTTACTAACAGTCCCAAGTTTAACGATCCTGAAGAGGAATGTTTTTGAAAACATTGTGGGAAAAGGAGAAAATGCACGGTAACCATGCTGGTATCAGATAGAATGTTCCACGGATCAACACTATTTTCAAGTACATCACAGGTAATGATCTTCGAAAATCTATGCATCTCTATACATTGTGAAAAAAAATGGGTAAATGCTGGTTACCAGCATTTTCAGCTTCTCCCATGACGTTTTCCTAATAATTCTTACTCATGGTCGTCAAATATAAGATCGTGTGGTACAGGGATAAACTGAATTGGCCCAATCTATGTGCCGAAAGGGACCATAATACTTACGTCGAACTTTGTGAGCTGTTTATCAAACGTCACGTTAACTTTGAACTCGCCAGGTTGGTAGGATTGGATAAATCTGTATCGACACCATCCTCGAGTCAGATAGTTGCTCCCGACACGTCGCGGACCTTGTTCCTCCCATTCGACAGGGGCGATAACCTGGCCGTACGCTAAAAATAGAAACTGTATGACTTATACCCAAGTATATGAAATTTCCTTCTTTTCGTCATGGCCGACAACTAAAAAAAGAAAATTTCCAACTTATAGACCACTTTTTTTAGGCTATGCTTATCTCATTTATGTTGAAGGTTCCGATTAATCATTTTGGCATGGAAAAAAATCATTGCAGATCAATACGAATTCAATGCCAGGATGTTCATTTGTGCATTACCATCTGGTAAAAAATGCAAAAAAAAAATCAGTTTGAAACGGTCATTGATCGACAAAATGATGATAATTTACATAGGTAAAGGTTACGAGCAATTTTCGTCACTTGTCCCAAAGTTTTAACCTGTACTCACGCAATAAAAAACGTAATTTGTCTTTATCTCACAATGATATTGCTAAAGTTGCCTACAGTTGTCATAGGAAGTAATAGGTTGTCCGTTTTTGCATATATGACCCCGTATTTTTATCATCCTGAAAAAAATCTTTTGAAAATATTGCGAGAAAAGGAAAAAATGCCGGTGACCAGCATTTTCTCCTTTTCTCACAATGTTTTTTACTGTTTCAGAGACAAATCCCGTCATTTGAACCACATCTTTTTTAACTTGGCACCATCCAGTGCTTTCATCGTCTGGTGAAGAGTTAACCGGTATAGATCTAATCGTATAATTATTTGTATGGATTAACCCTTTACCAGACGATAAAATTTTAGCCTAGTCCAAATTGAAAGCATTTGCAGACGACAATTTCAATGTGGCTCAAATAGGGCGATTTTTCTTTGATAGGGTAGAAAACATTGTGGGAAAAGGTTATTAGCATTTTCTCCTTTTCCCACAATGTTTTCAAAAGGCTTCTTTCCCAGAGTCATTCAAAGGCGGCATTGTTCGGTAAAGGGTTAACAATATTTTACAGGAACTTACCTCGTAAACACGTCAGCCATACTGTAAATATACACAGAATTTTACACGGTAGTAACGTCATCTTTCTGAAACAGAAAAAAAAAAATGCCTTTCAATTAATTCAACTCTATATACCTTTACATTTAGCGTCTTTTTCTACATTTCTCGTTTTTTTTTTTTTTTATTTCCCCACTAATATATGATTTTTCATAAGTCTGTCCTTCTTTTTTACATTTTGTATAACATTATTTTTTCCCCATTTCTTGTAAAATCACTTTTGTTGCCTTCAATCATCATTCAATTAATAACGGAATAAACGTGTCTTATACGAGTAATAATAATAATAATAATGATAATAATAATATTGTAGTAGGGTCATTTTCAGATGACTAGTGCCATCTGAAAATTACCCTACTATAATAATAATAATGTGATGAATTGTATTCGCATTATTCTATTTGATATTTTAATTTTGATTCGTTTTAGTTTTTACTCTAATCATCAACTTATTAACCTCTAAACTTATTTCTCTAATTATTTGGCAACCTATAAAATATTTTTATTATGTTTAAGCTATTCTATTGTGTTTCTCTTCCGCTAAAGCCTTATTACATTATATTATGAAAGTTTCATGTTTATATATATGACATGAACTATTGTAAGTTTTTATCATTAAAATCATTCGTTCTGTTTCTCTTACATTAGATAATATCATTATAAACAAAAAATGTTTGTTTCTTTTTTATCAGATCTTTGCGTTTTCCAGGTAGATTTCCGAGAAAATGTCCAGCAAGTTATTATCACCCCCTTAAATATCCACAGCGCTGTGTAATAACCCTTAACCTCCTAAAACAAACTTGGAAAAAATGGCTTTAAGAATGAAAACCAAACAACAGCAACAAATATAACATCCTCCAAGAATAGGATATTTAACATGATTAAATGTGAAACATGCAAATACTTGTGAAAACATTGCTACAAAAGGAGAACTCGCTCATCACAAGCAGATTCTCTTTTGGGCACAATGTTTTCAAAAGTATTTCGGTACACGGCAAGAGATGGGCATTAATGAAATAGCCAAAATGCTGTATTAATTAAATGGGGGTCAGCACCATAGCTAAGGCTATATGCTTAATTCTATTTTTGTATGAAATTCCTTCAGGTAAAATACTTTAATTAACACTCGTTTGTCAGCTGTCACACGTCACGTTCTTTCGTGTAAAACCCTTCTTGACCCTTCCTCAACAACATCAAAAAAAAACAGTGATAATAATAAAGTTGCCGACAGAAAAATGAATCTTATCCCACAACCCACTTTATAACTAAAATGAAACTTTCAAGTCGATAGTAAAAACACAAATATTGCTTTTTCAAGGTTATGTTTTGGAGAACAATAAATCCTTATCAGACAGTGCAGATCAAGATCAGACTGCACGTTTTGTGCAGTCTGGTCTTGATCTAGACTGTCTGCAAAAGGTCCTTCACTCGCACTTAGGAGCCTAAGGGTTAAAACTGGAAGTAAAGTTGTCAACTTTGTTCTACTTTTACCATATTTTTTTTTTTTCTGCCAGCCACAGGAACTTTGACAGATTGCACTGTAACATATCAGACCCATGATAATATCCATACTTTTATCGGTGTGAATTAAATTTATCTTGGCTAGGGTAGCATCTTCAGGTATTTTTAGATTTCGAGCCATAGTTTCGCAAAGCCCTGTGGGAATGTCACGTGATCAATAACACTCGATTACGGGGATTCGTATTCAAATCAGTATGATGACGTCATATCTGATGTTCTAACAATAGACAAAGCTGCCGATTTCAAAACGGCCATTCTTTTATCAAAACAAACATAATCGCACTTTTTTTTTTTTTAAATAAGACCTCTTTATTGAATATACAGTTTATAGTATTGTGTAGAAAATTATATCTACTTGTATTTATCGGTGTTTTGCAAGAAATTTCGATTTACGGAGTTAAATGGATAAATAGGTTTCTTACTCAATGGAGGTAACCACAGCAACCGGTAAAACTGAGAATATAGGTCTCAGCAGTTTTTTAGACGTACTCAAATTTTAATTAAAAAACGTGCATAGCCTGAGGTCGTTAATTCCTCCAAATGACCGCCACCTTGTTCGTTCATTATGGTGTAATTAACCACAAACCGACCCCTTGGACTTTTCTATACAGCACAGAACAGCACAGAGCAAACTGTTTCCCGGAGAGAAAATACAGAGATTAAAATTCCCAAACTGAATTTGTTCATTTCAGTGCCACAGGAGAAAACAGAAGAAAACAAAGTCCACTCTGGACGGCATAGATCAAGATCAGACTGCACAGAACGTGGAGTCTAATCTTTGATCTATACTGTAAGCTTCTTTGGTCAAGTCCCTTTAAAAAATCTGAGTTTCAGTAACTTGTATATTCAGCTGATCCAGTTTCGATAGTTGGCGTTGAAAGATTATAATTAGCCCACAACATGCGAAATGAGACCTTCGGACATTTGCGTAAAGTGTGGTCCCGGATTAGCCTGCGCAGTCAGCGCAGGCTTATCCGGGACAGCACTTTACGACTACATAAGATTTTTTCATACAGTAGACTTTCGTGAAACAGAAAATCGCACAAAAACGGGAAGCGTCGTCTCGGATTAGTCACAGACTGCACAGGCTGATCTGGGACGACGCACTTTTACGCGTATGTCCGAAGGCCCCCTTTTCTTTGCTGCACGCCAAATATGATGAACCTTACAGTACAATAATGCTACACAGTAAGTTTTGAACTAAATTACGTATATAAGAGCCATGCTCTGGCAAAGGGTGGTTTAATACATCTCCGTAATGCATTATAACAAGCAAGTCATCAAATGATTATGGATCCATAAAACCCATTTTGTATTAACAAGCCGCTGAATCCTAAGGTAGGATGATCTTTGGAAATGCACAAAATGTACAAAATGCAAAAGTTTCAACCCAAGACAGCCTGCATATGCATCTAGCCCCCTTTTCACAGAGCATGGCTCCTATTCAAGTCACGAGAAGTAACCTAGCTGTTACTACTTCAAAACAATTTTGGCAATGTAGTTTCAATATCAGCCTGCACAGTCCATGTAACCTGATCTGCGCTGACCGTAAATTGACCTTAGACAAGTCCCTGCACCGTACTGGCAACAGTTCAACCACTTGCAGAGAACCTGCGGGTTGCTACGACCAATCGGCGTTAGAGCTAGAAAGCCCTGCAATGTGTATGGTACCACTGCAAACTTAGAACGACAAAAAAAAAAACTGTCATGCTAAACCCTGAAACTATTAAATGAATGAAACGAAAATTTCCACATAATAGTGAAAATAAAAATATTGCAATTTCAAAGTTGATCTCACCGGGAAAAAAAAACCGTATCGGACAGTGAAGAGCCAAGAATTGACTGCACGTTTTGTGCAGTCTGATCTAAATCTGAACTGTTTGCAAAAGCGTCCGGAGTTGCAGTGAACAGCCTAAGGGCTGAAGCAGTGTCACTGTATAAGATGCAGTCACTTAAAAAAGGAAAACAAAGAAAGCCAACATGGAGAAAAAAAAATATACACGGTGTTACATTAAAACGTTGCACGAAGAAACTGTATAGCAGTAACAACATTGAGGATAAATTAATAGGTATACAACGATATAAATTATATAAATAAATGCATAAATAAATGATTAAATAAATGAAATATAATACTCACAGTTATCTTGCTCTTAAGTTGTAGTAGAATTCTTGAATTCTCGAATTGTTCTGACTTTTCCGAGTCTGCAGGCACCATTTTTATACTTTTCGAAACAATGCAACGTAAGACGTCATGTTTATTTCATCCACTCTAATCACCCGGATCTAGAAAAATCAAAATAGCCAAAAACATGATTATAATCTTATTGACAATTAAAAGGTCCAGTCCAGACCTTTCGCATTCATCCTTCTTCGTCCAAAAATATTTTTACCCTTGCCATCTCATGTGCGATTTTGATTGGCTATTGCGGACAGTGTAGATTAAAGATCAGACTGCACAGAACGTGCAGTCTGATCTTTAATCTATACTGTCCGATGTATTTGTTACGTATTCTGACCAAAAATATTGATTGAAACAGTGATAAGTGTGTTTTTGTGTCCTTTTTACAGAATGAATATGTACATTTCACTTGCTTAGCGCTTCTTAGACGCGTATGAGAGAAATGGTTTCTTTGGTTTAATACAACTGCAAAAGAAACACGCTTTTAAGCAACTTAAAGAATCTTGTAATCTTCTGTATTTTCGTTACATAAATCGTTGGCAGACTCTCTTGTCTTAGAATCTATATTTTTCCCTCACTGTTTCAAAAAAGAAAGTCGACTAAATTCTTTATGCCAGGCAAAGGTATCCACCCATTCCCATACATGCAGATTTTCGGACAAGATAAATAACAACACGCAAATAATAAAACAGATTAAAAAAACGAAGAGATCAAATTATAATATGGAGGATGTACAAAAAATATCGTTTCAAAATGGAATAACTGCTCTTTTTGAGTAATTTCTCCTTTTCGCACGATGCTTTTGAGAAGCTACCTCTAAGTCTGTCAGAGATAAAGGTCACGGACTTAAAAATAGTAATATCCTAGTACGAAAATAGTAGTAAACATACCCAGGGTCAGTCAACAAGTTGACCATGAAGGTCTTCTCGTCCTTGCACTTAACACTTAAGCTGCTGAATAAATGGCACACATATTTCTACTCAATACTAAACGCCCAACCATTGCGGTTTCAAAGTTGATATCACCGGAAAGAAAATATCGTATCGGACAGTGTAGATCAAAGATCAGACTGCACGTTTGTGCAGTCTGATCTTGATCTACACTGTCCGCAAAAGGTCAGTGGGTCGCGATCAGCAGCTTAAGGGTTAAACCGTACTGTGCTGAAATGAAATGACACTTTCAAGCCGCTAGTAAAAATCCAAATTTTGCTATTTCAAATGTACTTTTTGGGAAAAGATATCTCCTTATCGGACAGTGTAGATTCAAGATCAGACTGCACGTTCTGTGCAGTCTGATCTTGATCTACTCTGTCCGCAAAAGGTCAGTGAGTCGCGCTTAGCAGCCAAAGGGTTAACACATGACCAAACGACAAATATTTACACTTGCCCAAATTCAAAGCTGTTGCTGACGACAAATTAAACGTGGCTCAATTGATGAAATTTTAAGAGAGTAAAAAACATTGTGGGAAAAGGAGAAAATGCTGGTAACTAGCATTTTCTCCTTTTCTCACATTGTTTTCAAAAGGCTTCTTTCCGAGGGTCGTAAAGAGTGAACCATCCGGCAAGCAAAATAAAAGAAGTAAATCAAGAGTGAATAAAATGTCATTGAAATATTGCGCCAAATGGACAAGTTGTTCAATACGAGCATTTTTTTTCCCCCATTACGTACAAAGGGTAATAGGCTATACTTGCTATATGGTTTGTGCAGATCTTGATCTACCTTGGCTGCAAAGGCATACTTGCCCTTTACCTTCAGTAAACTTTTCTTTTCTTTATTCATTCTGCAGACCAGCTGTGAAAATATTATGGTAAAAAGACAAATTTCTCTAAGTGAGTTTTCACTTTGGCGCTCTATTTTTTCACGTATTTGTTCGTTATATCAAAATTCCCGGCAGAAATCCGTATAAAGATATTGTTTCCACATTATTTACAAAGGGTAATTATTGTTGAAAAAGACGTATTTTTGTTGCTAATGTTGTTGCATTTTTACAAATTTATACCATAAATTATGGTTTTTACCACATATTTGTCAATATCGACAAAGTTGGCGCCTTGGTTTGAATGTGCATCGGAGACAGGGTCATTTGCGTAACTTTTCGAAAAATATTTATTTTTGCAAGTCGATTGTTTATATTGGGGTATTTTCTTGCTGACCCGAGCCTGCGTCGACAATTTATGGGGTACAATCAGTATGTAGGAACATAGTGACTCAGTTTGTTTTGTTTGTTTTAACACTTAGGCTTGTAAGCGCGACTTAAGGAGCTTTTGCGGACAGTGTAGATCAAGATCAGACTGCACGGAACGTGCAGTCTGATCTTTGATCAACACAGTCCGATAAGAAGAAAGTTTTTGCCATAAAATACCATTGAAATAATGATACTTGGGTTTATACTATCGGCTTAAAAATTTTATTGAACTTGTATATTAGATTAAGGGTTAATTCTTTTACTAACAATTCCATAAATTCCACTTTTTTCTCGGTTGTTTAAAGTACTTTTCCACTGCTTTTGAAGATTACTTTTGTCATAGATAAATAGCACGTAGCAGACGGTGTAAATCGAAGATCAGACTGCGCGTTCTTTGCAATCTGGTCTTGATCTACGCCGGCCGCAAAGGCTGTGTTAGACAGCATTTTTAATGAAAGGAATAACAGTGTTTTACGTCAATTTCAAAAGTACTTCGCCGTGTCTGATAGAAGAAATATCCAGTTGGCTCTAAAACCGAGGGGTCGCTGGTTCAACCCTTAGCTGGGTCTTTTCAGGTATTTATCATAGGCGTAGCCAGGATTAAAATATCCATACGCACAGAGAGGGATGAAATACCGATATGGGAGGGAGCCGATGGGGGTGGGAGCCGGAGGGGGTGTACCCACAGGCGTTCGTTTTGTGACGAACTTCGCCATCTATATAATGTTATATATGTCTTACATATTACATTATATAGATGGCGAAGCTTGCGCTGTTGGGGGTCTGGAAAATTTTTCAGAATTTAGATGAGAAGTAGTATAGGGGCCTCTTTACTTGTAAACAAAGATGACGTAATCGGCGGCTATCTTGACCTACTTTCGGTCATGGTCTGACTATTTTTAGTAACTCATTTGCATATAAGGAGTTGTTGGTGTGTCATGGGTATTCGCGGTGGGTATGGGGAGTCCGCCATGTTGGATGACCTAATTTCT
Source organism: Tridacna gigas (assembly GCA_945859785.2). Lineage (NCBI taxonomy): Eukaryota > Metazoa > Mollusca > Bivalvia > Cardiida > Cardiidae > Tridacna > Tridacna gigas. The sequence continues at coordinate 54,475,109 of OX244038.2, forward strand.
ATTTTTAGACCAGCAGCCATTTTGGATGACCTATTTTTTTTTTAAGACGACCATTAATTTAAATGTGCTTTGTGGCACAATATTGATTTTTTTTTTGGTGATAAATTTGGAGAGAGAAATAGCTTTAAAAATGAGTCATATAAGCGAGTACCCTAACAGTATACAGAGCTGACTTGTATACTCTATCTAATAATGATCGAGGGCATTGAGGGTCAGGCCCTTTTACGAGACGGAGATTTTCCCACTTAGACTCATCTTTAACGCCACACCAAGTCAAAGAGCCGATTCCTAACCGTACTACGACCCTCGGCCAAGTCTATACGGTTAAGTCGGTCTAACGACACATCCATGCTCTTTGAAGTATCTTACAAAAGTAAAAAACGATGGAAATAAATATAAAACGGTACCTTCGATGTGATCTCTTCAACATCCTTCTGTCAAATGACCAAGATCGTAAAAGTATGCAACCACCAGTGTGTCTATTTTTAGATAGTCATGTTCAGACATGTACGGGGGAGTGATCAATAGTCCTTTGTTAAAGTCGCCACAATGTCTGGTTTTGTTTATTTTGTGACGGAATGTCTTTAGAAATGTCAAAGTTAATCCCCAAACAAAGAAACAGGTGGGGGAACAAGAGTCTTTTGTTAATGTCGCCATACTGTTGGTTTTGTTTATTTAGTACAGGAAATACGAACAATGCCCCATTCAACTGTCAAAGTTAATCCCCTTACAAAGGACCAAAAGGCAGAACAATGGTCTTTTGTTAATGTAGCCATACTGTCTGGTTTTATCTGTTTTGTGACGGAAGTACGGACAATGGCCTATTCAGCTGTCAAAGTTAATCCCCTAAAAAAGGATAAGTGACACAGAGCTGACTTGTATACCCCATTGAAGAAGTAGTCACAGACATTGAGGTCCAGATCTTCAGTCCTCGATAGAAAAAAAAAGGTAACTATAAAACGATAAAAAGGCGAAAAATGAAAAGAAAATAGGCTATCGGTAAAAATATAAAAGAACAGAGGGAAAAACAATGGAGTTAGCAAAAACAAAAAAGGTCTATGGTGAAAAAGGAGAAGTAGAAAAGTCAAACATAGTCTACGGGTAAACATGATAAAAGTACAGATGAATTTCTAACGATATTAAAAGGGGAAAATAAAGAAAAAAGCAGAAAAATCAAAGTAAGAATAGTGAAAAATAAAATGGTACCTTTTTGTCCATGTTTTCTCCTCAAACCTCATGCTCCAAAAAATGAAGTAGTTCAGGTGCTTGAACACGCTCTTCAACCAAGATGTCATCTTCAAGGATATATTCTAGCGAAACACTTACTTGACCAAACGTGGTGGTCCCAATACCAGAAAATATATAAAAATCCACTGAGTCCTGAACTTCAAGAATTACATTTATCATTGGAGCAATCAAAAACGTCGAAAAGAAATTAATGATATCCATCAAAGTGAAAAATCCAAGTCGCCCCCTTTAAAGCAAGAGATTAAATGACTCTAACAAGATTGGACAAGACCCCCACTCCTTTAAGGTCCAGTACCCATTTATATGTATAGCATTGATTACGATGTAAAAGTGAAAAAATCAAGTCATCCCCCTTTAAAACAAGAGATAAAACGACTCCCACCCCTTTAAGGTCCAGTACCCATTTATATGTATATCATTGATTATGATGCAAAAGCGGAAAAATCAAGTCATCCCCCTTTAAAGCAAAAAGTTAAATGACTCTAACAAGATTGCACAAGACCCCAGCGCCCCTTTAAGGTTCAGTACCCATTTATATGTATAGCATTGATTACGATGTAAAAGTGAAAAATCAAGTCATCCCCCTATAAAACAAGAGATAAAACGACTTCCACCCCTTTAAGGTCCAGTACCCATTTATATGTATATCATTGATTATGATGCAAAAGCGGAAAAATCAAGTCGTCCCCCTTTAAAGCAAAAAGTTAAATGACTCTAACAAGATTGCACAAGACCCCGCGCCCCTTTAAGGTCCAGTACCCATTTATATGTATATCATTGATTATGATGCAAAAGTAAAAAAAATCAAGTCATCCCCCTTTAAAGCAAAAAATTAAATGACTCCAACTGGATTGCACAAGACCCTCACACCTTTAAGGTCCAGTACCCATTTATATGTATATCATTGATTATGATGCAAAAGCGGAAAAATCAAGTCGCCCCCTTTAAAGCAAGAAATTTATATGTATAGCATTGATTAAAATACAAAAATGAAAAAGCAAGTCGTTCCCCCTTCAAGGCAAAAGAGTAAATGACTCTAACAAGATTGGACAAGACCCCATCCCTTTAAGGCCCAGTACCCATGTATATGCCAATGTTTTTTGACTTGAGATCGGATTAAGATAACTTATAAAGGGAGCTGGCCAATGTTTACATAAAGATTTATGATAACCCTAGTAACGGATTAAATTGTGCAAAAATGTAAGATTTTAGTCGAAAATTATAGGAGTTGTTACTTTCAGCAATGAAATGATTTTTTAAACATTCTAACCTTCTAACAAGTAAAGCCATGTACTGATAAGCGTAATTCTAGGAAATGTATGCAATGTCACCAGTTCCAGGACAACTAAGGAATGAAACCAATGCTCGTCTTTTTCTTTCATTTTGTGACAGTTTCTAATGATAAAATTTGAGATAACCCTACCTAGTTTGTTTATCTCATCAATAGATTCAACCCTATTGATTTTGAAAAAAAAAAAAAAAAATCCACCAAATAGTATGGGAAAAGTAGCCATTTCAAGTTGAAAATTTTTATTTCGTGTGTACGCGATAAAGTCTGCATTTGTTGTCAGATTTTCATGAAACTTGCAGAGTTTGTTTATCTCGCCAATAGCTTCAACCCTATAGATTTTGAAAACATTCCAACAAATAGTATGGGAAAAGTAGCCATTTCAAGTTGAAAATTTCTATTTCTTGTTTACGCGATAAAGTCTGCAGTTGTTGTCAGATTTTCAAGAAACTTGCAGAGGTTGTTTATCTCATCAATAGCTTTACCCCTATTGCTTTTGAAAAAATCCAACAAATAGTATGGGAAAAGTAGCCATTTCAAGTTGAAACAAAAATGACGCCATTTTCTATAAAAATTGCTACAGAAGATCAGCACAAGACAAAAGTAGTTTTGTACATGTAATTATACGTACTGGCACTAGCATTTCAAAAAACCTTACTGACGTTTGACAGGACGATATTGGGTATACCTTTTGAAATTACCCTCTTAGTTTTTGAGGAGAAGATGTTTGAAAATTGAGACAATGGGCAGGTACAGGCACGCACGCGCAATAGGTACAGGGCCATAACATAAGCTGGCTGACCTTTGGCCAGTGAAGCTAAAACTTACGTAGTGTAAATAAAAGGTTGAATATATTCTACAAGATACTATCAAACCAAACTGTTGCTACTACCATTAGATGAAATAAATAAAACTTACCTATATAATGCTCGCCTTCCCAACTCCATATCTAAACTTTTCTTATATTAGAAATATCCATAACAAACGTTAACAATGTTTCCAAAAAGTCGGCAATTTGCCCACAAATATAATCCATTATCATTGTTCTGATATAGAAAGTTGAGAATTGTAGGTATATATAATTATATGTCTTGTCTTGAGTGACCTGGACAAGTTGTGACAAGCTTCTACAAGTTCTCACATGAAGTCAATTCTCTCTTGGGTTCATTTGTTTTCTATTGTCAGTGTTTTTTGACTTGAGATCGGATTAAGATAGCTCATAAAGGGGGCTGGCTAATGTTTACATAAATATTTATAATAACCCTAGTAACGGATTAAATATTGCAAAAATTTAAGATTTTAGTCGAAAGTTATAGGAGTTGTTACCTTCAGAAATGAAATGATTCTTTTTGATCATCCTAACCTTCTGACAAGTAAAGCCGTGTACTGATAAGCCTAATTCTAGGAAATGTAAGCAATGACACCAAATTCTAGGGCAACCAAGCAACGAAACCGATTTTCGTCTTTTTCTTTCATTTTGTGACAGTTGCTATTCATGAAATTTGAGATAACCCTACCAAATGATACATGACGTTTTACTCTTTCACTTTGACTCCCCCATTATCGATTCAGTTTTCAGCCGTTTCAGGCCCAATACTCCTTTTCTTAAAAAATATCGACTTTTTTATTTGCAGTCAGATCGAATCAATACAGGTATCATTGGAATGAACTTCTCACACTGATCTAGAAAATGTATAGTTTTGTAGGTGTCACTTCAATGACAACGGAGATACAAGGATTAAAATTTTGAGAGATACACGCTTTTGGCATCCACTGGTACCAAAATGGCCCAAATCTTTATTTATTGACCGATCTTTACGTTCTTGGTGTCTATCCACGATAATATTTTCCCTGTGAATTCAAATTTGAAATCAAAATTTACCTAGAGATCATATTGAGATCGTAATGCCAGAAAGATTTCATATACGTTGTTATGAAAGATTTCAGATACGTTATTAATGCACTAACTTTAACAAAAAATGGCTAAAATCGTTGTTTATGAACCGATTTTCATGATCTTGGTGTCTAAGTGTATTAATTTTTTCTCAAGATTCCTTTTACGAAGGTTTCAATCAAGAAAAAAAAAAAAAAAAAAAAACGGAAATGACGTCATTTTTTCCTATAAATTGCAATAAAAATGGGACAAAAATAGTTTAGCGCGTGTCCTTACACGTTTCATCGGTTAATTGTAAAAGCTCTTTCATTGGATGATACATTATGAAGTCATTGATAAGTTCATATCTAAAAGACAAGTTTGGGACAATCATTTAAACTCCATCATGAAACTTGCGTTTACACTTTCGACCCATGCCGTCGAAAAGCACTTGGATGCATATAATTTGAGTGCCTCTGTGTTTTTTAGTGAGCGGGTTATGTACAGTGCTGTACAACAGTGTTTAAATAATACCAACACATAGAATCGGAATGGTAAATGTGGGAGGACTGTTTGCTCAATATATTAATACATTTTTGAAATTTAAACAAGAAGCAAGCGGTCCTCCCGATTGGATTAAATGTTACGATGATATGAATAAGTACATTGCACAATATATGGAAAAAGAAGGAGTTTTGTTGGATCGAGGAAATATTGAAAAGAACCCAGGGCTTAGAGCTTTGGCCAAACTGTGTCTTAATAGCTTTTTGGGGAAAGTTTGGTCAGAGACTTAATATGCGACAAATGGATTTTTTTCCACGAAAGTCAGGCCAACATGTTTTTTCAGCTTTTTTCCGATCCATTGAAAAAGCCCATCGATTTTCATATATTGTCTAATGATACGATACAAGTCGAATGGCAGTATAAGGACGATTGTCAACCCGAAGATAACAAAACTAACATATATTTGGCAACATTCACTACATGTTGGGCCCGACTCAAACTTTACAGTGTACTCGAGGCATTAAACAGAAGAGTCTTGTATTACGATACGGACAGTGTGATATACGTGAATCGTTCTGATGAGTATTATCCTCCTCTAGGTGATTACTTGGGTGAACTGACGGATGAACTTCAGAATGGAGAGTACATTGTGAAGTTTGTGTCTGGAGGGCCAAAAAATCATGCTTACAAAACGAATAAAAACAACGAAACTTGTAAAGTGAGGGGAATTACCCTAAATTATAAAAACAGTCAACTCACTAATTTTGATAGCGTGAAAGATATAGTCACAGACCCTCAAAGTAGTTCAAATATCACTGTGACCAATCCTAGTAAAATATATAAGGACAAAAGAAAATTGTATAATAGAGAAGAACAGAAAAGTTATCAAATGGTTTATACAAAAAGACGAAAAGTAGACCAGTTTGATACAGAACCATATGGGTTTTGATAGTCGTCCTTATACTCTGTTACATTTGCTTCAACAATATTACGATATCTATGTATAAAACTGTTAGATATTTCTTCATTGTCGCTCATTTTTCAAAATGTGTCACACAATTTTAAAAAAGTGTTACACAAATATCAAAAAGTGTTCACCAAATTTAAAAAAAGTGTCACACAAATATCAAAAAGTGTTCACCAATTTTCAAAAAGTGTCACACATTTTCTTAAAAGTGTCACTCATTTTTCAAAAAGTGTCAATCATTTTCTTAAAAGTGTCACTCATTTTTACGTTTTTGTACTTTAACACGTAAAATCCCATAGAGTCCATTTCAAAAAGTGTCACTCATTTTTCAAAAAGTGTCACTCATTTTCTTAAAAGTGTCACTCATTTTTCAAAAAGTGACACTCATTTTCTTAAAAGTGTCACTCATTTTCTTAAAAGTGTCACTCTTTTTTCAAAAAGTGTCACTCATTTTCTTATAAGTGTCAATCAAATTCTTAAAAATGTCATTCATTTTTACGTTTTTGTACTTTAACACGTAAAATCCCATAGGGTCCGTTTCAAAAAGTGTCACTCATTTTTTCAAAAAGTGTCACTCATTTTTCAAAAAAGTGTTACTCATTTTTCAAAAAGTGTCACTCATTTTCTTAAAAGTGTCACTCATTTTTCAAAAAGTGTTACTCATTTTCTTAAAAGTGTCAATCATTTTCTTAAAAGTGTCACTCATTTTACGTTTTTGTACTTTAACACGTAAAATCCCATAGGGTCCGTTTCAAAAAGTGTCACTCATTTTTCAAAAAGTGTCACACAGTTTCTTAAAAGTGTCACTCATTTTTCAAAAAGTGTTACTCATTTTCTTAAAAGTGTCAATCATTTTCTTTAAAGTGTCAATCATTTTCTTTAAAGTGTCACTCATTTGTACGTTTTTGTACTTTAACACATAAAATCCCATGATAAAAACGGGCAAATCTCTCTCTCCCTCTCATAGGTCAGATCTATTTTAAGAATTCAATTATTTTAGAATGATTCTACTTTTACTCTCCCGGAAGTATACGGAGCTGACTCGTATACTCGATCAAGGGGCTTGAATGGCGGACATTGAAGGCTAGGTCCTGGGGACTTAATTATAAAACATTCTACGTTTAGAAATATAGTAAATTATTTAGGTAAAAAAAAAAACTTGAATGAAAGGCTTACGATGTGTCTCCCTCGACGTCCAGCGTTCAAATGACAGGCTACGTTTATGTTCTATTTTTAGTGACCGTATTTCACAATGACTACGGACTATTTCGTCATACGTCTGAACAATGGTCTATTGAAATGTCATAGTTAATCCCTTAAAAAGTCGCCACAAGGTCTGACGTCAGTGTACTGAGTACAGGAAATACGAACAATGGTCTATTGAAATGACAAAGTTAATCCCTTCAAAGTCGCCGTAATGTATAGCGTCTGTTCATTTTAAGACCGGATGGGTTAACAATGAGCATGGGATAACTCACGGATGAGCTGAGTGCAGGAGATCACATTGTAGAATTTGTGTCTCGGGGTCCAAAAGATTATGCTAACAGAACTAACAAAAAACAATGAAACATGTAAAGTAAGAGGGTTTACCCTCAATTATACGAATAGTCAACTCCTAAATTTCGAAGTAATGAAAGTCTTAGTAACAAATAAAGACAGTTGTAAAAATATTGTTATAACCAACCCTAGTAAAATATGTAGAGATAAAAGAAAAAAGAAAACTGTACAATAGAGAAGAGAAGAAAAGTTATCAGATGGTGTATACCAAGCGCAGACAATTGGACGATTATGATACATTACTCTACGGATATTAGAATGATTAACCTATGTATTTGTAAAATTGTGTTTACATTGGTAAAAAAGTGTTCTTGTTGTTTATAAAAGTGTCACTGTCTTTTCAACTTTTGTCACTGCCGTTTCAGTTGTTGTCACAATCGTTTCTATTTTTGTCACATGCGTTTCAATTATCGTGTCTCGAGCAGACGATTATAGTCTACGGCAGTAATATTCGATTCGCTCCCGCCGCCGCCGCTCCTTCTCTTTTTTTTTACCCTCTTATTCTTTTTTTCCTACCCCTTCCTTTCTTCTAGGGGCGGCGGCGGCGGGAGCGAATCGAATATTACTGCCGTAGACTATAATCGTCTGCTCGAGACACGATAATTGAAACGCATGTGACAAAAATAGAAACGATTGTGACAACAACTGAAACGGCAGTGACAAAAGTTGAAAAGACAGTGACACTTTTATAAACAACAAGAACACTTTTTTACCAATGTAAACACAATTTTACAAATACATAGGTTAATCATTCTAATATCCGTAGAGTAATGTATCATAATCGTCCAATTGTCTGCGCTTGGTATACACCATCTGATAACTTTTCTTCTCTTCTCTATTGTACAGTTTTCTTTTTTCTTTTATCTCTACATATTTTACTAGGGTTGGTTATAACAATATTTTTACAACTGTCTTTATTTGTTACTAAGACTTTCATTACTTCGAAATTTAGGAGTTGACTATTCGTATAATTGAGGGTAAACCCTCTTACTTTACATGTTTCATTGTTTTTTGTTAGTTCTGTTAGCATAATCTTTTGGACCCCGAGACACAAATTCTACAATGTGATCTCCTGCACTCAGCTCATCCGTGAGTTATCCCATGCTCATTGTTAACCCATCCGGTCTTAAAATGAACAGACGCTATACATTACGGCGACTTTGAAGGGATTAACTTTGTCATTTCAATAGACCATTGTTCGTATTTCCTGTACTCAGTACACTGACGTCAGACCTTGTGGCGACTTTTTAAGGGATTAACTATGACATTTCAATAGACCATTGTTCAGACGTATGACGAAATAGTCCGTAGTCATTGTGAAATACGGTCACTAAAAATAGAACATAAACGTAGCCTGTCATTTGAACGCTGGACGTCGAGGGAGACACATCGTAAGCCTTTCATTCAAGTTTTTTTTTTTTACCTAAATAATTTACTATATTTCTAAACGTAGAATGTTTTATAATTAAGTCCCCAGGACCTAGCCTTCAATGTCCGCCATTCAAGCCCCTTGATCGAGTATACGAGTCAGCTCCGTATACTTCCGGGAGAGTAAAAGTAGAATCATTCTAAAATAATTGAATTCTTAAAATAGATCTGACCTATGAGAGGGAGAGAGAGATTTGCCCGTTTTTATCATGGGATTTTATGTGTTAAAGTACAAAAACGTACAAATGAGTGACACTTTAAAGAAAATGATTGACACTTTAAAGAAAATGATTGACACTTTTAAGAAAATGAGTAACACTTTTTGAAAAATGAGTGACACTTTTAAGAAACTGTGTGACACTTTTTGAAAAATGAGTGACACTTTTTGAAACGGACCCTATGGGATTTTACGTGTTAAAGTACAAAAACGTAAAATGAGTGACACTTTTAAGAAAATGATTGACACTTTTAAGAAAATGAGTAACACTTTTTGAAAAATGAGTGACACTTTTAAGAAAATGAGTGACACTTTTTGAAAAATGAGTAACACTTTTTTGAAAAATGAGTGACACTTTTTGAAAAAATGAGTGACACTTTTTGAAACGGACCCTATGGGATTTTACGTGTTAAAGTACAAAAACGTAAAAATGAATGACATTTTTAAGAATTTGATTGACACTTATAAGAAAATGAGTGACACTTTTTGAAAAAAGAGTGACACTTTTAAGAAAATGAGTGACACTTTTAAGAAAATGAGTGTCACTTTTTGAAAAATGAGTGACACTTTTAAGAAAATGAGTGACACTTTTTGAAAAATGAGTGACACTTTTTGAAACGGACTCTATGGGATTTTACGTGTTAAAGTACAAAAACGTAAAAATGAGTGACACTTTTAAGAAAATGATTGACACTTTTTGAAAAATGAGTGACACTTTTAAGAAAATGTGTGACACTTTTTGAAAATTGGTGAACACTTTTTGATATTTGTGTGACACTTTTTTTAAATTTGGTGAACACTTTTTGATATTTGTGTAACACTTTTTTAAAATTGTGTGACACATTTTGAAAAATGAGCGACAATGAAGAAATATCTAACAGTTTTATACATAGATATCGTAATATTGTTGAAGCAAATGTAACAGAGTATAAGGACGACTATCAAAACCCATATGGTTCTGTATCAAACTGGTCTACTTTTCGTCTTTTTGTATAAACCATTTGATAACTTTTCTGTTCTTCTCTATTATACAATTTTCTTTTGTCCTTACATATTTTACTAGGATTGGTCACAGTGATATTTGAACTACTTTGAGGGTCTGTGACTATATCTTTCACGCTATCAAAATTAATGAGTTGACTGTTTTTATAATTTAGGGTAATTCCCCTCACTTTACAAGTTTCGTTGTTTTTATTCGTTTTGTAAGCATGATTTTTTGGCCCTCCAGACACAAACTTCACAATGTACTCTCCATTCTGAAGTTCATCCGTCAGTTCACCCAAGTAATCACCTAGAGGAGGATAATACTCATCAGAACGATTCACGTATATCACACTGTCCGTATCGTAATACAAGACTCTTCTGTTTAATGCCTCGAGTACACTGTAAAGTTTGAGTCGGGCCCAACATGTAGTGAATGTTGCCAAATATATGTTAGTTTTGTTATCTTCGGGTTGACAATCGTCCTTATACTGCCATTCGACTTGTATCGTATCATTAGACAATATATGAAAATCGATGGGCTTTTTCAATGGATCGGAAAAAAGCTGAAAAAACATGTTGGCCTGACTTTCGTGGAAAAAAATCCATTTGTCGCATATTAAGTCTCTGGCCAAACTTTCCCCAAAAAGCTATTAAGACACAGTTTGGCCAAAGCTCTAAGCCCTGGGTTCTTTTCAATATTTCCTCGATCCAACAAAACTCCTTCTTTTTCCATATATTGTGCAATGTACTTATTCATATCATCGTAACATTTAATCCAATCGGGAGGACCGCTTGCTTCTTGTTTAAATTTCAAAAATGTATTAATATATTGAGCAAACAGTCCTCCCACATTTACCATTCCGATTCTATGTGTTGGTATTATTTAAACACTGTTGTACAGCACTGTACATAACCCGCTCACTAAAAAACACAGAGGCACTCAAATTATATGCATCCAAGTGCTTTTCGACGGCATGGGTCGAAAGTGTAAACGCAAGTTTCATGATGGAGTTTAAATGATTGTCCCAAACTTGTCTTTTAGATATGAACTTATCAATGACTTCATAATGTATCATCCAATGAAAGAGCTTTTACAATTAACCGATGAAACGTGTAAGGACACGCGCTAAACTATTTTTGTCCCATTTTTATTGCAATTTATAGGAAAAAATGACGTCATTTCCGTTTTTTTTTTTTTTTTTTTTTTTTTCTTGATTGAAACCCTCGTAAAAGGAATCTTGAGAAAAAATTAATACACTTAGACACCAAGATCATGAAAATCGGTTCATAAACAACGATTTTAGCCATTTTTTGTTAAAGTTAGTGCATTAATAACGTATCTGAAATCTTTCATAACAACGTATATGAAATCTTTCTGGCATTACGATCTCAATATGATCTCTAGGTAAATTTTGATTTCAAATTTGAATTCCCAGGGAAAATATTATCGTGGATAGACACCAAGAACGTAAAGATCGGTCAATAAATAAAGATTTGGGCCATTTTGGTACCAGTGGATGCCAAAAGCGTGTATCTCTCAAAATTTTAATCCTTGTATCTCCGTTGTCATTGAAGTGACACCTACAAAACTATACATTTTCTAGATCAGTGTGAGAAGTTCATTCCAATGATACCTGTATTGATTCGATCTGACTGCAAATAAAAAAGTCGATATTTTTTAAGAAAAGGAGTATTGGGCCTGAAACGGCTGAAAACTGAATCGATAATGGGGGAGTCAAAGTGAAAGAGTAAAACGTCATGTATCATTTGGTAGGGTTATCTCAAATTTCATGAATAGCAACTGTCACAAAATGAAAGAAAAAGACGAAAATCGGTTTCGTTGCTTGGTTGCCCTAGAATTTGGTGTCATTGCTTACATTTCCTAGAATTAGGCTTATCAGTACACGGCTTTACTTGTCAGAAGGTTAGGATGATCAAAAAGAATCATTTCATTTCTGAAGGTAACAACTCCTATAACTTTCGACTAAAATCTTAAATTTTTGCAATATTTAATCCGTTACTAGGGTTATTATAAATATTTATGTAAACATTAGCCAGCCCCCTTTATGAGCTATCTTAATCCGATCTCAAGTCAAAAAACACTGACAATAGAAAACAAATGAACCCAAGAGAGGATTGACTTCATGTGAGAACTTGTAGAAGCTTGTCACAACTTGTCCAGGTCACTCAAGACAAGACATATAATTATATATACCTACAATTCTCAACTTTCTATATCAGAACAATGATAATGGATTATATCTGTGGGCAAATTGCCGACTTTTTGGAAACATTGTTAACGTTTGTTATGGATATTTCTAATATAAGAAAAGTTTAGATATGGAGTTGGGAAGGCGAGCATTATATAGGTAAGTTTTATTTATTTCATCTAATGGTAGTAGCAACAGTTTGGTTTGATAGTATCTTGTAGAATATATTCAACCTTTTATTTACACTACGTAAGTTTTAGCTTCACTGGCCAAAGGTCAGCCAGCTTATGTTATGGCCCTGTACCTATTGCGCGTGCGTGCCTGTACCTGCCCATTGTCTCAATTTTCAAACATCTTCTCCTCAAAAACTAAGAGGGCAATTTCAAAAGGTATACCCAATATCGTCCTGTCAAACGTCAGTAAGGTTTTTTGAAATGCTAGTGCCAGTACGTATAATTACATGTACAAAACTATTTTTGTCTTGTGCTGATCTTCTGTAGCAATTTTTATAGAAAATGGCGTCATTTTTGTTTCAACTTGAAATGGCTACTTTTCCCATACTATTTGTTGGATTTTTTCAAAATCAATAGGGGTAAAGCTATTGATGAGATAAACCTCTGCAAGTTTCTTGAAAATCTGACAACAACTGCAGACTTTATCGCGTAAACAAGAAATAGAAATTTTCAACTTGAAATGGCTACTTTTCCCATACTATTTGTTGGAATGTTTTCAAAATCTATAGGGTTGAAGCTATTGGCGAGATAAACAAACTCTGCAAGTTTCATGAAAATCTGACAACAAATGCAGACTTTATCGCGTACACACGAAATAAAAATTTTCAACTTGAAATGGCTACTTTTCCCATACTATTTGGTGGATTTTTTTTTTTTTTTCAAAATCAATAGGGTTGAATCTATTGATGAGATAAACAAACTAGGTAGGGTTATCTCAAATTTTATCATTAGAAACTGTCACAAAATGAAAGAAAAAGACGAGCATTGGTTTCATTCCTTAGTTGTCCTGGAACTGGTGACATTGCATACATTTCCTAGAATTACGCTTATCAGTACATGGCTTTACTTGTTAGAAGGTTAGAATGTTTAAAAAATCATTTCATTGCTGAAAGTAACAACTCCTATAATTTTCGACTAAAATCTTACATTTTTGCACAATTTAATCCGTTACTAGGGTTATCATAAATCTTTATGTAAACATTGGCCAGCTCCCTTTATAAGTTATCTTAATCCGATCTCAAGTCAAAAAACATTGGCATATAAATGGGTACTGGGCCTTAAAGGGATGGGGTCTTGTCCAATCTTGTTAGAGTCATTTACTCTTTTGCCTTGAAGGGAGAACGACTTGCTTTTTCATTTTTGTATTTTAATCAATGCTATACATATAAATTTCTTGCTTTAAAGGGGGCGACTTGATTTTTCCGCTTTTGCATCATAATCAATGATATACATATAAATGGGTACTGGACCTTAAAGGTGTGAGGGTCTTGTGCAATCCAGTTAGAGTCATTTAATTTTTTGCTTTAAAGGGGGATGACTTGATTTTTTTCACTTTTGCATCATAATCAATGATATACATATAAATGGGTACTGGACCTTAAAGGGGCGCGGGGTCTTGTGCAATCTTGTTAGAGTCATTTAACTTTTTGCTTTAAAGGGGGACGACTTGATTTTTCCGCTTTTGCATCATAATCAATGATATACATATAAATGGGTACTGGACCTTAAAGGGGTGGAAGTCGTTTTATCTCTTGTTTTATAGGGGGATGACTTGATTTTTCACTTTTACATCGTAATCAATGCTATACATATAAATGGGTACTGAACCTTAAAGGGGCGCTGGGGTCTTGTGCAATCTTGTTAGAGTCATTTAACTTTTTGCTTTAAAGGGGGATGACTTGATTTTTCCGCTTTTGCATCATAATCAATGATATACATATAAATGGGTACTGGACCTTAAAGGGGTGGGAGTCGTTTTATCTCTTGTTTTAAAGGGGGATGACTTGATTTTTTCACTTTTACATCGTAATCAATGCTATACATATAAATGGGTACTGGACCTTAAAGGAGTGGGGGTCTTGTCCAATCTTGTTAGAGTCATTTAATCTCTTGCTTTAAAGGGGGCGACTTGGATTTTTCACTTTGATGGATATCATTAATTTCTTTTCGACGTTTTTGATTGCTCAAATGATAAATGTAATTCTTGAAGTTCAGGACTCAGTGGATTTTTATATATTTTCTGGTATTGGGACCACCACGTTTGGTCAAGTAAGTGTTTCGCTAGAATATATCCTTGAAGATGACATCTTGGTTGAAGAGCGTGTTCAAGCAGCTGAACTACTTCATTTTTTGGAGCATGAGGTTTGAGGAGAAAACATGGACAGAAAGGTACCATTTTATATTTCACTATTCTTACTTTGATTTTTCTGCTTTTTTCTTTATTTTCCCCTTTTAATATCGTTAGAAATTTATCTGTACTTTTATCATGTTTACCCGTAGACTATGTTTGACTTTTCTACTTCTCCTTTTTCACCATAGACCTTTTTTGTTTTTGCTAACTCCATTGTTTTTCCCTCTGTTCTTTTATATTTTTACCGATAGCCTATTTTCTTTTCATTTTTCGCCTTTTTATCGTTTTATAGTTACCTTTTTTTTTCTATCGAGGACTGAAGATCTGGACCTCAATGTCTGTGACTACTTCTTCAATGGGGTATACAAGTCAGCTCTGTGTCACTTATCCTTTGTTAGGGGATTAACTTTGACAGCTGAATAGGCCATTGTCCGTACTTCCGTCACAAAACAGATAAAACCAGACAGTATGGCTACATTAACAAAAGACCATTGTTCTGCCTTTTGGTCCTTTGTAAGGGGATTAACTTTGACAGTTGAATGGGGCATTGTTCGTATTTCCTGTACTAAATAAACAAAACCAACAGTATGGCGACATTAACAAAAGACTCTTGTTCCCCCACCTGTTTCTTTGTTTGGGGATTAACTTTGACATTTCTAAAGACCATTGTTCTCACTTCCGTCACAAAATAAACAAAACCAGATATTGTGGCGACTTTAACAAAGGACTATTGATCACTCCCCCGTACATGTCTGAACATGACTATCTAAAAATAGACACACTGGTGGTTGCATACTTTTACGATCTTGGTCATTTGACAGAAGGACGTTGAAGAGATCACATCGAAGGTACCGTTTTATATTTATTTCCATCGTTTTTTACTTTTGTAAGATACTTCAAAGAGCATGGATGTGTCGTTAGACCGACTTAACCGTATAGACTTGGCCGAGGGTCGTAGTACGGTTAGGAATCGGCTCTTTGACTTGGTGTGGCGTTAAAGATGAGTCTAAGTGGGAAAATCTCCGTCTCGTAAAAGGGCCTGACCCTCAATGCCCGCGATCATTACTAGATAGAGTATACAAGTCAGCTCTGTATACTGTTAGGGTACTCGCTTATATGACTCATTTTTAAAGCTATTTCTCTCTCCAAATTTATCACCAAAAAAAAAAAATCAATATTGTGCCACAAAGCACATTTAAATTAATGGTCGTCTTAAAAAAAAAATAGGTCATCCAAAATGGCTGCTGGTCTAAAAATAGAAATTAGGTCATCCAACATGGCGGACTCCCCATACCCACCGCGAATACCCATGACACACCAACAACTCCTTATATGCAAATGAGTTACTAAAAATAGTCAGACCATGACCGAAAGTAGGTCAAGATAGCCGCCGATTACGTCATCTTTGTTTACAAGTAAAGAGGCCCCTATACTACTATGAGAAATGGTTGGTTCTGGCATGTTTTGGGCATCATTTCCCTTGTAAATAATCCATCACTAATACTGCTATTCAAAAAACAAACTTTTTAACCTCTCTTTTTATACGCATGTCCGTATTGTGCGTAATGGGCGCTACGCCATTGTTTATGATAGTTATTCTGAAAGGATTTTCTCCTCACTCACCGCAGAAAATTTTTCGACAATATTTATATGGGAAAGTAGTCATTGGCTATGCTAGAATATTATGCCAAGCACCGGTAAAAGAAACTCCGGGAAAGCATGGTTATACAAGTGCACTGGCCACCACAATGGTGCCTCCAACACCGATCAAACCTCGAACCTCCTGGTTGCAAATTCACCACTCTAACCACTTGGGTGCATTCCCGTAGATATTGTCAAGCGATCATCCAAACATTGTATAAAGGAAAATGTGAAAAACAACAACAATAAAATAATTGAGCCGTGCTCTGTTTAAAGGGGGTTAATGCATCTCCATGATAGATTATACCAGCAAGTTGTCATATAATGAGGGATCCATAAAATACACTAATGTCTTACATCCGACGGCATCATGAGGTAGAATGGTCCTTGGATGAGTGAAAATTTACCAAAAGCAAAAAGTATCGACTCATGTCAGCCTGCGCGGACAGCGCAGGCTGACATGAGTCGATACTTTTTGCAGATACTTTAAGCCCCCTTTTCACAGAACATGGCTCAAATACATTTATGCAACTTTATTTGCAGTCCAACCTCAAGCTAACATTGGAAGAGGAAAAAAATACAGTGTTTATCCTAACAGCCTCGAATGTGACTCAGCCTTACGTCCTAGAGGGGTCGAAAGGTCACAAGGTCGCTGGGCTGTTTTCAATGCCTATACGCTTTGAATGGTTCTTGTATGAACTTGGGTTCTTGAAATTGTTTAACCCGTTACCAAACAATGCCGAGTTTTGTGACGACCCCCGAGGAAGATGGCTTATCAAAACACTGAAAAGATAAGAAAATCCTATCATTTTTATTATTGTTATTATTATTATTAAAAAGTACAAATATACATATATAATCCTTAAATGTTTAATGCAGTTATTACTTCCGGTGAATAGTTGTTGAAACTATTATTATTATTATTTTTATTATTATTGAAAAAGAAGTATACAAATAATATGAAAATCTTCAAATGATTAATGCAGTTATTATTTTGGGTGAATAGTTGTTTAAATACAGTTTACTTGGAAGTGAAATTATACAGTATTTGGTGAAAATGATGAATGAATAATTATTTTCGAAGCGACAGCATGAAAAATCAACTTTCAGAGTTACAACAAAAATGAAGAGAATAGGGTAGGTAACTTCATACACTAAAGAAAGGATTTACTCCTGGGCTTGTAAAAGTAGTTCAAAACTCTTTTTGTGGACTGTGTGGACAAGATCAGACTGCACAGAACGTCCAATCTGATCTATGATCTACACTCTCCAATAAGTAATTTGCAAATGCCTGCATTCGGGCAAGTCTAAGATTTTGTCGTTTGGTAAAGGATTAAATATAGGGTCATACTGCGGACACGTGACGCAGTCACCCATAATGATCTGTTTTCTATTTTGGAACTACTTTTCTTCATTTGTACTATTGCTGTTTGTGTCAGAGAGACCTACGTCATTCTACTTTCCACTTATCATATAATCCCTCTGCAGACGACGTTATTTTCTGTCTGGCAGCCGAGAACTTTTTAACCCTTAAGCTGCTAAGCGCGACTCAAAGACCTTTTGCGGACAGTGTAGATCAAGATCAGACTGCACAGAACGTGCAGTCTGATCTTGAATCAACACTGTCCGACCAGGAGATATCTTTCATAAAAAAAAAAAAAAAATACAAATCTATGAAATAGCAAAATATTGGATTTTACTATCGGCTTGAAAGTTTCATTTTTACATATTTAGCAGGATAAGGGTTTAACTCTTTACCAGACGACAAAATTTTAGACCAGTCCAAATTGAAAGCATTTGCAGACGACAAATTAAATAAAACTCGAGAATTGAAATTTCTTTTGGAAAGGGTAGAAAACATTGTGGGAAAAGGAGAAAATGCTGGTTACCAGCATTTTCTCCTTTTCCCACAATGTTTTCAAAAGGCTTCTTTCCTACGGTCGTTAAAAGTCGGGATTGTGTGGTAAAGAGTTAAAATAATATGGCTATAAGTAAAATTCATTGAAGCTAAGTATTTCGTCTTCTTCCTTTTGCCGCCGCGTTCTCAATTTTCAGGTATTCAGCTTTCAATCAAATTGGTTATCCATTTTTTAAAAAGAAATTTACTATTTTCCCTGTTGAAAAGCACACATTAAAATGTCGAGGAATTATTTTAAGCTTGTGAAGACTGTAACTTAAAAATGAATGAAGGGACATAAACGTGCAGATTCGTGACGCAGGTCGTAAGAGGTTTAGAAAAAATGAGTCATGCTCTGACAAAAGGGGGCTTAATGCACCTCCGTGATGCATTGTACCAATCAAGCCATCACATAATTATAGATTAATAATAGCTACTTTTCTTAACAACCCACTGAATCATAAGGTAGACTGATTTTTTGGACATACAGAAAATTGACCAATAGCGAAAAGTTTCGGCCCGGGTCAGCCTGCACGGACTGCGCAGGCTGACCTGGGTCGAAATTTTCGCAGATGCATCAAGCCCCCTTTTCACAGATCATGGCTCAATTTTTGGTCTTCGAAAAAGATGCATAAATTTTTAATTGTCATATCTACATACTATAACTTGTCGAATAATATGAACAGCTTTCAAAAAAAAAAAGGGGGGGGGGATTAAAGCATCTTCGTAGGAACATTCCAATAAAACAATTGCTAAAAAACCTTTATCTGGTTTAGGGGTAGATATTATTGTTCTGTTTTTGTGGCATTTGTCGAAGACAATGCCACTATGAGATCAATACGGCATTTTGAAAATCGTGTATCGTATTTTGTGCAAAACCGAAGGAAGTAAACCCAATTAGAATCATTTTTTCTGGGAAAAATAAGTATTTCGATTGCACTCAGATATGAAATTGAAAATGGCGTATTACAATAAATTGGATTAGGCCAACGATCGTGGAAATACTTCCTTTTTATCGAAAATAGCTTGATCCGCTACGGCCTTCTATAGTGGCGGCGTAATGACACACACATACCGTGCTTGTTCGTCCCAAAACCAGTTCGTTCCTGGACTTATTCGTCCCAGGATTGTTCGCCCTGACTTGTTCGTCCCACAAGATTGCACCTTCTCTATCGGATTTTGCATGACTATATAGTAGACTGACTTTCAAGCGAATATTTTTAAACTGTTTCTGTTGTTTATTTTTCAAATTATTAATTCCACACAATGGCTCCCTTGACAAATGCCACACCAGCGTTTTCAACGCTTTGATTAGCTATGGGTATCATCTTGTTCGGCGATGCAGGAGTTCAAGATATTTCAGTGCACGGTTACCCGAGGAACCTTCCTATGAAATTAATTCAAAACCCTTACTGTTTTTTCTGAAGCTGTCATTTAACCCTGCTAAGCGCTACTCATTGACTTTTAGTCGAGTGTTTATCAAGATAAGACTGCACAGTCTGATCTTGGATCTACACTGTCTGATAAGGAGATATACAAGTTGGAACTAGCATTATTTGGGTTTTTACTATCCATTGAAAAGTTTCATTTGACTTATTAGCATGTTAAGGGTTATTTTTTTGTTTTTTTTTTAAGCTCTGGGAGCCCCCCCCCCCTCTCTCTCTCTCTCT
The DNA here is from genome assembly GCA_945859785.2 of Tridacna gigas. Lineage (NCBI taxonomy): Eukaryota > Metazoa > Mollusca > Bivalvia > Cardiida > Cardiidae > Tridacna > Tridacna gigas. Next base: position 54,494,957 of record OX244038.2, read on the forward strand.
CTCTGCGGAGTTCAGTCGTAGGAGAAGCTTTGATAGACGGTCATCCAAGAAATAACCCAGTGAAGTTATTTCATATCCGTCGAACAAGTTTAGAAAGATGAGAATGTTTCAAGCCAAATGTGACAACGAACGTGTGGAACCTGTGGATCAAGATCAGACTGTGTAGAACTTGTAGTCTGATCTTAGATCTACACTGTCCGATAAGGAGATATTTTTCCCAATTAATAACTTCGAAATTGCAACATTTTGGGGTTTTTTACTATTGGCTGGAGCGTTTCATTTAACTTATTTAACAGGTTAAGGGTTAACTCTGTACTAGACAAAATTTTGGGAACATCCTTACTGAAAACATTGGGAGATGACGAACTAAATGTGGCTTAGGTAATTTGATTTGTCCTTGAAAGGGCTTTTGAAAAAATTGTGGGAAAAGGAGAAAATGCTGGTTACCAGCATTTTCTCCTTTTCCCACAATGTTTTCAAAAGCCTTCTTTATCAGGCTCGCTAAAAAGAACCTCCACTATTCGCCTATACAATTGTACTATGATTTTTCGAAGACAGATCTAAAAAAAGCTTTAGAAATGAAGAAATAGTTTGGTATCACAATATATAGATAGCAATCAATACTCATAAACATCATCGGGGTGCATAGACCAAGATGAATATACAAGAAGCTGTGTGTTGGTCTTGATCCATGCAGGTCGAAAACTGTGAAAAACTGTTGCACCCAAGCGTGATTTCCGCAAATACAATATATACTTATTTATTCAGTGTCTGTTATTGTTACAAGTATGTACATGCTATTCTTATATTTTTGTATAAGCTTTGTAATGACGATGAACATAGTTCAGGTCATTTTGAAATAAAGTTCTCTTCTGTTCTGTTCTGTTAAAACTCAGGATTATTAGGTAAAGGGTTAATATTGTGCGAATATGATGCGTGAAATCACAATTTATTTGTATGTACAAGAAAATACAGCTACTACTACTACCGATGTAAGTCGCCTGCAGATGTCTTAGTGCTTGTCAGATCACAGATCAGATGGTGAGGGAAACAGTAACGGAAGCTTGTTAGATAAGTGTTCAACGCAGTTTTCAATACTAATTCAGTTCTATCGTGGCGGTCAGTGCGCCTATCCATTATTATTATTATCATTAATCTTTAATTTCTCCATATTTGAAGATACAAATAATACAATTGTGCAGCAAACATATGACTACGAACATCTAATAATTTACAAAAAGAATTAAGAAGGCAAATAACAGAGAGAGAGAGGCACAGACAGACAGACAGACAAAGAGTAGGAGAGAGGACATATGACTTATCTACAGTTTCATTAACCAATACCTTTCACAACATTCTTTCCAAGCCACATGTTGTTTTCCACATAAACATCGTCGAAACAATATTCAATGGTGAGAGAGGAATGGATAATGTCGCACTCATAACTATGAACGACCTCTGGCAAAAGGGGGTTTAATGCATATCTGCCATGCATTGTGCTTAGCAAATCACCTCATAATCATAGATCCATAAAATCCATACTGTCTATGAACCGACTGATTCACGATGTAGAATGGTCCTTTCACACGCAAAAAAACATTGCCAATATTAAAGTTTCGATTCGCGTCTGCAAAAAGTATCGACCCATGTCAGCCTGCGCGGACTGCGCAGGCTGACATGGGTCGATACTTTTTGCAGACGCATTAAACCTCCTTTTCACAGAGCATGGCTTAAAAAATCTGCAATAATTTGGTAGAGCTGGGAATCGAACCAGCGACCCCTGGGTGTCAAGCCCTGCACGTCAGTGACCGAGCTACAGGGCTGGGCAATCAGAACGAAGGTAGGATTTTCAAAAATTAGCGTTTATTTTTTTTTATACTGTTCATCTCGTATTAAATACAATGTACATTAAAAAAAAGAAAATTTTAACAGTTGCACTTGGTAAAAAGTATTAGTTTCAACCGGATTTTACGCCGTTTTTTGCAAAATGTTCGTCATACCATGCGGGCACCTCACGTCTTCATGTTTTTCCCGCATTTCAGAACGAGGCTGGAGCTTTACAGTGCCACTCTCTTGTGACACGAGCCACAAGCGATGATTGAACCAGGAATTCTGAATAACAGTCCAACACCTTAAAGGCTTTACAGACGATCCCCCGTTTCAACAACATTGCAAAGGGAATAGAACAGTTTGAAAACGTCCTGGTTAAATCAGATTAGTAATCAAAATGAACCATATACACGTATTACTCATAACGAGCATCGTATCATTCTGTTACAATGTTTCAAAGGTGGTTTACTGTAGGACGAAACACTCGTCTAAAGGTGATGTTGTGCTGGACACGTACTGTAGTCATGCACACAAAGAGAGGGAATCCTGACAAGATTCATATAAATTTGAAGCTGAGAAAATGTCATGGAGTAGTATTTAATTTAACCCTTTCCCAAACAAGCCCTGGTTTTCACGTGTCTGCAGTACAAGTCTTTTGAAAACACAGTGGGAAAAGGAGAAATTGCTCGTAACGAGCAATTTATCCTTTTCCCACAGTGTTTTCTACCCTTTTTGATAACTTTCTGCCATTTTCATCAAATTTGAAATTGTCGTCTGCAAACTCTTTTCAATTTGGACCTGTCCAAAGTTTGTCGTTTGGGAAAGGGTTAAGAAATAATCTTCTTTCTACCGCAGTTTATCGTTCAATTAACCATGATTGTGAGTTACGAGGCACAATAAATAGTCCACGAGGGCAATAGCCCCAGTGGTTTATTCATTGTGCCTCATAACTCACACCCGGGTCCTGGATCGATAATTTTTACAAATGCATTAAGCCCCCTTTTGCCAGAGCATGACTTTTTTCCCTCCTGCAGAAAACAACCTACCAAAACATTGTAAAGACATCAATATGTCGGCGCTGACAATCAATTTCCTAGTTTGTTAATGTTTACGAATAACTCATTTATCAAACATAGTTACGCTTCTTATATAAATTGCTGATTTTAATGTTTTCAAAGTCACAGGCTGCAAGTTTATTTCACGAGATAATGAGTCAGAGACACACACACAAACAAAAGGGCCATAATGGCCTTGTATTGCTCTACTGGCTAATAATTTGTTCATGGCACCCATGCTTTTTAACTGATTAAGATTCCATCATTAAATCAGAAAGAAATCTACCAAATGATCTTTCATGCTAAGCATAAATGAGCCATGCTCTGAAGAAAGGGGAAGTTGATCATTAATTTTGCAAAAAGCGTTGATCCAGATCAGCCTGTGCAGTTCCTGTAGGCTGACCTGCATCAAAACTTTTTTACTTTTGGTAAATTCTATGCATGTCAAAGGACCAATCTACCCCATGATTCAGCCATTTGTGAGATAGAGTAGGTCTTACGGATCAATAATAATGTGACGACTTACCTGGTATAATGCATCAGGGAGATGCATTTAACCCCTTTTCCAAGAGCATTGCTTGCATAAATTCTTACCAACTGCTTTTTCCAAGATTCTTAACCCTTTCCCAAACGACAAATTTTGGCCTGGTCCAAATTGAAAGAGTTTAAAGACGACAACTTCAAATTTGATGAAAATGGCAGAAAGTTATCAAAAAGGGTAGAAAACACTGTGGGAAAAGGAGAAATTGCTCATTACGAGCAATTTCTTCTTTTCCCACGGTGTTTACAAAATACTTGCACTGCAGACATGTGAAAACTAGGGCTTGTTTGGGAAAGGGTTAAACATTGCTGTATGATTTATTACAGAGATAAAAAGGCACAACCTTGGCAGCAATGTTTTTTGTTGAGTTAATAGTCTTTCAAAAAAATTGACATGAATCAATAATTACCAACTCTACCAAACAACAAAATTTCAGACTCATCAATATTGAAAACGTTTATTAAAATAAAATGATGGGATTTGTCTGTGAAAGGGTTGAAAACATTGAGGGAAAAGGAGAAAATGCTGGTTACCAGCATTTTCTCATTTTCCAACAATGATTTCAAAGACCTTCTCAGTCATGGCTCATCAAAAGCTTGGATTGTGTGGCAGAGGTTAAGTTGAAAAAAAAATATATCCAACAGGTTAGAAGGAGAAATTTCTACAGCATTTTCAAGTTTTTCAGCTCTCTTCCTGTGGCAATCAGAGCTCTTCATGAAACTTTTTTTCTTTTTTTTTTTTGAGAAATCTAAGAAGGGGCCCATGTTTGAATTTTGTAAGAAATCTGGTTGAAGTTTGGCCAGTAATTTAAAAAAAGAAGATGTTAATATAAAAGTTAAGACACAAACAGACCCATAGATGCAAAAACGAAGACACAGGGCCATGACATAGGCTCACCAGCATTCAGCAAGGTGAGCTAAAAATAAATGCCCTGTTAATAAGGTAAGATGAGAGAGAGAAATGATATGACAGATTTTTAAACAATTGTTTCTCTTATTGATGATAAATATTTTGGGAACTGATAGTAACAACTTTATCTCTTTACCGAGCGACAAAATCTTAGACTCAACCAAACTGAAAGCCCTTGTGGATGACAAATCTTGCTAAAAAAATGGTATTAGTCTGTAAATGGGTAGAAAACACTGGGTAAAAGCATTTTCTCATTTATCCACATTTTCAAACGGCTTCTTCATTGGGGCTCATTAAAACTCTTGATTGTATGGTGAAGGAACAACCATGTTCTAACCCTACAATTGGCTGGTAACCTTTGACTAAACAATCCAGAGTTTTATCTACCCGAAAAAAGGAGGCTTACCAATAGCATTGTGTGAAAAGGAGAAAATGCTGGTATCCAGTATTTTCTCCATGTCCAACAATGTTTTCTACGCTTTTAGCAATGAATCAAATAATTTCAACTAAATTTAAGTTGCAATCTGCAAGTGCTATCAAAATGGGCAAGTCTAAAACTTTATCTTCAGGTAAGGTGTGTAAGATTTAAAAAAAAAATCGATGACTATTTTAGACTGGTCTATATTAAACGCAGGTGACAAATCAAAAGTGGCTCTACTGATGGGCTTTATCCTTTAAAAGTAAACATCGTGGGAAAATGCAGAAAGTGCTAGTTCTCAGCACTTTTTTTTTTTTTTTTGCCTTTTCCCATTCTGTTTTCCAACCGTTTCTTCTTAGGAGTCATTAAAACATAGGAAACAGTATAGAATTATGTGGTATTACTCGCAGAAATTGACATGAAATAAGTGACCTCTATTACCATATATTACACGCTTGAGTCAGTATCCAAACTTAGCTTCGGCTTTTGTCGTCTGATTGCAGAAATATGTTAATGATTTTCAACTCTTTATGCGGCCAATAATTTTATTGTCTCCAAAGAATACTTAAAATACCTGCAATGAACATGATTTTGTTGCTTTAAATTGGCAATATGTGGCAGATGACATTGATCTTAGATGCAATTTCTGTGCAGTCTGATCTTGATCCATGTCATCCACAAAAGCTTTTTATTTTGACTATGATACTTAAATGGTCAAACCCGATATTTACCGTTACAAAAATTTCCGTACCATCCGATTATAAGCGATGATAAAAATATTCACTCTCTAATTTAAATTATTCTTTGCATAAAGGTCAATTTCAGGTCAATTTGTTCGAGTAATACTTGGTTAACTCTTTCCCACACAAACCCGACTTTTAACGACCCTGAGGAAGAAGGCTTTTGAAAACATTGTAGGAAAAGGAGAAAATGCTGGTGACCAGCATTTTCTCCTTTTTCCCACAATTTTTTCTACCCTTCCTAAACAAATTTCAATTTTTCAGTCACACTTATTTTGTCTTCTACAAATGCTTCAATTTGGACCAGGCTAAAATTTTCTCGTTTAATAAAGAGTTAAAGATAAAAGAATTTGGCAGTAAAATCAGCAGATTTTAACAGCTGTACCAGCTTGAGATTTTTGAGACCTATATCTGATATGAAGTATTGTTATTCTGGGCCGAATGTCATCTGTCCCGGTCCACCTTTCTTCATGTATCGTCTATAACTTTTATGTCTGGCACTCTCCGCTAATTTGATTTTCATGTCTTCTTCTTGCTCTTTTTTCCATACCTGTATAACCAAAGAAGAACATGAAATAAAATACAGCCCAACCAAGTATGTAAGGAATCCTCAAGATGTGTTTGCTTAGCCCAGGTACATTTTAACGTATCTGCCTTCTAATTAACTTATATGCTTATTTAATAAAAGCTACATGTACTTGCCTACCCTTTACCACAACATCCCAAGTTTTGACAACCCTAAAGTGGAGAGCTTTTGAAAAACACTGTGGAAAAAGGAGAAAATGCTGGTAACCAGCAGTTTCTCCTCTTCCCACAATGTTTTCAACCCTTTCAAAGACAAATCCCATCATTTGAGCCACATTCACATAATGATATTTAAATGCTTTCAATATGGACAGGCCTAAAGTGTTTTTGTGTGGTAAAAGGTTAATAGGAGTGACCTCTAAGGCAGGTTTTACTGTATCCAATTGAGTAATCTAATCAATAATAAAGGCATCATAAGGTGCTATTGCAAGCAGGTTACAATCACACTGCACACAGGATACTTCTACGGTCTGATCATTCATTTACCCTGTCTGACATTGTAAGAATTGTTCTGGCCAAAACAGCCTTGAAATTGACTGTGACTATAAATAGTTTTCATACACTTACTGATAAAAGCTGACTGAGCGAATGTTTTTTTTTAACTCCACTTTCAACATTTTTCAGTCATATCACTGTGGCAGATTACTTTTTCATATCTATCTTGAGTTTCACTAGTGCTAGGCTCTAGCCCTGAAGTCCCTGAAGTGTCTTACCCAAGGACACTCCCATGAAAACCCAAGGGCCTCAAGTGAAGATCAAACCCAGGACATCTAGGCTGTGATTCCTATACCTTCATCACTGAGACAGGCAGGACCCAATCCAATAATAAGTTTCATTTACAAAGAAGTATAACAGTTTAAGTAGCTGATTTTATAATGTAAATCTCGCATCTTGCATGATTAAAGTCTCTCTGTTGCTAAATTTAGATGCTGGTTACATGCATAGAAAGACTGTCCATAGCTTATCACCTCCTATTATGAAACCTTTAATCTAAAATGTTTTTGGCTCATAGCTAATAAATAAAGTCTATTGAACTTTGTGTGTAAGTTTGTTTGTATGGTGTTAAGCACCTTTTTTTTCTCTGCATTATTTCAGTCACAAAGCCTTAGCCAGTGGACCTATCCATGCCTGCCTGTAGTTTCTTTCAGCAATATTCTTTCCAAGCCAATGGCTGATTTCCCATATGACCAATGTCAAAACAACGGTCAGCTGTGAGAAAGGAATAAATCTTGTTGCAATGAATATTATCAGTCCTCTAGAAGAAATTGGAAGAGCTGGAGATTTGAACCAGCAACCCCCTGGTCTCAAATCCTGTACACTACTGACTGCACCACCAGGCTTGGCTTTAAGTCTATTGAAAGAACATCAACTGTTCTTCTAAACATCAACTTAACGTTAAAGCCATCGACCTGGCTTTAGTTGTTTATGAACAGTGTAGCTCAAGATCAAACTGCACACAATGTCCAGTTTGATTTCAGATCTGTATTGTCATCTACTTTGTTCCATGTTCTTACATATTTAAAATACCAATGTTTCAGCTGTTTTCATAATCATCTCCTTACCAAATGACAAATTTTTAAGACTAGTCCTAATTGAGTGCATTAGCAAATAACAAAATAAATGTATCTCAAAAATTGAAATTTGGTTTGGGAAGGGCAGAAAACATTGTGGGAAAAGGCGAAAATGCTGGTTACCAGCATTTCCTCTTTTTCCCACAATGTTTTCAGAAGGCTTCTTTCTAAGGGTCGTTAAAAGTCAGGATTGTGTGGTAAAGGGTTATCTCTTCCATGTTCAAAGCATTTGCAGACTACAAATGAAAGCTGGCTCACATAATCCAATGTGTCTTAAAAAGGGCAGAAAACATTGTGGGAAAGGAGAAAATGCTGGTCACCAGCATTTTCTCCTTTTCTCACAATGTTTTCAAAGGCATATTCTTTCATCCATGGGATGTTTGGTAAAGGATTAAAAAGGCCAAACTTAACAAATTCAGCATTCAAAGTATTTAAAAATACTCACAACAAATTTCTCTTTTATCCATAACTCTAAATTTAAATATTTCTCTATCTCAGAATCCTCTAAGGCCTGCAAATAAATAGGACAATAAAATGACTAAGTAAAATACAAAAACGCAGCATACAGGAACAGAACAGAACATTTCTTTATTACACTCAACAGGTATGTATAGTACAACTAGAGGACATGACAACAATATTTCAAATAAAAAAAAAATTACTGTTATGGCAAATCAAATGAAAAGTAAAAAGTGCAGAAAAAGGGAAGAAGGGTGACACAGACATTGAAGACAACAATATTTGAAAAAAGCCAGGCTACATGTCTCAAAAAGATATACTGGAAGCGTTTTCATTAATTTTTTGCTTTTGCAGTTGCTGTAGATCAAGATCTGACTGCCCAGAACATGCAATCTAATCTTTTATCTACATGATCAATTAAATTTGCATAGTGGAAGCTTCCTTTCAATAAAACTGGCATTGTCAATTTTTTTCAACAATTTAATAATATATTAGCCATGATTTGACAAAAGCAGGTTTATTGCATCTCCATGATGCAACAATACCAAGCAAGTTATCACATAATTAAGATCCATAATAATTGACTGGATCTGAAGGTAGAATCATCCTTTGACAAGCACAAAAATTAACAATAGCAAAAAGTTTCAACTCATGTCCGCCTGTGCGGACTGCGCTGGCTGACACGAGTCGATATTTTTTGCAAATGCATTAAGCTCTGCTTTTCACAGAGCATGGATCAAATTTTAACCCTTTACGAAACAGTCCTGTGTTTCAACAAGAGGGCCATAATGGCCCTGGAGTCGCTCACCTGAGCCTTTTGACCAAGCACAACCAATTTCCAACATGTTGTGAGATATATGTATTACTAAACAATAAAATTTTAGACTCATCAAAGTTTGAACCTTTTGCATAAAGCAAATAATATGTGGATCAAGCTGTGGGATTGGTCTCTCAAAGGGGTAGAAAACATTGTGAAAAAGGGAAAAAATGCTGGTTACCAGCAGTGTTCCAAAAGGTTTCTTTCTGAGAGTCATTCGTACACTACGTTTTTCTAAGATTTGACCTAGTGAACTAGTTTTTCAGCCAATATGACACATTTTCAAACTGGTCCAAGATATCATCAGGACAAACATTCTGACCAAATTTCAAGAGTATTGGACTGAAAATATGGCCTCCACAGCGTACACAAGGTTTTTCTAAGATCTGACCTAGTGACCTAGTTTTTGACCCAACATGACCCATTTTCGAACTCATCCAAGATATTACCAAGGCAAACATTCTGAGCAACTTTAAAAGAGTATTGGACAAAAAATGTGGCCACAACAGTGTACACATGGTTTTTCTAAGATTTGACCTAGTGACCTAGTTTTTCACCCGACATGACCCATTTTCAGCCTCTTCTTAGATATCATCGAGACAAACATTCTGACCAACTTTCAAGAGTATTAGACATAAAATGTGACTTCTGGAGCTTACACAAGGTTTTTCTAAGATTTGACCTAGTGACCTAGTTTTTCACCCGACATGACCCATTTTCAAACTAGTCAGAGATATCATCAAGGCAAACATTCTGACCAACTTTCAAGAGTACTGGACAGAAAATATGGCCTCTAGAGCATACACAACATTTTTCTTAGATTTGACCTGGTGACCTAGTTTTTGACCCAACATGGCACATTTTCATACTATTTCAAGATATAATCAAGACAAACATTCTGACCATTTTTCAATTAGTTTCACAAGTATCTGACTGAAAATGTGGCCTCTAGAGCACACACAAGGGTTTTCTAAGATTTGACCTAGTGACCTAGTTTTTGACCCCACATGACCCAATTTTGAACTCGTCCGAGATTTTATCAAGACAAACATTCTGACCAAATTTCGCAAGTATCTGACAGAAAATGTGGTCTCTAGAGCGCACACAAGGTTTTACTAAGATTTGACCTAGTGACCTAGTTTTTGATCCCACATGACCCAATTTCGAACTCATCCGAGATTTTATCAGGACAAACATTCTGACCAAGTTTCATGAGAATCAGACAGAAAATGTGGCCTCTAGAGCGTACACAAGGTTTTTCTAAGATTTGACCTAGTGACCTAGTTTTTGACCCCACATGACCCAATTTCGAACTCGTCCGAGATTTTATCAAGACAAACATTCTGACCAAGTTTCATGAGAATCGGACTGAAAATGTGGCCTCTAGAGCGTACACAAGGTAAAAAGTTGACGACGGACAACGCACACCGCACGCCTGACACAGCACAATCACAATAGCTCACCATGAGCACTTTGTGCTCAGGTAAGCTAAAAAGTAAAAAGCAGATAGGACAATGTGTAAAAATAGCCATCACTTACATCAAATTGACTCTGCTTGAGTTTCATATTTCTTCTAATGAGGTAAAGCTTTTGTTCTTCTCCATACTCCTCTTTCATTATATAAAATCTCCATATCCAACTAATATACCACTTTATATACAGTACTAAATGATATGGGAAAAATACTAACTGTACCCATAATACATCATAATATGTGGGTTTAGAGTAGCCTCCCCTGCAAAAAAAAAAAAAAATGCTGAAGATTGACTGGCTGATTGCATTGTGTTTAACTGTGTTTTCAACATTATTTTCGTTATATCGCAGTGCATCTATCCATGCTTCCCTGGAGTTTCTTTTACCTGTACTTTCTTTTACCTGTACTACGCACAATATTCTTCCAAGCCACTGGTTGCTTTCCCACATAACCATACTCGAAACGACGGTCAGCGGTGAGAGAGGAATGAATCCTATCGCAATGACTATCATCAATCCTCGGAAAGAAATCTGCCATGCTGGCAATCAAACCAGGGACCCCCTATTCTCAGGTCCTGTATGCTACCAACTGAGCTACCACGGCTTGGCTTTTCTAAATGAAAGCATATGCAGAAGACTAACGACAGCCTAGATAAAGATTAGACTGGATTGTTTTTTATAAAGAAACCTTTTGAACTTTTTATTATACATTCCTTCCTTTTTGACTTGGGCAATTAGCAACAAGACAGCTTTGGGTTCTTGATGGCATAGTGATAAAGACATTGGATTGTGGAATTTTCATGACATTCTTTTCAGAAAACTGTAAATATCCTATATAGCCACTAGAATATAAAATCTGTTAACCCTTTATCGCACAATGCCACCTTTCAACAACCTTGGAAAAGAAGCCTTTTGAAAACATTGTTGGAAAGGAGAAAATGCTGGTAACCAGCATTTTCTCCTTTCCAACAATGTTTTCTACCCTATCAAAGAAAAATTGTACCATTTGAGCCACATTGAAATTGTCGTCTGCAAATGCATTCAATTTGGACAAGGCTAAAATTTTGACATCTCAGATCTGGTAAAGGGTTAAGTATCAATGTGAAAACACAGATATGAACTGACACTGTGCCAACTCTTACAACAGCAGCAACAATCATTGATAACATCATTTCCATTGATTCTGTAGTATCTTGACCATTGTCGTATAAAGACGAGATTTTTTTCTTTTCAAAACAATCCTGTGTTTTAACAACGCCGAGGAACAAAGCTTCAGAAACATTGTAGGAAAAGGAGGAAATGACAGTTAAAAGCATTTTGTCCATTTCCCCTAAAGTTTTCTATCTTTTGACTCAATTCCAATCATTTAAGAAATGTATAAATTATCGTAAGCTATTGCTTTCAATTTGAGCCAATCAAAAATTCTGTTGTCTGCTAAAGAATTTACCTATTACTATACAAATCTTGATTTTTTATTTCCAGTAAGTAGGCAGCTTTTTAAAAGATTGTCGGAACAGGAGTTTTTGCTCCCTCCCTACAATGTTTTTCAATCTGATTAAAAAAACACTTAATTTCTTGTATGTCACTTGCGCATGTTTTTGCTTCTTTCCCCACAATGTTTTTCAATTTGATTGATGAAAAAAAAATCACTTTCTTGTATGTCGTTTGAGCATGTTAGGGATAAAAGTAGCCTGTACTGAATACTAGTGTATAACCATTTTGTTCAGACAGACTTTTGCATATTCAATCCTGATAACAGGAAATAAATAATAAGAGATAGACCACAATGACAAAACCATACCTTATATCCATTTTTTCTTCAATAATTTGTCTAATTATTCTTTCCTCTTCCTCTTTTATTTCTTCCTATGAATAAGAGAAACATTTTCAGCTATCTATGATACTAGTTTCATATCTTTCTTTGTTTGGTACAAACTAAAATGATCCACAGAAATATTATCGCAAGCCCCTCCCAGAAAAATGCCCTTTTAACAACCCTGAGAGGAAAGCTGTTAAAACACTGAGGAAAAAGAAGAAACAGCTGGTAACCCTTTCAAATACAAATCCCATCATTTGAGCCAAACTCAATTTCTGGTCTGCAGAGGCTTTCAAGACAGAAAAGTGTAACATTTCATCCAGAGACAAGGGAAGTTATATACGTGTGCTAATCAAATTTTTATATAGAGTCAAGACAGAAATCATAGAAACAAATGGAAGAATTACATACAAGCCATGCTCTGTGAAAAGGGGGCCTAATGCATCTGTGAAAAGTATCAATATACCAGTCAACCTTATAATACAATGGGTTGTTAGACAAATGGTTTTTATGGATCCACAATTATGTGATGACTTGCTTGGTATAATGCATCACTGAGATGCATTAAGGCCCCTTTTGCCAGAGCATGGCTCATATTTTAAATCATTTCTCCTGTTGTCATAATTTTTTTCAAATGTCTTATTCTAAGGACTTGTATTAGTGGTAAAGTTTGAATTGGTTCTGTTTGAAATAAATGTTTATTTTACTTTTCGAAGTTTACTAAGAATATTTACAGTCATTAATCACAACTTTCTTTCCAGAGGAAATGTGTCATGTCATGTGTCATCAATAGAACTCAGACCCTTTATCAAACAATTCGTACTTATAGTGACACTTAGGGAGAAGGTTTTGAAAAAAAAAAAATATGGGAAAAGGGACAAAAGCTGGTTACCAGCATTTGCTCCATTTCCTTTGATATTTTCTACCCTTTCAGAAAAAATCTCGGCATTTGAGCCACATATCATTTGCTTAGAATTTTGAAGAGTCAACCCTTTAACACAAAAACCTGATGTTTCATGACCCTGAGGACAAAGACTTTTCAAAACATTGTGGGAAAAGGAGACAATGCTGGTAACTAGCATTTTCTCCTTTTCCCGCAATGTTTCTATCCGATTGAGGACAAATTTTGTCATTCAGGCCACATTCAATTTGTCATCTGCAAATGCTTTCAATTTGGATCTGTCGATTTTGTCATCTGGAAAAGAGTTAAGAAAGGGTTACATACCTTATTTTTCCTTCCTGACTCTTTTTTCTTTGTCACAGGAAATAATCCCATTTGAGTAGCAATATTCTTAGCCTGTAGTCTGTATTTCTCTTCCCTACAAAGGTAACTTATTGCTGTAGAATAGTTCTGCCATGCTCCATAATACTGAAAAATAGGATACAGTAGACTGATTGAGTGGTGTTTTACATCACTTTTAACATTATTTCAGGCATCTCAGCAACAGTTCACATATTCATATATGTCCTGGCTTTCACCTGTACAGTGCTAGGGCTCTTAAGTGTCTTGCCAAGAACACTCAAACGAAAAACCCAGTTCTTCCAGTGAGGCTCTAACCCAGGGCATCCAGGTTACTAGTCCTTGACTTTATCACTGAACAATGCTGGACTCCAGGGTCCGTATTCACCAACCATTCTTAAGAACGTTCTTCGTCTTGTTCTCCAGAATTTTCTACATTTGAAAGTAACACAACTCCTGATTGGCTAAACCTATTTGGTTTAGCCAATCAGGAGTTGTGTTACTTTCAAATGTAGAAATCTTGGAGAATAAGACCAAGAATATTCTTAAGAATGGTTGGTGAATACGGACTCCAGGTTACATCAGAACCTGTGTTAGTGATCACTTCTATCAAGCAAACTATCTGAATTAAGTAAACATGTATTGAGTTCCCAGAGAAGGTAAATATGATGAAATGTTCCTGTACTAAGCACGCACCTGTCTTATGCAAGTAAACTTTAAGTATCCACTATAGCATTCCTGTTTTACTCGGAGTTTGAAGAATCTACTTGTCCACTCATATTGACAAGTAAAACATGGGTCTGTATGAGTAATGTTTCCTCGGCAAGCATCAATTTGGTAATATCTGTGTTTATTTGCCATCTTGACTAAAAAGTTGGACGAGTGATACAAGAAGAAGGACAAGTAACTTTTCTAACTCACTCACCCTGTAGGATGAGTGTGTTTTGGAACGTTTTTCGACCTCTGTTACTCTTTACCATGCAACAAAATTTTTGGACTTGTTCATATTGAAAGCATATTGCAATTGATAAATGTAATAAGGCTTATATGATGGTATTTGTCTTTGAAAGGAGAGAAAACATTGTTAGGAAAGGAGAAAATGTTAATTATCAGAAGTTTCTTCTCCCAATGGTTTTAAAAGCATTTTACAGTTAGCCCAAGGTCAGTAAGTCATAATTCGAGGGACATTTGGTATGTTCTCTACACACCTGCCCTTTCTCAGTAATCCTACCTGTACAACTGATATGACTGTGATAGTGACAGCTATGACAATTCTAACATCTACTTTAGGTGCTGTTCTTGTTTTATAGTATCTGTAGTAATTATAGTAGAATTCATCTGAAATAGACAAAGTAACAATTTCAGTAGAGATATAATCACAAGAAAGAAAAGATGATCAGTCTTACCCTGAATGGCTACAACTTCTTTTAACTCTTTACCATACAATCCTGAGTTTTCTCCTTTTCCAACAATGTTTTCTAATCTATCAAGGACAAATTCCACCACTACAGCCACATTTAAATTGTCGTCTGCACGTGCTTTCAATATGGACAGGCGTAAATTTTTGATGTGGGTAAGGAGTTAAATCTTGGTGAGCGGTGTAGTAACTGTTTATGAAATACTCTCCTGATTTAATGACCCTAAGTTAGACGATTTCTGAAAACATTGCAGAAAAACAAGAAAATGTTGGCACCCAGCATTTTCTCCTATTCCAACAATGTTTTCTACCCTTTCTAGCACAAATTCTATCATTTCTAACAAAACTGTAGGAGTGCAAATGCTTTCAACTGGGCCAAACTTTATCATTTGGAAAACTTTTAACAAACCTAACAAAGAAGGCTTTACAAAAAATATGAAAAAAGGAAGAAATGCTGGTACCAGCATTTTCTCCTTTTCTCACAATGTTTTCTACCCTTCCAAAAACAAATTACAATGTTTGCATCAATTTTATTTTGTGCTTCTGCAAATGCTTCCAATTTGGAAAAGTATAAAATTTTGTCGTTTGGCAAAGAGCTTATCTTCTCCAATCTGTGTACAGGAAATATCAAATTGTCATACTGAAGGTAGTTTTGGTTAGAATATCTTATAAACTGTCAGAAAATCTAGATTCAAGATCAGATAGCTCATCCAGAGCAGTCTGATCTTGATCGACACTGTCCACAAGATCACATACTGGCATGCTAATCACTTAAAAGGTTAAATGGATTCTGTGTAGCTTATCTATTTAGAACTTCCTTAGATTTTACCCTCAGACTTTCAACATAAATAAATTAGACATCCTCGGTCGGTCCTATAGCATCTTCGCAAGCCAAGGTGACGATCACTATGTGGATCTTACCCCTTGGCTGATCATGTCGAAATTTGTTAGCACGGGACGTGCCACCTTCTGGATTTTGACTGTTATCACCCCAAGATTTACATCATTGAAAACCAATGAAACATCCAAAGACTTGTTTACCTTTCTAGGTGTTGGGCTATGATCTGTAACCGGCTTCTGTGTTGTTGTTTTAGCGGGGGTCCTTGACAATTGGCCACTAAGGTTTGGTTCAATTATAGTTTGTTCGGCATGCTTTCTTCGTAATTCGCCAACAATTGACTGCTTTTCAAATCGCAAAAGACACACACTTACTTGACAGTCCATCATCTGGTGTTGGGATGTATCCCACAACTTCATTTAACTGATTTGTGACAGTGAATGTTGAAGAAAATATTTTTTCGTCTGTGTTTCGACACGATCAGCCAAGGGGTAAGATCCACGCAGTGATCATCGCCTTGGCTTGCGAAGATGGTCCTATAGAAGCATATGTTAAAAATTTTTCATGGTGTGTTTGTTGGAATTCATAATCAACTACTCGGCTGTCTTTCTGCTTCATTTTTGTAAACTGCAAAACATACATCATTCAGGCATGAAAAAAACAGACTGTTACTCAGATTTTGGATGAAAAAAGAAAAGACTTCTGTGATAACAGATGTATTTATGATCGATTTGTGTTTCATCTAACATCTTGAAATGTGCACTTCCTCTTACCTGGGTGATCTAACATGTAATCATAGTCACTTCTTGAATCTTCTTTGCTTAAAATCTGAAAAGATTGATTGAACAGTGTTTTACCCTGATTTCAACATTATCTAACCCTTTACCAAACAATTCGGCGCATTGACAACCCAGAGACAGAAGCCTTTTGAAAATATTGTGGGGCAAAAGAGGCAAAAATGTTGCTAACCAGCACTTTCTCTTTTTCCCCTCAATGTTTTCTAACCTTTCTAATACAGATCCCATAATCTAAGCAACGTTTTAGTTTGGTGTCTGCAAATGTTATCTACACAGCAAAGTCTACAATTTTGTTGTTTAGTAAAGACTTAACCCCTTAGCATGTTTCACTACTATAAATGCATTTGCAGCCAGTGCAGATCAAGATCAGACTGCACATATTGTGCAGTCTGATCTTTGATCCACACTGTCTGCTTTGCTGAAACACAATAGATGAAACCAACTTTGAAAATGCACTTCATTGGGTCTTATTTCTAGACTGAAAATATCTGTTGGGTTTATTTGGCCTTCAGTCATATACAACAATGTCTCACTTATTCATGTATATACCCCCTTACACCAGAACTGGGCTAAGGCTTTAAATGTCTGGTCATTGACAATCTTGAAGAAAAAAACAGCCCCTTGGATGGGGATTTAACCAAGAGCCTCCTGGTTTCCAATCCTGGAACTTCACAATTGAGCCGTCTAGAACCCATGAAAAGAACACAAAGTTTCTTTCTGAAAAAACACTACAATCATGAAAAAAAAAATGCATTTTTTATGTTTATAGAATTTCCTTTTCTCATATCTCTACTTGGACAGCACTGTTAAAAGACCTCTGGTATCATACAAGCTCAGGCATGACCGAGTAAACAATATCAAAATCTGACAAAAAAAAAAAACTTTCATGAACGGTATAGAGCAAGAATAGACTTCCCTGAACAAGCAGTCTGATCCATTACCTACAGCAACTAATATTTTTTGCATGTTATTCTGATCAAGCAGCCCCAAAGTATCAAAATCCCCTGGATCATATATCTGGCACTAAAGGATTTCACTGGTATAGGCCAAAAGAAAATAACTTGAGAGCCCCTCAGTTTATTGTGGGGGACAAGAGCATGTAATGCAATCGATGAGCAATAGATAATACATGAAGTTATACCCAGCCATACACTTGATGAACAGTTGAGAAAGAGCACTGACCTCATATGCATTTGCTATGACTTGAAAAACCTTTTCTGCCTCCTTTTTGGCCTCTTTCTGTAGAAAAAGAATTTAAAAGTACATTATTAAATCAATACAATTTACATGTATGATAAGCCAACTCCAGCAAAAATTAGTAATAAAAGCATAGAACTGAAATCATAACTGTCAACTATTTATCAGATATCAAAATTTTGGAAATGTCCATACTGAAAGCATTTTCAGATGACAAATTCAGTGTGACTCAAACCATGGAAACTTTTCTTGAATGGATAGAGAGAAAAAATTCCGGAAAAAGAGAAAAAGCTATCTATCAACATTTCCTCCTTTTCTGACTTTGTTTCAAAAGCTTTCTATATTCCCTAACACACGGGATCGTCCAGTATAGTATTAACAAACTACTTTCCAAAGATGACGTTTAGTTGTCACGCAGCAGGTCATTTTAACTCTTTACCACACAGCAAAATTTTGAACTCATCCATATTGAAAGATTTCACAATGACAAGTCAAATGCTTTTGAAAATGATAGCATTTGTCCTTGAATAGGTAGGAAACATTGTGAAAAAAGGAGAAAATGCTGGTTAACAGCATTTCCTCCTTTTCCCACAATGTTTTCAAAAGGCTTCTTCCTTGGGGGTTGTTAAAAGTCTGGATTGTGTGGTGAAGGGTTAAAGAAAACAATCTGTATCAAGCCAGTAATATTGAGTTCCAAGTGATGGAAATCACATTCAAATGTATCTATTCTTAGTCAGCACCAACAGATCTAAACCCTTTACCAAAGAACAAAATTTTAGACTTGTCCAAATTCAAAGCATTTGCAGACGGCAAATTAAGGGTGGCTCAAAGGCAAAATTTTCTCTTGATGAGGTAGAAAGCATTCATGGAAAAGGAGAAAATACTGGTAACCAGCATTTTCTCATTTTCCCACAATGATTTCAAAAGTCTTGCCAGGATTGTATGGTAAAGGGCTAAAAATGTACCTATCCTAAATCAGCAGCTTTACATCTTTACCACACTATCACAAGTTTTATAACCCTGAGAAAGAAGCCTTTAGAAAACATTGTGGAAAGAGGAGAAAATGCTGGTAACTAGCATTTTCTCCTCATCCCAAAATGTTTCCTACCAAGTCTCTCTCTCAAAGATTGAAATCATCATTTGGGTCACATCCATTTTGTTATCTTTAAATGCTAAGCCTAAAATTTTCTGATTTGGTATTCAATCCTTTACCAAACAATCCTGAGTTTTAAGTACCCTGAGAAAGAGGTCTTTTGAAAACATTGTGGGAAAAGGAGGAAATGCTGGTAACCAGCATTTTCTCCTTTTCCCACAATGTTTTCTATCCTTCCCAAAACAAATTTCAATTTTTGGGTCACATTTATTTTGTCATCTGCAAATGCCTTGAATCTGGACTAGTCTAAATTTTTTTCATTTGGTAAAAGAGTTGAAGCATTTAAAAGTATGCACATTCTGAGTGGCATTCTGGTACCTGCATTACACAGGTTAGACTATACTTGCATACTGTGGGAAAAAAGGAGAAATAGATCCTAATAAGCAGTTTTTCTCATTTGCCACAATGTTTTCACATGATTGTATTTATAGAACCTGTACAGGGAAATTATCCCTATTTTACAAGGATGTTTTCAAGATTGTCATCTGCAACTTTATTTCAGGAAATAGAGGGTCTAAGGACAACAGAAGTAGGAAGTCGACCCCTATTGTTTCCTTGAAGGGCACTTAGTTTGAGAAAGCCTATGATAGAGAGACAGTACAACAGGATTTTACTGTGCAGTGACTGGTTTATCTCTTTAACCCTTTCCCAAATGACAAATTTTGGACTGGTCCAAATTGAAAGAGTTTGCAGACGACAATTTTAAATTTGATGAAAATGGCAGAAAGTTCTCAAAATGGGTAGAAAACACTGTGGGAAAAGGAGAAATTGCTCGTTACGAGCAATTTCTCCTTTTCCCCCAGTGTTTTCAAAAGACTTGTACTGCAGACACGTGAAAACCAGGGCTTGTTTGGGAAAGGGTTAAAACACCAAATCATTTAGATCTGTATAAAATCAAGGCATTAGCAAATGAAATATTACACATGGCTCATATTGGGGATCTCCTTTTCTCACAATGTTTTCAAAAGGCTTCTTTCCCAGGGTCATTAAAAGGCGATATTGTGCGGTAAAAGGTTAAAACAAGAGGTTGTTTGGTAAAGGATTTACTCTTTACCAGACGAAAATATTTCAGACTTGTCCAATTTCAAGGCATTTGCAGACAACACAAATTCAAATTCAGCATAGATGATATAATTTGTTTATGTTTATTATCAAAATAGACTGTGGGAAAAGGGATAATTTGCTGGTTTTTTCTCAATGTTTTCAAAAAGTTTATCCATCAGTGTTATCAAAACAGTGTAATTATGAAATTCTGGAGTGATATCTGAAAATTCCCCAAATCTTTACCAAATGACAAAATTTTAGACCTGTCCAAATTGAAAGCATTAGAAGATGACAAGATAAATGTGACTGAAAAGTTGCAATTCATTTTGGGAAGGGGTAGAAAACATAGTTGGAAAAGGAGAAAATGCTGGTTACCAGCATTTTCTCCTTTTCCCACAATGTTTTCAAAAAGGCTGTTTTCGCAAGGTAGTTAAAAGTCAGGATTGTGTGGTAGAGCATTACGAGGCTAGGTATTTTCAGAGGGAATTTTTTTTTCTGTCAGAGCTCTCTCTTTCTTACTCATTGATGATTTGCCAGGTACTGCCTCACTAAAATAAGGAATAAAACCTTCCTTTGCAGTCTGATCTCAGATCTTCAGTGTCTATAGCTTAATAACATGTTCAGGTCAAAACAACCTTAACCCTTTCCCAAAAGAGAAATTTTAGACCCTTCCAATCTGAAAGAGTTTGCAGACGACAATTTTAAATTTGATGAAAATGGCGTAAAGTTCTCCAAAAGGGTAGAAAACACTGTAGGAAAATGAGAAATTGCTCGTTACGAGCAATTTCTCCTTTTCCCACAGTGTTTTCAAAAGACTTGTACGGCAGACATGTGAAAACCAGGTTTTGTTTGCAGAGTTCTCGGAAACGCCAATACTGTCGTCTGAGACGACAACTTTTTCCGGCGGACGACTAAAATTCTTACAAAGGATTCCACCGGACGACAAGTTTTTTCAGGGCACGCGTCCCTAAATCAGCCCCTAATCAGCTGCTCAGCTTGATTTGCTCATCAAGTGATTGTTTACGATGTGTTTAACGAGGCGAAAATTCCGATACATAGGTAACCTCTTAAGTCGGGTAGTCGAAAGGGGAGGCGTGGCTTTCCAGGAGACTAACAACCAATCAGAATGCATTATTTTCTATCACTCGCCCAGTACCCGTTAAACTGTGGATGAGAAATAGCTAATACCCTAACTGCCCGGCATGTTGTTTGACATATTTGCAAATTATGCATCGCTCAATGGATTATATAACAGGATACTTCTTTTATAGGTGAATGATCGAAATTTATTACATCGAGTGCACATGATCGGTTATATTTACGGGTGGCCCCGCTATCAAATTACTGTATGATGTTCACGAGATTACCAGTAACTCTTTACCACACACACTATCCCGACATTTAAGGACCCCAAGAACGAAACCTTTTGAAAACACTGTGGGAAAACGCTGGTAAACAGAATTTTCTCCTTTTCCCACAATGTTTCCTATCCTTCCTAAAACAATTTTCGCTTTTTAAATGGCATTCATTTTGTCGTCTGCAAGTGCTTTCAATGTAGATCAGTCTAAAAACTTGTCGTCTGGTAAAGGGTTAAGAAATTTCGATCTGTTACCGGAAAAAAAAAAATCTATTTAACGCTTCTTAATATCCCCTTTTTTGTTGGGGTTTGCGATTTACTGGGGAGTTCTAAGTGTTTATGAGTCGGTAAATACACTGGTCCAGACGGTGAAATTATCCAACCATAATCCACCATTATATCCTGATAAACTACCAAAAAGCATGAATTAAAAGACTAATTTACATGGATAATGGATCAATGCCCGATTAAAGAAAACACCTAATTAAGAAAAATGTTCCACGAAAATTTAACCTCCATATTGATCATAAAAGGAAAGAATGAAAAGAGATAAAATTTATCATTTGATTTGTATTCTGTAGACTCCAGTAGAAAAATGTTCCACGAAAATTTAGCCTCCAAATTGATCATAAAAGGAAAGAATGAATAGAGATAAAATTTATCATTTGATTTGTATTCAGTAGACTCTAGTAAATTATAAGTTGAAAACATTATGACAAGAAAAAATTTCTAATACTTTGTCTTTACTACAAGTCTAACTTAATGCAGCTGGTTCCTCCATCATTGTCAATAGCTGCTCTCTGCTAATTAGCCCTTTACCAAACAATCCATTATACAGAATTCAACAACCTTAAGAAGGAAAGCTTGATACAACATTGTGGGTAAAGAAGCATTTTTTTTTCTTTTCCCACAAAGTTTTCCACCACTGAAAAGATTTAATTGACATCATGGTCCATATAGACAAACAATTCTAAATTCAGTTCCAGTTACCAATTAAAATGGAATTAGAAATGAATTAAAAAAAAAAAAAAAATATGTTTGTGAAGATGGGTCCATAAATGTTGCCATTATTATTATGAATATATAAGGTATGCATTATCAGTTGAATTACTTACAGTTCTAGTCTAGATAAAAGATATTTAGTGAAGAATTATTAAACTTCTTTAACCCTTTGGGCAATTACAAAGAAAGTCCTAGCTACTAATTTCTGATGTAAACATAGACTTGTCCATTACAGACATTGTCTTCATAATGCACCAATATAAAGTTTACAGTTTTTATATGTTTATTACTTGCATCATGGAAATTCATCCCGACTGTACAGGAATCCAACTTCTTCAGACTGGAATTCAACTTTTCAGTTTGGAATCCAACTTTTTCCTGAATTGGATTCCTGGAATCCAACTTTAAAAATCCTAGTGAGAATACTGGTTTGGGAAAGGGTTAAATTAACAATATATCAGTGGTTTTTCCTAATTGAAAGGGTCCATTTCATTAATAAAGTACACAAAGGGTTAAACGCTGTCAAGGTACTCACCGTTTTGTGCATGTCTGGATGCCATTTTCTAGCTAACTTTCTGTATGCTTTAACAACTTCGCCCTGCAAGACAAAAAATAACATGATCTTGGCCTTTTTGGACCTGTCTAAAATTTGGTCCTGTGGTAAAGAGTTACTGTATATGTGGTTATATACCTGTGTCAAGAAGTTTGCAAATAACCAATTACAGACATTTTGCATACGGTAATGTTTGCGAATTCATGACACTTGTTACTTGTTGGTATATTTGTGGTCAAGTACACAAACAGAGAAGTTTGTGAAATTTTCAAATTTGTGAAATTGCAAATATTTCCACTTCACAAAAAATTCTACTTATTCAGTAATCCTTTACTTAAAAAAAAAGCCTTTTCAAACACCTGTAGCTAACAGCTTTAGAGAACATTGTGGGCAAAGGAGCTACTGTGTGTAACAAGCTATTACTAATTTTCCATCTATGCTTTCTGTTCTGTTCAAGGAAAAAAGTATTTTAATCTCTGAAAAATAATCTGTTTGTTTGTGTTGACGTTTAACTCTGTTTTAACAGCTTAGGTCATGTCATGGTGGTTGGTGTACCTATGCACGTGTTTTCTGACTTCCTCTCTGTTCTTTTGAAGCCACTGGCTGCTGCCCAACATAAACAAAATTAATTCAGTAGTGAGAAGAGGTATTACTGTAATCCAGTTGCACTGACCATCCTCAATCCCAGTGAACTGTGTCCCTCATACAAAAGCAAGTTGTATTCAGCCATTACCGATTCATTTTAAATAATTGTAATAGCTGACGTTTTATTTCTAATTTAAATTTTTGCTTCTAAATGAGTCTTTGCCAACAGTTTGGGCACCAAACAAAGGCGTTTGGAGTTGCCGACATCTAGAATTTTAATTTGTTTTGTGTTTTACCCTTTACCACACGATCATGAGTTTTAACGACCTTGAAGAAAATGCCTTTTGAAAACATAGTGCGAACAGGAGAAAATGCTGGTAACCAGCATTTTCTCCTTTTCCCACAATGTTTTCTATCCTTCCAAGATCAAATTTCAAGTTTTAGTCACATTCATTTTGTAATCTAACAATGCTCTGAATTTGAACTAGTCTAAAATTTCTGTCATTTGACAAAGAGTTAAGCCTTTTTCAGCATAATTTCAGTTAGATGGCAGTTGCCCATGACCTTCCCATTGTTTCACTACAGTTTCTTTAGTCAGCACTTTGCACAGTATCCTTTCCAAGCCAATGACTGCTTTCCCACAAAAAAAAAAGCCTCAAAACAATGTTTAGTAGTGAGAGATGAATGAATCCTGTTGCAATTACTTTCATCAACTCTCGTGAAAAATTTGGCTGAGCTGGGCAATCCTATCAGCAACTCACTGTTCTAAGCTCTGTATTTTACCCACTGAGCTGCAAGGCCCAGGAGACTCTTTACCTAACGACAAAAACGTAGACTTGTCTAAATCGAAAGTATTTGCGGATGACAATTTAAAAGTGGCTCCAATGATGGCATTTGTCATTGATAAGTTAGAAAACATTGTGCGAAAAGGAGAAAATGCTGGTTACCAGCATTTTCTCCTTTTCCTACGATGTTTTCAAAAGGCTTCTCTCTCAGGGTCGTTAAAACTCAGGATTGTGTGGTAAAAGGTTAACAATAAATAACCACTTTCCAAAACAGAAAAGAAAATAAAGAAGTTCATACAAACCTTTGTTGAATCTCTGTTAACACCCAACACTGAAATGACAATTAAATCAAGATCATGATTCAATGAATAACCTTCAACCAACAAACATTCATGCGTTTTAAAGATCTTGGGGTAAAAAGCTTCTGAAATCATTGTGGAGAAAGGACAAAATGCTGGCATATTCTTGATGTTCAAATAATGACTGTTTTTATGTTAACTTCAACAGTGTATCCTTTAGACTAAATTTTATGAGTCCATGGGACTCAGTCACTGAAGAAGTTGAGCCCCATTGAGTTCTGCCCGAGTCCCATTTCTGCCTGCATAAATCATCAGTGAAATAGATCTACCTAAAAAATATGTGAAAAAAAAAATCACAAACAACTGGTGTCGCAATAAAAGTCATGAATCAGCTTCAGTAACTCTAAGCAACAGTTGGTTCCTGCAATCAATGTACTGGGAATCACTCAGAATTATTCTATATAGGGTATTCACTATAAAATTGCGACATTACTGATTTAACCGTTACCACACAATGCCGACTTTTCACAACCCTACCCTGAGGAGGTAGTCTTTTGAAAACATGGTGGGCATAGGAGAAAATGCTGGTAACCAGCATTTTCTCCTTTTCCCACAATGTTTTCTATCCTATCAAAGACATATTTCAATTGAGTCTTATTTAAACTTTTGTCAGAAAATGATTTCAATATGGACAAGTCTATATTTTTCTCCTCTGGTAAAGAGTTAAACAGAAGGTTCTACAGTGGCATGTGGTACTTTCCATTACATCAAAATGCACATGCAAGTCTAGATATATTTTTACAAAACTTGCAATTCTGATGGTCAATTTGTGCAGTATGAGTTAAAACCTTCTTATTTTTCAATGTTTTTGTTACTGACAACATATTTCAACGTTTTGACTAATTTTTGTCTGCACTGCAGGGAAGCAATGGGCTAATAGCCTATAGATTTTTTTCTTGCATCCGAGCAGATTTTTCTGCATGTAAAGATATATACTTTTACAATATAAACAAAAACCCTGCATAACTGTTAGTCCTTGGAGTGCCAAGAAAAATTATAACAAGAGCCCTGCATGGCAGTGCTAATGCTCGGCTGCAGTAGCTTTTTAGTGAAAATTTTGTCTTAAAAAGAAGCATAACTATCAAAAATATTTTGATAATTACCTGCCCCTGTTGCATGGGTTCCCCTTCTGATAGTTAACAACTTGTCCCAAGTTTGAAGTAAATATCTTCAATGACAACAGAAATACTATAAAATGTAAAGGGTCAAAGTTTTTGCAGGATGGAGCAGATGTTTATGTCCGTTGTACAACAATGACTCTACATTTTCTTCAAAAACAGCTGAGCTATAAATTACATTTGCAAACAGTGAGGAGGATTAGCAACTAAGACTTTAAAAAAAAATCAAATCTGGTCTTCCAATTCAACATTTTGTTATACTGATAAACAAAAACAGATTCTGGATTAACTTTCAAATGATTATCATTTTGATCTCTACTTCTTTGCAGTTCTATTTATGAAATCGTGATGGCCTGTTTATTAAAGAAGATCAAACACATAACGATGTTACTAAATCTATTGGCATTAGGTTTTTTTTTTCTCTTATATTATATCCACTCATGGTTTTCTTGTGACCCCATAGATATCATTTAACTGCATTTAAGATGGTAATTGAACAATTCAATATGTTAAGGCAATTTTTTGATCCGACAATCGTTTTTTTTTTCTTTTTGTCTTTCCATGTTTCTTCTTGTAAATTTGTTCAGTAATATCTACTTCTACTTGCAAATGTTTTGAACTCAGGTTAATATGTTGCTCTGTGTAAAACGGTTACATAGTTTTAGAAGAAAAACAAAGAGATCTATTTATTTCGTGTCTTAAACATTTCGCCGGCGTGAACACCCCACCCACTATTTCATACATATACGTTTTATAAAAGTCTATGAAAATGTTTTACTTCGTAAAAAAGGTAGACAAAATTAGTCTTACAATCATAACAGTTATCTTTTCCACAATATAAACTATCAACTGAAGCTCTAACTGACGAAATGCAGAGGAACAGTAGCAAAATCGAATTTCTCCATCGGTCAGACATCGTCGGCTGCTGGTTTGATAAATAACTAACACGTCACACTCATATATCAAACGAAATAATTGAACCATACTTTTAAACTGTTAATATAGATGCATTGTGATGTCATAAGTTTTTTTTTTCTTTGGAAATCTTTTTTTTTTTTTTCAATATATTTAACTTCTTCATATTCATCTCAATTTTCACGCGAAATTTGGTAAATTTTCATTTCACTTTCAATACATTGTACTTTTGTGAACTAAAAGCCGTTCGTCGGATTTTCCCTAACTAGTATCAAAGTGACGAGAGTATAGAGAATGATTTATTCCCTGAATAACTAACCAAGGAATCATCCTGGTAAAATAGATTTCAACCCGCTATTAATTTGAATTAGGGTTGAATACATGAATACATTTGAAAATATTGTAGCAAACAAAAAAATATTGCTTGATGCAACTTATTAGACTACTTCTTGTCCTTCTGCCTCACTATTTTCTGCTATGTACAACAGCTCATATATATTTCATATGATTTTCATAATACATTATAGATCTACATGTAGTTGCTTTTTTCCTCATCATTGTCAACATCATCAAAAAAAAAAAAATGTTATAGAATGTCAGACCCTTTCTTCAGTTATAACAAATAGGTCGAATAAATTTATTTTGTCGTCTGCAAATGCTTTCAATTTGGAAATGTCTAAAATTTGGTCGTTTGGTAAAGATTTTTAAGTATAATCTTAAACCCTTTCATGGCCTTAGGCTCAAACGGGTGACAGACATCAAAATCAGACTTTGAAGAATGTGTGGTATGATCTTGGATCTATAGTGTCAACTTGTTTAGCCAGGCCTTTAATTCTTTAACTCTAAACAAAAATCTAGACTGGTCCAAATAGAAAAAAAATTTGTAGATGACCAATAAAATGTAGATCAAATGATGATTTTTGTTTTGGATTGAGCAGAGAACATTGTGGAAAAAGGAGAAAATGCTGGTTACCAGCCTTTTCTCCTTTTCCCACAATGTTTTCTATCTTACCACAGACAAATCTAACCATCCAATCAATTTGTCGTCTGCAAATGCTTTGAATTTGGACCAGTCTAAAATTTTGTTGTTTGGTAAAGAGTAAAGAATGTTTTCCAAGCCATCTGCTACATTTCTTTTTTGTAGGAAATAATGAGATATTTTCATCTGTATTCTCTGAGATGGAAGCATCAAGAATTACCCAAGGCATTTCCAATCTGCACTGGAGATCATTTCTTCAACAAACAGAAGTTCATTAACAAATTAACTAGTAACCTTGAGTTTACAGTCACAACACCTTCTTCTGTGCCTATGTAGTTTACTTATCTATGAGTAGATCTGGCTTTACCCTTTACCACACAAGCCTGAATTTTGACAGTCCCAAGCAAAAGGACTTTTGAAAACACGGTGGGAAAAGGAGAAAATGCTGGTAACCAGCATTTTCTCCTTTTCCACTATGTTTTCTATGCTTTCAAAAACAAATAGAATCATTTTGATCATGTTTAATTTGTTGTCTGGAAATGCTTTGAGTTTGGACCTATCTGATAATCAGCATTTTCATCTTTCCCACAATGTTTTCTTTCCTTCCCAAAACAAATTTCAGTCTTTCAGTCACATTTATTTTGTTGTCTGCAAATGCTTTCAATTTGGAATAGTCATATGGTAAAGGGTTAACTATTTACCAAATAAGAAAATTTTTGACTGGTCCTAAACGGAACCATTTGCAGACGACAAATCAAACATTGCACAAATAGTGAAATTTGTCTTTGAAAGGGTAGAAACCTTGTGGGGAAAAGGAGAAAATGCTGGTAAGCAGCATTTTCCCACAATGCTTTCCTAAGTCCTTTCCCTAAGGGTCGTTTAAACTTGTGATTGTGTGGTAAGGGGGAAAACGATAAATTTTGCAATTTCACTATATCAAACATTACGAGTAAGTAAGCATTTTTATGGTGTAAGGGAAAAAACTCGTACCATTCTAAAGTCAAAGTTATGAAAGAATTACCTCCCTTATTGTGGCGATTCCCCTTTGCCCAGCCCCACTCTCCTCCCTAAAATAATCGGCTATCAGACTTGCGTGCAAGAATCAACAATCAATAAGATTCGAGTGGCTTTTGACAAGATTTCTTGAATGATTTCCGCCTTAGCTGTAGAGCTGGGACGGGTAGAAATTTTGTACCCGGGTACCCGTGGCCGTATTACCCGCGGGTTCTCAGGTAACCGATGTTATTACTTCGATTTAAAACACCAATAGTTGTCTATCTTTATGCATCCTGGCACTTGCATATATATATGTGTGTAAACAACTAACAATATTTACCCATTACTGACGAGTTATGCGTTGCAGGGGATATAAGCGTACCTAGAGCCTTATTTCAAGCTATTTCGATTATCTACTTCCGGTTCATGTACGGGAGTGGGTAACATGTTTTTTGCTTGTATTTGAATTAAGATCAAATTATTTCATTGGAACTTCAAAATTATAGCTTTACTTAATAAGTTACGATATAATTATCGGGTACCCGGGTAATGATTTAGTACCCGGGTACCGGCGGTACCCTACCCGATACCCGGGTACTCGAGTACTTGTCCCAGCTCTACTTAGCTGTATGCCCTGTCAGTCATAATATATCAACATGTACATGAAATGTATTCTGCTAACGGGCGAGAACTAAATTCACACCCTATTTCGTCTGTCTCCTATTTCGGATAGAGACTATACATCAGTTATTTCTATGAAAGATTCAAGCTTGAAATCAACACATGGGGCTGTTTGATGTCGCATTTCTCCCAGTTAAAGGTAGATCTATTGAACACAGGATGGTGGACGATATTTGTTGAAAACTTAGAGTGAAACAAGGGAGCGTAAATTTGTTACATAAGTACGTTCCTTGGTAAAACTGAAAGAACCATGACCCCTAGAGGATGGCATATATTGTTTATTTCTAAGGGTTCGTTTATTGGTCTGAGTGATTACATATGAGCCATGCTCTGTAAATAGGGAGCTTAACGCATCTGCGAAAAGTATCGACCCAGGTCAGCCTGCGCCGAAACTTTTCGCTTTTGGTCAATTTTCTGTACATCAAGGGACCATTCAACCTTATGAAACGGTCGGTTATTAGACAAAATAAATTGTCAGGATTCCTAACTATGTTATGTGTTGTTTGGTATGCTGCATCACGGAGATGCATTAAGCCCCCTTTTGTCACAGCATGGCTCATAAATATATGATAGAGCCAACTTATTGATTAGTTTTCAAATGTTTAATTACCTATATTGACTCTATCTGCTGCATGTCTTGATGGAAAAAAAAAAAATCACTTCCCCACTTTGAAGTTTGGCGGATGCTGTGTTGATAAATTTGATGAAATACAAGGGAGACTACTGTCAGGTAACAAAATTTCGTTCAAGTTCTTGCTCTACTTTTTCTTTTGTCTGATGTCATGCTTTTTCCGAAGCTGTAGATATTTCTAAAACTATCATGAAAATATGTAATAATATATAACAACTCAGGTTGAGGAATCATTTTTTTGTTTTTGTTTTTATATCGATCGTCCATTCAGACTTGAGGATGTACCACATCATACTCGACTTGGGTTTTAGGCCGACCTTGAATACACGGAACGCAACTCTAATATAAATTATGAATCGGGTAAATACGAGTTTTCTCCCATAGACAATTAGTTTTTAACAGTTTCAACCCCACCATCCGTTTCATGAAGTATTAAACTTATTATGCTTTTCTGTTTTAATATAGTGGTACAAAGCTTGAAGAAAAGAAATGGCCTGTAAAAAGAGAAACAAATTTACATGTATAATAGATAGATAGATAGCTAGATAGCTAGATGCTTTTATGCTACTACTAGGGATTAGGGATTGTGATATTGTGAGTGAGTGAATATGCCATTTTTATTGAAATGTATTCAAAAGTGTTATTGCCAAGTATTTATATACATATTCAAGTACATCCATAAAAGAAGGACTTGTATTATATTTCTGTTTTCTTGAATTGAAAAGTACTGTATTTGTATCTGAATACTTTAGAAAATATCCTGACCCAGGTCTGGACTAGATTCTAGATCGGACTTGACATTCTGTCTGGTTTGATCTTGATTGTTACTATCTGCAAATGTAACAGGTTTGACATCACAGGTAAGCCTTCACCTCACAACCCTGAGTTTTAACAACCCTGTGGAAGAAGGCTTTTGAAAACATTTGGAGAAAAGGAGAAAATGCTGGTAACCAGCACTTTCTCCTTTTCCCAAAATGTTTTCAACCCTTTCAACAACAAATTTTGTTTGAGACATGCTTACTTTGTCGTCTGCAAATGTGTTCAATTTGGACAAGTTTAAAATCTTGTTGACTGGTATAGAGTAAAAGGGGTGTGGGTCACCTTTGTAAAAATAAAACCATATAACTTTGAAACAAACGACAAAATTTTGGACTTCTCCAAATCCAAAATATCAGCGGACAACAATTAAATGTTGCTCAAATGGTGGAAATTTTCTATGAAAGGATAAAAAACATTTTGGGAAAAAGGAGAAAATGCTGCTTACCAGCATTTTCTGCTTTTCCCACAATGTTTAAAAAAATCTCTTCCCAAGGTTCATTAAAGTTTGGGATTGTGTTTTAAAAAAAAGGTTAGAGTAAAACAAGATGTGGCTGAGAAACACTATGATCCCCAACTGGTTGCCAACCGTGAATACTAAACAAAACTGGTTACCAGCATTTTCTCCTTTTTCTGCATTTTTTTCAAAAGCCTCTTCTCTCAGTGCCACTAAATCACTGGATCTTTTGGTAAAGGCCAAAGTTCACAATACCTGGATTATCACAATTGAACTACCAAGGTTTAGACTTCAGTTGTTGAAAACAGAACAACAATTTTTTTTTTCCCAAATTTTTTATTTAGTACAATATGAGCAATGAAGGCACCAGAAAACAATTACAACAATGTAACATCATAAAGTAATATCACAATATGGAAAAAGTGTATCACAGACAGTGTTGTTATGAAAATCTATGGACAAACCTGAACTGCTAAAGAAACATGTAAGTCCCCTACCAGTTTAGGGCTTGGGTCTCACTGCTAGTAGATATGTTATGCAAATCCATGGACAGTGATCTCTCTCTGACAAGAACCAAATTTTGCTGATACCAATGTCCTCTACGGATTCTATTTTTAGACTTTTTTCCTGTAAAATCCCGTAAGCACTGACTGAAACTGGAGGTAGAATGGTCCTTTGACATGCATAAAATTTACAAAAAGCTTAAAGGTTTGACCCAGTTCTGCTTGTGGGCTGACATGGGTCAATACTTTTTGCAGATGCACAAAGGCCCCACAGAGCACAGAGCATGACTCATATATTACATGCCTGTACAGAAAAAGCTGACTTTCATTCCTCTATATCTGCCCCACAAATTCCCTGGTCAGGACTTTGAGTCCTTTTATTTTCTACACATGTGCATGTATTTACTATGCAAAAGAATAACTATTTATCTTTCATGCTCTTTTTTGCTATTGCACTGGTGTTTACATATTTGCATATAAAATCATATGGACCATTTTTCTTGACATGATCCCTAGCAATAAGTGTCATGGATTATCCTTTTACAACAAGACAAAATGTAAGAATATTGAAAGCACTTGCAGACAACAAATTCAATGTGCCTAAACTTATCACCGTTATGAGACTTGTCTCTGAAAGGATATAAGAAATTTAGGGAGAGGAAGAAATGTTGGCTACCAACATTTTATCCTCTTCCAAAGTGTTTTCAAAAGCCATCATCCTCTGAGTATAAAAAACACTGACTGTCTGGTAAAGTTTATATTGTTACAACACATACAATTTTGCATTTCTGACAGAGCTTAAAACTTCGAGATAAGAAGCAAGTTGATGGGTCTATAAACATTTCTTAGAAAGAAGTCATGTTGAAATAATAATACGATTTCAAACAGAGCTAAATCATATTTAACCCTTTCCTAAATAACAAATTTTAGACTTGTCCAAATCAAAAGCATTTGTAAACAACAATTTAAGTGTGGTACAAATTTTGGTACATGTATTTGGTTTTTAAAGTGTAAAAAACAATGTGGCAAAAGGAGAAAATGCTGGTAACCAGCATTGGTTTAATAGTTTGAAAACCATTTATTCAATGGTTTGAAAATGGACTCCTACAAGATGCAAAAACAAGCCATCAGAAAGTGAACAAGTTTTTTTAACTCTTCTGCGTCACAGGCAAAAACTGGCTTTGCAGATAGCACAGATCAAGATCAGACTGCAAAGAATATGCCGTCTGATCTTAGATCTAAACTGTTTATTTAACCCTTTACCAAACAATCCCATGTTTTGAAGACCATGAGGAAAAAGAAATTTGAAAACATTGTGGGGAAAGGAGAAAATGCTGGTAACCAGCATTTTTTCCTTTTCCCACATTGTTTTTCACCCTATCAAAGACAAATTCTACCATTCTAGCCACACTTTATTTGTCTTCTGCAAATCCCTTGAATTGGGATGATTCTAAGAGTTAACTCTTTACCAGATGACAAAATTTGCAGAAGACAAATATAAAGTTATTCAAAACATAATTTTTTGTCTTTCATAGGGTAGAAAACACTGAGGGAAAAGTAGAGGGTAACCAGCATTTTCTACTTTTCCCACAATGTTTTCAAATGCCTTCTTTCTCAGGGATGTCGTAAGTCGGCATTGTGCGGTAAAGGATTTATAAAGCACACAAGATGGAAAACTTTCTGAGTTTCAGCGGTTTGTATTTTCACCTGTTGCAAGCGGGCGGTCTTGTTAAAATATTTGGCAATGACACAGTTAAGATTGGTCAAGTGTGCATAATATAGGAAACAAAAAAGCAAACATTTGAGTATTTTAAGTTCCCTACAGCTGTAGAACATCCTGTCCCTCTGGCATTTTGAATTTAAAGAGCTCATTAGGGTCCAAATGATCCCCATAAAATTTGGAGGCCATGTCTCGGTCAGGGTTGACTTTTTTTGGACCCTTTTTCCTCCGTCTAGCTTCATGCTTCATCAGATTTTGTTGAAGTTGAGTTGGAATTTTCCTACAAAATACAAAACATGAAATTCGTTGTCCTCTAGAATCAAAGTACATTTCATTCTGTGTATTACATTCATCTCTCCTGGGATATCTTACTTATATTTATTCTACTTCATGATTTACCACACTAGTCCGTCTTTTAATGACCCTGAGGAAGAAGGGTCATTTTAAAAAAAACTGTGAGAAAAGGAGGTAACCAGCATTTTCTCCATTTCTTATGATCTTATCTGCTCTTTCAAAGACAACGTTCATTCTTTGAGCCACAGTTGATTTGCCTTTTGCAAATGCTTTCAATATGAACCAGTCTAAAATTTTTCATCTGGTAAATGGTTAACTCAAATGACACAATTTTAGACTGTCCAAATTGAAAGCATTTGCAGAAAGCAAAATAACTGTAGCTAAAATGATGATTTCTGTCCTTGAAAGGATAAAAAACATTGTTGGAAAAGGACAAAATGCTGGTTACCAGAATTTTCTCTTTCTACCACAATATTTTTGAAAGGCATCTCCCCAAGGGAATTTAAAATTTTGGACTGTTTGGTAAAGAGATAATAAGAACTGTTGCGAGCAAATGGATACCCTTCATTGTCTATCATCTCACTGGATCAGGAAAAACCCTCAAAGGCCCATAACTGCTGCACTAATGCACATAACTAATTGTACATATGGATGGAACAAGCAGGTGAATGATTTGATTCAAGAATACTTGCCCTCTCTTAATTCATTTATGTGGTATAATTATAATGACAATTAGATCCAGATCAGATAAAAAACATTGTGAGAAAAAAAGAAAATGGTGGTAACCATCACTTTTTCCTTTTCCCACAATGTTTTTGACAATCCACTTCCTTGGGGTCATTAAAACTTTGGATTGTTTGATAATGGGTTAACTCATTAACATTTGGCACTTACAGGTTTAGGGCATTAGTAGGTTGCCATATTACTTACGGTAAAGGAGGCACAGGATTTTTGTAGGCACTGGAACCAGCAATCGTGATATTTCTCTCCACAGGCGCAGGGGGATGAAGTGTGTCCCACTGGACTTTCTTGTACTTGTCATAACACTGAGGACAAGGGTCCTCATTTTTCACTGCAATGTATCACAGATTTATGAAAGTTAAGCAAAAAAACAAGGCCAAACCTTGGCTTCAGTTGCTTTTACAATGGAAATTCTAAGTCCAAGAAGGGGCATAACTTTATGATAACATTGTGGGAAAGGGTTCCCACTTTTTCACTGCAATTGATTATAACAATGCCAATGCTGAACTGTAGTTACTTTTCCAGTGAAACGTCCAAGTCCAAAAAGGGGTATAACTTTATCAAAATTATTTTGAATATTACCTGCCATTCTGGTATGGTTTCCCTTTTTAACCCTTTACCAAATGACAAAAATTTAAACCAGTCAAAATCGAAAGCATCTGCAGTTGAATAAAAATGAGCCAAAAATAGAAATTTATTTTGGGACAGGTAGAAAACATTGTGGAAAAAGGAGAAAACGCTGGTTACCACAATGTTTTCATAAGCTTTCTTTCTCAGGGTCATTAAAAGATCTGGATTATATGATAAAGGATCAACAGTTAAGAACTAGCTGAGTTTGAAGTAAAGATCTGGCCCAGTTTCATAAAAAAATTTAAGTCTCTTATTTTACTCAACTCACCTAATGGTCCCAAGTTCTGATTTAAGCTGAGTTTGTTATTTAAGACACATTTAAAAAATAATTAACAGACTGTAGCAACCTTCTCAAATCCCAAGTTGACACTACTTTTCAGACTCGGCTGAGCAAAATAAATGGACTTAAGTCAACAAAGAGACTTAAGTCCATCATTTGGCTGAGTTGAGTCTGAAACGTTGTCTTAACCCTTTACCAGACGACAAAATTTTAGCCTTGTCCAAATTGAAAGGATTTGCAGACGACAATTTCAATGTGGCTCAAATAGTGCAATTTTCCTTTGATAGGACTGAAAACATTGTGGGAAATGGAGAAAATGCTGGTAACCAGCATTTTCTCCTTTTCCCACAATGTTTTCAAAAGGCTTCTTTACCAGGGGTGTTAAAAGGCGTCACTGTGCGGTAAAGGGTTAACACAGGACTTGAGAATGTTACATACATCTGTTAATATTAGTAAAATGCGTCTGCAATAACAAACTCAACTTAAGTCAGAAAGTAAGTCTGTTTGCAGATTTGAGTAAAATAACAGACTTAAGTTTTTTTTGTGAAACCTGGCAATTTCGGCAAGTCAAAAATTTTGTCATCTTGTACAGAGTTAAGTACTAAAGACAGAAGCATAGATACCTCCTTTTTCCATCAGTAACGGATGTCCAAATTTTCTGGCAGTGTCTAATGGGGTGTCACCCTTAATGTTTTGTATGTCTATCTCCCCATCATGCTGTAGAAAACAGTTCAAACACTTCGGATAGCCACCTTCTGAAGCATAATGGCCTGGACTGTTACCGAAATCTGAAATAAAAATCTAAAATCTAAGATTTCTGTCACCTTTACATTCATTGTAGACTGAGATGAAAATTAGACTGCACAGAACATTTACTCAGGACCTGTATTGTTACACCATTCTTAATTGCATTCATAGTCTATACATCAAGAGTTTTCTTAATTTCCAAAAATAAAACCCAAAGGACAATTAAAAGTAACCCAATTTCTGATTGGCTAAACCCCTTTTGTTTAGCTAAACAGAAATTGCATTTAACTCTTTACCACACAATCCCGACTTTTAACAACCCTGAGAAAGAAGCCTATTGAAAACATTGTGGGAAAAGGAGAAAATACTTTTTGCAGATGCATTAAGCCCCCTTTACACAGAGCATGGCTCAAATCATTTTACAATGAACTGATAAATACTGCAAAATAAACCTTTCTCTGCAAACGTAAAGCAACTGGCCAGTCACATGTAATAATCAAAGGACTCAAAGTCCTGGAAAGAGGATTTGTGGAGTAGCTTAAACAGGTTATATGTTGTAATAAGAAAAATAACATCACATGCAGCACATGTGCAATCATTTTAAAATGGAGTTAGCAAGGACAAGGAAAGTCAAAATTGTTCTGCCGAGGGGGCCGCGAAGTAACGGTAGTTCTATTACTGTTTAAAGAGTGGTAATTTGATCTTACGCAGTTTTTTGCTGGTATCATATTTCTGAATAAATATGTATACAAGTGTGGGACAGTATATACGGAAGTGACAAAAGCGAGGTTAAGGTATGTTCGCCAAAAATTGAAAGTACAATGGGTAGAGCGCAAGCGTGAATGACAGTCATTTTGGTTCAAGTCAAACCGATATCATAGTACAGTGTAAGCGCGCATCGTTACACATAAATTTATGTATTTGGTTATTTGGTTCCTGTCAGAACGACCACAGTAAGCGGATTTGCTATACAAATCCGCTAAAAAAATAAAGGGTTGGTAATTTTGCGATCTGTACATCCATTTATTTTCATGACATCAACTATGACATCATCATTCTTATTTGAATACAATCCCACATAATAGCTCTGTATTTTATGTGCACATGTGACATTCCAAAAACCTTTGCACAAGGGTTAAATCTGTTCTGCAAGTTTAACCATTTATAAATCAATCACATGTTTAACCCTTTACCAAAGATTCCAAAGTTTTAACAATCCTGAGAAACTAGGCTTTGAAAACATTGTAGGAAAAGAAGAAAATACTGGTACATGTAATCCTTAAACAAGAATACTTACAATCTTGACTGTTAGGGTCGGCACCTTTATCTAACAACCAGTGTAAAACATCAATGGAACCATTCAATGCTGCCTGTAATAGAGCAAACATTCTCAAACATTTTAACCCTTTACCACACAATCCCAACTTTAAATGACTCTGAGAAAGAAAGTTTTTGAAAACATTGTGGGAAAAGAAGAAAATGCTGTTTTCAGCATTTTCTCCTTTTCCCACCATGACTTGTACCCTATCAAAGGCAAAAATCATCACTTGAAGTACATTTATTTTGTTGTCTGCAAAA
Organism: Tridacna gigas; assembly: GCA_945859785.2. Taxonomy (NCBI): domain Eukaryota; kingdom Metazoa; phylum Mollusca; class Bivalvia; order Cardiida; family Cardiidae; genus Tridacna; species Tridacna gigas. The sequence goes on from OX244038.2 coordinate 54,532,584, forward strand.
GCTTTCTATTTGATGGAGTCCAAAATTGTGTCATGTGGGACAGAGTTAAACATTCAATTAAAATTTAATTTGTTGGTTCTTAAGATAGCATACAGTAGATCAAGATCATACTTCACAGAGGACGCAGACAAGAATAAAAGATGACTCTCTGCATTCTACCAATAGCTCCCTAACTCTTCACCACACAATGCCAACTTTTAAGGACCTTGAGAAAGATGACTTTTGAAAACATTCTGGAAAAAGGAGAAAATGCTGGTAGCCCACTTTTTCTCCTTTTCCCACACCATTTTCTACCTTTCAAAGACAAATTCTATTATTTGAGCTACATTAAAGTTGGTGTCTGCAAATACTTCCAATTTGTGAAAGTCTATATTTTGCTTGTGTGGTAAAGGGTTAATTAAACCCTTATCAAAAAATCTTGTGTTTTAATGAACCTGATAGAGAAGGTATTTTAATGAATTGTGGGAAAAGGAGAAAATGCTTGTTACAAGCATTTTCTCCTTTTTCCAAAATGTTTTATACCCTATCATAGATATCTTCTATCATTTAAACCTTTACCAGACAACAAAAGTTTAGACTCATCCAAACTAAAAGCATTTGCAGACGCACATATTAGATGCAGCTAAAATTTTATGATTTGTCTTCCAAGAGGTAGGAAAAATTGTAGAAAAGGGGAAAATGATACAGACCAGTATTTTCTCCTTTTCCCAAAATGTTTACTAAAGCCTTCTTCTTACGGTCATTAACCCTTAAAGCGCCTTTCACGACTATAGTTGTGTTTGCGGCCAGTGTAGATCAAGATCAGGCTGCACAAAACGTGCAGCCTGATCTTTGATCTACACTGTCTGCTTTGCTGCTTCACTGTAGACAAAAGAAACAAGGAAATTGCAATTATTGGGGTTGTATTTCTAGGATGAAAATGTCTGACAGGTTTATTTGGCGCTCTAAGGGTTAAAACTCAGGATTGTATGATAAAGGGTTAAGTCATTTTTTTTTTCCATCGGCAAATCTATTTAAGTTTTACAAGTGTAAAATTTTGTCATGTGGCAAAGAGTTTCGGGTTTACCCTTTACAAAAACAATCCCATGGTTTAACGACACTGAGAAAGAAGGCTTTTGAAAACACTGTGGGAAAAAAGGAGAAAAAGCTGGTAACCAGCATTTTTTCCTTTTCTCACATTGTTTTATACTTATTTAAGGACAAATACTATTGTTTGAAAAACAATTTAATTGTTGTCTGTACATTTCTTTAATATGGTCTATAGTCTAAAATTTTGCCATGGGGTAAAAGATTAACCAATATCATGAGTATAGAACAGGATATTGGTGTTTTGGACTGACTCTCAAGACCAAGATCAGCCTGCACAGTCTGGGCAGTTTGATCTTGTATTGCACTCTTTGATGTCCATTTCTTTCAATATAATCCAGTAAGATACACTTATACTGGCACCATAGATACTGGATCAGGATGCATGCTTTGTGGAGTCTGATCGTCATTCTATAATAATCAATTGTCTAACAAACACATGTATTTACTATGCCTTGTTTTAACACACCTGAGGGATGTTTCTCAAAAACATTGTGGGAAAAGAAGAAAACTGCATTTCCTCCTTCTTCCACTACATTTCACCCCTTTCAAAGACAAATCTCATCATTTCAGCCAGATCTGATTAGTTGTATGTAAAAGGTGTTTAATTCTTTACCAGATGACAGAATTTTACCATAGTCCAAATATAACACTTTACCAAACCACAAATATTCAGGCTTGCCTAAACTGAAAGCATTTGCAGACGACAATTCAAATGTGGCCAAAATCTTGGAATCTGTCTAAGAAAGGATAGAAAACATTGTGGGAAAAGGAGAAAATGCTGGTTACCAGCATTTTCTTCTTTTTCCACTATGTTTTCAAAAATGTTTTCCTACCAGGGGTCAGTAAAAGTTAGGATTGTGTGGTAAAGGGTTAAAGCATATGCAGACAACAAAATAAATACCACTCAAAACATGAACTTTGTTTATTACAGGATAAAAAACATTGTGGGAAATTGAGAAAATGCTTGTTACTAGCATACTTTCCTTTACCAACAATGTTTTCCAAAGCCTTTTTAAACAGGGTCGTTAACAGTCGGGATTGTGTAGTAATGGGTTAATATGAAAATAATTTATGATTTTGTTGTCATCGGGTAGACAGGACAGTTGAATAGATGAAGCATACATACCACATGTGCAGGTGTTTTCCCATCAGCCTGTGTGGCTTCCAGTGATGTACCTTGTTTAATGAGAAATCGCATACAATCTAATCTATTCTGTTTGGCTGCGTGATGCGCTGCTAAATACCCATTATTGTCACCCACTGTTATGTCGGAATCCCTCTGTACCAGTAATATTAGACAGGCTAGGGCTGATAAGTAGAAAAGCGATTGATTTAATGCAAGTCTTAATTTCTTTACTAAATGACAGAATTTTAGACTTTTCCAATTTACCAAATGACAGAATTTTAGACTTTTCCAATCTGAATACATTTTGAGACTACAAATTAAATGTCACTAAAAAACTACTCCCCCTTGATAGTGTAGAAAACATTGTGAGAAAAGGAGAAAATGCTGGTCACCAGGATTTTCTCCTTTTCCCACAATATTTTCAAAAGCCTGCTTCCTAAGGGTCATTAAAACTTGGGAATATGTGGTAAAGGGTTAACCTTTTACTGCATATGCTAATTTTGGACCAAACAGAAACTAGTTTAACTCTTTAGCAGACAGCAAACGTTTAGACTTGTTGATTCTGACAGTGTTTGCAGACATAATTTTATTAAGTAGATTTGTTTTTGAAAGAGAAGAAATACTCTGGATATTGGAGAAAATGTTGGTTATCAGCATTTTCTCCTTTTTCCAGAGTGTTTTCAAAAGCTCTCTTCTCTAGGGGTCATTAAAATTGGTAATTGTTTGGACAAGGATTAACTCTTTACCACACAACAAAATTTTAGACTCGTCCGATTGAAAGTATTAGCAGACGACAAAACAAGTGTGACTGAAAAATTAAAATTTGTTTTGGGAAGTGTAAAAAAAAAAAAAACATTGTGGAAAAAGGAAAAAAATACTGGTTACCATTTTCTCCTTTTTCCCACAATGTTTTCAAACAGCTTCTTTCTCAGGGTCGTTAAAAGTCGGGATTGTGTGGTAAAGGGATAGATAGATTTGTTTTTGAAAGAGAAGAAAATATTCTGGAAACAGGATAAAATGGTTATTAGCGTTTTCTCCTTTTTTCCCTGAATGTTTTCAAAAGCCTTCTTCCCTAGGGGGGTCATTAAAAAGAGTGACTGTTTGGATATGGGTTAAGTCAAAAGAAGGATTGTTTCTAGGACTGAAAAATCTATTCTAATGTGTTGTAATTAAAACATTGGCGGGAAAGAATCAACTGCCTGTTCACTGTTTTCAGAAGCTGTCCACTGTTGAGACATGTGTGTCACAGTCACAGTTAGGCCTTTACCAAGCAATCCCAGGTTTTGATGATGCTGAGAAAGACTTTTGAGAGCATTGTGCAAAAAGGAGAAAATGCTGGTAACTAGCATTTTCTCCTTTTCCCACAATGTTTTCTACCCTATGATACACACAAACCATCATTTGAACTGCACGTATTTTGTCGTCTGCAAATACTTTCAATGTGGTCAATTCCAAAATTTTGTCATATGGTAAAGAGATAATTAGACAAAAGAAGAACAAATATCCTGGTTCTCATTGTTATTTCCAAATATTATCAGTAAACCATTAACTATTTATTAATTCAATAACAGTTGACCCAGTACCCCATCTAACATCATTATGCTATTTTTTGACACAAAGATATGACATAAGGGATAAATACACACAAATTAAACAAAAGCTGCCTTTTTGGACAATGATCAAGAACACCGTGGAAAAAGTATCAACAACATGTTACAAGCAATTGCTCCCTTTTCCACATTGTTTCATCAAACTCTATCTTCTGCAGGGGTGTAAAAAGTCATTTTCTTCAGCAATGTAAAATTACAAGTTTAAATAATGGCAAGACAGCATGACTGTAGACTTGTCCAAACTGAAATCAGTTGGACACAATGAATCAAATAAGCTAGGCTCAAATGATGGGATTTGTCTTCAAAAATATTTTTCCCAACTGCCGTACACGTTTCCAAAATATGTCTGCAAAAAGTAGTAAAAAAACCAGGGTTCGTATTCACCAACCATTCTTAAGAACATTCTTTGTCTTGGTCTCCAGAAATTTCTACATTTGAAAGTAAGACAACTCCTGATTGGCTAAACGGTTTGGTTTAGCCAATCAGGAGTTGTGTTACTTTCAAATGTAGAAAATCTTGGAGAATAAGACTAAGAATATTCTTAAGAATGGTTGGTGAATACGGACCCAGGGCCCGGTTTCACAAAAAACTTAAGTCTTTTATTTTACTCAAATCTGCAAACAGACTTATTGTCTGACTTAAGTTGAGTTTATTATTCCAGTCGCATTTCACTAACATTAACAGGTTTATGTAACATTCTCAAGTCCTGTGTTGACACAACGTCTCAAAACTCAGAAAAATAATGGACTTAAAGTCTGTAAATTGATTTAAGTTAACTTATTTTGCTTAGTCAAGTCTGAAGCATAGTGTCAACTCGGGATCTGAGAAAGTTACTACAGTCTGTTACTGTTGCTGAAATGTGTCTCAAATAACAAACTCAACTTAACTCAGAACCTGGGACAGTTAGCAGATTTGAGTAAAATGAGAGACTTAAATTTTTTCAGTAAAAACGGGTCCAGAAACTTATTTTCCTTCAAAAAATAAATACTATCATTTTGGCAAGGGGCATAGTTTGGCTTTCCATTAAATATTCAAGGCAATATTTGTCAGTCTGGTAATGGTAAGTTAATGCACTTAACCCTTTCCCAAACAACAAATTTTGGACTAGTCCAAATTGAAAGAGTTTGCAGACGACAATTTTAAATTTGATGAAAATGGCAGAAAGGTCTCAAAATGGGTAGAAAACACTGTGGGAAAAGGAGAAATTGCTCGTAATGAGCAATTTCTCCTTTTCCCACAGTGTTTTCAAAAGACTTGTACTGCAGACACGTGAAAACCAGGGCTTCTTTGGGAAAGGGTTAAAGGTACTCATACCAATGTCGTGTTCTAACTTTACAGGTTTTTCAAAGCTGAATCATCATGTTTGAAATAATAAATAATGATTAGCTCTTTACCAAATAATTTTGTGTTGCAACAACCCTGGGAAGAATGCTTATGAAAACTTATTGAAGGAAAAAAGGCAAAAATGTTGGTCACCAGCAAAATCTTTTTCATTGTAGAACAAATTCCATCAGTTTTGCTTTGTTTTGATGGTGTCCAATGCCAATAACTTTCAGGGTTATTGCAGTGGCTAATGCACCTATCCATGCTTTCCTGGAGTTTTCTTTTTCCAATACTTCACACAATATTCTTCCCAAGCCACTGGCTGCTTTCCCACATAACCATCATGAAAACAATGATCAGCAGTGAGAAAGGAATGAATCCTGTCACAATGATGATCATCAGTCCTAAGAAAGAGATTGGCTGAGCTAGGGAACCCAACCAGCCACCCCCAGTCTCAAGTTCTATACACTACCGACTGTGCTACCATGCACAACATCTGAGTTCCAGATAGAGGGAGTGATTTTGATATCAAAATTGAAAATTTTGGTTATTCTCCACTAAACCCTATGTTATGGGTACTCATTAGAATCGTCTCATCGAGACGATTCTAATGAGTACCCACAACATTGGGTTTGGAAGAGAAATAATGGATTTAGAATACCATCACTCCCTCTTATCTGAAGCTCTGACAACATGTCAGTAAATGCTTTCAAAATGGACAAGTCTAAAATTTTCTGGTGAAGTAAACAGTTAACACAAAACCTTTCCTCTTGCAATATACTGTTCTTTAACTCTTTACCAAACGACAAAATTTTAGACTGGTCCAAATTGAAAGCATTTGCAGACGACAAAATAAGTGTGACTCAAAAAACTGAAATTTGTGTTGGGAAGGGTAGAAAACATTGTGGGAAAAGGAGAAAATGCTGGTTACCAGCATTTTCTCCTTTTCCCACATTGTTTTCAAAAGGCTTCTTCCTCAGGGTTGTTGAAAGTCGTGATCGTGTGATAAAGGGTTAAACATTGTTGCAAAATGAGATTTGTTAAAAAGAGAAAAATTCTCATGTTACCAGATGAGCTATTAAACATGAATACCTATGAATTATCCCTATTTTACAAGGATATTTTCAAAGTCATCTGCAGTAAGTATTTTTCAAGAGGTACTAGTTATGACTTAACCCTTTACCAAACGACAAAATTTTAGACTTGTCCAAACTGAAAGCATTTGCAGACGACAAAATAAATGCGACTCAAAAATTGAAATTTGTTTTGGGAAGGTTAGAAACATTGTGGGAAAATGAGAAAATGCTGGTTACCAGCATTTTCTCCTTTTCCCACAATGTTTTCAAAAGGCTTTCTCTTTAGGGTCGTTAAAACGTGATTGTATGGGAAAGGTTTAATAGCGAGATCAGACTGAACGATGACATGGTTTATGGTTTTTCACGAAAATTTTATCTTTTAACCATTTACCACACAACCCAAGTTTTCTCCCTTCCCCACAATGTTTTCTGTCCTTTCAGTCACAAGTTCCATAATTCAAGCCACATTTAATTTGTCGTCTGCATGTGCTTTGAATTAGGACAAGTCCCAAATTTTGTCGTTTGGTGAAGGGTTAATATCACACAGAGAAATAATTAAGTGCCGTATTTTTTTACTTTTTACCAAACAACAAAATTTTAGACTAATCCGAACTGAAAGTATTTGCAGACGACATCTTGAATGTAGCTCGAATGATGATTTATTTCTGTAATAGGGTTGAAAACACTGTGGGAAAAGGAGAAAATGCTGGTAACCAGCATTTTCTCCTATTCCGACAATGTTTTCAAAAGACTTCTTTTTGAGGGTCATTAAAACTTGGGATTGTGCAGTACACGGTTAATGCAGAATTCTTTTCTTAACTCTTGTTACCAATGTATGGAATGTTGCCAATAACAAATTACCAATATGCTTACTGTGGAATAATAAAACACCCTTTAAAAACAATCCGCCTCTATGTTTACAGCAGAATAATACCCTTTAAAAAAAATCCACCTGTCTTGTTTTCTGCATTAACCTAGCATATTCCGTAAACACTTTACCCAACAAGAAAGTTTGAACTGAAAGCATTTGAAGCTACCATTTCAATATTTCTCATGGAATTTGTTTTTGAAACGGGAGGATACACTGTGGAAAATGGAGAAAATGAAGATGAAAAACCTGCATTTTCTCCTTATCCAACAATGTTTTCAAAAAGACTTTTTCTTCTGGGCGGTTAAATCAAGGGGTTCTTTGGTAAAGGTTGCAAACAATCTTTGTGAAACAATAACTACAAGGTGATTACTAAAGGTGGCAGTCATTAATCCTTATCCTGCTAAATAAGTGAAATAAAACTTTCAAGCCGACAGTAAAAATCCGAGTAATGTTGTTTCAAACTTATTTTTTGGAGAAAAATATCTCCTTGTCGGACAGTGTAGATCCAAGATCAGACTGCACATTTTATGCAGTCTGATCTTGATCTACACTGTCTGCAAAAGGTCAGTGATTCATGCTTAGCGGCTTAAGGGGTAATGCTGCATGCTTGGCCTACACAGACATATAACACTGCTGCCAGATAACCTTGTGCCCTTACAGACATAAAAGCTTGTGATCATGAAAATTGGAATATTTAACTTTCCAAATTCTGCCAGGATTTTGAAATGTAAGTAAATTCATCTCTTTTGTAACCTAAGTTCATAAAACCCTTAATTTTCCCCTCATAATCACATTTTCTGATTTTTTTAACAAATATTGAAAACACTGAGGCAATATAGGAACAAGAGCACCACATGCAGGTGCCAGCGCTTGACTGCAGTCACATGATTTTTAATGAAAATTCTGAGTTGAATAGGGGGCATAACTGTGTCAAAAATATTGTGATAGTCATCTGCTCCTGTTGTATGGCTATACATTGAACAACTTGTCCAAGTTTGAAGTAAATATCTTCATTAATAACAGAGATATTATAAAATGTCCAAGTTATTGCACATCGACATGATGACAACGCCAGGGCTACAACAATAACTCAATGTTTTATTCTAAAACAGCCAAGCTAAAAATTAATCTCTACAGGCAATTTCTCTGTTTGCCATAATTCCTTCCAATATAATTGTAATTTTGTGCTACAGTTTAGTTCACATGGATTATCCATATTGAAAAAAAAAAGAATCTGGTTCTAATTTATTTAATAATACGGGAGGGGGGGGGGGGTTGTTGCTTAACTCTTTACCAGACAACAAAAATTTGGGATGGGACCAAATTGAAAGCATTTGCAGACAACATATTAAATGTAATTTAAATAGTGATTTCTGTCTTTGATAGGAAAGAAAACATTGTGGGAAAAGGAGAAAATGCTGGTTACCAGCATTTTCCCCTTTTTCCACAATGTTTTCAGAAGCCTCTTTTTTCAAGGTCGTTAAAACTTGGGATTATGTGGTAAAGGGTTAATAACATAGAGTTAGTCTTTTTCTCTCAAGCACTGACAACCCCTCTGAACTCTTTACCAAACAACAAAATTCTAGACTGGTCCAAATTGAAAGTAATTGCAGACGATAAATTAAATATGACTCAAAAATTGAAACTTGTTCTGGAAAAGGTAGAAAACATTGTAGGAAAAGGAGAAAATGCTGGTTACCAGACGACAAATTAAATGTGACTCAAAAATTAAAACTCGTTCTGGGAAAGGTAGAAAACATTATAGGAAAAGGAGAAAATGCTGGTTACCAGCATTTTCTCCTCTTCCCACAATGTTTTCAAAAGGCTTCTTTCTCAGGGTTGTTAAAAGTCAGGATTGTGTGGTGAAGAGTTAAAGCTGTATGAAACAATCATATGACTCAATGACCATGAGGGAAAAGACATTTGAAAACAACACTGGGAAAGGAGGAGATGTTGGTAACCAGTATTTTTTCCCTTTCCCACAATATTTTCTACCATAAGAAGGACAACTAAAGACAAAATTCTATCATTTTAGTGGCAATTCATGTTCTTAACCACAGGTGCTTTCAATATAGATGGATAAGAACTAACATTTTGTCATTTGTGAAGAAATGAATTGTATTTTCAACAGCATTTCGATCTTTTTGAAGTATGTGCTTCTACCCACTATAGAAAGGTACCACAGGCTCTGGTTTAGAACCTGAAATTTTCATTATGTCTAGACCAAAAAAGACCACTGAAATGATAAAATCAACATAACAATTGAAAAATCTAATACAAAATTTGATTGGTGGACAGAGTCATGTAAAATGGGAAGGACGATAGCGCTCTTTTGCAATGTCTCTTTGTGGGTGACAATAGTGTGGGGCCAACTCTTGCGATGAGTGGGGTCAACCTTTCGATTAACCCAAATCATGGTGCCAGTAACAGTAAACCTGAGGTTCCCAGCAAACAATCTTAGAGAGAGATTGATATATAAGTTGAAAGAGATTGTTTCACAATAATTGTAAAAAAAATTAATTACCATATGTTTAATCAACCCTTTACTGCACAATGTCAGCTTTTAATGACCCCGAGAAAGAAGGCTTTTGAAAACATTGTGGGAAAAGGCAAATGCTTTCAATTTGGCCATGTCTAAACTTTTGTCATCTTGTAAGGAGTTTAACTTTAAATGGGGAAAAATCTCCTTTTGCCACAACTTTTATATAATCTGTCTTTAGAAGTTATAGTGATCATCAATATTTTACTGTATTTTGTATTATAGGCTCAACAGTGATCATCAGTATGCTGTCACTATTTTTTCTCATACAGCTTTCTACGGAAGGAGACAAGGTAGATAACTCAAACTCAAGTGGAATTGTCCCCCTTAATAATGTCAATACCATTCACTGTGTCTGTGTTGCATTTCTCGGCAGACTGGGTAATCAGATTTTTCAGTTTGCCTCGGCATATGGGATCGCTAAGCAAAAGGGAATGCAAGTAAGAGTAAGCTCAAATGATAAAGTTGTTAAGATTTTCAATTTGAGTGATGTACGACTGGTTCAAAACAGGAGACACTGTGGACATGCAACTATAAGACGTGAGCGATACACTTCCGCATATGATGCCAATTTGCTAGAATTCTCGCCTAAATCAGATGTTCTATTGTTGGATTACCTGCAGTCCTGGAAGTACTTTATAAATGCTACAGATGATCTCAGAGGACAGTTAACCTTTAAAGAAGAAATTCTAGTAAAGGCTCAAGAGATTTTTCTCTACAAAATCGAAGCAAATAAATTCTATGGAAAAAACTCTACGTATGTGGGTTTACATGTACGCCGAGGTGATATGGCAGTAGAAAAGAAACGTAGTAGAGCTTCCTGGCCATACAACGTTGCCACACGCCAATATCTCATTCACGCAATTAGCCACTTCTTGCGACACTATAAATATGTAACAATTGTAATATGTTCCGATGATATCAAATGGGTCAAGAGACAGATTGGGAAATATGCTGACCTTTTGAACATGGTGTTTATAGAGAAAAATTCACCCGAAGTGGACCTTGCGATTCTCAGTTTTTGCAATCATACGATAATGACCACAGGGACTTTCAGTTGGTGGGCAGCTTGGCTAGCTGGTGGTGAGGCCGTATATTACAAAGATTATATTTCAAACACTAGTTCTCTTCGTAAACAGTTCAGTGAAGATTTTTCTGATTACTTTTTACCTAGATGGATTCCAATGGAGTAAAAAACCACCTGTGATACATCTGAGCCATGCCCTGCCAAAAAGGGACTTAACTCTTTACTAAACAACAAAATTTTACGCTGGTCCTAATTGAAAGCATTTGCAGACGACAAAATAACTGTGATTGAAAAATTGAAATTTGTTTTTGGAAGGGTAGAAAACATTGTGGGAAAAGGAGAAAATGCTGGTTACCAGCATTTTCTCCTTTTCCCACAATGTTTTCAAAATCTTCTTCCTCAGGGTCGTTAAAAGTCGGGATTGTGTGGTAAAGGGTTAATGCATCTCCATGCTGCACTGCACAAAGCCAGTCATCACATAATTATGTATACATAAAATCCATTCTAAATCATGGGGAAAACTGCTCCTTTGACGGGCAGAAAATTGACCAATAGCAAAAAGTTTTGGCCTAGGTCAGCCTGTGCGGACTGCACAGGCTGACCTGGGTCATTACTTTTTGCAGATTTATTATCCCTTTACCACATTTGAAAATTTCTGACTAATCCAAATTGAAAGCAATCACAGATAAAAAATTAAATTTGGCTTAACTGATGGGATTTGTCTTTGAAAAAGGAGAAAAAATTTTGGGAAAAGGAGAATATGCTGGTTACCAGCATTTTCTCCTTTTTTCCAAAATGTTTTCAATAGGCTTCTTTCTCAGGGTCATTAAATCTCAGGATCGTGTGATAAAGGGTTAAACCCCCTTTTCACAAAGTATTGCTCATTTGTTTAAACCCTTTATCAAACAAGCCAGAGTTCCAATGACCCTAAGGTAAAAGGCTTTTGAAATTGTTGTGGGCCAAGGAGAAAATGCTGGAAACCTGCATTTTCTCCTTTTCCCACAATGCTCTCTATCCTCTCAAAGGCATCCCTTACCATTTGAGCCAAATTTCATTGTTGTCTGCTACTGTTGTCTATCTGGATAAGTCTGAGATTATGCTGTTTGGTAAAGGGTCAACTGTTTATTTTGCTATGTATAAACATAACAGTGATGAAAATAAATACGTCTGAATGAAATAAATAATAAAACGTGTCTGAATATGATATAAATGACATTCAACCCATTACCACATGATCTCACCTTTTAGCAACCCCCTCCCCCCCCAAGGACAAATACCTATATTTACAAACATTGTGGGATGAAAAAAAGAGAAAATGCTGGTTACCTGCATTTTCTCCTTTCCCCTCAAGGTTTTCTAAACCTTTAAGCCCTCCCAAACAAGCCCTGGTTTTCTCGTGTCTGCAGTACAAGTCTTTTGAAAACACTGTGGGAAAAGGAGAAATTGCTTGTAACGAGCAATTTCTCCTTTTCCCACAGTGTTTTCTACCCTTTTTGATAACTTTCTGCCATTTTCATCAAATTTAAAATTGTAGTCTGCAAACTCTTTCAATTTGGACCAGTCCAAAATTTGTCATTTGGGAAAGGGTTCAGAGAAAACAAAAATCATTTGCGCCACATTTAACTCTTTACCAAAGGACAAAATCTTACACGAGTCCAAACTGACAGCATTTGCAGATGACATATCAGATGTAGTTCAAATGCTGAACTGTGTCTGTGAAAGAGTAGAAAACATTGTAGGACATGGAGAAAATGCTGGTTACCAGCATTTTCTCCTTTTTCCACAATGTTTTTAAAGGCCTTGTTCTTCAGGGTCATTAAAAGTTGGAACTGTGTGGTAAGGAGTTAAATTGTCATCTGCAAACGCTTTTAATTTGGACAAATTTAAATTTTTTTCATCTAGTAAAAGAGTTCATTCAACCCTTTACCAGACGACAAAATTTTAGCCTTCTCCAGATTGAAAGCATTAATTTTGCAGACGACAATTTCAATTTGGCTAAAATGGTGCAATTTTTCTGTGATAGGGTAGAAAAAATTGTGGGAAAAGGAGAAAAGGCTTCTTTCCCAGGGGCGTCAAAAGGCATCATTGTGCGGTAAAGGGTTAAGTGACCTCTGCCATAAGTTTAACCCTTTTCCAGACAATTCTGACTTTTAATGACCCTGAGAGAGAAGCCTTTTGAAAACATAGTGGGAAAAGGAGAAAATGCTGGTAACCAGCATTTTCTCCTTTTCCCACAATGTTTTCTACCCTTCCCAAAAAACAAGTTTTAATTTTGTAGCCACATTTGCTTTCAATTTGGATTAGTGTAAAACTCTGTTGTTTGGTAGGGTTAAAATGTATGATGGCATATTCCTGCCACGAGATACGTGATAACTATTGCAATCATTTAAGAAAACTATTGTGATAAAACAAACTTTCCTGGAAATATTATCTAGATAATAAAAAGTTTCATGATAAAAATATCGTGACACTTCTCACTTTTATCATGCTTTTGTTTGTGTTCGTGATCACAAATAACATTCACTGCATCTGTGAATAGATACAGTTTCCAAAAATTGTGGGAAAAACCAGATTATAGATGTAAATGGAAATGAATTCTCCTTTTCCCTGAATGGTTTTATAGTCATTTGTAAGAGGCATTTATAGTGGTCTTTGTGTTCAATAGACTTCAGTTCATTGTGTGGATAAAATTTACCAATTAAGCTAAAACTGTATATATATATCGAATTTTAACTTATGTTTATCTTTTATAGTCAAAAACTACCAAGTTCATCCAAATGGGGAATATTCTATTAATAAATATTGAGAAATGGGTAGAACTATCGCAATAATTCTATCTCCAATGTCAGTTTCGTGCACAAATGAGAAATTTTGCATTAAAATATTTATTGATCAATGTAAAATTTTCTAGATGACAAAGTTTATCGCGATATTTTTTTCAGAAAACTTTTCACTTTCTATATAAAATTTGCATAAACTCTGAAGCAATAAATTTTTAAAATTATCCCGATAGTTATCTCATATCTTGTGGCAGAAATATGCCACCATACAAATGTGAACCCAAAACAAACTTACACCCATGTTGAGCTGCATAATGTACTGGGGTTTTGCCATTCTCACATCTACAGTCTAGGTCTACTCCAAAGTCAAACAAAAGTTGAAGGACTTTCTTGTGGTTTCTCATGGCAGCTAGGTGGGCACACTGTCTACCCTTCATATCCTCGGCAATTAGATTGGCACCTAGAGAAATGCAATTACATGGCATTTAACCCCGTATCTCATGAGTTTTAATGATGCTGAGGAAGAAAGCTTTCCAAAACATTGTGGTAACCAGCATTTTCTCCTTTTCCACAATGTTTTCTACTCAATCCTTTACTATACGATTCCGACTTTTAATGATTCTGCAGAAAAAGGCTTTTGAAAACATTGTGGCAAAGGAGAAAATGCTGGTAACCAGCATTTTCTCCTTTTCCCACAATGTTTTCTACCCTTTCAAAGACAGAGTTCATCATATGATTCACATTTCTTTTGTGGTCTTAAAAGTTGCTTTCAACATGGACTAGTCTAAAATTCTGTTGTGTGACAAAATGTTAAAGGCAAGTTTCATTATTTGAGCGACTTTGATTTGTCACCTGCAAATACTTTAAATTTGGACAAGTCTAAAATTTTGTCTTGCGTTATAGAGAGTTAACCAATTATAAGAATGCTAGATTCCTCTAGAAGTATTAGCATTTGCTAATAACAACATGCATACATTAGAAAACAGAATTTACCTGTTATCTACAGCAATCTAGCAAGCTTCTTTAACTCTTTCCTCAACGACAAATTATTAGACTTGTCCAAATTGAAAGCATTTCCAGATGACAAATTAAATGTGAAAAAAAAAAAAATAAATAAAATTTGAGTTTGGCAGGGAATAAAACATTGTGGGAAAAGGAGAAAATGCTGGTTACCACATTTTCTCCTGTACCCTCAATGCATAATTTATGCTTTGTGCATTACTGGTGTATTACAAAAGGTTTTGAGACTGTAAATTCAACAGGGTGCAGTTTTTATCTACAGGTATGTCCTTTTTTCAATAGACCTGTTTCAAATTCTACACACCTTTTTCTGACAGAACTTTTAAACAGTTACTTTCCCCATTGAAAGCAGCAAGATGAGCTGGGGTCTGACCATCACGATCCTTCTCGTTGACCTGATCTGTGTACTCTAGTAGAAGTTTTAAACAACCAAGATAACCCCCGACACAAACTTCATGAAGTGTAGTTCTTCCATTGGACATCTGGGAAAGTGGATTGGCACCAGCCTGAAAATATACAATGGGGTATATTATTTATTTATATTAACCCCTTCCCAAACAAGCCCTGGTTTTCACGTGTCTGCAGTACAAGTCTTTTGAAAATACTGTGGGAAAAGGAGAAATTGCTCGTAACGAGCAATTTCTCCTTTTCCCACAGTGTTTTCTACCCTTTTTGAGAACTTTCTGCCATTTTCATCAAATTTAAAATTGTCATCTGCAAGCTCTTTCAATTTGGACCAGTCTAAAATTTATCGTTTGGGAAAGGGTTAAACATAACAGTTTATCAGTTTCATCCATAGAGTACAAGTTGCTCAACCATCAGTGTATGAAGGTTGTCACAGAAGGATATAGATTTTTTCCCAAACTTGACTATTTACTACCATTTTCATATCATAAATTTGGCAACATATTATCGGATGTATCATTGATACTTGAACTTGTTACAAATTTCATGAAAAATCAGTAGTGCTTTTAATTCTTCTTACCTTTTTAATCCATCATAAGAGTTTGGTGAAATTTGTAGGTTGTATCAGTCATACATTAAATGTCATGTCACCAATTTTCAGTATTAACCCTTAGAGTGCCGAATAAACCTGCCAGACATTTTCATCCTAGAAATACAACCCAAATAATTGCAATTTCATGGCTGCTTTTGTCTATGGTGATTCAGCAAAGCGGACAGAGTAGATCAAAGATCAGGTTGCATGTTTTGTGAAGCCTGATCTTGATCTACAATGACCACCAATGCAACTATAGTCGTGAAAGGTGCTTTAAGGGTTAAACTGTTAATAAATATGCTAGTTGAGTTTTAGAAGAAGCCTACATACTTCTTGAGCAACCCTTGTGTTTGTGAATTTCTGAAAAGGAGAAATTGCAAGAAACTAGCAATTTTTCCTATTGCCACACTATTCTCACAGCCATATATCTCATTTCCAACCTTCATTTATGTTGAGAAAATCTAATTGTTAAGATTTTCTTTTTTTAAAAGTAGTCTACTGCAAACTTGTTTCAGGTGGCAATGAATTGAGCCTTTACCTCACAATCTCAAGTTTTAACAACCTTGACGGACAAGACTTTTGAAAACATCGTGGGAAAGGGGGAAATGCTGGTAACCAGCATTTCCCCCCTTTCCTGCAATGTTTGCTCCCATTTCAAAGACAGAAAATAATCATCTTTTGAGCCACCTTGAATTTGTTGTGTTCAAGTGCTTTTAATTTGGACAAGTCTAAAGTTTTTTAGTGTGGTAAAGGGTTAAGGTTCCATCCCAGCATATTTAACCCTTTCCCAAACGACAAATTTTGGACTGGTCCAAATTGAAAGAGTTTGCAGACAACAATTTTAAATTTGATGAAAATGGCAGAAAGGTCTCAAAAAGGGTAGAAAACACTGTGGGAAAAGGAGAAATTGCTCGTTACGAGCAATTTCTCCTTTTCCCACAGTGTTTTCAAAAGACTTGTACTGCAGACACGTGAAAACCAGGGCTTGTTTGGGAAAAGGTTAACAGAAAGAAAATTACCTCTAATAGTTCTTTTACGATTGGCAGCTGTCCGTATGTACAGGCTATCATCAGAGGACTTTTACTCATCCCTTCTCTTTTGATTTTGATATCATTATTTATACTAGCTTTCTCAAGTATGCTCTTTACTTTGTCCACATCTCCTTTCTCAGTAGCATCCCCAAGCTGGGCTTTTAGACCTGGAAGAGAAGTATAGACATTAGGAAAGCTTTGGGGTTCAGAAATTGTTTGTGCTTTGAAAGACTCCCTTCTCTCATGCCCCCTGAAACAAAAATTAGACTCTTCCTTTTGGAGCTATTACAGAGGACAATTACTAGTTTCAGTCTGGGTCAAATAATGGCATTTGCCTTTAGAAGAGCAGAAGGAGAAAACTGATGCTTGTTATCAGCATTTTCTTTTTTTCCCCACATTGTTTTGTAAAGCCTTTTTTTTTTCAGGGTTGTTAAAACACTGGTTAACATGCTTAGTATAATGCATCATGGAGTTGCTTTAAGCTCCATTCTGCTGGAGCGTGGCTAACTAATAAATGAGTCAGTTCACGCAGCCTGACCTGGGTTAAAACTCTGTTTTTGGTAAATCCCTGCATGTCAAGGGACAAGCCTACCTCATGACTGAGCTGGTTGTAAGACTAAATGAATTTTTAGCATCCATAATTATGTGACGACTTGCTCGGTACAATGGATCACGGAGATGCAATAAGCCCCTTTTGCCAAAGCATGGCTCAAATTTTATGTATTCGATAATCAAGGTCAATACATCCTAGATGGTACATGCATTATATCAGTATCTTTTTAAATGGGCATGAACTTAATATGCAACATATAATCAATCATATACGGTAGTTTGAAATGTCAGCTCTATAGTGTAGCTTATAGGAATGGTACTTTCTCTCTTTCAAAATTTTGCTCAAGAAATAAAAGTGTTTGACGATTGAGTGTTGATGCTCAACAGGTAGCTCTATCTAAACATTAGATAGCAGGGAAGTTTACATATAAGAGAGGTGCAAATCTACTTGAGAATAGGGCAGCTGAACAGTGAAAAACAAATCTGTATTGGGAAAACATATTGACAGATCTAATCATAGCGATTGGTCTGTTTCCAG
Source organism: Tridacna gigas (assembly GCA_945859785.2). Lineage (NCBI taxonomy): Eukaryota > Metazoa > Mollusca > Bivalvia > Cardiida > Cardiidae > Tridacna > Tridacna gigas. The sequence goes on from OX244038.2 coordinate 54,550,163, forward strand.
GTTAATCATTTGCCCTTTTTTTCACAAGAAAATTGGTTGTAAAATAGCTTCGATTGCTATGGGCAAGCTTTTAACAACACGGTGATCTAAATTTTAAAGGAGTTTCATTCTTTATGTCTACATAAAAATTACAAGAAAACTGAAAATTATGTAGATATCTAGTTCAAATGTCTGATAATTCATTCTGAAACAATGATAAAAACTTTTGAAAATAATAAATTGTCAAACCCAATAGCAGGATACTTCCAGTGCATATGACAGAACTTTATTGTAATGCATGTACTTTGAATTTGAAAAGGTTCTAAACTATATGGATTCAGCAATTATTTAACAAGAGGACCATGATGGTCCTAAATCGCTCACCTGAAATGCAACTCAGCTCAACACCATAATGCTACATGCCAAATATGAAAGCTCTAGCCCTTATAGTTTGGGACAAGAAGATTTTTAAAGATTTCCTTCTTTATCTCTATGTGAAATCCGAGAACCCACAACATAGGGTCAACTTTTAACACCAGGGCCATAATTTAAAGTATTTTGGTAGAGGGTCACTAGATGATGCTACATGCCATATATGAAAGCTCTAGCCCTTATGATTTGGGACAAGAAGATTTTTGAAGATTTCCTTCTTTATCTCTATGTGAAATCCGAGAACCCACAACATAGGGCCATTTTCAACACTAGGGCCATTATTTGAAGTATTTTGGTAGAGGGCCACTAGATGATACTACATGCCATATATGAGAGCTCTAGCCCTTATAGTTTGGGACAAGAAGATTTTTAAAGATTTCCTTCTTTATCTCTATGTGAAATCCAAGAACCCACAACATAGGGCCATTTTCAACACTAGGGCCATAATTTGAAGTATTTTTTGGTAGAGGGCCACTAGATGATGCTACATGCCAAATATGAAAGCTCTAGCCCTTACGGTTTGGGACAAGAAGATTTTTACAGATTTCCTTCTTTATCTCTATGTGAAATCCGAGAACCCACAACATAGGGCCAATTTTAACACTAGGGCCATTATTTGAAGTATTTTGGTAGAGGGCCACTAGATGATACTACATGCCATATATGAGAGCTCTAGCTCTTATGGTTTGGGACAAGAAGATTTTTAAAGATTTCCTTCTTTATCTCTATGTGAAATCCAAGAACCCACAACATAGGGCCATTTTCAACACTAGGGCCATAATTTGAAGTATTTTGGTAGAGGGTCACTAGATGATGCTACATGCCAAATATTAAAGCTCTAGCCCTTAAGGTTTGGGACAAGAAGATTTTTAAAGATTTCCTTCTTTATCTCTATGTGAAATCCGAGAACCCACAAGATAGGGCCATTTTCAAGACTAGGGCCATAATTTGAAGTATTTTGGTAGAGGGCCACTAGATGATACTACATGCCATATATGAGAGCTCTAGCCCTTATGATTTGGGACAAGAAGATTTTTAAAGATTTCCTTCTTTATCTCTATGTGAAATCCGAGAACCCACAACATAGGACCATTTTCAACACTAGGGCCATAATTTGAAGGATTTTTGTAGAGGGCCACTAGATGATACTACATGCCATATATGAGAGCTCTAGCCCTTATGATTTGGGACAAGAAGATTTTTAAAGATTTCCTTCTTTACCTCATTGTGAAATCCGAGAACCCACAACATAGGGCCATTTTCAAGACTAGGGCCATAATTTGAAGGATTTTGGTAGAGGGCCACTAGATGATACTACATGCCATATATGAGAGCTCTAGCCCTTATGATTTGGGACAAGAAGATTTTTAAAGATTTCCTTCTTTACCTCTATGTGAAATCCGAGAACCCACAACATAGGGCCATTTTCAAGACTAGGGCCATAATTTGAAGTATTTTGGTAGAGGGCCACTAGATGATACTACATGCCATATATAAGAGCTCTAGCCCTTATGATTTGGGACAAGAAGATTTTTAAAGATTTCCTTCTTTATCTCTATGTGAAATCCGAGAACCCACAACATAGGGCCATTTTTAAGACTAGGGCCATAATTTGAGGTATTTTTGTAGAGGGCCACTAGATGATGCTACATGCCAAATATGAAAGCTCTAGCCCTTACAGTTTGGGACAAGAAGATTTTTACAGATTTCCTTCTTTATCTCTATGTGAAATCCGAGAACCCACAACATAGGGCCAATTTCAACACTAGGGCCATTATTTGAAGTTTTTTGGTAGAGGGCCACTAGATGATACTACACGCTATATATGAGAGCTCTAGCCCTTATGGTTTGGGACAAGTAGAATTTTAAACATTTCCTTCTTTATCTCTATGTGAAATCCGAGAACCCACAACATAGGGCCATTTTCAAACTAGGGCCATTATTTGAAGTATTTTGGTAGAGGGCCACTAGATGATGCTACATGCTAAATATGAAAGCTCTAGCCCTTACAGTTTGGGACAAGAAGATTTTTACAGATTTCCTTCTTTATCTCTATGTGAAGTCCGAGAACCCACAACATAGGGCCAATTTCCACACTAGGGCCATTATTTGAAGTATTTTGGTAGAGGGCCACTAGATGATACTACATGCCATATATGAGAGCTCTAGCCATTATGGTTTGGGACAAAAAGATTTTTAAAGATTTCCTTCTTTATCTCTATGTGAAATCTGAGAACCAACAACATAGGGCCATTTTCAAGACTAGGGCCATTATTTAAAGTATTTTGGTAGAGGGTCACTAGATGATGCTACATGCCAAATATGAAAGCTCTAGCCCTTAAGGTTTGGGACAAGAAGAATTTTACAGATTTCCTTCTTTATCTCTATGTGAAATCCGAGAACCCACAACATAAGGCCAATTTCAATTCTAGGGCCATAACTTGAAGTATTTTGGTAGAGGGCCACTAGATGATACTACATGCCATATATGAGAGCTCTAGCCCTTATGATTTGGGACAAGTAGATTCTTAAAGATTTCCTTCTTTATCTCTATGTGAAATCCGAGAACCCACAACATAGGGCCATTTTCAACACTACGGCCATAATTTGAAGCATTTTGGTAGAGGGCCACTAGATGATACTACCTGCCATATAATGAGAGCTCTAGCCCTTATGATTTGGGACAAGAAGATTTTTAAAGATTTCCTTCTTTATCTCTATGTGAAATCCGAGAACCCATAACATAGGGCCATTTACCACACTAGGGCCATTATTTTAAGTATTTTGGTAGAGGGCCACTAGATGATACTACATGCCATATATGAGAGCTCTAGCCCTTATGGTTTGGAACAAGAAGATTTTTAAAGATTTCCTTCTATTTCTCTATGTGAAATCCAAGAACCCACAACATAGGGCCATTTTCAACACTAGGGCCATAATTTGAAGTATTTTGGTAGAGGGCCACTAGATGATGCTACATGCCAAATATGAAAGCTCTAGCCCTTACGGTTTGGGACAAGAAGATTTTTACAGATTTCCTTCTTTATCTCTATGTGAAATCCGAGAACCCACAACATAGGGCCAATTTCAACACTAGGGCCATTATTTGAAGTATTTTGGTAGAGGGCCACTAGATGATACTACATGCCATATATGAGAGCTCTAGCCCTTACGGTTTGGGACAAGAAGATTTTTAAAGATTTCCTTCTTTATCTCTATGTGAAATCCGAGGACCCACAACATAGGGCCATTTTCAACGCTACGGCCATAATTTGACGTATTTTGGTAGAGGGTCACTAGATGATGCTACATGCCAAATATGAAAGCTCTAGCCCTTAAGGTTTGGGACAAGAAGATTTTTACAGATTTCCTTCTTTATCATTATGTGAAATCCGAGAACCCACAACATAGGGCCAATTTCAACACTAGGGCCATAATTTCAAGTATTTTGGTAGAGGGCCACTAGATGATACGACATGCCATATATGAGAGCTCTAGCCCTTATGATTTGGGACAAGAAGATTTTTAAAGATTTCCTTCTTTATCTCTATGTGAAATCCAAGAACCCACAACATAGGGCCATTTTCAACACTAGGGCCGTAATTTGAAGTTTTTTGGTAGAGGGCCACTAGATGATGCTACATGCCAAATATGAAAGCTCTGGCCCTTACGGTTTGGGACAAGAAGATTTTTACAGATTTCCTTCTTTATCTCTATGTGAAATCCGAGAACCCACAACATAGGGCCAATTTCCACACTAGGGCCATTATTTGAAATATTTTGGTAGAGGGCCACTAGATGATACTACATGCCATATATGAGAGCTCTAGCTCTTATGGTTTGGGACAAGAAGATTTTTAAAGATTTCCTTCTTTATCTCTATGTGAAATCCGAGAACCCACAACATAGGGCCATTTTCAAACTAGGGCCATAATTTGAAGTTTTTTGGTAGAGGGCCACTAGATGATGCTACATGCCAAATATGAAAGCACTAGCCCTTAAGGTTTGGGACAAGAAGATTTTTAAAGATTTCCTTCTTTATCTCTATGTGAAATCCGAGAACCCACAACATAGGGCCAATTTCCACACTAGGGCCATTATTTGAAGTATTTTGGTAGAGGGCCACTAGATGATACTACATGCCATATATGAGAGCTCTAGCCCTTATGGTTTGGGACAAGAAGATTTTTAAAGATTTCCTTCTTTATCTCTATGTGAAATCCGAGAACCCACAACATAGGGCCATTTTCAACACTAGGGCCGTAATTTGAAGTTTTTTGGTAGAGGGCTACTAGATGATGCTACATGCCAAATATGAAAGCTCTGGCCCTTACAGTTTGGGACAAGAAGATTTTTAAAGATTTCCTTCTTTATCTCTATGTGAAAAAAATTGAGAACCCACAACATTGGGCCAATTTCCACACTAGGGCCATAATTTGAAGGATTTTGGTAGAGGGCTACTAGATGATACTACATGCCATATATGAGAGCTCTAGCCCTTATGGTTTGGGACAAGAAGATTTTTAAAGATTTCCTTCTTTATCTCTATGTGAAATCCGAGAACCCACAACATAGGGCCATTTTCAACACTAGGGCCATAATTTGAAGTACTTTGGTAGAGGGCCACTAGATGATGCTACATGCCAAATATGAGAGCTCTAGCCCTTACGGTTTGGGACAAGAAGATTTTTAAAGTTTTTTCTCTCGGTTGCCATGGCAACCAGAGTTCTTCATGGAATTCAAATCTTTGAAGTATTTGAAAGTTCATCACCTAAGGATCATTTCTGTGAAGTTTCACTGAAATCTGTTGGGCGGTTTCAGAGGAGAAGATTTTTTAAGTAATTGTTCACGGACGGACGGACGGACGGACGGACGCCGGACAACGATCTACCACAATAGCTCACCCTGAGCACTGTGTGCTCAGGTGAGCTAAAAAGTACATGTCATCCAGTTTTACAAATGATGTCTGTTGCCTCAGCCTTGAATATTTTATGTACAATGTACTCTCGTGCCTAGTCCTTTCAACAAATGAGTTTGACATTAGATCTTTTTTCTCATTTATTAATAAAATAAAAATGGGTGATAGAGAAGAAAATGTGTCAATATATTCATCCACTGTTTTTGCCATGAAAATATATTTATCTGTAAGCCTTTCAGAGATTCATTCACTTGTTTTGTTTCCCTGTCTTACTGTAGATTGCCAACAATTATAAATAATCATATCATCGGTATAGAGTACTAAGGGTAGGCTATGCCAAACAGGGCCGTGGTCTGGTGGCCCAAAGCTGTCTTTTTCTCTGATATAATACATCTGGCAGAATCGAAAAAGGCTCTGCGGTCTGCAATATTACAGAATATATGTGTACAGTAATTAGTAGCATAGAAACACATCTCTTCACTATTTGGCTGCACCTAAGAGAACATCCTGTTCTTTTATCGAGGTTGACAGAAAACGTAGATCTAGCAAGTGGTTAAAAAATCCTTTTTCCTGAGCATTCTGAAGAAGCAGCTAGACTTACACTAGTTTACCTTTGAATGCAAAGTAAGGAAAAGTTTTTATTTCAGGGTAAAAAGCTTTTTCATTCACAACAACTGGTTGACTTTTTAGATAATCAACAGCTATATGTAATTGGTTAATGGTTTTATGGTTTTCCCACTCATTGGTAGCACCTATAATTATATTATCTAGATCTAATCTACCCCCAATAATTTGAAGACATTAGATTTGGTGATTCACTTTCTTTGATATCAAAGTAGCAAATGCTCCAAGCGCTGCTCGCTTTTAGGCTTTGCCTATATGCATATTACCAGTGTCATATTACCATATTACCAGAAAGTGCCCCTAGAAATTACCACACACTGAACAATTATCATCCCTTTTTTGATTGACAGAAAAAGAAAAATTCTCAACGGTAAAACTTTCAAATCATTGCTTCAAAATGTAAGGCTAAACTGTGTTGACAACCGTTTATCTTCCACATACTTACGCTCTTTTTCTGACTTCTTACTGTCGTTTGTACTTGCGGACGCCATGTTGTTTACAATCCAAGGAGAACAACTTTTGACGTATTTACGACATTCATTTTTTCAAAAAGGATCTTTTTATGTAGCGTTGACAGCTGAATAATTTGATATTTCAAACATCTTTAAACGAGAAATTACCATATGTTTAAAAAGTGTTTCTAAAGAAAGAACTTCCGCTGTAGGGAAATGTTTACGTGCTTGTTAAATTTTCTCGACATGTCCAAAACCGTAAGACTGGTATACTGCAAATTCTACCATGCGTTTTGTTGGCCCGAGATATTAGACTAACTCTGAGAGCAGTGTACATATCAAAGGTAAACCGCATTTTACGCGTTGCACGACAAGTCTCAACTTCACTAACGAGTCATTTCAGATTACAGAAGGTCAAGACTTACCAATGTGTTAAGGTTGTATATTTTTACAGGTGTTGTACACATTTGCTGTCGAATAATTCATATTGTTATTTCAAGGTTGCTTTTGTTCAGGATGTTTTGAAGTATTAAGGGGGCCGGTGTAGATCAGAGATCAGACTGCATGTGCAGTCAGATCTTGACCTACACAGCCTGCATGGGCAACTATAGTTGTGAAAGGCCCTTATAGGGTTAACTCCTTTCCAGACTATAATATTTTGGACTTAACCCTTTACCACACAATTCCAAATTTCGTTAATCTCTAGGAAGAATAGGGTATGACCGACATCGGTGCACTTTTGTTGATCACGTGATAGTAACCGACGCGGAGGTGAAAATAGACGTCATCTTTAGTAGTGTTTGATAGTGAATGAGTCATATTTTAACACCGAAATTCATCGTAAAAGCGATAGATATGCCGAAAACCTGCTGTGCCATTTGGAAAATGAAAAAAATGCTTTTATCCAGCATTTCTCTTTTTAAATTTTGTCTAAAATTTTGCAATTTGTGCAAAGAGTAAAGAGTTAACTCCTTACCACCAGGGATCGTATATTGCACATAATTTACGATCCCTGTTACCACACAACAAAAATATCGACTTGTTAAAAACTGAAAATGTTTGCAGATAACACTTTAAACATTAGTCAAATGATTAAATTTGTCTTTGATAGGATAGAAAACATTGTGGGAAAAAGGAGAAAATGCTGGTTACCAGCATTTTCGCCTTTTCCCACAATGTGTTCTACAGTCTTCTCTATCAGGGTTGTTAAAAGTGGTAGTTGTGTGGTGAAGGGTTAAATTGGCTCAAGGTATGAGTTATGTAAAAGTTAAAAAAAAAAAAAAAACATTGTAGGAAAAAGAAGAAAATGCTGGTCATCTGCATTTTCTCTTTTACCCACATTGACCAAAATAATAAAATTCAAACTTGTCAAAACTCAAAAGCATTTGCTGACGAAAAATTAGATATGGCTCAAATAGTAATGAAATATCCTGTTTGGGGTTAGAAAGAGTTTGGGAAATGAAGAAAGTACTGATTACCAGCATTTGCCTTGTTTCTTTAGCTTGTCCAGTTTGAAAGCCCTTGCAGATAACAAGGTCAATATGGCTCAAAATGATGATGTTAAAGGGAGAAAACATAGTGGGAAATGGAGAAAATGCTGGTTTCCGGTATTACTTGTATTATCAAATGTTTTAATCTTTAATTTTTTACCAAACAATCCCATATTTCAATGACTGTGGAAAGTAACTTTGGAAAACATTGTGTGAAAAGAGAAAATGCTAGTAACCAGCATTTTCTCCTTTTCCCACTATGTTTTATCCTTCCTAATCCAAATTCCATCATTTGTGTTGCACTTAATTCGTCATCTCCAAATACCTTCAGTTTGTACAGGTCTATCAAGAATATTGACGTATGGTAAAGAGTAAAGATGGATCTAATTTTTGCAAGAAATTTTGGGAAAGGAGAAAATTATCTATCAAATGCAACATTAATTTTACTAGAAAGCTGCATTTTCTTCTTTCCCTCAGTGTTTTCTGCTGCTAGAGATCAATACCATCTTCTGAACCCTATTTAATATGCTGTCTAGATAAGCTTTGAATTTGGACCATTCTAAGTTTCTTGTGTGATAAGGAGTAATTTATGACCCTCAGCATATCCCTTCCTGGTAAATTTCTAAGGAGGGTGATGTTGTGGTGTTTATTGGATAAATTTAGTGAAACAATGAAACATCCTTTGACTTTCAGAGGCTCCTTAACCCTCTAGTCTATCACTAATCAATTTGCAGATAATAAATATAATATGGTTCATCTAATGTGATTTGTCTAAAAGAGAATAGTAAGCATCTTCCTTTTCCCACATTATTTTAAAAGGTCTGTTTTTTTAGCTCCACTTGCCAAAGGCCAGCGGGCTTATGTCATGGCCCAGTGTCCATCGTGCATCCGTCTGTGCGTCCGTCCATCCGTGCATTAACTTTTATTTTAAACATCTTCTTCTTTGAAACTACCCGTCCAATTTTCATGAAACTTCACAGAAATGATCCTGCCATAGTCCTCTTCAGAATTTCTTGAAAGAATTTGATTCCTTTAAAAACTCTGGTTGCCATGGCAACAAAACTGAAAAATATTGGAAATCTTTGAAAATCTTCTTGTCTGAAACCATAAGGCATAGGGCTACCAAATTTGGCATGTAGCTTTATGTAGTAGACCTCTATCATATTTCTTCAAATTATAGCCCTGGGGTCAAAATTGGCTCTGCCCCAGGGGTCACAAGTTTTACACAGGCTTATATAGAGAAAACTTTAAAAATCTTCCTGTACCTAGCCATAAGGCCTAGAGCTACTAAATTTTGCATGTAGCTATATCTAGTGGGCCTCTACCAAGCGGGCCAAAAGTTTAGCCCTGGGGTCAAAACTGGCCCCGCCGCAGGGGTCATAAGTTTTACATAGGCTTACATAGTGACAACTTAAGAAATCTTCCTGTACCTAGCCATAAGGCCATAAGCTACCAAATTTTGCATTTAGCTTGATCTAGTGGGGGTCTACCAAAAGTGCCCAAATTACAGTCCTGGGGTCAATTTGGCCTCATGCTGGGGGCGGGGTTCACAAGATTTACATGGGCTTATATAGGGAAAACTTTTAAATTTTCGTGTACATAGCCATAAGGCTTAGTAATACCAAATTTTGCATAATTATAGCATTATCTAATGGACAACTACAAAGAGGGCCCAAATTACAGCCCTAGGATCAAGTTTGGCCCTGCACTAGGGGTCACAAGTTTTACATGGGTTTATGGAGTGAAAACTTCAGAAACCATCTTGTTACTAGCCATAAGGCCAAGAACTCCCAAATTTGGCATGTTATTCTTCCAATACACATATTCCCCATTTAGTCTGACTGTAGCCCTGGGGTCAAAGTTTTATAAGGGCTTATTATAGTGAAGACTTCTCGACAATCTTCTTGTTTCTAACCATAAAGCATAGGACTAACAAATTTGGCATGTTTTGAGCCTTGGGATCAAAATTTGCCCCACTCCAGGGTTCACAAATTTTAGATAGGCTTACATAGTGAAAACTTAAGATAACTTCTTTTATCCTTACTGTAAGGCCTAGGGCTATAAAAAATTTGGCATGCCAATTCATATTGTAGACTTCTACCAAGATTGTTCCATCCTTTTCATTGAAACCACTCTTCCAATTTTGACCAAACTTTACAGATATCATCTTGCCATGATGTTCTTCAGAATGTCTTCAAAGAATTAAGTTCTGTTAAAAGCTATGGTTGCTATGGCTACAAAACTGAAAAGTATTGGAAAACCTTTAAAAATCTTTTCCAAAAGCTTGTATTTACTAACGTCATTGTAGCTCATGAAAAAGATACTGCTTTTTAGCTCCACAGGCCTAAGGCCATCAAGCTTATCGTCTCTGAAACTGCTTCACCCAATAAGTCACAAGCTTTACACAGGCTAATATAGTGAGAACTTAAAAGGTCTTCTTGTTCCTTACCTTGAGTTACAGCTGTAATATTGTATGAGGGTAATCTAAATAACCTCTTCCAAAGTTAATCAAGTTATGTCAAAATTAGTCCTATCTCATAGGTCATAAACATGTGCTTAACCCATTCCCGTTCAATAACGCCTTTTGACGCCCCTATCTCATTTGAACAATGCCGCCTTTTGACGCCCCTACCTTATCTGAACAATAACGCTTTTTGACGCCCTTATCGTATCTGAACAAGACCGCCTTTTGACGCCTCCGGTGTTCAATAGCAAAATACTCGGTTGTTTGAAAGGCAAGAATTTCATCGAAGTCATGAATAGTAAGTTTAATTTATTATCTTTAAAAGGAATTTTAAAAAAAATACACTTTATTCTTGAAAAAAAATAGTAATTTACGAAAGAAGTGAGCAGGGGTTGAAATTGTAAACACACGCTTACCGTGGACGCTTGGTTAAGATTTTCACCTGAATCCACAAGATTTTCTCAAAAATCAAGCATTGCTTTCAAATGAAATCCTTCCTTTGTTTTTCACCAGTAATATTCCTTATTAACTGTTAGTAATTTAATCCATCTTCGACTCGATATGTTAGCAGAATGCAGTCGAATAAAATTGTGTCAGCAGCCATCATGGCAGCAAAAACACGAATCAAAGTACTTTGACTACTACATGATCGAAGCCTTTTAGCCAACCGAGAGAAATTAATCGACCGTGATCAGACTGCGTATTTCACTTAGAACATCTCTTGCTCTCACGACCTTTTTAAATCAGAACTAATTTTACCCTTTCCCACACAATCACTTGTTTTTGCGACGAAAATGAAAACATCGTGGGAAAGAGAGAACTTGGTTGTTACAAGCAATTTCTCGTTTTTCCATAATGTATTCTACCGTTTGAGTTACTTATTTTTCAATTAACGCTCACTTTGAAATGTCACCTGTAAGGTCTTTCGATTTGGATCCGTCTAAAATTTTGTAGTAATGAGTATGTAAGCAATTCAAGGCCAAGGAAACAGAGAGCAGGCGGACTTTGCCGTGATTATATTGTTGGACGCTGCGTAATTTTCTTCTTTTTGATACAAAAATAAAGGGATTCTGCATGAACGTAGTTGTTGTTTTGATAAGATTTTATTGCCCTCATTGTTTGATGATTTTCAGAAGCTTGCGATCCCTTTTCTCGCAAATTTAAATCCAAGCTCCCTGGTGTGATTACGTAATTACAGATTATAATTAAAGGCATATCGGCCGACAAATGGTGCTGCAAAGAACACGTGCCATAGCGCGTGGTAATATACGACGCACACCCTACATAAAAAAAAGTAAAGGGATTCTGCATGAATGTAGTCCAATTATTATGTCGTTGTTTTGATAAGATTTTATTGCCCATATTGTTTGATGGTTTTCAGGAGCGTGTGATCCCTTTGTTTCCGAAATTTAAATGACCAGGCTCCCTGGTGTGACTACGTAATTATAGATCATAATATATAGGCATATCGGCCGACAGTGTGGTGTTTGCAAAGAACACGTGCCATAACGCACGCGATTGGTCAATTCATAGTCCAATTAAAATGAAATTGTTCAATTGACAAAAATTAATTGACCAATCAAAGAAAACAACAACTTAATGCTAATCCCGTGATTTAATTTTTTTTCAGTTCGTTTGAGAACACTCGCTTCGAAGCATTTACTTCTATCTAATTGCAAAAGCTAAATTACGAAATGTCTGACTCTGATTCTGATAAATCTTGTGTTCGAGTTTGATTTCGACACAGACATATCAAAATTTTCGGGATTTTCTGCGTCTGACTCCGATTCTTCCGTCTCCGAGGTCGAGGATGCTCTTGATCTTCAATGGCAGGACGAGCTTACACCACCGATGGTGTGTTTTACTTTTCTAATTTCGCATATTTACTCAAATTCAGTTTGGGAAAAACTAAAAATAATGGCTGGGCTACCAGAACATCGTAACTTTGATTATTCAAGGCGTAGTTACGATGTTTTTGAAGCCCATCAAAAAATATTTTTTCACTGTATTTTTTGAAGCAAACAACGCATTTTAAAAAAATAAAAATCATCATTTTTCATAAATGATTTTCTATTACGGGATTGGATATAAGTTCTTATAGGAAAACACATGGATCGAAAACAACATGCGCGATATCATGTAAACTCAAAATATATTTGGGCGCATGTTACTTTTGAAAAAATCGCATTTTCTTGGACAACAATTTGCAAAGCAAACGATCTGCATACGCCGAATCTTTATGTTGTCATTGACGATCGATTTTTCCTCTTCCAGAAATGTTTTCTACCCAAATGATCAACAGTATACGTGCTGTTTTGTCACAAATATAACACTCGCTAAAACAATAAAGATAATTTTTAAATCGGAATAAATCTCCGTGAAAAAACTGAAGGGAAAACAACGATTTTCTTCACAACGTCGAATACTCCAAAAAAGAGGGGTCTTTTCAAACAATGACTGGTTTTCATGATCCTAAGATATTATTTTAGGAAAACAATGCTGGAAAAGAAGAAAGTATTTATTACAAGCAATGTCTTCTTTTCCCACAATGTTTTGAAATGTTTTCTACCCTACAAGATACTTGTATTAGAATTTATATTAACTTTGTATTGTTGTCTGCAACCTCTTTCAATTTTGACCAGTCTATAATTTTGACATCTTGTTAAGAGTTAATTATTGAAAAATATCATTTTTGATTTAAATTTTGATGACCTCTAACCAAACAAAATAAAAGTTGAAGAAAACCTTCGAAACAATCAGGAATAACAGAAATTGCTGATCATAAGCACTTCCTCCTTTTCCCACTTTGTTCCGTACCTTTCAAAGACAAATCACACATTTTGAACCATTTATTTTTTTCTTTTCTTTTGGATATTCCAATTTTGTGAGGTTTGAATCTTGCTGTTTACTAAAAATTGAAAATAAAGCAGGAAAAATGGAAATTGTTACAAGAAAAGAGTATTTGTGAACATGAAGAATAAAAAGACTTACTTTTACACCCATTTTTTTCTCAAACGATTATTAATTTCTGCAAAATAATTATACCATAAGAAAGAGCTTTCAATTCTCTGAAAACTTTATATATACCAAAAATGTGTCAAATTATTATTTCAGTGCTTTTTTATCACTTTTTTAGGACAGGTGTAAAATTTTCAATACAAATTGATAAAATCCAATATTCCCTGTTCAAACAAGACCATAAAAGGGCATTCCCTGTAACTGGTATAGATTATTGATTTTTCTTTATCAGATTTCAGTACACTGCTGTATTATCTCTACCTCTCTGAGTGGTAATGAGTTAAAGCATGAAAACTCAAAAAATCTTTTTGCTCCTAACCACAAACCCAAGGGCTACCAAATCTGGATCACTTTTGATTTTTTTTTTTTTGAAATTAGCCTTGCATCAGGGGTCTTATGTTTTACAGAGGCTTCATATGGATGAAACTTGAAAATCACCTTATTTATAACCATACAGAATAGACTTGTATTATTTTGGCATGTGGCTTTATCTTGTGGACCTCTACCAGGGTTCAAGTAATTATAGCTCTGGGATCAAAAATGGCTTTGCCCTGTGGGTCTCAACTTTCACATGGGCTTTTACAGAGAAAACTTGGTAAGTCTTCATTTTGAAACCATTTGGCTCGGAATTGGAATATTTAGTATTTATGGTTTATACAGTAAAACCTCGATATTTCCAGTCTCGAAAATTCGAGAACCCCGCATTATTCGAGGAATTTCCATAGTCTCGGCAAAAACTCCACTATATTGCACCAAAAGCAGATCAGTAATTTCGAGTCTCGATAATCTGAAAATTTGAACACGTATGTTGGTCCCTGTCATCATTTTGCTTCTTTAAATTGATTGTTAATTCGAACACAATACTTTCTCACCTCTCAAGTAATTGTTTTCACACCTTTTCTGCTCAAAGGATTTGGCGAGTCGGCCCGTGTACGGTGCGGTGTAAGTTTTACAATCCATGACAATTACTACAGGGGGATTCACATTACCCAATAATTTGGGAAGAAATTGACATTGATTTGATGATGAGAGATTAATGATGACAAGTTGTGACGACCTCCCCATCTCATTTAGGTTGTCTGATATATTTTGTCTTATAAAATTAACAAAAGTATTTTATTCCTGATTAAGCAAGTGTTTTTATCTCCCGACTACAATTTTCTGTAGTATGTTTGTACATCAACGGTTCAAAGTCATTGTTGACGCTAAAAAGACAGTTTGAAGCTTTTGTGATCGGACGATGTTTAATTTCTTATCTGTTTTCGTGTCTATCTATTTATAGCATCAGGGTTTTCCCAAGTTGCTTCGTCACAAAATAAAAAAAGTCTGATCACATTTTTCCCCATCTTGTTACGATGACGTCGTGTTTCAAGTTTGCGCGAATACCATTGGTTTATTTACATGTCACAGAAATTTTCCTGACTTTGACACTGACAGATTAATGTTATTTTTCAAGCGTGTGTAGATATCATGGTGCGTTCTTCTTTCATGGACATTGAAAAGCACCGTGGAACACAAAACCGCTTGTAAACGTTTACATATATCGACACCAAAATAACTTTTCCTTACATTCTTGAGTTTTAGCGAGAAGTAAATCGCACATTCTCTCTTTTTTTAAATTTTTTGACATCTTGCCCACTTTCATTCTTCGATCGTTTTCAACTCATTTCTAGTTGTATGTCGCTGTATTCAAATATATTTCAGGGAAACACCAGTGTTGGAGAAGGATAAAAGTGTAAATTTTCGGATTTTTAATTTCTAGAATAGTGCAAGCACCATATCAGTATTACCTTCTGACGTTTTCTCAGTAAACAAATAAAAGTTTGCATACTTTCCTGTGGGGTGACAGTTATTGGGGGCGAATGCAACAGGCGAAATTTTATGATTTCGTAAAAACTACAGTACCGACCTTCCTGGAAAAAAGGTGACTTGGAGTGATTAATTTCCAAGAACTCGTACAATCAGAACACATGAATTTACAAAATAATCACTCGATGTGATATTCTTTGAATGTTATGAAAAAAAAAAAAGAACAAAAATTCGATTGTATTGCTCGGGGAAGTATACTTTGATTGCCGATCTTAAACAGAATTCAACTTTGTTTTCACTGATATTTTGGATAATTCGAGAACTGCGATAATTCGAGCATTTTGCTTGTCCCCATGGGACTTCGAATTATCGAGGTTTTACTGTATTTATAAGCCAGTGGAGAGATACAGGGCCATCATGGCCCTCTTGTTTTCAGGGACCTTAAAACACTGGATTGTATATGGTAAAGGATTAACTGGTTATTTTTTTACAACCACAGGGTTTTATGGACCTCTGACTGTTATCTTTGAGCCATAATACCTTTGACGTAGCAATTCAGTCAAGGATATACACTGTTAACATATATATTTTTTCAAAACAAATATCATTTTGTATCAGTTACACATTCCTTGTAGTGGAATTAGATGTTCAAGGTATGAAACCATTACGGGTAAAATAAATTACTTTATCTTACCACAATTCATTTTTTTGGATTTGAACATTTCACTATGTCAATAAAGGGTTTTATATTCTCCTTTTTTTTTAAGGAGGTGGGTGGGTGTCAGTATTTTACACTTGGCCAGTTAAAAGCAGTTGCACACTTGTAAACTAAATATTGATCAATTGATGACATTTACATGTATTTTGTTTTTGAAGTGGTAGACGACATTGTGCAAAAAGATGACAATGCTGGCTGCTAGGAACCGCTGTTAGCATTTTCTCTTTGTCCCATAATGTTTTTGAAGGCAACCACTGAGGTGGATGAAACACTGGATTGAATGTATTAAAAGGATTAAATGACTTTCAGCCATGGATAGAGCAATAATGCAATATACAATGCCACTGGCCGAAATGAAAATTCATTCTTAATTATTAATGATCAAGCATGTTAGAGCAATTATACCTTTATCACACAATCCCAGCTTTGAACGAGAAAAAAAGCTTTAGAAAATATGGTGGAAAAGGTAACAAGCAATTTCTGCCGACACTTCACACCTCGCGCCCAGTCCCTCATACCTACTACGTGGTTTTACCTCTACCCAGATGTTAGTCAACTCTACATACGTAATATTAAATCTATTTGTAACAAAATTCTTGGTCCGCAATAGTTTGTGATCGCAAAAAATAGTTCTTATCAGTGTTCCCAGTCACATCTCTTTTTGGGAGTGCATGCACTCCCTGGAATACAAGTTTGGGAGTGCAAGATAAATTCTGGGAGTGCATTTAATATTGACAATTATAGAGCATGATGCATCTGTGGAGGACAGTAAGGGTCTGTTGTATTGAAAATTTGTTTTCATGGTTTTCGCGTTTCTTGCAGCGATCTTTTTTTCATGCCTGTTAAGTTTTGGGAGTAGTATTTCCGCATGATTTGACATAGATTTGGCCATAAGAATAGCATGTAACTTCAAAACCTTTAATTTTACACTAGAAAAGCGGATCGATACTAAGTTTGATTAGCGGTGAAAAACAGTGACTTTCACACTTGATAACTTGTCCCAACTGGCGCCACTGGTGATCAACAACAGGAGCCCTGAAACCTGTGCGTGCATGCATGTTTCACTTCATATTTTTGTGCGTGATTATTCAATTCAGTGCGTGAATCACGCACATATGTGCGTGAATGGGAACCCTGCTTATTCCACGATCAAAATCTCGATCAGCCTATAGTAATAGCTGGTTGCTATGTAACATTTTCACCTCCGAAAATAGTGTCCGCTTGTTGCTACGCGAAGTGACGTCACGCAGACATACCTGTTACTTCATAAAACAATGTGGGAAAAGGAAAAAAAAAAAAAAATGTTTTCTACCTTTTCTGGGATATTATTTTAATTTCTATTATTTGTGGTGCATTTAATTTATCATCTGCAATTTTTGCTTTGAAACAATTTTTGCTCGCAGCTGGATACTTCAAAACTTATTGTTTCGTAAAGAGTTTACCATTTTCAAAGTATTTGATGCATTCTTTTGTAACAGTTGGATGCATTTCTCTGTACATCTTGATACAAATTTCAAAGCTTTTGATCTTGTAATCTTGGGGCATAGGCTCGAGCCTCATTGGTAAGCACTAGGTTTGTTTTTGTATGAGTGTCTTCGGCATGACACCTCAAAGCCCTTGCCTAGTGCTGGTGAAGCCAAGGACATACGGTAGATGGAATCAAATTAATTGGAATAATCAAATTTATTTCATGCTTTTAGGTAGTTTATCGAAAAATAATAGTGGATTATGGTTTGATGTTTCATGGTTACGGCCAGTGAAGATACCGATTTTACATTTTCTAACTCTTCAATTGAAGGCGGAAACAGTCGTTCCCATGCACTATTTACCTTAATCAGCATGTGCCATTCAAATAAAGGGAAATATGACGTAATTTATGCTATATTTCTCATGCTTTACATAGTACAGTGTATTGTAATGTGTTGTTATGTGAGGGGGGATACGCCACAGGGAATAACAAAAAACAACTGTACTAGATGAAAGTTACAACAAAATAGGGGTTAGTGCTAGATGAAAGTTACAACAAAATAGGGGTTAGAAGTATGAAATAAATAGAATATTTGTTTTTTCGGTGAAAGATCGAAATTTATTTCATCTTGTGAACATCATCAGTAATATTTTCACTCGTGCTGAGCCACCCATGAAAATATTACTGAAGATGTTCATTCATTGAAATAAATTTCGATCTTTCTCCGAAAAAAATGAATATTCTCCATATCAACATCAATAAAGCTTGAATCCTTTACCAGATGACAAAGTTAAAGATTTTTCCCACAATGTTTTCAGTAGTCTTCATCCTTAGTGCCATTTTATTAAACTGCTAAATTGATTAAATGAAACACTATCCAGCTAAAAGTTAAATACAGTGTTCCCTCTCACATCTCTTTTTGAGAGTGCATGCGCTCCCTGGAATACAAGTTTGGGAGTGCAAGAGAAATTCTTGGAGTGCACTTAATATTGACAATTATAGAGCATCTATGGAGGACAGTAAGGGTCTGTTGTATTGAAAATTTGTTTTGATGAGTCTTACTCTGCAGTCAGCTGCTCTTGAAAACAACATGGATAATTTAGAAAAAGAAGATGCTTGTTATAATTTCCTCACTCACGGGACCAATTTCAGAGGGACATCGTACAGCCTGACGGCCAGTAGAATTTTCCATTTCACTGTCAATTTCAGACACTAATTAGCTTTCACTTATTGTTTTATAGAGATATTTATGTAAATTTACTGTTTAAAGTCATTGATAAAGCTGAATAGACAATTTGAAATGCCTCTGATCGGACAATGTCAAACCAATTTTTGTTGTGTCATGGGTTTTCACATTTCCTGCAGCGATCTTTTTTTTTTATGCCTGTTAAGTTTTAGAGTAGTATTTTCGCATGATGTGACATAGATTTGTCAATAAGAATAGCATGTAACTTCAAAACCTTTAATTTTACACCAGAAAAGCGGATTGATACCAAGTTTGATTAGTGGTGATAAATTGTGACTTTCACACTTGATAACTTGTCCCAACTGGCCCCACTGGTGATCGACAGAGGGAGCCCTGAAACCTGTGCATGCATGCACGTTTCACTTCATATTTTTGTGCGCGATTATTCAATTCAGTGCGTGAATCATGCACATATGTGCATGAATGGGAACCCTGAAAAACCTAAATATGTCTATTCTGATGTCACATTTATTTTTGCTGGTCTCCCTGTATGGAACAGTGTAGATCTAAAGATTAGACAGCTCATTCTTTGCAGTCGATCTCCATTGTCCAGGAATGTGCAAGGAGTCATGCATGTGTAGCAACCTTATTGAGTAACATGAAATTGATACCAAGCAATTTCTGTGTTTGTTGCATATTATGTTTAACCCTTTCCCAAAAAAGCCCTGGTTTTCACGTGTCTGCAGTACAAGTCTTTTGAAAACACTGTGGGAAAAGGAGAAATTGCTCGTAACGAGCAATTTCTCCTTTTCCCACAGTGTTTTCTACCCTTTTTGAGAACTTTCTGCCATTTTCATCAAATTTAAAATTGTCGTCTGCAAACTCTTTCGATTTGGACCAGTCCCAAAATTTGTCGTTTGGGAAAGGGTTAAAAATGTTGTCTGCTGTCTAAAGGAAAGGTATAACATAATGGTTAACCCTTTAGCACAAAGCCTGAGTTTTTTAACCCTTTCCCAAACGACAAATTTTAGCCCCTCCCAAATTGAAAGCATCTACAGACGACAAACTCGAAAGTTGTACAGATGAATTTAGGATTTTTTGACAGGATAGAAAACATTGTGGGAAAAGGAGAAAATGCTGGTTACCAGCATTTTCTCCTTTTCCCACAATGTTTTCAAAAGGATTCTTTCTCAGGGGCGTCAAAAGGCGGCATTGCGCGGTAAAGGGTTAAACGACCCTCAGAGGGACAAAGCTTAGAGAAAAATGTGGGAAAAGAAGAAATTGCTGGTAACCAGCATTGTCCATCATTTGAACCACACTTTGATTTGTTGTCTGCAAATATTGTACTTTGAATTTGGACTTGTCCATAAAATTGTCATCTGTTACTCTTTACCAAACGACAAAAATGTAGACTAGTCCAAATTGAAAGCATTTGCAGACGACATTTTTAAAATGTAGCTCAAAACATAAAATTTGTCTCTTAAAGGGTAGAAAACATTGTGGGAAAAGAAGAAAATGCTGGTCACCAGCATTTTCTTCTTTTCCCACAAGATTTTCAAAAGGCTTCTTTCTTGGGGTAGCTAAAAGTCGTGATTGTGTAGTAAAGGTTAACCCTTAAGCTGCTGATGGTGACCCACTGATCTTTCGCGGACAGTGTAGATCAAGATCAGACTGCACAGAACGTGCAGTCTGATCTTTGATCTACACAGTCCCATATGGTATTTTCTTTCCGGTGAAATCAGCTTTGAAACTGCAATGTTTGGGCTTTTAGTATTGAGTAGAAAATTGGGTTTCATTTATTCAGCAGCTTAAGTGTTAAATGAGCAAACACTCTTGTACTTTAGACCTACTTATAGTCAACAGAATCAGCATATGACTTACATGTACGACAGAGTACTACGAGGTCATAAACATGCTTAGATACTATAATATTATATTATGGGATATTAACTTTTTACCGCAAGACAAAATTTTTCTCTTTTCAAAATTGAAAGTATAAATTGCAGACCACAAATAAAAACTGGCTGAAATGATGTAATTTATAAATGAGTAGAAAACATCGTGGGAAAAGGAGAAAATGCAACATTTTCTCCTTTTCCCACAATGGTTTCAGAGGTCCTCTTCCTCAGCATCATTGAAACTCAGGATTGTGATAAAGGTTTAACCCATTACCAAACGACAAAATTTTAGACTAGTCCAAATTGAAAGCATTTGCAGACGACAAAATGAATGTGAATCAAAAATTAAAACTTGTTTTGAGAAGGGTAGGAAACCATTGTGGGAAAAGGAGAAAATGCTGGTTACCAGCATTTTCTCCTTTTCCCACAATGTTTTCAAAAGCTTTCTTTCTCAGGGTCGTTTAAAGTGGGGATTGTGTGGTAAAGAGTTAAAATGCTTGGATTCTATAATACAGGATGCCACATACAGGCTTGAAAACCTAGATGAGATGGTTGATTATTAGAAAAGCATAGTAGTTGCATACTGGTTCCAAGGTCAAGGTGATAGGTGGTATTCAAAGGTCATATGTACTAAAATTATGTAGGATCCATATCTTCCTAAACCTTTGTTTGGTTTTTAGAGATAGTTCATACTTGAGGTGACATTCAGAGTTGAAGTGTGAAATACCAGTCTGAAAGGTCACATGTTCAAAGGTCATGTGAGCTGAAATTGTGTAGGCTCCATATATTTTTAATCCCTTGTCTGATTTTTAAAAAATATTTAGTACATGTACATAACTGTGTCCATCTTGATGAGGTTACAAGTAGAATGGAAGCTTTACATAATACTAATAGCAAGGAAAAGGGCCCAATGAAAGATCACAGTTGATCTTTTATCATCACAATGATGGAAAAGTTACAAAACTTTGATGGAGAGACATTATGCTCTTGACTGAAGCAACCGTTATTGTAGTTTATCACATTGTTTTATATAGTATAAGAATAAAAATAGTTGAGGCAGTGGTCATTTACGTTTGGCAAACCTCGGGTGATACAGTGATCAAGTTAGATGTAGGTATGGAATCGACCGAGTTGTGACAAGTATTGACATTCAGAGTTCCCATTCATGCACAATAGTGGGCGTGATTCCCGCACTTAATTGAATAATCATGGACGAAATATGAATTGGTACGTGCATGCAGGCATAGGTTTCAGGGCTCCCGCTTTTGATCACCAGTGGCACCAATTGGGACAAGTTTGGAAAAATGTCTCAAAAACTTAAAGCACTGGTGAATCTACTGGCAACAAGCAATGTCTTCACATGATGTTTAAAAAGTCTGAAAAGTCTAAAAGATATACAATAGGTATCAAGTATGAAGTCACTATTTATCACCGCTAATCAAGCTGTTATGTCATTTATTTAAAAGTAATAATGGTATTAATCGCCTTTTCGAGCGTTAAAGTACAGATTTTGAAGTTACATACTACCCTAATTGATAAATTGATGTCAAATCATGTGGAAATATTACTCAAAAAATTAACTGGCATGAAAATAAGATCGCTGCAAAAAAACGTGAAAACCCATGACCCATGACACTCAAATTCCTCAAATTTTACTACTCTAAAATTTTATAGTTGGTAAAGAGTTCCTGTTAATTTTAAAATAGAATTTTTTTATACATAATCATCCTTGCATGGCGATCCTGAAAATGTATAAGCTTTTATAAAACTTAAGAGATCAGCGCCAGAGCTTGGTTGCAAGAGTCGTTTGAAACCTCCAAAGGTCCGGGAACAAATGAAAAATCATTTCTGAATGTATTTACGCCAATTACTACTAGTTTGTACTATCCTTTTTTGGTTAAATACTGTCTTTCAAAGAGGGCAAATAGCAACTCAAGCCAGACTCCGTTACCCTCATGCAGCGCCCTTGTTGGGGAATCTGGCACTTTGTGGAGAACTTTGTTCTATGCATGCCCTAGCTGTGAACATTTTACTTTCTTAATCAAAGCATGAGGCAGGGATATTAACCTTTCTCCTGCTAAATAACTTAACTCTTTACCAAACGACAAAATTTTAGACCAGTCTAAATTGAAAGGATTTGCAGACGACAAAATAAATTTTACTATAAAATTGAACTTTGTTTTAGGAAGAGTAGAAAACATTGTGGGAAAAGGAGAAAATGCTGGTTACCAGCATTTTCTTCTTTTCCCACTATGTTTTCAAAAGGCTTCTTTTTCAAGGTTGTTAAAACTCAGGATTGTGTGGTAAAGGGTTAATTGAAACTTTCAAGCTAATGCTAAAAACAAAATGTTGGTATTTCAAAGTTATGGGGGATTGGGAAAATATCTCCTTATCGGACAGTGTAGATCCAAGATCAAACTGCATGCTCTGTGCAGTCTGATCTTGATCTACACTGTCCCCAATGGGTCAGTGTTTCGCACTTAGCAGCCTCAGCTTGTGACTTATGTCATTGTACTGGTTTGAGGATTTTTTTTTTCCAGTATATTCTCACAAAATACAGTAAAATAGATCAGTCTGCATGTGTAGGGCAGAGTGACCATAGCTCGATACAAAGTCTTTGAATGCACCTAATGTTGCCCAGGGCATGCTAATAACAATCATGACAGTTTGCTGACAGTTAGGATTTATGTTATGTCTGTTTTGTCGCCATAGTGACCCTATTGTGACATCCTCATTCCTTTTGCAGACAACTGTACATTTTGTAGAAGACCACTTTAGAAACACTTTGGAAAAGAAATAAAAGAAATTGCTCATTCATAACAAGTAATTTCTTGTTTAACCTTTTACAACACAATCCTCACTTTTAACAACAGTGAAGAAAAAGCCATTTAAAAACATGGTGAGAAAAGGAGAAAATGCTTATAACCAGCATTTTCTCCTTTTCCCACAATGATTTCCACCCTTCCCTAATCAAATTTCAATTTTTAGCAACATTCGATTTGTCGTCTGCTAATGCTTTCAATTCGGACCAGTTTAAAATTGTGTTGTTTAGTTAGGAATTAAACCCCAATGATTATCAGTTCTTTACCAAACAATCCCAAGTTTTAATGACCCTGAGAAGAGGGGCTTTTGAAAACAGTGTGGAAAAAGGAGAAAATGGTGGTAACCATCATTTTCTTCTTTTCCCACCATTTTTTGAAGCATTTTACAGACAAATACAATTTGAGACATGTTTTGTTTGCCGTCTGTCTGCTGTTGTGTGGTCACGAGTCAGTGGACAACAAAATATTTGACTTGTCCAAATCCAAAGCATTTGCAGACGACAATAATTTAGGAACGGTTGAAAAAATTATTAAAATTTTTATTTGAAAGGGTAGAAATTGATTGATTGATTGATTGATTGGTTGATTGTATGGTGTTTAACACTGTTTTCCACATTAATTCAGTTTGTGGTGGCCAGTGCACCTATTACCAGCGCTTCGCACAATATTCTGCCCAAGCCACCGTTGCTTTCCCACATAACCATCTTTGAAATAATGATCAGCAGTGAGACAGGAATGAAGCCTTTTGAAATGGCTTTCATCAGTCAGTTGGGGAAAAAACTGCCGAGCTGGGGATTGGTGCCAGTGACCCCTGTTCTCAAGCTCTGTATGCTTTAGACTGCAATGCCAGTGCTTGTCTTGAAAGGGTAGAAAACTTGGTGGGAAGAAGAGAGTATGTCAGTTACCAGTATTTTCAACTTATCCAACAATGTTTTCAAAAGCTTTTTCCTCAAGAACTTTAAAAGTTGGGATTTTGTGGTAAAGGGTTATAATTTATTCCATCTTGATTTTCCAAATTAGCATGAATGTGTTCCAAGTAATGGTCCTCTACAATTTTTTTAACCCTTTACCAAACAATCCTTTGTTGGAAAAAACCTTTAAGATGAAGGTTTTTAAAGATACTGACAGAGAGGCATTTTTTTTTTCTTTTACCAAAATATTTTCTGTGTTTTCAAAGTGTTCTCCAAACATTTAAGCCACAGCTAATTTGTCTTTTGAAAATACTTCAAAACTTGGATGAGAGTAAAATTTTGTTGTCTAGTAAAGACTTAATGGGGCAATATCTGGATGATCACTGACCAGACAAACCAACTAGATAAGCATTGTGGACATAAGATAAGGGTAATCTGTGTCATTTACCAGATGAAAAGTTTCAGTCATATCCAAATGAAAAGCATTTAACGATAACAAATCATGAATGTGACATGGGGTGTTTCATAAATAATGAAAATACCATGTTATCGCTAGGGTTTAATTGGGTCAATTTCACTTATCTTTTCACAGTCCCTCAAAGTACAACCCTCCTCTCTCTGTTTACAGTTGCAGTCTTTTACACCATTTTTCAATTGCTGCCTGGTACTGGTTTTTAAATATACTTCTTAACTCTGCATTTATAGCTTTTGACAGGTCTTGGACATATTTTAGTATATTTATTTCTTGCAAGCAGTTCCTTCCATCTAGGAAATAACCAGAAGTCGCATGGGGCTAAGTCAGGACTGTAGGCAGGATGGGAGAGTGTTGTAATCCAGTTCTCTGATAATAACTGGGTTGCAGCCCCTGTTTTATGGGCACTGGCATTGTCATGCAAAATCATGATTCGAGATATTCCTGTGAGAGGGCGGAGGTCATTCAATTTAGAAACAACTTGGGGGAGTACATTTTCTTTGTAATATTTTCCAGTCACTGTAGCTTTTTCCAGTAGAACATATCTTCAGCCATCAAGCCTTCATGATTGAAAAAAATAGTAAAAAGCCTCTTCTGACTCTGAAAGTCTCAATTCTTCATGTAGTGCTCACTCTATGGACAGTACCAATTGAAACACTCAAGTCAGAACTTATTTCACGAACAGAAACATTAGGATCCTTGACTACAGAGTTCTTCACTTCTGCGACCAAAGTCTCGTTCTCTTTAGAGTTTGGTGCTCCTGTACATGGCATATTAGTAAGCAGCTTTGTGCCACCTTTAAATTCCTGGACCCACCTTGCACAGTTGTTATGTGGTACAGCTAGGTCTGCATGTACTCTGAATAAATCATCATGAAATTTCTACAAATTGTCTCTAAGCTGCAGTCTTGTAAAAATGTAAAACCTTTGATTTTCTCTTCTGATACCCATTTTGAACCAAACAGGGAGTGACATTATGTTTTGATGACATCATCATAAAATGATGTCATAATTGCAACTGGCGCCCAAAATGATAATGATATCATGTACTTTGTCATGCTTATGTTTCATATAAATACCTGAAGAGGTTTATAGTTTACAAGACAGTTTTCATTGTTTACTGATCGCCCCTTGTATTTAGATTTGCCATTGTAGGGTTAGAAAAGTTTGTAAAAAAGGGAGAAAATGGTGGTCACCAGCATTTCTCCTTTTCGCACAATATTTTAAAAGCTTTCTACCACAGGGTCATTACACTTCAGGATTTTCTTGTAAAGGATTAACACTTTTAGACCGCAATACCAGCATTCTGGCCTTGTTGAAATTGAAAGCATAATGTAGAGAACAAATATGAATCAAAAAATGAGATTTTTCTTTGAAAGCATTGAAAACAATAGCTAGTGAAATGCAGAAAATGCTGATGACAAGCATTTTCTCCTCTCCCCATGGTGTTTGATAATCTTTTTCCTCAGGGTTATTAAAAGACATTGTTGATTTTCAGTAAAGCTCCTTTCACAATTGCTTTGTGACTGGGTTATGGCTGCCTGCACAACAACTTGCCTGGCGTGTTGCAAGCAGCTGAGTGAAAAGTGAGTGTTGCAGTCATTGCAGAGTCGCAAGGAGTCACAACAGATGCAGTAGACATTTAGACATGTTCAAAAATCTTATGTAACTACCTAAGATTAAAACAAAAAAATATTTTGTTGCAATGACAGTCGTAAGAGTGTTGCACAGTGTTGAAAAACATTGCAAGACAAGACGCATGAAATTTGTGTGCCTTGGATATTTTATTTTACAGTTAAGACAGTGTTCAACAGTCGCAGGTGTATCAGAGATCTCTGGCAGCTAGTCATGTATCGTTTGCCCAGGGTTAATTATAGTAAATACAACTACATGTATTAGACTGTTAGTGAACAATTGAAATCATATCTTACAACATTATACTACTGTTGTATGACTGTAAGGGACTATAGTACCATACGACTATGGTCCAGACCTCCAGATAGAGGGAGTGATTTTGATTTCAGAATTGAAAATATTAATCACTTTCCACTAAACCTTATGTTATGGGTTCTCATAAGAATCGTCTCATCGAGACGATTCTATTGAGTACCCACAACACAGGGTTTGAAAGAGAAATAATAGATTTACAATACTATCACTCCTACTTATAAGAGACATCTGGTATTCCTTTAAGTTGATATAGGAGAACTCTATCAATGGTACTGGGCCATGAAGGAACAACAATGACAGACTTTGTTCAAGAACTCCCTCGCTGCATTTGAGAATGGCTTGAGAGATATGATAGTGTTTTTACTCTTCTGTGTGTTGCTCTGTCATCTGCTCAGCTGACTGATTCGCCTGACCATGTGATGCCCCTTTGAATTGCTTGGTTGGCAGTAACGCTTTCGGGGTCTCCTCTTCTGCTTCCCTCTGCCGCTTTGTGTCTACAGTGAAATATTGCTGAAATTTTTATGGCAATATATCCTTTTAAAAAAATGTTACCAGAACTAGATTTTCTATCATGTTCAGATCACCTATGTTTCCTGTAAAGTGCTGTTAAAAGCTTGAATTTTATCTGTAGAGTCCTAACTTTTTTTTGCTTATAAGAAGCAATTTCATCTTTATAGCAGATTTGCATACCATTTATTAACCCTGCACAACATGAATACTGGTTACTCCTTGATAAAGAATGCTATTGAAAATATTGTGAAAATGTAGTAATGCTCCTTTTCATACTTTTTTCCAACCCTTTCAAAGAAAAGTCTTAATTTCATTTGTCGTCTGCTAATGCTTTCAATTTTTGACAAGTCTACAACTGTGTCATCTAGTAAAGAGTTAGATAGGTTTACCATAATTGTTTTTTTACTGTAATCAAAATGCATTGAATATGCATGTGCTCTGTGCATTGTGTGTCAAAATTGGCTAATAGCAGTACTACTCAACCAATTCTATTTTATTAACACTCATGTATACAGTTCTAGAACTAAGTAAGACTAGCTGAAAACCATATATTGATGCTGTGGCTTGTCAGTCCACTTGATCAATTTACGACGTATAAGCAATGAAATAAGTTAGCCAGTTGGGGTGACATGAACTACGATTTTCCTTGTCTTTGCTTGTTTCATTAAGTCATTTCATAAACATAATATTACATAATGACAATATCATTACTAATACTGAAGAACAAATCTGCTTTTCAGTACTTTAAGTCCTTTGATTCCAAAATGTTTTCACAACAATGTTTCTATATATCAACTTAGTTAATGTCATGCTTTCAAAGTTGTTGATAGCAGGAAGTTGTTTTTTGAGGTAAAGGAGCTAGATAAGCAGTTTCTTCATTTACCACAATGTTTACAGCAGTTTTTCTACTCCAAAAATGTAAACTTTACTTTTTGCCAGACATATCCAAATTGAACACCAATCACAGATGGCACACTACATTGTGCCTGAAATGGTACAGATCACCTTTGAAAGGTTAGAAAAGATTTTGGAGAATAGAGAAAATGCAGGTCACTAGCAATTTCTCCACAATGTTTTCAGAAGCTGCTCTTCAGGATCATGTAAACATGCGATTGTTAACCCTATACCACACAATCCCGAGTTTTAACGACCCTGAAAAAGAAGCCTTTTGAAAACATTGTGGGAAAAGGAGAAAATTCTGGTAACCAGCATTTTCTCCTTTTCCCACAATGTTTCTATCATATCAAAGAAAATGTTTCTGTCATATCAAGGAAAAATTCCACAATTTGAGCCACATTGAAAATGTCGTCTGCAAATGCTTTCAATTTGGTCCAGTCGACAATTTTGGCATTTGATAAAGAGTTAAGTTAAATGTTACTATTTTTGACATATATTTATGTTTGGAAAAGAAGGGGAAATGGTATATATATATACATATATTTTTAGACATTTTCTTAACTGAGTAGCCCATTTTGTTTTCCATTTCAGGTTGATAAGTATTCAAGATAAAATACTACATCTGTGAAACAAATTGATAAAACAGTGTGATAACATAAATATTCAACCATGAATTTGACTAACACAACAGCCAGTGGCCATATGCCCCCTTCGTCCTATGAAGGTAAATTTGCAATATTATTTGTAACCCAGTTTTACAGAAAGTCTTCTTCACCAACTGACAAAATTTTAGACTTGTCCGAATTCAAAGCATTTGCAGACAACAAAATAAATGTGACTGAAAAATTTAAATTAGGTTGTGGAAGGATAGAAGTCATTGTGGGAAATGGAGAAAATACTAGTTACCAGCATTTTCTCCATTTTCCACAATATTTTCAGAAGGCTTCTTACACAGGGTCCTTAAAAGTCGGGATTGTGTGATACAGGGTTAAACTTTTTAACCCTTTAGCAAATGATAAGGTGTTTTAACCCTTTACCCCACAACACAATTGTAGCATGGTCTAAATGGAAAAACTCTACAGTTTGGAGTGTTGGGTAAGGTTTTAAGATGACTGTGTAGAAAAGAATCTTTTCAAAACATTGTTCTTGGAAAGAAAAGATTAATAAATAAAATTTGGTCATCTGGTAAAGAATTAACCTTTAAGATTTACCCTTTTTGGGTAAAGAATTATATTTGGCTTGGGATGACTTGTTAGAAACATTGAGTTGAGGCAATTTAGAATCCATAATTTGAGAAAACGCATGCTTGTCACTCTGACAGGTTATCCATGAAAATATGTGAAACACAGTCAAGTTTTGCTCAATTTCTCCTTTGGCCACAAAGGTTGTAACATTTTACCAAACAATCCTGGCATTTTATGACCATAAGGGAGAAGTCTTTTAAAAATATTTCTTTCATTAACAGTATCTATCATTTTAGCCATATATTAATCCTTTACCAAACAATTCCGACTTTTAACGACCCTGAGAGAGAAGCCTATTGAAAACATTGTGGGAAAAAGAGAAAATGCTGGTAACCAGCATTTTCTCCTTTTCCCACAATGTTTTCTGCCCTTTCCAAAACAAATTTCAGTTTTTAAGCCACATTTATTTTGTCGTCTGCAAATGCTTTCAGTTTGGACAGGTCTAGAATATTGTCGTTTGGTAAAGAGTTAAGTGGCGGCTGAAAATCCTTTCAATTAGGACACGTCTACCTTTTTGTCATGTAGCTAAGAGTTAAAGTGGTTTTCCGATGAAAGAAGTCCTCTTCAAGTTGCAGTGAGGCAATAAACTGTTTATAAACTGATATTTTCTATGGAGATAATTCGAGTACATTGCGCCAACTCTTTGTAGATGATGTTTCCGTGTTTTCAATTATTCTCCAACGATTTATTTTAACGCACTGTATTTCACATATTTATGCACTGGGGCGCCGTGCAAAATACCGACAGGGCGCTCTTATTTCACAGCCAATTTCCTGAGATTTAAGTGCCGTCACTTATAGTAAGCATGGTACTTTGATCTGTGGTTTTAGTTGGTGCCGACTACAGAGCGATTGCCATTTTGAAAGACTGGCTGTATTGATGCAGAATATCGATTTTACTGCTGATCATGATTTATTTTGACATTAGATATTATTCACGATTAGTATGGGATACTGATATTTGATACTTCACTTTTTTAAAGTTTTTCCAAAGTAGTTGACACTTTACTGGTGAATTTATTTATAAAATATCTGTCACGAGTGAATTCACCACATGTTTGAAAAGTTTTAGTGAAGTTATCTTGTGTTTGAAGGTTTGCCCTTCAGTCATCAAGTTTAAGGTAAGGGTGGGTGTGGGTGGGGGATGTGTGGAGGCCCTTGGAGGATGTAGTATAATTGGGAGGGGGCGCTTCTGTTAGAAGGGAGTGTTAATTAAGTGAAGTACGGTACATGTGTTTATATCTTGGACAGTCCATATGAAGGGTAGAGTTGAATGTTTGAACAATAGATATATATCGTTTTGGCCTTAGGTAATTATTTATTTTCCACTTTATTAACTGTTTGTAATGACTTCTTTCCTCTAGCAGGCACCAAGTGTTAGGCTTGTGAAACCGTTGTGATAAAAAGAAAAATTGACTGAAATATCTTTTTGGATTATCAATATACAGTCGAATATCCATACCTCAAAGTTCAGGGGACTACCGAAAAAAGTTCGAGGTATAGAAAGTTCGACGTGCAGAGATTCTTCAGATGAGTGTGTCAGGTACCGGAAGTAGGTAAACAAAGTATACTTCGTTCACAGGCCGTACATTTTGTTCCCTCTAATAGTTAACCGATCGTTGTTTTGAAAATTAAAGAGTAAAGGATGCATACTATTTATTTTCTTTCATTAACATGTTTTTCTTTAATACTGTTTGTAAGAACGATACTGAAAATTGTGAAATTAAAAAAGCATTTCGTCAGCCGAGGCTATCTCCCGGACTTTACCAGGTTTCTTTCACTAAACAAGTCCTTAGGAGAGAGGATATTTGTATTTTCGGTCGACAACGAAATGCCCAGTCTTTCTATATAACCACGGCCAAAATCACAGTGTATGGTATGAAAATCTCAGTCCAAACATTTCTAATCAAACCAATTACCGATAATTATCTGCAAGTCAAGATGACTGGCACGTTAACACCCGAGCTGACAAAAGTCAATGATCGAAAATGTATGACAAACATACTGTCGTTGTATCCGGCATTTCTGTGTATTATGTATGACACCTAAGTTTATAATTAAAGGCAATTAAAATGTGTGAAAATTCTGTACTGTGTTCGAAGTAAAGATGTGTAAATTAACTGGATCATTGAAGTTTGGACCTGAAATTAGGTTCGACGTATGGAGAATCTTAGAGATATGGACTTCGACGTGCGGATAGTACTTTATATAGAAAAATAGAGCAATTCAATCTGGACTTTAAATTTACTTCGACGTATAGAGAACTTCGAGGGGTAGATGTTCGAGCAATGGACATTCGACTGTACTTTATTCTGTTCACCTGAAGCACATTATATTTTCCTCACTGTTTACATTTTTGTAACCCTATACCACTATACCAAACATACCCGAGTTTTAATGACCCTGAAGAAAAAGGGCTATTAAACATTGTGGGAAAAGGAGGAAATGCTAGAATCCAGCATTTTCTCCTTTCCCCACAATGTTTTTCGCCCTTTTAGAGTCAGGTGCCATCAGCTGAGCTACATTTAATTTTTTGTCTGCAACAGCTCTGAATTTGGAGGAGTGTTAAATTTTTGTTGTTTGGTAAAGAGTTAAGTATTCTAATTTGTTTTTTTAGTGTTCATCATTTGAAAACATCAGGGTGAATGAATAAATTGTCATAAATACTTCATTTGCTAACAGATGTCCTATATTTATTTTGCACTTAGGGTCCAGCATGACTCAGTCATAAGATGTAGGATTCATAACATACAGGCCCTGGTTCGATCCTCATTTGAAGCGCTTGGCGTTGCGTGGGAGTGTACATGGGCTTCATAAGACTTGCCTAGCTGCACCACATGTGAAAATATTTACTGATGATGTTCACTCTATGAAATAAGTTTTGATCTTTCTACGAAAAAAGAAATATCCTCTATATTTCTATTTACAGCATGGGGTTATGGAATCCTATGTACAACAGTGATCAACCTCTGCTCCCTTGCAGGAGTCATAGCACTGCCATTTATCCATGGGAATGCCTACAAAAAGATCCTAATCTTCATGGTTGGACTGGCTGTTGGAACACTGGCAGGCAGCAGTCTTTTTTTCCTCATCCCAGAGGTATTTATAACACTGCATTCTTATGGCTGGCCTAATTTTCTTTCACTGCGGACTAAATGGGTTCGACTCTTCTCGAGGGCTAAAAATATAGCTAATTTGGCTCTTGAGCCGACTTTGGTCAAAGATTAATACCAGGTCAGAGTTTTCCCTGATGCACAAATTCCTGCGGTTTGGCGCACTTTTCTCATAAATGACCCGCAAAAACAACTCCTTTGCGACCTAGGGATGCAATTCAGTCAGGAAGCGAAGATTGGGTTTGTTGTGCTTCGAAAGTTTCTCGAAGCAAATGAAACAGAATAGACTGTGGCATTGTCTCTTTAGATCACTAGTCCTGCGCTTCTGTTTAATAATGTAAACCGATCGATATAACAGCTGAGATTCCATAATATCATAACTGTAGCTTATTCAAGCTATAGTTACGATGTTTCGGAAAGCCAACCTACAATAATTAATTATGCAGACTGTGTACAATATTTTCTTTGTATTTCCGATCCAGATAGTAAATATACAGCAAACCATTCGTCACCTAGCGACAGTTAAATATCAGCATCATGTCACAATCGAAGCTGACAAATTTTTACAAGTGAAATGAAGCTTCTGGTAGCAAACGAAAAAGTCCCGAATCCAGCCCTAGTTCCTCAAAAAGGTCGTCAGTGAAGTCAAGAGGCTTTTGTGAAAAATGGCTTTCCCTGTATGATTGGCTTAATTTAGATCTAGATGGTGGTAAAATGAAATGCATCCCATGTACGAAGACCTGTCAAGACAATCCATTTGTTTCTGGCTGTGAAAACTTTCATAGCTCTACTTTAGTAAGGCATAAAATAACTGCTAGTCACGTTGCAGCGCTGAACTGTCTTAAACTTAGTGATAATATGACCAAAAGCTTTAAACATGCACAGCAAGATCAGCGGGTCATTTCTGCAAAAAAGGTGCCATAATTCTATGTATTACTATATGAAGAATTATAACCCCGGCCCCCCCATTTTCAAAAATGATCCCCTATTTACAGAACCAGGGAAACACTGACCTGCTCTTGAAAAAGTCAAGGGAAAACCCTGCCAGGTAGTGGACGATGTAGATCAAAGATCAGACTGCATGTTTTGTGCAGTCTGATTGTGGTCTTTGCCAACCGCAAAAAAACTATCCTATTCGACATTGGTAGCAAAAGAGTTTACCAGAGAACAAGATCTTAGACTTGTCCAAATTGGAAGCAGATGACAGATGAAATGTGGCTTAAATTATGGAATTAATTTTGGAAGGGTTGAAAGCATTGTTGGGGAGGGAGAAAATGCTGGTTGCCAGCTTTTTTCCTTTTCCACAATGTTTTTAAAAGGTTCTTCTTCAGGGTCATTAGAATATGGAGATTATTTAATAAAGATTTAACCCTTTACCACACAATGCTGACTTTTGACTCCGAGGAAGAAGTCTTTTGAAAACATTGTGGGAAAAGGAGAAAATGCTGATAATCAGCATTTTCCCCTTTTCCCACAGTGTTTTCTACCCTATGAAAGAAAAATCACATCCTTTGAGCTCATTGAAATTACCATCTGCGAATGCTTTCAATTTGGACTGGTCCAAAATTTTGTCGTGTGGTAAAAGTTTAATGAATGCAAATGAGTTAAGCTAGGTGCTAATGTCAGTATATAAACTGAGGCAGAAGCATTAACTCTTTACCAAACGACAAAATTTTAGATTGGTCCAAATTGAAAGGATTTGCAGACGACAAATTTAATGTAGCATAAGTGACAATTTCTGTTTTGGATAGGTAGAAAACATTGTGGGAAAAGGAGAAAATGCTGGTTACTAGCTTTTTCTGCTTTTCCTACAATGTTTTCAAAAGGCTTCCTCTTCAGGGTCATTAAAACTCGGGATTGTGTGGTAAACAGTTTATGAGCCATGGTCAGTGAAAACGAGGCTTAACACTTTACCACACTACAAAACTTTAGACTGGACCAATTCCAAGATGTCTGTCTCCAATAAACTGAATTTGGCGAAAATAATAAATTTGTTACTGAAAAAGTGAAAGTATTGTGGAAAAAGGAAAAAAGATGGTTACCAGCATTCTCTCCTTTCACATAATGTTTTCTAAAGCTTCCCGTGTCAGGGTCGTTAAAAGTTGTGATTGCGTGGCAAAGGGTTAATGCATCTGCAAAAAGTATTGACCCATGCCAGCCCGTGCAGTCTGCACAAGCTGACGTGGGTTGAAACTTTTTGCTGTTAGTCAATTTTCTGCATGTCCAAGGACCGTTCTACCCCCATGATTCAGTTAACCCTTTCCCAGACGACAAATTTTGGACTGGTCCAAATTGAAAGAGTTTGCAGACGACAATTTTAAATTTGATGAAAATGGCAGAAAGTTCTCAAAAAGGGTAGAAAACACTGTGGGAAAAGGAGAAATTGCTCGTAACGAGCAATTTCTCCTTTTCCCACTGTGTTTTCAAAAGACTTGTACTGCAGACACGTGAAAACCAGGGCTTGTCTGGTAAAGGGTTAATTGTTAGACAAACCGGATTTTACGGAATCATAATTACCGGTACGTGATGACTCACTTGGTACAATGCATTACGAAGATGCATGAAACACCCTTTTATCAGAGTACAGGGCATTTCTGTCAAAAATCTATGGAAACGTCTAGGCTCGGGAAAGTGCTGGGGGTACTTATTTATGTAGGTATATCAGCTGTGGCCAGAGCATTTCTATTGAAATCTTGGTTGCCTTTGTTTTTCTGCATTAACCCTTCACCACACAGTGCCAAGTTTTAACGACCCTGAGAAAGGAGCCTTTTAAACACATGGTGGGAAAAGGAGGAAATGCTGTTAACCAGCATTTTCTCCTTTTCCCACAATGCTTTCTACGTTTTCAAAGAAAAAAATATCAGTATTTGTGCAATATTTGATTTGTCATCTGTAAATACCTTCATTTTGGACCAGACTAAAAGTTTGTGATTTGGTAGTCTTAACCTCTTAACTCTTTACCACACAATCCCGACTTTTAATGACCCTGGGAAAGAAGCCTTTTGAAAACATTGTGGGAAATGGAGAAAATGCTGGTAACCAGCATTTTCTCCTTTTCCACAATGTTTTCTACCCTATCCAATACATAAATCACTATTTAACCTAATTTCGATTTGGTCCAGTCTAAAATTTTGTCATTTGGTAAAGAGTTAATCACATGTGTTTATTTCAGGCCTTAGAACTGACAGAGCAGGAACTCAACATACACAGTCATGTCTGGAAGTGTCTGACCGTCATAATGGGCATCTATGTATTCTTCCTGATCGAACGAGTCCTGAAAATGATCACCAAGTTTAAAGAGGTAAGATTTGTTCTGATAATTATGGCCACGATTAAAGAGATGAAATTCACTCTTGAAATTATCACCCAGTAAGATTCTCGAGTGATTATCCATTTCTCATACAGTTCCAACTGTTAACGATTCCGAGAAAGAAAACTTTTGAAACACTGTGGGAAATAAGAGAAATTTGCTAAAATCCAGCATTTTCTTCGTTCCCCACAGGGAGCTAGCTACAGAGTGATGTGGACGAAGAACTTGCAGTCAGTGGCTCAACTTTGCCTTCTCAAGCTTGCGCAGCGAAAAAACTTCGCCTTAAGTGTTCACAACCTCATTATATTCATGAAATATAGGCCTGGTAGCTCAGTGGTTAGCTTATCTGACTCAGGGTTTGATACCTGTTTGAGGCAAACTTTCTTTCCAGCCATTTTTAGCCTCGCACCTCTTATGCTATTAACTCTTTACCAAACGACAAAATTTTAGACCAGTCCAAATTGAAAGCTTTAGCAGACGAAAAAATAAATATTACTCAAGAATTGAAATTTGTTTTGGGAAGAGTAGAAAACATTGTGGGAAAAGGAGAAAATGCTGGTTACCAGCATTTTCTCCTTTTCTCACAATGTTTTCCAAAGGCTTCTTTCTCAGGGTCGTTAAAAGTCGGGATTGTGTGGTAAAGGGTTAAGAAAAGCAGTCACTGGCTTGAAAAGCAGTTTTTGTCAGTACTGGTGTGAAAAAGTGTAGGTGCACTGACTGTCTTGATATGACCTAAGCTGTTAAAGTGGCGTTTAAACTTCCATCCTATTGTTTGATTCGTAAAAGCCATTGCCTTATGGTTTATGATTGATAAAGGCTATTGCCATTTTTTTTTTTAAATCTTTGAAAAGTGATATTTCTTTTACAGAAAAGACAAAGGTTCAAAGAGATTAAATCTACTCCCTGTGAAGACTCGGCCGCACCCTTCTCAACATTTCATAAAGCGCCACCTGTTACCCCATACAAGAGTGTTGATACATTACCCCATGCCACATGTTCATGTTCAGAGAACAACGATTCTACAAGCTCAGCTGCTGACGAGACTGAAGATCATACAGAGATTGGACAAGTTTCTGTCAACTTTAAAGACTCGAAGGAAGGGACTGTAATTAAATCCTTTTTTTTGCATCTGCCTAATCTTTACCAGACAAGAAACTTCAGACTTGTTCAGACTTAACCCTTTACCACGTGACAAAGTTTTATACTGGTCCTATTTGAAAGCATTTGCAGACAACAAGTGAAATGTGGTTTAGATGTTGGAATTCGTCTGTGAAAGTTTAGAAAACATCTTGGGAAAATTAGAAAATCCAGAGTCCATATTCCCCTAGCATTCTTAAGGATATTCTTAGTGTTATGCTGAAGAATTATTCAAATTTGAAAGTCACACCATATCTGATTGGCCTAACCATTTGGTTTGAAAGTAACACAACCTCTGATTGGCTAAATCATTTGGCTTAGCCACTCAGAAGTTTTGTTACTTTCAAATTTAGAAAGTTCTTGAGAGTTAGACAAAGAATATTCTAAGAATGGTAGGTGAATATGGGCCCTGGTTACCAGCATTTTCTCCTTTTCCCACAATGTTACCGAAAATCTCCTTCTTCAGGGTCTACAGAAAAATGGGATAATGTGGTAAAGGGTCAAAGCATTTTCAGTTGACATATTAACCCTTTCCCAAACGACAAATTTTGGATGGGTCCAAATTCAAAGAGTTTGCAGATGACAATTTTAAAGTGGATGAAAATGGCATAAAGTTCTCCAAAAGGGTAGAAAACACTGTGGGAAAAGGAGAAATTGCTTGTTACGAGCAATTTCTCCTTTTCCCACAGTGTTTTCAAAAGACTTGTACTGCAGACACGTAAAAACCAGGGCTTGTTTGGGAAAGTGTTAAATATTACTCAAAACATGAGATTTGTCCTTCGAATGATAGAAAACATTGTAAGAAAAGGAGAAAACCTAGCATTTTCATCAGCATTTTCGCCTTTTACTACAGTGTTTTACTCAAGTATTTTTCATCAGGGTCTTGAAAACTCAGGACTGTTTGGTATAGGGTTCATTTGTAATTTGGACTGGGAGAGAAGAATGTGTTTATAAGATAACCTACTTAACCCTTTCCCAAACAAGCTCTGGTTTTCACGTATCTGCAGTACAAGTCTTTTGAAAACACAGTGGGAAAAGGAGAAATTGCTCGTTACGAGCAATTTCTCCTTTTCCCACAGTGTTTTCTACCCTTTTTGATAACTTTCTGCCATTTTCATCAAATTCAAAATTGTCGTCTGCAAACTCTTTCAATTTGGACCAGTCCAAAATTTGTCGTTTGGAAAAGGGTTAATTCTACCAGACAACATCCAGTTTGAAAGCATTTGCAGATGACCTCATGTTGCTTTAATCATAGGATTTTTGTTTCTTTGCAAGGGTAGAAAACATTGTGGGGAAAGGAGAAAATGGTGGTTACCAGGATTTTAAACTTTACCCAAAATGTATTCAAAAGACATTTTCCACAGGGTTATGGAAATTCATGATTGTTTATTAACCCTTTACCAAACAAACCTGTGTTTTATTCACACTGATGAAGAAGGTTTTCGAAAACATTGCTGGAAAAGGAGAAAATGCTGGTTACATTTGAGTCGCATTTAATCTGCCATCTGCAAGTGCATTCAATTAGGATAAGTCTGAACATTTTTTGTCTGGTAAAGAGTTAATTCTTTACCATACAGTCCTGAGTTTTAACAACCCTGAAAGAGAATGCTTCTGAAAACATTGTGGGAAAAGAAGAAAATGCTGGTAACCAGCATTTTCTCCTTTTCCCACAATGTTTTCTACCCATTCCAAAACAAATTTCAATTCTTAAGTTGCATTTAATTTGTCGTCTGCAAATGCTTTCAATTTGGACTGGTCTAAAATTTTGTTGTCTGGTAAAGGGTTAATGATCTGTAGATTTAACCATTTTAACCATTTTAATTGCCCTCTTTTATGCAAGTTTTTTGGGTCATTGATTGAAAAATATTTGACATTGGGCTTTAAGATTGCATCTGTTATTGCACAGTTGGTCCAAGTTTTTGTAGCAGGCAGGAAAATGAATTTTAAAAGCAGGTTAAAAAGTAAACAAATTGTGGCTAACACTCGGACCAACTGTACAATAACAAAATTTAATTGTCCGCTTCACAATAATTTCTATACTTTTAAATGGTAGGGTTTAAATTTACAGGCATGTACTACTGCCTTTGTTTACTTTTGGCTGCTATTGGGCTATATGGACAAGGTCAGTGAAGTCAGCTATCAGCGTCAGTCAAGTCACAGTATTTATGGACAATTCACATGGCTTTTTACCAAATGACAAATTTTTTTACCAAATTGAAAGCATTAGGCAGATGACAAATTGAATGGTACCTAAAATATGAAATTTGTCTTTGATAGGATATAAAACCTTGTGGGAAAAGGAGAAAATGCTGGTTACCAGCATTTTCTCCTTTTTCCACAATGTTTTTAAAAGCTTTTTTTCTCAAGATCATTAAAAGTCAGGATTGTGTGTTAAAGGGATAGTAGGAAAATTTTTCCTTTTTTTTTTTTTTTTTTAAAAAGAGAACATGTTTTATATTTTGTTTAGGATTCAGCAAATGGCCTGCTACACGGAACAAGCCACAAACATTCTCATGTTGCCCCCGTAGCCTGGATGATCATTTTTGGAGATGGGCTGCATAATTTTATTGATGGAATTTCAATTGGGGCGGCTTTCACAGAGAGTATTCTTGCTGGCTTATCAGTTTCTATTGCAATTTTATGTGAAGAGTTGCCTCACGAATTGGGTAAATTTTTTACTGTTCTAAATTTCTAAATTTTCCACCTTCCACACAGGCACCTTTGACGTGTTCATAGTGCAGTGCATTTGAATATGTTGCCACAGGTTGAGAAAATAGTCATTCTGATGAATGGAAAAATTGCTGACAGTGGGAATTTTTCTGTTTCCTATCGTAATTTTTCTGAAAATCTGAAATTCACATACTATAAGTAAGATTGTGTTTTGAGCTTTGTTTTGTCCAACAATGGATTTTGAACAAGGAAAATATTCTGTCTTTTTTTTTTAATTTTTGCAACACAATTCCGTGGTTTAAAGACTTTTGGAAGAATTCTTTTGAAAACATTATGGGAAAATATGTCTTTTTCCAACAATGTTTTTGACCCTTTCAAGGACAAATTCCATCATTTGATCAACATTTGATTTGTTTTCCGTCTATGTTTCTATCAGGTAGAGTCTAGGACTTTTATACTCCATCTTTGCTTCAAACTGTTTTTGGTATAATACCATAGAGTACATATGATGAGCCATGTACTTTAATGCATCTGCAAAAGGTTTCGACCCAGGTCAGCCTGCGCATTCTGGTCAGCCTGCGCATTCTGGTCAGCCTGCGCTTTCTGCGGAGACTGACTTGCATGGCTCAGTGGTAGAGTGTGGGACTCATAACCTGGAAGCCCGGGATTCGAGCCCCACCTGATCCACAGGGCTTTTCGTGGGTGTGTCCTTTGGCAAGACACTTCAAAGCCCTGGCCTAGTACTGGTAAAACCCAGAAAATACATTAATATGTGAGCTGTCGCCGTGATATGACTGAAATAATGTTGAAAGTGGCGTAAATTGCCATTCAATCAATCAATCTGGATGTCAAGGACCAGTCTATCTCACGATTAGGTTGGTTATTAGACAGAATGGAGGTTATGGATCCGCAATCGTACGATAACTTGCTTGGTGCAATGCATCAGGGAGATGATGTATCAAACCCCCTTTTCCTAGAGGGTAGCTCGTATATATTTGAGCCATGCTCTGTGAAAAGGGGGGTTAATGCATCTGTGAAAAGTATTGACCCAGGTCAGCCTGCGCAGTCCGCGCAGGCTGACCTGGGCCGAAACTTCTCACTATAGGTCAATTTTCTGTATGCCGAAGGACCTGCCTTCCTCTTGATCCAACTGGTTGTTAAAAAAATGTGACTATTGTGGATCCGTAATTATGTGACAGCCTGACTGCTATCATGCATTATGGAGATGCATTAAGCCCCCTTTTGCTAGAGCATGGCTCATTTCAATATTTATTTCAGGTGACTTTGCAATCCTCCTGAATGCAGGCATGAAGATAAAGAAGGCCGTGTTGTACAACTTTCTCTCTGCCACCATGTGTTACGTGGGGCTTGTGGTGGGGATATTTTTGGGTGAGAATACGTCCACACATACCTGGGTGTTTGCCTTTGCTGGAGGAATGTTTTTATACATATCACTTGTTGACATGGTAAGCAGTCTTAGCCGCCTAGCACAACACTTTGGTTCATGCTAAAGTGAGTTCCTGCGTTAAGGTGGAGTCGGCTAAATTGAAAGCACTTGTAGATGGCAAATACTAATCCAAGGATGGAATTTGTCTTACACACAGAAAACGAATTGGGAAAGGGAAAAAAAACAGGTTAACAGCACTGTCACATCTTCCTCCTTTACTTGAGGTTGTTGGAACATGGGATATTCAGTTTACTCTTTACCAAACAACAAAATCTTAGACTTTTCCAAATTGAAAGCATTTGCTGACATTGAAATAAATGTGACTCACAAATTAAAATTTGTTTTGGGAAGAGCAGAAAACACTGTGGGAAAAGGAGAAAATGCTGGTTACCAGCATTTTCTCCTTTTTCCTCAATGTTTTCAAATGCTTTCTCTTTCAGGGTTGTTAAAAGTCGGGATTGTCCTTTAGATACTTAAAAAATGTGATACTTGTACTTTGATCCTGTTTTATAATAGTATACTTATAGACTGAAGAACTATCTCAATTTGTATAAAGGACAGCCATTGACCCTGTCCCACACAATCCAAAGTCTAAAGACCCTGAGGATTGTCTGTTTGTATTGGAGTTTAAAGCTGTTTTAACACTCTAGGTCATGTCACGGCGGTCAGTGCACCGACACATGTGTTTCCTGGTTTTCTCACATCAGTACTGACAAGACTTTCTTTCCGAGTCACTGACTACTTTTCCCACATGCATCAGAGGTGAGAAGCAAAGAATCGCTGAAAAAAAAATTTTGCTTCATCTGGTTATCAAACTCGCAACCACCAGGTCATGAATCAGATAGGCTAACCATTAACTCTTTACTACACAATCCCGACTTTTAACAACCCTTGGGAAGATGCCTTTTGAAAACATTGTGGGAAAAAGGAGAAAATGCTGGTAACCAGCATTTTCTCCTTTGCCCGCAATGTTTTCTACCCTATCTTAGGCAAATTCCATTATTTTAGTCACATTTAAATTGTTGTCTGCAATTACTTTCAATTTGGACTAGTCTTAATTTTTAGTTGTGTGGTAAAGTGTTAAGCTACCCGGGCGAGCAGGCCCTTTTGAAATGGCCTTTTGAAGATCTTGTGCGAAAAGGAGAAAATGCTGATAACCAGCATTTTCTCCTTTTCACACAAGGTTTTCTACACTTTCACTAACAATAACGATCATTTCAGCTACAATTGTCGTCTGCAAATGCTTTCAATTTGGACTAGTCTAAAGTTTTATCATTCTGTAAAGGTTTAAGAGGAAACAAATAGCAACCTAATTTCTCAACAGTATGGAAACTGCTGTTGAAGAAGGAGTGCTAGTTATTGCTTGTTTTGAGTAATAATGATACAGAAGACAGAAAAGCTTCTTAACCCTTTACCACACAAGCCCAAGTTTTAACTACCCTTAAGAAGAAGGCTTTGGAAAAACATTGTGGGAAAAGGAAAATATACTGGTAACCATCATTTTCTTCTTTTGCCATAGTGTTTTCTATCCTTTAACTCTTTACCAAACGACAAAATTTTAGACTTGTCCTAATATTGAAAGCATTTGCTGGTTACCAGCATTTTCTTCTTTTCTCACAATGTTTTCTTATGCCCTTTTCGTTACGGTTGTTAAAAGTTGGTAAAGAGTAAAAAGACAAATTCTATCTTTTGAGCCACATTTAATTTGATGTCTGCAAATGCTTTTAATTTGGACAAGTCCACCATTTTGCCGTTTGGTAAAGAGTTAAAGTAAAAAAAAAAAAAAAACATTAGGTAAAGCAATCCTTTATCTAACAATTCCCATATTTTGGTCAAACAAACCCTGAGGAAGAAGACTTAATAAACATTTGGGAAAAAAAATAGGGAAAAAGTAGTAAAGGCTGATTATCAACATTTCCCTTTTCTCGCTATATTTTTAACCCTTTCAATGATAATTTTCATCACTCCATCCAAAATTTATCTGTCCTCTGCAAAAGCTTTACTTTGGTCTCATGCTTTTCCTGTATGTTTTTTAAAAGTCTTTTTTCATAGAATTGTTAAACAAGGGACCGATTAGTAAAGAGTTTTGGAATCAGAACACAGTTGACCCGTGCTCTGGTAAAAGGGGGCTTAATCCATCTCTGTGATGTATTAAAGCAATTAAGCCATCACGTAATTATCTCCGTAGTGCATTAAAGCAATCAAGCCATAACATAATTATGGATCCATAATACCCACTTTCTTGAACAACAGACTCAATCATGAGGTCCTTGGACATACAGAAAATTGACCAATAGCGAAAAGTTTGGGCCCAGCTCGTACCTCGCAGGCTGACCTGTGTCGATACTTTTCACAGATGCATTAAGTCCCCTTTTCAGAGAGCATGGCTGAAATACATTTGAAAACATCATAGCATGAGGAGAAACAAACAGTTTCAGCATTCAGAAAATTGTCTTCATAACTGGTCTGCCACAAGAAGGAAGTGTAAAGGTCTTTGACCTGAATTGATTATGTCAACACAGACAAAATGGGTTTATTTTATTCTTACAGATGCCGGAAATGAACAGCGCTGGTGAGTCCGAAGACAGCAAAGCCATCGGCGGCACCTGGGTATTTTTCCTGCAGAACGCTGGCCTAATTGTTGGACTTGGGCTCATGTTAATCATGGCCGTCTACGGAGGAAATCTAGAGGAAGCCATACATAACTTGTGAGATGTAGACAAATCGAAGTCTCATTTTGTAGAGTCATGTTTGCAGTTGTTCTGGTGGGTAATTATCCTTCACTCCTTGTGCTTTATGAAGAAAAATGTGAATTTCATGAAAATTTTGCAATCCTGTTTTTGATATTTCCATCAAAAACAGGTAGTATCCAAATTCTATCTGAAAGAAAACTCCTGGGTAAGAGAAGTAACTCTGTTACCAGATGATATAGAGGATAATTTTTTCGGTGTATAATCGCAATTTCTTTCATTGAGTGAAAAGTAAAGTATATTTTCACGAGTGGCAAAGCCACAAGTGAAAATATGGCCTTTGCTTTTCACTCGATGAAAGAAATTTCACTCATACAGTAAAATAAACAGTTACCCTGTTTCTTTCATACTCTTAACTTTAACATTTCTTTTCAAGTCTGAATTTTGCTAGTCGTGCGATTTCAAGCGAAGTAGATCTCTTCCGTCTAGTTGGATATGGGCTAGCTGTACTAATGAAGTCATGAGTTATGTTGACTGTGTCATAAAATGTGAAGTTCACCCACGAAAAATTCATTCATGATCCATAAATATCGGTGGCATGTCAAAAATAAAAGTTAGACATTCACTGATGAATTATAACATTCCCCAGTGAATTATAAGGATATAATTCACTGCTAGATTTCTTTAAACTACTGAAAAGCATGGAAGAAGAAAAATATTAGGTGTCTGTTTTGTAAAGATTTGTAGGCATCAAAATGGGACTGTCTCAAACACCTGAGTTTGTCTCTGAAAGGGTAGAAAATATTGTGGGAAAATAGAAAATGCTGGTAACCAGCGTTTTCTCCTTTCTCACAATAATTTCAAATGTGTGCTTCCTCTGGGTTGTTTAACTCTTTACCATACGACAAAGTTTCATACTTGTGCAATACTAAAGCATTTGCAGACGACAAATTAAATGTGGCTCAAATTGTGGAAGTTTTCTTTTGATAGAGTAGAAAACATTGTTGATATACAGAGGATTAACCCTTTACCAGACAACAACATTTTAACCTTGTCCAAATTGAAAGTATTTGCAGACGACAATTTCACTGTGGCTGAAATGGTGCAATTTTTCTTTGATCGGGTAGAAAACATTGTGGGAAAAGGAGAAAATGCTGGTTACCAGCATTTTCTCCTTTTCCCACAATGTTTTCAAAGGCTTCTTTCCCATGGTCATTAAAAGGCAGCATTGTGCATTTAAAGGTTAAAGAGTAAAAGGGTTAAAGGGTAAAGATGAT
The DNA here is from genome assembly GCA_945859785.2 of Tridacna gigas. Lineage (NCBI taxonomy): Eukaryota > Metazoa > Mollusca > Bivalvia > Cardiida > Cardiidae > Tridacna > Tridacna gigas. Next base: position 54,595,067 of record OX244038.2, read on the forward strand.
TGTATGTTGGGGGATTTTAATTAGTTGAAAGACTTTGAAATTCAAGTTTTATCGTCTTATGTGCTAAAATTTTACTTTATCTCAACATATAATTTCTTTTTTGTGTGCATTTATGTTGATCATTTACAAAATGATTTAAAGAAATTAATTTTTTAGCAGGGCATAGAATGCCTGTTAGATCTATATTTTTAAATTGTTTTAAACAGTTACAACAACCCTGTGGAAAAAAGGTTTTGAAAACATTGTGGGACATGCAGAAAATGCTTTCTACCACAATGTTTAGTGTTTACTACCTTTTTATCAAAGACATGCTATTATTTGAGCCACATTTGGGTTGTGGTCAGAGATGTTGCCTGAAAAGTGTAGAAAACATTGTGGGAATAGGAAAAAATGCTGGTTACCAGCATTTTTTCCTATTCCCACGCTGTTTTCAAAAGCCCTCTTCCTCAGGCTTGTTAAAACACAGGATTGTGTGGGAAACGGTTAGGTGGACAGAAATCAAGTTAAATAGTAAATTTTTATCTACATACATATGGGAAAAAAAATGTTAATGTAAGTACAGGTGTAAGCGAGTTGACCCTTTGTTTGTGTTTTAAGTTGTTTATCGTCTGAAAGTCTGTGCATTGGTGAACTATTTACGGGGATGGGTAGAATATCAGTTTTTGTACACAGCACGACAGAGATTAAGAAAATCCAGGTAATTGGTCAAATTATTTAGGGCATTCCCTATCCCTGTACATGATGGATTTCCTGCTAGCATCTAACTCTGTACCAAATGATAAAAGTTTGGACATATCAAAATCTAAAGCCAACATCATATTAAATTTTGCTTAACCTTTACCACACAATCCCAACTTTTAATGACCCTGAGGAAAAAGCCTTTTGAAAACATTGTGGGAAAAGGAGAAAATGTTGGTAAACAACATTTTCTCCTTTTCCCACAATGTTTACTACTCTATGAAGAACAAATTTTGTCATTTGAGCCACCGGCAATTTGTCATCTGCAAAGGATTTCAATTTGGACCTGTCTAAATTATTGTTGTTTGGTAAAGACTTAAATACTGAAAATTGTCTTTGAAAAGGTAGAAAACAATGAGGGAAAAGGAGAAAAATGCTGGTTACTCCTTTTTTAAAATGGTTTTCACAAGGCCTCTTCCTTAGGGTCGTTAAAACTCAGGATTGCTGGGTAAAGGGTTATTGTGGGTAGTTTCTTGGGTTTGACACTAATTTGAACAATATCTCCTTTTCCCATGTTGTTTTCAAAAGGCCTCTTTCTCTAGATTGTTTAAACTCGGAATTGTGTGGTACAGGGATAGGTTGTAAAACTTGTTCCAGTATCACTATGTAATATAACTAGATTTTAACCCAATATAAAATAGTTTCTTATCAAAGTTCTTTTTAACACTTTACCACAATATCCTGAGTTTCAACGACCCTGATCAAGAAGCCGTTTGAAAACATTGTGGGAAAAGGAGAAAACATTTGAAACTCTATCAAAGACAAATTCCATAATTAGAACCACATTAAATTTGTTGTCTGCAAAGGCTTTCAGTTTCGACAAGTCTACATTTTTGTCATATGGTAAAGGGTTAAATATGTGACCGATTTTGCCACCCCTGAGGTCAACTGTTTTCTATAGTGATAAAGGGAAAATGGATTAAAATTCTTGTCTGAAAACCATAAGGCCTGGAGAGTTGACATTTTAAATGAACTGCTGATGTTTTATCAAAAGTATTATCTTCCTAGGGTTAGAGGTGGTCCAACCTTGGAGTTCAGATAATTTATGTAGAGTTTTGTAGACAGGAAAATTGAAAAATGTCCTCTTAACTGGAGCCATACGGCTTAGAGCATCAATATTTGGTATGGGGCGTAATCTTATGATCCTTTAATGGTTAACCTTTTCCCACATTACAACTTTTAGATTCGTCCAATTCAAAACATCTACAGATGACAATTTCAAAATTGGCCCAAGTTGAGTTTAAGTTCTCTGATAGGATAGAAACCATTGTGAGTAGAAAATGCTGGTTATTCAGCATTTTCTCCTTTTCCCACTATGTCTTCAAAGTCTGTCTTTCTTGATAAAACTTAGGACCGTTTGGTTAAGGGTTAACCCTTTAGCTAATAGTCCCATGGTTAAGGGTTAACCCTTTAGCAAATAGTACCAATAGTCCCTTGGATTATGACCCCCAAGGAAAATGGCTTTTGGAAACAGTTTTGGGGAATGGTGAAAATTCTAGTGGCAAGTGTTTTCAGTGTAGCCTACACTGATTGCGACCCTTTTAAAGATAAAACTCGTCATTTGAACCACACAGAGCTCCAGATTAGAGGGAGTGATGGAATTCTAAATTCAGTGTTTCTCTTCCAAAACCCTATGTTGTTGGTACTCATTAGAATCGTCTTGATGAGACGATTCTAATGAGTACCCATTACATAGGGTTTGGTGGAGAATAATCAATATTTTCACTTTTGAAATCAAAATCACTCCCTCTATCTGGAGCTCTGACCCCAGTTAACACTTTACCACACAACAAAAGTTAAGACTGATGCATAGTGAAAGCCTTTACAGACGGCATGGTGAATATGGTACAAATAATGGAATATGTCTGTGAAAGGTTAGAATCAGTCGTGGGAAAAGGAGAAAATGCTGCTTACCATTTGTATTCTGCTATTTTTCGAAGAAATTATCAAGGTATTGACCTAGCCCGATAGTCCCGTCATGTGAAAACTTGGACATATCTCTGATATTACGGAAGATACCTGTAGTTAACATGACATTGCCTATCTCTGTTATTACTGGCAGTACAAGTACTCACATGACATTTTCTCTCTGCATGTATGTAATTACTGAAGATACACATATTTTCATGACAATTTTTATCTCTGTTACAGCCTACTTCATTAAACCTTTCCCAAACGACAAATTTTTGACTGGTCCAAATTCAAAGAGTTTGACAATTTTAGATTTGATGAAAATGGCAGAAAGGTCTCAAAAAGGGTAGAAAACACTGTGGGAAAAGGAGAAATTGCTCGTTACGAGCAATTTCTCCTTTTCCCACAGTGTTTTCAAAAGACTTGTACTGCAGACACGTGAAAACCAGGGCTTGTTTGGGAAAGGGTTAAACCTGATCCTGACCTTTATCCTGAATATATAATTAGGCATATAAATACAAGTATGATTATTATTGGGGAAGTTTAGTTCGCTTTCGTGGAAGTTATGGAAGACTTGAGCTAGTTGTCTGTTAGGTACTTACATACACAGCAATTTAATTCGTGCATAACATACAAAATATTTCCATGATCATTCGGGACATATGTGGAAGGCAGCCCTGTGTAGTGCCGAGGGTAAAAATAGAATTTTAATTTATGTAAATGATGTTGACCTGGATCAGGTTAAATGATGTGGGCTGTATAACTAAAGATACAAGTACATGTATATACAGCAACTTCAAACTTGTGCTAGTTGTTGGAATCTAAGGGGGAACCAGTGACACAAGGGCATATAACCATCTAAACATTTTGACACAATTAAACCCCTTTCTCATTTGATTTTTTTTTTTTTTTTTCACTGAAAAGCACCTGTGGTGCTTTTGTTGATATTATTTTCAGTCGAGTCATATAGAAAAATCACAATCATCTTACTTTATTTGTAATTAAAATGTGAGCCATGCTGTGGCAAAAGGGGGCTTAATCCATCTCCGTAATCCATGATACCAACCAAACCATCACATAATTATGGATCCACAATAGCCACTTTTCTTAACAACCGACTGAATCATGAAATAGACTGATCCTTTGGCATAATGAAAATTGACCAATAGCGAAAAGTTTCTGCCCAGGTTAGCCTGTGCAGGCTGACCTGGGTCAATACTTTCGCAGATGCATTTAGCCCCCTTTTCACAGAGCATTGCTCATTTCTTTATTGTAAATCAGGGTTTTCCCTCAACTTACTCATACAGGGATCATTTGACCCCTGGAATGACTTGACTCTCTACCAAAAATTACTTGGATTTAATGATCCCGACAAAAAAATCTTTTGAAAAATTTTGGGTAAAAAGGAGAAAAGGATGGTAACTAGCATTTTTTCCTTTCCCTTAAATGTTCTGTACCCTTTCGAAAGCAGATCCCATGATTTAGGTCCTGTCTGATATTTGAGTATTCATAGAAAATTTGGGGGTCCAGATTAAAAGAAACAGGGAGTCAGGGAAAACCTTGTATAATCCATCAGTTTGAAATCATCTCAAGCACAGCACTAATGTCAAAGCTGTGTTAATGCAATACTGAAGCCCAGGCATTATCCTAAAATCACACAATTTTTATTTTTCCCATCAGGATGACTGCTTGCTTACTGTTACGATCCTTTTAGTGCCGAATCCACATTCATTTGCTAATACAGATAGTGTAGATCAAGATCAAGCTGCTTAGAACGTGTGGCCATGTCTTGATTTTCACTTTCCTCTTCTTTTTCAGGTAGTAGTATTCTGACGAAAAAAAGCTTTGAAATTACATTCCATGCAACTTAAGTAGTGACAAAAATGAACATTTGTTTTCCGCTACAAGGATTACGCCTTAACCCTATACTGCACAATGCAACCTTTTAACGACCCTGGGATTGAGGCCTTTTGAAAGTATTCAGCATTTTCTCCTTGCCCCACAATGTTTTCTCCCCTATCAAAGAAAAATTGCACTGTTTGAGCCACACTGAAATCGTCTTCTGCAAATGCTTTCGATTTGGACAAGGCTAAAATTTTGTCTCTTGGTTAACTCTTTACCAAACGACAAAATACTAGACTTGTCTGAATTGAAAGCATCTGGAGACGACAAAATAAATGCGACTCAAAAACTGAAATTTGCTTTTGGTAGGATAGAAAAGATTGTGGGAAAAGGAGAAAATGCTGGTTACCAGCATTTTCTCCTTTTCCCACAATGTTTTCAAAAGGCCTCTTTTCCAGGGTTGTTAAAAGTTGGGATTGTGTAGTAAAGAGTCAAGGGTTAGCTCTGTACCAAATGACAAATTTTTAGATGGGCTCAAATTGAAAGCATTTGCAGACGACAGATGTGCCTCATTTTTTATTTTCATGCTCATGTTATAACTAACTTAGACAGAGATTTTTTTTCCTTTTTGCCCGTATGTTTTTCGAAATCGCCCATCTACGTATAAATGTATTGAACTTTTAAAATCCCAAGACAAAAACATTAAAAAAAACTGCAGTCTACGTCAAACTTGCAATCGCAAAACGACTGGAAATATTGTAATTAATTGATCTTAAATATTAACTCTCTACTGCTTATTTTGTATTTCTAACCATAATACTTTTCAACTTATTTCTTTCCTATATGTCTTTTTTGTAACATCTTGATAGTATCCCCATGTACCACATTGTTTTTGTATATATTGTAGTGCAACTAACGATGTATTTTGTACAAGTCAAAATAAAATTCCATTATGTTCTGTTCTGTTCTTAAAAATGGTTTTCATCTGTAAAGGGTAGAATACATAGTGGGCAAAGGAGAAAATGCTGGTTGCTAGCATTTTCTCCTATTCCCCCTATGTTTTCTATAGGCTTCTTTGCCGGTTGTTAAAACCCAGGATTGCCCAGTAAAGGGTTAACCAAATGATCCAGAGTTATTCAGCCCTGCAGGAGATTTAGGAATTTATTGTGAAAAAAGAAAATGCTGGTAACCAGAGAGTTCTCCTCTTCATACATTTGCTACCCTTCAAAGACAAATTACAATGTTTGAGCCCCATTTGATATATTATCTGAAAATGCTTTCAATACATGGTTCAAATGATGTAATATGTTTCAGAAAGGATAGAAAACATTGCAGGAAAAGGAGGAAATGCTGGTTTTCAAAAGCCTTCTTTCCTAGGTCGTTAAAACTCTGGACTGTTTGGTAGGATTACCTGTTAAAGTAGATTTTTAGACAATAAGGCAGCACCTAATGAGGATTATTTCTCATATGAAGCCTCCTTCAGAAAACAATGTGGCAAAAGTATATATTAGTTTGCTCATTATGAGTTATCTTATTCTTTCATATCAATGTTTTTACTGATATTCCTGGCCTGCACGGATAGCTCAGTGGTTAGCATATCCGACTTGTGACCTTGTGGTTGCGTGTTCGATACCCAGTTGAGGCAAACTTCCTTTTAGGTGATTTTTTGCCTCTCACCTCTAATGCATGTGGGAATGGTAGTCGGTGGCTTTGGAAAGAAAGTTGTGTTAGTACTGGTGTGAGAAAGCCAGGAAACACATGGGTGTGCCACTGACTGCCATGATATGACCTGAGCTGTTAAAATGGCGTTAACTCCAATACAAACAAGCAAACAAACTGGTATTCCTGTAGTGAAACTTCAACCTTAACTCATAGTGAATAATAATCTAAAATTTATTTTGCAAATTTAATGTTATTAACTCCTTCAGGGCCTAGTATGTATACCCGACCTCTTTCGATAGCTCAGAAAGACTGTAGTCTTAGTGGCATGACAGACAAAAGCAGATGGTACTGATTCAATAGACTCTACACTTTCTTTGCACTCTGGTCTTGATCTGTGCCATCTGAGAAAGCAGCTTTTGGCCTTTGGTGCTGAAAGGGTTAAGTTTTTTTAAATTTGTTTCTTGGGTAATGCATAAGATAATCATTTAATATGGTAGACTCTGCTAGTTTTCATACTGTAATATTGTCAGATCATTCTAATTGGGGAATTTGTTAATGTACATATGGGTCATATAATATACATTTGAGCCACACTCTGGCAAAAGGAGGCTTAATGCATCTCTGTGATGCATTGTACCTATCAAGCAATCACTTAACCCTTTCCCAAAGGACAAATTTTGGACTGGTCCAAATTGAAAGAGTTTGCAGACGACAATTTTAAATTTGATGAAAATGGCGGAAAGTTCTCCAAAAGGGTAGAAAACACTGTGGGAAAAGGAGAAATTGCTCTTTATGAGCAATTCCTCCTTTTCCCACAGTGTTTTCAAAAGACTTGTACTGCAGACACGTGAAAACCAGGCTTGTTTGGGAAAGGGTTAGTACGGTAGACTCTGCTAGTTTTTATACTGTAATATTGTCAGATCATTCTAATTGGGGATTTTTTAATGTACATATGGGTCATATAACATACATTTGAGCCACACTCTGGAAAAAGGGGGCTTAATGCATCTCCATGATGCATTGTACCTATCAAGCAATCACTTAACCGAGGATCCGTAAGAGCCAGTTTTTTTAAACAGCCGACTTAATCATGAGGTAGAAAGATCCTTGGACATACAGAAAATTGACCGATAGCGGAAAGTTTCGGCCAAGGTCAGCCTGCGCAGACTGCGCACGCTGACCTGGGTCAATATTTTTCGCAGATGCATTTAGCCTCCTTTTCACAGAGCATGGCTCATTTTTAGAATTCGTGTTTAAGCTGGTGGTCAGATGACAGACAAAATGCTGTCATGTATGGATTCTGGGAGGGAAATATTATTCGTGGGTCCTACATGTATTTATGTGTATTCTTGCATTTTTAGCTCACCTTAGCACAACGTGCTAAAGGTGAGCTATTGTGATCGCCCTATGTCTGGCGTCCGGCGTCCGTCGTCCGTCAACAATTTCTTTAAACATCTTCTTCTCCTAAACCACTGGGCCAATCTTGATGAAACTTGGCAGGGATGTTCCTTGGGTGAAGCTCTACCAAAATTGTTCAAAGAATTGAATTCCAACAACAACTCTGGTTGCCATGGCAACAAAAAGGAAAAAAAAGCAAAATCTTTGAAAATCTTCTTCTCTGAAACTAGAAAGCGCAGAGCTTTGATATTTGGTATGTAGCATCTCCTAGTGGACCTCTACCAAGTTTGTTCATTTGATGCCCCTGGGGTCAAAACTGGCCCCACCCCGGGGGTCACAAGTTTGAGCATAGTAACAAAGAAGGAAAACTTTAAAAATCTTCTTCTCTGAAACTAGAAGGCGCAGAGCTTTGATATTTGGTATGTAGCATCTCCTAGTGGACCTCTACCAAGTTTGTTCATTTGATGCCCCTGGGGTCAAAACTGGCCCCGTCCCGGGGGTCACAATTTCCAACATAGCAACAAAGAAGGAAAACTTTAAAAATCATCATCTCTGAAACTGGAAAGCGTAGAGCTTTCATATTTGGTATGTAGCATTGCCTAGTGGACCTCTACCAAGTTTGTTCATATGATGCCGCTGGGGTCAAAACTGGCCCCACCCCGGGGGTCACAAGTTTGAGCATAGTAACAAAGAAGGAAAACTTTAAAAATCTTCTTCTCTGAAACTAGAAGGCGCAGAGCTTTGATATTTGGTATGTAGCATCTCCTAGTGGACCTCTACCAAGTTTGTTCATTTGATGCCCCTGGGGTCAAAACTGGCCCCGCCCCGGGGGTCACAATTTCCAACATAGCAACAAAGAAGGAAAACTTTAAAAATCATCTTCTCTGAAACTGGAAAGCGTAGAGCTTTCATATTTGGCATGTAGCATCTCCTAGTGGACCTCTACCAAGTTTGTTCATATGATGCCCCTGGGGTCAAAACTGGCCCCGGCCCGGGGGTCACAATTTCCAACATAGGAACAAAGAAGGAAAACTTTAAGAATCATCTTCTCTAAAACTAGAAGGCATAGAGCTTTGATATTTGGCATGAAGCATCTCCTAGTGGACCTCTACCAAGTTTGTTTATATAATGCCCTTGGGGTCAAAACTGGCCCTGCTCTGGGGGTCACAAGTTCAAACATAGCAACAAAGAGGGAAAACTTTAAAAATCATCTTCTCTGAAACTGGAAGGCGTAGAGCTTTGATATTTGGTATGCAGCATTGCCTAGTGGACCTCTACCAAGTTTGTTCATATGACGCCCCTGGGGTCAAAACTGGCCCCAACCCGGGGGTCACAATTTCCAACATAGTAACAAAGAAGGAAAACTTTAAAAATCTTCTTCTCTGAAACAGGAAGGCATGGAGATTTGATATGTAGTATGTAGCATCTTCTAGTGTGGATCTCTACCAAGTTTGTGCATATAATGCCCTTGGGGCAAAAGTTGGCCCAGCCCAGGGGGTCACAAGTTCGAACATAGGAACAGAGAAGGAAAACTTTAAGAATCATCTTCTCTGAAACTGGAAGGCGTAGAGCTTTGATATTTTGTATGTAGCATCGCCTAGAAGACCTCTACTAAGTTTGTTCATATGATGTCCTTGGGGTCAAAACTGGCCCTGCCCCGGGGGTCACAAGTTCAAACATAGCAACAAAGAGGGAAAACTTTAAAAATCATCTTCTCTGAAACTGGAAGGCGTAGAGCTTTGATATTTGGTATGTAGCATTGCCTAGTGGACCTCTACCAAGTTTGTTCATATGATGCCCCTGGGGTCAAAACTGGCCCCGCCCGGGGGGTCACAATTTCCAACATAGGAACAAAGAAGGAAAACTTTAAAAATCTTCTTCTCTGAAACAGGAAGGCATGGAGCTTTGATATGTAGTATGTAGCATCTTCTAGTGTGGATCTCTACCAAGTTTGTGCATATAATGCCCTTGGGGCAAAAGTTGGCCCAGCCCCGGGGTCACAAGTTCGAACATAGGAACAGAGAAGGAAAACTTTAAGAATCATCTTCTCTGAAACTGGAAGGCGTAGAGCTTTGATATTTTGTATGTAGCATCGCCTAGAAGACCTCTACTAAGTTTGTTCATATGATGCCCTTGGGGTCAAAACTGGCGCAGCCCTGGGGGTCGCAACTTTAAAAATAAGAACAAAGAAGGAAAACTTTAATTTTTTTTTTCTCTTAAATGGGAAGGCATAGAGCTTTGATATTTGGTATGTAGCATCTCCTAGTGGACTTCTACCAAGTTTGTTCCAAGGATGCTGCTTGGGTCAGAACTGGCCCAGCCCCTGGGGTCACAAGTTCGAACATAGGAACAAAGAAGGAAAACTTTAAAATTCTTCTTTTCTGAAACCGAAAGGTGTGGAGCTTTGATATTTGGTATGTTGCATCTCAGAGTGGACCTCTACCAAGTTTGTTCATATGATGCCCCTGGGTCAAAACTGGCCCCGCCCCAGGGGTCACAAGTTCGAAGATAGGAACAAAGAAGGAAAACTTTAAATTTCTTTTTCTCTTAAACGGGAAGGTGTAGAGCTTTGATATTTGGTATGTAGCATCTCCTAGTGGACCTTTACCAAGTTTGTTCCAAGGATGCTGCTTGGGTCAAAACTGGCCCAGCCCCGGGTGTCACAAGTTGTTCGAACATAGGAACAAAGAAGGAAAACTTTAAAATTCTTCTTTAAAACTGGAAGGCGTAGAGCTTTGATATTTGGTATGTAGTGATCCTCTTCTAAGTTTGTTTGCCCATCTAAGTACAACAAGTTCATTGAGTTCAAAATTGGGTCATCTTGGGTCATAAACTAGGTTACTAGGTCAAATTAAAGAAATACCTTGTTGGCACTCTCGAGGCCACATTATTTGCTCAATTGCCTTGAAAATTAGTTAGAAAGTTTGTCTTTATAAAGTCTCACATAAGATTAATTTGGGTCAACTTGGGTCATAAACTAGTTTACTGGGTCAATTTAAAGAAATACCTTGTTTGCACTCTAGAGGCCACATTTATTGCTCAAATGACCTGAAATTTGGCCAGAATGTTTGTCTTGATGAAATACCAGATGAGTTTGGATTTGGGTCACCTGGAACCATAAACTAGGTCACTAGGTCAAATTAAAGAAATTCCTTGTGGGCACTCTAGAGGCCACATTATTTGCTTAATTGCCTTGAAAATTGGTCAGAATGTTTGTCTTTATTAAATCTCACATGAGTCTTAATTTGGGTCAACTGGGGTCATAAACTAGGTCACTTGGTCAAATTAAAGAAATAGCTAGTGGGCACTCTAGAGGCCACATTTATTATTCAGTTGATTTGAAAATTGGGTAAAATGTTTCTTTTGATATAGTCCAAGACCAGTTCAAATTTGGGTCACCTGGGGTCATAATCTAGGTCACTAGGTCAAATTAAAAAAATACCTTTAGGGCACTCGAGGCCACATTTTTTGCTCACTTGACTTGAAAATTGGTCAGAATGTTTGTCTTCATGAAATTTGAGTTTGAAATTGGGTCACCTGCGGTCAAAAACTAGGTCACATGGTCAAATTAAAGAAATACCTTTAAGGCACTCTACTAAGGTGAGCGACCCAGGGCCATCATGGCCCTCTTGTTTCTTAACCTTTTACCTAGCCGCAAAATTTTAGACTAGTCCAAATTCAAAGCTTCTGCAGATAAGCAAAGTAAATGTGACTCAAAAACTGAAATTCTTTTGTGGTAGTATAGAAAACAATATGGTAAAAGGAGAAAATGCTGGTTACCAGCATTTTCTCCTTTATCCACTATGTTTTCAAAGGCTTTTTCTTCAAGGTCGTTAAAACTCATGATTGTGTGGGAAAGGGTTAATAGGAAAGGTCAGAGGGGCCCTGCAAGGGCAGGCAAGTCATCAAAATTTGCCTCAAAATTTGAAATTTGTTTCAGGAGGGGTAGAAAACATTGTGGGAAAAGGAGAAAACGCTGGTTTCCAGCATTTTCTCCTTTTCCCGCAATGTTTTCAAATGCCTTCAGGGGCATTAAAACTCTGGATAATGTGTTGTAAAGGGTAAAACAGGTGGCATGTATATTACAAGTGGACACCAAGACAAGTTTCATTGTATTTAGTGCTGTGTAAGATATTTTGTTGTATAAATGTACCTAATTTGGCATTGTAACTTGAGGGGTATTTTAACTCTTTACCAAACAACAAAATTTTAGACCAGTCCAAATTGAAAGCAGTTGCAGACGACAAAATAAATGTGAATGAAAAATTGAAATTTGTTTTTGAAAGGGTAGAAAACATTGTGGGAAAGGGAGAAAATGCTGGTTACCAGCATTTTCTCCCATTCCCACAATGTTTTCAAAAGGCTTCTTTCTCAGGGTCGTTAAAAGTCGGGATTGTGTGGTAAAGAGTCAAAGGTGTAACCATTATCATACAAAGAGGTTTGGCTTCTCACTGGTAAATGTATAAAAAGGATCAATATATCCTTTGGGCAATAGTAAAACAAACTTTTGGAACAGGGTCTGGTTTCACAAAAAAAACCTTAAGTCTGTTACTTTACTCAAATCTGCAAACAGACCTATTTTCTTACCCTAAGTTGAGTTCGTTATTTCAGATGCATTTCACTAACATTAACAGACTGTAGTAATGTTCTCAAATCCTGAGTTGACACCATGTTTCAGACTCAACTAGGCAAAATAATGGACTTCAGTCAATTGACAAACTTAAGTTTGTTATTTTGCCGAGTTGAGTATGAAACATTGTGTCAACACAGGACTTGAGAATGTTACAGAAGTCTGTTGATGTTAGTGAAATGTGTCTTGAATAACAAACTTAAGTCTGAAAATAAGTTTGTTTGCAGATTTGAGTAAAATAACAGACTTAAGTTTTTTTTCTGTGAAACCAGTCCGAGGGCCCAGTTTCAACAAAAAAAACAAAAAAAAAAGTCTCCGAAACTTATTTTACTCGAATCTACTAACAGTCCCAGGTTCCTACTTTTGTCGAGTCTCTTATTTGAGATACATTTCACAAACATCAATAGAGTGTAGTAACTCTCTCAAATCCTCAGTTTAAACAAGGTTTCAGACTCGAGTGTGCCCAAAAAAATGCCTTTACTCAGTCAACAGACTTAAATCCAATATATTGCTGAGTTTAGTATGGAAAGTTTTGTCAACTGAGGGTTTGAGAACATTACATAAGTCTGCATATCTTAGTGAAATATGTCTAAAATAACAAACTCAATGTAGGTCAGAATAATAAATTAGCGGATTTAGGTAAAATAAGGGACTTGTTTCGTAAAACTGGGACCAGAGTTCTGGCACAATAAATCTTTCATAATCAGTTTATAGTATACTTTGTTCTTTGGAATACAGGTGTAAAATAATAATATTTTACACCTGTACGAAAAAAAGAAACCACATATAACAACAATATTGTAATATCAGACTCATCCATTGATATAGTTTGTTCTGTAGCAATGTTTGAAATACTTAATATGTTAAGATGACATTTTTGACAAGTAAAGGTATATAATTATGTGGCTTTTCTGTTGTGTTTTTTTGTTAACCCTTTACCACCAAATCCTGAGTTTTAACGACCCTTAAGAAAAAGTCTTCTGAAAACCATGTGGGAAAAGGAGGAAATGCTAGTAACCAAAATTTTCTCCTTTTCCCACAAGGTTTTTTACACTTTCACAGACAATAACAATCATTTCAGCTAAACCTGATGCGTCTTCAGATGCTTTAACCCTTTACCACACAATCCTGACTTTTAAAGACCCTGAGAAAGAAGCCTTTTGAAAACATTGTGGGAAAAGGAGAAAATGCTGGTAACTAGCATTTTCTCCTTTTCCCAGAATGTTTTCTACCTTTGCCAAAACAAATTTCAATTTTTGAGACGCATTTAATTTGTCGTCTGCATTTGCTTTTAATTTGGGCCAGTCTAAAATTTTGTTGTTTGGTAAAGAGTTAAATTTGGACAAGTTTAAAATTTTGTTGTTTGGAAAAGAGTTAATGTCCCTCCAACAACATTGCATCAAATTTGAGAACATTCTTGTGGATTACAAAAAGTACATGTACACCAAAAATCGGCACTGATCTCTTCACCAGATTACATAACTCAACTTGATGGGTCCTCAGCTATAAAGGTATCTCCATGCAAACTATTAACCCTTTCCCATACAATCCTGACTTTTAACAACCCTGAGAAAGAAGCCTTTTGAAAACATTGTGGGAAAAGAAGAAAATGCTGGTAACCAGCATTTTCTCCTTTTCCCACAATGTTTTCTACCCAAAGACAGAAATAATTATTTGAGTCGCGTCTAAACTGTTGTCTGCAAATGCTTGCAAAATTTGGACAAGTCTTAAGATTTTGTTGGTTCGTAGAGTTAAAGGATGTAGCAGAACACAAAATTTCAAACGGGCAAAATCTCATATGAACAGAAGGACCACCATGGCCATAACACAAAACACCGGTCTGGTCTATAACAAATAAACTATAACTGGAAAATACAATTTCTACCAATATTTAAGTCCTAGAAAGCTTAACTCGTCACCAGAAGACTTGCCATGTTATAATTATTTGAGGATGCTCTGTGGAAAGTGGGCTTAACCCTTTACCACACAATCCTGACTTTTAACGACCCAGAGAGAGAAGGCTTTAGAAAACATTGTGGGAAAAGAAGAAAATGCTGGTCACCAGCATCTGCTTCTTTTCCCACAATATTTGCTAACCTTTCACAGGCACATCCTTTTATTTTTGTCACATTCATTATACGGTCTGCAAATGCTTTTTATTTGGATGAGTCTAAAATTTTGTCATTTGGTACAGGGTCAATGCATCTGCAAAAAGTATAGACCCAGGTCAGCCTGTTGGTCATTTTCTTTTTTCCACAATGTTTTCCAAACTTTTTTCCCCCCAGTCATGAATACCCCAATTGTTTGGTCAGGAGTCAGGGAATTACAAATTAAGACAGTGGACAGTGTGATCAGGATGACACCTGAATTTTAAGTCTGATCGTGGATCTACACTGTCCAATCTTTTGTGAGACATTCTGTAATAAATGTTGCAGACGTTGAAGATCCTAGATCAGACTATACCAGCTGTACAGTCTGATCTAGATCTACACTAGCCTCTAAAGGCCTTGAAATTGTGAAAGGCACTCGAACTCTTTATCACACAATCCCCTGTTTTAATGACATTAACTCTTTACCAAACGACGAAATTTTAGACTGGCCCAGATTGAAAGCATTTGCAGACAATATTAAATTATGCTGAAATTATAGCAATTGTCTGTGAAAGTGTAGAAAACCTTATGGGAAAAGGAGAAAATGGTGGTTACCAGCATTTTCTCCTTTTCCCACAATGTTTTCAAAGGCTGTTTCCTCAGGGTCATTAAAACTCGGGATTGTGTGGTAAAAAGGAAGAAAGCTTTTGAAAACTTTACTGGCAAAGGAGAAAATGCAGTTTACCAGCAGTTTCTGTTTTCCACCATGTTTTCTTTCCGGTCACAGACAAATAATTCATATGGGCCACATTTAACTCTTTCCCAAACAACAAAATTCTAGGCTTGTCCAAACTGAAAGCATTTGCAAACAGCAAATAAAAGTGACTCAAAAGTTGTTTTTGGAAGGGTAGAAAACTTTGCATTTTCCACTTTTCACACAATGTTTTCAAAAACCTGGTTTCCCCAGGGTCCATATTCACCAACCATTCTTAAGAATTTTCTTAGTCTTGTTCTCCAAAATTTTCTACTTTTGACAATAACACAACTTCTGACTGGCTAAACCATTTGGTTTAGCCAATCAGAAGCTGTGTTACTTTCAAACATAGAAAATCTTAAAGAACAAGACTAAGAATATTCTTAAGAATAGTTGGTTAATACGGACCCAGGTTGTTGAAAGTCAAGATTGTTTGGTAAAAGGGTAAACTTGTTGCCTGCAAATGCTCTCAATATTGGCAAAGTCCAAAACACACGTTTTGTGGTAAGTAGTAAACTCCTTACCAAACGACAAAATTTTAGACTTGTCCAAATTGAAAGCATTGGCAGACGAAAAAATGAATTTGACTAAAGAATGAGATCTGCTACAAGAAGGTCAGAAAACATTGAGGGAAAAGGAGAGAATGCTGGTTACCAGCATTTTCTCCTTTTCCCACAATATTTTCGAGAGGCTTCTTTTCCTGGGTCATTAAAAGTCAGGATTGTGTAGTAAAGGATTAAGAGTTAGTCATCTGTTGCATTGTTAGTAAAGTTTCTTTCCTTTGCAAGTTTTCTTGCCAGGTATCTAGCTCTAGCATCCTGTATGTCAGCAGTGGTCGAATGTCTGGCATATTTTGAAACTTTCTGCCCGCCATTATTTCCACTTATATTTTTACTCTTTTCTTCCTCATTATGCGTATTTTCTGTGTCTTCATCAGAGTCATTGACATGTCCTCTGCTCTTATAACTTTCTTTTCTCTTGTCTTTTTCACCATCATTCTTTTCTTCAATGGGACGGGATTTTATCTTTGGACTTCGAGATCTTTCTGTAGATCTCTCTTTTGACCGTGACCTAGATTTTCTATCTTGAGTTCTCTCTCTTTCCCTAGACACTGATCTTTCTTTTCTTCTTTGAGCATGTTTATCATTTTCCTTAGAAACAGACCTTTCTTTTCTCTTTTGAGAACGATGATCATTTTCCTTGGAAAGAGATCTTTCTTTTCTTTTCTGAGAACGTTTATCATTTTCTTTAGAAACAGACCTTTCTTTTCTTTTATGAGATCTCTTAGAGTCTTTGACACTTGATTCTTCACCAGAGGGCTTGTACCTTTCCTTAGACCTTGACCTGTGTCTTCTGGTAGGTGATCTATGTTTATCCTTGGAGTGCTTCCTCTCTGGTGACCTTGACTTTCTCTTTTTAGGTGACCTTGATTTTCTATTACTTCTCCTTTTTTCCCTTTCATTTGACCGTGATCTTGAACATCTGTTTCTGTAATCTTTGGATGATCCTTTTTCACTTCTACCCTTGTCATTCGATGACTCTGACCTTTTATCTTTTAATTTATGCTTATCATGTGACCTTGACTTTTCACCTCTATTCACATCATCATCACGACTATCTGATGAGGTACTAGTTTTTCTTTTTCGATAATTTGATCTAGATTTCTTTGTTGAAATTCTCTTATCACCATCATCGTTTGAGGATATGGAGCTGAATTAATAAAAGATAAAAAGGTAATGATAACTGAATCATTTAACCCTTTCCCAAACGACAAATTTTGGACTGGTCCAAACTGAAAGAGTTTGCAGAAGACACTTTTAAATTTGATGAAAATGGCAGAAAGGTCTCAAAAAGGGTAGAAAACACTGTGGGAAAAGGAGAAATTGCTCGATACGAGCAATTTCTCCTTTTCCCACAGTATTTTCAAAAGACTGGTACTGCAGACACGTGAAAACCAGGGCTTGTTTGGGAAAGGGTTAACCTTTTGCCAAAAACTCCAGTGTTCTGGTCAACCTGAGAGAGAACACCATTGAACACCCTGTGAAAAAAGAGAAAATACTGTTAACCAGCACTTTCTTCTTTTTCCATAATGTTTTCTACCCTATAACCCTTTACCAAGTGATTTCTTCCTTTAATGAACCCAAAAAAGTGACTTTTGAAATCATTGTGGGAAAAGGAGAAAATGCTGGTAACCAGCATTTTCTCCTTTCCCAACACTGCTTTCTACCTTATCAAAAACAGAAATCATCATTTTAGCAATATTTAATTTGTTGTCTGCAATGTTTTTAATTTCAATTTTTTTTTTTTTTTTAAAGTGTTGTTTTTTGGCAAAGAGAAAAAAGACAAATCCCATCATTTTGGTCACAGCTGATTTGTTTGCAAATGCCTTCAATTTGGATAGGTCTAAATTTTTTCATCTGGTAAAAGGTAAATCACGCAATAGTTCAAGTACTGTGAGCTCATTCAGATAAGTTTAAAAAAAACAAACAGTTTTTCTGGTTCAAAGAGTCATATCTCTTTCAGTCTTCACTAAAACCTGTGTTTTAGGATAATTTGGAAAATGTAAACAAGCCATGCTCAGGCAAAGGGTGTTTAACTCTTTACCACACAATCCTGACTTTTAACGACCCTGGGGAAGAAGCCTTTTGAAAACATTGTGGGAAAAGGAGAAAATGCTGGTAACCAGCATTTTCTCCTTTTCCCACAATGTTTCCTACCTTTCCCAAAATGAATTTCAGTTTTTGAGTCAAATTTATTATGTCGTCTGCATATGCTTTCAATCTGGAAAATTCCAAAATGTTGTCGTTTGGTAAAGAGTTAACCCTTTCTCAAACAAGCCCTGGTTTTCACGTGTCTGCAGTACAAGTCTTTTGAAAACACTGTGGGAAAAGGAGAAATTGCTCATAATGAGCAATTTCTCCTTTTCCCACAGTGTTTTCTACCCTTTTTGAAACCTTTCTGCCATTTTCGTCAAATTTAAAATTGTCGTCTGCAAACTCTTTCAATTTGGACCAGTCCAAAATGTTGTGGTTTGGGAAAGGGTTAATGCATCTCCTTCATCCATTATACAAAGCAAGTCATCTAATCACTATGGATCCATAAAATCTATTTTGTCTCACAAACAGCTGAGAACCAAAGTAGAATCATCCTTTGACATGAAAAAAAAACCAAAAGTTACTGTACCAAGAGCAACAAGTTTCAACCCCGGTCGGTGCTTGGGTCCATACGTTTGCAGATGCATTAGACCCCCTTTTCACAGAGCATAGCTCAAATATTTGATAGCCCTTCTTTTCTTGGCCCGTTTCATACAATTTATGGGATTGGGATAAATCTCAATCAGCAATTCTGAAACCATACTCATAAATAGTTTCACTTTATATTGTCCACTTGAGGAATTCAACTTGAGCCGCAGCACTGCAATACCTCTTTATCTTGAGGTACATTTTTTTTTTCTAAATTTGTTTTTTTTTTCATATCACTCAGGAAGCAGAGTCAGGAAAAATTGGATAACTTACAATGACTTAATTTTACTTTTTTTTTTTTGCTGTTATATTTTTCAATTCATCTTTATTCTAAATGAATTCCATGACTAGGCACCTGTTTGGCCGGAACATGCAATTTAACCCTTTACCACACAATCCCAAGTTTTAACAACCCTGAGAAGAAGGGTTTTGAAAACATAGTGGGAAAAAGAGAAAATGCTGGTCTCCAGCATTTTCTCCTTCCCCCCCCCCCCCCCCCCAGATATTTTCTCACTATTTAAGGGCAAATACAATCATTTAGAAAACATTTGAATTCTCATCTGTAAATTTCTTTACTGTGGACAAGTCTAAAATTTTTCCATGTGGTAAAGGATTAAGCCAATAGGATGCATGGTCTTAATGTTAGGTCACAAAAATGATCAGAATATCTAAAATATCAAGACATCAGACACTTAGGACCAAGATTAGACTAAAGGTTCTATGCTGCCATATCTTAATCTACAATATCTGCTGAACAGACAACCTCGACCAGACAACAAAATTTCAGACTTAAATTGAAAGCATCTGCTGATGACATATTCATTTCCACTAAAATATAGGAATTTGCCCTTCAAAATTGAGAAAAGGGGGGGGGAGGGAGGGAAAGGAAAACATGTTGGTTATCAGAATATTTACAGAATGCTTGTTTCCTAGGGTAAAAAAAACTCACAATTATATGCAAAAGGGTTATCCAATATTTCAAGAGCAATATTGAAGAGGTACAAAATTGTAGAAAATAATGAAATAGCTTTACAGACTCTGGAAAGATATAAATTATGGAGAGAAGAATGTCTATTGTAAACTGGACTGGTCTAGAAATTTGTGGCAATGAATGAAAATCAATACAGCGAAAACTTACTTTCTTGAATGTCTTCTGTCCATTTCGTTCCCTGAATCACTTTCAGGCTCTCTCTTAACTCTGACTGGCTTACTAAAAATGAAAAGACAAAAATGCAAAATGTCATCTAACTGCCTTTTTCTCTATTAATTGTCACTGTAGAGTAAATATTGTCTAGTCACTGTGATACATGCATTCTGATCTTGATCTTTATCTGGGCCTTATCTGCTACTCAACAGATGATTTCAGTTACATATATAATCACCATTCAATGCCAAAAACCTATTTTTATGTGTATGAGGGTAAACAAATTAAATTTAGTATAACATGCACGCTTTCAAGCATGGCATATGCCATCTGGTTTATAAACTTCATATCCTTTTTTCTTTTTTTTCTTTTTTCTTCTGTTTTCTCATTGTTTCACATTCTGGTTTTGCTTCTTTTCTTTCTTTCACATTTCAGAATTTTGATAATTTCAGTCATTTGATATAGAGATTTCTATCCTAACTATTCTCTGCAGACATTTTTTATTTTAAATCTCTGCAAATCTAATGTATTCAGGTGTACACTAGAATCAGTCTGTTCATCCAACTTCTGTATGTGTGTATATCAGTGGGCATGAGTAAAGGTAAACTGTTTCAAATTTCTCCATTATTTCTGCTGTCCTTGCATGAGCCTTGGTGCAACTAATAACTTTTCAGCAAATGACATAAATTTAGACTTACTCAAATAAAAAACATTTGCAGACCACAAATTAAATGTTGCTAAATGACGAATTTGTCCTTAAACTTTCACCACACAATGCCGACTTTAAGAAAAAGAGCCCTTTTGAAAACTTTGCGAGAAAAGAAGAAACGCTGTTAACAAGTGTTTTCTCCTATTCCCACAATGTTTTCTAACCCTTCCAAAAATAAGTTTTATTCTTTGAGTAAAAATTTATTTAGTCATCTGCAAGTGCTTTCATCATTGGGGACCCAAAGGTTTTGCCACCTGGTAAAGAGTTAACCCTTTACTATAAAAAATGCCACCTTTTAACGACCCTGGGAAAGAAGCTTTCTGAAAACATTGTGGAAAAAGGAGAAAATGCTGCTGACCAGCATTTTCTCTTTTTTCCACAATGTTTTCTGCCCTATGAAAGAACAAGAGGGCCATGATGGCCCTGTATCGCTCCACTGGCTTATAAACCATGAATACTAAACATTTCAATTCTGAGCCAAATGGTTTCAAAATGAAGACTTACAAAGTTTTCTCTGTAAAAGCCCATGTGAAAGTTGAGACCCGCAGGGCAAAGCCATTTTTGATCCCAGAGCTATAATTACTTGGCCCCTGGTAGAGGTCCACAAGATAAAGCCACATGCCAAAATAATACAAGTCTATGCTGTATGGTTATAAATACGGTGATTTTCAATTTTTGTCCATATGAAGCCTCTGTAAAACATAAGACCCCTGATGCAAGGCTAATTTCAAAAAAAAAAAATCAAAACAGGAAGATTTCTTATGTTGTCACCATGTAAGCCCATGTAAAATTTGTGACCCCTGCGGAGGGGCCAATTTTGACCCCGGGGCTACAATTTTGGCCAGCTTGGTAGAGGCCCACTAGATATAGCTACATGCAAAATTTGGTAGCTCTAAGCCTTATAGCTAGGTACAGGAAGATTTTAAAGTTTTCTCTATATAAGCCTATGTAAAACTTGTGACCCCTGGGGCAGAGCCAATTTTGACCCCAGGGCTATAATTTGAAGAAACTTGATAGAGGTCTACTACATAAAGCTACATGCCAAATTTGGTAGCCCTATGCCTTATGGTTTCAGACAAGAAGATTTTTAAAGATTTCCAATATTTTTCAGTTTTGTTGCCATGGCAACCAGAGTTTTTGAAGGAATCAAATTCTTTCAAGAAATTCTGAAAAGGACCATGGCAGGATCATTTCTGTGAAGTTTCACGAAAATTGGATGGGTAGTTTCAGAGAAGAAGATGTTCGAAATAAAAGTTAACACACGGACGGACGGACGCACGCACGCACGCACGATGGACACCGGGCCATGACATAAGCCCGCTGGCCTTCGGCCAGTGGAGCTAAAAATTGCACCATTTGAGCCACACTGAAATTGTCATCTGCAAATACTTTCAACTTCGACACGGCCAAACTTTTGTTGTATGGTAAAGGGTTAAGATGCTGAAAACCAGTTTTTCTTAAACTCTTTCAAAAAACCAATCCCATCATTTGAGTCAAATTTCATCTGTCATATGCAAATGCTTTCAATTGGACAAAATTTCTGGTAAAGAGGAGCAAAACAGAGTATCACCCAAGCTTTACCTTTGTTCCTCCTCATCTCCCTCTTTGTCACTCTCTGTTTCCTTCTTCACTTTCACTGGCTTACTGCAAACAATCATTTAAAAACAAGAGGTTTTAATGATGTAAAGCACATGAGTGTAAGTGACCTACTTTTTGAACTAATGTGACTAAATTCCAAACTTGTCCAAGATATCATTAAAACAAACACTCTGACCAAGTTTCATGAATATCAGACTGAAAATGTGGCCTCTACAGTAAACTCAAAGTTTTTTCTAAAATCTGGTCCAGTGACCTACTTTTTGACCAGATGTGACCCACTTTCAAACTTGTCTAAGATATCAATAAGATAAACATTCTGACCAATCTTTATCAGTATAAGACTGAAAATGTGGCCTCTAGAGTGCACACAAGGTTTTTCTAAGATTTAGGACATGACCCAATTTCAAACTTGTCCAAGATATCATCAAGACAAACATTCTGACCAAGTTTCAGACTGAAAATGTGGCCTCTAGAGTGCACACAAGGTTTTTCTGAGATATGGCCCATTTTGTTTGATTTTTGTTTTTTTTGAGATTTGACTTTTTGACCTGACATGAACTAATTTCAAACTTGTTCTAGATATTATCAAGACAAACATTCTATCAAACTTTCACGAGGTTTTTCTGAGATTTGGCCCAGTGGCCTACTTTTTGACCCAACATGACCCAATTTTGAACTTGTCCAAAATATATTCAAGATAAACACTCTGACCAAGATTCAAGAGTATCAGGCTGAAAATATGGCCTCTAGAGTGCACACAAGGTTTTTCTTAGATTTAGCCCAGTGACCTACTTTTTGACTCAACATAACCCAATTTCGAACTTGTCCGAGATATTACCAAGACAAACATTCTGACCAAGTTTCATGAGTATATGATTGAAAATGTAGCCTCTAGAGTGCACACAAGGTAATTGTTGATGCCTGGACGATGCACGATGGACACTGGACACAGCACGATCAGAAAAGCTCACCTTGACCACTTTGTGCTCAGGTGAGCTAATAATAAAAACCATCTGAATCTTCAATATGCCTGTCCATTTGGAAAGCATTTGCAGACAATGACTTCATGGTGCAGCTAAAATGATGGGATTTGGCTCTAAAAGAAAGGACACAAAGTACTGTGGGAAAAGAATGGAATACTGGTTACCAGCATTTTCTCCCACAATACTTCTTCCTCAGGGTCAAAAAAGCATGGGCATCTGACTGCGGGTTAGCCTATCACCGAACATGTTTTTTTTCCAAGACATATAGCACTGACTGAGCCAATGATACAAGAAACATTTACAGGAGAAGAAAATACATTTTTAATGAAAATGATAAATTGTTGAAAAAGGGTAATGTTTGTACAAGGCAATCGTGCCTTTCCTTTCAACATTTTAAAATACTGTCTTGTGCTAAGCAATTTCCCTTTTCACCACAAGTCTTCATATAATAACAAGCAAGTGTTTCCACAAAATAGTCATGCTTAACTCTCTTTCCCAATGTTTGCTTACAAAAAAATTACCCTGAGAGAATAACAAGATCACCGCATCCAGATGCCACTGCATGGCTGCAGCTGCTTTTAGAAAAAGCCTGATTTTTAGTGAAAATTATAAATTAAAAAGGGACATAAATGTGTCAAAAATATTTTGATGGTTACCTACCCTTATTGTATGGTTCCCCTTTGGATACTTAACCCTTTACCGCACAATGCCGCCTTTTGATGCCCCTGGGAAAGAAGCCTTTTGAAAACATTGTGGGAAAAGGAGAAAATGCTGGTAACCAGCATTTTCTTCTTTTCCCACAATGTTTTCTACCCTATCAAAGAAAAATTGCACCATTTGAGCCACACTGAAACTGTTGCCTGCAAATGCTTTCAATTTGGACAAGGCTAAAATTCTGTCATCTGGTAAAGGGTTAAAGTAACAATAGCTGTTAAAAGTAAACAAAGCGGGTGTTAAAATGCATTTAAATTTAAATCATACCATTGAAAAGAATAGAAATTGTTGAGAAGATGACAATCTGTTATGGTGTGGTCAGTCCAAGTGTTAGTCGCTGGTAGAGAAACTAGCTTTAGAGTTGTCTGCTAGGTCACTGTCTTTTGTTTACTTTTTGCCTGATTTTAAGTTCAATTTTCTGCTAGCGCCACTAACACTTGGAGCAACCTCACAATAACAGATTGTCATCTTCACAGTATTTTCCATACTTTTAAATCGTATGATTTAACCTTTTACCAGTACCAGACGACAAAATTTTAGCCTTGTCCAAACTGAAAGTATTTGCAGACGACAATTTCAGTGTGGCTCAAATGGTGCAATTTTTCTTTGATAGGGTAGAAAACGTTGTGGGAAAAGGAGAAAATGCTGGTTACCAGCATTTTCTCCTTTTTCCACAATGTTTTCAAAAGGCTTCTTTCCCAGGGGCGTTAAAAGGCGGCATTGTGCGGTAAAGGGTTAAATGCACTTTCACACCTCCACTGATTATTTGGTCACAATTAGGCCTTTAACTACTCATCCAAGTTTGAAGATAATATCTTCAGTCAGGACAGAGATACCATAAAATGTCAAAGTTTTTGCACACAACACAGACGACAATGCTGGTGCTATGACAGTACCTTGATGTTTTCTTTGCAAAACTGCTGCGTTAGGTTTCACAATAAAAAAGGGTTACAGACAAACCTGTCATCTTCTTTGGCTGTGTTGTCATCCTTAGTCTGCTCATGAAGAATATATCTGTAAAATCCAGTTAAATCTTTCTGCTTTGTCACATCAAGTTTAGCTGAAATAATATCATTTTTCATAATGACAATATACCTTTATTTTCCGAAATGTAAGAGCACAAACATTGTCTTCAAAAGAGACCAACTGCGAAAAAAAAAAAAAAAAAACAGTTGCCTGCATGTGGTTATGCATCAACTCTAAACCAAAAGACAAAATTTTAGACGTCAAAATTGAACATGTATTTGCAGATGACCTCAAAAATTGAAATTTGTTTTTGAAAGGGTAGAAAACATTGTTGGAAAAGGACAAAATGCTGATTACCACAGTACTGGCTTGGAAAGATCGTTGTACAAAATACTGGATAAAGAAACTTTAGGAAAGCATGAGTAGGACTGTGTGATGGCCTCTACAATATAACTGAAGTAATGTTGAAAAGGGTATTATATAATAAATATACAATAAACAAACACATTTGCACCAGCCAGCTTTGAAGATGTCCTAATAAAATATACAAGGCCTTAATTACAAGTCTTTCTGCTAGAAAACAAAATTTCTGTACCTTCCATTTCTGCTTCTCTTCTCTCCCTTTCCTCTTCTGCCTGTCTCTCTTCCATCTTCTTTTTGTATGCAGACGTTACAAAAACTTCTTTGTCTGCAAACTCATCCCCTTCTTCTTCTCTCTCCTTCTGTATCTTTCTCTCCTGCCTTCTCTCCTCTTCTTTCTTTCTTTTCTCACTGGCTTTCATCAACTGTTCTATATACTTTGACTGAAATCAGATCAGAACATCGACATAAAAGCTTTCACATCTATATAAAATTCCTGATATAATCAATAACGTCAATTAACTTCTTTACCAACTACAAAATTTTATACTAATCTGAACTGAATTGCAGATGACAAAACAAATGTGACACAAATGATGAGATTGCCATTGGAAGGGGAGAAAACATTGTGGTAAAAGGAGAAAATGCTGGTAGCCATGCAGACTATACATCGTGACTTGATCTTCCTCTCCAACAGGGATTGAGATCAAGATTTCCAATAATTTGGCTACCCAGTCACAAAAGTTCACTCCATTATAATATTATGAAGCTTGACCCTTAAAATGCTGAATACTAAAATAGACCTTCATAAAAATTCAGACAAACATTATAATTTCAATATTTTTTTTCTTGACAGAGCAAAAGTGTGGTCCTCATTTCGTTTTATGACTACCTCTGACTTTTATTGTATGGGAAGATAATCTAGACTGTCAAAAACATATAACTGGCTTCAATTCAGCACATGAAATAACTTAACCCTTAGAGTGCCGAATAAACCTGCCAGACAATTTCATCCTAGAAATACGATCCAAATAATTGCAATTTTATGGTTGCTTTTGTCTACAGTGATTCATCAAAGCGGACAGTGTAGATCAAAGATCAGGCTGCACATTTTGTGCAGCCTGATCTTGATCTACACTGGCCGCAAATGCAACTATAGTCGTGAAAGGTGCTTTAAGGGTTGAAATTCCAATTTTAGGCTTAAATTCAAAATCTGTCACATATTTATCTACACTGTTCACTACAAGCACATGAGATTGTGGTATTTTTGGATCTTATGGGCTTACTACTTTATGAAATAGAGGATATTTGTTTTTTTCGGTGAAAGATCGAAATTTATTTCATCTCGTGAACATCATCGGTAATATTTTCACTTGTGGCGCATGAGTGAAAATATTACCGATGATGTTCACTCGATGAAATAAATTTCGATCTTTCACCAAAAAAAACAAATATTCTATTTATTTCATGCTTCTAACACCTTTTTTTGTCGAGACTTCCATAAAAATCAGTACAAACTCCCCGTGGTCGGTACTCTCACTGGTCGTACTCGTGTAATATCAAAAAATATTTTCACCGCTATTTCTCGATATCCTACCAGAAAGCATGAAATAAAGTAATAAAGTATATAGGACTACCAAGTATACCTTTTTTCTTAACTCTTTACCACACCACAAAATTTTAGACTGGTCCAAATTCAAAGCATTTGCAAACGAAAAGTCAAGAGTGGCACAAATGACGATACTTGCCTTTATTAGAGTAAAAAACATAGCTGGAAAAGGGAAAAATGCTGGTTACCAGCATTTTCTCCTTTCCTACAATGTTTTCAAAGCATTCTTCCTAAGGGTCGTTAAAAGATAAGATTATGTGGTAAAGGGTAAATTCAGTACCTTTCTCTCAATGCCTGCTTTCTTTTGCTTGGTTTTCTCTGACTTTTTGACAGACATGTCATCATAGATGTTGTCATATTCAAATACATTGGGATCTTCCTCTAGAGCTCTCTCTATGTCTAACTGTGTCTGTTTTGGTAAAATACAAACAAACTCAATCATACTTCAATGCTTTAACAAACAATGAGCCGTTTTAACAACCCTAATAAAAAGACTTTCAAAAACATCATGGAAAGAGGAGCAAATGCTGGTAACTAGACATAAGCCCCTCATTTGAACCGCATTTTTCAGCTGGCATCTGCAAGTGCTTTCAATTAAGTTGGTGAGTAGCAGTGAATTATTTCAAGCAATTCAGTAAGTAGTAATTGATTATTTCAGGCAATTCTTGTTTTTTCCCGACGCTGTTTTAACCCTTTGCCACACAATCCCGACTTTTAACGACCCTGAGGAAGATCCCTTTTGAAAACATTGTGGAAAAAGGAGACAATGCTGGTAACCAGCATTTTCTCCTTTTCCCACAAAGTTTTCTACTCTACGAAAGACAAATTTCATGTTTTGAGTTACAATTAATTTGTTGTCTGCAAATGCTTTCAAATTAGTCAAGGCTAGAATTATGTTGTTTGGTAAAGACTTAAATACCTGTCAAATGAAATGAGAAAAAGAGTCATAATAAGAGTCATAAGGTTAGGTACTAACTAAATTATGAAAGATGTTCTTTTGAAATCTAAAAACCCTAGAAAGTGTCATTTAAAGGCCCAGTAGTGGACAAAAGTAAACAGTCAATGACTTTACTCTGTTCAAGATGACAAAATTTGTCCAATTTGAAAGCATTTTTTGTTGACTATTTCCCCTTTATTCAAATGATGTGTTTTGCCTTTGGAAAGGTAGAAAACATTGTGGGAAAAAGAAGGAAAATGCTGGCTACCAACAATTACTCCTTTTTCAACCATGTTTTCAAATGCTTTCTCAGGATTGTTAAAACTCAGAATTTTGTAGTAAAGGGTTAACACATAGGAAAGACAGCTGATACATTGCTATATAATCAGGGTTGTTTTGGCCAGAATATGTAATAAAGCAAAGGGAAATGTAGATCCAAGATCAGACAGCATGTTCTGTGAAGCCTGATCTTCATCTATACCGTCCATAAAAGCAACTCAAGCTGGGTTCAGCACTCTAAGCACTGATCATAACTATCGATAAAAAACATACCTGTTTCTTCAATCCTGACTTCTTACTTGAAATATCCCCATATTTTGAGGGGATCCCTGTTTGTTCCACTTTCTGAAAATATGAAATAAAGAAGAGAAAGTTTTTTATGTTAACTCTTAGAGTGCTGAATGAAACCAACAGAAATGTTCATCCTGGATATACAGGTATAATCCGAATAATTGCAATTTCATGGTTGCGTTTGTTTACAGAGTTTCAGCAAAGTGAACAGAGTAGATCAAAGAATAGGCTGCTCATTTTGTGCAGCCTGATCTCGATCTACACTGCCAAAAGGCAACTACAGTTGTGAAAGGCACTTTATGGGTTAACCAATACTAGTAACCTAAACCATTATAACCCATAAAGAGCAATAATTTTGTCTTCCAGGGTTTAACTCTTTACCACACGACAACATTTTAGACTAGTCCAATTTCAAAGCATTTGCAGATGCCAAATTCAGCTTTGGAACAGACAGGCCTAAGCTCTCTGATAGAGCAGAAAAGGTTGTGGGAAAAGGAGAAAATGCTGGTTACCAGCATTTTCTCCTTTTCCCACAAAGTTTTCAAAAGCCTTCTTTCCTAGGGTCGTGAAAACCCAGGATTGTTTGGTAAAGGGTTAAGTATATCAGTTACTTTTGTGCAGCCATGGTCACGATTTTTGGGTCCTGCCTCAAGATTTGGGAGTCTCTTAGCAAACAAATTGGATATGAAAGAGGAAAATATCCTTTCTACACTGAGCAATAATTATGTGACATATTCTTGGAAACAGCAATCTTATTTTGCATCTCGTATTTAAAGCTCACACAGAGCCAACTGATTTTTAGAAATGCATGCCTGATTGGTTTTACATTTAGCAGAATTTTCCCCGACTCCCTGTTTCACTGAATTTGGACCCCCAGATTTTCTAATTGACCCCCAAGAGTTATGTGTTGCCATCTTTTATTTCTTTGAACGTGGTCAAATAACCCCCACACCAAAGAGTCCAGGAAGAACCCTGATTTAGTGATTAACCCTTCACCACACAATCCCAACTTTTAAAGATCCTATGGGAGAAGCCTTTTGAAAACACTGAGGGAAAAGGAGAAAATGCTGGTAACCAGCATTTTCTCCTTTTCCCATAATGTTTTCTACCCTTCCCAAAAATAAATCTCAAATTCTGAGTCACATTCATTTTGCTGTCTGCAAATGTTTTAAATTTGGACAAGTCTAAAATTTTGTCGTTTGGTAAATGAAAGACTTAAAAGCTCACCAACTTATATTCTTTTATTCTCATAAAGTAAAAAGTTACCAAGGGTTAGGTCAATGTGGGTACTCCCAAGCAAGCCAGTAAAATGCAAGATAAAACTTACTTGCTCCTCATCATCATCTTCACCAAATACATTCGCAGCAGAAATCTTTCCACTTGGTTTCTTTGAGTTTGGTATAAACAAGCCATATCTAAAAGAGAAGGAAATGTATTGAACCCTTTACCACACAATCCCATGTTTTAACGACCCTTTAGAAGAAGCCCTTTAAAAACATTGTGGGAAAAGGAGGAAATGCAGGTAACAACATTTTCTCCATTTCCCAATATGTTTTCTACCCTTTCAAGAACAAATTTCAATTTTTGAGTTACATTTATTTTGTTGTCTGCATTCAGCATGTGCTTTCAATTTGGACAAGTCTGAAATTTTGTTGTCTGGTAGATTTAACCCTGTATCATTCAATGCCGACTTTTAACAACCCTGATTATGAAGCCATTTGAAAACATAGTGGGACAAGGAGAAAATGGTGGTAAACCAGCATTATCTCCTGTTCCCAAAATGTTTTTTATCCTATCAAAGGTAGAAATCATTACTTTAGCAAGAGTTAATTAGTCTTGCTTTCAAACTGGACCAGTCTAGAATTTTGCCATATGGTTATGGGTTAAACCTTGTCATAGTGGTAAATAAATCAAATGGACATTCTCAGGCAGTACCACAGATGGAGATACTGCAAAGTCAGATATTTTTGTTAAAATATCTGGAAAACAAGTAGACAGTGTATATTTAACTCTTTACCACACAATCCGGACTTTTAACGACCCTGAGAAAAAAGCCTTTTGAAAACATTGTGGAAAAAGGATAAAATGCTGGTAACCAGCATTTTCTCCTTTTCCCACAATGTTTTTTAACCTTTCAGAAACAAATGCAATCATTTTAGCCACATTTAATTTGTCATCTGTAAATGCTTTCAATTTGGACCAGTCCGAAATATTGTCGTTCGGTAAAGAGTTAATATTAGACTACACATTCTGTACAGTGTAATCTTGTTAGAGCTACACTGTCTGCATAAGCCATTAACCCTTTACCAAATGACAAAACTTTAGACCAGTCCAAATTTGAAAACATCTACAGACGATAAATCTGAAAGAGGTACAAATGAAATGAAGTTCTTTGACAATGCAAAAAACATTGTAGAAAACAGGTGAAAGTGCTGGTCATCAGCATTTTCTCCTTTTCAATGTAAATATTACTAATGTCTTGCAAAGATTACTACTTTATATGATGTGCTGGTAGTAAACATTTGTCAATTAATGTTTAATTACTGCCAGTTACTGATGTCTGAAACCTTATATCACATACTTGTATGTTTACATTATGGTAAAGGGTTACAAATCACCTTTGTACCAGACGACAAAATTTTAGAACTGTTTAAATTGAGAAGACTGCCCACGACAAATTAAATCGACTGTAATCATCAGTTTATCTCTGGGAGAGTAAATAACGTCATGGCTGGGAAAGAATGAAATACCAGTTTCCAGAGTTTTTGTCCTTTCTTATATATGGTTAAGAATTGTTAAAACAGGGGATTATTTTCCAACGGAAATTAATGTATAAAATAGATACCCCACCCACTACTCCAACAGCCGCGTCGTAAACTTTACGTCACACATTTCGATGCAAGACAACACTAGAAAAATACATTTATTGACGATTTCTTAAAATAAAAGAGGACTAGATAGAGCGTCTTTTCAAATACAAATATGGTGAAAAGACATTTTTCCCATGATTAATTGAAACTTTCAAGTAAATTACTTTTTATCGGGCGCAGCCATGTTGTCGATCGCACAAACAGATGGTTCAGCTTTTCATTGGTTGAAAATATTTCAATAACAACAAACACGCCCACTTCAACTGAAAGCATGGTGATAAACGATCCAGTGGAAATATTTAAGCGGCAAAAACTTGGTAAGTCGATTTAAAAGGGAAGAAACAATGTGTGACAGAAGGAAAGTTCTGTTCCAGCGCTTTCTCCCCTAACCAGAATGTTTTCAAGAACTTCACACTTGTACAAACTTAAACCATTTGCAGATCTGTGACAAATGAATGAGTAATTGTTGACAGATAGAAAACATTATTCATTTATTGTAGAATAGGGTAAAATGCTGGTCGGCACAATATTTTCAGAAAGCTGTTACTCAGACACGTTAAAACACTGGCTTGTTAGCCGGATATCGTAGGCTGCTAAGCGCGACTCACTGACCATTTGCGGAAAGTGTAGATCAAGAACGGACTGCACAAAATGTGCAGTCTCATCTCGAATCTACACTGTCCGACAAGGGGATATTTTCCTCCAAAAGATAAATTTGAATTAGCATCATTCGGGTTTTTATTATCGACTTGAAATTTTCATTTAACTTCATTAGCAGGACAAGGGTTAAGTTGCCAGTTAAAACTCTTTACCACAAAATCCCGACTATAAACGACCCTGTGAAAGAAGCCTTTTGAAAACATTGTGGGAAAAGGAGAAAATGCTGGTAACCAGCATTTTCTCCTTTTCCTACAATGTTTTCTACCTTTTCTAAAACAAAATTTTAATGTTTCAGTCACATTGATATTGTCATCTGCAAATGTTTTGAATTTGGACAAGTCTAAAAATTTTTCGTTTGGTAAAGAGTTAAGTTTTTATGGTTCTCTTCCAGGTT
Source organism: Tridacna gigas (assembly GCA_945859785.2). NCBI lineage: Eukaryota > Metazoa > Mollusca > Bivalvia > Cardiida > Cardiidae > Tridacna > Tridacna gigas. Next base: position 54,626,849 of record OX244038.2, read on the forward strand.
TGACGCTAGGTGTTTCACTTTCACTACTTGCTATCATGGTGGTGTTAGCCATTGTTGTGTACAAGCCTAGAAAGACAAACAGACTTACAACACAACGGACCGAGGATAGTTAGCGTTCCTTTTATAGCATGTATGTGACTGAAAGTGGCGTAAAACACCATTCAAAGGAGAGCAGTGACACGGTTTACGTTATTCATAACACAGATTTTGTTTAGCAAATTCGTAACCAGTCCACAAGGAAGGGATGGTCATTGTGTTAAAAGCATTTCTGTCTGTCTGTCTGTCTGCCTGCCTTCCTGTCTGATTTTCTGTCTATCGGCCTGCTTGTCTGCCTGCCTGGCTGGCTGCTTAGCTACCTTCCTTTCTGTCTGTCTTTGAATCTAGCTCATGTTTAAGTCTGTTAAGTAAAGATACTATCATTTGGTTGTGACTAAGAAAAAAAAAAGAATAATGTTGGGCATTCCAAACTGTAAACATAAATTATCAGTTATCATTTCTTCTGTGTTGACTGTAATTATATGAAACTCACCATTGCATTAGGTGCAATTTTATGCCATCTCCAACTATAGTTTTTTACCAGTTTGGCCTATATTTCAAGGGAAGCTTCCGATAATAGGAACTTACACCCCTTTGATTTTCATTACGACTTGTTGACTATTTCCAGAGTTATTGCCCTTGGAACACCTGATCCAGTGGAAAGGCACAATGGTTAGCCCGACTCACTGACCTTTTGCGGACAGTGTAGATCAAGATCAGACTGGACAGTACGTGCAGTCTGATCGTGGATCTACACTGTCCGATAAGGAGATATTTCCCCAACCTCCATAACTTTGAAATACCAACATATTGGCTTTTGCCATCGGATTGAAAGTTTCATTTAAGTTATTTAACGGGATTACGGTTTAACTTTTTCCTGCTAAGTAACTTAAATAGAACTTTCAAGCCGATAGCGAAAACCCCGTGTGGTTTTTTTTTTTTTTTTTTTCTTTTCTTTTCAAACTTAGGGTTGGCAGAAAAATATATCTTTATCGGACAGTGTAGATTCAAGATCAGACTGCACGTTCTGTGCAGTCTGATCTTGATCTACACTGTCCGCAAAAGGTCAGTGAGTCGCGCTTAAGGGCTTACATAAAAGGATTGGAATAATCAACACGAGTGAAGATTCTATTTCAACAAAATTGACCTGCCAGTCATTTACTTTCGTCAATACTCGGTGAATTTTTTACAAACAAATAACGCCGCGGAATTCACTGAGTATTTGCGAAAGTAAATGAGTGCCAGGTCAATTTTGTTGAGTAATACTAAAACCAAAACAAATAATATTAAAATAATAACCAAAGCCTGATTCGAACCTATGACCCCAGAGTCGAGAGCCAATCATCTTTCCAAGATAGCTATTTATCTGTATTGCTGAAAAGGCCTAATTTTTCAATGTAAATTATCAAAGTTCGAGCAGACTACTAATGAGGGTCAAAATGACAGGTTAATTCTATTGGGTAATATACACAAATGCACTTGAAAACACTGTGACAAAAATTCACAGTGTTGAAAGTTTTTGCTGTAAAATGTAAAAACTTGTCTGCCATCTGGTATAAATGTAATTAATAGAATTAATATTTTAATGAAAAAAAAAAATGGTGACAAAAAGAGATAATTTTTTTCTGTAGGAGAAATACTAACTTTTGCGTAAAGTGTTTTCAAAAAGTTGTCGGTTGTAACTGTACCATGCACTCTCTCAGTGTTGAAGAGTACAGAAATAACCCATCATCAACTGTAAACACCCTTTTACTTCCCTCTTTAATCTGACCTCTTTTGAAAACATTGTGACGAAAGGAGAAGTTGCTCGTAACGAGCAATTTCTCTTTTTGTCACAATGTTTTCCAACATATTTACAAATTCAACCCAAGTTCATGTTGTTTATCCATATTTTACGAGAATGGTTCACAAAGTCACCCAAATTCAACCCAAGTTCATGTTGTTTATCTATATTTTACAAGAATGTTTACAAAGTTACCCTTCAGCTTCCGTTCTGATCCATTTCTTCAGTATATGTGTAATATGATTATATTGTTTGCTGTAGATTGTTATATACTGATGAATAAAATATGTTTAAACTAACTAAAAGTTACCCTTCTATAAATTTGTTGTAGGTGTTGATTGAATGATGTTTTACGCTCTTACAACATTATTTTAGTCATATCAGAGCGACAGCTCACATATTCATGTATGTCCTGGGTTTAACCGATGCTAGGGCTCTGAAGTGTCTTGCCTGAGGACACACCCACAAGAAAAAAAAAAAAAACAGTGCTTACATTGAGGCTCAAACCGGGGGCCTCCGAGTTACGAGTCCTATGGGGTAATACGATCCGTGTATTTTTTTTTTCATATTTCTGTTACATCGACTGAGAAACAAGTTCTTAAAACTTATACTAATCGCTCTCGATTCTCCTACACTTGACCACTGACGCACTCAGGACCCCCATTTAGGTGTTTCAGTTTGACATATTGATAATATTATTAACTTACTTCAAGTAAGCAAGCAATTTTCACGTTGCTTTTTGAGCCAATGCAGATCAGGATCATACTGCGAAAAATGTGCAGTCCGGTCTTTGAACTACACTGTCTGCTATGCTGGGACATTTTACACACAACTAACCTTGAAAATATATTTATTTGGGTCCCTTTTCTCGACTGAAAATGACTTGGGTTTATTTGGCGCCCTAAGGCTAATGTATCTGGGAATTAGCCTGTTGGCTTGTGGTTTCATATCGACTTTTGTTATATAGAACTCTCACGCTATCATTCCAAATAAGCCCAACATGGATGCTTTCGATAAATTTATTTATGGTTTACCTTACGGTGTAGTTTCAAATCAGACTGTGCGGATCATTACATTTCTAATTTGAAAGGTGCTTATGACAGATTTTCCCTTAGTTTTAATAACGTTGCCGTTTGACCCTTTTACACGCTACAAAATTTTAGACTTGTCCAAATTAAAGGTATTTACAGACAATGAATTCAATGTGGAAAGATGATTTCTGTCTTTGAAATAGGAGAAAACATTGTGGAAAAAGGAGAAAATGCTGGTTACGAGCATTTTCGCCTCTTTCTCCACAATGTTTTGAAAAGTCTTTTCTCTCAGGGTCGTTAAAACTTGGGATTGTGTGGTAAACAATTAAGATTAGTCAGCTGAGAAAATGCATTCCGATTTGGAATCAGCATCACTCTATGAAATTTTCTTATTTTGTAAACTCTTTACTAGACAACAACTTCTTTCCCAATTTCAAAGCGCCGGATCACCTTTTCGGCCATGTCTGCTATCAGACATCCCATTTTTTTCAGTCGAATTTTCTGAAATCTGGTTCAGAGCGCATTCAAATATGCATTGAAAACGCACAAAGATACGCCTATGAATAAAAATGTTGGATTTGTCCAAAGTGAAAACAGTTGCAGACGGCAAATTGAGTATAGCTCATTTGCTGAAATTTATGGCAGAAAAAGTAAAACTGTTTATGAGAAAAGGAGAAAATGCATTTTCTCCCTCTTTCACACTGCTTTCAAAAGCCTTCTTCCTCAGGAACATTACAACTCGTAATTGTTTAGTGAAGAGTTAAACCTGTGTAATAACTGGCAAAACGCTTTGAGAAAAGGAGAAAATGCTGGTAAACAGCATTTTCTCTTTCTTCCACGATGCTTTTGAAAGTCTTCTTCAAGGCCAGTGTGCTAAGCCCCGTAGCTCAGTCGGTAGCGTACAGGACTTGAGAACAGGAGGTCGCTGGTTCGATCCTCGGCTTGGCTAATTTCTTTCCGAGGATTGATGATAGTCATTGCGACAGGATTCATTCCTCTCTCGCCGCTGACCATTGTTTCGACGATGGTTATGTGGGAAAGCGGCCAGTGGCTTGGAAAGAATATTGTGCGGAGTGCAGGTAAAAGAAAGTCCTGGAAAGCATGGATAGGTGCACTGGCCGCCGCGATGTAATTGAGATAATGTTGAAAACGGCGTTAAGAACCATACAATCAATCAATCAAGGCCATTGTTGCCGTTCCGGCAGGTTCGGCGAGCGCCCGATCACCTTTTCGGCTGTGTATGCTATTGGCCATCCCACTTTTTTTACAGTCGAATTATCTGAAATATGGCCCCAAACGCATTCAAATATGCATTGAAGACGCACAAAGAGATGCCTATAAATAAAACATTTTCTCTGGGGAAGCTACCCCCCGTTATGAGAGGGGAAACATCCCCCTCTTCTCCTTCTTTCCTCCCCCCGCCCCCGCGTGCCTTCGGCGCTCGCAGCTATCCCCCTGCCGTACCATTTTCCACTACACGGCGACAGGCCTCTTCTTCCGCATTGTTCGGTACAGAATTACCAATATCCAAATAATCAATCTCAGCCGGGTCCAGCGCTCTAAGGGTCACGGCTGTTTTTTACCCCAGTATCACATTACCCCAAGTTTTAAAGATCCTGACAAAGTGGCCTTTTGAAAACATTGTGGGAAAAGGAGAAAATGCTGGTAAACAGCATTTTCTCCTCATACCACAATGTTTTCTTCCCTATCACAGACAAATTCTATATCAAATGAGCCATATCTAAATTGCTGTCTGCAAATGCTTTCAATTTGGACAAGTCAAAAAAAAAAACTTGTCGTCTGGTAAAGAGTCAGTAGTAGTATTTAGCCCTTTACTAAAAACCCATAGATCTTACAATGCTGAGGAAGAAAGCATTTGAAAACAATGTAGGAGAAGCAGAAAACAGCCAGCAATGTGTTTGAGTGCTTTTTTTTTTATCCTTTTCGAACAAAACTCTTTACCAGACGACAAAATTTGAAACTTATCCAAATTGGAAGCATTTGCAGACGGCTACTCCAAATGATGTGTGTCAAATGATGAGATATCTCTTTGAAAGGACAGAAAACAATGGGAAAAGGAGAAAATGCTGCATTTTCAAAGGCCTCCCTTTTCGGGGGAGTGGATGGGTTTGTTAAAATTAGGAATGATGGGGGGGTGGGGGGTCATATTAAGGGAAGTCACTCTTTAACTCTTTATATTCTATTTTGAAATTCGCCGCACCAGTTTCCATTTTGAAAATTAGTCCATTTCTGTATTCCGGATGCCCAAATCAGATAGACCTGTATTGATCTGAAAAATACCAGCTTGCGGAAGAAAATGCGAAAAACACAATATTACCACTTAATCTCAATTTTTTCAACTACTGAATGAATTAACTGAACTTTTCTGCCAGTAGTTTAACTCTTTACCAAACGACAAAATTTTAGACTGGTCCAAATTGAAATCTTTTGCAGACAACAAAATGATTTCAGAAATTGAAATTTATATTTAAAGGGTTAGAAAACATTGTGGGAAAGTGAGAAAATGCTGGTTTCCAGCATTTTCTCCTTTTTTCCACAATTTTTTCAAAAGGCTTCTTCTTCAGAGCCGTTAAAAGTCGTGATTGTGTGATAAAGGGTTAAGTCCAAATACTGTAATTTCAAAGTTCTTTCCCGCCGGGAAAAAATTCTCAGCGTATCTTACAATGTTGATCAAAGATCAGACTGCACAGAACGATCAGACTGCATGTTCTGTTTACCCTGATCTGGAATTAACCATTAAGCTGCTAAGCGCGACTAACTGAACTTTTGCGAACAGTGCAGATCAAGATCAGACCGCACAGAACGTGCAGTCTGATCTTGGATCTACACTGTCCGGGAAGGAGATATTTTTTCTCACAAAAAATAAATTTGATAAAAATTTATTCGGCTTTTTAATATCGGTTTGAAAGTTTTATTTAATTCATTTGGCAGGGTAAGGGTTAACACTGTCCGCTAAAGCGCAGTGAGTCACGTCTAGCCGCAGTAGACTAAACAAGTTGGCTTCTTTCAAAAAGAAGCCAGGAGAGGTCACCAATGTTTATTGGTTTTTAACCCTTAGACTGCTAAGAGCGACTAGCTGACCTTGTGCGGGCAGTGTAGATTAAGATCAGACTGCACAGAACGTGCAGTCTGATCTTGGATCTACACTGTCCGATAAGAAGATATTTTCTCCAAAAAATACCATTGAAATAGCAACATTCGGTTTTTTTACCATAGGACTGAAAGTTTCATTTCACTTATTCAGAAGGATAAGGGTTAGTTTCAATATATTTTGGTACATGTAAACAAACAAGAAATGCATGAAATGGTAACTGCTGCGCTGGAGCCTCTTATGCATTACTTGACAGTCATGGTCCGTATTCACCAACCATTCTTAAGACCATTCTTAGACTTATTCTTCAAAATTTTCCAAATTTGAAAGTAACACAACTTCTGATTGGCTAAACCAAATGGTTTAGCCAATCAGAAGGTGTGTTACTTTCAAATTTGGAAAATCTTGGAGAACAAGACCAAGAATATTCTTAAGAATGATTGGTGAATACGGACCCAGGCCTTGTTCCCGCGTTTTAAAGGCGAGTGATCTTTCTATTTTTTGTTAACGGAATTCTTTTTTTCGCCTTGTTTTTGCTTAAATTTATTTGTTTAATGAAAAATTACAATTATTGGAAAGGAACTTCGCAATCAAATCAATATATCAAATCATTTTTTTCTTTTTTTTCAAATCTGTCTTATAAAAACAATCACGTCCATTTCCTATTTCAGTTTTTTTATTCCTGTTTATTTATAAAACCATGACGAAACAGACTGTGTATCTGAACAATTTCGCTAAAAGACTGGATCTAGACAGCAATTTCTGAGGCAGTCTGCCTTTTAAACTCACCACTGTTAGAGAGTCTGATGACCTCTCCAATAAATCCAGCTAGTGTGTTGAGTCATAACATGTATCCGGTTAACATCCGAGTTTTGCCGAGGGCGCATTAGTAAATCGCCAAGAGTCCCAGAAGATCGCATAAGGTTTTCGGAATTGTCAGGTCTTAATATACATCGTCATGAAACCATATGCTATGTTTACAGAGGTTTACCGTTCGATATTCCCCGGAGGTCGATTTAACAACTCCAAAACAAAAGTCTTTGGGGTTACCTAATGTGTGTAGTAGATATTCTTCAGCCACGCGGGAAAGTTGAATGATGTATTCACGTGACCTTCATTTTTATTTTTGTTATTATGACGGCGACTGGTCAAGTATTCATGTTTTCTCGGGGTTCCAAAAATTCACTGCTTTAGGGCTTTACAGTGCCTTGCCCAAGGACATAGCAAGGTGACTAGTGCCGTGAGCGGTGATCGATTTCATGACCTTCGAACCCTGGCAGGTCCCGGTTAGTAATCTGGTGGTAACCGCGTTTAACTGGGCACCGTGATAGTCCCTGACGATTCTGAATAAACCGTGTAACCGACAAATATGTTTGATACAACTAGGGATCACCACGGAAGATGCCAAGAACGGCTCAATCCTAGGAATATCCGGTGAAAGCCCATATGCGGCAATTCCGGGGTAATGCCGGGTCTCAACCGTTTCTCTACCTTGAGAAATCGTAGCATTCCGGTTTGATTCGGACCACTTTGAACCAAGCTTTGGGGCATTATCTTCCGCTAGGTGGCATTTTTCAAATACATACCCATCTGATGTGGGTATTCTGGGTACAGAACCGGACTACTTGTCATAGCGGCAATCAATGCACGAATTTTAAAATAAAATATACTTTTACTCACTAAAACGCTACCTGGTACGATTCATCTAGCCATGGTTAGCTGACATGTAACCTATTCACCAGTCGTTTATAAAAAAAAAAAACAGCCCCTATAGGCTTGGGAAATACCCGGTAAAAGCCCAGACATTTTTCGTTGGTGTGTGGAATAAAAACCCTGCACAAATCCCGGTTTTCCCTAAAATTATATTTAGAAACTGTGTACAAAGATTTGCAATGAACAATCGTAATTTCTAATGTATTTTTTCTCGTTTGAAACAATTCAATTTTCAAGAAATTTGGAGCGAAAAACAGGCTAGGTTTTTCCACAGAAGTATTGTTTATAGCCATTATCTCCTTTGCTACTTTTTAGCGATTGAGTTTTAGTTTATGCACCGCGTATTGATATTTATCCTGTACAGGATAGTGATACTCATAGCAGTCAGGTCCAATCTTCGAAGAATATTGACATGAACAGACGAGCTTCAAATGGGATGTTAAATGTTTGGGAAATTAGAGTTTGTCCTCAGCTGTCTCCGTCTGTCTGTCTGTCTGTCTGTCTGTCTGTCTGTCCAAAACATTTTTGTAGCTTCGTGTCCCCTAAGTTCTTCCAAAGCTTTTCGAAGGGCAAATATTAACCAGTAACGATTTTCGAAAAGAAAAACAAAACAAAAATGGTGAAGGGGGGATATAACTATCCTCAAATTTCCATCTGGATTAACTCGTATCCTGCTAAGTAAAGGGACCATTTCCTTCCATTTGAATTTTATCAGTTGTGTCAGAACGTGCCGTCTGATCTTGGATCTAGACTGTCAAATAAGGAGATATTTTTCTCAAAAAAAAAAAATTGAAACAGCACTATTCGGGTTTTTACCATCGGCTTGAAAATTTCATTTAACTTATTTAGAAGGGCGAGGGTTAAAAGCAGTTTTTTGTTTAACCTGTTATTCTTTGATGCAATATGGATTATTCCATATAAAATCTCAAATATAGGTTAAATAAGAAAGAGAAATCTATTATGAAAGAAATAAGAAAAATAGCTTTAGGCAGATTTCATTCACAGACGGACTGTTGCTCCCCGTTTCACAATTTTCCTTAGCAGTTTACCACACAGTCTCGAGTTTTAACGACCACGAGATCGAAGCCTTTTAAAAAGCATTGTGGGAAAAGGAGAAAATGCTGGTAACCAGCATTTTCTCCTTTTCCCACAATGCTTTCTATCCTTCTGTTTCTGTTTCCGAGTCACATTTATTTTGTCGTCTGCAAATGCTTTCAATTTGGACAAATCTAAGATTTTGTCGTCTGGTAAAAGGTGAATATCTTCATCAGCAAACGAACTCGTAGGTTGGTCCAAATTGAAAGCATTTGTAGACGCTGTTCAAATGATCATTTTCGTCTTTGAAAAGGTAAAAAACATCATGGGAAAAAAAAAAAGAAAATGCTGGTTGCCAGTATTTTCTCCTTTCCCCACAATTGTTTAGACCTCTCTGTTTAACTCTACCGCACAATCTCGACTTGCAATGACCCCCATGAAAAAAGCTTTTAAAAGCGTTATGGGAAAAAGGAGAAAGCGCTGGTAAGTAACATTTCTCCAAAATGCTCTCTACTCTTCCCAAAACAAATTTCTATTTTTGAGTTGGGTTTCACTTTGTCGTCTGCAATTTATGCTTTTTATTCGGACAAGTCCCAACATTTTGTCGTTTGGTAAAGGGTTAACCCTTTCCCAAACAAGCCCTGGTTTTCACGTGTCTGCAGTACAATTCTTTTGAAAACACTGTAGGAAAAGGAGAAATTGCTCGTAACGAGCAATTTCTCCTTTTCCCACAGTGTTTTCTACCCTTTTTGATAACTTTCTGCCATTTTCATCAAATTTAAAATTGTCGTCTGCAAACTCTTTCAGTTTGGACCAGTCCAAAATTTGTCGTCTGGTAAAGGGTTAAGCTTATAAAATAGGATTGGTTGGTGAAGGGTGAAGCAAGTCGATTCGTATCAGATAATTTTTCCGAATCACCAAATTTACCCTTTCCCTTACAAACAAATTTATACTCAACCAGATTCGAAACATCTGCACTTGACAAATTCGAGATCGGTGTAAATGTCCTGTAAGTTTTGTAGGGGGGAAGAAAACATTGTGGGAAAAGGAGAAAATGCTGGTTACCAGCATTTTCTCCTTTTCCTACAATTTTTTCAAAAGCTCTCCTGCTCAGAGGTCAATAATTCTCAGAAATAAAGGGTTAATATCGATATTCTCACTAACTTTGATAATCTGCCCATGTTTCATAAGAAACCAGAAATATCTTGAAACTGAAAATGATAGACGGTGTTAAAGATTTGGTTGCGAGGTAGAACGTCGGCCTCGTAACCATAAGGTCCTTAGTTCGATACCCAGGAGTAGGTGTCAACTTTGGAATTTTTCATTGGCCCACACATTCGGCCCGAGTACTGGTGTAGTTTCAAGGATGCAGAATCGAGAGTTTGTTTGTTTGTTTGTATTGGAGTTCAATGCCATTTTAACAGCTCAGGTCATATCATGGCGGTCAGTGACGCATCCATGTGTTTCCTGGCTTTCTCACACCAGCACTGACACAACTTTCTTTCCATAGCCACTGATTACTTTCTTTTCTCACATGCATCAGAGGTTGGAGGCGAAAAATGTCCGGAAAGAAGGTTTGCCTCAACTGGGTATCGAACTCGCAACCGCCAGGCCACGAGTCAGATACGTTAACCACTGAGCTACCCTGGCGGGCCAGCAGAAATGAGAGAGATTAGTATAAGGTGCAAGAACTCGTTTTTCAATCGATGTAAAATAAATATGTTTAAACTGAAGATACTTGATTGTGAGTATTCATACTCAGCTGTGGTTCAACATAAATAGATATAATGAAGAGTGATCACGCCAGCAAATGTTGGAAAATAAATTGATTGATTGATTGTATGGTGTCTAACGCCGTTTTCAACATTATTTCAGTTATATCGCGGCGGCCAGTGCACCTATCCATGCTTTCCTAGAGTTTCTCTTACCAGTACTCTACACAATATTCTTTCCAAGCCACTGGCTGCTTTCCCACATAATCATCGTCGAAACAATGGTCAGCGGCGAGAGAGGAATGAATCCTGTCGCAATGACTATCATCAATCCTCGGAATGAAATTGGCCAAGCCGGGGATCGAACCAGCGATCTCCTGTTCTCAAGTCCTGTAGACTACCGACTGAGCTACGGGGCCTTGGCGTTGGAAAATAGGCAGCAGCCCGCAGAATAAACATGTCTATATTTTCAACCAGTCATAAACTACTCTTTATTCATTAGAATATAAACACACCAATAAGTATGACTAGGTCAAAAACCAGTGCATTCAGCTACGCCGTAAAAACCGGAACTCTTTAACTTAAATTTCAGATTTATCTTAATTGGAAACATTTGCAGACGACAAATCAAACATGGATAAAATGATGGATTTTGTTTCTGAAAGGGTAGAAAACATGGCGTAAAAAGGAGAAAATTCTGGTAACCAGCATTTTTTCCCCTCCTTTTTCCCCAAAAGCTTTCTAATCTTTGACATACAAATTCCATTATCTGTGTATTTGACCCCATTTGATTGAATTTAGAAGGGTACATTTATTTGAGCCATGCCCTGTGAAAAGGGGACTTTATGCATCTGCGAAAAGTATCAACCAGGTCAGTCTGCGCAGTTCGCGCAGGCTGACCTGGCCCGAAACTTTTCGCTATCTGTCAATTTTCTGTACGTCCAAGGACCAGTGTACTTCATGGTTGATTCGGATCTTAAAAAAGAGTGGTTTTTATGGTTCAGTAATTCTATGATGTCTTGCTTGGTGTAGGGCATCACGGAGATGTATTAAGCTCCCTTTTCACAGAACATGGCTCATTTTCAAAGCCGTCTGCTGCAGAATTGGTTTACTAGATTCAGATGTTTATGTATCAACACGCCTTCAAAAGATTAGTCATGATACGCGGTTACCATTTTTTAATGTTTCCAAGCGCGGGAAAAGTTAGTAAATAATTTTTTTACTGTCTCCGCTAGGTGGCGATAGTAGTCAGCGGAAATTATTTAACTCTTTGCCAGACGACAAAATTTTATACTGTTCCAAATTGAAAGCACTTGCAGGCGACATATCTACTGTGGTTAAATTGATGATTTTTGTTTCTGAGAGGTAAGCGAACATTGTAGGAAAAGGAGAAAACGCTGGTAACCAGCATTTTCTTCTTTTCCCACAATGTTTTCAGAAGTCCCTTTCCTTGTAGTCGTTAAAACTCGGGTTTGTGTGGTAAAGGGTTAGCTCTTTGCCAGACAACAAGATTTTACTTTTTTTTTCAAATTGAAAGCATTTGCAGACAACAAGTAAATTGTGACCAGATGGACAGAGTTCTACTATAAAAGGGTAAAAAGTTTTGTGAGAGAGAAAATACTGGTTACCAGGCTGGTCTCCTTTTCCTACAATGTTTTCGAAAGAATTCACCTTAACTCTTTACCACACAGTCCCGACTTTTAACGACCCTGAGAAAGAAGCCTTTTGAAAACATTGTGGGAAAAGGAGAAAATGCTGGTAACCAGCATTTTCTCCTTTTTCCACAATGTTTTTTACCCTTCCCAAATCAAAAGTCACTTTTGTAGTCACATTTATTTTGTCGTCTGCAAATGCTTTCGACATGGACTAGTTTAAAATTTTGTTGTTTGGTAAAGAGTTAAGGATCCTGAAATCTGGAGACTGTTTGGTAAAAGGTTAACCCTTTTCCAAACAAGCCCTGGTTTTCACGTGTCTGCAGCACAAGTCTTTTGAAAACACTGTGGGAAAAGGAGAAATTGCTCGTAACGAGGAATTTCTCCTTTTCCCACAGTGTTTTCTACCCTTTTTGAGAACTTTCTACCATTTTCATCAAATTTAATATTGTCGTCTGCAAACTCTTTCAATTTGGACCAGTCCAAATTTTGTCGTTTGGGAAAAGGTTAAGCTCGCAGACATAGCTTGAAGGCGACGGTAACGCCACCTACTCGTGGTTACACATATTATAAATATTACATGTATATAATTTTCAGTGTTTTGTTTTGAACAATTCAAACAAATTGTTAGCTACAAAATACTCATAGCGAGACATAACTAGACTGACAGAACGACCGATAAGCACTTAACCCTTTCCCAAACGACAAATTTTGGACTGGTCCAAATTGAAAGAGTTTGCAGACAACAATTTTAAATTTGATGAAAATGGCAGAAAGGTCTCAAAAATGGTAGAAAACACTGTGGAAAAAGGTGAAATTGCTCGTTACGAGCAATTTCTCCTTTTCCCACAGTGTTTTCAAAAGACTTGTACTGCAGACACGTGAAAATCAGGGCTTGTTTGGGAAAGGGTTAAATGGGAGTAAGAGTAGCAGACCCAATAAAAAGACAGACCCTTTTGCCTGGTGTAAAAATGCATTACTATTTAAAAATTTGAAAATTTATTTGAAATTAATGTTAAACTAGGCAAAAAGTTGCTTTATCTCTTGTTTACTTTTTACCTGATTTTCAAGTTCATTTTTCTGCCAGCGACTGACACTTGGACCGACAGTGCAAAAAATAGAATGTCATCTTCACAGTAATTTCCATATCTTTAAATGGTATGATTTAAATTTAAAAAGCATTTTAACACCTGAATTGTTTTCTTTTGGCCGCTATTGGGACTTTGCGTCGCTGATACTAAGCCTTTAAGTGCCCCGGCTTGGCACATTTACTGTATTTGTCTAGGTTTGACCGATTTGCTCCTTGATACCACTTGCTTTATAGATATGAGCCACACTCTGGCAAAAGAGGGTTTAATGCATCTCCATGATACCTAACACTAATCAAGCCATCACATAATCATGGATCCACAACAGCCACTTTTTCAGCAACCGACTTAATCATGAGGTAGACTGGTCCTTGGACATACAGAAAATTGATATATAGCGAAAAGTTTCGGCCCAGGTCAGCCTGCGCGGACTGCGCAGGCTGACCTGGGTCGATACTTTTCGCAGATGCATTAAGCCTCCTTTTCACAGAGCATGGTTCATACATAAAACAGCCCGAGACAGCCCAGAAACAATGAATCAACCCAGACCAGCCACAATAGCTCAAGTGGTGGGTCATGGATGGGACCTGTAAACGTCAAATTTCTGGGCACTTGAGGTTGTGGGTTCGATCTCCACGGCTGACCACCTAAAAATACTAAAAAAGAAGTCTTTCGGGTAAGATAATAAACCTAGGTCCGGTGTGACGGTGCTATACACCGAGCACGTTAGAGAACAAGGCATAACTAACGGATGGGTTTCGTCCTACATCTTGAACTATCCCAGTAACATAACTAGCGGCCATCAATCAATCAATCAATCAATCAATGATTCGCCAATCAAGCTCGTGTTCTAAAGATCCTGATGAAGAAACCTCAAGTTTGAAAATATTGTGTCATAAAGGAAAAATTGCTGGTAACCAGCATCTTCTCCTTCTTAAACTATGTTTTCTACCCTGTCGTAGACAAATGCCATCATTAAAGCCATATCTGATGTCCTCTGCAAATGCTTTCAAGTTGGAACAGTCTAAAATTATGTTATCTCCTAAGAGTTTACCCTTTACCACACAATCTTGAGTTTTAACGACCCCGGAAAAGGAGGCATTTGGAAACATTGTAGGAAAAGGAAATAAAGCTGTTTACCAACATGCTCTCCTTTTCCCACTATTTTTTCCACGCTTTCAAAGAGATATACAAAGAAGGCTATTGAAAACATTGTGAGAAAAGGAGAAAATGCTGGTAACCAGCATTTTCTCCTTTTCCCACGATGTTTTCCACACATACAAAGAGATATCCCATCATATGACAGACTATCAAGTTGTCGCCTACAAATGTTTCCAATTTGCAGCAGTCCATAGCTTTTGTTGACTCGTAAGAGTTAACTTGTATACAGGTCCCCAGCTGTTTCGTACAAAAATAAATCATTTCATTAATTACGAAGGACCCATAACTCTGGCCGTATTCATGTTCATCAAATATTCATCGACTGGGTCAAATTTTGATGTATCGCATGTCCATCGGTTGGCTTCGCTGTTTCAAACCTAAGCCTTGTCAATCTAATCAAATTCAGTTTTCCGAGGTACCAAGCAATTGCTCGGTCTCCCACCATAGTTAAATCCTTTACCACACTATCCCGACTTTTAACGACCCTGCGGACGGAGGCTATTGAAAACATTGTGGGAAAAAAAGAAAATGCTAGTAACCAGTATTTTCTTTTATTTTCCCCCACTATGTTTTCTACCCTATGACCGACAAATTTCATGTTTTGAGTAACATTAATTTTGTCGTCTGCAATTGCTTTTAATGTGCACCAGTCTATCATTTCGTCGTTTGGAAAAGGGTTAAAAAGGGGACAATTTCCTTCCATTTGAATTTTCCTCGGTTGTGTCAGTTTTGTTTATTATTTGCGCCGCTTTATACGACGTCAAAATTTTAGGCTCGTCCATGTTGAAAGCATTTGCAGACGAAATATTCAATGCGCCTAATTTTAGGGAATTTATCTATAATAAGATTGAAACAATGTAGGAAAAGCAGAAAAAAGCCGAAACCAGCATTTTCTTCATCTCCAACAAAGGTTGCCACAATTTTAAAGACAAATTCCATCATATGTGCCATAATTAATTTGTCGTCTGCAAATGCTTTAAATCACGACGTCTTCACTTTTGTCGTTTGGTAAAGAGGTAAGCCTAGTTTAAAAAGATAAATGAGCCATGCTCTGGCAAAGGGGGGCTTAATGCATCTCTGTCATACTTTATACCAATCAAGCCATCACATAAGTATGGATCCATAGTAGCCACTTTTTTAAACAACCGACTCAATCGTGAGGCAGACTGGTCCTTGGACATACAGAGGATTGACCAATAGCGAAAAGTTTCGGCCCAGGTCAGCCTGCGCGGATTGCGCAGGCTGACCTTGACCGATACTTTTCGCAGATGCATTAAGCCCTCTTTTTTCACAGAGCATGGCTTAAATTTTCAATATCACCACCCCCCCCACTCCCTCTGGCCAAAGATAGACAAAAACTAAAAGCAAAAAAGAGAGCGAAACAAAATTACATATGCACGCGATACACAATGCAAAAAATAGCGTCAACAACAATGGTGTCTGCATTTTGATCTCCAATAAATTCACCCTCCAACATCAAATTAGGGAGGCGACGGGCAAATTTCTGTCTTTGAAGTTACTGATTCATGTTTATTATCCACATATGATCAGTGATAAAATTATGAGAGTTCATGCGTCTGTACGTGATAAGAATCTAGACAAAGTGCGAATCGTCCTTTCGCGCAATTTGACACTCATTAGAACAGCATTTTCGGCCGGCCTTAATTATCGACAACAAGCCCCCAATTACCCTAGCATGAATTTCATCCAATTTTCTCTTTGCTTATAATCATAGCTAATTGCTCCTTTTCCCTCATAGTGTACTGAAATGTAAAATGAAAATTATTGGAAATACTGACGATTATTTTCTTCTGTACCGGAACTCTTTGCGTTTTGTGATGACCCATCTGCTCTTTAGTCTTTACCAAAGAGCAGTATTTTAGACTTCTCCAGACTGACAGCATTTGCAGACGACAAGTTACAAAACATGCTGCGGAAAATTGCTGTCTTGGAGGACAGCGGTAGGGCCTGTGGCTTGCAGAGCAGGAAAAAAAAAAACAACAACAAAAGGCTGTAGGATGTTGTCCTTGTAGCCTACGCCTGTCAGATTCCCTTGTATTCTGTAGTGACGATTTCTCCTGTCGTTCCATGTACTGCCCCACGCCATGATGGACCCCCACCCGCCCTCTATAGTCACGCGACCTTGATGATGGGGTGTTATGAAAGCACGGATTCGATATTTGCGAAATGATCTCGTAAATTTAGGTCCGTATTCACCAACCATTCTTAAGAATGTTCTTAGTCTTATTCTCCAGAATTTTATAAATTTGAAAGAAGCACAACTTCAGATTGGCTGAACCATTTGGTTTAGCCAATCAAAATTGTGTTACTTTCAAATTTAGAAACTCGTAGATAATAAGAATAAGAACATTCTTAAAAATGGTTGGTGAATACGGACCCTGGACTCATAAAAAGAGTCCATGTCACAGAAGCTCTTGTCGAGGCTTGACGTGTCACACGATGGTCGGAAATCAGGACAGATCGCACAGGCAGCTGAGTGCAAACTAGAGTTGTTGACACCAGTATTTGTATGCAGCTGCCAACTGATGTCCTTTATTGTGGCTGCTCTAAGAACAGATCGCACAGGCGGCTGAGTGCAGCCTAGAGTTCTTGACACCAGTATTTGTACGCAACTGCCAACTGATGTTCTTTATTGTGGCTGCTCTAGGGACAGATCGTGCAGGCGGCTGAGTGCAGCCTAGAGTTGTTGACGTTAGTATCTGTACGCAACTGCCAGCTGATGTTCCTTATTGTGGCTGCTCTAGGGACAGATCGTGCAGGCGGCTGAGTGCAGTCTAGAGTTGTTTACGTTAATTTCTGTACGCAGCTGCCAACTGATGTTCTTTATTGTGGCTGCTCTACGGACAGATCTTATAAGCAGCTGAGTGTAGCTTAGAGCTGTTGACATTAGTATCTGTCTGCAGCTGCCAACTGATGTTCTTTATTGTGGCTGCTTTCTCTCACAGAGTTGACGAAACGATTTACCGTACTATCCAGTGGTTGATCTAGGGCGCAAAGGCAGTCTCCGTTCTGTAGTCTCCGTGTAGTTATAGCGATCCAGCAGTCTCTGAATATTAAAGAAGACATTGCAACTTGAGATATATTTCTAGCCATAGGAATGGCCAACAAATGATACAAGATCAGACTGCACGTACTTTGCATACAAAAGAGAGACATGCATGTACATCCGTCCTAATAAACAGCAATCTCTGATGAAGATGTTAACGCATTACCTAGAACTATCTGTTTCAACACATACCGAACAAAAATTATGAAATGAAAATGCATTTTACTTGTGTGCTCCATCCATTTCCAAAGAATAATTATATTAAATATTCAGTTCGACATAAATTAACTAATTGGATAAGAAAAATGATGATGATAATAAATAGTCATTAAAGCGAAGATAACAGATATCATGTAATGTGCTGATTAGGTGAAAAAAAAAATATCCACCAAAAACCAATATACAATTCACGCGCGCGCCGGATCAGCGAAAAGTCTCTTTAATGGCGTTCCTGAATGACGCAATACAACACGTGACCTTTGACTCCGGAGTCCTGACCCGAATCATTAATAATTACGGAAGTGAGATGGGAATATAAAACCTTGCGCTTGCTTATCGACTCTTTGGCAACTTGTTAAAGCGTACTCAAGAGCTCTTCAGAAGTTCATTACAATATTGATCAAAGACGATAAAATACTCATTTTCTGACTCGATTCATTCTGAAAGACAAAACATACTTATTGATAGAAAAAAGAGGAAAAACAGAATACCGTCTGAACAGCTGTTAATTTCATTTTCTCATTTGGACTTCAAAATGATTGTCTATTCCAGGAAGAAAATATTGTTTTAGATATTTTTCATCGCATTTTGAAACATTTAGCTTTGTTTTGTAATTGATTTTTTGTAATCGTTTGCAATAAAAGCGTGTTTATCACCGTTTTTTATATAGTATCTATTGCGCCAATTGAAAATAAATAACTGAAAATTTGTGTTGACTTTTGAGGACAATCTTGTCGACGGACCAATTCAAAAAAAGAATTTTGACAGAAAATAAAAACGTATCAAAACCGGAAACAGCAAGACAATTCCAGAAACAATGAAATATTTCAGCAAAGCAGCGATGATAACTATTTATGTAACAGTGATATTTTTCACCGAGTTAACTTTATCAGTGCGTTTGCGAGTTACGGGAGCTATGCAGGATGGTTCACGCCAACTGGACAACACACAGAATGCGTTGTAAGTAAACAGGTTTTTTTTTTTTCCACTCTTTACCAAACGACAAAATTTTAGATTTGTCCAAATTGAAGGCATTTTCAGACGACAAATTAAATGTGGCTAAAAAAAATGAAATTTGATTTGGGAATGGTAGAAAACATTGTGGGAAAAGGAGAAAATGCTGGTTATAGACATTTTCTCCTTTTCCAACAATGTTTTCAAAAGGTGTTTTCTTCAGGGTCGTTAAAAGTCGGGATTCTGTGGTAAAGGGTTAAATCTCTGCCTGACGAAACACTGTTAATTGCGTCCAAATTGAAAGCATTTTCAGATGCAGGATACAAACTGACTCAAATGATCGAATATGTTTCTGAAACGGTAGAAAACATAGTGGAAAAAGACGAAAATGCTGGTAAGCAGCATTTTCTTCTTTCTGTACAATGTTTTAAAAAGGCTTTCTCCTAAGGGCCGTCAAAACTTGGAATAGAGTAGTTAAGGGTTCAGATCACATAGAAAAAGCTAACATACACTTACTTTCCTGGATAAATATTCAAGGCTTTCAGACATCAAAGAGCTACGTAGCCTCTAAATAGTATCCTATGAAAATTAATATAAAAACCACGTGTAACTGCATTCTGATTTCAACCCTTTACCACTCAATTCCTAGTTTTAACGACTCTGAAGAAGTAGCACCTTGAAAACATAGTGGGAAAAGGAGAAAATGCTGGTAACCAGCATTTTCTCCCTTTCCCACTATGTTTACTGTCCTTTTACAGACAAATTTCAACAACTGAGCCACATTTATTTGTCGTCTGCGACACCTTTGAATTTGGATGGATCTTAAATTTTGTCATTTGGTGAAGAGTTATACACTTATCAAGCAATTTTACGGTTTTTTTTTTTTTTTTTTCTTATCGGATCAAAAACAAAAACATTATGACAAAAGATATCTGAACATAGATTAACTTTTTCGGCGCTTTAGTCGACACTTTAGATTTTGCGGACGGCATAGATCAAGATCAGACTGCACAGAATGTGCAGTCTGATCTTGGATCTATAACGTCTTCTTTATAGTCAAACATACTTAGAAAAAAAAATCTCTCTGAATTTCAGTATACTGTATTTTCAGCCGTCTGAAGAGGTCGACTTCATAGGAGGGTTGTCCCAAAATGCCGTAGAATCGCATTTTTATCATAAAAAAAAATTCCACTGCAACTTTAATTTGAGTCATGCTCTGTGAAAAGGGGGCTTACTGCATCTGCTAAAAGTATCGACCCAGGTCGACCTGGGCCGAAACTTTTCGCTATTGGTCAATTTTCTGTATGTCAAAGGACCAGTCTACTTCATTATTCAGTCGCTTGTTAAATAAAATGGATTTTGTGGATCCGTGATAATGGGATGAAAATGCTTGGTATCATGCATCACGAAGTTGCATTTAGCCCCCATTTCACAGAGCATGGCTCATTTGTATTATTCTTTTAGAAAATTTGTTCCCTAACATACTATCAAAATTTCATTATGTTTTGTTCAATAACGGATGAATACTAGTGATATGCAATTTACAAACAGAAGGTAGAGCCGCGCGGCCCACTGAACGTCATCGTCAACACTCTTTTTTGGACAACCCTCGTTTATTTGATGCTGAAAGACTTAACCCTTTACCAGACGACAAAATTTTAGCCTTGTCCAAATTGAAAGCATTTGCAGACGACAATTTTAGTGTGGCTCAAATGGTGCATTTTTTCTTTGATAGGGTAGAAAGCATCGCGAGAAAAAGAGAGAATGCTGGTTACGAGCATTTTCTCCTTTTCCCACAGTGTTTTCAAAAGGCTTCTTTCCCGGGGTCGTTAAAAGGTGGCATTGTGCGGTAAAGGGTTAATTACATGAGAGATACCGAACGATTCGGTTTAATCGTATAATTATGTAATTCCATTAGCGTAAAGGCAAGACCTAGTACACTTCACATGTACGTAAGTGAAACATGTAAAGACGGAGAAAAATGTCGTTTTAAAATGACAAATGCTCTGTGAAAAGGAGGCTTAATGCATCTGCGAAAAGTATCGACCCAGGTCAGCCTGCGCAGTCCGCGCAGGCTGACCTGGGCCGAAACTGTTCGCCATGTCAATTTTCTGTATGTCCAAGGACCAGTCTACCTTAGCCCGCCTGGGTGGCACAGTGGTGAGCGTGTCGGACTCATGACCTGGTGGTTGTGAGTTCGATACCCGGTTGAGGCGAACTTTCTTTCCGGCGTATTTTCGCCTCTCACCTCTGCTGAAGCATGTGAGAAAAGTAGTCGGTGGCTTTGGAAAGAAAGTTGTGTTAGTACTGGTGTGAGAAAGCCAGGAAACACATGTGCGTCACCGACCGCCATGTTATGACCTTAGCTGTTAAAGTGGCGTTAAACCCCAATACAACCAACCAACCAACCAGTCTACCTTATGATTCAGTCGGTTGTTAGACAAAATGGACTTTTTGGATCCTTAATTACGTGATGTCTTGCTTGGTACAATCTATCACGGTGATGAATTAAGTTCCATTTTCACAAAGCATGGCTCCAATTGTTTGGAAACCTTGTGGGGGAAAAAGGAGCAGTTGGTTATGACAAGCAATTACTTTTGTTTCCACCATAATTGGGTCAAAATCAAGGTTTATGCAGCTTTAATTCCGATAGCATAAGCCCGAGTTTTAACGACCGTAAGGGAGAAGGCCTATGAAAGTATGGTGGGAAAAGGAGAAAATGCTGGTTACCAGCACTTTCTCCTATTCCTACAATGTTAGTAGTATAGGAGGGTAGACCTCGGACAAAACGCGTTTTGTCCGAGGTCTACCCTCCCTGAGTGCCATTTTGTCCGAGGTCTACCCTCCCTGAGTGCCATTTTTGTCCGAGGTCTACCCTCCCGAGCAAAAAAAATGCCGCATCACTGCAGTTTTGGCGTGATTCGGTTTCCGCGACATATGAATACAATAATAAATAGTCCGTTACTAGTCTCGGGAGGGTAGACCTCGGACAAAAGTAGTTCCGGCAGTTGGTTCAGGTAGAAACCCTCGTTGGACTTAGTCTTTTTTTGGAGGGTTGATCTTTCTCTCTCTATTACCGTCGGACTTAGTCTTTTTTCCACAATTGAATTAAAAAGTAGTTCCGACTGATGTAAACAAGTAGTTCCGACTGATGTAAACAAACGTAAACAAGCGTTTTGATTGGTCGAGACGTTTTCCCGCCAAAATTCGATGGGTTATTTCCCCTTTTCAGCTTTGATCAAGGCAAAGACCCTTGTTGAACTTAGTCTTTTTTCCACGATATGGACTATATTCTCTACTTACGCTGGGTCAGGCAGAGAGCATCGTTGGACTTAGTCTTTTTTCCGTCTTTATTCGCCTCAATCTTTCTCTATCACCGTGTCGGACTTAGGCTTTTTCTCTGTCATCGTTGGACTTAGTCTTTTTTCTCCGTCTTTGTTCGTCTTATCCTTTCTCTATCAACGTTGGACTTAGTCTTTTTTCACCACGATATGGATTATTTTCCCCTCCTCAGCTTGGTTCAGCCAGAGATCATCGTTGGACTTAGACTTTTTTCCGTCTTTGTTCGTCTATCTTTCTCTACTACCGTTGGACTTAGTCTTTTCTTTGACTCCTAGCAATATGATCTTTAGACATTACCTAACTATATGATCTGAGTGTGGATTTTTTCCGATATTTCCCGGAAGCCACTTCGTCTAGACTTACCCAATCTTAGGTTTTATTCGTCCCTAGTTTTATTCGTCCCTAGTTTTTAATCTGCAAAACTTTTTTTAAAATTGTAAAAATTTTTTATCCGAAAATTTTTATCCGAAATTTTTAAGCGTAAAAATTTTTTTCTATCGGTAAAATTTTCTCTGTAAGATTTTTTGAAAAATTTTTCTCTGCAAGATTTTTTTATTTGAAAAAAATTTTTTCTATCGATAAAAAGTTTTTTCTCTCTGTAAGATTTTTTTAATCTAAAAGTTTTTTCCTCTGCAAAAAAGTACAACAACACATCTACAAAATTGACAATTGTTAAAAGATAGATTTTTAAGGTTTTGGTTAGTCCTGAAAAGGACTGTTTTTGAGATTAGACTGTCTTTTTTTCCTCGTCTAATGACAGCAACCAAAATTTGCATGACAGATGGGACAACTTCCAGTTCTTCTTGTGATTGTCATTGTACCATCCTTTGTGGTGATCTTTCTCCCGAGTTCAACGTCAACTAATATGAGTTCTGGAGTTGTTGTCTGCATAAACAGCTCAAGTAATTTTTCTCCGAGCTCTCTGTATGGTTGTGTTATCTGCTCTAGATGTCTTTGAACTGCTATGAGTTGTCTTCTTAATACCAACAGATCTTCACCAGCATTTAAATAGTCTTGGAGAGCATCAATTATTTGATGGTTTATCTGTTCCATATTTTGAATTCTTTTTTCGCTTTGGTTACTTTATGATTTATTCGTCTTACTCGAGAGAACGAGAGTCGAATGACTATAGAAGAAGTTCACTGATTTTATAGCTTGGTAGAGGGATTGACCTACTTTGACTTGGAATTAACGTTAACCAATCGTTAGTTTCGTTACATTTTTTGGAACTGATACTCTTAGACATTGTAGATAGATCATATAGTACATTATGTTCTATCTACATGCTCTCGCCCACGTTCGCGCTTTTAATTCTAACGCGAAGTAGGTCAATCCCCCCTGTCAAGCTATAAAAGAGTCAGCATTTTTTATTCTTGTATTAACTCATTTCACGATGAAGTTATCGAAATTTTGCTGTGGGTTGTTTGCCAGCAAGAAGAATAAGAAAGAAATGAAAGAGAAATGGGAGCAAGAGGCCATGGAAAAGAAAGAAGACGAGGCAGAAGAAAGGAAGAGACTAAAGCATAAAGCTCTTCGCGAGTTCTTCGCAAGACGAGGGTATGAGTTTTATACTCGTACCCCAATCGTCAAGATGGGTAATATTTACCCAGACTTATCAGAACTGATACCGCCAACAGTGCATCGCGGTTGGCAGAATAAATTAATGAGAATGTATCCTTCATTGAAATGGTGAAGAATACGTTCTCTTTAATTTTAAAACAGCCCTTTTCAGGGCTACCCAATACCAAGAAAGTTTTTACTTTCTTCAAATTGTCAAAAACAAAAAAAGTCAAGTCCTATATGTTTTTATATCTTTTATTTAAAACTTTTTATTTAAAACTTTTGTACAATAATCATTACAATGAAAACATTGAACTGGTAAAAATATATATACAATGAAACATTGAACTGTAGAAATATTTGAATCGTTTTTTGAAAACAGTTCTTTGAAACAGTTCTTTGAAAATGTTAGCACATTTTTTTACAGACACGTTTTTCTTTTTTTCTTCGGAATGTCAGGCTCACATTCACTCTTGCGTTTCCTCTTATTGTTTCCATCATTGTGTTCGTCATTGTTATTTTTCAACACAATATCTGGACAGATTTTTGCACCATGTTTTTTTGTTTTGCAGAAGAAACAGTTCTTCTTCTTCTTTTCTCTTTTCTCGTTGATTTTCTTTTCTTCAGATCCTGAAGATTTCTGAGACCTCTGTTCGTTGTTTTGCTCTCCAGATAGTGAAGAGGGCTCGTTGTTTTGATCGAGTATAAGAGTATCCTCTGAAGAAAGTTTATTTTTTTGCGAACTTTGTTGCGGCTTATCATGTATTTCTACTTGAATTCTACAGATTTCTGTGTCGTTGATTTCTGTGTCGTTGATTTCTGTGTTATCATGCTCCATATTTTCGATCTCCTGCTCGATCTGATTTCCAGTCGATGAAGTTGTAGTCTGTGACGATCTTGTCTTCCATTTATTCTCGTCTACTTTATAGGATAATAGAGCCCCAACGTATTTCATATGTTGGAATTCTCTCCCGGTTTCCATTGTTGGTGAAATTTTAACATCGTGACTGTAGGGGTCCACGAAGACGGAGACGAATCTCCACATCAGTTTTTCTTTTTCTGGACATTGTCTAGCCCAATGTCCTGATCTGTTGCATGTAAAACAGATATTCGTTGTCATATCACTCACTCCATAGCGCTTGTCGAATGTTGCTTGATCCAGGACTCTGGTGATACGATAGACATCTTTTTCTGCAAAATGTTGGTGGGATAGAAATGATCCCACGTAGTTCCCAGTATGGTAGACTTGATATCTTGACGGTATATTTGTGATCTCATAGTCGTGAGTGTATGGGTTAACATACAGGTACATTCTCTTTGGTGTTGTACTTTGTAGCTTGAAACCACTCATTTTTCTACCAGTTGTCTTGTTTGAAATCTTTCCGAAGAATGATGAAGATTTCAGTCGTAACCCTCTTTTTATACACGTTTTGGCCTGAAAAAAGATATAAAAAAGCTAGGATTTTTTGAGTTCTGGGACATTACTTGACTCGCAATCAGTCATAAAACCATGTCTAAAAGGCTAGTACCGTATTCAGACAGTACAGGTGACGATGAGGCAATTCAGCCGATGTCGAAGAAGAGAAAAAAAATTACTACCGGCAAAGAAAAGAAAAAGAATCCTAGTCTATCCAGACAGTAGCAGTAATGATGAAAGCGATGATGAGAAATTTTCACCGTTAACCAAAAAGAGAAAAAGTTTACCATTGAAAGAAGAAAGCGACGGTGAAGTCAAAAAATCTTTGAAAGAAGAAAACGATGAGAAATTTCCACCGTCAACCAAAAAGAGAAAAAATTTGAAAGAAGACAAAAAATCTTTGGATATGAAAAGTCTATACGTGTTAAAAGAAGTGGGAAAAAAGAAGTCAAGAAAATTCAATACAGATTCCCATGTGCTGGAGGCGTCCTTTAAGAAATTCGATGAGTTACAACCCCAGCAACTGACTGCCTTATTCGACGATGTTATCCAACAAATCGTTCAAAAGTTAAAGGCTGAATCGAGGGATATGATCAGAATTACCATCAATCACCGTTCATTGGATATGGGGATTCATATACCCTTTCTATATGTGGAGGAGTTGGAGAGTCATACTATATTGGACGAGATTGAAAAAGTTCTACAGTCGAATGAGGAATTCATCTTGAACGATGGTCACATGACATTCGATATCACACATACGGTACCCCCAAGTGGAAGTGGTAAAAGAGTTAGGGGTACAGAAATATTGGATTCAAAAGTTTTCGCAAAGAAGAAACAATCGATTATTGAAATTAATAATGAAGATCATCTATGTTTTGCAAGAGCTGTTGTTGTGGGGATTTATCACCATGAACGTGAAAACACCCAAGAATGGAATCGAAGATGGGATATCATCAAAAGATCAAACAGACCACTTGAAAAGATTGAAGCCGAGAAATTGATGAATGAAGCTGGAGTTTCGTCAACGCAGCCTGTAGGACCTGAAGAATACAAAAAAATTCAAGATTTCTTGTATGAAAAAGACTATGTTATTAAAGTCCATCAACAGCAATCGAAGATGGAGAAAGTGTTTGAACATCCAAAAGTGAAAGATAATAGTAAAATCATACATTTGTACTTTCATCAAAAACATTATGACTACATCAAATCCATTACATCATTTCTTGATTGTGGTTATTATTGTGAGTTCTGTGATATACGTTACAGGAATCGGGAAGACCATGTTTGCTCAAAGATCTGTAAAGGTTGCTTTCGTACTGGAAAATGTCCATCGAAATCAAAAGAGTATGTCTGTTCCAAGTGTCATAGATGTTTTTTCAGTGCAGAATGCTTGGAAAAACACAAAACACTTCAAGGTAAAGAGAAGAAGACCATTTGCGAATTAGTGAAACTCTGTTCAAAATGTGAAGGCCAGTTTTTTTGTCAGAAAGAAAAATCATATCTGTAAGGGAAAGAAAAAGTGTCATCTCTGCAAGAAAATAGTTGACTTCTCTCATCGCTGTTTTATTCAACCTTACCAGAGTAAGATGAAGCATGACAGTGATGATGAGACGAGTTCTTCTGTAGTCAAAAAACCTTTGTTCATTTTCTTTGATTTTGAATGTCAGCAAGATACAGGGATACATATTCCGAATTACTGTATTGCACACCGAGCCTGTGCTGAATGTATCGATAAACCACTTGATTTTCATTGTTCCACATGTAGTGAATTCGAAGAAGGAAGAGAAGTTATTTTTCAAGGAAAAGAAACTTTGAGTCAATTCTGTAGCTGGCTCTTTACAAAGCATCATAAAGGAATCATAGCTATTGCCCATAATCTCAAAGGTTATGATGGTCAATTTATTCTCAATCATATTATCAATGTCGGGATGAAAGAACCAGAACTGACCATGAATGGGAATAATATTTTGAAGTTAGAATTGAATGGTGTGTGTTTGATTGACTCCTTCAGTTTTATGAACTTTGGTCTGGCAAAATTTCCGACTACATTTGGACTTCAAGAAATGAAAAAAGGCTACTTTCCTCACTGGGCAAATACAGACGAATTCTGGGATTACGTTGGGCCATACTTGGATATGTCTTATTACAAACCCGATTCAATGTCTGAAGAGGCTCGATCGAAATTCATAGTCTGGTATAATGACAAAGTTCAAAATGGTGAGGAATTCGATTTTCAAAAAGAGATGGAGATGTACTGTCGATCGGATGTTGATATCCTAAGACGAGGATGTGGTGAATTCAGAAAGTTGTTCATCGAACAGAGTGGAATTTGTCCATTCACAGAGGCATTTACTATCGCCGGCGCCTGTAACAAGATTTGGCGAAAAGATTATTTACCAAAAAATCAGATAGCCATCATTTCAAGCAAAGACCCAGTCAGACGCCGGTTTTCTATGAAAGCAATACGATGGATTCAAAGTATTGCTAGGGAAAAAGGGATTCATATTCAACACGGTAAAAATGGTGGTGAATTTCAAATAGGAAGATATACTGTAGACGGTTTTCACCGTCAATCAAACACTGTCTATGAATTCCTCGGGGATTTATTTCATGGCTGCCAGACAAGTTTCAAGGATCGAAAATATATCAATCCCATCAATGGAGAAACAATGGATGAATTGTACAACACTACCATCGAACGATTAGAAACCATCAAAAGAATGGGATATAACATCGTGACCATATGGGAGCATGAATTCGATACCAAGATGAAAAAGGACAAAGAGTACAAAAAAACCATTGAAAGTCTATATCCGAACTGTGACCCCATCGAACCAAGAGAGGGTCTGGCTGGAGGCAGATGCAATGCAATAAAAATTGCTTATGATGTTGAGGAAAGCAGTGAGAAGGAAATCAAGTATATCGACATCTGCTCTCTGTATCCTTACGTCTGCAAACATAAATTCTATCCTGTAGGTCATCCCACAATCTTGACTGCTGAGAGTATTGATATGAAGAATATTCGTCAGTATGAAGGGCTCATTAAATGCAAAGTTCTACCCCCAATTGATTTGTTTCATCCTGTTCTTCCAGTTCACTGTAACAACAAGATGATGTTTCCACTCTGTATGAAATGTGCACAAGAAAGCTCAAACGTTTGTAACCATAAAAAAGAAGAGAGATCCTTGGTTGGAACTTGGGTTACATTTGAACTGTTCAAAGCTCTCGACTGTGGTTATCAGCTAATGCAAGTGTATGAAATCTGGCATTTCCACTCTGTTTCGGATCAATTCTTTAAAGGCTATGTGGATAATTTCTTGAAAATTAAGCAAGAAGCCAGTGGATATCCCAGCTGGTGTCAGACAGACTCGGAAAAGAATCAATTCATTCGCGAGTATGAGGAAGCTGAAGGGATTCGGCTCGACCCCAAATGTATTCAAAAAAACCCTGGTAAAAGATCGTTTGCTAAGATTATGCTGAACTGTCTTTGGGGGAAATTAGCACAGCGTGAAAACATGAGCAAGACGAAATACATCAGAGAACCATCTAAATATTTTGACTTGATTACCGACCCGAAATATACGGTAAAACATGTGGAAATCTTTGACAACGAGTGTCCATTCATTTCAGTCAACTATGAAGAAAAGATGGACTTTGTCGAAACGCATGCAACAGCCAATGTTATTGTAGCATCCTACGTAACAGCTTATGCAAGGTTGGAACTGTACAGTGTTCTTGAAAGATTGGGGGATAGAGTTCTGTATTTCGATACAGATAGTTGTATGTACATTCATGATCCTGAATTGTGGAACCCTCCCATCATTAACAGTAGGTTAGGAAAATGGACCGATGAAGAACCTGATTGTAGAATAACTCATTTCAGAGGATTAGGCCCCAAGAATTACGCTTACAAAATGAGAACAAAAGATGGTGAAGAAAAAAGCAAATGTAAAGTCAAGGGAATTACTTTGGATTACAATACAAATCAGATGGTAAATTTCGACACCTATTCAAAATGTGCTTTGGATCGTACAATAGAAATCAAAGTTCAGTATGACTGCAGAATCAAAAGGCATAAAGACAGAACAGTGACCAGTGAACCACAGACAAAAACCTTTCGCTCTGTATACACCAAAAGAGTGATTGTAAACGATACTGATACTGTTCCCTATGGTTATAAAAGTTTGAGGGTATAAATAACTGTAAGAGACAACATCATGTTACACTGTTTTGAAGTGAACGATCGAAGTAAGACGTTTTTAAAAAACAGTGAAAACTATCAAAAAGTGAGAAATCATGTCAAGAGAAATGCTACCTTTACCGATAGAACTACGTGAAAAAGTTTATAGAGATTTCATCCATCAGCACACACTTGATAAACAAGTACAGTTGGATATTAAATTCGCCTGTGTGAAACTTTGGATAAACAAATTGCATAAGAGAGTTGCAAAAGGAGAAAGATCGTGCAAGTTGTATGGTATACACAGCTTTATTGTAATGATAGGGGATGATACAGATTTCGATTTTCCTCTCAAAGCTTATTTAGCATTTTGTTTGTTGAAAGACAACTATATTGCTAAACAGATGGATTCCACAAGTCGGTGGCAATTCATTATCGTAGGAAGAACAGAAGAAAGTTTTCTGAACGTCCTGAAAATGAAATCGGTTCTGTTTAACTTTTACTTACGCTACAAAAAAGGATCCATTCAAGACGGTGAGGAAATAGTGGATACCATGGAAGGGTATATTCTTTTTGATAGAGATGTCACAGAAGAAATCGTATATTCAACTCTTTCGACAAAAGATATTTCAAAACATGTTTTTCCATTTAGTGGAGTACGTGAATATAGTGAAATGGATAGTAAATTTCCATTGTTTTTGGGTAATGATCAGTTGCACAAAGTTATTGTGGAACATGAAGACAAGTGGAAAAATCGAGGTATCTGTGAATTTGCATTGTAACGATACTGCACTCTATGACCTATAAGATTTGAGGGTATAAATAACTGTAAGGGACAACACCATGTTACACTGGCTTGAAGTGAACAATCAAAGTAAGACGGTTCTATCGAAAAGTGGAAATCATGTCAAGTGAAATGCTGCCTTTGCCAATAGAACTACGTGAAAAAGTTTATAGAGATTTCATCCATCTGCACACACTCGATGAAGGAACACGATTCAACCTTAAATTCAGATGTGTGAAATTTTGGATAGATAAATTGCACAAGGGAGTTGCAAAAGGAGAGACATCCTGCAAAATGTATAGCATGCACGACTTTATTGCAATGTTGGTGACTGAGTCAGACTTCGATACCACCATCAAAGGCTATTTGACAGCTTGTTTGTGGAAAAGTGACTATTTCGCTAAGAAGTTGCAAGCCACAAGCCGATGGCGATTCATTATCATAGGAAGACCAGAAGAAAGTTATCTGATCATGCTGAAAATGAAATCACTCCTGTTTAACTTTTACTTACGGTATACAAAATCAAGAGATAATGCAGAAGGAGTGGATATCATGGAAGGCTATCTCCTATTTGATAGAGATGTCACAGAAAAAATCGTACTTTCAACTCTTTCGGCAAAAGCAGTATTCAAAAACGTCTTTGAAATTAGAGGAACGTGTGAATATAGTGGATTGGACAGTGTATATAGTTTGTTTTTGGGCAATGAACAATTGCACAAAACTGTTGTGGAACATGAAGACAAGTGGAAAAATCGAGGTATCTGTGAATTTGCATTGTAAAAAATGTTCTGTCATTGTTGTAAATAAGAACTGTATTGTCAATACTTTGTATATAAAAATGTACCTTCATTGTTTTTTTGTATATAAATTACCTTTGTATATATAAAAATATAGTGTTAGAACATTTGGTTTGTTTTAAACGTTACTGTTTTTTCATGATATTGTTAAGAACTTTTGAATGAATAAAGAAATGATTTTTAAAAAGGTCGTCTGTTCTGATTTCTTCCCAAAACTTGAATAAAGAAAAGTTCAGACTTAGAAAAATGTAGCTAGATCATCACATTCTATGTGAGATCATAGAGTACGTTATGTTCTATCTACATGCTCTCACCCCCGTTCGCGCTCTTAATTCTGTATCAAAGTAGGTCAATCCCCCTACCAAGCTATAAAATGTTGACAGAAATTTTCCTATCTTTTATTCTTTCTCTATCTTTTTTATCCTAGCGATATGTCTGTGAGACAGGGTTTTGGTACACCGCCTCAATCTTATTATAGTGGGCAATATTTACGCTATAAGAAGTACTTCAATCATGAGCATTTCATTAGAAAGCATTATTTCGATGCAGAACGATACTTGGATGAATCTCAACCTAGTTTGTTCTCTAGAAGATTTTCCGTTTCAGAAATTTATGAAATGGTAAAATCTACTGTAGAACATAGCGATAGTATTAAATTGCAAGGTTTCAACAAGATAATTTTTGAAATGAAATTTCCTGTTGAAATCGGAAAAGATGCAGATGGTAAAGAGGCGTATGTTTGTAAAGTCGTCGCCTGCTATGATGGATTTGAGTTGCCGGATGTAGTCAAGTATAAAGATCTTTCTGTCATCACGGCATATCCTGTATAATGGATAAAAAACAATGGTTCTTTTTAAGAACCACTCTCTCCTTCTTTTTTAGGATTGAGGGCTCTTTTCAGAGCCAACCAATACCCAGGAAGTCTGCTTCTTTGAATTGTCAAAACAAAACGTATTTCTCAGATCTAAAGATTGGTTGTATCAGACTCAAAAAAAGACTAAGTCCTATCCGAAGAATCGTCGTTTTTCCCCCAAACACCCGCGAAGATCAACCGTTTTTCCCACTCCCGCCATTCCTTTTCTACAAAAGAATATAACAAGTCTGACGATTGGTCTACGTTAATTCTGAGTCAGAAAAGTAGGTCAATCCCTCCACTAAGTTATAAAAATTCAGTGAACTTTTCCTATAACCATTCGACTCTCGTTTCTCTCGAGTAGCACGAATAAGAAATCGTAAAAGTATACCAAGACGAGAAAAATGCTTATATTTTTTCCTTATTGTCCACAGTGTGATAGACCATGTGCAATAGAGTGCGGAAAATGCTTTCATATCCTACAACATCTTGGAGAAAAGCACAATTGTCCAGAACCAGATGAGGGATTCTATGACTATGATGAAGACTATGGTGTAGTGATTTGGTGTTATCATTGCTGTCAAGCTTTCATCGTGGTCCAGTTTGAAGAAGAAGAAGAACATCTCGATCGCAACCAGTGAAGAATGAATCTTCATAAAAACAGCCCTTTTCAGGGCTAACATGCAACAAGAAAGTTTTCTACTTTTCTTCAAATTGTCACTTCAACTCAATTCTGAATTAAGAAATATAACGAAACTAACGATTGGATAACATTAATTCCGAGTCAAAGTAGGTCAATTCCTCTACCATCCTATAAAAGACGGGGCTCTTTTTCTTTTTAATCAGTTTTTCCCTCTCAGAACTCAAAAATGAAGACCCTCGACAAACGGTTCAAATTGATTGAAGCAGAGCGACGATTTAGAAAGGGATGCAAACAGATCGAATTGCTTAAAATTCGTCTGAGTGGGATAGAAAAACGATATGATAAGTGTAAAAGCAGAGCTGTGCAATATAATCTGAAAATTCAACTTTGTTCAATCAAAGGAGTACTCATTATGTATAATGAGTATGTCCAAGGCAAAGTTGAAGAAATCAATGAACTTCGGCGTGAGCTATTCCCCGAAGATTCAGATGAGGAGGTTTAGAGTCCTCGATCTTTTCTCTAGTTTTGAAATTAAGTTAACCGATAGTTAAATTAATTTCATTACAGAGAATAGTGAAAAAACAGCCCTTTTCAGGGCGAACATACACCAAGAAAGTTTTATCTCTCTTCAAATTGTCAGACCAAATCAATTCTGATTTTAAGAAAAGGTTAATTTTTACTTCAACTTATCAAAAAAAGACTAAGTTTATCAGAAAACCTTATTCCCTACCACAACGTATAGACTTGTTTTCATCTATCTTTTACTTATTCAAAAGAGAATATAACAAAACTAACGATTGGCTAACGTTAATTCAGAGTCGAGGTAGGTCAATTCATCTGTAAAACGTATAAAGAAACCCGGTCAAGTTCTCATTTAATCATTTTTTACCTCTCAATACTCGAGAATAAAAAATGTTTTGTATGTTCATGTTTGGATCAGTGGCATATTATTCGATACTGAACTGGTTAGAAGACTGGTTTCATCGACGGCAGATACGTCATAACCTAGCACTACTTATTATGTTACTTGATGAGTTAGAGGCTGCGAGAGATAGACGAAGAGGTTAAAAAATACAAATCTTCGAAAAACAGTCCTTTTCAGGACTACCAAACGTTAAGAAAAGTTCTATCTTTTCAAATTTTGTCAAGCAAAATTCTGCATAACTCTAAGAAAAATCTCATCCCAAATAATATTTTCTAATATAGTATAGTTCATTCTTTTGCAAGTAAGCAGTATAACTATGTAAAAAACGAAAGATTATCATTTCTGCTTGACTAGAATTCAGTTGTTTTCGTTCAATCATAGGATATGTTACATTCACAATAGAGCTCAGATCAATCGGTTAGCCAGTACCCCAGATTTCTATTATTTCTCTCTGTAAGTGTTATAATCATTCGTGACTGCTTCCGACCGGGTCCGCGCTCTTAATTCTGTATCAAAGTAGGTCAATCCCCCTACCAACCTATAAAACGTTGACGATATTTCTCTACAATCATTCGGCTCTCGATCTTCGAGTAGTACGAGTAAAAACACACTGTTAACGGGGAAAGATGAATCTCAACTTAGCCGATTACAACTTAACCGACTACATCTTAGACAACTCCTTGCCACAGAGTGGAAATAGTGGAGATATTCTAGCGTCAGCCATGAATTCGACATTCATTGAGCCAATGGCAGCACCAGTTAACAAATTCGAGGAAGAGATGCGACAGATGATCTCAAAACAAGATGCTACAATAACTCAGATTTTAGAGGAGTTGAAAACATTGAACAGAAACATCGAGACAATATGCCAGCAAAGACAGTCAACTACGCCTGTTATTGTGAAGATTCCGGTGGAGTTCGACTTTGATAAAACCAGCCTTCGAAGACTAACAGACTCCCTTGTATCAGTTGTAAAAAAGAAAGATCAGAAGTCAAAGGAAAATCAGTCGAAGGAAAAGCAACACTCAAAGGAAACACAACCAGAGAAAAATCATCAGCCAAAGGAAGAGAAGATAAAAAATAAAAAACGAGAAATAGAGAAAGAAGATGATGAACAACTTCACAAAAAACAACGATACGATCCCACCTATGTATCACCGTCAAAAATAGGACTGGGAAAACATGGGAAAAATATCGACAACTTCAAAGACTTCAAGATCCCAAAGATTCCAAAACTCAAACTCAAAAAGATACCCAAAGAAACAAAGAAAAGTTCTCAATAGAGAAAAAAGACAAAAAAAAAGACAGTTCGATTTCCAAAAAACAGTCCTTTTCAGGACTAATCATTCCCCAAGAAAAATCTATCTTCAACAATTGTCAATAAGTAAGTCAACTCGCCTCCAGCCGTATAAAAGACGATGATATTTCCAGTACATTAATCATTCGGTTCCCGAATAGATGACAGCTAAAGAAATGGTGATGGACTATAGTGTACAATTTCTACTTCTCTCGATGACAAAATGGTATCTGACAACCTTTCTACTGGCCATGATGCATGACTTCACTTTGCCTATGCATAAAATAGACAAAATAAGAAGGTTAATAGCAGATCGAAGAAGAGTCGTGGAGTGTCCTATCTGTCAGACAAACTTTGGATACTATCATTAGAGGAGGAGGAAAAAAACAAACTCCAAAACAGCCCTTTTCAGGGCTAACCATTCCCCAAGAAAAGTCTATCTTTCTCAAATTGTCAATATCGGTAAGACCAATAGAAGAGTCTTTTATCTTTGGAACCATATCGTGGAAAAAAGACTAAGTCCAACGATAGACTCTGCCTGAACCAACCTGTTTGTTTACATTAGCCGGAACTACTTTTTTAATCCAATTGTGAAAAAGACTAAGTCCAACAAGGGTCTTTGCCTTGATCCAAGCTGAAAAGGGGAAATAACCCATCGAATTTTGGCGGGAAAACGTCTCGACCAATCAAAACGCTTGTTTACGTTTGTTTACATCAGTCGGAACAACTTGTTTACATCAGTCGGAACTACTTTTTAATTCAATTGTGGAAAAAAGACTAAGTCCGACGGTACTAGAGAGAGAAAGATCAACCCTCCAAAAAAAGACTAAGTCCAACGAGGGTTTCTACCTGAACCAACTGCCGGAACTACTTTTGTCCGAGGTCTACCCTCCCGAGACTAGTAACGGACTATTTATTATTGTATTCATATGTCGCGGAAACCGAATCACGCCAAAACTGCAGTGATGCGGCATTTTTTTTGCTCGGGAGGGTAGACCTCGGACAAAAATGGCACTCAGGGAGGGTAGACCTCGGACAAAATGGCACTCAGGGAGGGTAGACCTCGGACAAAACGCGTTTTGTCCGAGGTCTACCCTCCTATACTACTAATGTTTTCTATGTTATCAGAGACAAACTCCATAACTATAACCACTTAACCCCAATCCTGCTGAATAAGTTAAATAAAACGTTCAAGCCAAAAGTAAAAGGCTGAATGATGTTCTTTCAAAGGTATCTTTTGGAACAAAATATCTCCTTATCGGACAGTGTAGATCCAAGATCAGACTGCACGTTCTGTGCAGTCTGATCTTGATCTACACCGTCTGCAAAAGGTCAATGCGTGGCACTTAGCAGCTTAAGGGTTAAACATTGTCGTCACCTACAGGTTTTAAAATGGAATAAGTCCAGATTTTGGTCACTTTGTATCTCCAGCCACTGGATGCTTTACTTTTATTTTACCCTAAGTATTTTTAAACGTGCTCTGCGGGGAATGTGGATCAAGATCTAGCTGTATAGAGCTGCTGATCTACGTCTACAATCTCCGCCTATATAGGTACTGATCTAAGTCTACACCCTGTAATTTCTTCTTATGTAAGTGCTGATCTAAGACTACATCCTGCATATAGGTTATTTAGGTGCTCATCTATGCCTGCACCCTACATATGGCTTCTTATCTAAGTCTACAGTATTCCCATTTCTCTATTGGTTTTTTCAGTCGGCGGGAATAAAAAAAACACAAAATGCCGAAAAAGTTAACGGAATCCTGCTTTGTTGACAATCCACAGTATAATTTCAGCAGGATGACGTGTCATACTCCAAACTGCAAAATGAAATTTAACAAAAATTTCAAGCGGATGACAAAAAAAAACAACCCAAAACAAATACTGCCATTTCAAAGTTATATCTGTGGGGGAAAAGAACCCCTCTAGATCTTATCTGACAGTGTAGATTCAGGATGAGGCTGCAAGTTCCGTGCAGTCTGATTTTGAACCTACACGATCCTCAAAAGAGCCTGGTGTCACGCTTAGCAGTCGAACTGTTCAATCAGTTAAATGGCGATATAAGTTGATTACTGAAACCTGTTTCGGACAGTGTAGATTCAAAATCAGACTGCAAGTTCAGTGCAGTCTGATTTTGAATCTAAACTGTCCGCAAAAGAACCTGGTGTCACGCTTAGCAGCCGAACTGTTCACTCTATTAAATAGCAATATCGTGCAAATTTATTACTGAAACTTATATTGCGGGTACTCCTTCGGACAGTGTAGATTCAAGATCAGACTGCACGTTCAGTGAAGTTTGATCTTGAATCTATATTGTCCGCAAAAGAGCCTGGTGTCACGCTTTGCGGCCGAACTGTTCAGTCAATTAAATGGCGATATCATATATAAGTTGATTACTGAAAACTGTATCGTCGGTACTCTTTAAGACAGTAAGTTCAGTGCAGTCTGATTTTGAATCTACACTGTCCGCAAAAGAGGTGTCATGCTTAGCAGCCGAACTGTTCAATCAATTAAATGGCGATATCATATAAGTTGATTACTGAAACCTGTAAGGGGCTGGTACTCTTTGTAATGATCTCATTCAGAACCACCGAGGTAGAATGAATCGAGGAATTACCGTGACGAACAACTTATTTAAACAATCTGTAAATAAATACAGTAAGACTTATTTTAGTGACCACCTCTATTAAGAAAGCAACCTGTATTAGGTTCTATGAGAAGACAAACAGATGATTGTTGAATTGTTCCTTTATTAACCTAGCACTTGGTTTACGCTAGCACAGTTAAATCCTTTACCACACAATCCGAACGTTTAACGATCCTGAGAAAGCATCCTTTTGAAAACATTATGTGAAAAGGAGAAAATGCTGGTAACCAGCATTTTCTCCTTTTACCACAATGTTTTCTAACCTTTCGAAGACAGAGATTATCTTTTTTAGCTACATTTAATTTGTCGTCTGTAAATGCTTTCAATTTAGGTCGAGTCTAAAACTTTCTCGTTTGGTAAGGAGTAAAGCAAGCAATTGCTTGACGCAAACACTGCTTATGTGTCCTTAAGGTGGTTGCTTATTACAGGCAGGGACATATCTGCCTATTTGCCAAAAACGCAGCTGCGAATTGTGCACTTCGCTAAAAAAAAAAGAAAAGAAAGACGAATTCGTAAAAAAAAACATCGCCGGAGTCCACCAAATCGGTTCTACAATTCAAAAAGTTTTTGGGGGAGGCCCTCCAGACCCTCCTGGGAAATACCCACCCCCTTGGGGTGAGGTAAAGAGTTAAACGATTAATTATAGAAGTTTATTTCAGCGTCGCTATTGTTATCGCACAAGAAAACTTAGCTTGGAATTTTAGGGGGAAAATGTGAAAAAAGTCGAGTCCTCACAAACTTCACAAATTCTTTAAGTCTTAAAATGCCAAAGTAGGTATTCTTACACTTGTTCCTTTCGAATAGTATAGATTAAGATTACACGGCTCAATCTGTGTAATCTGATCTTCGATCTACACTTTACGATATTATATGACAATGTATTTCAACCCAAAAAGTTTTCAAGTATGAAAAACTTGGTTTGTTTCATTTCACTATATTGACCCTCGAAATTAGAAGTAAAGAAAAAAAAAAGTATCGTGTTTTCTCCCTCTCTCTATTAAAGCTATGAATGTTGCAATTCAAATTAGATTATTGGTTTACAAAAGAAGACGAACATGGGAAAAAAGGAGAGCAGAACAAAAGAACATTAAGATCTCGCTTCTTAACGCTTAAAGCACCGAATAAACCCAACGCAACTTTTCGGTCTAGAATAAAAATCCTGCAAAGCGCAAAATCAGATTTGTTTTTGCCCAGAAGATGAAAGCAAAGCGGACATCAAAGATCAGACTGCACATTTTGTGCAGTCTGATCTTGATCTACACTAACCGCAAAGGCAATTTAAGTCGCGAAAGACGCTTTAAGAGTTAAAACCCTCGAATGCATGTAAACGACACATTCCGGAAACGAATTTCGATTCCTCAGCGTTTATGCACCATTTACTATACGAATTCATCTATACGCATGATTTGATTTGAATGATTCCTGCTTTTTATGTAAGAGATTATATGTTGTATTTGTAGAATCTGCTTTTTATTTACATCTTCTTGCATTTAATGCTTTGAATCTTTCGCTGCAAATGGCGATTTAAAAATATTGGCGGGTGGGGGGGGGGATCATATTAAGCTGCAGTGAAAATCTACCCTTAAATCTTTACAAAAGTTAAAAGATTTTTTTTTTTTTTGCAGAGAGTGATAGAAGTCATTTGTTCGATACGAATCATCAATCCCCACAAAAACTTCCAAAGGAAATGTGCGTTTCTCAATACAAAAGAGGGCGAATACCACAGGCGTTCGTTTGTGACAAAGTTCGCAATCTACATACTGTAATGTCTTATATTACATTACATAGATGGCGAAGTTCGTCACAAAACGAACGCCTGTGGCTAATACCATATTTTCTTTGGAAGATATTCAATATTGAATGAATAAATAAATAAATAAATGGAACAAAGATCTTCCAAAGAAAATATGATGAGATACAGTGCAACGATCTTCCATTTTAAATAATGTATTAACTCTTTACCAAACGACAAAATTTATGACTGATCAAAATTGAAAGCATTTGCAGACGACAAATTCAATGTGGCTAAAATGATGAAATAAATTTGTTTTGTAAAAGGCAGAAAACATTGTGGGAAAAGGAGAAAATGCTGGTTACCAGCATTTTCTCCTTTTCCCACAATGCTTTCAAAAGGCCTCCTTCTCAGGGTCGTTAAAACTCGGGATTGTGTGGTAAAGGGTTAAAATAGTATAATAGGGGATCTAACGGCCGGTGTAATGCAGAGAAATGACCCTCCCCTACAAAATGACCCGTGGGTCATTTCACTACGTAGAGGAATGACCCGGGTCATTATTCTACGTAGAGAAATGACCCCAGACCGTAGAGAAAGGACCCCCCTCTAGCTATAGTAGAATGACCTCCTCATGAAAAGAAAGGACCCCCGTAGAGAAACGACCCCCCTTTTTTCCCCTGTAACATTGTTGTTGCTGCTGATGCTGATACTACTACTACTACCATTACAACTACCACTACTACTCGTACTTCTACTACCCCCTTTTTGCCTTAACATTGTTGTTGCTGCTGATGCTGCTGATGTTTCTACTACTACTACTTCTACTACTACAGCTGCTGCTGCTACAACTGCTTCTAAGAGGGGGGTCCTTTCTCTACAGTCTGGGGTCATTTCTCTACGTAGAATAATGACCCGGGTCATTCCTCTTCGTAGTGAAATGACCCATGGGTCATTTTGTAGGGGAGGGTCATTTCTCTGCATTACACCGGCTTATTAGCCTGCTTTTGTATTGAAAAATGCATAGGCT
This sequence comes from Tridacna gigas, assembly GCA_945859785.2. NCBI lineage: Eukaryota > Metazoa > Mollusca > Bivalvia > Cardiida > Cardiidae > Tridacna > Tridacna gigas. The sequence continues at coordinate 54,666,618 of OX244038.2, forward strand.
TTGAAAGGAGCATAAGTGTTCCAATACCAAGGTTGTTGTTGTCGGAAATTTTGGAAGAGTATGCTGCACATTCTATGCAGACTGATCATGCTCTACACTGCGAGCAAAAGCCACCCATATTTAGTTTGTAATTAGCACTTGCTTAATTCTATACCAAACTATCCCGAATTCTAAAAGAGCCTGAGGAAGAAGGCTTGGGAAAACATGGTAAGAAAAAATATGCGGGTAACCAGTATTTTCTTATTTTCTCAACATGTTTTCTGTCCATTCAAAGACAAATTCTTGATCTGAATCCCAGTTGATATGTTGTCTGCAAATGCTTTCATTTTGATGGATCCGAGATTTTGTCGTCTTTATATAGAGTTTAACTCTCTACCACACGACAGAATTTTAGACTTGTCCGAGTTGAGAGTACTTGCAGTCGGCAATTTAAATGTGGCGCAAATGATGGCATTTGTTTTTGATGGGGTAGAAAACATTATGGGAAAAGGAGAAAATGCTGGTCAACAGCATTTTCTCCTTTTCCCGTAATGTTTTCAAATGCCTTGCTTCCTTGGGTCGTTAAAAGTAGGGATTCTGTGGTAAAGAGTTAAGCGTTCGACAATCCAAAACGGTTCTTATTTAACCATCATCCCGCTAAATAAGTAAAATGTAACTGTAAAGCCGATAGTAAAAAGCCAAATGTTGCTATTTCAAAGCTATTTTTGGGAGGGAAAATATTTTCTTGTCGGACAGTGAAGGTCCAAGATCAGACTGCACGTTTTGTGCAGTCTGATCTTGATCTACACTGTCCGCAAACGGTCCTTGAGTCGCGCTGAACAGCCTAAGGGTTAATTTTTTTCTTTTAACCTCTGATTGCCAAATGATACTAATTACAGTGTTGTCGTTAAATAAAGAGATTAAACTGGAAATTCTAAGGAGGGAATAGTTGTACAATATGGAATTATTCTTGTCACACTTTCGCCAACTTAAAGTTCAATTCAGGCTGCTTTTGTTGTTATGTAGATCAAAATAAGACTAAACAGAACAGAACAGAACAGAACATATATTTTATTAGACAAGTACTTCGTACATAGTCTTGTTTACATACATTGTATATAATAAACAAGGTCTCTCTCTCTCTCCCCTCTCTCTCTCCCCTCCCCCCCTCTCTCTCTCTCTCACACCCACACCCACATCCACACAGATACGTCAAGTACTAAATTTCAGCTGGGAATAACATGGAATAACCATGTTTCAAATAAAAAAAATATAATGGTAATACAGCAAACTGTTATAAAATGTTATTACTCATTGGAATATAAACTATCAAATCTAATAGTTAATGCGGATCTTATAAAAGAGGCAAGTTTAATTAAAGTATCATTGTGGTTGCTTCGCATTAAAGTAACCAATTTATACATGCTAGGTTTGGTATAGAAAAAATCACTAATAAGCTTTTTACGCAACAGAACGTGCGTGTGATCTCGAGTCTGCACTTATATAATACTATATCATGCAAGAAATTCTCAATAGGAAAAAAAAAATTGCTTTGACTGATATTATTTTTTAAAGCTCTTTACCGAACGACAAAATTTTAGACCCGTCCAAACTGGAAGCATCTGTAGACGACAAATTTAATGTATCTCAAATGGTGGTTTCTATCTTTGATAGGGTGGAAAACATCGTGGGAAAAGGAGAAAATGCTGGTTACCAGCATTTTCTCCTTTTCCTACGATGTTTTCAAAAGCCTTTCTCTTCAGGGTCGTTAAACCCCGGGATTGTGTGGTAAAGGGTTGAGGAACAATCCTATGCTTTAAAAGCCCGGAAGTAAAAAGGTTATGAAATCATTGCGGTAAAACGGATAAAAATAATGGTAACCAGAGAGAGTTTGAAATCATTACGGGAAAAGGAGAAAATGCCAATAACAGGCATTTGTTCCCTTTCGAACAAAGCTTTCTCCCATTACAAGGCTAATCCCAGAACATGTGTCAAATTTTATTTTTCGTTTTCAAATGCATACAGTACGGACGAGTCTAAAATTTTGCGGTCTGGTAAAGAGTTATATTGCAGGTTTTTTCTTTTGGCGGACTCTGTATTGCAGACGACCGTCAGCCTATCTCAAGCAGACGACAGAGATGCAAATTATTTAGCAGTAAAGAAGGATTTATGTAATTCAGGGTAAAAAGTCGCAAATAAACCCTCCGCGAGGCACTTTTTTTTGTTCGTGAATGGCTGAATTTCATTTGCCATTCATCCCGTGGTTCTTGCCTTTTTTTTTTTAAATCTGTTAAAGCCTAGCCCTGTTAACTCAATCGGTAGCGTACAGATTTCGAGAACAGGGGGTCGCCGGTTCGATTTCCGGCTTGACCACTTTCTTTCTAAGGATTGATGATAGCCATTGCGACAAGATTCATTCCTCTCTTACCACTGACCATTGTTTCGACGATGGTTATGTGGGAAAGCAGCCAATGGCTTGGAAAGAAAATTGTGTGTATCACTGGTAAAAGAAGCTCCAGGAGAGCACTGATAGGCGTGAAACACCATATAATCAATCAACCAATCAATCAATCAATCAATCAATCAATCAATCCTAAGTCTGTTAATCCTTTATCACACAGCCCTGAGATTTAACGACCGTGAGTAAGAAGGCCTTGGAAGACGCTTTTGGAAAAGGATAAAATGCTAGTAACCAGCATTTTCTCCTTTTCCTAGAATGTTTTCTACCCTTTCAAAGATAGTTTTTATAGTCTTAGCCACATCTAAAATGTCGTCTGGAAATGCTTTCGATTTGGACTAGTCCAAAATTTTGCCATTTGATAAATACTTAATCGACAACAAAGGTTGAGAATTATCCAAACAGAAAGCATTAGCTGATGATTTTTATACGATCTGCGCTCTGTGAAAAAGGGGCTAAATGCATCTGCGAAAAGTATCGACCCAGGTCAGCCTGCGCAGTCCGCGCAGGCTGACCTGGGCCGAAACTTTTCGCTAATGGTTCAATTTTCTCCATGTCCAAGGACCATTGTGCCTCATGAATTAGTCGGTTGTTTATACAAAATTTATTTCATCGAGTGAACATCATCGGTAATATTTATACCGATGATGTTCACTCGATGAAATAAATTTCGAGCTTTCACTGAAAAAAAACAAATATCCTCTATGAATTTTATTGATCCATAATTATGTGATGACTTGCTTGGTATCATGGATCACGGAGATGCATTAAGCCCCCTTTTGCCAGAGCGTGGCTCACATTTAGTGACTATTTTATGATGAGTCATACAGGCCATAAAGAGCTGAACCCGGAGACAGGGCTCTTATCGGGACAGTGTAGAGAAAAGATCAGACTACACTGAGCCTGCAGTCTGATCTTGGTTCTACACTATCCGCTTGGATCACTTACGTTTTTTCATGGACTATTCTGGCAAAACACCACAGAAAAAAAAAATCTTTTTTTTTTTGTTTGCTCTTAAGATTGAGAAAAATATTTTCATTCATTAAGCGCTCTAGCACGCTTTACCGAACAATCACGTGTTTTCACCTCTCTGAAGAAGAAAGCTTTTGAAAACATTATGGTGTAAAAAGAAGAAAACGCTGATAAGCAGCATTTCTTCTTTCTCCCTCACAATGTTTTCTGCCCTTTCATGGACAGATCTCATCATCTAAATCAAACGGCAGTTGTCGTCTGCAAATGCTTTCAAAATTCATGTGTTTAAAATTTTTGTCTTGGAGTAAAGGATTCAGGATTTTAATCATTGGCGGAAACATTTGAATGAGGGTATGCTTTCTTTCAATTTCTGAACAGCAGAGAGGCGTTGCATAAGCGATAGACCATTAACATACTCAGTGCCATTGGAGAAAGAAGCGGTTTTGTTGAAGGCATAGATCAAGATCAGGCCGCACAGAACGTCCGCGTGTTTATTCAAGCTTCTAAGATATACAGGATCTGACATTTATAAGTTAGTGTTTGAGATACATGTAAACGAGTCAAGGAAAATTGTTGTTAGTTAGCCTTTGGCGTGCTTAAAAACATTTTTTCTTCACAAGTTCAATAAAATTTTTATCTCAAACGCCAGCGAATGTCGGATTTTTTTTTTTTATTGCATAACTGTATCTCAAGATTTGCTTGAAAAACCCGTACACCTCTAGAAACAGTAGCATTTATGAATAAGACTGACCCACACCTTTGACATAAGCGTACGTTCGCAGCTTAAAATAGTTCCAAAGAAACTGACAGATAAGTAATTGATCTTAAATCTGAAATACATGTAAGGCAATCCCTAGCTTTTTTCATTATCTTACAATTTCATAGTTGAGTTACCCGGGAAATTTGTGTCAGACGTTGTTTTTCAAAATAACGGGCAAGATTTTTTAACAAATGACGTCACACAACGCCCCTATATGACGTCACAAAATCTTATCTCAAACGTGTGTAGGATAAGAAAATGCGTATGGGGTATAATACACTGAAAACAAGGAAGGTTATGTGATAAAAAAAAATCTGAGTTTCAGGTGATTGTATTTGCAGCTAGCAAACGGCGGGTATTGTGTATTTCGCGGTGAAAAGTTTAAATCGTTAGATCCTTTACTCTTTACCACAGAATCCCGAGTTTTAACGAACCTGTTAGAGGAGGCTTTTGAAAACATTATGCGAAAAGGAGAAAATGCTGGTAACCAGCATTTTCTCCTTTTCCCACAATGTTTTCAACCATTTCAAAGAAAGAAATCATCTTTTGAGCTACATATAATTTGTCGTCTGCAAATTCTTCCAAATTGGTCGAGTATAAAATTCTGTCGTCTGGTAGAGTTAAACAGTCTAAATTTGCGGCAGTCCGCACAGGCTAATATGGTCTGGAACTTTTTTGCTATTTCTAAATTTTCTGCATGTCCAAGGACCATTCAACCTCATGATTCAGTCTGTCACCTCTTTCGACGGGAAGAAATACAATCCACCGCAACTTTGAGACATCTTTATGCATTAGTCTTGATTAAACAAAGGGATGATAAAGGTCCAAGATCAGATTGCACATTTTGTGTTGACCAGTCTTGATCTTTGCCGTCCACAAAATTCCATGTTTCCGCCGATGGCGGTGACAGGGTTAATTATTGTCTCGAGTTCTCGATTTAATTATTTACCAAATAATCTCGTTTTTGAACGAAGACCTGAAAAAACATTACAGGGAAAAGGACAAAATGCTGGTAGAGAGCATTTTCTCCTTTTTTTACATTGTTTCCTACCTTTAAAAGACATTTTTCATCACTGTGAACCACAATTAATTTGTCATCTGAAACTGCCTTGAATTCGGATACGTGTAAAGTTTTATCGTCTGGTAAAGAGTTGAGAGCATTCTGTTAATGAACTGACCTTGGGTCGATGACGTCATGACCATTTTCTACTAATTAATTATTTCATTTCTTAGAGTAAGCCTTCCAACCCTCGCCCTTACTTTCTAGGATGCAGTTATATAACTAATTACTTTGCATTTTCTCCTTTTTTCTACATTTTTTTTTCTCTTGAAAACTGTTTATTTGAGCCATGCTCTGTGAAAAGGGGGTTTAATGCATCTGCGAAAAGTATCGATTCAGGTCAGCCTGCGCAGTCCGCGCAGGCTGACCTGGGCCGAAACTTTTCGCTACTGGTCAGTTTTCTGTATGTCAAAGGACCAGTGTACTCATGATTCAGTCCGTTGTTAGACAAAATATGGATTCTGAAGATCTTTAATTATGTAATGAAATGCTTTGTATCATGGACGACGAGGATGCATTAAGCCCCTTTTGCAACAGCGTTGCTCATTTATAAGTGTGTTCATTTGTTGTTGTTTTCATATGCATTATAATTATTTACTACTATTGTATATATTGTATCTATTCACTTATTTATTCATATCTTATTTTTCTTTTGTTTTTCATTTTAGTTTTCCACTTTAATGAAAACCCCTATTAGCCTGGCTGGTATAAGGTTTGGTGATTTAGCTTGTGTTCGTTTGTTAAAATGGCGATTTACGCCGCTTTCAACAGTAGCTCAGTCCTATCACGGACACAACCCACTTATTGGTGCTCTTTCTGAAAACAGAATCAAAAGAAAAAAGGGAGATTTTCGTCTTCTATGAAATGTATACCGAATTCATTTTTTGAATTGAAACGTATGATTTATCATTCTTTCAGAGAGTGATAGGAAACCTCTCTGAAAGGGGAGCTTATTGCATCTTCGTAACGCAGTATACGTGTACCAAGGAAGTCTCTGCATATTTTGGATCTGTTTGTTTAAAAACGGCCGAATCATAAGTGACGGTGGACCCTTTTGACATGCAGAGAAGTACCCAAAACAAAAAGGTTCGATCCATGTCAGCCTGCGCGGACTGCGCAGGCTGACATGGTCAATCCTTTTTACAGACGCATTAAAACCCCTTTTCAGAGAGCATTGCTCAAATATAAAAACAGATAATATTTTCTACAGAATGCATGATCAAGCTGTTATGTGACACTTTCTCTGTAAGTAACGCAAGTGAATAATCTAATCTTTCGTTGTACGCAAAAGAAACTTTGGTAGAATGAATGTCCTTTTCGCACTTAATGATTGAGTCATAAAGTTATTTTACAAGTACTATAAAGAAATATATATGAGCCATGCTCTGTGAAAAGGGGGTTTACTGCATCTGCAAAAAAGCATCAATCCAGGTCAACCTGCGCCGAAATATTTTTGCTATTGGTCAATTTTCTGCATTTCAAAGGACCAGTCTACCTAATGATTCAGTCGGTTGTTAGACAAAGTAGATTTAATGGATCCCTAATTATGCGATGTTTTGCTTGTTAGAATGCATCACTGAGATGCATTAAGCCCCCTTTTTGCCATAGCAGGGCTCATAATGGAGGTTTATTGAGCAAATTTTCGTTGTACCCTACCTACGAATTATTCGACGTGACTCACACCTCCGGCAGCGATCGAGTAGGGACGTTTTAGTTATCAATCCAATTTCTTGATCACCGAAACACAGAGGAACATTTGTAGGGGAGAAAACATCTGAGCCATGCTCTGGCAAAAGGGGGCTTAATGCATCTCCGTGATGCATGATACTAAACAAGTCAATACATAATTATGAATCGGTAGAATTCATTATGAATTATGAGGTACAGTGGTCCTTTGGCATGCAGAAAATTGACCAATGGTAAAAAGTTTCAACCCAGGTCAGCCTACGCCAGGCTGACCTAGGTCGAAACTTTTTTTGCATTAAGCCCCCTTTTCACAGAGCTTGGCTGACACCTAAATATATCGAATAAGAGATGTTTAAACTAAACTATTTTTTACTTTTTAGACTAACTAAAAAGTAGTGCATAGCTGATGCAAAAGAGACATATCTTAATAAAAGGAAAGTATATGAACCATGCTCTGGCAAAAGGGGGCTTAATGCATCTCCGTGATGCATGCTACCAAGCTTTATGGATCCATAAAGTCCATTCTATCTAACATCCGACTGAATCCTGAGGTAGACGGGTCCTTTGACATACAGAAAATTGACCGATGGCGAACAGTTTCGGCCCAGGTCAGCCTGCGCGGACTGCGCAGGCTGATCTGAGTCGATACTTTTCGCAGATGCATTAAGCCCCCTTTTCACAGAATATGGCTCATATGTTTTGAATGATAACATCGTGGGAAAAGCAGCCAATGCTTGCTTTAAGCAATTAATTCTTTTATTCATGACTTTTTTTAATTCGCTGTTAACCTCAGGATCATTAGAAGACTCGCTCAAGTACAGTAACGGGTGAAAGAGGTCTGTTTTTCAATAGATACCTACGCCGTCACTTCTGGCCTTCGAGAATTAATCTTGGAGGTTTTTGACGCCCGTTCATTCATCATTCATGAGAAAACCCCTATGAGAAACGACAGAAGAATATCTCTCTCATAAAAAACGCAGACAAGAAATAGGGGAAAAACATAGACTTTCCAAATTGATTGTTTCGCCCGTGACAGCTATCCTATGTAAGATGATTTAGACGGGGAAGGGTCTTTTCCTAGGACGTAATAGTATTTTAAACCTCTGTTTCATGTATCATCACCAAATTTGAAACAGTTGGAATTATGGGTAAATTATGTCTTGTCTTGTTAGAATTCAATAATCCTGTAATTCTACCACAGTGTTAAACTTACTTTTCCTGGTGCTTGATATTGATAAGAAATTGCCTTTTACGGCAAAATCCGACCTCTTCCGTCAACTTCCACGGGAAATTTCCGTGTACGATCTTCATGGCTGACTTCTTTCGGGGTATTCCGTAAATGAACGTCTTGATCTATTCTGTGTCTGATCGCCATGTGCTACTCTCTCGGCATATTCCGTACATGATTGTCGTGACTGCAAAGTAGTATCACGCGAGCTTTGATGAGCGATTTTCATAGGCGCCGCCATCTTTAAAATCATGTGATCAAAAGCATTTCCTTTTAAAACCTCTTTGATACGGACGAGGCTGTATGCAGTTATGGAATTTACCGAAATGTGACGAATGCAATAACACGCGACGATTCTGTGGGATCGTGGAACAGGTGCGATGACGTCATATCTGATCTCGTTAACCCTTAAACTGCTATATAACTTAAGTGAGCCTTTCAAGTTGATGGTAAACTACAAATATAGCTATAGTTATTTTGGGGCGAAAATATCTTTATCGGACAGTGTAGATCAAGACCAGACCGCACGTTTGGTGCAGTCTGATCTTGATCTACACTGTCTGCAAAAGGTCCTTGAATCGCACTTAGCAGTCTCGGGGTTAAAACAATCCGAGTTCCCTATTGCAAATAGAACATCTCGTTACACGTCAATATCGCACTTTTTACTGAATTGCTCCGTCCAGTTTGTCTACGTATAGTGATCTATTTCTGCCAGGAGATACGAGATAACTATTGTGATAATTTAGGAAAACTATCGCGATAAAAAAAATCTTTCCTGGAAATATTATCTTGATAATAAAAAGTTTCAGGATAAAGATATCACTGTAATTCTCACTTTTATCACGATTTTTGTTCATTTTCGCGTTCGTGCCCCCACCTGACATTCACGGTATCTATAAATAGATACTCCGTTTCGGAACATCTTTGCCACCTTGTACAATAAAAAAATACCGAATTCATCGTACTGGTGAATTTTCTTTTTATAGATATCGAGAAACGGGTAGGACTATCCCAATGATTTTATCTCGAATGTCAGCTTCGTGTACGGATGAGAAAGAAAACTATATAAATATAGTAGCATCAGCGTACTACATAAAAAGTTTTTATCGACAGAACAAAAATCTAGATATGCCCTTTTCAAGCATAGTTGAAATCGTTTCCGTGACAAAAGTACCAACGCACGAGAGAGGAAACTTTAATTTCCCCTGGATTTCCAACGAGTATCAACTTCCCCTAATATCAGTATGTCATTATTATATTTGCGAGTCTGTTGTCTGTAACTTTTATTTACATAAAACCTCTTTCACATGTCCTTGGTTTCCATGACAAGCACCATTATTGGGCAATGACGTCACGCCTCTGTGCGTGTGTTCCCTTTTGTTAGAGACATGTGCGTCTCTTTCCTGGACCCTATATCAATGTCAATTTCTAAATTAGCCCATGATAATAGCAATTCAAAGTACACAAAAAGATTGCGTAATAATTGCCATTCATAGTGCACAAATAGATTGCGTAATATACATATAATAATATACATATGCAATATACCTATGAGCCACGCTCTGGGAAAGCCAGAGCTCCGGGGGCTTAATGCATCTCCGTGATCCATGATACCAAGCTAGTCACTGCATAATTATGGATCTATAAAAACCATTTTGTCTAACAACAGACTGATTCATGAGGTACACTAGTTTTTTAACATACGAAAAATCGACCAACAGCGAAATGTTTCGGCCACCTTTTCAAAGAGTATGGTTCATATGTGTTTTTATGTAAACTATGCAGTAAGTTTAATGAAAAATGGAGCTTATATTATGTATTGTTATGCCATGCCATGCCATGCCATGCCATGCCATACCATGCCGTGCCGTGCCATGCCGTGCCGTGCCGTGCCATGCCATGCCGTGCCGTGCCATGCCGTGCCGTGCCTAAGTTTAGCATGACTCAGTGTTTAAGCTTTTATCACACATTCTTATATTTCAAATACTCAGAGAAAGAAGGCTTTGAAAACATGCTTGATGCTGACAATTTCTCCCTTTTCATCAACATTTTCTACCTTAGGAAATCAAATTGCGCCGTTCGAGGCATTTGCCGTCAGCAAACGCTGTTAATTCTTACAAATCTAAAGATTTGTCGTCTAGTAGATTCAAGGTATTGGACTTGTATTCAGAAAGTCCAGGTTCAATCCACGCTGGCGACGATTGTCACTTGAGAGTCCTAAGTTTAGCCACTGCAGAGCGCAAGTTTTGTGGTCTTTGCGAGCGGCAATTTATCAAAATCAGACTGTAGAGAATGTGCAGTCTGATCTTGGCTCTATACCAACTGCTAGTTTAGTTTAGCCTACAGAATAAAATCTTCATGAGTTTCAGCAGAATGAGTTTCTTTTGGTTGTATTAGACATCGACAGAGGTCGATTTTAAATGAGCCATGCTCTGGCGAAAGGGGATTTAATGCATCTCTGTGATGCAGTATGCCAATCGAGTCATCACAAAATTATGGATCTATAAAATCCATTTCGTCTAACAAAAAGCTAAATACTGAGGTAGGTTGGTCCTTGGACATATAGAAAATGAGGTACATCATTTGCAAATGCATTAGGTACCTGGGCGCCTTCCTAGATGAACAATTAAATTTTAACGACCATGTCAAAAGAAAATGTCAGACTGCAATCTTCAATTATCTAAGGATTAAAAACATCAGAAAATATCTCTCTAATGACGCAACCGAAACTCTGTTACTATCTCTCGTCATATCGCATCTGGATTATTGTAACGGGATTCTTTATGGTATTTCCCAAAGTGACATACGAAAAATGCAGAGAATACAAAATATGTGTGCCAAGCTCGTTCTGAGACAAAACAAGTATAGTAGTCCTAAACAAGCCCTCTTTCAACTGCACTGGCTTCCTATAAAAGCACGAATCGAATTCAAAATCTATGTTCAGTTGTTCAAAGGGCCATGCACCGGCCTACCTGACTGAACTATTTACATAACTGGTGCCAAAACGTAGATTGAGGTCTTCTTACACAATGGCAGGTTGCTACAACATACCTTTCAATAAATGTAAGACTTTCGGCGACAGAGGTTTTAAGACAGTAGGCCCAAGGTTATGGAATAGATTACCGCTAGACCTAAGAAACTGACTCAGTAGAAGCATTCAAGAAAGGTCTTAAAACATTGTTTTTCAGAGACTTCCATTCATGGTTCTGATCAACCTTAGTGTAATTTATTTGTTGTATTTTATATCGTGTCATAAGTTTAGACTTAAACGTTGTATAACGCCAGTGAATATGCTTTGAGTAAAATTAGGCGTTTAATCAAGTTAATCAGTTTCCGTTTCATTTTTTTCGACACATGTCAGTCCGTGCGGACTGCGCAGGCTGACACGAATCGATACTTTTTGCAGATGCATTAAATCCCCTTTTTACAGAGCATGGCTTAAATGATATTTGGTGCAAAATATTAACTCAGAGACCCGACTGCTTGGGCTATGCAGGAGAGCTGTGGTGTCTATGCTATCCAAATGGGCATACTTAGCATTAAAGTCATCTTCATTCTGTATTCTATGACTTATAGAGGCATATAACCTAAATTTCCTATTGTAATTTACTGTAAGTTTTAAGAAACCACATTGCAAAACTGATACTATTTATTTGTCTGCGAAGACAGCTTTAAAACTAAGATATTGAAATGAACATAAAAGAAAGAATGTAGAATGTCCCTTTTTTTTTTGCTTTCATAAGATCCGATTCTGTTTTTAACGGCGTGGCCGTTTATCTCTTTACAAAAGGACAAAATCTTATACTTGACCAAATTTTTAAAAGCATTTGCAGTCGACAAAATAAAATATGATGCAAAAAATTATAAAGTATATTTGAAAGGATAAAAAACATTGTGGGAGAAAAGGAGAAAATGCTGTTTACCACCATTTTCTCCTTTTCCCACATTGTTGTCAAAAGTCTGTCTCTTCAAGGTATTTCAAACTCAGGACTGTTTGGTGAAGGTTTCAATAAAAGACACCCTAGACGAATGGCGGGGTCGTTAAAGTCTCTCTGCCCCTGTTTTGACTATCGTAGATATGGCAAATAATTTTTGTGGTATTTTTGTGCATCCCCAGTCAGAGTGAACTGTCACATCTTCTTCTTCTTCTCCCTTTTCTTCGTTGTCGTTGTTAACATTCCGTCTCAAAGTGACTTAATTCGAGGCTGACCTGGGTCGATACTTTTCGCAGACGCATTAAGCCCCCTTTTCACAGAGCATGGTTCATACACATGTGTGTGTTTCACACAAACATCCTCACATGATCACAGTACGACATTTGTATGTCTTTTTCCCAAGTGAAGATTTGAAAATTTAGTAGTCATGATAACTCTGAGATACGATAGCCTGTCAAATGGTTTGTGTAAAAACTCGTAGAACTGTTAAATTCTACAAATATGGAGCTAAATCCCCACCCCCAACTTCCTATATTTTTTTTTCACACTACACGCAGACAAACTCGGTTATACAGTGACATTTGACAGGCTCTCGTATGTCCAATGACCTGTCTACACGATGCGTTCATGGTACTCAGAAGGGATGGCTAAAAAAGCTAACGTGGGTGGAACAAAATATATAGATGAAGTTTCTTTAGGAGACAATAGGGGTATCTTCAACTCGAATTAAGTCACTTTGAGACAGAATGTTAAGCGCCAATCTCTTAACAAAATTTACTAATCAATGTTTCGTTCGTTCGTACGTTCATTCATTCATTCATTCATTTACTGTTATATTTAGCCAATCAAAACAGATGTAAGTCATGCTCTGGCAAAAGGGGGCTAAATGCATCTGCGAAAAATATCGACACAGGTCAGCCTGCGCAATCCGCGCAGGCTGACCTGGGTCGAAACTTTTCGCTATCGGTCAATTTTCTGTATTTAAAAGGACCAGTCTACTCTAGGATACAGTTGGTTGTTAGACAAAATGGTATTTATGGACCCATAATTATGAGACGACTTGCGTGGTATAATCAATCACGGAGATGCATTAAACCCCCTTTTGCTAAAGCCCGGCTCATACGTATATTATCTTGCAAACATAAGGACAAAATATTAACCCTGGGCGCAAAAAAAAAAATGTGCGAACATTTTCTTTTAAGGAATAAGACTCAAAATAATTGCAGTTGCAAAGTTTCTTTAGTTCAAAATGTATCAGAAAATCGGAAGGTGTGGATCAAAGATAAGACTGCACGTTCTGTGCAGTCTGATCTTGATTTTCAATAGCCCTGAAAGCAACTATAATTCTTAGAGGCCCTTCAACTCCTAAGCTGCTAGGTGAGAATCAAGGATCTTTCGCGGACAGTGTAGATCAAGATCAGACTGCACAGAACGTGCAGTCTGATCTTGATTCTACACCGTCCGATAAGGAGATATTTTACCCTCCCAAAAATTCCTTTGAAATAAGAAAATTTGGGTTTTTACTTTCGGCTTGCAAGTTTCATTTCGCTTATTTAGCAGGAAAAGGGTTGAAGGTTATGGACGTAGATACATGCACGTTACAGCTATGAGTCACAAAGCATCAAACTGAAAAGAGAAGCTATCATAGATTTTTAAATAACAGCGACTCGGTGGTAATAATATTTTCAATTACAAACAGACTGTCTGTAAATTCCCATGGGCATTTAACATACTTTTCATATTTGTGGAAAAAAATTAAAAATGTGACAATAAAAACTGAGCCATGCTCTGTGAAAAGGGGGCTTAATGCATGTGCGAAAAGTATCGACCCAGGTCAGCCTGCGCAGTCCGCGTAGGCTGACCCGGGCCGAAACTTATCCTTATGGGTCAATTTTCTGTATGCCAAAGGACCAGTCTACCTCATGATTTATTCGGTTGTTAAAAATGGAGGCTATTATGGGTCCATAATCATGTGATGGCTTGCTTGGCATTTTGCATTACGGAGATGCATTAAGTCCCCTTTTGCCAGAGTATGACTCAATTATGATAATGCAGGCGGGAAACGAAACAATCATCCTGCTCAAAGCCTGTCACAAAGTTTATTTTGCTATTTTAGTTTGTTCACATTCCTCGTCCTGGCAGGGCCGGGCCGGGTAGTTCAGTGGGTGAAGTCCAGTGCCTGTATCCATCAGCCATTCTTTAACACCTAACCCGTATTCTGCTAAATAAATGAAATGAAACTTTTGAGCCGATAGTAAAAATTCAAATGTTGTTATTTCAAAAGTATATTGTGGGGGAAAATATCCCCGAGTCAGACAGTGTAGATTCATGATCAGACTGCACGTTATGTGCAGTCTGATCTTGATCTACATTGTCCGCAAAAGGTCAGTGAGTCACGCTTAGTAGCTTAAGGGTCAACCTGCTGAATAAGTTAAATGAAATTTTCAAGCCGATAGTAGAAACCCGAAGGATTCTAATTCAAACTTATTTTGGAGGAAAATATCTCCTTATCTGACAGTGTAGATCCAAGATCAGTGTGCACATTCTGTGCTTGATCTACACTGGTCGCAAAAGCACCTTGAGTCGCGGGCTAAGCAGTCTAAGGGGTTAACTTCATTCTTAGTCTAATTCTCGATTAATAAAGTAACGCAACTTCTGATTGGCTGAGCCATTTAGGTTAAGACTTAGCCAAGCAGAAGTTGTTTTACTCTTCAAATTTAGATAATTCGTGGGAATAAGACTTAGCATGTTCTTAAGAACGGCTGGTGAATACAGACCCAGGGCTTGAAAGCTAGGGGTTGCTAGATCTCGTCCAAACATAGGTGGATTCTTTGCGAGGATTGGTGATAGTCATTACGGTAGGGTTCATTCCTCTCTCACGGCTGTAGATTGTTTCAACGATGTTTTTGGCGGAAAGCAGCCAATCGGAAGGAGAGGATGTTGTGCCAAATACTGGTAAAAGAAGATAGGAACTCATGGACAGGTGCACTAGTCGCCGCGATTGAACTGGAACAAATCTGAAAATGACGTCATAGACAAAAAAAAAAAAGTCATCCCCGCTAAGCCGAAGTTGTTTTTAGGTGACATACGACGCCAGGTCTATATTCACCAAGTATGCCAGAGTCTCGGTGCTGGGGAGCAGTTGCCAAAGTGGAGAATACGAGCCAATTATGGAACAAACCGGAGGTGAACGGCTGAAAATCGTCCTTCTTTATGTTTCTGTAACACGTTGGAAAAGCATCCAATGCTTTGCTTTTTTCTTTTCTTCGTGTGTGTGCCATGATTCCTTTTTTCCTCTCTCTATCACAGTGCATGTATACCTAATGGTTTAGCCAATCAAAAAAATCGGTCGGCCGAAAAAGCTAAAGTGGAAGGCCGTGAGACTTGTAAACTACAAATCTCGGACCACTTGATGGTGCGGGTTCGGCTCCAACGGCAGGTCAACTATAAATTACTAATTGTCTTTCGGGACCACACCGAACACGTTAAACAACCCGGCCTAATTAAGGATAGGTTTCGTCCTGTAACTTGTACCGTCCTCAGTAACATAAAAGTATCGCCCACAAGGATAACCGGTGGCTTCGATAAAAAAAAAAACACAAAATTAATTAATCGATCGGTTGGTCGGTCGGTCGGTCGGCCAAACCGCAAGCCAGCTAGTCGATCAATCAATCAGAAACTACGTTACTTTGTCGTTTTAAAATTACATTATGGATGACATTTAAAATGTTAGGGGAGTACGTGGTCAGGGGATGACGTGATTTGCTAATAAAATAAACAAATTTATGCCCTAGCAAATCATGTCCGGTATACATTATTATGAAGGATAGACTTGTTACAATAGAAATTGTATTGTTTAACCTTTTAGCAGACAATCACGTGTTTCCACGTCCCTGGGGAAGAAGTCTGTTGAAAACATTGAGGGAAAAGGAGAAAATGCTGGTAATCAGCATTTTCTCCTTTTCCAACAATGTTTACTCCCATTTCCGAGACTAGTCTAACCCTTTGAACGGCGTTTGTTTTAACGTCTGCTAATGCTCTCAGTTTGGACGAGTCTAAAACGATGTCGTCAGATTCAAAAGTTAAATTCTGTGGCGCGATCAACTAGGCTTTTTTCCCAAAGAGATAAAAGTATAATCCAATTGCATATAAAGAAATTGAAAGCATTTTTTTTTCCTTTCAATTCCACGTGCAGACGATTTTTCGTTTAAAGTTATGAAATCAAACTGCAGACGAACGGCGAAAATCTAAGATCGGGGTGCAAATGATTCACAGTCTGATCTTGATCTACTTCGTTTAACTCTACCAAACGACAATATTTTAGACTCTTCAGAATTAAAAGCAACTGCAGACGACAAATCAAATGCATCTCAAATGATGAAATTTGTCGCTGAAAGTAAGGAAAACAGTTTCCCTTTTCCAATAATGTTTTCAAAAGGCTTTTTCCTCGGGGTCATTAAAACCCAGGATTGTTTGGTACACGGGTTAAAAAATGTTTTTTTTTTTTATCAGTGAAAGGGTAAAGTCCCACTGGTCGTTTCTAATTTTCCTATTTTTGGAAAATGATGCAAATGTTCAATTATTATTATATTGATGAGAATAGAAAACAAGAAAAGAAATGGTCTGAAGTAAGCCTAGATACTAAATGACATTATACAGTTAACTCTTTCCCATACGACAAAATTTAAGACTAGTCTATACTGAAAGCATTTGTAGACGACATTTCAAATGTGGCTAAAATAATGAAATTTGTCTGAGAAGGGATAGAAAACATTGTGGGAAAAGGAGAAAATGCTGGTTACCAGCATTTTCTTCTTTTCCCACAACGTTTTCAAACGCTTTCATCCTCTTGGTCTCAAAAAAATACGGTGTTATTCGAGAAAGGGTGAACGCACAACAACTGACAGGACACTAGAGTTTTGAGATAAACCATTGACATTTTCAAAAATGCTCAGTAAAAAGATGAACGAATGTTGTCTGACGACAATAAACAGTAAATACAATTAGAGTGTTCTTTGGGGTTCCTATATAAAATGTCTCCCTAATCAAAAGTGCCAAGAAGTCGGTAGAAAAAATTTTGCATTTGTAATGTACAAATGCCTAGTTGTGTAACTTAAAATCATTTTTTTTTTATCCTTAGGCTGAGCGCGACTCGCTGACCTTTTGCGAACAGTGTAGATCAAGATCAGACTACACAGAACGTGCAGTCTGATCTTGGATTTACACTGTCCGATAAGGAGATATCTTTCCTCAAAAAAAAATACTTTGAAATAGGAAAAAATGTTGGTTTTTTTTTACTATCGGCTATCATTTTTTTTATTTAGCAGGATGAGGGTTAAATTCTGTTCTATGAATTATAGAAAAAATATCAATGGATGGTGACATGTTAATGTCACTTTGCAACTTTCCTGCACTTGCAGTTTTCCTTTATTCCTGTATCCATTCACAGGGAAAGATTAGCGTATTTTGGCCATTTTGACGTTCCTTAAAGCTATATGGCATGCAACACACGAAAAGAGGCTTTCGGACATATGCGTAAAAGCATGTCGTCCCAGATCAGCCTGTGCAGTCTGTGACTAATCCGAGATGACACTTCCCGTTATTGTGCGATTTTCTGTTTCACGAAAGTCTACTGTATGAAAAAATCTTATGTAGTCGTAAAGTGCAGTCTCGGATTAGCCTGCGCGGACTGCGCAGGCTAATCCGGGACGACACTTTACGCAAATGTCCGAAGGTCTCATTTCACATGTTGTGGCCCATATTAGGCATGCTCTGTCAAAAAGGGGCTTAATGAATCTCCGTGATGCATTATACCAAGCAAGTCATCATATAATTATGGATCAATAAAATTAATTGGCGAGGTCATCAGACCTCTCCAACAGTGGTGAGTTTAAAAGGCAGACTGCCTCAGAAATTGCTGCCTAACTCCATGCTTTTCTGCGAAATTGTTCTGATACACAGTCTGCTTCGTCATGGTTTTATAAATAAACCGAAATCAAAAAACTGAAATAGGAGATAGACGTGTTTTGTTTTTATATGACGGATTTCAAAAAGGATTTGTTATATTGATTTGATTGCAAATGACCTTTCCAGTAGTTGTAATTTTTCATTAAACAAATAAAGCTACACACACACAAAAAAGAATTTCGTTAAAAAAGAGAGCACCGCGGGAAAAGATCACATGACTTGAAAACGTGGGAAGAAGGTCACGTGTCTGTCATGTAACGCATAACAGGTTTCTCCTTTTTACACAGCAGCGATCATATAATGCCTTACTTATTTGTTTACATGTACCAAAATATATTGAAATTAAAAGCAATAAACTATTTGAAAACATTGATGCTGACCTCTCCTGGCTTCTTGTTTAGAGAAGCTAACTTGTTTTGTCTTACAGCTGACTATATCATGAGATACAATGGTCCTTTAACATGCAGAAAAATTGACAAACTGCGAAAAATTTCGATCCGTGTCTTCCTGCTCGGACTGCGCAGGCTGATCTAAATAGATACTTTTTGCAGATGCATGAAACCGTCTTTTCAAAGAGCATAGCTCATGCATGCCAACTCATCATTTATCTTTAACATGCGTTTATCTCAAATACACACTGAACAGTCAAGTACTTTTGATTTGAAAAACAAAAACTGAATTAGATCTCGACATATTGTTTGGCCGAACCAGATGGCAGATAGTAGAAAGCAATTTGGCAGAGTAGATTAAACCTCAAAGTCTGTACATTCTGTCGAGCTGGGGAACCGAACCAGAGACCCTCGGTCTCTGATGTTCTACTCTAGTGTCCGTTATGGAAATAGTCGATACAGTATACAGTTGTGAGAGAGGCATGAATTTTGCTGCAATAGCTATCATTAGTCCTCCAAAAGCATTTGGCCAAGCTGGGAAATCGAACCAGAGACCTCTCTGTTTCAAGCCCCGACGTGACCGACTGAGCCACAAGGTTTGGCGTTCTACTTCTGTAAAGCAACGTGAAAAGAAAGTCAACATAATGAAAATATGAGAAAAAGCATGAGACACTCTGCTAGATACAAGTAAGACAAGGAACTAGAAATATCGTTAAAAAAGATAGACGGCGTAAATTTGCGAGCAAATGGGAAGGGGCCCTTAGAGTAAACATGTCTTCATTTTTGACCAATCACAAATTTCTATTTATTCATTTGTTACCAGTACCAAAATGTAGCTCAAAAGCCAGCATAGTGAGCTACGCCGGGGAAAAAAAATGTTTTCATCGGCATAAATGTGTAGGAATTGACAACGTACTGAGACTTTTCGAGAAACCATTGACAATTTTGAAATTCATCACAAAAAGGCGGATCGGTGTCGTCTGCCTATAATCTGTGTTATTGAATCCTTAGCGCACGAAGAACTGCTAGAGTTGTTGTAGTGTGCGATATAGATTAATATTAGACTACCTTTATTGGACAGTTTAGAACAAGATCAGACTGCGCAGAACATGCACTCTGATCGTGGATCTACAATGTCTGTTATCTTGTCAAAAATCTGGCAGGAAAAAAATGCAATGTTTTAGACTGTTTTCTTAACTTAGACATCTCTTTATTTCATTATTTTATGTCTTTGCCAGAGAACACTATTTTTGAAGAATTTGTACAAATAGACATACATAACCCAAGTGAAGAGACTGATGTTAAAAAGAGTAAAGATATTGTTGGGAAAAGGATGAAATGCAAGCTAACGCAGTTTTTTCTCCTTTTCCAGCAGTGTTTTCAAAATGTTTAATTCCCGGGGTCATTAAAACGCGGAATTGTTTGGTAAACGATTTTCGACTAGAGGTTTTTTTTTTTTTTTGGGGGGGGGGGGATTTTTTTCGCAAAGAGCTTTTACAATGATATGTGCCCTGCAGTCAAAGAGGGATTCTACGGGTGCAATTAACAGCAAGGAGTCGAAGTAATTTATTGCAGTTTTGCTGCCACCAGTTCTTTGTTTCTCTAACTTAACACTTTAGCTGCTGTATAAATAAAATGCAAATTTCTACTCAATACTAAAAGCCCAAACACTGCGGTTTCAAAGTTGATTTTACCGGAAAGAAAATACCGTATCGGACAGTGTAGATAAAAGATCAGACTGCACGTTCTGTGCAGTCTGATCTTTAATCTACACTGTCCGCAAAAGGTCAGTGAGTCGCGTTTAGGGTTTATTTCGTCGGCAGAACTTTGATTTAAAAAAGAGAGTTGGTGCACGTATGCTCTTGAAATATTGTGGCAAAAGGAGATTGCACATTATGATTTATCATCAATCATGCAATTTTGACTCCTGGATTGTTTACTTTTGGCTCCTAGAATGCCTTTAACCCTGTCCCACAAAACCTCTTTTTTTAACGATCCTGTTAGGAAGAAGGGCTTTTGAAAACATTGTGGGGGGGGGGAATGGAGAAAATGCTGGTAACCAGCATTTTCTCCTTTCCCCATAATGTTTTCTACCATTTGAAATAGAAATTTTATGGTTTGAATAACAATTGAATTGTCATTTGCAAATGTTTTCAATTTGGACATGGCTTTAATTTAGTCGTTTGGTAAAGAGTTAAACCGGGAAATTAATTTTCAAAAAAAAATCAAAGCATTGAAAGCACTGGTGTGGCATTTGTTAAGGGAGCCATTGTGTGTAATTTATAATTTGAAAAATAAACAATGATATGGAACGAACAAGCCTGTACGAACAAGCCCAGGGACGAACTGGTTTTGGGAAAAACACGGTTAGGAGACAAAGGTTCCGTGTATCATTGCTCCAATAGAAGGCTATAGCGGGTAGAGATATTTTCAATAAAAAAATATTCCAATGATCGATAGCCTAATCCAGTTTATTTACGCCTTGTTTACTTAAATATCTGAGTGCTATCGAAACACTTATTTGTCTTATAAAAATTGAGTTTAACTGGGTTCACTTCCTTCGGTTTTGCACAAACTACGATTCATGATTTTCAAAATACCGTAACTCACAGTGGCATTGTCTTCGACAAATGCCACAAAAATGACAACACAATAGAGCTTCGCGAAGAACCATCCACAATTTCGATATGCAAAGAAGAATGAGACCCGTCTGGGAACGCTAGATTGTCTATATAATTAACGTCGTATTTAGGTATCTTTTCGGCAAGATGCGTCCGCAATAATAGGTGCCAAGAAATCATAGACCTGCTCTACGGATTTAAAATTCCGCCCAGGTCAGGTTCTCTTCTCTTGCAGGTACTTATTTACACATAGCCATTCAATAACACATGTCCCCCTTAGGCTGTTAACTGCGACTTTACGACCTTTTTCGCGGACATTGTAGATTAAGATCAGACTGCACAGAACGTACAGTCCTATCTGGGATCTACACTGTCGGATAAGGAGATATTTGTCTCCCCAAAAATACCTTTAACCCTTTCAGCGCCATAGGCGAAAACAGGGACTTTTGCGGACGGCATAGATCAAGATCAGACTGCACAGAACGTGCAGTCTGATCTTTGATCTATGCCGTCCGCTTGTTTTGTCAAACCTATGGGGCAAAAATATTTCTCTGTTTCATTGGAAGGTATTTTAAGCCGTCGGAGGTGTTCAAATTTCTATATTTCTATTTTTGGCGCTGAAAGAGTTAGCCCTTTCCCAAACGACAAATTTTGGACTGGTCCAAACTGAAAGAGTTTGCAGACGACAATGGCAGAAAGGTCTCAAAAAGGGTAGAAAACACTTTGGGAAAAGGAGAAATTGCTCGTTACGAGCAATTTCTCCTTTTCCCACAGTGTTTTCAAAAAACTTGTACTGCAGACATGTGAAAACCAGGGCTTGTTTTGGAAAGGGTTAAAGTAGAGAACATTTTGGTTTTAACTATCGGCTTCAAAGTTTCATTTCACTTATCTAGCAGGTTAATGGTTAAGACATAGTGTTTTATCCAAACAGCATTTAACATTTAACCCTTAGGCTGCTAAGCACAACTCACTGACCTGGTGTGGACAGCGTAGATTAAGACCGGACTGCACAGCTGCAGTCTGAACTTGGATCTACTCTGTCCGATAAGGAGATAACTTTCCTCCAAAAATACTTTTTGAAATAGGCAAATTTGGGTTTATGTTTAGGTTTGTAAGATACATTTCTTTTATATAGCAGGCTAAAGGTTATTGGTTTTTGTGTGTGTGTGTTTAACGCGGTCGTTCACATGCTTGTCTTCATACGCCCACTGTCAGTGCACCTAGACATGCTTCCCCGGAGTTTCTTTTCATTAGTACTTTGCATAACGCTCATTCCAAAGCCACTGATTCGTTTCCAACACGAACATCGTCGAAATAATATTCGGCGGTGAATAAATCTTTTTTGAATAGGAGATCTATCCACTAGAAGATTTTTTTTTTTTCTTTTTCAACGATACATCCTTGCAGCCTGAGAGAGAGAGAGAGAGAGAGAGAACCGCTGTTAAAATTAGGTAGACTGTAGAATGGTTCAGAATTTAGTGAGCTGTGTAAACACAAAGTACCGATATATAAAGTGTTGAGGATAAATACAAATATCGGAAATCTTCGATTTAAAACCCAGAAACGTCACAACAGTGAATTCATTGAAGGCTGCCAAAAAAATGAAACACATTTTCTATCCGTTGTTGTCTGTGCAACCTTGCAACCGTCAGGGGCAACATTTGGCATGAAGATACAAGAATGATTAAAGTTTTGATAACGTGAAATGGGTTAAAAACTGCCTGAAAACGAGAACATATGAGCCGTGCTCTGTGAAAAGGGGGTTAATGTATCTGCGAAAAGTATCGACCCAGGTCAGCCTGCGCAGTCCGCGCAGGCTGACCTGGGCCGAAACTTTTCGCTATTGGTCAATTTTCTGCATGTCAAAGGACCAGTCTACCTCATGATTAAGCCAGCTGTTAGACAAACTGGATTTTATAGATTCATAATCATGTGATGACTTGCTTGGTACAATGCATTACAGAGATTGAGTAAGCCCCCTTTTGCCAGAGCGTGGCTCATATGTATCTTTAAACGAAAATAAATTATGGAAACGGGGTGGGGACAAGTTCATATAATGAAAACAAGATCGCTCACTACATTTTTTTAGGGGTTGGGCAACATATTCAACTCTGCTATATTCTCTTTTTTTACGTGACACGCCTTTGTACTTCAATGTATTGAATGCCGACTGCATGAAGAAACAAATGCGATGAGCACCATTGAGAATTTCTGACTCTTTGGTCGTTCACTTAGTAAGTTCGTCATGTGTCGGCAGCTTAAATATAACTAGAGGACGGCCTGGAAAAGAAGCACCAAATGAATTAGCTGACGGTGTAGACCCAAGATCAGCCTGCACGTTCTGTGCAGACTGATCTTGACCTACGCCGCATGAAAACGCCACTTATGTAACCCAAGGAGGTGTTTGTGCATCCGTCATGTGAACAGATTCGTCGTTTTTGAAGAGGTTAGAACATGGTTTCATAGTAAATTAAAGGACATACTGATCTTAGTTTTAAAATAAAGTAACGGACAGTGTAGACCTTATATCAGACTGCACGCTTTGTGCAGTCTGATCTTGATCTAAACCGTTAGCAAAAACTACTTATCAGGGATAAGACGGTGAAGGGGGAGGGAGAAGAAAGCATTCAATATGTGTAGGCGGAATCTATTAATTGTCTGTCCATTTTTCATATGAAGTGATACTATTTAAATTCTACTCAATTAACCCAGGGTCAATGATGAAAGAAGGAGCTTTTTGTGGACCGTATATTCCAAGATCAGACTGTACAGAATGTGCAGTCTCATCTTGGATCGATATCATCCGCTGTTTTTTCGTAGATGTAGATTTTTTTTTCTTATAATTTACAGTGGAGTGTACTTACGTCCGTCGAAAAAAGCCTAATTTATTAATTTGGTACCTTTTGTGTTAAGCACTTCTAAGATTGATTGAATGGTGTTTTAAGCCGTTTTCAACATTATTTCAGTCATATTAGGGCAATAGCTAGCTTATTCATGTATGTTTTGGTGTTCACCAGTACAAGGTTGCGGCTCTGAACTATCTTGCCTAACGACACTCCTCAGAAAAGCCCAGTGCCAATGAGTCTCCAGAATATGCATGAGTCCAACAATATACAACTGAGGTACGAAGGACCCTTCTAGGATTTCGAATGTGTCGAAGTTTGCTGTTTTAGGTCGAGCCCGACAGTTCTGTTGATTAAAAGCCCTCAACTCTCCTCATGATTTCCATGTTCTTAGAGATGGTAAAAAATCATTAAGATTAAAGGAAAAAAAGGAAGGAATCGGTAATAACAAACTGACAAGGCGTGTTTTTGTTTACGGGGATTCCGTCATAAAAATAGCCCACACCAAAAAAACTAGAAGGGCAGGCGAAGAGATGCCCGCGCATAGTATGAAGTAAATAAAGTATCAAAAAATGGTGTTATCACGCAGCATTGAACCGAGCAATTTAAATACTTCGGATAAATATGTGTTCTACGCGCATTTTTTTAAATCTTAAAACGTGCCTGCAGTATGCTAAATACCTCTCACCTCATTACCATATTTCGGATCTTGTCTCGAAATACGCATAAACGGGGGTTTTCCTTAATTTGCCCACTAATCAAACCTTCAGTAAAGTGGACAATCTTTTCTGAAACTATTGTCTAACTATTTAACGGCTATTTAAGTTTAAGTTCTTTGCCCTTTTAAGAGGACATTGAGCTTTAAAAATGCGGTTTGTGTGATTTGTCTTTGACAGGATAAAAGAAATGTGGAAAAAGGAGACGGTGAGCGGATAATCTGTCTGCATGACAGGATTGGAATTTGCGATATAAGGATCTTTTTACATACTTAAACCTTTATCAGACGACAAAATTTCAGCCTTGTCCAAATTGAAAGCATTTGCAGACGACAATTTAAATGTGGCTTAAATATTGCAATTTTTCTTTGAGAGGGTAGAAAGCATTGCGGGAAAAGGAGAAAATGCTGGTTACCACAATGTTTTCAAAAGACTTCTTTCCCACGGTCGTTAAAAGGCGGCATTGTGCGGTAAAGGGTTAAAGTAGGGCCCATACCAACCAACCATTCTACAAGCCCATACCCACCAACCATTCTACGAGGTATTCTCAGTCTCATTCTAGATTTAGAAAGTAACACAATCTCATGATCCGTATTCACCAACCATTCTTAAGAACAGTCTTAGTCTTATCGTCGTGAATTTTCTAACTTTGAGAGTAACACAGCTTCTATTTGGCTAAACCAAATGAGCCATGCTCTGTGAAAAGGGGGCATGATGCATCTGCGAAAAGTATCGACCCAGGTCAGCCTGCGCAGTCCGCGCAGGCTGACCTGGACAGAAACTTTTCGCTACTGGTCAATTTTCTCTATGTCAAAGGACTAGTCTATCTCGCGATGCAGTCGGTTTTTCCAGAAAATGGATTTTATGGATCCACAAGCGTGTGCTTTGTATCATAGATCACGGAGGTGCAGTAAGCCCCCTTTTGCCAGAGCATGGCTCAAATGGAATGTGAGAATGTTCTCAAGAATGGTTAGTGAATACGAACCCTGATCGGCCAAACCTTTTGCTTTAGCGGATCGGATATTGCATTACTTTGAAATTTAAAGAAAAGAAATCTTTAAACGAAACAGACTGAGGAGACTGGTTTTCAGAATGGTTAATGAATGCGGGCTGAGGTTCAGTTACGGCAGCAAAAATAGACGTTTAAAAAAATTCCTCGATTAGATTTATTGACGTAATGGTCATTGTTGCTAGGCTCTTGTCGCAAAAGGACACTAGCGATTGTGATACGTAAACGTCACTCGTCACAACTCGGCCGATTCCGTACCTACATCTTACCTCGTCTGTATTAGGGAGGCTTCCATTTTGAACTACCAATCACATGATCTTAAACATGGCTGCGCTCCTGTAGATCGCCTAGCAACGACATGAACAACCACTGTGAAGTTATTCACTTCTATCGATCTGTCGATGAAAGCTCCTAACGGAATTGATAAACCACGCTAAAACTTGAATGTACAAACTGCTTGCCGACTCAAATACTCTTAGAAAGATAACGATAGAAAATTTACTCATGCGTTCTTTCTAAAGAGGAGCCTTACAATTTCAATAACGGTAAAGCGGTGTGCTTCCGGAGATGTGCGAAATGTACCGTGTAGGTGCATATCAAGCTACGTGATACAGCCGAGGGATTTGATCACCGGATCACTCGAGGTGTGCCGAATGACGTAAACGTAAGATATTGGTTCATTCATCAGAGGAATGCGACGATTTTCCTCGTCCAAGTCCACAGGGGTCAGAGGTCAAACGCTAAAGTTGCTCATACAGCAGTAAGCAGGTGTAAGATATAATGAAGTCTTAAGGGAAAATGTTTTTGTTTGGAATTTTTCAAGAAGTCGGGGATCAAGTACGATGACCCCTCTCATGGCGAATGCATAATCATATTCCTCCAGCGAGACTTGAAATGGGTGATAGTTTCGTCTTATTTGTCAGCGGTCAGTCTAAATGCTTGACAGGCAACATAAAGTTTCAGGAGTCATTAGGGGAAGAAACAATACCCCAATCCGGATCTAACTACGTTGGTCCGTAATGAAACACCTGCTCAACATTTGACGTAGACAATTATTTCGGGAAAACCTGCCGCTGTGGTCAACTGTAATTGATTCTTTTGTGCACCGGAAGTTGGAAATTTCGCTAGAATTTTCTCACGCGTGGAGGGTATGGTTGATAATGGACGTCATAAAAGGTTTTGCATCTGTGTTCATGTAACGACGGTATGTTTTGCAAAAAAGAAGATGTCAAAATAACTTTTTGCAATTGTAATTTGCCGAATCATTTCATGAATTAAAAGGGATGTTCACACCCTTTTATGATGCCACATCAATTCATGAATTAAAAGAGAAATTTCACGCGCTTATATTGGGTGCAACACACGAAAAGGGGCCTTCGGACATATGCGTAAAAGTGTGTCGTCCCAGATCAGACTGTGCATTCTGTGACCAATCCGAGACGAAACTTTCCGTTTTTGCTCGATTTTCTGTTTCACGAAAGTCTACTGTATGAAAAAATCTTATGAATTCGTAAAGTGCTGTCTCGGATTAGCCTGCGCGGACTGCGCAGGCTAATCCGGACAGCACTTTACGCAAATGTCCGAAGGCCCTTTTTCCTGTGTTGCACGCCAATTATGATGTTGTACTTCAACATCGGTCAAGAAAATGGCAGAAATATGAAGAGTTGTCTTTGCAGCTGTTTTCAGCATTCGAAAAAAAGTGGGACTATTTTGTGGCGGAGAAAGATTTAATTCAAGCAAACTCAGAGAAATCCATATTTTTGCCTTTTCGAATTTGCCTTTAGTCAAATACCTCTTAATAATAAATACATAGATTGCCCACATACAACAAAATTCACTTTCTTTATGACAAAATGTGATTGGCTATGAGAATAAGAGCATTTATTCAATCGGTTTTTTTTTTGTAAATAACTACCCTTTAAGAATTTAGCAGGGCCGAAATTCAAATGCATGACTTCAGAATTACAGAACATTTAACTTAAGTTGAACATAAAAAATTACAATTACCGGTATTCCCTGGCTTTTGATCAACGTTTTCCAAAAATAAAAAATTTATAGCGTTACCCTCCGATGGCTTGAGTTACATTTTTACCAGACAACAAAATTTTAGACTCGGCCATAAGGCGAGCATTTGCAGGCGACAAATTAAATATGGTTCAAATTATTGGGCTTGTCTTTGCAAAAGTAGAAAACATTGTACTAAAAGAAGAAAATGCTGGATTACCAGCATTGTCTTCGTTACCGACAAATGAGCCATGCTGTCTGAAAAGTGGGCTTAACACATCTGCAAAAAGTTTCGACCCAGGTCAGCCTGCGCGGTCCGCGCAGGCTGACCAGGGCCGGAACTTTTTGCTATTGGTCAATTTTCTGCATGTCCAAGGGACCAGTTTATCTCATGATTCAGTCGGTTGTTAGATAAAATGGACTTTATGAATCCATGATCATGTGATGACTTGCTTGGTATCGTGCATCACAGAGACGCATAAAACCCTTTTTACCAGAGCATGGCTTAAATGTTTCCAAAAGCTTTCTTTTCCAGATTCGCGAAAACATGGGATTGTTTGGTATGAAGAATTAAAACCCAACATATAATGACAATGCCCTTTTATACTCATTGAATTGGTGATCAAATAGATAAATAGGTGACAAGATAAGTATCTTTATTGACGTCACAACTCAATTATCTCTAATAACAATGATATTTTCACTTCAACTGCAGAAAAAGGCCCTTTTTCTCCACAAATGAATGAAATAGCATTGCACTTTTGTCATTTATTCACACTTATAATCGTGAGCAATTTTTTTTTTTGACATATCCCATATGGAATACATATAGTAACATTCGCTATATGGCTTGGTACTGGGTATTGATATATGCTAAGGTTACCGTTTGACACTGTAACTGAGAAGAATCGGGGCGCTTTGCAAAATAAACTGAAACTATTAATTATAGTTGATTAGTTTGTTTGTATTTTGGTCCTTTATGGAAAAGCGGACCCAAATTCATTCTATTGCTACGCTTCACTCTTTACCAAACGACAAACTTTTGGATTGGACCAAATCGAAATCTTTGCAGACGACAAGTCAAATGTTGCTAAAATGATATCTGTTTTAATAGGGAAGGAAACGTTATGGGAAAAGTAGAAAATGCCGGTTATCAGAATTTTCTCCTTTTCCAACAATGTTTTCAACAGCTGTTTCCTTCGGGGTCGTTTGGTTAAAGGTTAGAGTTTCATAATACTGTCTGCAGAGGGACGTAATCATTTCTGTCTCGTCATTGTAGCTACAATATATTTTAATGCATTTTTCGGGAAAGCTGAATTGGCTGGCTTTTGACCTACTCCTTGGTACTGTCACTGTAGAATGAATAAATGGCAATCTGCAATTGGTTAAAAATGTTAATATGTTTTATTCTGTCGGCCCCAACAGGCGTATTTTCGAGCATTTGCTGGCATGCTTACTTTGCATTATATCTCTTTATATTGAACTATTACAGATGTTCAGATTTTATATTCCAGTACCTCATTTACAAATTCACTATGTTTTCTGCAAATGCTTTCAGTTTGGACCAATCTAATATTTCTTCCGGCTGGTCAAAAGTTAAATTGTCTGCCTAACTCTTTCAGCGTCAAGATTAATATGAGCCATGCTCTCGCAAAGAGGGGCTTAGTGCATGACCGTGATGTATGACACCAAGCAAGCCATCACATAATTATGGATCCATAAAGACAAATTCTTTTAACAACCGACTAGATCATGATCATACAGAAAATTGACTAATAGCGAAAAGTTTCGGCCCAGGTCAGCCTGCGCGGAGTGCGCAGGCTGACCTGAGTCGATACTTTTCGCAGATGCATTAAGCCCCCTTTTCACAGAGCACGGCTCATATATTATAAATTCGACCTCTTTCGACTGCTAAAACTGAAAACTACTGAAACGAAGGACTTTTGTCTTAAAGGTTTTACAAAGCAAGCGGTCACTATAGATCTACGATCAGACTGCATGTTTTGCGTAGATCTAACCCGTCAGCAAAAAAAAAACTCTTTAACGTATGGCTCTGAAAGTGCTAACAGCTAACATCTATGAAAGCTAAATGAATAAGATGCTAGTCGGTAGGTCGGTCCTTCCGTCCGTCCTACCGTCCGTCCTTCCGTCCGTCCGTCTCTCTCTCTCTCTCTCTCAGAATAATTAATTTTATCAGATTTTGACATACGTCAAAATCCAAACATTAGTCATCAACGGATCGCATCAACTGACGTTTAATTAACAGATAAATGACAAAATTTCCTCAAAGCAGCAGATTTCTCAAAGAAGACCTAAATTTAATGATAATTGCAAATTATTAATCCAACTTCAAGCTCATCATTCCATATGTCAGGAAACTGTCAAATCTGTCAGGATGTCAGAACCGACTAATTTCTTTAATCCTTTACCCATAAAACAGATTTGAAGCGTTAATCCTTCTCTAAAAAAAAAAACCGACTTTTAATGACCCTGAGCTGCAAAGTTTTTGAAAACAGTGTGGGAAAAGCAGAAAATGCTGGTAACCCGGACAAATCCCGTCATTTGAACTTTCAAGTGGTCGTCTTAAAATCCTTTGAATTTGAACAGGTCTTTGAGTTTGTTGTTTGGTAAAAAGTTAAATACATGGATGCATTAGAAAACCTTGTGACAATAGGAGATGATCGTTTCGAGCAATTTCTCCCTTTATCACCTTTTTGTTTTCAAATGCGGATTGACGAATATGATTGTAGAAAACAAATTCGTTTGAAGGTCGTAATTTGTTATCTACAGCGCCAAGTAACTGAAATGGATATAAACAGTCTGGAGGAAGGAGTACAAAAAACTGTCAAAACATCAGCGTCGATCGAAAATCAGTTTACACTTTCTGTGCTGTCTGATTCTGAACCACATTGCTCGTAAAGCCTGCACTTTCTGCACAGTCTGCTCCTGTTGCCCGTAAAGCCACTACAATGTCTCTATCGCATAAAAGGTTACCTGTTTCTTTTTTTTTTGCATTTTTAATTTATACAAAGTTATTAATTTCTTTAGAGATTTAGGAAACAGGTTTATTAATGGTCTGATGCTGTTTGTTTCAAAATTAACGTTTGTGGGGCACAATATGTCAACGTTGACGTCAGCATCTGTCAGAGCGATGAAGGAAAACTAGGAAACCGATTTACACCTTATCTTAGTATACGTACGCACAAAATAGTAACTAGTCCTAAGACCGAATTAATACAATCCCGACGTTTAACGACCCTGAGAAAGAAGCCTTTTGAAAACATTATGTGAAAAGGAGAAAATGCTGGTAACCACCATTTTCTTCTTTTCCCACAATGTTTTCTACCCTTCCCAAAACAAACTTCAATTTTTGAATCACCTTTATTTTGTCGTCGGCAAATGCTTTCAAATTGGACGCGCCTAAAATTTTGTCGTTTGGTAAAGAGTTAAGAAAAAAGTCCTTTGCATCCGTTCTGTTTAATAGACAAGCGCTGATTTCACTCTTCACCAAACGGCATAATTTCAGATATGTTCAGACTGTAAGGTTTTGAGTCATGCTCTGTGAAAAGGTGGTTTATAAATCTCCGTGTTGCGTTTACCAAGGATTGATTGATTGATTGTATGCCGTTTTCAACATTATATCAGTTATATCGAGGCAGCCAGTGCACCTATCCGTGCTTTCCTGGAATTTCTTTTACCAGTACTCCGCACAATATTCTTTCCAAGCCACCGGCTGCTTTCCCACATAGCCATTGTCGAAACAATGGTCAGCGGTGGGAGAGGAATGAATCCTGTCGCAATGACTATCATCAATCCTCGGAAAGAAATTGGCCGAGCCGGGGATCGAACAACCGACCTCCTGTTCTCAAGTCCTGTACGCTACCGACTGAGCTACGGGCGCGTTGACCAAGGAAGACATCACATGATAGATCTATAAAATACACTGTAGATTTTGTCTAACAACCAACAATCATGATGTAGAATGGTCCTTAGACGTGCAGAAAAGTTACAAATAGCAAAACGTTTCTACCCGCGCGGACATGGGTGTATACTTTTTGCAGATATATTAAACCCCATTTCACGCAGTATGGCTCATTTGTAGACAACAAAATACGGGTACATGCTGCTCAAATGATACAGTTTGTCTGATAAAAAGTAGACAACATTGTTGGAAAAGGAGGAAATGATGAATACCAGCATTTTCTCCTTTACCAAGAATGCTTCCAAAGGCCTACTTTCTTAAGGTCGTTGCTACACGGAATTACATGTTAACGGGTTAAAAAAAATCATGTAAAGGTAAAGCACTCTGGTTTGTATTCAAGATCTAATTTAAAATTCATTTTATTCAATCAGCTTGGTGAATTTTGGAATTTAGTATATTTCAAATTATTTGTAATCATGGACACTAGTTAAAGTGTGCGCGTAGACCATAGTTTTAGATAAATTTATAAGTATAAGAAGACTGTAAGGAAGACAACAAGAAGGAAAGAAAGAAGAAAAGGGAGAAAAAGAATAGAACGAACGAACTAAAGAACGAACGAACGAAAGAAAGAAAGAAAGATAGGATTGAAAAAGTTATTTACTGTAAAATACTCTCTCTTATCTATGGTTTCTTGTCTTGACTATTACAGATCATCATACGACACGAAGCCCACAGACAAGCGAGCGTGTAACGGATTTCCTTGTATGTATTCTCACCTTGGATCTAAAGCAGCCTACGCCTCTCTATATAATACCCTGGCCGGATTCATTGACGAATGTTTTAACGACCCAACCTGTGACCCAGGTAAGATGTTCCTGATTTTTTTCATATCTGTAAGTTGAGCGTCACGTGATTCTTACGTCATTAAAATGGCTACTACGTCACTTTTCTTTGCTTATTTAGCTTCTTTCATTAGAGCTTCTTCCTCAAAAGAGACAGACTATTCTTGAAGCTATTTTGAATTGGTACATACCGGTATACATGTAACTGCAGAGCTCCAGACAGAGAGAGTGATTTTGATTTCAAAATTGAAAATATCAGTTATTATCCATTAAATCCTATGTTAAGGGTACTCATTAGAATGGCCTCATCGAGATGATTCTAATTAGTACCCACAACATAGGGTTTGGAAGAGAAATAAAAGATTAAGAATGTTGTCACTCCCTCTTCTCCGGAGCCCTGTTCAAATGATGTTAAGCGAAAACATAAAAGACGATTATCTTTCAAAATATGGGATGCAGTCCACAATCGTGATCAGTACTGATATAAATCGGTTCTGAAGGCGCAGATAAAACATAAACGGACTCGAGTGACAAGAATCTCAGATTTAACATTTTTATTGTTTACTGTATCTTTATGTAATTCATTAATATGACCCCAATTCATTATCAGAAATTTTAGTCGTAAAATAAATCGATAAATAGCTAAATGAATATGAGCCATGGTCTCTGAAAAAGGGGCTTAATGCATCTGCGAAAAGTATCGATTCAGGTCAGCCTGCGCAGTTCGCACAGGCTGACCTGGGCTGGAACTTTTCGCTATAAGTCAATTTTTCTTTATGTCCAAGGACCAGTCTACCTCATGACTAAGTCGGTATTTAAAAAAAAAGTGGCTATTGTGGATCCCTAATTATGCGACAGCTTGATTGGTATAAAGCATCACGGAGGTGCGTTAAGCCCCCTTTGCACACACACACACACACACACACACACACACATATATATATATTAAGAAAATGAAATGAATAAATACTTAAATGCATAAAAACAAATAGATATATAGAAACATGAATAAATTTATACGTATAAGAAGACTGTAAGGAAGACAACAAGAAGGAAAGAAAGAAGAAAAGGGAGAAAAAGAATAGAACGAACGAACTAAAGAACGACCGAAAGAAAGAAACGAAGAACGAAAGAAAGAAAGAAAGCGACAACCAAATATATAGTAATAAAGCCATTTAGTGAAGTCACCAATAAGAATATAAGGGCAAATTAGTCCAGCTGGTAAAACAAAGAAAGAAGAAAAGGGAGAAAAAGAATAGAACGATCGAACTAAAGAACGAACGAACGAAAGAAAGAAAGAAAGAAAGCGACAACCAAATATATAGTAATAAAGCCATTTAGTGAAGTCATCAATAAGAATGTAAGGGCAAATTAGTCCAGCTGGTAAAACAGATCTAATATTCCCAATGAAGTCCCGTAAAACTGAATAATAATGAGTGAGTGACTTATAAAATATTCATGCCACGACGGTAGAAATAACACACAATACAAAACGACCCCATGAAACTGTCAAAGACACTAAGTATAAGGACAATAGCGGAGAACTTAAAGTTACAGAGGGATCACCTGCCCATAATTGAAAAAAAACTTCACTGGAATTCGAATTAAAATACATTTGCCGACAAGAAACGCTCCTGGTCAATTTTGAGTGTCTGCAAAACGAAGTTTTCAATGTTTATGTACTATGGGTAATTGTAGTACCACCATGAATCGTACAGATCAAGATATGGTCACAATTTCTTACAATAAGTGAAAAATGTAATAAATAGGTGCAAGGATGCTTTCAAAAAGTTCTTTGTCTCGCTAGGTATACTCACTATATATTCTCTCGCCGAGAATAGGTCGTCTATCAAGCATTATTTATCAACATAATCTCAATGAAGTTCAAAGCACTTAGCTCATAGGTGTTCAAACTTTGTAACCCGTTCTTGGAAGATTACATCGCGTGCTTCAAGATCAATGACGTCATTTTCGCTTCGAAAGTGGTTGACACGCAGGTTGTATTTCAGTTTGGGTAAAAGGTACAAAAATAGACGGAGCAAAGTTCTGTTAGTAAAGAGTATATGGGAACATGTCGAAGCCAGATTTTTCTGCTTCACCCACCGCCATTTATGCTGTGTGAACTTCGGTATTGTCCTGCGTCAACAGGATGCCAGTCGGTAACTTTCCTGGACTTTTCGGTTTTATTGCTTATTTCAGCTGTTGCATTACTAATGCATTTCTGGCCCCGTTAATGATTTGACCCTTTTTTGTAAGAGGTCAATCATGATGACACCCTCGTCGTACAAGAAAGCAGAAGCAATCACCTTGACAACAGATGCAACTCCCTCGAATTTCAGGGCGGTGGAGGCACAGAATGTTTCCACTGTTTGCTTTGAGATTTGGATTCAAGATGAAATGGTGAACCCATGTCTCGTGCGGATTCACAAATCTATTGAAAATTTGACAGAGCCAATCTGAAAACGATCTTAACACTTAGGCTGCTAAGTGCAACCCAATGACCTTTTGCGGACAGTAGATGAAGATCAGACTGCACAGAACGTGCTGTCTGCTCTTAGATGTATGCTGTCCGAATATTAAATATATTTGCATCCAGAATAACTTTGAAATCTCGAAATATCCAGTCTTTTCAACTTTTGTTTCGTGGTCAACATTCGAAAGATCCATCTTTCGGTCAGTTCACTTATCCAAAGAATGTCAGTCAAAGCAGCATGAACGGAGCCAACACTATTCCTGGTATCTGCAAAATGCTGCACTGTCACGTGTTTATCATTCATGCCATGAGCTACCAATGTGGTGGTCCGTGATCGCAGAGTTTAGGCGACCTGACCGTAGCTCAGAATCGGTCGTCTACTTGGCTCTCTTTTTGAAATCACCAACCCATTTCTGTACATTGGTGTAGATAGGAGAATCCTCAACAAGTGTTTTCACCATGTCAACAAGGATTTTTTGTTCTTCATCACTTTTATATATAAAAATACTTGACAAAAGCTCTGATTTATTTTACAAATTATCGCTTCCCTATTCACTATAAAATTGCATTTGTCTATAAAGAGGCACGCGCAGCACTTTTTGTTGATAAGGTGTATTACAACTGCATTGAAAAAAAAATTGTGTTGCAATATTGTGTGGGCCTGATGACTTATTGAAGTGTCCTCATACATGTGAATCTACCATGGTTTACGGCCTTGTTGTTGGATAACAATATCTCATAGATCTACAATCAGTCAAAGATCTAATCTATTGGTAAAACATTCCTATATATTGTAGTTCCGATGCTTTTGGTTGCAGTTTTTGCTTGATAAAAAAAAAAACATCTGAGCCATGCTCTGGCAAGAGGGTGTTAAATGCATCTCAGCAATGCATTGTAATAAGCAAGTTATCACATATTTATGTTTCCATAAAATCGATTTTGTCTAACTAGCCGACTGAATCATGAGGTACGTAGAATGGTCCTTTGACAATCAGAAAGTTACAAATAGAAAACGATTTCGACCCAGGCTGACAAATTGATATGGGTCGATACTTTTTGCAGATGCATTAAGCCTTCGTTTCAAAGAGCATTACTCAACTAATTACATGTATGTATTTTCTTTTTTACTAAACATCTCTTTCTTTTTGTTTGTCTTGCCGCCAAGAGTTCAGTAAAATTTTCAGAATGATGAGTTGCGAGCCTTGTTCGAAATCTCCATGTAAAATATCATCTAAATGTATCCATCTGAAAGTGTCCCGAGAGAACAGCCCAAGTCAGCAGAAAAAAAAAAAAAACTTCTGTTGTGTTATTGGATCGTTTTACTTTTTTTTCCCGATTGTTATTGCTTGCCTCTCTGCCTTGAGGTTATGGGACAGCAAATAAACCAGCAAACTTGATTCCAAAAAAGAATCTTACTCTGTGGCTTTCTCCTAGAAAGCTCGTTTCCATAGAAGAATCTGAAATTCTTTCCTATACAATAGGGGCATAATTAAGACATTTAGTTAGTATACTTAATAATCTTTTTTTTTTTTTCATTGGTGGCTATTACCTTCTTAACCCTTAGGCTGACCTTTTGCGGACAGTGTAGATCAAGATCAGACTGCACAGAACGTGCAGTCTGATCTTGGATCTATACTATCCGATAAGGAGGTATTATTTTCTTAAAAATAAGTCCGAAATATCATTATTCGGGGTTTTACTATCGGCTTAAAAATTTATTATAGTTATTTAGCAGGATAAGGTTTAACGTTCCTGACGTCAGTTTTTTTTTTCCAGAGAGAGAGAGAGAGAGAGAGTATTCAGTTGATTTCATGATCATTTCCTACATGCAAACACTTAAGCCATCACCAAACAACAAGATTTTAGATTTGTACATATTAAAAGCATTTCAAAACGACATATTCAATGTGACTCAAATTATTGCATTTATTTCTATTCTATTACTTCAAAAAGCAGAAAAATAGTGGGTAATGTGTTTCATAACTACATTTTCTCCTTTTGTGCAAAACTTTCAAAGGCATTCTTCGTTAGGATGGTAAAATACAAAATCGTTTGGTAAAAGGTTAAACCCTTGCAAGGGACTCGTATAAAATAGTATGATGGTACTGAAAGGTTACACTGGCGCTCTCAAAAGCTATATTATTATCTATTAATGAATCAAAGCATTGAAAGCGCTGGTGTGGCATTTGTCATGGGAGCCATTGTGAGGAATTAATAATATGAAAAATACACAAATGGGACGAACAAGCCAATGGACGAACAAGCTTAGTGACGAACTGGTTTTGGGACGAACACGGTCAGGGTGAGTGTATCATTGCGCCAATAGAAGGCCATAGCGGGTATAGATATTTTCAAGTAAAAAAAGAAGTATTTCTATGATCGATGGCATAATCCACTTTATTTAATACGCCGTTGTTAATTATATATCTGAGTGCTATCGAGACACTTATTTGTCTTAGAAAAGTTGAGTTTAATTGGGTTTACTTCCTTCGGTTTTGCACAAACTACGATACACGATTTTCAAAATACCGTATTGAACTCATAGTGGCATTGTCTTCGACAAATGCCACAAAAATGGTCCGTATTCACCTTTCATTCTAAATTTCATAGTAATAGTATAATTTCTGAATTTAGAAAGTAGTACAATTTCCGATTGGCTAAATCTTTTTGCTTTTCAAGTAAATTGAAAAATATTCAATATCGAAACTAAATCTTTGATGAAAGTTTTCGGACAATCGAGAGAGCCTTCAAAGACTGGAATCTTCATTTCTTTCTGTATTTTATGACATCCAAAACTCCTCAAAATGCATCGATTGATTAATTGATTGATTGTATGGTGTTTAACGCCGTTTTCAACATTATTTCAGTTATATCGCGGCGGCCAGTGCACCTATCCATGCTTTCCTGGAGTTTCTTTTACCAGTACTCCGCACAATTTTCTTTCCAAGCCACTGGCTGCTTTCCCACATAACGTCGAAACAATGGTCAGCGGTGAGACAAAATGCATCGAGATACAAGTTTAGATCGTTACATTGTGACAACTTTCGGAATATGCATGTAGTTTCGTTTTAAACCTTGGGCTGCTTGGAGCGACTTACGGACATTTTGCGGACAGTGTAGATCAAGATCAGACTGCACAGAACATGCACTCTAATTTTTAATCTACACTGTCCGATAAGGAGATATTTCCCTAACCTCCATGACTTTGAAATACCAACATTTTGGTTTTTACCATCGGCTTGAAAGTTTGATTTAGATTATATAGCAGGATAAGGGTTAACGTATGAATTAAAAGTAGGATATGGCTTTATTTTCCCTTTCTTCTTCTGTAATCTTTGCTCCCAACAAGTTAAAGAAGTACTATCTCACGAGTTATATAGACACTTTTTGTGTACGCACACATAATTGAGCCATGCTCTGGCAAAAGGGGGTTTAAGCAAATCCGTGATGCATTATAGCAGGCAAGTTGTCTCATAATTATGGAAAAAAAAAAACATTTTGTTTAACAACCGACTGAATCAGAAGGTAAACTGGTCCTTTGGAATACAGAAAATCGACCAATAGCGAAAAGTTTCGGCCCAGGTCAGCCTGCGCGGACTGCGCTGGGTGACCTGGGTCGATAGTTTTCACAGATGCATTGAGCCCCCTTTTCACAGAGCGAGGCTCATATTAATTGATTCTTTCTGGAATTGGTTGGCTTTGAAGTCGGTCACTTCGAGCTCCTAAGGCGTCAAAAAACAAGTTTTAGTCGCTTTTGAGAATGATGCAAACTAAGACTGCAGCCCTGAAGCAGGACTATTTTGCGCAAGCATTTTCAAATAAGCTACAATGCTTTCACTGTTAGTCACCTTTATTCATGTATTGAGTTATGCTGAATATCTATATTCTACAAAATTGTTTTCAGAGTCGTCAGCTAATTACCAATGAGTCATGCTTTTGCAAAAGGGGTTTCAAGCATTTCCGTTATGCATTGCACCAAGCAAGTCATCACATATTTATGGGTCCATAAGATCGATTTTGTCCACCAAGAGACTGACTCCTGAGGTAGAATGGTCCTTGGACATGCAGAAAAGAGTTTCGAACCAGGTCAGCCTGCACTGGGTGAACTGGGTGTCACTTGGTGTCAGGCTGAACTGAGTCGATACTTTCTGCAGATACATTGAGCCCCCTTTTCCCAGAACATGGCTTATATCTGTCAAGAGACAGTGAGTTTAACACTTGCGAATATTTAAAAACGATACTATTTTTGTATGTTTTACAGTTTGAAAAAAAAAAAAAGAATCGTTAGTCTAACAGCTGTCACGCCTTATCTACCTTGTTTTTCATAAAAGCTTGTTTGGACATATTATTGTGAAAAGTGTTTACAATTTAGGCAAACTGGCTAGGAGAGGTATCTGTTTATAGTAATTTGTGCACACTGTGTATGTAATTCTATAATTATTTGCCATACCATTTTAGTTTCCTCATAAAGGAATTTTAACTATTGTGAAGTCATTTAGATTTGCAGAAAAACAAGTAATACAAAAGAGAGTTTTACTATTTTGTACTGCCATGTTCCGATGGTACCACGTAGATTAGTTTTAACACCACAACTCAAAGTTTGCTTAGCACCAGTATGTCTCAAAATTGTAAAGTTTGTACGAGATATATTTGCAATATTCTCAATGGATATAGTCCAGTAATATGTCGACAGTCCTCTACGGAAGCCCCGGACGGCAATTTTGACTTGCGACGAATGACTTCTTGCGTATAACCTATGACTTGTGACTCATAAGTAACGATTGGCGTCTATTTCAAGACACTTGCGCAAACAATGGCTGCATAATGAAAAAAAGTACCTACCTTTTAATGATGTTTTCAATAATTGATAACGTCAGCCATTTTCTGTACATGCTCTCGATGTGTGGCCCAGTATTACAGAAGTCTTTTCTCTAAATCACATGTCATAGGTTACAAGTCTTAATGCGTTAGTCGCAAGTCAAAATTGGCCTCCAGGGCTTTCACACTATCCGATTCAAACTAGTACAGACAGGTTATATAAATCACTGATGGATTGACAAGTCCAGGCATGATGTACATCTATATAAGAATGAGTTTTTCTCGAGTCATTTCGGAAGTAAATCCCGAAGAACTAACAAATCGAGAAAAGTTCATTCTTATATAGATGTAAAACTTGGTAATATGCTTGTCCAAGAATGGAACAACAATCCACGGGGGATCATGAGGTAAAAACTTGAACCCTTTGTCAACATCAATGAAAACATCTCCAAATGAAATATACAAAAAAGCCTAAAATACCAGAAAAGGAACATGTGCTTAAATATTTTTTGGTTCTCAGCAAACTCTGAGCTATTTAACTTACTGTCATTAAGTACATATAACTGGGGGGGGGGGGGGGGGGGGGGTTGGACTAGCAAGTTTTACCAAAATTAGTTAAGGCCCTTCATATTCAGTTCAAAGAAGGTTACAAATTTAGCGATTTGTAAGATAAGTATTAATTCTAGAAGGTAATCAAAACGTTTAAATTATTATGGGATTTTTTTGCAGAGTTCTGAGCTAGTAAAGGGGTCAAACTGAAGTTTTACAGTATGACTGAAACAAATAAAGTACATACAACATAAATATTGAGAATAAGCGATTATTACAATTTCTCGCTGTCTGTTTACCTCATTATTCCAACTCTACGATAACCGCAGAATGTAACAGAAGGCGACAACCAGTAACACTTATCTGACAGCGTGACTTGTCATGACGACTTGGAAATGTACGACTAACTGACTCAACCTGGGCACATATTCACCAACCATTCTTTAGAAAAGTTTTTGTCTAATTCTCAAAAATTTTCTAAGTTTGAATGTACTCGTAACGTAATGTATGATTTGCTAAACCAGAAATTGCGTTACTTTCTAAACCCAGAAATTTACGAAGTATACCATATAGAATTGTTGGTGAAAACTGCCCCTGATTTTACTTATGCTCATCTTTGTATCTAAAGCTATGTTTTGTAAAGATTTGATAAGATCTAGCTTATTTTCTAGTTTAAAATGTCAAATGATAATGTAAAAACAAAAAATAGATCAAACTTGGTCCCTCATTTTCCTAAATTGGGATCAACCTGCCTAACTTCAGTTATATATCTCTAGGCAATCCATCTGGTTTGCATAGACGATTTGGCTAGCTTTGGAAAATAGATTTAGAGCTAT
The DNA here is from genome assembly GCA_945859785.2 of Tridacna gigas. Taxonomy (NCBI): domain Eukaryota; kingdom Metazoa; phylum Mollusca; class Bivalvia; order Cardiida; family Cardiidae; genus Tridacna; species Tridacna gigas. The sequence goes on from OX244038.2 coordinate 54,707,685, forward strand.
ACTGAAAATTGCAGATGAATCCAAATCCTGATTGCATATGTGCGCAAAGAAAGTTTCCTTCGGCTCGCTGTGTCAGTGGGAGATTTGTTTTAAGGAAATACTGTTTCCACCCCTTTCGTAGCTCTGGTCTTGTCCGTGAGATTGTCTAAAGCAAGGGACTACAGAGCCTCATTCTTGTATTCGCGTAACTCAGGAAAGGTGTGCATAAGTGATTTGGCTGATATGCTGTCGAAAGCAACATGAAACACCATGCATTCTTTGGCATGGTGTTCTCCAGTGATTATGCGAGAGTTCCTATGCATATAGAAACATAGCAAGGTTAACCGGACTATGAGCAAATCCACCGTAGGATTTGACTAAGGTGAAGTTTATACGTGTAATAATTTATCCTATGGTCACAAAACTGTATTTTAGTTTCTATGAGAAAAAAAAAAAGTGCAATAGTATTTGAAATCGTGTGTCCAGTTGCAGTTAGATTGAAGTTGCAATCCCTTGACACTTCTGTGACGTTTTTTTTTTCTCTCTTCTTTCTCTTGCTTACTTCTCTCTCTGCTTTGTAACATCTGTAATGTTCTTTCTCTTTCACATTATTGTTATGTCGTATGCTTAGTGCAACTGTACTTTTGTTTAAAAACAGAGCATTGCGTTGTAACTCTTTCCTGTTCTGCTTTATGTTTGCACCAAAACTATTAAAATGATTCGGCTGTAACATGGATGCTTTTGAAAATAGTGTTTTATTAGCTGAGTTGCGCTCTGGCAAAAGGGGGCTTAATGCGTCACCGTGATGGATGATACCAGGCAAGTCGTCACGTTATAATAGATCTATAAAATCCAATTTGTCGAACAATTGTCTAAATCATGAGGTAAACTGGTCCTTTGACATACAGAAAATTGACATATAGCGAAAAGTTTCGGCCCAGGTCAGCCTGCGCAGAATGCGCAGGCTGACCTGGGTCGATACTTTTCGCAAATGCATTTAGCCCCCTTTTCACGGAGCATGGCTCAGTTCATTTCTCTCATAGACCCACGGGAACTGTTGAAGCACTGCTTTCCAATGATACAATGAAAGGAAATCATATCTTCATGACAACTGATAAAGTATTATAGATACAGCCTGTACCCATAGATCTTGTGCTTTTACGATCCCTAGGCAGAAAGCCTGTGAAAAGAAAAATCGCGGGAAAAGGAGGAAACAATTGTAACCAGCATTTTCACCCTTTTCGCCTCAATGTTTTCTGCTGTGCCAAGGACTATTTCTATTATTTGAGACACGTCCAATCTCACGTCTGAAGATAGACGAGTCTAAACTTTTTTAACTGTTGCAGACCTTTTTTAAAATAATCTGTTCACATTAAAAATAGATTTTTCTTCGTCCTCATTATATCTATCAAAGTTCAATAGCCATGTAGCCGTTTGTTACGTTGCTATGTTTTTGTATGCACTTACCTTTCTAGTTTTTGTATGTTGCCGTTTTCCGAGTAATCAACCGTCTTCGACAGGATTATGCATGTATTTTCATTGGAAGAAACGAAAAGAATTTACACAAACTTTTAGTGTCATTAACTCTTGCAACACCAGTTACGTAAACTCGACCTCTGTCATCGGGTGAAAATATAATCGAAGTTTCGTTTTGACGAAAAGAAAAAAACGTAGAACTGTTTATTGTCACATAATTTCACTTTTTTTTTTTTTATCTCATATAGACTGGAAACCTGGACCTTACCCCTTCACCACAAAATCCCGACTTTTAACTACCCTGGGGAGGAAGTGTTTTGAAAACATTGTGGGTAAATGGGTAACCAGAATTTTCTCCCTTCTCCAAAATGTTTCTTTACCTTACAGAGACAAATTGCATTATTTGAACAACATTTGATTTTTCGTCTGCAAATGCTTTTAATTCAGACCAGTCTAAAATTTTGTTGTGTGCTGAAGGGTTAAATCATAGACATGTATGTTACTAGTAACAAAATCGTACCGTTTTATCAGCTGAATCCAAAAGTAAAACTTGTTACTTAAAAAGATTTTCCTATATTTTTGCAGGTCGACGGAAGCGAGACAACGCTGATCGTATCAAGAAGTTGATTAAAACACCTATATCGAAGCTCCACATATTTAAAGGCGGCAAATCTAGGACGGACCAGTGATGGCCCTCACTCGTTTCAAAAATATTCAGACAGTTATCATCAAATGAATCGAAACAGAGCAGAAATGAGGCAATTGCACTTGCAACAGAGAAGCACTTCGTTCATTTTTAATCCCTAAAAACAGACATCACAAAAATGAAAATGTGTTGGTAACCCTCTTAGCTTTAAAACCCAAAAAAATCGATAAAAAAGTTAACAGTAAGTTTTATACGTAAATGTTTTTTGATAAACATGAGGGCAAATGGAGAAAATGCTCGTTCTGCTACAATGTTTCCGTATGTGTTTGCTGGTAGACGAAAAATATTTTCGAAGGTCATCTGCTACAAGCTTATCTCGGTATCTAACAACTTAAGACATAGACAACTATCTTGTAAGCATTTACCAACAACCCTCTGTTTACAGAGACCCGAGGAAGAAGGCTTAAGAAACATCGTGGTTACAAGAATTTTCTCTTTTTGGCACATTTTCAAAAGCTTCCTTTCTCAGGGTCGTCAAATTGTGGGGGCGGGGGGGGGGGGGGGGGGCGTTGCTTAAAGCGTGAACACTAGAAGTACAATGTGTTATCTAGCAAGAGAGTTTTTGCTTTGTTTCGATTCAAATATTTGTTAATACTTATTTTTTATTATTTTAAGTTTTAATGTTAATACAAATGACAGCATACTAATTAATTAATTCTTGCCCACCCTTTCGATGTACTGTTCTCACCTTATTAGTTCGGCGAAGAAAAGACGAGATATTGTCAAAGCCCTATCGTCATCTGCGTTCGAGTCGTCGCCTTCGGACGAAGAGTTTGACACTTTCTGATAACTCTGTCATTACTGAAGATATTTACCTCAGAATTAGGGAAGTTGTTGACTATCAAAAGAGATACCCATACAAGATAGACAGGTAACCCTCAAAATGTTGTTGACACAATTATGCCCCCTTTTTCGGCTTGAAAGCTTTTACTGAAAAAGAACTAACGCTGAGCGTTGGCACACAAGTACGTTGCCCCTGTTACCGCTTTTTTTGTCAGGTGAAGCTTTTTCATAATTATACCCACCACATCGAAGTCTGATGGTATACTGATTTAGGTTTCCTCCGATCCGTTCGTTCGTAGACGTAAATGTATGTCCCCTTCTCATACCACAGGTTAAACTTTTTACCTCACAAATCCGAGTTTTAATGACCAAGTGGAGGAGCCTTTTGAAAACGTTGGGAGAAAAGGAGAAAATGCTGGTGACCTGTATTTTCTCACGATTCCTCGCAATGTATTCTACCTTTTAAAAAACAACTCCGGTCATATGAGCAGCATTTTAAAAACTGCTCTAAATTTGGACAAGTCTAAAATTTTGTCATCTTGTAAAGGTTGAGCCGATTTGGCCGAAGCTTTAACGGAAGCGTTTCTTCTATTAGAACTTATGCACCAGCAATTTCAATTTATTTTGGTCGGTTTGCAACAGTTCAGTTAAACACACTCCAATGTGTTGACGACCATTGGAAAGAAAGCTGTTGAAAATGTTGTAGGAAAAAGGAGAAAATGCTGGTGACCAGCATTTTCTCCTTTTCCCACAATGTTTTCAAACATTTAATAGAACATCAAATAATTTGAAACACATTTGCTTGTTTGCAAATGCTCTAAATTTGGACAAGTCCTAGTTTTTGTCGTTTTGGAAAGGGTCACGTACTTACTTGTATTTGGTATTTCTGAATCAATTAGAATTTATTGTTGTAAAGACTTTAGTATCTAACATAAGCTGGCTTTTGAGACAAATATTGTTCAAACGTTTCACCGGGTTCCTTTAATTCTTAAAAGAACCTAAGGTCAATTGGTTTTTTTTTTATGTTATTTCTTTCTAGACGAATATCAAATTGTCGAATTTTTAAAAAATATTCAAGGGCTATGAAAGCATATGGGATATCCAAACATATACTAATTGCTTTGTTTTATTTTGTTATGTTTACCCATTTTTTTTTAATGTTTCTTTGAGTTTGATCGTTGATAAAACCCATTATGGTACAAATACGATACGTTAAGCCTCTACCGTAAAAACTCTGGAAAACATTGTTGGAACAGGAGCAGTTGAATGTAATGAAGAATTTGTCCTATTCTCAAAATGGGTTTCCATACTGTTAACAACCATCATTGCCTCTGATGCTTTGCTTAATTATCCATGTAAATGGAAATAGCTTTTGGCATGTATTCAAATAGCCTGTGCTGTACTGGGTAGAAATGGCAATTATGAACTTTTTACTATTAGTTTTGTTACATGGCAAATTTAAAAGACAACATAAATAAAGTGAAACTGAAAGAGACATGAGATTATTTAGTTTACATGTTTTTATTATATCTGTACATGATCTTGCACTGAAATTTTAGGCACTTTTCCTTTGTTTTGGGCAAAACTTTTCCATCTAATAAACCAAATATAAAACAACTGTTATTAATATTTATAATATTTTCTAGATTAGAATTGTTTCAAATCTTGACTCATTGATAATTCATGAGCTCTTTTCCCATCCAATGGATTGTTTTTGTTTTATTGATGTTTTCCCGAAAGCTAAACAGATAAAAGAAAATCAGCTAAATTGTACAAAAGACTTTCTATTTTAGTTTGAAATTAAGAAGTGGACGGTATAGATCTAAGATCAGTTTACATGTTCTGTGGTCTGAAATTGATCTGTACCCCACTGCAAAAGCTGTTTCAGTTTCTTATGAATGGCGGCAAATGAATGACACAAATTTTGATAGCACAAACACATGGTATTATATTTATATAAACCTACAAGTGAGATACATTGATTTACCATTAAGTGGTTTTCAGAATTTTTAGGGTTACTCCTTTACCAATCAGTCAAACGATCATAAGGAAGAAGGCTGTTTTGAAAACATTTTGTAAAAATGAGAAAATACTGGTCACCAGCATTTCCTCCTTTGCACAAGATATTTTCTACCCCTTTAAAGACAAACCCTTTAATTTAGCCATATTTGAATTGCCGTATTTAATAGCTTTCAATTTGGACAAGTCTAAAATTATGTCGTCTAGTAAAGAGTTAATAACGTCAATAATAATGATATCAATATTTCAGTGACGATATCGCTTTTTGCCGGAACTATATTTTTCTTGCATAAAAAAAAAAAAATTAACAATAAGATACACAGGTGATGATATTAGTGTATCAGTGACGATACCACTTTTTACCGGAAGTATATTTCCTTGCATAAACCATAACCGATGAAAAATAAAAAACATAGATTTTTTCAGATCACCACCTATCTCATTAATTTGTGAGTAAATAATTAGTAAATGTATTTATCCGTCTGTCGATCAGTCGATTATTCTATCATTTTACACCCACAAACAAAACTCATAAGATACTCCATAATCTATCTCCTGCTGCCCCAATATATTTTTTAGATTTTTTTTTTTCACGGCTTCTCGATGTTTGTCTAGGAAGTCATATTGACTCAGTAAATCTATCGCAGAAGCACATGCACCAAAGAAACATGACAACCTGTTTACCCCCTTCCAAGACTCCTTTTGTTGAATTCATCATGCCACGCAATGTATTCTTGAAACATGCTACAAGTTACTTCAAAAGTATATCTCAGACGCAACGACATTGTCTACTTACTTTTGAGCCATGCTCCGTGAAAATGGGGTTTAATGAATCTGCAAAAAGTATAGATACAGGTCAAAACCTGGACAGTCTGCGCAGGCTTGCCTGTGTCGAAATTTTTTGTTAATTGTCAGTTTTATGCATGTCAAAATACCATTTTGCTTTATGATTCAGTTTGTTGGTCGACAAAATGGTTTTTATGATGACTTGCTTGCCATATTGAATCACAGAGATGCATTAAACCAACTTCTTCCAACGCGCTGCCTATTTTCTTTTATTACTTTCATAATTATATAATACATTTTATCACACGAAACCACTCCAGGATCCTCGCCATTACAAATATGTGTCACATTGATCAAAAGTAAACATGGTAACGACTTAACCCTTTGGCTGCTGAGCGCGACTCGAGGACCTTTTACGGACAGTGTAGACCAAGATCAGACTGCACAGAACGTTCAGTCTGATCTTGGATCTACCCTGTCCGATAAGGATATATCTCGACTAAAAATACCTTTGAAAAAGCAAAACCTTAACTTTTACTATCGGATTGAAGTTTTCATTACACTTATTTAGAGGGATAAGGGTTAAGAAAAAAAAAAAAAAAAAAGATATTGGCATAATATGTGTTTATTCACGCCGTGGGGCAAGCGCGAAGCATTGGCTACGTCCAGTACCGCAGTGTATTTGGGATGCACGTTTCAGCAGTCATTTAATACTCGTGTGTATGTTTGATTCTGTTTTTATGGTATACCATTAACATCTAAAAATCAGTTGCATTCGTGTAACATTATAATGTCAGTAGTCTCTTGTCTGCTTGGCGGTATAAAACAAAATGTACACTAATGACATGCGTAATTCTTCTTACGTGTTGCCTCCGATTTACACCATTAAATTTACCATTATCACTTGGGTGTACGTAAATCTGTCATTAAAATTTCGCACCAACAAACATAATTCTATAATGATATGACCCCACTTGGTTAGCATTCACACAATATTCATGCATATTGTTGTTGTTCCATACTCAAAGACTAGCTACGTTGAACCATTTTTGTAGTAAAACGGCTTTGCGTAATAATTATTTTTCAACCAGGTTGAAAATTTTATTTCAAAAAGCCGGTTTATTGTAGCATTCCGATTGACTAGGACAGTTCGTCTCAGTCAATTAGATGGCTAGATTTTGAGTTAAGAAGGACAGCTGTATTTAGAAAGATTTAGAAGAATGCGATAAAATTTACAGAAGCACTAGATGATTTTGTTCACTCTTAGCTAGACAATCAAATTTTAGACTTGTTTAAATTAAAAACTGCATGATCGGCACGCATAAATCTGTCGTTAATATTTAGAACCAACAAACATAATTCTATATTGATATGACCCACTTGGTTAGCATTCACACAAGAATCATGTATGTTGTTGTAGCGCCATTCTCAAAGACTAGCTACGTTAGAACCATTTTTGTAGTAAACTGGCTTTTTAATAAGATTTTTAACCTTGTTGAAAATTTCATTCCGAAAAGCCTTTTGTTACAAAAGTGGTTCTGACAAAGCAATCCGACTGACTAAGACAGTTCGTCACAGTTGATTAGAAGGCTTGATTTCGAGGCAAGAAGGACAGTTGTATTCAGAGTGGTTTAGAAAATACGATAAAGTTTACAGAAGCACCAAATAATTTTGTTCACAATCAAATTTTAAACTTTTTTTAAATTGAAAGCTGCATAACTGGCGGGCGACATTTCACAGCGGCTCAAAAGAAGGCTTTTGGTTTCTTTTATGTAAAAAAGACATCGGGGGAAAACGCGAAATGCTGCTTACGTGCATTTTTTCCCTCTATGTTTTGAAAAACCGTCAATCATTCTAATCGTTTAAATACAGTATTGATTGGTAAAGGATTTATGTGTTTGTTTGGCTTAATGCCATTTTCATTTTTCATTTATATTACGGCAGCCAGTGCACATATCCATGCTTTCCTGGAGTTTTTTTTTTTTTCATTTATTTGCAAGACATACTTTCCAAGCAATTGGCTACTTTCCTACATACATATGGTCGAAAAGCGGTTCAGCGGTGAGAGAGAAATGAAGCCTGTCAAAAAGACTAGTATCAGTCTTCAGAAATCAGTCGGGAATCGAAACAGCGACCCCTTAGTTTTAAGCCCTGTTGGTTATCGACTTGGCTCTCAGGCTCGGCTGCGTTATTCATTTAGCTCGGCAGAAACCATTCCTCTGTTTAGCGGGGCGTCCTGTGTGATTTTATGGTGAATGTATAGGATTTGTAATCTTGGGCCTTCGTCTTATTCTCACGCGGGACTTTCCTGTAAGTTTCCACGAGCAAGTCATTTCAAACCCCTAGCCTAGCACTGGCCAAAACCCAGGACACGCATGAATAAGTAAGCTGTAACCGTGATATGCCTGAAATTATGTTGGGAACGAAATTCAATAAAGCAATCATTCCTCCGTACATTTAGGAAAAGCAGCTTGTATAAATATCATCGTGTCAAAAACCTTTCCTGTGTTTAGGTGAAAAGGCAGCAGTCGGCTTTGTTAATAGTATGGTTATTGGCACCTTTGGAGAAATTCATGGCCGCAGTTAAATTACCTCTATTCTGCTGAACCTGTATGTGAAAGTACCACCGAGGCAGAAAATCCACGACCACGGCAGCACAGTCGCAGACAGTACGGCCAGGACGTTTCTTCAACCAATCGAGACAGTTTTTAGCTAACCTTTATAGGTAGTTGCGATACTCCATATTTCATCTCGGACTTTTAAACATTATGACAACAGCTTGTCTGATTCAGACACTGTCTGATGCAGACACTGTCAATGTTGTCAACAAGATCGATCATGCTGTTACATAGGCCTATCAGACGTCAGAAGAAGAATGGAGAACAGGGTCCGTATTCGCCAACCATTCTTAAGAATATTCTTTGTCTTATTCTCCAAGATTTTCTACATTTGAAAGTAACACAACTCCTGATTGGCTAAACCAAATGGTTTAGCCAATCAGGAGTTGTGTTATTTTCAAATGTAGAAAATTCTGGAGAACAACACAAAGAATGTTCTCAAGAATGGTTGGTGAATACGGACCCAGGACGTCATATTGTTTAATCTTTACTAGACAACTAAATTCTAAATTATTCTAATTTCAAAGCATATCCTGACGACAAATTGAATGTGCCTTGAATGATGAGATCCCTTTTTGAAAAAAACAAAACAGAAATAAGCCATGCTCTGGCAAAACGGGACTTAATGCATCTACGTGATCCATGATACAATGAAAATTATCGCATAATTATGGGACTACAAAATCCATTTTGACTAACAACCGACTGAATCATGAGGTCGATTGGTCCTTTGACATGTAGAAAATTGACCTATACCGAAAAGTTTCGGCCCAGGTCAGCGTGCGCGGACTGCGCAGGCTGACCTCGGTCGATACTTTTCGCAGATGTAATAAGCCCCCTTTTACATAGCATGACTCAAATAAATTTAATTAAAAAAAAAAAAAAAAAAAGAAAGAAAAACAAAACAAAACAAAACAAAAAAAAAAAAAAAAAACCTAACAAAAAAAAAAAAAAAAAGTTTGTTGTAAATTGGAGAAAATGCTGATCCCGCGTTTATGATTCTAACTTTTTGTTCTATTCGTGAACAAAATTCGTTGAAACGACGGAAAGATCAATATCAAAATTTACAAGAATTATTGGTCATAGTTCCATGGTGTTAACCGCTGACCGAGTGCTCATCTAAAACAATATACATGTACTTAGTAGTTCATTAGCTTAATTAACCTTGACTGAGATAAGAAAAGTACGCGTCATCATCAAGGGAATGATGGTGTTGTTGACTTTTTTGTAAATTCGCATAACAGAATTGAAGCCTTGTTGCTTTGTAAATTTTTCACTCATTTTAAGCAGAATAGTATAGCAAATCAGCAAACTGATTGTTCTGACTGGAACCAATTATTCTGGATACGCACCCGCGCTGCGTATTCTACTTCCATATTTGTCTTATACTTCCCAATCTCGCTGTAGTTGTGACCATATAAATATGACCCGCGCTCCGGCAAAAGGGGGCTTAATGTATCCACGTGATGCATTGTACCATGCAAGTCATCACATAGTTTTAAGTCTATGTTTTAAGTGTATAAAAATCCGTGTTTTTTTTCTAACAGTCGACTGTATCATAAGGTAGACTGGTCCTTTGACATACAGAAAATTGACCAGTAGCGAAAAGTTTCGTCCCAGGTCAGCCTGCGAGGACTGCGCAGGCTTACCTGGGTCGATACTTTTCGCAGATGCATTAACCCCCCTTTTACAGAGCATGGCTCATATATACATGTACTTAGTAGTTCATTTACTTAATTAACCTTGACATAAATAATAAAACTACGCGTCATCGTAAAGGGAATGATGGTACTGTTTGCTTTTTTTGTAAATTCACATAACATTATTGGAGCCACCTTGCTTAGTAAATTTTCACCTATTTTAAGGGGAGTTGTATACCAAATCAGCTAACCGATCGTTCTGGCTGGGGAACCATTTACATGTATTCTGGATACGCACCCGCGCTACGTATACTACTTCAAGATTTTGCTTATACTTCCCAACCTCGCCACAATTGCGACCATATATGTGTGTGTGTGTGTGTGTGTGTGTGTGTGTGTGTGTGTGTGTGTGTGTGAAAAGGGGCTTAATGCATCCGCGAAAAGTATCGACCCAGGTCAGCCTGCGCAATCCGCGCAGTCTGACCTGGGCCGAAACTTTTCGCTATTGATCAATTTTCGAAGGACCATTCCACCTTACGATTCGGTCGGCAATTAAAAAAAAGTAACTGTTATGAATCCATAATGATGTGATGGCTTGATTTGTACAATACATCACGGTGATGCATTAAGCCCCCTTTTGCCACAGCATGTCTCCTATACATGCGTATACAACCCTACATCTAATACAAGCAGAAAAATGGGTCAAATTGACGCGCTGGCTTGCCAGTCTACTGGATCAATTTACTACTCGTAAACAATAAATCACAATTATCCTGTTTGGTTTACCGGCTCTGATTTTCCTATCCCTTGATTGTCACATCAGGTAATTTCATCAACATGTATTACACAAGCTCTTTTTTTTTTCAATCCTACAAATCCTTGCCATACAAAAGGGCTTATCAAGACTTCGTATGCTCTGAATCTGTACAAAAGAATATGAACCAAGCTCTGTGGAAAAAAATGGCTCAATGCATCTGCGAAAAGTATCGACCCAGGTCAGCCTGCGCAGTCCGCGCAGGTTGACCTGGGCCGAAACTTTTCGCTATTGGTCAATTTTCTGCATGTCAAAGGACCAGTGTACCTCATGAATCTGTCGATTGTTATACAAAATTGGATTTTATTGATCCATAAATATGTGATAACTTCCTTGGTATTATGGATCACGGAGATGCATTAAGCCCCTTTTTGCAAGAGTATGGTTCATATGTATGTACGCTTTCAGTGTGAGCAAATTCTGAGCGTTTTCATTTACAAATACATGCTGTTGGCACTCACAAGAAGGTACACACAAACTGCGAGCCTGATAGCCAAGTCAGTAACTTGCAGGGCTTGAAACCCTGGGGTCGCTCGTTTGATTCCCAGTTCTACCATATTCATTCCATGGATACATGATAGCCTCTCTCACATCACTGAATATTATTGACAATGTTTATGTGAAAAAAAAGCAGCAAGAAACTTCAGTAGCGCATGGATAGGTGCCTTTGCCGCCGCGGTAGCCAGTGGCTTGGAAAGACTATTGTGCGGAGTACTGGTAAAAGAAACTCCAGGAAAGCATGGATAGGTGCACTGGTCGCCGCGATGTAACTGAAACAATGTTGAAAACGGCGTTAAACATCATACAATTTGCCGCCGCGGTAGAACTAAATTAATTTAGATAACGGCATCAAACGCCAAGCAAACAAACGTACGCACAAGCGCGCACGATAGGCAAGCGAAAACAATAAGTTTATACAGCAAGATGTTTTCAGTAACGAAGGGAGACAACTGTAAATATTCATCTGTATATTATATTAAGTGATTATATATCTTGTATCAAAGCCAATTTCCTCGATACAAAAAAAGCCACATTTCTAGCCATTGCTTTATACAGACACCTTTTCTGTTTTTACAACATAACACTGTTGAAAACACTAAATCAAAAGGAACAATTGCTCGTAACAAGCAATTTCTCATTTTTCCTCAGTATTCACAGGTTTCACACGTATTAAGCCTTAACGCTTAGGCTGCTAAGCGCGACTCACTGGCCTTTTGCGGACAGTGTAGATCAAGATCAGACTGCACAGAACGAGCAGTCTGATCTTGGATGTACACTGTCCGATAAGGAGATATTTTTCCCTCAAAATACCTTTGAAATAGCAAAATTTGAGTTTTTACTATCGGCTTGAAAGTTTCATTTCAGTTATTTAGCAGGAAAAGGGTTAATACCTGTTGAATGTTTATAGCTTGATGGGTCAAGAGTTGTCGGCTGAATGTACATTTCTGGAGGGAAAGATCTAGACACTTTAACCCTTTACAAAATAACTGCCTTTGAAAAACATTGCGGGCAAAGGAAAAACTAGTGCTAAGACAAATCCTGTCATTTGAGCAATATTTGAATTATTTCTTGTAGGATACCTTTCTGTTTGGTCAGCCCTACAAAAGTTTGTTATCCGTACAAAAGTGTCCGGTAAATTGTCCACGTGTCACATTATTACGAGCGTCATCAGAGGTGGTAAACAGAATCTCACTAACTCTTTACAAGTTTGTCATCAGCCACCGAAACAAAGATTTTCCCAGTAAAATCATTTGGTGTTTTACAGTCTTGAATGGCTGTATTAGGCACCTGCAAAAAAAGAAAGCAAAAGCTATGAGTGGATGTTATTTCGTTGAAACACTTTTCAAATGATGATAAACAGTAATACAGAAGCCAAGTCTGTCTGTGTGATTGGTTTGCTACAGAGTTTTTGTAACTGTAGTCCGTTTGACAGATCATCCCTCTGTCTAATCGCTACCTCCCCGTCTTTCCCCCTTTCATTTTCTTCAATCTGTCTCTCCTAACTATTGTTCCACCGCCTCATCCACACAAATAATGACTAATTCCTGACTAACCTTGACGAGTTTGGTGTATTTGGGGCACATATCTGGCTCTACAGGCTCGTTGTATCTTTCATTATACGATATATTGATGGCAATACGTCTTTTGTTGCTGCTGTTATGACCGCTATAGTGAAGAATATTCGAGTGAAAGAAGATGGCATCTCCTGAAGGTAAAATGTAAAAAAGTGGCCTTCGATATTACTCAATACTTCTTTCAGTTATTGCGACAAAAGAAATATGCTCATTACGAACACTTTCTTGTCACACCATACTCATTGATGCTTCTAAAGTGGTCGAAACTACATGCCCAAACGGCGAACACACTGGGGGAAGCGAGATTTACTCTTCAACACACATATCATATTTCACATGTAAATGTTCTAGATCAGTTATACCTGGCTGTAAATCTGTATTAATCAGTTCACAACGTTCCTTTAATCGCTCAACCCTCTGCAGATCTGCCCCTTGTTGTCCTGCTGTAAAATCGTGGTCTATCCGTCCGTATTTGTGGGAACCCTTCAGTAACTAGAGCATAAAGTATGTTCTCAAAAAAAAGAAAAGACCTGTATTCTGAAGAGTCAACATCTCAGACAATTGAAAATACATCAATAATGCATTAAACATACCAGCAGTGGTACTCTTATCATTTATCTATATATAACACTACACTTAATTTCATCCAATAAAGCCTAATATCTTTGTTCAGTTTATCAAGATTTTGAAAATTATTATATTATGAAAAATCTATCTTACTAGGAGGAGAATCATAGCAACCGACGTATAGGACCAGGGACTGTATTCACTAACCACTTCAAATTGCACTTAGGGTGTAATTCTTTATTTAGAAAATTACCTGATTTTAAATTAGCTAAACCATTTGGTTTAGCCACAGAGAAATTGGGTTGCTTTTAAACTTAGAAAATTCTGTATCGTAGAGAACAAGATTTAGAAGGTTATAAAGAAGGGTTGGTTTGAGCCCGCCTTGGATAGAGGTTGTTTACAGCCGCTTAGCGTGTATAACAACTCTTTGCAAGGTCATTAGATGGAGCAATATGTACATGTACCAATATACGTGTTAATTCTTTGCCAGAAAACAAAATGTTAGACTTTACTAAATTGAAAGCATGTAAGCATGTGCATGTGACAAATCAACCGAGGCTCAAGTGATCGAATTTCTATCTGAAGGAGTAGAAAACATTGTCGAAAAAGAAGAAAATATTGGACACCTGCAGTTTCTCCTTTTCCAACAATATTTTCCGAAGCATTTCTCTTCAGGGTCATTAAAACATGGAACTGTTTGGTGAAGGGTGAAAGGACTGACAGATAGAGACATACATTAAGTCCCCCGTTTTCTTGTGTACATTCATCAACAGCAATAAACACTGCCATCATGTCCGACGTCAAACAGTATCTGTACCAATACCTGTAATGAACAAGCAGAAATGGAATTTCGGGCTAACTCTGTCCGAATAACTGAAGCAAAAAAGGAGAAAATCGGGCAATACCTGATACAGTAACCATAATAAACAAGGAGAATTGGAACTTTGGGCAGTATATGGGTCAATATCTCTTATTTCCATTAATGGAACTCTTGAAGTGTAAGGTGCTTTTAGACTTACTATCGGGTCCCCGCGTAAACAAAAATCATTGACATCACATTATGTGATACAACCAAATGCAACCATCTTTACCAACAGAGGTACATTCTTTTGGGACACAGTATCTACCTAGTATAAACATAGGCTTTAATTTCTCATTTGTTATTCCCATTATGGGTTAGTTAACGTTTTGCCTACTTTACGGGCACCATGTATGTCCTGATAATATCGCGCTGTCTCGCGAGGCATGTTCATTTCTTATCAAATATGCACGAGAGTGCTTAAAGAGAGATAACCCTATCGGATTGGGGATCATAAGTATTAACTGTAACAAAAAAGGAAAAAAAGAGAAGGTAAGGCAATATCTGCACCAAATAACCATAACAAACAAGAAAGATATGCAACCTTAGTTAATATCTGAGCCAGTTAGCCATAGCAAAGAAGGAACAAATGGCATTTTAGTTAAAATCTGAACCAAATAATCATAACAAAGGAGAAGATGACAATTTAGGCATTACATGTATATTTGCAACAATAACTGTATCAAACCTGATGAAATTGATAGAACTTGAACCAAATGACTAGAGAGAGCTTTAGTTTTATGTTTTACGGATGAATGGAGCTAACAAGGAAATAAGTGAGTAAGACAAATACGTGTGTCATGTAAATGCTGACTTGTAGGGGATACTGGTGAATGATACAAAGTTACAAATCAGTATCAAGTCATATTGCTGAGAGTAAAGGATAAAAAAAAATCAGCACATAAATTTGGAAAAGTCACAACATTTCGGACAATCTGCATGTAGGTCGGCCAGGTTAAAAGCATTAAAACGGATGTAAATGAATGAATGTTGCTACGGGTTTACATTTCATGTCAGCTGTGCATTTTACTACAAAAAATACATCATGCACTTCCCGTCTAATCTTGTACTAACTTGGACGGCTTGAATTTTTAGCAGACGACAACAATTTAGACTTTAAAAAAAAGGAAATATCTGCAAACGACCAAGACGATATGTTTTCAAACGAACATAGTGGGAAAAATAGAAAACGTGGGTTTCCAGGTTTTTCTCCTTTTCTCACAATGTTTAAAAAGGTCGTCTTTCTTGGCTGAAATAGGCATGCTCTGTTATACAACTGTATGGATTACATGTACGACAGAACATCATTTTCATGTTTTAATTTAGAATTACATGTATACATGTACATGCAAATGTTTACACCAGATACAATATCATTCCAAGGATTTGAAAGTTGTTTCACTTTTCATGTTGCACTGCGATAACCTTATTTAAACTGAAATATTTTCAAAGACAATGCAGCAGACTCACGAGGACTAACGCTTAACTTGTCAAAGTAAACTGGACAGGAAAATGCCTAAATTTTCTCTAGAAATACACCCAACAATTTCTATTTTCACTTCTCTCTTGACCCCTGCCCACCAAACTTACCCATAATCTTGATGCCATTCGAACCTACCGCCGACGACCGGATGTTTCACTATTACCTTGCCATGATAGTGATACAGCTCATCAACTCCAAGTAACTGAAGTAGTAAAATGTTAGTGAGCCTTGCTCTGGGAAAAGGTGGTTTAATGCATTTTCGTAATGCAGTTTCCAAGCAAGTTGTCACATAAGATAGACTCAAACTTTCGTAACATCCGAGTAAAGATGCAGACAGCGCGGGCTGGCATGGGTCAAGACTTTTTGTGGATGCATTTAACCACCTTTTCACACAGCATGAATCGATGTGAATAGTTTGCAAAAAAATGGAAATCATAGAACATAGAAAACAATATGACTGTATCGCATATACGTACTGATAATAATATTTACAGTCTGTAAAGTAAGATGACCATTTTCAGTCGATGAAACACTCCAACTTTAAATCAGTTTCAGCGAACTTAGCGAACAATATACATGTATATACAGTTTATAGTTAAATTAGGATATCGTCATCAGCGGAGGAAAAGGGAGTTATTCTATGGAGTGACAAGGCGGTGACAACGTTCTGTGTTATAAGCCGTATATCGTTTCAAACAGCTTTTACTATATTTCTATGCTGTTAAGGGGTGGAGGCGGGGAGGGGAAGGGGCTAGTAACAAGATCACTTACCTTCTCTGAGGTGGTAACAAGCTTCTCACATCGAGCAAGAAGACCGGTCGAATCATTCCCAGCATGTTTCCAGAGGATGAGCAGAGGTGCGCTTCCCTCGGTGTCACGGACCTGCATAATTGTTTAACTTTTACAAAACAATCCTGAGTCAATCCAGGGAGGATGGTTTTTGAAAACAACATTGGAAAAGAAGAAAGTGCAGGTAAACATTAGTTTCTCAGTTTCCCTGCATGGTTTTCCATCCTGTTATAAACAATTCTCACAATTCAATTTGTCGTCTTCAAATGCTCTGAAATCGGACAAGTTTTAATTGTTTTGTCTGATAAAGAATTAACTTACTCCCTTCAGCAGATTTTTTTGTCTTGCAGCAGACGATTTTCGCATATATTGCGGCAAAGGAGGAATTAGTTTGTACAAGAATTTTCTTTTTCCTCCACATCGTTTCACTTGTTCTCATGATAGAAGCATTAAAGGAGAATTCTTTTTTTTTTTAATTTTGAAATGTAATATTCTTATTTCAGTCTGTGTGTTTTCATATTTTGGACCCAAAATAGCTACAGTCCACTATCCTTTCTAGATAGAAATTAATAATGTGCATCATGTACTTGACTGACATTTAGATTCCTGAAAGTCTACAAGAGTGCCAAAGATTGTCTAAATTAGATTTGCCTGATTCAGACGGTTTTATGTGGATCAAGTCATGACATCATGTCACGTGATGAAATCAATCGAGATATCCCAGACATCGGTGGTTAAGGTCATCCAAGATGGCGGAAGTCAGGGTCGGACGTGCTTATGAAGAAAGGGACATAGCCAGTGTTTATCACTACTTTTGTTCATAAATCAATTCAACCCTCACTGAACTTATCACTGAATAGTTCACGTTTATTACTATAGAAGGGATCTCTGTCCACCTTTCGATGTTCTATTTATTTTTTTCCATACTTAAATCACAAAAATGATTGACTCATATGATTATTAAACTAATCTTAGATTAATTGGCATTTCAACATTCATATTTCAAATCTAACTTCTTGCTTTACCATTTACCAAATAATCCCGTGTTTTTACGACCCTGAGGAAGGAGACATTGGTGACTAGTATTTCCTCCTTTGTCCACAATGTTTTGTATCCTTTCAAATAGAAATCTGATTATTTAACACATTTCACATGTCGTCTGTAAGTGGTTTCCAAATGGATGATAAACCATTTTTTCGCCTATTTAACCTTTCACCAAACGATGACATCGTCGACTTTCCGAAATCAAAAGCAAACGACAAATGGTAGAAGTTTGTCTTTATACAGGTTAAACATATTGTAGGAAAAGGTGGAAAATGCTGATTATCAGCATTTTCTCCTTTTCCTACAATGTTTTCAGAAAGCTTCCTTCGTCCTAGTTGTTAGAATTTAGCATTGTGTGGTAAAGGATTAAGTGTTCGGTGTTACCGGATAAGCATGGTCCATCATTCCACCTTCTACTATCGTACTTCTGATCTTTTCGACTTCACCATCGTCTAACAAGTTCCTGTAACATTGTAACATGTTCAATATTTGTTAATCAAACATCAACGCCCAGGCGACAAATTCCCTTCTTGTAGCCGACCAACAAGAACATTGTGATCAAAAAGATACATTGATCCAAAAGTAACATTTTCTTTTCTTGCAACAGTGATTCTTCTTGTGCTAACCTTAATTCATGCCAATAATCCATTATGATTATTACCAATGTATTTTCAAAGTCGTCTACATTAAATTGCATCGGAAAGTGGTAGAGTACCAGTATACTAAGAAATAATTCTACTATGTACTAAAGTTAAACAAAACAAAAACACACAAGTTAAAACACGCTTTTTTTTTTTTGTCAATATTTTGGCAAACGGCCTTTAAGAAGAAAGAACCATGTAATTTACTATTAATTTACATTGCTCGCCATGCTTGTACATGCATATAGCACTCTGCACAAAATGGCGAACGATGTAAATCTTTTAGGTTTCAATAAATTACGTTTTTCTTTCTTGATAGTGTATCCAAAGCTATATTTTTTACATCGCTTGCCATGTTTGTACATAACTCTTGGTACAAATAATAGATTTACATCGCTCGACACGTTTGTACATAGTATTATAAATTCACAGATCTCGTCATGCTTAGACACAGCAGAATCCACTGACTCTAAATTTACGTCACTCGCCATGCTTGCACACAGTACTATAAATTTACAAATCTCGTCATGTACAATTAATCCGCACACAATTTCACATCGCTTGCCATGTTTGTACATGGTACTATGTACAAACATGGCAAGCAATGTACGTTTAAGTATTTCTCTTTTTTGTCTGATGCCTTTTGCTAAAATATTGAAAAAAGAAGTGTTTTAATTGAAGCATTATAATTATAACGCTTATATTGTTTTTATTCAAGCTTTATAACCATAACGCTTATAAATGCATTTGCAATTATACCTCACAATAACGTAACCGTCCCGGTCGAAGTCTTTCTTCATAGATTCGGTCACAGTCAACGTGTTTCCGTTATATCTGTATTCTGTTAGGAAAAAGTAAATCTAGTTGAACACGGACAGATCATATTGTGCCAAAGCGGAAATTGACGACGCAGCTTTGGTAATTTAAAAGGACTACTTTAACCCTGTTGAAACGAAATAAGAAAAGCGGGCCCTGAGCTCACGCGGAAACGAATTTTTTTTCTTTAAAATGAGCATGTTCTGGGAAATGGGGGTTTAACGCATCTCCGTGATGCATCGTACCAAGAAAGTCATCACATAAAAGCCATAAAATCCATGTTGGGTAATAACCAACGAAATCATGAGGTAGAATGGTCATTGGGCATGTAGAAAATTTACCAACAACAAAAAGTTTCGACACAGGTCGGCCTTTTCACAGGGCGTAGCTCAAATAGTATGATGCATAACTGAATAAAGTGAAAATTCACTCCATTAAGGTAATCCACTTAATAAAATCAAATACGAAGAAATACGAATCGTACTCAGCTGAATAAATTTGATATCCGTCTTTGATTAACCCTTTAACCTTTATACTGCTGAGTAAGTTAAATGGGGGGGGGGGGGGGGGGGGGGAGAAATATCTCCGTATCGGACGGTGTACATTCAAGATCAAACTGCACGTTCCATCGTTCCATGCAGTCTGATCTTCATCTACATTATCTGCAAAAGAACATTGAGTTGCGCTCAGCAGCACAGGGTTAAATGGCAACCCTATTACTCTTTCACCGCTGAATATCATTCTGACTTTGTTCGTGTTGGAAGGGGCCCGGAGGTAGGAAAAACTAGAAAAATTGACTACCTAGAATGTTTAAAGAGGTGCATTTGCCATCGTAATAACACTGAAATACTGTTGAAATCGACAATTAACACTAACAAACCGGATTAGCCATACAGATTATGAATGTTATAGAAAGCGCAGAGATAGTGATACTTGTTGCAGAGGGAATACAAACATATCCTTTCGTTTCATAGGACAGCAGCGTAACAATTTCAATGAAACCATGCTTAGCGGAAAACAATACTTTAACGCCGTTATCATAAAAACGGAATATCATATTGTAGTAATTTTCCCAGTGCTTGTATGAAATTCGTATTAAATTCGACTAGCGTGAGAAAATTGGATATCGCACGAGACCGAAGGTCGAGCGAACGAGATGTCAAAATTTTCTTACGCAGCGAGAAGAAAATACAAGCATCAGGAAAGTTACTACAACATAATATTCCTTTTACTATATACCTACAACTTTCAAAGACAAAATTTTGCAGTTCTTGACATTATATTCGTAAGTTGGTAAATAAAATAAAACAAACAATGGTGTAGTAGCTAGTAACTTCATTTTTATGTATGGCGGATAAATATCATAGCTTAAATTTTGAGCAATAAAATCGCGAATCAATAAGCATGTTTTCCGCGCGTGAGTTACGTCATCAGTACCATATTTGGAACCGTATTTCACCGTGTATAGATATGGATTTTTGAGGTGGGGTGCGAAGCATCCCAGCTCAGATTTACCATGAGGGAAATTGAACATAAAAAGTCTGATTCTGGGGTACCTATCTATGCCTCGAAAAATAGTTCTATTAAGAAAGCGTTTTATTCACTCTGGCATCAAGGTATGACTAAAACGTTAACAATAACGGAACTTACACGACTTGGACGATAAATATGGAAACAAACACCATTATCATAACACTATCAAAAAAAAAAAATGTTAGAACAGACCACCATGAGGCATGCTTAGGTATACGCATTTATGTACATGTATCAGTTCCACCAAATAGCGTCAAAAGGCGTCAACAAGTGACATGGAAAAGTTAGAAGCATCATGAGAACTCTTGAGGTAATTTCTTTGAATTGGATTGCTTTGTTTGTCTAGATATTGCTTAATAATACTTCTCACGTCGTTTCATTGTTACATTCTATTGAACCCCCCTCACCCTCACACACAAAAAAGAGGAACTTGTTAGTTTGCTCTGAGATTTATAGGAGAGATACCTCTCAGCCCTTTAAATGTCTCCTTGCTTTTACTTAATTCTTTCTAGTAGCACTACGTGCTTATTATTTGACGAAACAGATTTCAATTTGAGCAGGATTAAACGCACCCCACCTCAGCAGCGCCTTACCACTTTTTTTCTCTGTCGTGTGTTATTTTATCCGCGTATGACGCATGTATTTGAGCCGAAAAATTTCAGGTATATAATAAAACATAATACAGAATGCGCAGTCCTCGCAGGCTGACACAGGTCGAAACTTTTTGCTATTTGTAAATTTTCTGCATGTCCAAAAAACATTCTGCCTCTTGATTTAGTCGGTTGTTAGACAATCTGGGTCCGTATTCACCAACCATTCTTAAGAATATTCTTGGTCTTGTTCTCCAAAATTTTCCAAATTTGAAAGTAACACGCCTTCTGATTGGCTAAACCATTTGGTTTAGCCAATCAGAAGTTGTGTTACTTTCAAACTTGGAAAATCTTGAAGAATAAGTCTAAGAACGTTCTTAAGAATGGTTGGTGAATACAGACCCTGGATTTTATCGATCAATAATTATGTGATGAGTTGCTTGTATCACGGAGATGCATTTAACTCCCTACCTGTTCGAAAACAAAAGAAAGGTGTGTCTGTGCAAATTAACCCTTTTAGCGCTAGATATACGAGATTGACCTCTTTCTATGGCTGAAAAATATACTCTTAATACAACTCCGCAAAACTAAGGAAGAATTTTCATTGATATTTTCTGCAGAAAAAACGGACGGCATAGATCCAAGATCAGACTGCACGTTCTGTGCAGTCTGATATTGATTCTATGCCGTCCGCAAAAGACTTTATTTTCACTGAACAGATTAAAGAAGACAAAAAGAAATACATAGTTAGATGTACCCACCGTTTCCTCCCATCTTTCAAACCGATAAAAATGTACGTAAAATGGCCTTGGGAGTTGTCCGATATCTATTCAAGTTCAATCATTCAAGGTCATGGTTATCTTAACACTTCTCTCGTCTGACCCCTCATTACCTTCTTCAGACAACATTTTTCGTCTTGCATCATAGTTTCGACGATGTACATGTGGCAAAGTAGCTAGTAGCTTGGAAAGGATGTTTTGTTGCTTATCACTGGTAAAAGGAACTCAAGAAAGGCATAGTCAGGTGCACTGGCCGCCGCTATATGACTGAATAGTTTAACGTTGTAAAGCAAATGAAACAAATCGTCCTGCAGTAGATAAATCTTATAAACATTGTGACAAAAGGAGTAATTGCTCGTTTACCACAATCTCTTAATGCTTGTATATTCGTGTTTGAACCTTTAATCGTGCTGATAATTTCCGTCGTAACCCTTAGGCTTCTCACTTAGACCAGCCATACAATAACAGTTATTTCCATACTTTTAAATGGTATAAAAAAAGATTTAAATTTAGAAGACCCATGCTCTGTGAAAAGGGGGCTTAATGCATCTGCGAAAAGTATCGACTCAGGTCAGCCTGCGCAGTCCGCGCAGGCTGACCTGGGCCTAAACTTTTCGCTATTGGTCAATTTTCTGTGTGTCCAAGGACCAGTTTACCTAACGATTCAGTCGTTTGTCAAGGCTATTATGGGTCCCTAATTATGGTATGACTTGCTTGGTACAAAGCATCACGGAGATGCATTAAGCCCCCTTTTGCCAAAGCATGGCTCAAATGCATTTTAACACCTGCATTGTTAACTTTTTATCGTTACTGGGCCTAAAGCACAATTGTTATATACGGTCACATACGCTCACTTGCCTAGAATGACTTATTGAAACATTGAACGCTGTTGGATTAAGTTCGATTCCTGCAAAGGAATTTAAACAAATAATATACTTGTTGTATGTATTTATTTCGTGAAGAGTGTAAATCAAGATCCCTAGGGTATATAAATGCACTCTGATCTCTGTCTGTACTTTTTGCGTCTTAATGAATTGTTTAATGTCTTTATTCCCATTTGTTGTTTTAGCTTTGCTGCTTGCTGTCAAGATTGAAATAGCGCATACCTTCTTCAGTAGATGGGAAAATGAATGTATTAAAAGAAATTTATGGAAAAACTTCTGCCGGAAAAGAAGCCTTTCTGCAGAGAAAACCATATTCTGCTGCGTTATCAGCTCTTATGTTGGGGTAATAGGTATCGGTTCTGCAGTGCCTTGCCAAAGACCAAAAATGGCATCAACAAAACGAATGAAAAAAAAAAATCGCTGCATGTGATTGTTGAACCAGGGAACTCTTGGTGACTTATCAAATGTCACTGAGCCACGCCGGACGCCTTCTTAGACCTGGGTAGTGTTAATAAAACTTCTATAACTCGAGTCTCATTCTTAAGAACGTTCTTAGTCTTATTCTCATCAATCCTCGGAAAAAAATCGGCCGAGCCGAGGATCGAACAGGCGACCACCTGTTCTCAGGTCCTGTGCGCTACCGACTGAGCTACCGGGGCTCGGCTTTGAAAAGTAAGACTAAGAATATTCTCAAGAATGGTTGGTGAATAAGGACCCTGATGTGTCTACATTCACAAACCATTCGAGATATTACTGATTCCAAGATTGTTTAAACAATATCATTTTGTTCACTTAAATAAGATTATTTCTATTGCTAGTTTCTGAACACACTTCACTGTTCATTTTTTTAGCAGAAGATAGTGTAGAAAACATTGTGGATAAATGAGAAAGATAATGCTTTCCAGCATTTTTTTTTTTTTATTGGAGAGGTCATCAGACCTCTCCAACAGTGGTGAGTTTAAAAGGCAGACTGCCACAGAAATCAGTCTAAATCCATTTGTTTTTGCGAAATTCCTCTGATACACAGTCTATTTCGTCAACTGAAATAGTTTTTTTTTTTTATATGACGGATTTCCAAAAAGATTTATTATACTATATTGATTGTAAATGATCTCTCCAATAAATGCAATTTTTCATTAAAAAAATAAATCTGAGCAAAGAGAACAAATTTTGTTTAAAAAAAAAGAGAAAGAACACCGCGGGAAAAGATCACGTGACTTGATACTATCTGGAGAATTCGTACCCTGGAGAACTCGTACCCTAATCTCGAAAGCACGAGTTCTCTGGAGAACTCGTACCCCACAAATAGATATAAATAGGTTGATCAGTATGTTTTCAAGTTCTATTTTTCAAAACTGACTAGACTCTTGCATTTTTCTCAGTTTTATACAAAAATTCTATGGATTTATAATGATATAGATTTGATGAAATAACACACAGAGTTGCCTCTATTATGCGGGATTCCGAGAATCCCGTGAAAATCAACTTATGAGCGGAAAAAAAGTCCTGCCTCTTCGCCCTACGTACCGCACACCTCAAAAGAGTCCGTGGACCTTTGGTTTTGGGCGGATTGCGCAGGCTGACATGGGTCGATACTTTTTGCAGGTGCAGTAAGCGCCCTTTTCTCAGAGCATCGCTCATTTATCTACTTTCTTAAATTTTTAACGTTTAGACAAACAACCTCTTCAATTTACATGTCTGCATCAGACAACGTTTCAAAATATTGTGGGAAGTGGAGAAGCTGCTAGTCACTGCAGTTTCTTCCTTTGTCACAATGGTTTCCATCGCATCAAAGCACCATCTTCCACATCAATTATCAAAGTTTGAATTGTCGTCCTTTTGAAAAAGAGCCAAATGTGTCATCATCTTAAGTTTTGTGTCCTTAAATTTTGAAAAAAAAAATGCATTTCTGAGCATGTTAATAGCATATGGCCTACAATTCCTAGAATATTATAACAATGTGGAACATGTACTGTTTTGTGCCTTTACACCAGCAAAATTGAAAGAAAAAAAGATGTTTTTTTTTTCTCATTCATTTAATTCCTAACTTGTTTGTTTACATCTACCAAAATATATTGAAATCAAAAGCTAATAAACTATCTGAAAACATTGATGCCGACCCCTCCTGGCTTCTTTTTTACAGAAGCCAACTTGTTTTTCCATAGTGTTGGAATGCAATCTTTTTCAGCAAACGATTGCTGGTTACGGATGACACAATTGTGCAGTGGAAGACTTAACGCGTGTCTTGTTGAAATGCTTCAATCACAGTACGTGTATTTTCAAAGATGGACTGCTGTTGTATTAGGGAGAAACGAAATTGACCTCCATGAGGTATTGCGTTTTAACCCTTAGGCTGCTAAGCGCGACTCACTGACCTTTTGCGGACAGTGTAGATCAAGATCTGACTGCACAGAACGTGCAGTCAGATCTTGGATCTAAGCTATCCGATAAGGAGATATCTTCCCTCCAAAAATACCTTTCAAATAGGAAAATTTGAGTTTTTTACTATCGGTTTGAAAGTTTCATTTCTTTTGATTAGCAGGATAAAAGTTAAGATAAACTTCTACAGAATATGGCTCGGTGCTCTCTCTCTCCCTCTGTCTGTCTCTCTCTCTCTCTCTCTCTCTGTTTCTCTCTGTCTGTCTGTCTGTCTGTCTCTCTCTCTCTCTCTCTGTCTGTCTGTCTGTCTGTCTGTCTCTCTCTCTCTCTGTCTCTGCACAAACCAAGGGATCTCAACACCAACCACGTGATCTTCCAGAGACACCAAGGCTAACCGGTCGCTTTTTCAGCTGTCAGCTTCTAGAGTGATTGTGATGATAATCATATGATGTAACATCATATTGAAACTTATCAGCTACAGCAGACGGCCTTCTTTTTTCAACTTCTAAAAACATTATTGTGGCTAAAGAAGAGCTTGCTCTGGCTTTCTCCCTAGTCATGATGCTTTTACCTGTATTTATGTATTCAGAGCTCCCGATAAGAGGAAGTGGTGGTATTCTATATCGATAATTTCTGTTCCAAACCCAATGTTGTGGGTACTCATTGGAATCGTCTCGATGAGACGATTCTATTGAGTACACATATATATAACATAGGGTTTAGAGGAGAATAATAAATATTTTCAATTTGAAATCAAAACCATGCCCCCTGTCTGCAGCTCTGTTAGTATAAGAACCCTGATTCGTGTTGAATATCCATATGTTACACAGGTGTTTTCTAAGTATTTTTTTCAGGACGTAAGCTGTTAACCCGTTCAGCACCTCAGTCGAGAACAGGAGCTCTTGGGGACGACACAGACAAAACGTGTCACAGTCTGATCATGGATCTATAAAGTCCCTCTGTTTAGTCAAGCCTATAAGATAATCTTCGTCAGTTATAGAGGACTGTTTTTTTTTTTTCAGCCGTCGAAAGAGGTCGGGTTTACGTTTTGCACTGAAGCAGTAACATATAAATAAGCCATGCTCTGGCAAAAAGGGGGCTTAATTCTTTTCCACGATGCATGATAGCACGCAAGTCATCACATTATTTGGGATCCATAAAAAATCTACTTTGTCTTACAACAGACTGAATCATGAGGTAAACTTGTCCTTTGACATGCAGAAAATTGACCAAAGACAAAAAGTTTCGGTGAAATGAAACAGAAATCGAAAGACGCCGTCTTCGTATATGATTTTATTGTGCAAACAACATAAGCTTCATGTCAGTGTCTCTATGCAATACATTTATAGCCAAACAATAAGTTCACAAATCAGAACGAGGACAACCGGAAATGACCGCATATCCTCTCTGCGCATGCCGATAGTCTATGACATCATTTCCGATGTTTGAAAAGAACGTTTATCACAGCTGTTGAGTTCAAATATTGGCAAGACTACCTTACCGTCTTGAGCAATAGGATTTAACGGGTTAGTACCTCAGTTTGTGAGGATAGCGAATTATACTTGTAACACAAGTTTTCTAATACTGACGTAGAACGGTTAAGTTTCGCCTTGCTTTGAAAGAAAATGTAGGTCAATTCGATGTTTTATCTATAAATATATGTTTTATGTATATATACAACATAGCACTAATCTACGGATCTTGGATGATTTCAGATAATCCAAGCTATCATTCTTCACACCATAACCCCTTACAAATAAAGGGGAAATGATTAAAGAATGCCAAAACTTAGAACTAAGGTATCTCAATGCTTGCTCTAAAGAGGGAAGAAAAGACACTACGGACTATATTCACCAACCATTCTGAATTCTATTTCATAATTACATGCAAGCCATTCTAATGGCAAAGACAAAATACCCTAGCCTATTAGATGCCTTGCATTATAGATTTGGTTAGAATTTAGAAATACATTCTTACTAATTTCGAACCCTCTATAGGGAATTTCTCCATTGGTTTCATCTT
The DNA here is from genome assembly GCA_945859785.2 of Tridacna gigas. Lineage (NCBI taxonomy): Eukaryota > Metazoa > Mollusca > Bivalvia > Cardiida > Cardiidae > Tridacna > Tridacna gigas. Next base: position 54,734,967 of record OX244038.2, read on the forward strand.
TCGCAATTTATCTTTGTCATACTTTTTTACTCTCAATTACTCAATTGAAATTGGTGTACAGTTTATTTTTTCCGATTTTTTTTCACCAAAACTCTAATTTAATAAAATTGGTTGATACCATATATAAACACTGGAACCAAAAACTACATTATTAGGTGTTATCTGATTTTCGTTTCTTCTCTACATTTCACAACTGTAACACAGAATGAATATAACTTTATAGTATGATATCCACAATAAAATAAAAAAAAAAAAAGGCTTGCCATGGCCTATATTTTTATTTCCAGCTTGTTTCGTAGAAAAAATTGAAAACACATGGACAAACATTGGAAGCTGTTAAAGGTCTTTATATCTTATTTCAGATCTATCTATTTGATTGGCTGAGACGTCTAGTGTCAGCCAATAAGAGGACTTTTCTTGAAATCGAAATAAAAAAGAAAGAAGATTAAAAATATTTGGTATAAATGGTTCTGAAGTTCATAGATAAGATAAATATATATATATACTCCTGTAACACGCTCACTATACTGCAAACATTATTTTGACTATATCACGTGACATTTCTACAACCAGGGTCACATGATCGCACGAATGACTTTGATGCTGGGAAATGACTATTAAAACAGTAATAAATATATATTCAAAACAACATAATTGTTACACACTTACATATAACCGATGTGGACAAATGAATAAAAAATATAATACTGTTGAATTACGAGTGATAATGGACACCCATTCCAATTTAAAAAAAAAATAAACCAAACCTAATCTTGTCAACATCTAGCATGTTATTTGTACACAAAGAGAAGATCACAGAAACAAATTGTTCATAGAAAACAAACAAACAAAAAGCCTACTGAGTAAGCATTTAAAAAAAAAATAATGGCTAAATAGATTCAGCAGCTACACTACAAAAAATATGGGCAATGCTCTGTGAAAAGGGGGGTCGATTCATCTGCAAAAAGTATCGACCCATGTCAGCCTGCGCAATGCGCGCAGGCTGACACGAGTCGCGCAGGCTGACACGAGTCGAAACTTTTTGCTGTTTGGAAATTATCAGCAAGCCGAAGGGTCATAATACCTCATGATTCATTCGGTTCTCAGACAAAATGGATTTTACGTATCCATAATTATGCGATGACTTGCTTGGTATCATGCATGACGGAGATGCATTAGACCCCCTTTCACCATAGAGCAGCTCACTTATCTTTGAAGAAACTAAATAACGATATATTGGTAGTAAATGTTTTCCCATTTGGCAGTTAAAGAACAAAGTGAATATTGAGACAAGCACAACGACTGGAAAATTATGCCTTCACTGGTCATGGCGACTTTTTTGATGTCATCTTACGTGGCAGACAGTTAATTTCCAATTTTTCAAACTTATGTTTTCTTTTCTTTATCGTCCCAGTTTCTTCCTAAATAGTTTTATCCTTACTACTTTCTATTAGAAGAGGGCGAAGCAATTAACAGAGCGAAATAATACTGATAATAATATGTTAGAAACTTTATGAAATAATAAACAGTTGCATTCACTTGTAATATGTTCGTGTCTAGGGCACAGGCCTTAGAAAGACCATCTTTTCGCTATTTTCGTGTACCACACTTTTATTTCAAATTCAAATTTATGAGTCATTTTTGTCTGTAAACAATTGGACATAGGTCTTCTTTTTAAAAGATGTGTGCGAGAAAAAAAAAAAAAAAAAGACAGAACAAAGCGGAATACCACTCTCTGAAAAGGTATCGACTCTTAAACGACAAAATCTATGACAATTAACTAAGATGGCCGCTGAAGTTCGTTAAAGTTTATTTTTGGCGCCAATTTGTGGTAGAATGTTACAAAACCCACCATGCAAAAATACACAAGGAAACATCACTGATGCAAAAGGTATCATTTATTCCAATCTTAACTTATTAAATGTCTTTTAAAAACTTAACAATGTTTTAACCTTTTAACCTATTGTCCTAAAATTTGGAAATAAAAGATCTAACAAGTCGGCATTTGGAAAATTGGTCCAACTTTGGGATCCATTGGGAAGCCTTTGCGCATTCCCATACAGTATTGTGAGTCGATCCTTAAGCTGTTTTCCTTCACGGAGATGTCGTGTTCGAGCGTGGCCTTAGTCTTCATAAGCCTTGCTAGACTGAGCTCGGAGGCCTTCAGACGTTCCTTCAGTATACGGACAGACTCTCGGATTTCACTGACTTCCCGTTGTAAACTGAAAGGGAACAGAATCAGAGGGATTCTTTAGATCGTAATGGAATAACACTATATAAGCTTCGACGCTTTCGTGTGAAGCTTCGACGCTTCCGTTTGTATCTTTTTCAATTGGCATGTAAAGGTTATTGTGCAGAGTACTTGTAAAAAAAAAAAAACACTTCGAGAAAGGATGTATACCAGGGTCCGTATTCACAAACCATTCTTAAGAACGTTCTTTGTCTTATTCTCCAGAATTTTCAAATTTGAAATTAACACACCCTCTGATTAGCTAAACCATTTGGTTTAGCCAGTTAGAGGGTGGTTTATTTTCAAATTTGGAAAATCTTGGAGAAAAAGACTGAGAACGTTCTTAAGAATGGTTGGTGAATACGGACCCAGAACCTTCAAGCTAACCGCTGATTTCCAACATAAACATCGTGGAAAAATGTATGGTCATGTGAGAGGAACTAATCCTGTCGCATTGACTATTGTCGATCTTGGGAAAGATTTTGGAACATCTGAGAATCGAACTAGCTATCTGGGTATCAAGCTTTGTCTGTTACCAAATGAGTTACTAGGGTCTGTATTCATCGACCGTTATTAAGAATATTCTTAAACTTCTTCTCAAGATTTTTGTCTGGCTGGCTCAACCTAATGGTTGAGCTAATCAGAAACGGCCTTACTTTCTCAACCTAGAGTTAGATTTAGAATATCACTGAGAATAGTCGTTGAATGAGGATCCAGGGCTCGGTTCAGCTTGTAGAAAAGAGCCCAGATACTGAACTTTCAGGGCTATCATTTTTGCAATATTTCACATAAAAACAGACTGGAAAGATACATTATGGGGCCGCTATTTTATGCAGTCCGATTGGGGATCTATATTGTCACTCACAAACGAACAAAGTTGGCCATATCATTAACTCTTTACCAAACGACAAAAATTGAGACTAGTCCAAATTGAAAGCATTTGCAGACGACAAAATAAATGTAGCTGAAAAATTGAAATTTGTACTGGGAATGGTAGAAAACATTGTGGAAAAAAGGGTAGAAAACATTGTGGGAAAAGGAGAAAATGCTGGTTACCAGCATTTTCTTCTTTTCCCACCATTTTTTCAATAGGCTTCTTTCACAGGGTCGATCAAAGTCGGGATTGTGTGGTAAAGGGTTAATATTAGGTTCTATACTCACGATTTCATGACGGGATCGTTACACAGTTCCACGTTGATACGTCTTGTACGTTCGTCCAGACGAGATTGGGAAACTTTCATTGGCGACTCCTTGTCCTGGATGGCTTTTCTCAACAGGTCGATGTTCTTTTCCATGTCGAAGATTTCGGCCATGGTCTGAAGTAAAGTGGAAAAGAAGCTGATCTTGAACATTCAACTATTTTCACGTTCGTTCAGCCAATGACAATTTTTCATGTCCCTGCAAGTAGGAGCTTGTCAAAACTTTGTAGGAAATAAAACATACGCTGTGACCAACAACAACAACAAAAAAATTGAGCTATGCTCTGACAAAATGGGGCTTAATGCATCTCCGTGATGCATTGTACCAACCAAATTATCACAGTATTTATCATACGTCCCTAACATCGGTTTTGTACAACAGCCTACTGAATCACAAGGTACATTGGTCCTTTGATATGCAGAAAACTGACCAAAGGCAAAAAGTTTGGAGCCAGGTTAGCCTGCGCGGACTGCGCAGGCTGACCTGCGTCGATACTTTTTGCAAATGCATTAAGCCCCTTTTCAATAGGGCATGGCTCATTTTTATTTTCTTGATTTTTTTTTTTTTTTTTTTTTTCGTGGTATGAAAAATAAAACGGTTGAGCGAAACAAATAGAGAAAAAGTTAGAAGATATTCCAAGAAAGATAATACATTTCGTTTATAAATAATAAACTTAGAGTTGTTTTTAAGAAATATTCATAAACCTGAAACGTGCTGATAAAGAGCCCTTCTCTGTGAAAAGGGGGTTAAATGCATCTGCAAAAAGTATCGAGCCATGTAAGCCTGCGCAATCCGCGCAGGCTGACATGCGTCAAACTAACTTTTTGCTATTTGCTAATTTTCTGCGTGTCCAAGGACTAGTCTGTCTCATGACCCAGTCGGTAGTTAAACAAAACGGAATTTTTGGATCCATAATTTTGTAATGCCTTGCTTGGTATAACACATCACGGAGACACAGTAAACCCTCATTTGCTGGAGCGCCATTCATGTAGATTTGGACCACAAAATACACTGACACTGAAAAAAATAGCGAGAGGCACGCATGTGGATGCTAACGCTTGGCTGCAGGAGATTTTCTGGTGAAACCTCTGAGTCGACAAAGGGGCGTAACTGTGTCAAAAATGTTTTTCTAAGGTATCTTTCCCTTTGGTGTAGGTTCTTCTTTAAATAGGTAACTAGCCCTGGGCCCCTATTCACCAACCATTCTTAAGAACATTCTTAAACTTATTCTCAGGATTGTCCTACATTTGAAAGTGACACAACTTCTGATTGGCTAAACCGAATGGATTAGCCTATCAAAAGTTGCGTTACTTTCTCAAATCAAGAATCAGACTCACAATGAAATAAGGAATAGTTGGTGAATACGGACCCAGGTTTGCAGAAAATATCTCAAGCAATAACAGAGTTATGAGAAAATGGTACAGTCATTGCACGACTAGGAAAGCACAGACGAGGACAAGGCTAGGACAATACCACAATGTTCTCTTCGCAAAGCAGCCAAACTGAAACTTCTTACCCTCTGTAGATGTGCTTGAAGTCTGTTTCTAGCGTCGGTAGTCTCGCGTATTCTCGCGTTGAATGCATTATTCACGGTGTTGAACATGTTCCACATATCATTTGCACACTGGCGAAGAGTGGAGTCGATCTCTCCTCTCAATCTTTCGGACGCAGCACGTTCTTTCTGGGATCTTGCGATGTTTTCTTGTGTGTACCTTGCCCAGGACTCAGGAATAGTAATACTGGAATCAAAGATTGAAACTGTGGTATAAATACAGGTATAGATGGGGAAAAGTGATGCAAAAATGTGAATTCTTATTTTAATGACTTTATATCTTTTTAATTTATGTAAAGGCAACAACAGCTCATATGTTTCCATAGTTCAACATGCAAATAGCATTTTCTGCTTTTCCTATGCTGTTTTCTACCCTTTGACAAATCATACCATTTGAGCCACATTGGCTTTATCATCAACAGATGCTTTTAATATGGAAGAAGAAAACTTTTGAGAGCATCGTGGGAAAAGTAGAAATACCGGTAACCAGCATTTTATCCTTTTACAACGATGTCTTCTACCATTTAAAAGACAAATACCGTCATTTCAGCCAAATGTAATTTTTATCTTACAGGCTTTACTAAACAAGCGGACGGTATAGATCCAAGATCAGACTGCACGTTCTGTGCAGTCTGATCTTGGATCTATACCGTCCGCAAAAGTCCATAGTTTCGCAGATGGCGCTAAAAGGGTTAAAGGTCAAAGCATACATACGTGTTATCGATGCTCTCTATTCCTGGATAGTACCCAATGCCAGCAGATCCATTTCTTAACTGTTGCATGCGGTCATCGAGACCCTGGGCGTGATGCTTGTCCTTGGCATCGATTTCAAGGGCATGCTGGGCTGCACGATTCATCCTGAAAGGTCAAAGACAAATCAAGACCCGCCTTCAACCATCAGTCCAAAATACATGCAAAAATACGTGCTTGATCTAATTATGAAATTAGGAAATGAAATAATTTATGATCGGCCAAATCAATTGGTTAAGCCAATCAGAAATTGCGTTACTTTCAAATTTTGAGAAAAGAAAAAAAATATTTTACTGCTTATTGCAGAAATTCTAATGTGAAACATATGTTGCAATATAACTATTTGACAGCATTACATATGAAATAAACTTTTCTATCTACTAGAAGAAACAGCTTTCTTTCTCACCATTATGGCTAAAAAATGTTATTGGAACGTTTCAAGAGGGATGGCCACGACCACAGCACACACTTGGAGCCAAGGCAAATAAATATTTGAAAATAAAGATACCTAAATGGTGTAATTGGTTATAGATAGTGGAGATCGAGGTATTGACAAAGCGATCTTTGCAGTCCATGCCTGTATTCACCAACTATTCAACATTCAGTTATTAGCTAGCCATTTGATCAACCAATCTGATCGGCTAAGCCACTTACATGTAGGAGGCTAGCCTTGAAATTTAGACTTATAATTCGATCAAGGATGTTTTCATTGATACGCCTACATTGTAAACATAAATCTTACTTTCAATAGTTTAAAGAATTTCAAAGAAACGCAATACCTGTCAGGCTAAACCAAGTGGTTTGGACTTACAGAAATTGTTTTACTTTCTTGAATTCTAAATTAGAACTAGACCAAGAATCAGTTTAATTGTTTGGCCCAAGTTTTAATTATCAAGGCTGCATGAAGAAAAAAAGAGAAAGAAAAAAAGTATGATTTCTCGCACTTCATAACTCCTTACTTCATTTTATTTCAACAGAAACAATCAATATCCTTACTTGAGTTGAACGGCTGCCTTGTCGAGCACTCGTTTCATCTTTGCCTGGCACTTTTTGATGACGTCAACTTCCTGTGCAAGAGATATCGTATAAATAAATACATGTACTCCGTTGTACACATACAACTGTTTACGCAATATCCCTCTTCAAATATTTTTAGTGATGTTCAAAAATCGAAAAAAATTATGAACAGCAAGGTGCATGTTTCAATTACAGTAACTTATTTCTGGTAGCAAACAATACCGGGATTTTCAATATCACGGCGCGTTTCGGATACAATATCTTACGAACTTTTGATTGGTGAAAAGCTGATACTTTTTTTTTTTTTTTTTTTGGCAGATGCATTAAAACCCCTTTTCACAGAGCATGGCTCAAATGATTCAGCCAATCAGAAGTTGTGTTACTTTCTAAATCTATAATTAGACTAGGAATGGTCTTAAGAATTGTTGGTGAATATGGACCCTAACTTTGTTCCACGGTTTCCAAAAATGCTAGTGAAGTCATCCCTGAATCCTGCATTCCCGACACATCACGACCTGTAGAGACTTCGAAACATTATGGCAAATGAAAGCATTACTAATAAAAAGCAGTTTATCCGGTTGGCGCAATACGTGTTCACACATATTTGGGTATCAAATCTAAATTCATGTTGGATATCCTCCTAACTAGAGAATGATTTCATAACAGCCTGCTAATTTGTTTCTAGAAGTACAGCGTTTACTCTTCAGCTGACAGCAAAATTTTAGAAAGGGTCAGTAGACTACAAAGGAAATGTTACTCTAATGTTGAGATTTGTGTTTGAAATGGTCGAAAACATTGCGGTTACCAGTGTCTCCGTTTCCCACAATTTTTTCAAAAGCCTTGACTCTCATGGTCGTTAAACACGGGATTACTTTGTGCAGGCAAAGCATTTCCAGACAACTGTTCAAACGTTTCTTTACCAAACGACAAAATTTTAAACTAGTCCAAATTGAAAGCCTTTGCAAACGATAAATTCAATGTACCTCAACTGATGTAATTTGTTTTGAAGGGGTAGAAAACATTGTGGGAAAAGGAGAAAATGCAGGTTACCAGCATTTTCTCCTTTTCCCAAAATGTTTTCAAAAGCCTTTTAAGTCAGGATTGTTAAAACTCGGGCTTGTGTGGTGCAGGGTCAAAGAGCATTCAAGGAAAGCATACTTACTCTAACTAAGGACTTCTCTACGTCATCACAGACCAGATCGATTCCCTGCCTTTTCTCCCTGTGCATTAGACACTCCTCGGCGATGTGCAGGGGATTGGCGGTGTCAGCATAGGCCTTCTCACATGTTCTCCTGTATTCCTGCGCAACAAAGTTATGGACTATATTGTCAAACTGTTCACCAAAATCTATGTAAAATGCAAGATACTTATAAAAAGCAGCCACTGAATGACTTATGGTTATATTAGACTTATGTGCTCTTCAGTGTATGTTTCAATTACTCTATCGCTTCAAAAAAATAAAGTTTATATTTTCAGTTTGTTTTAATGTGTTTTACGGTGCTTTTTGATGAAATAGTTTAAAATTGTTGGTAGGTTCTTCGGTAAAACAGTTCTGTGCTTGTGCTCATATAGAACTGTGTTTTTGAATTTCAATGTTTTCTACAGTTCTCATAAATAACCACACTTATCTACGCTTATTCTCTTAATACATTGCATTGAAAATTCTGATCAACACTCATTTAATTAAATGAGACACAGTCTCAATCCACCGCATGATATAATATTGGAAAATTATTTCATGCTTTCCGGTAGGATATCGAGAAATAGCGGTGAAAATATTTTTCGATATTACACGGGTACGACCAGTGAGGATACCGATTTAATCAGTTTGTACTGATTTTTGATGGAAGTCTCGACAAAAAAAAAAGGCGTTAGAAGCATGAAATAAATAGAATATTTGTTTTTTTTGGTGAAAGATCGAAATTTATTTCATCGAGTGAACATCATCGGTAATATTTTCACGAGTGGCTGCTGCGCCACTCGTGAAAATATTACCGATGATGTTCACTCGATAAAATAAATTTCGATCTTTCTCCGAAAAAAACAAATATCCTCTATTTAATAAGAGACAAAAAAAAGTTATCGATCATGTGTATCAAATAATTAACATTATGTTCATGGAAACTGTTTTTTTGCAAACAATAAACCATCACCAGATTAATTAGATTCATCATGATTAAAATGTTTCGGTGGAACTTGCCTTTACATTGGTAAGTGATTAGTCCAATACAGTCACGTGACTAAAATCCCCAACCAGACGTCGGGTACATTTTTCTGGTATAAGATGAACATATTACAACGAAAGTTTCACAGTTAAGTATGGTGCAGAGAAACTTCTATCTATTCTACATTTCTAAACACGTGTTAAAGTTTAGAAGAGAATAAGCGGACGTAAAGAGATGAACCAAGATAAAGCCGTTACGAGCCAGCCAGAGCAAGATTAGTGCGAGTTTGAGTATCTATAGTATCTGCAAGCTTCGTCACCAAGCCAATGATAGGCACAGAAAAGAGAATTCTTCGATATTGTCACTCCCTAAAATATTAACCCCCAGGCTACTAAATGCGATTCAATTACCTTTTACGGATAGTTTAGATCAAGATCAGACTGTGCAGTCTGATCTTAGATCTACACTGTCCGATGAGATATTTTTCAAAAAGAATCCACCTTTGAAATAGCGAAATTTGGGTTTTTACTATTGGCTTGAAAGTTTAATTTCACTTATATAGCAGGTTAAGAGTTAAATATACCCATCCCTAGCCTGGATTCCAGTCTGATCATGTTTTTCTTTTATGTATTCTGGCACTACTTTGTCAAAAATGGTAATAATTTCAGAACAGATTAACAATTTATTGTCAAAGAACTATAAAGTCCGTGCTAACAAGGCTGCGATAAAGAGTTACTAAGAAATCATTAGCGCCTAGACCCAAGGTTTGCCTAAACCACCAATTTGCATGTTTGATTATGTGAATTCTACAAAGGACAAATAAAATACGGGACAGTACAGTTTATATAATGTAACCGCATCTTACTTGCACAAATTAGTTTATCATTACTGTTTATTTGCTGAACACAAGAAAACTGACATTGAGAAGTACGGGCTCTTTGCGAGATGATGTTTCCGATGTTTGACATTACTTTAACATCATGATCCTGACATAACCTAGAACTCGAACTGATAGAAGTATTTCAATATGCAAATGATATAGACATATGGCAAAGACTCAGATTATCTTTCGTTCTGTCAGTATTGCTACACTACTAAGTGAACTGTAATTCGAGAACTACTGAGGGTAGCCATTCGAGCTGTCATTCTGGTTCAATACTTCACAACTAATATCTGATTGGTCGAGACTTTCTGTCTCGACCAATCAGACCAATCTGATGAATGATCTTGAAATTTAACTTTAGAACTGAGTTTCAGAAAGTTGGTAAATATAACTCCTGTAAACTTTACTTGAAATGTGAATTGCAATACAGGTACATTTATTGCTGATAACATGACATACACGTAGCTAGATTGGTTCTCGCATATCGTGATATTGGATTTACATTGACCGACAGCTTCGGGAATAGCATTTGTTGCTTCATAGCTATAAAATACGCTAAAAACGAAAAGAAAATGCTAATTTTTTTGATAAAGAAACATGAAGAGTATTTTTTTACCCAGTTTGGAAGTAACGCACATCGCTTCAAACTTTGCAAATTTCTGTAATATTGCATTTCAATATTTCTGAATTATAAAGAAGTTTCGCATTCATTATTTTCATTTCAACAGTTTTTTTTTTTTTTTTTTTTCTGAAAAAGGAACTGATATCAAGCTTTTGAAAATTTCTTCAACATGAGTTTTAATGTCTTTTGGCCAAATGCATACAATATCGCCAATTACGAATAATTGTCCACGACATAAATGGTGCGTAATTTCAGAAACTCTTCCGTTGAAAATCAAAACGCATAACTTTATTTTTCCACAAACCAATATACATGTAATGCAATAATTCTTACCAAACTTAACATTAAAATGTTGAATAGTTTTATACTACATTAAAAATTTCTATAATGATATCATAATTGTAGCCAATGTTGACAATTGTAAGCTAAACTTTTTGTAAAAAGAAATGATATTGATCCCTGGTAATTTACTTCAAACTTTGTTAGTTAATAATGACATAATTTCTGCCTTAAGGTACACAAATCAACATTTAATTATTATGACGGACAAATCAACATTTAATTATTATGATAGGACGAACACATAGAAACAATTAACCCATTACTGCACAATGCCGCCTTTTGACGCCCCTGGGAAAGAAGCCTTTTGAAAACATTGTGGGAAAAGAAGAAAATGCTGGTCTCCTTTTCCCACAATGCTTTCTACCCTATCAAAGAAAAGTTGCACGATTTGAGCCACACTGAAATTGTCGTCTTCAAATGCTTTCAATTTGGCAAAGGCTAAAATTTTGTCGTCTGGTAAAAGGTTAATACCGAAAGTAGGGAAAGGTTTTAAAAACGTATACATAATGGAGTTACTCTAGGGCTGGGATTCTATTGGGAACTGTCTATGTATTACGAAGGGTGGGTTTGGAATAACTATGCTACAGCATTTCTATAGAATTTTAATACAATTGATTAAAATGAAAAATAATCTGAAAATGTATTTTACCTGTCTTCTTCAAGACGAAAAGATGTTATGATTTTTCTCATGTTACTTCTTGCATTATATTTTCATGTCAGTACTGTTATGACCTAGAGCTACAAGGTTCCTAACTACCTTTGACGTTAACGATGGAACAGTCAACTCAGTTTCAGAATGAACGAAATATGCTTTACGTTGGATAAAAGATTTCAGTTTCTCTAGATTAATTTAACCTTATTTATAATTCACGTAGTTTTACCTTCAGGTTTTCCATCTCGGTTGCCATAGAGTTGACCTCCATATTAAGTTCGCTTTTCCAAAATGCGATGTCGTAAACCCTCTCGCCTGATGTATAGAATAAACTTAAGGATATATATGCTCCTTGGTGTCCAACTAACTGTGTGTACTGTAAACCCTTTTGGGAAGTATTCAAAGAGCTTTCACAATAAATACCCTATGTATAGCTTTCACAATAAATACCCTATGTATAAAAGCAATGCACGTTTCTAACCATTTTGGATTTGTTTTCTGCTCATCGCCATGTCCAAAGCATTGAATTCTAAATTATTTTCCATTTTAGATTCCTGTTTGGTACTAACTCAAGCAATAAGCAAGAAGAAATACCGTGGGGAAAAAAAGCCAATTTCAAAAGATTTAGCTAAAGTCACAACGAATAGTCAGTCCCAAAAGGGTTTGAGTCCACAATGCATGCAAGTTAATAAACATATAAAGAGGGGTTGCAAAAAATAGATTAGACAGCATAACTACTAGTAAACTTCTGATCACGTGATTACCAAAAGTCAAGGTCACACAATTGGAGTACCTCTAAATTTCCATATTCTGTTTCAATGCTCTTGATCTCATTGAGCAGTTCGGTTTTCCAGAATGTGATATCCAGAACTCGTTCGCCTGCAAAATTCAGCCAATCGGATAGAATACAGACAGATGAATTAGTCTCCTGAAAGCCTCAAGAGATTGTCACATACAAAAAATACAAAGAGAAATTTAAAGTGTCCTAAAATTACTGGACCCATGAGGATGGCCTTTGTTGTATATCTTGCAACTCATTATGAATAAAAAGAGAGCACTACTGTTTCGTGCTTGTTTCAAACCTGTTCTTTTCATAAGTTGCCTTGTGATTTGACAGTCAGACAGATGAAGTGGATGCAACAATAGTCCAAGGCCCGTATTCACTAATCATTGGAAACTGTTTTCTTACTCTAATTATAAAGGCCTTTTTTTTATATTTCAAAGTATGACATTTTTTCATTGGCTAAACCAAGTGGTTCAGCTAATTAGAAACTGTATTACTGTCTAAATTCTAGAATAAGACAAAATATTTGGTGACTGCAGGACCAAATCCTGAGGCCAGCTGGGTCGATTCAATAATCTTTTCTGGACGATGTAGATCACAGAAGTAAAGATCAGACTTTACGTGCGGTTTGATCTTGGATCTACACAGTCCGATACCGTGCAATTTTTCACCAAAAAAGAACTTTTAAGTCGCAATAGTTTGCAATTTAAAAATGGTTGGAAATTTTTATACAATTCATTCAACAGTTTTAGCATTACTTTGCTTTAAGCTGCTTTCAAGAATATATTTAAATACAGGATCCTTATTCATTAACCATTCTGAATTAAATTCCGTGTCTTCAAGTACTGGCTATTTAATTGGGTGATATGTTTTGCGTCAACTTATCACATCTCTAGTCTAGGCAATTAGAATTGATACAAAAGCTGGTTGGTGAATGCGTGCTTGATCACTGCATTCCATCAATCAAAGAACAAATTCAGAAATAAATAGCTTCTGTATATAAATACGTATTGTAAAAAACCGACGGATAAATGTTCAGAGAATAACGTAACCTTCGAAAGAGAAGTAAAGGCTTGTTAGATAGAATTAAAATCAAAATACCTGGGCTATGCTCTGTGGAAAAGGAGTTTAATGCATATGCAAAAAGTATCGACTCAGGCCAGCCTTCGTAGTCCGCACAGGCTGATCTGGGTTGAAACCTTTTGCTATAGGTAAATTTTCTGCATGTCAATGGACCAGTCTGCCTCATGATTTAATCGGTTATTAACCCTTTCCCAAACAAGCCCTGGTTTTCACGTGTCTGCAGCACAAGTCTTTTGAAAACACTGTGGGAAAAGGAGAAATTGCTCGTAACGAGCAATTTCTCCTTTTCCCACAGTGTTTTCTACCCTTTTTTGAGAACTTTCTGCCATTTTCATCAAATTTAAAATTGTCGTCTGCAAACTCTTTGAATTTGGACCAGTCCAAAATTTGTCGTTTGGGAAAGGGTTAAACAAGATAGATTTTATGGATCCATAATTATATGATGCTTGCTTGGTATAATGCATCACGAAAATGCATTAAACCTCCTTTTGCCAGAGCGCCACTCATCTATAAAGGGAAACCTCTTCACTACGAATAGTGATGGTTGAGCAAAGCCTACGTATAGTGTGGATTATGATCAGATTGCACAAAAAAAAAGTGAAAAAGTGCAGTCTGATCGTTGATCAACACCGTCCGCTTTGATGAAACTCTCTGGTCAATAGTTACCTTGAAGTTGCACTGATCAAGGGTTTTATTTCTAGACTAAAAATGAAGTTTATTCGACACTTAGACCCTTATCCTGCCGAAGTTGAAGTGATGGCTATTATAGAAATAGAGTTCGTTAGGTTTACTGGATTCTGATGACAAAATGCCTGACGATAGAGCTGCGGTGAGTGCAAAGCAAGATCAGCCTGCACAGCTGCACTTCTGATAGAGCAGTGGAGAGTGTGAAGCAAGATCAGACAGCACGTCTGTGCAGGCTGATCTTGATTTTAATACTTTCCGCAAAAGTCATCTATAATCGCAAATGGCAGGCGAAGGGTTAATAATTGTTAACCTATGGGCTGCTTAGCACGACCCACTGATCTTTTGCAGGAAGTGTAAATCAAGATCAGACTGCACAGATGGTGCAGTCTGGTCTTGAATCTACACTATCTGATAAGGACATATTTTTTCTAAAAAAAAAAAGAATAATAAGTTTGAAGTAGCATTATTCGGGTTTTTACCACGGCTTGAAAGGGTGATCTAACTTATTAAGCAGGATAAGGATTAAAAAAGAAATCAGTCATATTTGGCGCAGTAAAATAGACCTATACAGTTGTTTCGTACCTAATTTTTTCGTGACATCATTTTGCCTGTTTCTGGTACGGGCGTCTGTTTCCTTCATGGCCCTCCAAGCGTCGGCTCTCAGTCTCTCACCAAAGGCTCTTTCCTTGTCGGAAAGGCTAAAGTTCATCTGGTTCGATACAGACCAATCATTTGGTGAGTAACGGGAGTAGACAGTGTTTCTGACAAAAAAGAATGAAAGAATAGCATTGATTATTGCTAATGTAATCAAAGCGTTGAAAGCATTGGTGTTGCATTTGTCAAGGAAGTCTTTGTGTGGAATTAATAATTTGAAAAATAAACATTAGAAATAGTTTCAAAATATTCACTTGAAAGTCAGCCAACTATATAGTCATGTACAATCCGATACAGTAGCGTGCAATCTTGTGGGACAAACAAGTCCGGGCGAACAAGTCCAGGGACGAATAAGTCTAGGAACGAACTACTTTTGGGACTAAAAAGTACGGTATGTATCATTACGCCAATAGGACGCCAATAGGACGCCATAGCGGATCAAACCATTTTCGATAAAAAAGAGGTTTTTCCACGATCGATGGCCTAATCCAGTATATTGTAATACGCCATTTTCAATTGCATATCTGAGTGCAATCGAAACACTTATTTGTCTCAGGAAAATTGAGTTTAACTGGGTTTACTTCCTTCGGTTTTGCACAAATTACGATACATTATTTTCAAAATGCCGTATTGAACTCATAGTGGCATTGTCTTCGACAAATGCCACAAAAATTAGTTTGAGTAATTGATTAATTGTTTATTTGTTGTCTTGCCTGTTTGATCGATCGCTTTGATTAGCTTAAATGATTTAATTGATAAACTGATTTGAATTATCTGATTGATAGATTGATCGAAGTTGCGAGAGTTTACATTAACATCATAAATTCATTAAAGCAAGGCATGGTTAATGGAAAATAACTGTGTGTTAAATGGTATCCTCGAGATTTTGATATTCAAATTAAAAAAAAAATACGTTAATTTAACTGAACCACTGCTTTAGTCTGCTTCTTTCCCCCTTTCCCCATTGCCTTTCAGGGAAAAAAAAATACAAAAAGCCATTTGAATAATGCAATCACACTAACTGTGCAAGCGTATTTTGTTCTATTTCTTATTATTTTAAAATACCAGTCATGTTCTGTGAACAGGAGGTTTCATGCTTTTACAAAAAAAATATCGATCCATGTCAGGCTGTGCAGTCCCTGACGGCTGACATGGGTCGATACTCTTAGCTAAAGGTAAATTTATTGCATACCAAAGGACTATTCTACAGTATGATTTAGCCGGTCTCTAGACAAAACTTTGCAAAAAGCATTACACGTTGCTGACCCTAAAACACCACGGGCCGTATTTACAAACCATTCTTAAGGACGTTCTTACTCTTATTCTCCAGAATTTTCTAAATTTGAAAGTAACACAAGTCCTGATTGGCTAAACCGTTTGGTTTAGCCAATCAGAAGTTGTTTTACTTTCAAATTTAGAAAATCCTGGAGAATAAGGCTACAAATGCTCTTAGGAATGGTTGGTGAATACGTACCCAGTTCGTTATGGGTCTACATACCTGGCAGGGTTGAAATAATTCCTGGCATGGCCGAGGTCCATTGAGCGTCCAGCATAGCCCAGGTGTCTACTGATTGTCTTGTCGGATACATACGGCAGTATTTTAGACATCTCGGGGGTCAGTGGTGTGGCACTTCGGGAGCGCACGATATTTGGGCTGTCATAATAGGCCAGTCTGTGATAAAAGAAAACAATAAAATGTTTCATTTTGTTAAATCCCGGTTTCAATAGTGTTTCACTCGTTAAAACCAGCTCTGTTGTCTAGTGGCCAAAACATCTGTGCCATACTATGTGAAAAGGGGGCTAAATGCATCTGCGAAAAGTATTGACCCAGTCCGCGCAGGCTGACCTATGCCGAAACTTTTCGCTATGGTCAATTTTCTGTATGTTGAAGGACCAGGGTCCGTATTCTTAAGAACGTTCTTGGTCTTATTCTCCAGAATTTTCTGAATTTGAAAGAAACGCAACTTCTGATTGGCTAAACCAAATGGTTTAGCCAATCAGAAGTTGTGTTACTTTCAAATTCAGGAAATCTTGGAGATTTAGACTCAGAATATTCTTAAGAATGATTGGTGAATACGGACCCAGTCTACCTCATGATTAAGTCGGTTGTTATAAATACTCGTAAAAAGTGGCTATTATGGATCTATATTAATCTGATGGCTTGCTGGGTATAAGGCATCACAGAGATGCATTAAGCCCATTTATTCCAGAGCATGGCTCCTCTTTATGCGGAGCGGGAGGTAGTATCTATAAATCTCAGTGTAGGAGAGGGAAGGTGTTGTTTTGCTCGGGCGGTTTATATGGCGCCATCTGGTTAAGGTTACCGAATGCCACTTACTGTAACCTACCATCCTTAATTGCAGTCTTATACTAACCTGCAAGTCTTTTCCAGATTTGAAAGGAACGCGATCTTTGATTGGCTAAACTAAACAATTTAACCAGTCAGAAATCGTGTTACTTTCTAAAGTACTAATAAAACTATGAAAACTATTTGGAACCGATGTTGAATACGGACTCAGGAAGTATGTATGTGCAAGACAAAGGTATAAATACATTTTGAACACAGTTATAGCAGTTGGTTCGATACCTCGGTTAGCAGAGTCGCCAACTCTGGTTTTGAAGGTCGTAATTTTGAGTCTCATAAGAGGCTTTCATAACCAGATTTGTTGTTGTTGTCGTTGTTTTCTTTTTCCCCTATCTAGGGATAATCAGCCTCTTCCTTATGTTTTTTCCTTTCTAAATATCAACTTTGTACTCCCCTATGGTGATAATTTGAGAAAACGTTCACGATAATTCGAAGTTTCCTGGAAATTTTATCTAGACAGTAAAAAGTTTTCTGAAAAAAACTATCACGATAAACTTTGCTATCTAGAAAATTTTATGTTGATTATTTCTCATTCGTGCACGAAGCTGACATCGAGGTAAAATTATCGCGATAGTTCTACCCGTCTCTCGATATCTATAAATAGAAAAATCAACATTTGGATGAACTCGGAAGTTTTTGACTGTACAGGAGACAAAGATGATCCGAAACTGTATCTAATTATAGATACCGTGAATGTCAGTTGTGGGCACGAGCGTGAAAAAAAATCGTGATAACAGTTAGAAATATCGCGATATTTTTATCGCGAAACTTTTTGTTAGCTAGATAATGTTTCCAGGAAAGTTTATTTTATCGCGATAGTTCTCTAAAATTATCATGATAGCTATCTCGTACCTCGTGGCAGAAATATGCCACCATACTCCCCTCCTCAAAATAATTGGATCAGTATCTGGTTTAATGCCCCTTTCACTTCCCAGTTACGCAGATTTTTATGTATCGTTTTTCTATTGTAATTCAGAAAACGGCAGCCTTTGTCACGTGGACTTTATGGATGAAAAATAATTAAGACAAATATTGTAATTGAAAGTCCCATGCCCTCTTCATTTCTCCCCTTTTCTTTTCCATTTATCTTACAGCATTCGACCTTGACATTTACCCCTTCTTTCCTATACACATTTTGCAAATACAAAAATTGCAATAAGTTTAGGCCATGGTTATAATCATTAGTCACATAAATTTAAATTACATGGTACCTTTGAGAAGAAATTTTACAGAGACGAGATATGGAAATCTAGCATACCGTATAAATATAGCATCGAGCTTCTAGTGAAATAATTTAGCACTTGTAAAAAAATGGGCAGTAAAACGCGTTAGAGAGAAAGACAGAGAGAGAGAGACAGGCAGACAGACAGACAGACAAACAGACAGAGAGAGAGGAGGAGGAGGAGACAGGCAGAGAGAGAGAAAGAAACAGAGAGAGGGCGAGAGACAGACAGATAGACAGACAGACAGAAAGAAAGAAAGAAAGAACAGACAGACACGAAGAGACAATAAGAAACAAAAAGAAAGAAAGACATAAGAGAGACGGAGGAAGAAACATAAGGAAAGACAGACAGATAGGTGAATATGGTCGGGGGAGGAGGCCAAACATGTAGATAAGAAGTAAGGCCCAAACCATTATTATAAAACGTCAGCATTGTAGATACGTCCAAATTTAAACATCTGAAGAAGGCAAATCATATGAGCCATGCTCTATGGAAAGGGGGCTTAATGCATCTGCAAAAAGTATAGACCCATGTCAGCCTGCGCGGACTGCGCAGGCTGACATGGGTCGAAACTTTTTGCTATTTGTCAATCTTCTGTATGTCGAAGCATTACTCTTCCTCAAAATCCAGTCAGTCGTTAGTCTAAATGGATTTTATAAATCTATAATCTATGTGATGACTGGCATGGTGCATCACGGAAATGTATTAATCCCCCTTTTGACAGAGCATGGCTCATATACATAAATGTCCCTCGAACGATAAGATTTGTATCTGGAAGAGTAGAAAACATTGTGGGAAGAGGAGAAAATGCTGGTTACCAGTTTTGATGACCTTGAGTAGGTGGGCTTTTGAAAACATTGTTGGAAAAGGAGAAAATGCTGGTTACCAGCATTTTCTCCTCTTCCCACAATGTTTTCAAAAGCCCACCTCCTCAAGGTCATCAAAACTTTGATTTTATTTTTTGGAAAAGCGTTTATCAATGTTTTCAAATGACTCACTCACCATTGAAAGAAAGTCAAACTCTAATGTAAATATTGGGACATATTTCCTTCAATTATTCAGTTCTATCGATAATTCCTCTCTGCAAAACACCCGCATACAAATATTTTCTCACCAGATTTTACATCCAGTTGACACTTACATTTCAATTAAACCTTAGGCTGCTAAGCGCGACTCAAAGACCTTTTGCGGACAGTGTAGATCAAGATCAGACTGCACAAAACGTGCAGTCTGATCTTGGATCTATACTGTCCGATAAGAAGATGTTTTGCTCCAAAAAAAATAACTTTGAAATAGCAACATTTGTATTTTTACTATCGACTTTAAAGTTTCATTTTAGTTATTCAGTAGTATAAGGGTTAGGACACCCCTGCAAGAAGTCCGACTTATTTTCAAAAAAATATCTTAAACAGGATCACCCGCAAAACGAGCTTCGTGGAGTGCAAAATGATCTTGTAACTGAATAGTGTTTTACACCTCTTTCAACATTATTTCAGTCATATCACGGCGACAGCTCACATATTCATGTATTTCCAGTGTTTCACCAATATAAGACTAGGGCTCAGAAAGTGTTGTGCAAAATGAGGCAGTTGAAACCTTTCCCACGAACACACAGAGTGCACCAATATGCATTTTTTTTTTTTTCTACAATTCAAGGAAAACAGGGGTCTACCCGGAACATCCCCCTTTCCCCAGCACAATTTTGGGTTCAAATAAACAGAGGGCTAGCTATGCTTGTTCAATTTTCGCCATGACCTTACTTTGTACCCATTGAAAAAAATGACGAAACGATACATGCGTTAAAGTGCTAAATGGTTATACATGTGTATTATTTTGCTACTCTAGCTCGTTGTAAGGCATGTATTTAAATATGAGCAATGCTCTGTTAAAGGGGGGCTTAATGCGTCTGCGAAAAGTATCGACCCAGGTCAGCCTGCGCGGTCTGCGCAGGCTTACCTGGGCCGAAACTTTTCGCTATTGGTCGATTTCCTGTATGTCAAAGGAGCATTCTTCCTTATGATACAGTCCGTTGTTAGACAAAATGGCTTTTATTGATCCCTAATCATGTGATGACTTGCTGGGTATAATGTATTACGGGGATGCATTAAGCCCCCTTTTGCCAGAGTATGGCTCATATATGATTGTAAATATGTAATCTTCCCCCATAACCAAGTTCATATTCTGAAGTTACTAAGATCCACTATGCCTGGCCTGGCCTGGTTAGATATCAAAGAATGAAGTCGTTTACTAGAAGAACACAATTTATACTCGTCAATATTAAATAGGACTACATTATTTTTACTGAGATCAATCTACATGTGGTCCGAATAATGTGACACGTGCTTTAATCCTTTGCAAGTCAGTCCCAGATTTTATCTGTAACAGGTGGTGAAAAATATCATGGCTCGACCGGGATTCGAACCAAGGGCCTCAGGAATACCGTTCCTGCACTCTAACCAACTGAGCTACCGAACCACATGTCGATACGGCCGCACGATATATCACCAAATACCTGTACCCGTTCCTGCACCGTTCGACCCCAAGTAAAATTACCTTTTAAACCATTTTAGGAACAGTGCTAGTCACCAGCATTTTCAACTTTGCCTGCGGTGTTTTCTACCCTTTCTACGACAAATTTCAAGAATTGTACATTATTTGATTTGTAGAGCGCAAATGCTTTCAACTTGGACAAGTCTAAAATGTGTCTTCTGATAAAGTGTTGAAAGATAGAAAACACTGGTTAACTGATTTTTTTTTTCAAGCAATATTTATATTTACTTCAGTTTCACCCGCACTATTCTTTAAAATTTCGTCTGTCCACTAAAGCATTGAAACATGACTTTAATGGTCTTTTAATTAAGAATTGTAAGAGACTGCAAACCATCTAAAATAAATTTAAATGAATTAAAAACAAAAAATCAGTGACCTTTGTTCGTTTTATAAAGAATTACAGGCACTCCCCTTTACCCCCCTTGTGAGAAATAAGCGAAATCTTACTCTGCAGAGCAATCAATCAATAAAACATGCAATGTAAGGGCGTGACATCCATTACGCACAGAGCGTAATGTTATAAGTATTTCAAGAGAAAGGGTCTATTATAAAATCATAATGTACTGTTTGTTACTATGGAGCATAGTTTCAATCTTTTTAGACGACATAGTTTCAGACTTGTCTATATTGAAAGCATTTGCAGACGACAAAATTTTAAACAAATGTGGCTCAAATAAAAGGAGAAAAAGCTTGGACGTACAGAAAATTGACCAATAACGAAAAGTATCGACCCAGGTCAGCTTTCGTGGACTGTGCAGGCTGGCCTGGGTCGATACTTTTCGCAGATGAATTAAGCCCTGTTTTCACAGAGCATAGTTCATTTATTTGTTCAGTGCTTTAACCCTTCACCACATAATCTCGAGTTTCGACAACCCTATGGAAAAAAAAACCTTTATAAAAACAATTTGGGAAAAGGAGAAAATGCTGATGACCAGCCGTAATTGTCTCCTTTTCCATCAATGTTTTTCATCCTTTACAACGAAATTTCGTAATTTAATCTATTCAAAATCTGTTTTGACAGAATTTCATCATTCAATCTACATTCAGCTTGTCGTCTGCAACTGATTTTAATATGAACTAATCTTAAACTTTGTCGTCAGTTTTAGATTTAAATATCAGTATGAAGTCGAAGTGCGCAATGATTCCAATAATCCTGGTTTCGTCCATGCAATTCGCAAAAAAAAAAAGACTTGCATGCATTATTAGATACAGAAAAGTATGAAGATTATTTTAATGCACAAACTAAGATCATGAGAGGTTAACTACTCTATTTTCTTGTGAGACTAGTGACGTCATACTTTACCTCGTGACGCTGCGCCCCCTGGATGAATAGAAAAAGGTTTACTTTTCGTAGAAACGTTGTCAAGTAACATCTTCGAAACAATCCCGAGATGTTAATGAAATTTAGAAAAGAGCGGTGTTTGAAAACATCGTGAGAAAAGGAGAAAATGCTGCTAATAAGCATTTCCTCCATTTTCCCTAACAAAGTTTTCTATCCTTTCAGATATAAATCCTACCATTTAACCCTTTACCACACAATCCCGAGTTTTCACGACCTAGAAGAAAAGGCCTTGTGAAAAGATTGTGGGAAAAGGAGAAAATGCTGGTAACCAGCATTTTCTCCTTTTACCACAATGTTTTCAAAAGGCCTTTTCATTAGGGTCGTTAAAACTCGGGATTGTGTGGTAAAGGGTTAAACCCATTCAGTCTAACAACCGGTTAAATCATGAGGTAGTATGGTCCTTGGGCATGCCGAAATTTTACGAATAGCAAGAAAAAAAGTCGACGCCGGTCAGTCTGCGCTGACTTCACAGGCTGACATGGGTCGATACTTTTTGCAAATGCATCTAACCACCTTTATCAAGAGCATGACTCACATGTATTTCACCAGTACTGGACTAAGGTTCTGAAGTGCCTTGCCCAAGGGGACTAACACCATAAAAACTCAGTGTCTCGGATGAGAATCGAACAAAGGTCCCTTTGGCCATTAATCCCTCACCTTAACTCTTTACGATACAATGACTACTTTCAACGCCTCTCGAAAGTCAGACTTTTGAAAACATCGTAGGAAAAGGAGAAATGCTGGTAACCAGCATTTTCTCCTTTTCCCACGATGTTTTCTAACCATTCAAAAACAAATCCTATCATTTGAGCCCGATTAAGTTTGTCGTCTGCAAATGCTTTGAATTTTGGCCAGTCTAAAATTTGGTCGTCTGGTAAAGACTTAATCACTGAATCATGCAAGATTCAACTAAACGTTTCTGTGAATCAGTTACCAAATAGGATTGTCTCCCTTAAGCTACAAATGAGGGTTTACTCCCATGTTGTAAAAAAAAAACATTTCACATCCCTGCAGTTTTTAAATTTGGATAAATATTTTGGAAACGGGAAAAAATGACATATACAAACGATTAACCCTTTTCCGCACGATCTCGAGATTTAACGAACCTGAAGGAGGCTTTTGAAGCCAGTGTTAAAAATAGATAAAATACTGATAACGACCATTTCCCCCTCTTCTGCCTATGTTTTCTACCCTGTTAAAGAGCCCTTGTTTATTTCTAGCACTTTCGAATTTCCGTCTGCAGATCCTTTCAATTTGGACGAGTCTAGAACTTGTCGTTAACCCTTTTTTCAACACTGTTTTCGAACTTCTCAAATTTTGAGCGAAAACGAGCGATTCCTGCACAACTGACTCCTTCTTGCACCCAAGCCTAACACTATTTTAGGAAATATGTGATTTGTTTGTTTAGTTGTTTGATGTAGATCCAAGATCAGGCTGGACATTACGTGTAGTCTAATCTTTTTCTTAAAGTACTGTCTCGGCGAATCGGATACCTAGTTCTGGAATTAACAAGTAATTGAATTAACCATTAGACTGCTAAGCGCGACTAAAGAAGCTTTAGCGGACAATGTAGATCAAGATCAGACTGCACAGAACGTGCAGTCTGATCTTTGATCTACACTGTCCGATAAGGACAGATACGCCCCCCCCCCCCAAAAAAAATATATATATATATATTTGATCTTATGCTAAAGGGGCGGGAAAGTTTCGTTTTACTTTTAATATTTAGCAGGTTGACGGTTAAAAACTTCCGTGAATGCGGCCCAAGTGCTTAGTGGTGTTGCTTTGATACATCTTCACCCAAAAGACACGTTTTTTTTTTTTTTGCAGCTTCAAATTTACGAAATCGGCTATAAACTTAACCAGAACAAGAAATATATCTAAAAATAAACTACCTTTCACAGAGAATAATAGCGTGACGTCATTACCCGCAATATTCCCAAGACGCGAAATTAAACGATTTTCACCGGAAATTTACTGATAAAAATGCCAAAATTGTAACAGAAATACTCACTTGTGACTCATCTTCGTCGTATGAGGAATTCAAACCCCGACAGAAAAATTGAAACTGCTGATTTAGTACTTTTTTTATGGTCGCTGTAAGCCCTTTGTCTTCTTTGTAGTGAACGACGTCGTTGTATGGCAGTATCCTAGTAACCGTCACGTGATATAACGTTCTTCCGGCTCACGTGCTGAAGAAGAGAGAGAAAAGACTAACGTCTACAGCGGCGAATAAGTTAGGCTGAAAATAAAATCAAGAGAGAACTCCGATTGCCAAATGAATGGTTGGTGAAGTATTTAACTCTTTACTGTACTACAAAATTTCAAGTCTTGTCCAAATCGAACATACCTTAACTAATAAAAGTTGTCCATAAAAGGGTAGAAGATGGGCTATTGCGGGAAATCGAGAAAATGCTGGTTACCAGCATTTTCTACTTTTCAAACAGTGTTTTCAAAAGCTTTCTTTCTCTGGATCCTTAAAAGTTGGGATTGTGTCATAAATTGCTAACACCTTCATAGTCCTAAGTTACAAAAATCTTTGTAGTTTCGGTCAGGAAAAAGACAAATATAACACAACGTCAATGCTGTCTCCAAGTGCTTAACGGAGAATAACACATTCTTTTCTTCCCCTGAAACGGCATTTATCGAGAATGAAAATTCGAATGTTTCGTTCTTGATAAAGGCCAATGGCCGAAATTATCGAAAATCAATGCTAGACATAGAGCGCTAAAAATACCCAACATATATGTTTCAGTCTGAAAATACACCGATAGAAATCGCAACATCAAGGCTGGTTTTGTTCAGAGGGCCTCAGAAAAGCGGTAAAACGTAGATCAAAGTTACCATTTTACAGGATGAGTGTCTTACAGAAAGTGCATTGCAATATATCGAATAAGTTCGTCGATTCTTATCATGGCATGTTTGCTTAAATCGAAATGAGCGGCGCTCTGTGAAAAGAGGACTTAATGCATCTTTATGATGCAGTAGGATATACCAAGCAAGTCATCGCTTAACTATAGATCTATAAAATCTATTTTGTCTAACAACCGACTGAATCTGGGGGCAGAATGATCTTTTGACACGCAGAAAATTTACTTGCAGGAAAATGTTTCGAACCATATCAGTCTGCTTGGATTGCGCAGAGTGACATGAGTCGATAGTGTTTGCAGATGCATTAAACTACCTTTTCAAAGAACATGACTCCTTATTATATAAACATCTTCCATCCGTAGATAACTCGGTAACCTGCATTTTCTCCTTTACCCACACTGTTTTTAAAAGCCCTAATCCTTTGAGTCGTTAATATTTTTTTTTTGAAGGGTTGCGAAGAAAGTCGAATTTGAACGTGCTTATTTGAACCTGCTGAGACGTCTGGGGCCTTTTTGTACATTTTGTACACAAAACGAAGAATAATATTGTTTAACTCTTTTCCAAACGACACAATTTTAGACCAGTCCAAATTGAAAGCATTTGCAGACGACAAACTAAATGTGACTTAAAAATTGAAATTTGTTATGGGACGGATAGAAAACATTGTGGGAAAAGGAGAAAATGCTGGTTACCAGCATTTTCTCCTTTTCCCACAATGTTTTCAAAAGGCTTACTTTTTAGGATCGTTAAAAGTCAGGATTGTGTGGTAAAGGGTTAAGTGTGTATATTGGGAAATGAAAGTTTTATTTTCTTTTCGACTAGTTTTAGCCCACAGTTGCGTCAGCCGAAATATTTCGATTAGCGATCGATCACACATGTGGAAATTTAACCCTTATGGTTTTCACCCTTTTCCAAACGACAAAAATTTAGACTGGTCCAAACTTAAAGCATTTACAGATGACAAATTAAAAGTATCCTAAATGATGATGTCTGTCTTTGATTGAGTAGAAAACATTGTGGGAAAAGGTTACCAGCATTTTCTCCTTTTCCCACAATGTTTTTAAAAGGCCTCTTTCTCAGTGTCGTTAAAACTTGTGTGGGTAAAGGGATAAATAAATGAGAAAGACATTCTTAGTACTAACATGTAAATACTGAAACACAAGGCCATCTCTTTCAGAATATCTGACTAAGTGGCGGACAGTGTAGATGCAAGATCAGACTGCACGTTATGTGCAGTCTGATCTTGATCTACACTGTCCGCAAAAAGAAAGGAACTGAAGCCGGGTTTGGCGCTATAAGGGTACATGTCCCTTGTGTTTTAACCTGTCCGCCTTATTTGTAGGTATGTCTATATTTCGGATTCAACCCTTTGTACACGTAATCACAAATTTAACCCTTTCCCAAACAAGCCCTGGTTTTCACGTGTCTGCAGTGCAAGTCTTTTGAAAACACTGTGGGAAAAGGAGAAATTGCTCGTAACGAGCAATTTCTCCTTTTCCCACAATGTTTTCTACCCTTTTGGAGAACTTTCTGTCATTTTCATCAAATTTAAAATTGTCGTCTGCAAACTCTTTCAATTTGGACCAGTCAAAAATTTATCGTTTGGGAAAGGGTTAATGACCCAGAGGAAGATGGTTATTGAGATTGTTGTGGGAAAAGGAGAATATGCTGATAACCAGCATTTTCTCCTTTTCCAGTAGTGTTTTCTAATCTTTCAAATACAATCTCTATCATCTGAGCCAGATTTAATTTGCTGCCTGCAAATGCTTTTGAATCAATCAAGTCCAAAATTTTGTTTTTTGATTAAGAGTTATAGCAATTTAAGCAGGCAGGTACAAAATTATCAATTTTTGTTAGGAGTCCCTTTTAAGATACACCTACACTCGTTTTCAGCTAGTTTTTAACCCATTTAATCTTTAGTTTATCAAACTATAACCATCCTCGTATCTTCATGCCAAGTGTTGCCCTTGACAATTGCAAGGTTGCACAGATTACGACGGATAGAAAATGCATTTCATTTTCTGAAGGCCATCAAAGAAATAACTGTTGTGACATGTTCGCTTTTAAATTGAAGATTTCCCAAATATGTATTTATACATTACATCATCTATATCGGTAATTTATCTATGTTTAGACAGCTGACTAAATTCTGAGACATTCTACAGTCTATCATATTTTTACAGCTTTGTTTTTCTCTATGGCTCTAAGGACATATCTTTAAGAGAACTTGCGAAACGAGATCTTGTCGCATGCTACTCTAAAAATGGAACTACAGTATTTTTAAGCAGCCTGACCTAGGTAAAATGACAGTAAATGACTCGGGTGCCCTCGTAATAATATATAAACACATTGTCTCGGGGAAAAAAAAAACATTGTAATTCAGCCTAAACTGGGTTAATGAACCGTAAAAGAACTAACTAAAACGCTAGAGACAATTGCTCTAGTGTTTAAGATTTGGTGATATTGATGACAGAGTTTTTGTTCTTAAATCTTTACCACACAATCCCTGAGGAAGGAAGGCTTATGAAAACATTGTGGGAAAAGGAGAAAATGCTGGTGACCAGCATTTTCTTCTTTTCCCACAACGTTTTCTGCCGTTTCAAAGATAATTTCCAGCATTTGTGGCACATTTGATTTGCTATTTCAAACTTATTTTGGCGAAAAAAAATCTCTTTATCGGACAATGTAGATCCAAGATCAGACTGCACTTTCTGTGCAGCCTGATCTTGATCTACACTTTCCGCAAAAGGTCAGTGAGTCGAACTTAGCAGCCTAAGGGTTAAACAACATTGAAAAAAAAATATTATCAACTTGTGTGATCTTCGACATCTGTTACAGAGTATGGTATGTCGAAAGTTTTAACGAAAGATTTAAATCCTTTTTAAATAAAGTTTTATGACAGGGATTTAAATATAAAACTCCACGGATTTGATCTGGATTTCTTACAAGAAACGTATTCCTCTTATTCTCTTTCTCACTTCCATATAGATCTATGAACAAGATTGCCATTATTTTCGGGACCACTTGAAATACAATGTATATGGCGAAAATGATCCAGAAAGTAGGACCGTAAAAAATTTGTAATTTGAGAGAAAAAATGTGAAATTTACTCATGGATAAGAAATACATATCTGTGACGAATGGCTGTTCAGACGACGGATTCGACATGACCTCGGTGTAAAGGTTAATCCCGGATTAAACATGTATTAGTTAACAAAATCTGAGACATGGCCAATGGGCCAAGATGACATTTTACAGCAGCGATTCTGGTTTTCTTGTGTGTGTGTGTGGTTTCTTTTTTATGTACTTTTCCTACCGGCAAAAACTTATCTTGCATATTCTTATACTTTTACTGGATCACTCTAACCTACACTGTAAATAGTCATACGTCAGCCGAGGTCTGTCTTGTAGTGGCGCCATTATTTCCATCAAGATTCGAGTCGAAAATGTTCTACAAGGAGGCCTCACAGGGTCCGTATTCACCAACCAATCTAAAGAACGTTCTCTGTCTTATTCTTCAGAATTTTCTAAATGTGAAAGAAACACAACTTCTGATTGGCTAAACCAGATGGTTTAGCCAATCAGAAGTTGTGTTACTTTCACATAAAGAACATCTTGGAGAATAAGACAAAGAATGTTCTTAAGAATGGTTGGTAAATACGAACACGAGCTTGCAGTCTGATTTACTGTATTCTTATGTGCCTGATGACAAAACGTTAGACCCATGCATATTCAACTCTTTACCAAACGACAAAATTTTGGGCTGGCCCAAATTGAAAGCATTTGCAGACGACAAATTATATGTAGTAAAATGATGATTTCTGTTTTTTGATAGAGTAGAAAACATTGTGGGAAAAGGAGAAAATGCTGGTTACCAGCATTTTCTCCTTTTCCCGCATTGTTTTCCAAAGGCTTTTTCCTCAGGGTCATAAAAACTTGGAGTTTGTGTTAAAGGGTTAAAGCATTGTCAGACGACCAATAAAATGAGGTTTCAATGATGGAATTTGTCCGTGAAAGGGTGGAAAACATTGTGGAAAAAGAAAATGCTGATTACCAGCATTCTCTTCTTTTTCCACAATGATTTTAAAATCTTTCTTCTTCGTGTTCGTTAAAACTCCGGACTGTTTTGTGAAGGTTTAACCTTCGAAGGGCGAAATAAATGACACGGACATTTCCAGTTTTCCATCTTAAAGTTCTATTCGCCACAGAAAAAAAAAAATCCCAAAGTATCGGTAAGTGCCTTTGAAATATCAGAATGCACACTCTCTTTAGTCTGATCTTCATCCATACCGCTGCAAAAGCGCATAGAGTCGCGTTTTACAGACATAGGGCAATATTAACTTCTACAAATCTGATCTAATTACTTCTTCAGGGGAACTAGCAACCCATGGGATAAAGGTCACGTGCAAATCAGCGTTAATCCAGTTCAGTCGCTATAATCTTATAAGTACATACATGTCTATGAGCCATGCTCTGTGAAAAGGGAGCTTAATGCATATGCAAACAGTATCGACACAGGTCAGCCTGCGCAGTCCGCGCAGGCAGACCTGGGCCAAAACTTTTTGCTATTGGTCAATTTTCGGCATGTCAAAGGACTATTCTACTTCATGTTTCAGATAGTTTTCGTACAAACCAAACTTTATGGATTCATGGCTATGTGATGACCTGCTTGGTCTTTAAAGCTTCACGGAGATGCATTAAGGCCCCTTTTGCCAGAGCATGGCTTATATCTTTTTTTGCTATAAAGAAAATTTCTTACGACAAAAAGTCGTTTTTCTACACTGTAAGAAATCAGGGGGGGAATGCAGAGAATAGTTATGGTCCGCTTGGTTTGTAGTTTAACGCAATTTTAACAGCCCATGTCATATCTTTGCGATTACCTAAACCGGGTATCGAACTCGCAACCACCAGGCCACGAGTCAGATACGCTAACCACTGAGCTACCCGGGCGTGCGTTTATGGTCCGGCTTTTTACAATCGTCTCCAAACGCCATACTAGTCCAAATGGACTTGTCGCAATAAACATCTTATCCAAATGTTTCTGTGACTGCTAACACTATCGGTTAAAAAACACTGCGACGAAAGGAGCATTGCTACAAGTCCCTGTCTTCTAGGTATGGAGACAGAGGTCTACTTTCTTGGCGCAAGTCCATTTTTGTGGCGGTCATGCGGCCCTCGATTTTGGCTGAACGCTGTCGCAAAATTAATGTAGGATAAATTAAAAAGGCTAAAACGAGAAATTCCTCCATCTCTAAAAAGAGCCATGCTCTGGAAAAGGGGGCTTTTTGCATCTCCGTGATGCATTATACTAAGCAAGTCATCACATAAATAGGGTCCCATAAAATCCATTATTTCTAATAACCGACTGTATCATAAGGTAGACTGGTCCTTTGACATATAAAATATTGACCAATGGCGAAAAGTTTCGACCCAGGTCAGCCTGCGCGGACTGCGCAGGCTGGCCTGGGTCGATACTTTTCGCAGATGCATCAAGCTTTCTTTTCACACAGCAAGGCTCAAAATATTTTTCTTTGAATAACTGTATCTAATGTTCTGCCTTTTTCGAAAGCCTAAATTTGATAGCGAAGGTTTTCAATACATAAGCCATGCTCTGGGAAAAGGGGATGTAATGCACGTCAGTAATGATAGATACCAAGCATGTCATCTCAGCCATAATTATGGATCCATAAAATCAAGTATGTCTGACAACCGACTGAATCATGAGGTAGAATGATCCTTGGACAAGCAGAAAATTTAGAAATATTAAAAGCGTTCGACCCATGTCAGCCTCAACGGAATGAGCAAGCTGACATGAGTCAATTTTTTTTTGCAGATGCATCTAGCCCTCGTTTCACAGAGCATGGCTCATATATAAGCTACGCATGATCTTACATAAGTACATGTTTTTTATTCAAAATGTAATTTATACAGCGCTGCAAAGGCGGAGATTAAGAGTATAAACCCTTTATACTCTGAAATCAGCGTAAACGATTCTTCGGATAGTATAGATCAAGACCAAAGGACGCACAACGGCAGTCTGATCTTTGTTCAACACGGCCTTGCGTATCGAAAAAATCTTGCAGTAGTGGCCTTATGATTGCATTAACTAACGTTTTGTTGATTTAATAGATGCAGCCATTTCGTTTTTGATTTTCAGAACGCTAAGGGGACTTTAAGGTATTTTTGCGGACAGTGCAGATTAAGTTCAGACTGCACAGTACGTGCATCCTGATCTTGGATCTATACCGGCCGATATTTGGTGAAATACCCAACCCAAAATGGCTTTGCTCATGCAGTATTATGTTCTAATTAACTGTCTGGAAAATGCTCGTTTCATTTGTTTCGTAATCCTAAGGTTTCAAAATCTAAGGGTCGAGATTTAATTGATTTTCGCGAAGAAATGGAATTAACAAAAAGCGGATTAAAATATACATTAAGCCCTGATAGGACAGAGCAGACATTTAAATCAATGTATAATATTTAATCTCTCTTTTGAATGTGAACAGATTATGTTGATATAAGTAAGATATAATTTGCTAAAAGAGCAATAATTAAGACTTACTTAAATGTATGAGAACATATACTCGTAAATGTGCTTTGGTGGGCATTTGAACTTGTCAAAAGTACGTCTTCAAAAGTATATTTCAGTTTACTTTGATGTGCATTTTAACCTGTAAAAAGTTCGTTCTTCCAATGCTAGATTTGTGCCTTTTCTTCAAACATTTTGTTTTGTTTCAACAACATTTTAGTTTTATCACGACGGCCAGTGCACCTATCAATACGTCCGTGGGGTCCTTTTCACCCATACCAAAAACAACACGCTAGGCAAACTTCTGCCTATATTTTTTCCGTATATACAAGGTCTAAATAGACATATGACAGAACAAAAGTAGAGCAAACAACCTGTTTAAAACATTTTGAAACGCCCCCACCATACAAACCAGTACTAATACCATATCGTATACAGAAAATGTGAACGTTTTGCGATACCAAACGCTTCGGTCATTGTACCATTTCCGGTACTACGCATGCGCAAAGCGCTGCATCGTTACAAAGTTTTACGTCATCTCCACGCAATGAGGTATACATGACCCGACTATCCTCATTTAGCGATTATCAAATACCTTTTAAACTGTACTTTAAATTCAAAGAATTTCATATTGACCAATTCATCTAAAAGATTTTACATGTGAGAACGATGTAAGCATACTTTATTGAAACAGTTTGTAGATAACATTGATGAAAACATTGTTGGAAAATGAATCAATGCCGGTTACCAGCATGTTTTTTAGACTAGGGAAGCTAGTCTATAGGCATCATGACCGACCTAGAGTCAAAGTAAACAAAAAACCCCACAGTTGCCAAATACTGCCTCACAGAAAATACTTCTTTCTCTTTAAAATCTTAATTCTGTTACATATGACAATTTTCACACACACACAAAAAATAAATCTGTACCACTCCAATTTGAACATGTCATCTTACAAAGTAATAAACTGAACAAGATGCCATTTATAAGGTACAAGATCTTTGCTTATATGTAAATTAAGTGACCTATGGAAAACATAAAATCACTTATTCCTGCACCATTGTAACATTATATGAATGAATCTATTAATAGATATTACTTGTAACTTGTAGCAAATCCCAGCTGTATGAACCCTCTGTGGACAGGGAACCCTTGTCATTCCTTCAGTCATTCATTATTTAGATCATTGTGTACAGTTAAACTGTTATCTTAAACTGTTATTTTAGTCTTGAATATTAACAGTTTACCAAACAATTCCAAGTTTTAACGACACCGGGGAAGAATCCCTTCGAAAACATTGCGGGAAAAGGAAAAAACGCTGGTAACCACCGTTTTCTCCTTGTCCCACATTGTTTTCTGCCCTTTTGGAATCAGGTTTCAACAGTTCAGCCACATTTGATTTATGCTCTTCAAAAGCTTTGAATTTGGACGAGTGTAAAATTTTTCGTTTTGTAAAGAGAGTTAAACAGTTAACTACATCTTGTCACGGCTATTGGATATTTACTAATTGATTGCATGGTGTTAAACGCCGTTTTCAACATTATTTCAGTGATATAGCGGCGGCTAGAGCACCTATCCAGGCTTTCCTGGAGTTTCTTTTATCAGCACTTCCGCCACTGAATGACCTTTTGAGGACAGTGTGGATTAAGTTCAGACTGCACTGAGTGTGCAGTCTGATCTTGGATCTAAACTGTCCAATGAGAGGATATATTTTCTCCAAAATGTAACTTTGAAATAGCAATATTCAGGTGTTTACCATCGGCTTGAAAGTTTCATTTAAGATTTTTAGCATTTTAAGGGTGAAACTTAAACTGGATTATAGTTAACCATTAGCACGCATAGCCTCGGCAGCTCAGTCGGTAGCATACAGGACTTGAGAACAGGAGGTCGTTGGTTCGATCCCATACTCTGCAAATTTCTTTCCGACGATTGATGATCCAGTCCTTGGGACAGGATTAATATCTCTCTCACGTTTCGACGATGTTTATGTGGGAATGCAGCCAGGGGCTTGGAAAGAATATTGTGTGGAGTACTGGTAAAAGAAATAGCTGAAATAATGTTGAAAACAGGGTTAAACACCATACAAACAATCAATCAATCAAATTCGGTAGTCTTTCAGTACTTTCAGTACTTTGATATGTCTCCTTTGTCACGGTCGTTCAAACACGGAATTTATTGGTAAAGGTTTGGGGCTAAAGGTAATAAATGCAGGAGAAAAAGAAATGAATTCTGGGACGTGTATAAGATTGAGACTTTCGATGACTTTTGTTTTCGATAAGCAGAGACCAGAATCAATCTCTGTATTGAGAACTGCCGGCAAACAAAATTAAGACAGCAATTTGGATAAAAACTTTGAAACTTAATTTTGAGAGCATTTCATTCTACAGTACTATCAAACCTAGAGTTTCAAAAGGTAGTCATTCGTCTTCGAAATATCATCTTATATTGAAATTGTAATGTTTCCTATGAGGTACATGATACTAATCTTCTGTGCCTGCATAAAGGAATAGACACAAATTCTTTTTACAAGTTTCCTGCAGTTTCAAAGTGTCATATCTGGTGATCAGACAGATATAAGCTTTGTGTAACGAATTATTCCTGGAGAAATATTATTGAACGAAAAAGATTCTGGCGGTAAATCGAAAGACAACAGAACTTCGACGCATAGAAACGAAATTAATGGACTTACTTACTTGATTTTTTTTTCGACAGAAGCTATATAATCCTTAGCGATCTATCTTATTTCTCTGAAAAAACTTATCCAAGACACAGCCCAACTCAATCGCAGACGGCAACTCCGCTCTAATCTGATTGGCTAATAAGAGGAATTGGACATGCGCACTTCACCCCTGTTTCTATTGTATTCCAATGAGTTAATCCTTCATCTCCATGCAACATAGATTAAAAAGTCATGAACTCTAAAACGTATAACTCTTTACCAGACGACAAAATTTTAGACTTGACCATGTTAGAGGCACTTGCCGACAACAATTTAATTCTGAGTAAAAAATGAGGGTCTGTCTTTCAAAGGAAAAAAGCACTGTGGGAAAAGGAGAAAATGCTGGTTACCAGCATTTTCTCCTTTTCCCACAATGCTTTCAAAAGCCATCACTTTCAGGATAAATCTTGGAATCCTTTGGAAAAGGGATAAATTATAATGGAGCAATGATCGAAACATAATGGGACCCATTTCCATGAATAATAAATCTGCGATAAAACGGTCAACAGACTTCGCGGATTTGTTTGTCTACAGTATTGTCGTAACAATATTAATGTTTGTGGCGAGCTTATGCAAGACTTGATACAAATAAGAAAAACTATTTTATTTGTTCATTCCCTGAACCCTTCTCTTTCATGATAAATTATTGCTCCGTTTCTACCGGTTTTTTATCGAAGACTCGTGCAGATAGAAAACGTAACACGGTATTTTCTTATTCGAATGCCTTTGCCATTTGCCCCTCTTCATTCATCAACGGCCTAAATGTCGTTGGACCCCAAATCTTGTTTAGTTCTGAGACAGCGCTATTCGAACTAAAGGCTCCCAGATTGTATGACTTATGCATATCCTCTAGCGTTGGGGATGGGGGCCCTCGTTTTTTAAAAACTGTTTGGCCCATGTAAATATGTTTCGAAGTATTCATCATAAGCGGTTGTTAGAGAGAAAGAAAATAAATAGAAAGTAAAAAGAAAACCAGAAAGTGTTTCAAACGAACATTTTCTTTTTTTCCTACTCGCCCAATCTCTTTTACAAAGGCAACCGTCAAAATGCCTTGGTAGTTCAAATTGAGATGAATTACTCTGTATATTTTCATTCTGGTACATGTATACATATGAAACTAAAGCATCAATTTGTGGTGGGACAGCGACGTTCGCTTTTGGGCCAAATTTAGTACATCTTACTTCATAGAAGGCCCACGTAGAATTAACTACCGTACCCAAATTCAAACTTAAAGACTTGACCTATGATCGGTCAACACAATTATCTCGAACAATTACTTTTGGAAAGTTTGTTTATCAAAACTATATTGCTTCTCACTGGCCAAAACAAGCCATCCTGTTTTTCAGTAGTTTGCCCAAGTTTCCGGTAGTTTGACATGCATTTTAAATGGGTATTAGATAGTTTCGTCGATTGTGGATTGAAACCCAAGTCTAGCGCTTTTATTTATTTGAGACATGCTCTGCCAAAAGGGGGCTTAATTATATCTCCGTGATGCATTAAAGCAAGCAAATCATCATATAATTATGGATTCATAAAACCCATTTTGTCTGACAAACGACTGAAACATGATGTAGACTTATCCTTGGGCATGTAGAATATTTACCAATAGCAAACAGTTTCGACCCAGGTCAGCCTGCGCGGACTGCGCAGGCTGACCTGGGTCGAAACTTTTTGCAGATGCATAAAGCCCCTTTTACACAGAGCATGGCTCATTGATTTATTTATCATTTCTAGACATGATTTGACTGAAATATTGTCAAAGCGGAGTTTAAGGACAAAATTGAATATTGTGGATCGATACTGTTCTGTAAATAAAGACAAAACGAGGACGACACAGTAATCTTCGATCAGCTCCATCAATAATACATCGCCAACTAATTATCACCATTTAGAAACAGTAGACCTTCTTCATTAAATATGCATGCTTCTCCCTTTGCTTCTTATTTATGTTCTCTAACCCTGACTCTGTATACCCCAACGACTCTTTTATTTCATTCTTAGTCTAATTCTAAATTTAGAGAGTAACGCAACTTCTGATTGGCTAAACCATTTGGTTTTGCCAATCAGAAGTCGTGTAACTTTCAAATATAGAAAATTCTAAAGAATGGTTGGTGCATACGAACCCCAGTGGCACCACAGGCAGTCTCAAGCAATTTTACGGACAGTCTTCCTTAACTCCTTACAAAATGACAAAAATGTAACAAGCATGTGTTTCTCTTTTCCCAGAATGTTTTCGATGGGTCTGTTTCTCAGGGTTATGAAAACACAGAATTGTTGGGCCAATGGTTAGTGCACCTATCTATGCTATTCTGGGGTTTGTTTCTATCTGTACTTCTCACACCATTCTTTTCAAGCCATAAGCTGCTTTCTCACATAAACATTGTTGAAATAGTGTTCAGCGATGAACATTAGAAATGAATCCTGCTGCAATGACTATCATTAGTCTTCGAGAAGAATTTAGCCGAACTGGGGATTCAAACCAGTGACTCCAGGGTCCGTATTCACCAACCATTCTTAAGAATGTTCTTTGTCTTGTTCTTCAGAATTTTCTACATTTGAAAGTAACACAACTCCTGATTGGCTAAACCATTCGGTTTAGCCAATCAGGAGTTGTGTTACTTTCAAATGTAGAAAATCTTGGAGAATAAGACTAAGAATATTCTTAAGAATGGTTGGTGAATACGGACCCAGGTTTTCGAGCATGTTACCTCACCGTTCGAACAACCGGTCTGAAAGAAATGATTAAGGGTTTTTTTTGCCCAAGAACAAGGTAAGTTTGAAAGGATAAGTTTTAAAAATTCAGAAGGTCGGGATAGTTTCAACATTCCGACAATAGTATCGAATTATCTATTTCCATATGAAATAACACAGAGAAAACCCTTTTGAAACTTCCGCTATCGAAATAACACACAGAAAACCCTTTTGAAACTTCCGCCATCAGTTTTATCAATGCAAAATACAAAACATACAACAGCTTCCAATTATTTTTTCATTTGATTTAAAACATGGTATCAATTGGTTGTATGTTTCAATACTATAGTACACGTCATTGTGTTAATGATTTATATGTCTTTGTACCAACTTGTAATGTACAACGTAAGCTGTCGCATTGATATGACTTAAAAAATGTTGAAGGCGGCGTAAAACACCATTCGTTCAATCAATCAGTCAATCAATCGCTGGCTGAAATTGTGAAAATCAAAGATCAGGTCCGTATTCACCAACCATTCTTAAGAACGTTCTTTGTCTTGTTCTCCAGAATTTTCTACATTTAACAGTAACACAACTCCTGATTGGCTAAACCATTTGGTTTAGCCAATCAGGAGTTGTGTTACTTTCAAATGTAGAAAATCTTGGAGAATAAGACTAAGAGTATTCTTAAGAATGGTTGGTGAATACGGACCCAGGGCAGGTATTCACCAATCATTTGTAAGAACGGTCTTGGTCTTATTCTTCAGATTTTTCTAAATTTGAAAGTAAGACCACTTCTGATTGGTTAAACCAATCAGAAATTGTGTTTAATCAAATTTAAGAAATCTCAGAGAATAAGACTAAGAATGTTCGAATAAGACTAAGAATGTCCCTGAATACGAACTCAGCTGGCCGTGGGGAAAGATGTTCCAATTACAAAGTTCTACGCCACGAGTGAAAATATTACCTACGATGTTCACGAGATGAAATAAATTTCGATCTTTCACCGAAAAAAACAAATGTCCTCAAAGTCATCTTCACAATAATTTCCATACTTTTTAAGAGAATTACTTAATTTAAATGCATTTTAACACCTGCGCTGTTTACAGATGGCCGCTACTGGTGCTTCGACGGGGGCAAATGTACATGTATTTGATTAGCCTGAGAAAGTGACATTGAAATGAACACATTCGTGCCATATTATGTCACTTTTCTGTCGAAATCATGATAAATGAAATTTTATCAGGTTTTGACGGCGAACTGACAGGTTCAAAAGTGTATACATACTTTATTTGCCAACTTTCCTTTGCAAACGACAAGGAGTATTTTGTGCGCTGCATTCCACGTATTAGTCATTTCCGATCCACTTGGAGCACATACCTCTTTGACAAGGCCGACCTTTGGGCTGCTAGCATTTCAAACACGTCGTCCCCTACCTGTCATGCTGATTTAGATGGCTTATCATCGTTTTCAAGTGCACGTGTGCATTCGCCCAAAAATGGCTTAAAGGGTGCTATTTAGTTTTTCATGCTGTAAATTGCACCAAAAGTTGCAATTTTCTGTCTTTGAATAACGGGATGGTCGTTCAGCAATCGGTTTTTCCGTCTATTTTTTAAACATCAGATATGACGTCATCATACTGATTAGAATACGAATATTCGTCATCGACGCGTATCATTGATCACGTGACATTCCCACAAGTCTTTGAGAAACTCTGGGGCGGAATCTCAAAATACTTTAAGAGGCCACATAGCCCATTAGGGCATACCACTGAAAATTACTTTTGTCTTTCTTCTGTATCAATGATCTGCTAGCTATCGCCCAACTCAATTCAGTGATACATCACTTTTTTTCACCCTTTCCCAAACAAGCCCTGGTTTTCACGTGTCTGCGGTACAAGTCTTTTGAAAACACTATGGGAAAAGGAGAAATTGCTCGTAACGAGCAATTTCTCCTTTTCCCACAGCGTTTTCTACCCTTTTTGAGAACTTCCTGCCATTTTCATCAAATTTAAAATTGTCGTCTGCAAACTCTTTCAATTTGAACCAGTCCAAAATTTGTCGTTTGGGAAAGGGTTAAGTTTGGAGGAATTGTGAAACTCTGAATAGATGCCTTTGGCAAAAGTGGGTCTAATTCATCTCCGTGATGGATATGCCAAGTTAAGTCGTAATATGATCGTGGATCCACAGAATCCATTTTGTCTAACAACCGACTGAATCATGAGCTGGTCCTTTCACATACAGAAAATTGACCGAGAGCAAAACGTTTCGACCCAGGTCAACCTGCGCGGACTGCGCAGGTTGACCTGAGTCGATACTTTTTGCAGATGCATTGAGACTCCTTTTTACAGTGCACAACTCGCCAAAAGTTTACTGAGGCCAGCGGAGTACAGATTTCTTTGGCAAGACCATGTTTCCACGGGGATGGCTTCTCTCACAATCTCTTCAATTTACGGTTCGACTATCTTTAGGCAATTGCAAAAATATCGTTTAATTAAGCCAGCGTTTGATCGTAAAAATCTTGCTATGTATAGAAGCTGTCAACTAACGAATCTATAACCAAGACTTGCGTAGTCTGATCTTCATCTTCATCGTCCATTAGAATATAAACATTTGGATTGAATCCTTGGAGTTGAAAATAATACATATTTGGGCCATGCTCTATGAAAAGGGGGCTGCAAAAGAAAGTATCGATCCAGGTCAGTCTACGCAGTTTGCGCAGATTTACCTGGGTCGAAACGTTTTGCTATTGGTCAATTTTCTGCATGTCAAAGGGCCAGTGTACCTTATGAATCAGTTGGTTGTAAGACAATATGTATATTATGAATCAAGATTCATGTGATGACTTGCTTGGTAAAATGCATTACGGGGATGCAAGACATCCACTTCTGTCTCATCTTTATAGTATACTTTCTTTGTTTACACTTTTAGCGAGTTTTCTTTTTTTTTCATTGATTGATCGTATGGTGTTTAACGCCGTTTTCAACATTATCTCAATTATATCGCGACGGCCAGTGCACCTAACCATGCTTCCCTGCAGTTTCTTTTACCAGTACTCCGCACAATATTCTTTCCAAGCCACTGGCTGCTTTCAAACATAATCATCGTAGAAACAATAGTCAGCGGTGAGAGAGGAATGAATCATGTCGCGATGACTATCATCAATGCTCGGAAAGAAATTGGCCAAGCCGGGGATCGAAACATCGACCCCCTGTTTTTAAGTTCTGTACGCTACCGACTGAGCTAATGGGGGCTTGGCTTTTTTTTTTTTCATCGAAAGGTAATAATTATGCAGTTTGCAAAAATGCATAGAGCGTGCAAACAAACCAAGAGCAGTCTGTAAATAATCAAAGTTAAATGGTTCATTAATCGAAACAAAAAAATCTGTAAAGTTAGATATAATCGTATGAGCCATGTTCTGTGAAAAGGGGGCTTAATGCATCTGCGAAAAGTATCGACCCAGGTCAGCCTGCGCAGTCGCGCAGGCTGACCTGGGTCGAAACTTTTCGCTATTGATCAATTTTCTGTATGTCTTTTCTGTTCTGTTCTATGTCAAAGACCAGGTTACCGCAAAATTAAGTTGATTGTCAAAAAAGAGTGGCTCTCACGGATCCATAATCATGTGGTTGCTTGATTGGTTTAATGCATCACGGAGATGCATTAACCCCCCTTTTGCAAAAGCATGGCTCAAATATTTTACAGTCTCAAATTCTAAAGGACTTTGTAAAGTAGCTTGCCGTCCAATATTTAACACCTTGTTAAAATACAAAAAAAAAAATCAATGCAATAAGTAGCATACTATTCGAACTGAACATGACAACCGAATAGCTCTAGATCAAATGATATGATTCTTTAAATGTGATAAATTGTTAACCTGCAAAAAACTTTATCCATGCTCCTTCAGAGCCGATCGGCGTCATGTTTGTGAAATAAGGACAAGTTCGATAAAACGGAAAAAAAAAATACATTGAACAGCTGAAGGTTAATCCGGACAAAACGGCGTCGTTAGTTGTCCAAGACAGATAGCTTCTTGTATTTAGAATGTTTTTTTTTTCTTAATCAATTGATATTTGAGGCGCGTTTGGATCCCGCAAGTACATTCACATGTGATATCTTCTGACAAGGTCGAAATCGAGTCTTTGGAGACGAAATATAAAAATTTGCATAAATGAAGAAATCTGTATTTAAAAAGGGTACAAAAAACCATTGTGGGAAAAAAGAGGAACGGCTGGTTACCAGTCTTTCTTGTTTATAAAAGATTTCTTCCTCAGGGTCGTAAACATGAGGAAATGTTTGGCGAAGGGTCAACTGATAAGGCTGTTGAAACAATACTAGTTCAGGTCCTAGACATTGTTTGCATCTGAAAGCCGAGACGACAATGTAAATAAAACAGTTGGATTTATCAGAGAAGCAAAATCGACACCCTTTAGACCCCATAACTCTTTCCTAAATCGACCAAATATTAGATTGACCGAAATTGAAAGAATTTACAGACGACAAAATAGATGTACCTCGAATGATTATTTCTGTCTTTGATCGAGTAGACAACATTATGGGAAAAGGAAAACTGCATTTTCCCCTGTTCCCACAATGTTTTATAAAAGATTTCTTCCGCAGGGTCTTTAAAACTCAGAATTGTATGGTAAAGGAATAAAGTATTGAGCCCGGCTTCCGTTAGATTTTTTACCGGCAGTGTAAACCAAGTCTGACTCGATCTACATTATCCACTGCTTTGTTTTCCGTTGTTTCAACGTTAGTTGAGTCATTTCACTGTGGCCTGTGCAGCTATTCACACTGTTCCTTTTACTAGCGTTTTAAACCCTTTACCAACAATCCCGAGTACTGATGACCCTAAAGAAGAATACTTCTGAGAACATTTTGGGAAAAGGAGAAACTGCTGGTAACCAGCATTTTTATTCTAATTTTCCCAGTGTTTTCCATTCTTTCTAAGGGCATATTTATTCATATTTATATTTACGAATTTGATTTTTCGCCTGCAAATGCTCTCAATTTAGGTTTAGTCGTTTGGTAAGGGGTTTAACAGTATCGACTGCTTTGAAGTGCTTTTCAAACGTAAAAAACATAGTCGAAACAATGTTTAGCGGTACAGAAGAATTAATTCTGTCTCATTGACAATCATCAATCCTCGAAAATAGTTTGGGCGAGCCCGGATTTTAACGTGGTTTATCAATTCCGTTGGCAGTTTTCACCGACAGTTTGATACATGTGAATATATCTAATTTCACTGTGTTGGCTGTAGTTGTTGCTAATCGATTTGTGCGCCGCCATGTTTAAGATCATGTGACTGAAAGTATTTTACAATGGAAATCTCCTTGATACGGACGAGTTTAGATATAGTTACGGAATCGACCGAGTTGTGACGAGTGCGGCAGGCAAGTCCTCTGTATCGAGCCGGGCCTTTACGATACGACTCGGCTTTACCGGCTACGTATCTTCGGGAAGAATCGCTGCCAATAACTCTTTGTGTTCTAAATTAATCATACTCTGTAAAAAAGGGGGTTTAATGTATTTGCGAAAATTAGCGACACAGGTCAGCCTGCGCAGTCGCGCAGGCTGACCTGGGCCGAAACTTTTCGCTATTGATCATTTTTCTGTATGTCCAAGGACCAGTCAACCTCATGATTCAGTCGGTTGTCAGACAACGTGGATTTTATGGATCCCTAATCATGTGATGTCTTGCTTGCGACACTGCATGACGGAGATGCATTAAGCCTCCTTTTCACAGAGCATGTCTCATATATATATATTAACTCGACCTTTTTTGACATCTGAAAAAACAACTCATTAAAACTCAGAGAGATTTCTATCTTTTAGACTTGACTAAACAAGCGGACGGTTTAGATCCAAGATTAGACTTCACGTTCTGTGCAGTCTGATCATGATCTATGCCGTCCGCAAAAGCCTCTATTTTCGCTTGTGTCGCTGAACGGGTTAAATGTTTCTACAAAGTTCAAGCACCGAAATCAAATATATTACGGATATTTGATATTTCAATCAATGCTGTGATATAATACGGCCCGCAACGTGCGAAATGAGACCTTCGGACATTTGCGTAAAGTGTCGTCCCGGATTAGCCTGCGCAGTCCGCGCAGGCTAATCCGAAACGGCACTTTACGACTATATGAGATTTTTTCATACAGTAGACTTTCATGAAA
Source organism: Tridacna gigas (assembly GCA_945859785.2). Classification (NCBI taxonomy): domain Eukaryota; kingdom Metazoa; phylum Mollusca; class Bivalvia; order Cardiida; family Cardiidae; genus Tridacna; species Tridacna gigas. The sequence goes on from OX244038.2 coordinate 54,778,053, forward strand.
CAGAAAATCGCGCACAAAATGGGAAGTGTCGTCTCGGATCAGTCACAAACTGCACAGGCTGATCTGGGACGAAATACTTTTACGCATGCGTCCGAAGGCCCCTTTTCGAGTGTTGCACGTCAATGGGTATAAACGGGTATAGATCAATACGGTGTAATTAAAATTATATAAGGGAATTTTCAAAAGGAGGGTTTTTTTTTAAATGGATATTAAAACGATCGTTTTATTCAGCATTTACCCATTACTGTACAAAACTTGAAAAAAAAAAAACGTGCCAAAAGCTATTTTAACCATTTACAAAACTATGCTGAGTTTTGAAGACCCTGAGGAACAAGACCTCTAAAAACATTGTGTGGGAAAAGGAGAAAATGATTGTAACCAGCATTTTTCTCCTTTTCTGATAATGATTTTAACCTTCCAAAAACCACAATCAAATCATTTGAAACGAATCTAACATGTCGTCTGCAAGTGTTGTCAGTTTCGAAAATTTCCACACTTATATCGTCTGGCACACAATGAGTTACAGTTAACAATCACTCGAGGACCTTTTCCCACAATGTCTTCTACCCTATCATAGTCAAATTACATCATTTGAGCCAATTTTATATTGTCGTCTGCAAAGGCTTTCAATCTGGACAAGTTTAAATCTTCTTGTGCGGTTAATACTTCATTCCTTTAAAGCCTCCTTCCTATTGCCACGGACAGCACATAAGAAAACATTGTGGCAGAAATACCTCGTACCAAACAATTGCTCCTTTTGCAACTTTAACACAGGAAGAAAAATGTCTAGACCCATGGACGAGTAGAACGCCGAAGTAGCATGGCTGATGTGCTACATTGGAAAGAGGGTGACAAATAATAATAAGAAGAAGAACAACAAGAACGAAGAGCAGAAAGAAAAGGAAGAACAAGAACAAGAACGAGGATGGGGAAGAAAAGGAAGAAGAAGAACAACAACAACAACATGAGGAAGAGGAAGAACAACAACAACAACAAAAACAACAACAACATGGTGAGGAAGAAGAACAGGAAGAACAAGAACAAGAACAATAAGAAGAATAACAACACAAAGAAGAATAACAACAACAACAACATGAAGAAGAAGAAGAAGAAGAAGAAGAAGAAGAAGAAGAAGAAGAAGAAGAAGAAGAAGAAGAAGAACAACAACAACAACAACAACAACAACAACAACAACAACAACAACGATAACAGCAACAACATGAAGAAGAAGAAGAAGAAGAACAACAACAACAACAACGACAACAGCAACAACATGAAGAAGAAGAAGAAGAGCATGAACAAGAAATCAGACGTTACAATAGAACAGAAAGAAGATCCTACAGAACAAGCGATAGCTATAAATGTGTATTGATTGAATAAGCTTAGAGTGGACCTGGACATAATAAAATAAGACATAAAAACCTGTAGATTGATTTGTAAATGTATCTAATGATTTTCATGATTAAATTATCTTGGCGATAAGATCGTGGATTAATTAGATAGTGTGAGATTACGGAACTCTTTACCAAACGACAAAATTTGAGTCTTATCGATATTCAAAGCGTTTGCAGACAAGAGATGAATTGTAGCTCAAACTGTGGATATTGCCTTTAAAGGGTAGAAAACATTCTGGGAAAAGGAGAAAAGGCTGGTAACCAGCATTTCAATGCTTTCTTCCTCAAAGTCGTTAGAATTTGGGATTTTGTGGTAAAGGATGTGTTTGGCTGTAGTGTACCATCAGGTAGCGGGCGGTGCACATTTAAGATCAGACTGCACGTTCTTTGCAGCCTGATCTTCATCTGCGTCGTCCACAAACATTATCTTAATCGCCACATTGAAAGTAAAATGGTAAACTATGTCAGAATGCGAACCATGCTACCTGGGTTTGTTTGTATAATTTCGAAAACCTTAGTCCGTTTACTCAGCAGTCTAGGCTAATCCGTCGATATAAAAACATTTTTCTATAATCTTGCAGAAGACCGATTTTGAAAAAAAAAAAATGTGGAAAAAGGAGCAACTGTTTGTCACAAGCAAATTGCTATTATTTTCCACATTGTTTTCCATATCATTCAAAGAGACACATTATCTTTTTCTTCACATGGGCCGTACTCTGTGAATGCATCTGCGAAAAGTATCGACCCAGGTCAGCCTGCGCATTTCGCGCAGGCTGACCTGGACCGAAACTTTTCGCTATTGGTCAATTTTCTGTATGTCCAAGGACCAATGTACCCCATGATTAAGTCGGTTGTTTAAAAAAAAAATGGCTAAATGGATCCATAATCATGTGATGCTTGATGGGTATAACGCATCACAGAGATGCATTAATCCCCGTTTTGCCAGAGAGTGGTTCATATAATTTTTTGAAACCCTTTTAGCGCCCAATATACACATAGTAAAATTAGTGTTGCACCCCCTGTGTTTTTTACCGGGTTTGATTTTCTGACGTGAATGAGATAAAATTGGGTCGAAATTAGAATTCGGCTGCTGCATACACCAACAGACTCGTCTTTTGCCCATAAAATGAACTGAACTGAGGTATCTCTTGACCTCATGGTAAGTGGGAATCTTTTGCCTAGATGTTGCTTTCAAATTTAAGAAAAACGAGAAGCGTTTAAGTTTGGTTAAAACAGGGAATTTAATGTCGAAACAAAACTTACGACAGGTTGAAAGTGACCTGCAGAGAATGGACACACAGAATCAGGCAATATTGCGTACTTCCGCCGGGGGCATGCAAAACAGCTTGCAGTCTTTGTCTCACACCTCTCACGAGAGGTTGGAACAGCTCGATCAGTAGCTGCTGCCATGAGGTTAAGGGATACCTCAGTTCATTCCATTTCAGAGTCAACAGACTTGTTTGTTCTTGTATACAGCAGCCAGATTCTAATTTCCAACCCATTTCATATTCACGCCAGAAAATTAAACACGTTAAAAACACAGGGGGTGCAACACTAGTTTTACTATGTATATTAACTCGATCTCTTTCAGCGGCTGAAAATAGCCTACAATGCAATGATCTTCAGAAATACTTTTATTATCTTATATAACTTGCTGAACAATCGATAGGTATTAATCCCTCCGATCTTGACCTATGCCGCACGCTGTTTTCGCCTACCCTACAGGGTTTACATTTTAACTGCTAAGTGAATTAAAATTTCGAAAAAAAAAAACCTGTTAAATTTTACCGCATTGGACAGTGTATATCTAGGATCAGACTGCACGTTCTGTGCAGTCTGATCTTAGATATACACTGTCCGCAAAAGCGCATTGTGCCATTCTTAGCAGCCTGAGGGTGCTTACAGCTGAGTGTATAAAAATGGGTTAAATGTAAAAGTGAAAACTTTGCCGGGGTTGATTATTTCCAATACCTGATATACGACACCTATTGTGACCGTACTTTTCATTGAATTTTTTTATTTATTGAAAACCTTTTTTTTTTTATTAACAACGGAACAATAATGTTTCGAATGTATATTTCTTTGTTTAAACATAATATATATACGCCACTTTCGAGTGTATTGTAGACTGAACTTTATTCGATTCAACGGCACGTCGTAACCAAGACAAAACAAACGCGTCACCTTTGTGGTCGATAGAGGTTGATACCGTAGGAGAGCTGTGTCGTTTTTCTGCTCGGCCCAATATTCTTTCCGAGCTTTGACGATGGTCATTGCTACAGGATTCATTTCTCTTCCATCTAAGAACATTGTTACGGCGGTGTTTATGTAGGAAAGCAGCCAGTGGGTTTGGAAGAATTTTATGTGAAATACTAATAGGTAATTTCCAGAAAGTATGGATAGTTGCACTGGCCGCGGCTGTAACAGAAATGGTGTTGAAAACGGCGTAAAAACACCGAACAAACAAACTCAATAAATTCGATATTATTTTATGAATAAGAGAAAACAAAAGGGCTTCTAAGCGTGCAGTCTGATCCAAATCTAGGCCGCCCGCAAAAAAAAAATGCTTTATGTCGCCATGGTGGTGAAATATTTACCCTTTACCAAACAATCCCGAGTTTTAACGACCCTGAAGAAGAAAGCTTTGAAAACATTTTGGGAAAATGAGAAAATGCTGGTAACCAGTATTTTCTCCTTTACCCAAAAAGTTTTCTACCCTTTCAAAGACAAATCCCATCTTTTGAGCCATATCCACCTAACTTTCTTCAAATGCTTTCAAAATGGACAGGTCTAAACTTTTGTTGTGCGGTGTGGTAAATGGTTAGGTAAAAACCAGACTCTTCTTTCCTCTTTTTGGACTTGGACCTCTGTCAATTTGCTATTGTTGCTGTCGGTTGCGTATATCTTCCATTAAAAGTAAACCATAACCCTTTCGTAATCACATAATCCCTTGTTTAACGACCCTGACAGAGACGCTTTTTAGAAACATTATGGAAAAAGAAGAAAATGTAGGAAAGCAGTATTTCCTTCTTTACCCGCAATGTTTTCTGTCCCATCAAAGACAAATTTCATCATTTGAGTCACATTTAATAAATTTTGTCGTCTGCCAATGCTTTCAATTTGGGCAGGTCTAAAATTGTGTTGCTTTGTAAAGAGTTAAAAGTAAAAAGGAACCATAAACAACGATAAAAACCAGAACAGGGGTTAAAACTGACAGAAATAAAATCTATTCCTCGAGAATTGTCCTATCACAATGTTTTCAAATATCGTAAGCTACAGGACGCAAAAAAAAAACAAAACTATCGTCAACAGGAGGTAACGCGTAAATCTCGTGATAAGTGATCACACAATATTTCTGCAATCGTAATTCACTTTCACTCCTTATCTGAAAGTTTAATGGCATTTAAATGGTGTTTGGTTGTTATTAAGTGAAAATACGGTACATGTGTGCTGTAAATCTGTCGACTTTTAACAGTAAATAGCAGTTGCAAAAATTTGGTTTGTCTAAATTCGTCGATCGATGATAGACCAACATATTTCAATTTAAAAACAAATTTAGTTTTTTTTGTTTTTTTTAATTGATTGATTGATGGATGGATGGATGGATGGATCGATCGATCGATGGATGGATCGATCGATGGATGGATGGATGGATCGATCGATCGACTGATTGACGTTTTACGCTATTTTCAACATTATTTTATACCACGGTGACAGCTGAGGCATTTGTTTACGCCTTGAGTTTCACTAGTTTAAGGCCGGGCTAAGAAACAGCTTCCCCATGGAAAAAAAAGTGGACAAAAACCCATCGTCGCTATGAGGTTCAAACCCAGAGCCACCGATTACGAATTCTACACCTTTTTCACCGATTTCACCTAGAACTAAGACGGGTTCTTTAACCCTTTCCCAAACAAGCCCTGGTTTTCACGTGTCTGCACTATAAGTCTTTTGAAAACACTGTGGGAAAAGGAGAAATTGCTCGTAACGAGCAATTTCTCCTTTTCCCACAGTGTTTTCTATCCTTTTTGACACCTTTCTGCCATTTTCATCAAATTTAAAATTGTCGTCTGCAAACTCTTTCATTCTGGACCAGTCCAAAATTTGTCGTTTGGGAAAGGGTTAAAGCAAAAGAAAATCCCCAAAGATTAGTTTACAGCCTCTGTATAAGGGGGTATATAGATATAAACTACTGAGCCATACTTTCGAAAAAGGGGTTCATATGTAACTCCGTGTAAAATTATACCTATAGCAAATACACTAAACAAAACTTCTAAACGGCCATTTTTAAGCTGGAATTCTCCGTAGACCGTTTTTGGCATACGCTGTCCAGAAAAGAGACAGTTCATTTGGTTTGATTTTTCGGAGAATAATTGACCAGTGTAAAAGCATACCTCGGCTTAAGTCTAAAAATATTTTTTTTGACTTGTACTTTTGAAAAATACTTATTCAACATTCATTCACTCAGCATTGAAAATTGAAAAATAATTTTTTTAAAAACCTTCTATCCGTTTATATTTTTGTGCAGAAAATAATTTTCATGTTTTTTCTCATTGCTGACAAAATTTGAGTAATTTATGGTTCTCCTTTTAACCTGTTTTGGCTGAAGGACACCACGCATGCGCAAAACATGTGTTTTCCCTTTTTTGAAAAGAAGATGCCTTCCGTTGGTAAAATCGAGAATCTTTTCATTACAATACTATGGCTAACGTCCAGATATACGTTACAATTTGTTTTTATTTAACCCTCTCAGCGCCATAGGCGAAAATAGGGACTTTTGCGGAAGGCATAGATCAAGATCAGACTGCACAGAACGTGCAGTCTGATCTTTGATCTATGCCCTCCGGTGGTTTTGTCAAGCCTATATGATAAAAATCTTTCGGAGACTCAGTGGATTGTATTAACAGCCATCAAAAGAGGCCGAATTAGTTTATTTGGCGCCGAAAGAGTTAACGGTCCATTACTGGGTAAAATTTACAGGAGAAACGAAAGTAGCCGGTTAGAAGTTTTGCTGAGTGCAGTAACATAACTATGGATCCGTATAAAGTTCCGAGGGGTGAATACGAAACTATTCCATCTGCGTTTCGAAAAATTTTACAGGAGAGGGGAAAAACGCTTCTCATTTCTGTGAAAAGAATGGTTAGATCATCCTGTTTAGATATGTTGTGTTGAGCTGAGAGCATGAATTCAGCACAACATAATTAAACAAGACGATCTAACAACGCTTTTCACGGAAAAGAGTTTTTTTCCCCTCCCCTGTAATAGTTTCCAAAATGCAGATGGAATAGTTTCGCATTCACCCCTCGAAACGTTTTGTCAAACAACCAAATGGATCATGTTTCAACCGTATACCCAGTAATCCCGTATTTCCTCGACACACAGAAAAAAGGCTTTAGAAAGCATTGTGGGAAAAGCACAGAATGGCGGTTTCTTCTCTTCAGAACCAAATTCCACATTCAGGAACATTTAACCCTTTGGCTGCTAAGAGCGATCCACTGACCTTTTGCGGACAGTGTAGATCAAGATCAGACTGCACAAAACGTGCAGTCTGATCTTGGATCTACACTGTCAGATAAGGGAATATTTTCGACCAAAAGATCAATTTGAAATAGCATCATTCGGGCTTTTTACTATCGGCTTAAAAGATCAATAGCATTATTCGTTTTTTTTACTATCGGCTTAAAAGGTTCGTTTTAACATATTTAGGAGGATAAGGGTTAACTTATTGTCTGCAAATGATTTCAATATCCAATAGATGAGGCTAAGGGTTTTTTTAGTCTAGCAAAGAGTTAAAAGAAGCAAAAAAACAAAAATCTCGATGATTGTTTTACAACCCATCGAATGAGAGGGTTTTAAGGTGTAAACTACTTATATATTTGAGCCATGCTCTGGCAAAAGGGGGCTTAATGCATCTCCGTGATGTGTGATACTAATCAAGCCGTCAGATACTTATGGATCCATAATAGCCACTTTTTTCTTTTCTTTTTTTTAACAACCGACTTAATCATGAAGTAGAATGGCCCTTTCAGATGCAGAAAATTGACCAATAGCGAAAAGTTTCGGTCCAGGTCGGCCTGCGCGGACTGCGCAGGCTGACCTGGATCGATACTTTTAGCAGATGCATCAGGCCCCCTTTTCACAGAGCATGGCTCTTTTGTTTTAATCGAGATTATTCAACGCTTTATAGATAGTTCCTACTTCGAGATCGATAAACTGTCGACTTTCGTCATAAACGATGTTTCGACGACCTTTACGTCGGAAAGCAGCCAGTGGTCGTCTGTCTCAATTTACCGACATTCGCCTTCAAACATTGTTTCTTAATCTTAGCCTTGGTTAAGGACTGGCTTTGATAGTAAACGATTTTTACCCCGTCATAGAAATATCGCTGCACTGGGCAAGTTTAAATATATTCAAAAAACTAACTATATCGAAAAATATAAACTAGTACTCGTACTGTATAACCTTTTACCGCACAATGCAGCCTTTTAACGACCCTGGGCGAGACGCCTTTTGAAAACATTGTGGGAAAAGGAGAAAATGCTGGTAACCAGCATTTTCTCCTTTTCCCACAATGTTTTCTGCTTATTCAAAGACAAATCTTACCGTGTAAGCCATACGAAATTCGTCGTCTGCAAAATGCTTTCAATTTGGGCAAGTCTAAAATTTTATCGTTTGGTATGAAGTATAATAGTGTTTGCATGCCTTATCAATATGGACAGCATGCAACACGCATTTTGTAAAATTCAATCAGTCGTGTACCTTTTCACCTGATCTTATTTATTTCCATCTGATTTAATTTCTTTGGTGCAAAATGTAATTTAAATCTGCTCCCCCCCCCCCCCCCCCCCCCCACAAAAAAACCATGTTTAAACGATTCTAGGGGCAAGTAGATTTTTTGCAAACATTGTGTGAAAAAGTGCACTCTTCTTTTCTTGTTTTGTACTGCATAATTTTAACCAGTACTGTAGATGTGAACCCAGTGCGAAACACTCAATACAAACAAGAGTTACTGGCTTACGTCTAAAGTAGATATGGGCTCTGTTGTATGACGTCAAGGTTACCAAGCCCCGGTTTGGTGAACCGGAAAATAAAGTTTCTTACCGTTACGAATCGGGTGCCAGCCTTTGGGGTTCGGGGAGGGACGAGGACGAACCATGACGAACCGGAATGAACCGGCTTACAGTCCTGATTGTAAAAATGGGGGTTTACAAAAAGCGAGTTTAATGTCTCTACAAAAATGGGAGTGAAAAAGACGGTTTAATGCGTCTGCAAAAAGTATCGCCACAGGTCAGCCTGCGCAGTCCGCGCAGGCTAACCTGTGTCGAAACCTTTTGCTTTGGTAAATTTTCCGCATGTCAAAGGACCGTTCGAAGACTATGTGATGACTGGGTAGTATAATGCATTACAGAGGTGTATTAAACCCCCTTTTTCTTAGAGCATGGGTCATATTACACATATGAAAAGGGTTAGATATGCGATGTGTATTCGAGTTTGTGAGTTTGGCATAGGCATTTATATATTTTTTTTGTATTTCGACTCGTTCAATTTATTCAAACTCACTGTCCATATATGATTACATATTTCACACGTCTTGCTGGTATCTTGCTAAATTATTCGTGCATTAGTTATGTTATTCATTCTCAACATGTTGCGTTAGTTTTTCATATCTTTTTATTTTCTTTCATGGCATAGTTCACCTTTCCTTCTGTCTAGATTTCTTTTTAATCCAAACCGAATCCTCGGCAAAATCTGCAGATACATGTACCCTCAGGGGCGAATCCAGGATTTTTTTTCTTTTTTTTTGGGGGGGGGGGTCCGGATAATAATTACGTAGATATGATGTGTCGGAGCATTTAGTCTGCTATTTTACATGAGTGCTCCCAAAGTACTGTTGCAGAGTGTGCTGTGCTACCGTAACGTAGAGCATTTGTTACATATGGCATGCAACTGGTTTAAACTTTGAACACTATTTTTAAACACATTTGAAGTTGTCAGAACTAGTTCTTGGTGGATTTGAATATGTTTTGGCGCAGATATAAATTCTAATGCTACATTTATAGTTGGTCAAAATTTCAGGCAGACAGGGGAGCGGGGGGTCCGGACCCCTGGAAACCCCCCGCCCCCATCGCCCCCCTCCCCCACTGGATCAAACGATGATCCTTGAATCCCAACCACTATCAAGCTAGTAAATGTGTTTGTAAGCCCTTTTCGTCTGCTTGACGCTTATCGCCGTTTTCAAAATTATTTCAGTTATATGGCGGCGGTTATTGCACCTATCCTATTGTCTTCCTTAAACCTTTACCATACAATCCCGAGTTTTAACGACCTTGAGAAAGAAAGCATTGAAAACATTGTGGGAAAAGGAGAAAATGCTGGTAACCAGCATTTTATCCTTTTTCCACAATGTTTTCTGCTCAATTAAAGGCAAGTTTCATCATTTGAGACACCCTTATTTTGTCGTCTGCATATGCTTTGAATTTGGACAAGTCTAAAATCTTGTCGTTTGGTTTAGAATAAAAGAAATCAATGCACCTACTTATGCTTTCAAGAATTTAGTTAAACAGAACCTCGCGCTCTTTCTAGTCTAAAGATATTCTATTCTTTCTAGGTCATGGGCTGCTTTTCCACATTAACATTGTCGAAACAATGTTTAGCGGAGAGTGAGGAATGGAATAAATCCTATCGCTATGACTAGCATCAATCCTCGGAAAGATTTTCTTTTCGAGATGGGGATTCGAGGCAGTAACCCCTGGGTCATAAGCTACCGCATCGGCATTAAACGATTAAAGTTTTTTTTTTTATATATTTTATCTTAAGAATGTACCTCAGAAAGATCTTGAGGCAAATTTCAAAGTTTGCTCTTTGTAAATATAGGTCACTTTTGAAAGCATTATGGCAAAAGGGATTGCCCAAAACGGGCCATTTCTCCTTTTGCCATTTTTTTTTCTTTTTTCACATGTACTTACCTGTCAAACCATAATTCAAGTAGATGTTCCCTATTTTACAAAGATGTTTTTAAAATGGTCTTATGCAAATTTGATCCAGTCTGTAAAGAATTAAAGGAGCTTAATTTAGAGAGACGTAAGGTAGACCAGTTGTCCATATATTGATAAACTTTACAAAGACTATTGTAAAGTGTAAGCTCATAGATTTTAGACTCGATACTCCATAGGTCATAAATACAACTTATCAGTTTGATACAACGTATGTGTGAACAAATTCACGGATTTTCTGAGGGGGGAAGGGGGCAGACAAAAAAAAAAAAACTGAAGAAAAATAAGTTCATCTGAATTCATTGTATAAACTAGTTATCTTCATTCAGAAACAGAAACACTTTTCGCAGTTTACAATCAGAAATGCTAGAACTATCGGATAAAGAAAATTATAGATCACACTGCACGTTCAATGCATTTCTCTTCTTGATCTCTACTGGCCTAAAAAGCGCACAAAGCCGTGCACACCTGCTCAAGTGTTTCGTTGTTGATTTTGTTGATGTTGATTTTATTTTCCTGTAGGACATTTAGTAGGGAGTCTACCGTATTTGTCATCCTGACATCGCTTTGTGTATTAAAAGAAAAAAAAGGTTATCTTTGGCTTTGAAAGAGTAAATGAAATCCTTCAAACCTTAGCCTGGTAATCCACTTTAATAATGTTGGAAAGTTTTATAATCTGTGTGATATTTTCATGACGCTTTTGGATAGAGAATCTCACAATGGAGCTGTTGATCCCAATTCAGGCCTTCTGTTTTTGTGAATTCTAATCTTGATCTACCCTGCCCTAAAGATAACTGCAAGTTGGCTTTTGCGAGCATAGATTTAGATGAAAAAACTAGTATGACAAGACTTTTTCCATTAAGAATTGGCTATGATAAGTGAGCTGTGCCGTGGCAAAAGGGAGTATAATGAATCGCCGTGATGCATTATACCAAGCAAGTCGTCACGTAATTATTGATCGATAAAATCTATTTTGTCTAACAACCATCTGAATTATGAGGCAGAGTGGTCCTTGGACATATAGAAAATTTACCAAAAGCAAACCTTTTTGCAACAGGTCAACCGAGGTTGACTGTGTAGGCTGACCTAGTTCGATCTCTTTTTGGGATTGTATTAAGGCTCTTTTCACAGAGCATGGCTCAAGTGATTTGTGAAGATGTAACTATTTTACAGAGCTCCAGCTGAACATTTGTTGATTTTGTGTTTGAGAAAACATTTCGTGGTTAGATTCATGCAAAATCCAAAGACCCAGGTAAAAAACAGCATTTGAAAACATTTTTTTTTTTTAATACAGAGAAACTGCTGATAATGCAAGATTTTCTCCTTTTCCCAACTATGTTTTCCGCCACCTCAAAGATCAATCCCATAATTAAAATCATATCTAATTTGTCGTGATGGAGGATGAAATGACAAACGTTATTTAATAATACATAAGCGACCCACGAGTGGTCAAGTAAAAGTAGGTCGATATTCAGGGCTTAACCTGAGTTTTTATCAAGCACGCCTGACATCCAGACATTGTTCGATTACAACTAGTTGTAAAGACACCTTTGTTCGATTTGGACCTGTAGTAAAGACACCCCTCTTATCTCCTTGCCAGACAACTTTTTTTTTATGACTCGCCCATTTTAAAAGCAATTGTAGACGACAAAATTGAATTACATCTGGCTTATGTCACGGAATTTATCATTGAAACAGTAGAAAACATTTGGTTAAAAGGAGAAAATACTGGTAACTAGCATTTTATGCTTTTATCACGTTTTCAAAAATTGTATTCCACACGCTCGTTAAAGCATAGGATCATTTGGATTAGGCGCCCCAGTTTAAGAACATCCATGATTAATTATTTAGAGGTTTACATCATTTGTTCAAAGTTCACTGGCATCAAACAGTGGTATAAGACGACCTTTGACACTTTGTGTAGATTGTTTTGACGATTTCATTTGCCTAGAAACGGGAGGAAAATATATCGGAAATATATCCATGTCTCTCGCAGTCTAGAATATTTACTGTCACCTCCGATCTTTCCTTCGCTCACTCACTCACTCACTCACTCACCCACACACCCACCCATTCCCACTCACTCACTCACTCACCCACCCACCCACTCACCCACCCACTCACTCACTCACTGTCAAAATACTTTCAAAACCGCCCCGTTTTAATTCGTACAGCAACAAATTGGTGGAATTAAAGGCGCCATGACTTGTAATGTGTTATATGAAGAAAGAAGGTCACGATAAACACCCATGCCCCTACAGTCTGATCTTGATCGGCTCTCCTCATTACCAAAGTAATTGTTTAATCCTCTAATTAACGATTTTTTTACCTCATTAACTATGAGAGAGAGGGTATTTGTGGCAAACATTATGAAAAAGCTAGTAACCAGCATTTTCTTCCACCTCTCGCAATGTTTTCTATCCTCTCAAAGACAAAATTTCATCGTTTTCAGGCCACATTTAAGTTGTCGTCTGCAATTACTTTCAGTTTAGACAGTCCAAAATAATTTTGTCGTCTGGAACAGAGTTTTAAAAACTTTACTACATCCAGTCAAAGTTAGGATTATCCAAGCCCAATGTCAATGACTCTGAGACAGGAGGGCTTTAAAGTGACTAGTATTTTCTTCTCTTTTTCCTACAATCTTGTCTAGGGTTCGAACAAAAATCCCATCACTTAAACCTTTCCGAAACGACAAATTTTGGACTGGTCCAAATTCAAAGAGTTTGCAGACGACAATTTTAAATTTGATGAAAATGGCAGAAAGGTCTCAAAAAGGGTAGAAAACACTGTGGGAAAAGGAGAAATTGCTCGTTACGAGCAATTTCTCCTTTTCCCACAGTGTTTTCAAAAGACTTCTACTGCAGACGCGTGAAAACCAGGGCTTGTTTGGGAAAGGGTTAAGCCTAATTTGATTTGTCGTCTGCAAGTGCTTTCAATTTGTACAAGTCTGAAATTCTGCCGTCTGCCAATTAATTCAGCTGTACTGTATCCATTCGAAACCAACTTTAACGCAAACGCTGCTTATACTGTCTTAACCTCTAACCTGCTAAATAAGTGAAATGAAACCTTCAGGTTGTTGGTATAAACCTAAATGTTGATTATCTCTCAGGGGAAACTATCCCCTTATCGGACAATGTAGATCGAAGATCAGACTGCAGGTCGTGTGCAGTCTGATCTTCATCTACATTGTCTGCAAAAAAAATTTTAGTCGCACTTAGTAACGTAACCTGACACCAAATAATCCCGAGTTTTAAGAACCATGGAAAAGAAGGTTTTTTAAAACATTGTGGGAAAGGAGAAAATGCTGGTAACCAGCATTTTCTCCTTTTCTCACAATGCTTTTTTTCTTTTTAAAAGACCAATCAAATCATTTGAGCTATTTTTAATTTAACCTCTGTAGGTGCTTTCAAATTTAGTTTGATAGTAAAATTTCGTCATGTGGTAAATTTAATTCATTAACAAACAACAAAATTTTAGACTTGACCAAATTGAAAGCATTTGCAGACAACAAAATAAAATCTGACTCAAAGGTAGAAAACATTGTGGAAAAGGAGAAAATGCTGGTTACCAGCATTTTCTCCCTTTCCCAAAATGTTTTCGAAAGCCTTTCTCCGCAGGGTCGTTAAAAGTCGTGCATCATTGGTAAAGAGTTAATTCGTTAGATTCTGAAACAAATTTGCAGTAGATGACTGTGTTAATATCCCAATATGCCAAAATACTATTCGATGTGAGCAATTTCTCCTTTTGTCTCAATGTTTTAAAAACAAGGGGCTGATGAAAGACGAGAACCCTTATCTGCAGGTTAGAGGGTGTTTATTCAGCAGACCTAAAATTAACATTATTGCTGGCTTGAAATAAATTCATTCCTGAAAGAAACGATTTTTCTAGTATATAACGAATCAAATTCGATTTAAGTTCGGATTAAAAATTCCAGATTACTCGAAAATAAAAACAAAGTACTTGTAAATGTGTTCACACAGTAGCTGTTAAGCAGTTAAAACAGAGACAACTTGAGCCCCACACTTAATATCTTAATTAAACATTTAGGTGTAAACCGATACTATTCAGGACATTTAAATTCTTCTACACCCTAAGGTCGTATACTGGAGTTTAAAACTCGATTGAAATCAACGATTTAAACATGACAATACTCACATTCTATGTATAGCATCAAAAACACGTCAAATGTAATCAAAATTGTGACCAGAATATTCTAAAAGTATTCAAATATCTTTACTTACAGTTTTAAAACCTCTCCGACTACGCTCCTAACTTCGTCTCTAAGAATATGGCGTCCCGTTGCTAGGCATGAAACAGTAGTCGCGACGGGCTTCCGATTACAAAACGGAAGCGAATGCAATACACAAAGTCTAATTGCGACACTGTTTAATAAGCTGCGAGTATTTCCCGTGGAAGATAAATCGATGGGCTATCTATGAAAAACGATCATTTAAGGATAGATTGAAAAATAATATTCTCTCACGATAATCCACCAATCAGATACTTTAATAAATACACTGCGGGTTACCTCTGTCTTCTAATCTAAAAATACCTATACAAATACCCTGCCTTACCCTTTACAAAACAAATAATTCCCTTTTATACGACTGTATGAAAGACTGCTTTTGTAAACACTACATGAAAAGGAGGAAATACAGATAACCATCATTTCATTCTTTTCCTACAATATTTTCTATTGTGTCATTGTCAAACCCCATGGTTTGTGGGGCATTTATTTTGTCGTCTGCATATACATTTAACATCAACGCGTATGAACCCTCTCAGCGCCATAGGCGAAAACAGGGCCTTTTGCAGACGCCATCGATCAAGATCAGACTGCAAAGAACGTGCAGTCTGATCTTGGATCTATACCGTCCGCACGTTTAGTCAAGCCTATGAAATAAAAACTTTCTTATCAAGAGCAGATTGTACTTTCAGCGGCCGAAAGGTGTCGAGTGAATATATTTGGCGGTGAGAGAGTTAAACTTTATCGTCTGCTAAAGAGCTAACCTTTTACTTAATCCAACAATACACCTCTTTTAACGACTCTGACGTGGAGGGCCTTTGAAAATTTTGAGAGAAAAAAAAAGAGAAAATGCTGAGCATTTTATCTTTTTTCTTTCCACAAAATGTTCTTCCTTTTTGCATACAAACTTCATCATTTGATTAACATTTTGTTTGTCGTCTGCAAATGCTTTTAGCTCTTTACCAAACGACAAAATTTTGGACTCACCAAAACTCAAAGCTGTTGCAGACGACAAAATAAATGTAGTTTAAATGATGATTCTTGTTTTTCATAGGGTAGAAAACCTTGTGGGAAAAGGAGAAAATGCTGGTTACCAGCATTTTCTCCTTTTTCCACAATGTTTTCAAAAGCCTTTTTCCTCAGGGTCGTTACAACTAGGATTTGTGTAATGAGGGTTTAATCGAAATAGCTTAGAAGTTTTGTCTTTAGGTAAGGAATTAAGCCTCTATCACACAATCCCGAGTTTTAACGGCCCATAGAAAGAAAGCGTCTTAAAACATTGCGGGAACAGAAGAAAATGCAGGTGACCATCACTTTGTCTTTTTCCCACAATGTTTTCTACCCTTTCAAAGACAAAAAATATCATTTGAGCTACGCTTAATTTGTCGCCTGCAAATGCGTTCAGTTTGGTCCAAGTTATTAGATATTAATTTCTTTTTCCAATAATGGAAACCATCTAATTTCTTCTTATTATTCCCTCTCTTCACACAATGTTTCAGACACAATAAACCCGAGTCGGCTAAGCGAAACTCGATAGGCCCATGCTTGTGGACAGTGTAGGTGAAAATCAAACTACACAGAATGAATCGTCTTATCTTGGTCCGATACCTTGAGATTTTTTTCTGATAAAAAATAGACTTTCAAATCGTATTATTTGGCTTCAGACTACTGGTTTTTAAAAAATTATATTTTGTCTAACAACCAACTGTATTATGAGACAGAATGGTCCTTGGACATACAGAAAATTTACCAAAATGAAAGATTTTCGCCACAGGTCAGCCTGGGCGGACTGTGTGGGCTGACCTGGTTCGATTCTTTTTTCATTAAATCTACTACTAGAAATTCACAGGCTATAAATGGGGGCGGGGAGATTCGCTGTTGCCTTACACATTGTTCTTGTTTGTCCACTTCAAAGCGTCGTTTATCTTTTTCGTTCTGTACTTCTCAAATTACGGGCAATGAAATTTGCGAAATATCGTTTTACATGTAAGGAAACGGAGCATAACACAACCTTTCCTCTTCGTGACACTAAATTTCAGTTTTTACTCCTTTTCCCATGATGTTTTCGAAAACACATCTGGCTTCATTTACCCACTACTTGCTATCAACACTTTACGCCTTTTCATTTTGAATATTTTTGCAGACAATTAGTCTCACTCTTGTTGTGTATGACTATGTACAACCCGGTACTTGTGAAATAAAATGTTCTGTTACCGCACAATGCCGCCTTTTGACGCCCCTGGGAAAGAAGCCTTTTGAAAACATTGTGGGAAAAGGAGAAAATGCTGAAAACCAGCATTTTCTCCTTTTCCCACTATGTTTTCTACCCTGTCTAAGAAAAGTTGCACCATTTGAGCCACATTGAAATTGTCGTCTGCAAATGCTTTCGGTTTGGACAAGGCTAAAATTTTGTCGTCTGGTAAAGGGTTAAATAATAAGATTTATCGTTTAACTCTTTACCAAACGACGAAATTTTGGACTGGACCAAATTGAAAGCATTTGCAGACAACATATTAAATGTAACTCAAATCATCCGGGTGATTTCTGTCTTTCATAGGTAAGAAAACAATGTGGGAAAAGGAGAAAATGCTGGTTGCCAGCATTTTCTCTTTTTCCCACAATGTTTTCAAAAGCCTTTTCTTTAAGGGTCGTTAAAACTTGGGGTTGTGTGGTAAGGGATAAAAGGGTAGAAAAGCATAGGGGCTAACCTGAGAACTGTTCCTTTCCCCACAATGTTTTTTTTATCCTTCTCTCTTAGGGTCTCAGCAAGGTTTGGTTGTGGGTAAATCGGTTGGGGCCTGCCGGGTAGCTCAGTGGTTAGCGTGTCTAACTCGCGACTTGGTTGTTGCGATTTCGATACCCGACTGATGCAAACTTTCTTTCCGGCAATGTTTAGCCTGTCACCTCTGATTCATGTGGGAAAAGTAGTCAGTGACCTGAAAAAAAAAGTTGTGTCAGTACTCGTGTGAGAAAGTCAGCAAACACAAGCGTAGGTGCACTGACCGCCGTGATATGACCCATGCTGTTACTCCGATACCAACAAACAAACAACGGGTTAACTGATAGCATCTTAACAGGGTAAAGGGTTGCTTAACCTTTTACTGAGTATCTAGAGTTTGGATTCCATCAAATTGAAAGCACTTGCAGACGACAAAAAGGAGTTCAAATGTATGATCGCTATCTTTGATAGGGTAGAAAAAAATGTTGGAGCGCTTTCTCCTTTCTCTACATTGTTTTTCAAAATTCTCCTTCCTCAGGATCTACAAAACTTGGGATTGTGTGGTAAAGGGGTTAAGTAATGTAATACAAAACCAACATGGAGTTATTTCCCTTACACGTGTATCTACAACTACAAGTACCCGTATTATCTCCCTTTATTACAGCCGAGACATTATTCATATATCTCGGGGTGGTTTGACTTTTGACAGGATAGCCGAGCCCCGGTAGCGCAGTCGGTAGCGTACAGGACTTGAGAACAGGGGGTAGCTGGTTCGATCCACGGCTCGGCCAATTTCTTTCCGAGGATTGATGATAGTCATTGCGACAGAATTCATTCCTCTTTCACCACGGACCATTGTTTCGACGATGGTTATGTGTAAAGGAGGAAGTGGCTTGAAAAGAATATCATGCGTAGTACTGGTGAAAGAAACTCGAGAAAAGCATAGATAGGTGCACTGGCTGCCGCGAAATAACTGAAATAACATTGAAAACGGCGTTAAACACCATATAACCAATCAATGACACAGTACAACGATTGGCTTCTGATTTAACCCTTTACCACACATTCCCGACTTTTAACGACCCTGTTAAAGAATCCTTTTGAAAACATTGTGGGAAAAGGAGAAAATGCTGGTAACCAGCATTTTCTCCTTTTCCCACAATGTTTTCTACCCTTCCCAAAACAAATTTTTATTTTTCGTTTATGTTTATTTTGTCGTCTGCAAATGCTTTCAATTTGAACCAGTCTAAAATTTTGTCGTTTGGTAAAGAGTTAACCTTTGAACACCTCAATAAATTAAATGAATGCAACACAAATATTACGATTTCAAAGTTCGTTGTGCAAAAAAGACTGGCGTTTTGTGCAGTCTGATCTTGATCTACACTGCCCGCAAAAGCTTAACCCTTATCTTGCTAAACAAGTGAAATGTAAACTTCAAGCCGATAGTAAAAGCCAAAATTTTTCTCTTTCAAAGGTATTTCAAAGGAAAGACATCTCCTTATCGGACAGTGTAGATCCAAGATCAGACTGCACGTTCTGTGCAGTCTGATCTTCTTGATCTACACTGTCCGCAAAAGGTCCTTGAGTCGCGCGTAGCAGCCAAAGGGTTGATATGATAACGGGACGACAGACAATCCAAAATGTCTTTCTAATTTTACTCAACAAGAGGCTGACGAGTTGTATCCCTTGATACTCAATTGAGAATTTTCGATTCAACCCATGCTCCGCCAAAAGAGGGTTTATAATATATCTCCGTGATGCATTAGACCAAACAAGTCATCACATAATTATGGATCCATAAAATTCATTTTGTCTAACAACCGGCTGAATCCTGAGGCAGAATGGTCCTTGCACTTAAAGAAAATTTACCAAAAGCAAAAAAAGTTTCGATCTTGGTCAGCCTGCCCGGACTGCGCAGGCTGACATGGGTCGGTACTTTTTGTAGATGCATTAAACCCCTTTTTCAAAGAGAATTGCTCATCCGTTTGTTTGGCGATTAACGACGTCGTTTTAAATCATTTCACTTATATTGCAGAGGCAGATGCACCTTTCCATGCTTTCCAGGTGTTTCGTCCATTGGAACTGCGCACAAAAATTCTCCCCAAGCCGCTGGCTGCTCTCCCATATAAACATCGTCGGAGCAATGTTCAGTGGCGAGAGAGGAATGAATCTCGTTGCAATGGCCATCCTCGTTTCTCTGAAAGAATTCAACCCTTTACACACAATCCCGACTTTTTACGAACCCAATTTTTGAAAAAATTGTGAGGAAAGGAGAAAATGCTAGAAACTAGCATTTTCTCCTTTTACCACAATGTTTTCTGTCCTTCCAACTACAAAATTTAATTTTTGAGTCACATTAATTTTGTCGTCTGCAAACGTTTTAACATTGAACACGCTTTCAATTTGTGCCGTTTGGGAAAAGGTAAATTGAGCTGAGTATTGGACAATTGACTCAAAGCCCTGAACATTGCCTACCGATCTACCGGTCTCGGCTGGAAGGTTAGAACAATATTTACAACAGCTAGTGAGTATAATCAGTATGCTGATGAGTGTGGCTCCCGGTGGTGGTGTTTTGACCAACAATTTCCAGGCCCCATGGCTCAGTCGGTAGCGTACAGGACTTGAGAACAGGAGGTCGCTGGTTCGATCCCCGGCTTGGCCAATTTCTTTCAGAGGAATGATGATAGTCATTGCGACAGGATTCATTCCTCTCTCACCGCTGACCATTGTTTCGACGATGGTTATGTGGGAAAGCAGCCAGTGGCTTGGAAAGAATATTGTGCGGAGTACTGGTAAAAGAAACTCCAGGAAAGCATGGATAGGTGCACTGGCCGCCGCGATATAACTGAAATAACATTGAAAACGGCGTTAAACACCATATAATCAATCAATGACACAGTATAACGATTGGCTTCTGTTTTAACCCTTTACCACACAATCTCGACTTTTAACGACCCTGTTAAAGAATCCTTTTGAAAACATTGTGGGAAAAGGAGAAAATGCTGGTAACCAGCATTTTCTCCTTTTCCCACAATGTTTTCTACCCTTCCCAAAACAAATTTTTATTTTTCGTTTATGTTTATTTTGTCGTCTGCAAATGCTTTCAATTTGAACCAGTCTAAAATTTTGTCGTTTGGTAAAGAGTTAACCTTTGAACACCTCAATAAATTAAATGAATGCAACACAAATATTACGATTTCAAAGTTCGTTGTGCAAAAAAGACTGGCGTTTTGTGCAGTCTGATCTTAATCTACACTGCCCGCAAAAGCGTATTGATTCTCGCTTAATAAGTCTAAAGGTTAACCCTTTCCCAAACAAGCCCTGGTTTTCACGTGTTTGCAGTACAAGTCTTTTGAAAACACTGTGGGAAAAGGAGAAATTGCTCTTTACGAGCAATTTCTCCTTTTCCCACAGTGTTTTCTACCCTTTTGGAGAACTTTCTGTCATTTTCATCACATTTAAAATTGTCGTCTGCAAACTCTTTCAGTTTGGACCAGTCCAAAATTTGTTGTTTGGGAAAGGGTTAATCCTTCTCCCGCTAAACAAGTGAAATGAAAACTTCAAGCCGATAGTAAAAACCAGAATTTTTCTCTTTAAAAGGTACTTCAAAAGAAAGATATCTCCTTATCGGACAGTGTAGATCTAAGATCAGACTGCACGTTCTGTGCAGTCTGATCTTCTTGATCTACACTGTCCGCAAAAGGTCCTTGAGTCGCGCGTAGCAGCCAAAGGGTTGATATGACAACGGGACGACAGACAACCCAAAATGACTTTCTAATTTTACTCAACAAGAGGCTGACGAGTTGTATCCCTTGATACTCAGTTTAGAATTTTCGATTCAACCCATGCTCCGCCAAAAGAGGGTTTATGGTGCATCTCCGTTATACATTAGACCAAACAAGTCATCACATAATTATGGATCCATAAAATCCATTTTGTCTAACAACCGGCTGAATCCTGAGGCAGAATGGTCCTTGGACTTAAAGAAAATTTACCAAAAGCAAAAAAAGTTTCGATCTTGGTCAGCCTGCCCTGACTGCGCAGGCTGACATGGGTCGTTACTTTTAGTAGATGCATTAAACCCCTTTTTCAAAGAGAATTGCTCATCCGTTTGTTTGGCGATTAACGACGTCGTTTTAAATCATTTCACTTATATTGCAGCGGCAGATACACCTTTCCATGCTTTCCAGGTGTTTCGTTAATTGGAACTGCGCACAAAAATTCTCCCCAAGCCGCTGGCTGCTCTCCCATATAAACATCGTCGGAGCAATGTTCAGTGGCGAGAGAGGAATGAATCCCGTTGCAACGGCCATCCTCGTTTCTCTGAAAGAATTCAACCCTTTACACACAAGCCCGACTTTTTACGAACCTGAGGACGAAGGCTTTTGAAAAATTTGTTGGGACAGGAGAAAATGCTAGTAACTAGCATTTTCTCCTTTTACCACAATGTTTTCTGTCCTTCCAACAACAATATTTAATTTTTGATTCACATTTATTTTGTCGTCTACAAACGCTTTCACAGTGGACACGATTTCAATTTGTGCTGTTTGGTAAAAAGTTAATTCACCTGGGTATTGGACAAATGACTCGAAGCCCTGAGAAAGTCAAGTCAGTTCTGGTGTGAGAAAGCCAGTAAACACATGGGTGCGTCACTGACAGCCATGATATGACCTGGGCTGTTAAAATGGCGTTTAACTCCAATACAAACAAAAAGTTCATGCCTCTCTCACGACTGCACAATGCCATGTTAGGCTTTACTTTATTGGCGAAAAAGCAGTCAGTGGCAAGTGTCGTTCGTGGCACTAGTTCAAGAAACATGAGGACTCCATGAATATGCGCACTGACCGCTTTAATAAAACTGAAATACTGTAATACATATTAATTTATATAATTTTCATTCATCGATTCTGGGTCAACAAAAGTGATTTCATCGCCAAGTATATATGCTGAACTTATGTCGAAGGCCAAAAAAGAAATTTCCGATTTCTATATATATATATTTCAATGTAATGAAACGAAATCAACATGTCCAATGCCCTACATATGTTCGGTCGAACGGTTATGTGTCAAATAAAACCAGTTATAACTAAACTGTACGAATTACACATACGAGGAAACTTTAAACTCGATTTTGTAGTGTATGTATAGTCTGTGTTTATAAAAAAAAAAAAAACCCTTTCAGTCTGATTTTATAGACTTTGTTGTCAATAAGAAAAAGAACTTGAAAAAAAAAAATTATAAAGTTTTCTTTCTTTTTGATATGCCTAGAATTCCAACAAGTTTACGTGAACGTGCCATTAGAATGCTTAATGCTGGGCGACGAATGAGGTTGCTAGGATTGTTGGCAGTTCTAGCCGTTCTATTCGATGCCTTAGGCAACGTTTCCAAGCAACAGGGCGCACGGGAGATTTACCACGTAGTGGAAGTCCGTACGTCACGACGCCTGGTCAAGACCGCTATATCATGAACATACACCTACGCAATCGTTTTCAAACTGCCACTGCCACTGCTACTAACACCACTGGTGTTAACATAACAACCGAATATCTGCCCAAACTGTACGCAATCGTCTGCGCGGTCGTCCTTACGTTGGCTGTGGATTGACTCGATGTCACCGTGTAAATCGTGTTTATTGGGCACGTACACACCATCGCTGGATAAGGCAACAATGGAATAGCGTTCTTTTCTCCGACGAGTCGAGATTTTCCATTCATCGAAGTGATGGCAGGGTTCGTGTATACCGTAGAAAAAATGAAAGTTATGCCGATTGTTTGTGTACTTGAACGGGATCGTTTTGGGGGCGCAGGTTCCGTCTTAGTCTGGGCAGGCACTGCGCATGCTTATCGCACACCTCTTGTCGTGATCGATGGGAATTTGAATGCCCAACGCTACCGAGACAAGTTGGCTTCTTTAAAAAAGAAGCCAGGAGAGGTCGGCATCAATGTTTTCAAATAGTTTATTGGCTTTTGATTTCAATATATTTTGGTAAATGTAAACAAACAAGTTAGGAATTAAATGAATGAGAAAAAACGTCTTTTTTTTTTCAATTTTGCTGGTGTAAAGGCACAAAAAAGTACATGTTCCACATTGTTAAAATATTCTAGGAATTGTGGGCCATATGCTATAAATATGCTCAGAAATGCATATTTTTTCAAAATTCAAGGACACAAAAGTGAAGATGATGACCCATTTGGCTCATTTTCAAAAGGAACAAACCTCTAATGAATGTTTGTAATGTGTGCTCAGATAAGCCAAAATATTTTTGGAAAGGAGAAATCGTTCAATTAAAATTTGCTACAATATTCTAATTCCACTGAATAGGCAAGAATCTTACCTGATGACAATAAATAAAGGTGTTCATAAGTTGATTTTCGCGGGATTCTCGCAATCCCGCATAATAGAGGCAACTCTGTGTGTTATTTCATCAAATCTATATCATTATAAATCTATAGAATTTTTGTATAAAACTGAGAAAAATGCTAGAGTCTAGTCAGTTTTGAAAAATAGAACTTGAAAACATACTGATCAACCTATTTATATCTATTTGTGGGATACAAGTTCTCCAGAAAACTCATGCTTTCGAGATTAGGGTACGAGTTCTCCAGGGTACGAATTCTCAAGATAGTATCAAGTCACGTGATCTTTTCCTGCGGTGTTCTTTCTCTATTTTTAACGAAATTTTTTTCTCCTTGCTTAGATTTATTTGTTTAATGAAAAATTGCAATTATTGGAGAGATCATTTACAATCAATATAGTATAATAAATCTTTTTTGAAATCCGTCATATTAAAAAAAAAGTTTATTTCCTATTTCACTTTTTTGATTTCGGTTTGTTTATAAAACCATGACGAAATAGACTGTGTATCAGTACAATTTCGCAAAAACAAATGGATTTAGACAGCGATTTCTGTGGCAGTCTGCCTTTGAAACTCACCACGGTTGGAGAGGTCTGATGACCTCTCCAATGAGATTTTTCGAGGCACGTCAGCCCACTGTTTCTACATGCCACAAGCCATAGTACAGCTGGAGATACTGTGAATTTCCTCAGGACCAATAATATTGCATTGATTAATGATTTGCCCGCCAAAAGTCCAGATCTGAATCCCATCGAACACCTGTGGGATAACTTGTACCAGCGTGTTAGACGTCGCCCTATTCCACCGTCGTACATCAATGAACTAACACAAGCCTTGATCCAGGAGTGGAATAACATTCCACAGGCAGAAATCAACACACTTGTCGGTTCTATGCGCCAACGATGCCAGGCAGTACTCGATGCTCAAGGTGGCCATACCCGGTATTACTGTGTGATTTTGGTCTACGACCCCTACATTTAATCAACCATTTCATCAGTTTTCCGTGAACGTAGTCTACCTTATAACACAATCGGTTGTCAAACAAAATGTTTTTTTTTTTTTTTTTTTTTTTTTTTTTTTATGGATCCATGATTATGTGATGTCTTGTTCGGTATAAGGGATCACGGAAATGTATTAAGCCCCCTTTTTTCCAGAGCATGACTCATATACAATCCACTGAAAACTGGGAAAGGTTTCGATCTTACAGGCTCAAGACTAAACTGGCAAGCGAACGGTAAAGATGCAAGATCAGACTTCAGGGTTTGTGCAGTATGATCTTGACCTATGCCATCCGTAAAAGCCACCGTTGTCGCCTACGACGCTGAAAGGATTGAATTTGTTTGTCCTTCACTAAAAAAAATCATAATTAATCTGTCTTTGCGCTATGAATTAATACGGTAAATTTCTTTAAATGTTATCTATCTCGAACTTGCGTGGCAATACATTGAAAATGTGTAGTTTATTTCTCAGCCCTGTTAGAAATGAGCCAAGGTCTGTGAAATGGTGGCTTAATGCATCTGCGAAAAGTATCGACCCATGTCAGTCTGCACAGTCCGTGCAGGCTGACCTGTGTCGGAACTCTTTGCTCTTGGTAAATTTTCTCAATGCCTAGGGACCATTCTGTCTCATAGTTCAGTTGGTTGTTAGACAAATTTGGTTTTATGGATCCATGATCATGTGATGACTCGCTTGGTATAATGCATCACGGAAATGCATTAAACCCCCTTTTGCCAGATTGCCGCTCAAATGAATATATATATATATACTGTAATCGGGATAAAATCTTTGTTCTGTTCTGTTCTTTTCTATTTTCTACCACAGTTACGAACACCGACGTTAACGAGAACTAACACTGCCCTAACATTACAGGTGTTGAAAGACAACGTTTCATAAGAGACAATAATCACTGATGTAAATTGTATTAATGATGTTACTGAATATTTAATGAAACCTAAATAAATACAGGTCGCGCAATAATTCCCTGAGGCGGATTGTGTCTGTTAGCTTGCACAAAACGTGCGCTCTGATCCTTGATCTACAATGTCTGCTTGGATGATAAATTTTGTACAAAAGCAAACTTGAAATCTCGCTTATTTCGGTCCTTTTTCTTGACTTAAAAAGTGTGTTGGGTTTATTCGGCGCTAGAAGGGTTAATGCATTGCTGAACTTTCAATCTAACACTACAAAAAATAAAAGTAAAGAAAAAAGCCTTTCGAAAGGCAAACAGTAATTAGACTTATTTTCAAGAAGACTATACTTCGTCATATTACCTTAAAGACTGTCTCGAAAAAATCATTCTGAAAAGTGTTGTCGACTTCAAGCAGTGAAAGATACGCGGCTTACTGTTAACACTGTTCTTGAATACGGACGTTAACAACATGCGACATTTTGATCTGGGAGATTTACGGGATTCTTTTAACTGACTAGATATCGTATACAAGACAAGCCAACCAGAAAGCTGTGAGTATATGTTACACTTTGCCATGATAAATATATATTCTTGCCTTATTTGCCGTTATATTTTCCCCGTAATTGTTTTCAATTTCTATAATTATTTAAAGACTTTCTCGCTCGACCTCAGCATATTTATGGCTAATGTTATCATATCTCTGTTGTGTCTGAAAGATCGAACGTTCAAGCAACAACTTTACCACCAATTTAAACTGTTTGTAGTGTACTTATTCTAAATATCAACGCTAGCCGTCGGCTTAGCTGAGACGTTGTGTGTCCGCCAATCAAATTGCTAGCTTTACATTTCAGAGCCGAAATTCAGTTATTTGGTAAATAAGGGTCTTATGCTCTTGATGAATATTAGCAGACTTGAATTTTTATCACCTTACCAAAAATTCCTATGGGTTTTTTTGTAATCATGAAGTAAAAATCTACAGAAATATGCCAAAATTTCGTTGTTTATTATTTTACTGTATCTTATAAAATATTTCCCTTCTTCTTTTCAAAATGTCGCATGCATGCTTATGGAATATTGGAAAACATTATTCAATGTTTCTTTACTTTGAAACGCGTACGGCAGGACAAAATGCACGTGCATCGCTTCTAACGACGAAATGTTAGCCCGTATTCATCATCTGAGTCTTATTCTCAAAAATGTTTTTGGATTGCAAAGTAACATAATTTCTGATTGGCGAAACAATATGGTCTAGCTAATCAGAAATTGCGTTACCTTCTAAATCCATTATAAAACTAAGGATGTAATTTGGGATGGTTAGTTAGTATACATATGTAGGTCCCGTGTACTTGGCAATTTTACAGAGGTTCGAGTCCATTGATCGAACACACGTGGGTTGTCTTCCAATAACTTTCTAACACTTCCGATAATTCCTTTACAGGCTGGTCACCTTTGTGTGACCAAGTCTTGACTTGATTATGAAATATTAATGTTGTCCTCAAAACCATGCCCAACATGTTCGGAGACATAGAGGAAAAATCCAATGTCATCGCAGACACAAGTCTAAGTTATTTAGGTCTTAATCAAGTTCTTTTCTGTACCTCAGATTTGATACAAAGTGTCTAATGTTTTGTTGTAAACGTTGGAAACCCATTCGAATTTTATAACGATGCTATTTCCGGATAGAAGTGAAACCTTGATGCTACCAAACGGAGAAACTTGGAATTATTCTGAACTTTGTTTTTAGTTTCGAATACATAAAACATCTTTTACAATCGCATTGGATTGGAGCTCGAAGCTTTAAGTTAAAAAGTGAAAGTGACTTAACAGATATCTGGCTGGGCACTATTGGTACGAATATTTTGAATCTCTCTCTCTTTCTATCTTCTTCTTCTTCTTTCTCTCCCCCCCTCTATCTCTCTCTCTCTCAGCTTTTGTAAAATAATCTTTGTAAGAGATCTATTACATGTAAGACAACATATTAGATTTATATACTTAAATCTTATTTCTTGGCATTTTTTATACTCATAGAAAAGGCAAAAAACTCGGTATATTACTAGAATGTCGGTAGCCAACAGTAAAGTATTTTGAAACCATGTTTATGTCTTGTAGTTTCGTGCAGTGAAGAGATAATGACGGGCGCCTGTAAGGCTTTTGAATGAACTAGATTTTTAGCCTATAAATACAGACCAACGAAATTTGAAACAAGGCGAAAGATGAAATGAATCTTTCATTTACTCCAACGAATCAATCTGACCATTGATTACCTATCACTTTTTATTCACCAGATAAACAAGGAACAATGAAGACTTGGGGTCGATTTTTTCGACGCCGATCTCAGACAACTACGGCTTTAAAAGAGGACTATCCAACACACTCCGACTCTGACGTCACGGATGACGAAACTAGACGCCGTGAGTGGGAAAACCATCTGAATAGGCGCGCGACTACTGCGGGCCCTGCCGCTCACCTAGATGATCTCAACAACTGGGATGTACAGAGTGAATACGATTTTACTTTCCCGAGTGAGAGTAGTATTATCGAGGCTTACCAGGAGGGAAAATATAACAGAAATCTTCAAGATGATGACGAATTTGAAAAAGTTCTAAAAGACGCCGTTTCATATGAATGGAAGTACAGCGGAGACAGAAATGGTAGCGGTGGGATAAGATTTTCCTTGCATCCTAATGATGTTGAGCGTAATCCCACTAAAGCTCAGCAAATGCCCAATCGATCACCGCGTGTTAGTGAGCGGATTCGCGATCTTGAAGAACGACAGAACGCTAAACGTCGCGCTAGTTGTGCTCCACAAGCCAATCCAGCGGATAAACAACATGATAGAAACAGGTACATGGACAGGTATGCTACATGGAATGACATTGGAGCCAAAAGGAAAGTAAAGAAGAATGCCAAACACAGAAAACGAGCCAATGCTCACGAGTTTCCCTTCTACGGTAGTGATGACGACTCAAAATACACCGTGAATCTAACCATGGAAGATTTAAACTCCATCATCAAGAAAAACATAAACTCGGCTGTGAAAACTATTATATCGGCTACAACTAAAGTGAATAAATCCAGTCTTCGACCCGTTTCTCCAACGGACTCGTTTTCGACTGAAACCGAAACGATTTTCTCCGGAAGTAGTAATCAGTCATCAGAGCTGCAACCCGGCATGTTACATAAACAAATCTCATGGCAGTTAGATACAGATCGATTGAAGGGAGCCAGGCGAAAGTCCCATGCTACGGGACAAATGCAAAGTAATTTAGACACGGGGCAACATGCCCCTCATGACAATCGAAGACTTTCTTTGGGTCCACATCAAATTCCTAGGATCGATGAAATTCCTGCATCGCCTAACGTGAGCCCGAGACAGGATCCCGAGCATTTATACATGCATCAGCCGCAACAACAGCACGTTCAACCTATGTCACAACCCTCTCAAATACCAATTCCACCACCACCACCACCTCCTCCCCCAGTGCCATCACACCTACCGACTGCCCAGCCTCAGGTTACCTTTAACCTAACACCACAACAACCCACTAGTTTTCCGGGTATTGCAAACCCAATACAATTCCAACAGAATCCAGTGTTTCCAGGAAGCGCCATGTCTAATTTCAGACCTTCAACAGACTTTGGTGATCCTTACAGCCAACCTCTAGGTGACCAATCAAATTTCGCCAATCGTTATAAAAGGCGCCACACTCTTGCATCACTGGACACCGAAGATTTACTGGCAACAACCGAAAGCGCACTTGATGCCAAAGTGGAACAGTTGAACAACGTTCTAAATTTTCTTGATAAAAACATCCGCCAGACTGAACCTGACGCTAAACCAAGTAGTTCTACTGAAAATGCGAATTCTAATGGAGAAACAAAAGCCCAGTCTGCTTCAGCATCAGGTTTAAAGTATTAACAATATAATAGTATATGGGTTTTGTTCTTTTTTTAAATCCACTTTGAAATTATTATTTGCTCTTTGTAAACAACTGATAAGTTCTCTTGCTCACTGTTTATGTTTTAGCTCTTTACAAACAATCCTGTGCTTTAACTTTTTACCAGACAACAAAAGTTTAGACTGGTCCAAATTGAAAGCATTTGCAGACTACAAAATAAGTATCGGTATTGTCTAGATGTAAGACTTTCCTGTGAAAGGATAGAAAACATTGTGGGAAATGGAGAAAATGCTGGTTACCAGGCTTTCTTTCTCAAGGGTCGTTAAAATTTGGGATTGTGCGGTAAAGCGTTAACCAAGTGGTTTAGCCAGTCAGAAATTGTCTATACTTTAAAATAAGACCAATAATAGCATTTAGGTCTGATGCTTTAACCCATACTTTAGTGGTTTCAACAAATCAAAATGTAACAGGCCAATAAAATAACCTGTCCTGGGAAGGGATCTATTCAGCTACCGCCTGGTCTGTATGCAAAATACTACCATGTCGCTACAAAATCTAGCACTCTGGCAAGGCAGTACCAGCACCAAATTATACTCGACCAGACGAACCTAAATGCTTATAAAGCAGAAAAAAATTGTTATTCATCCAGGTACAACAACGAGACAAGGTTCTGTGGATATAAATCCAGCACCTCAAGTTGTATCCATCGCCGACCAAATCGCAGCTTTGACCAAGAAGAAGAAAAAGGTTTTAAAGCCTGGACAGATAAGAATGTCATCTTGTGCTCGAGCCGTGCTCGTCCTGACAAACATCGCTTTTCTGGTAAAATCATCTCATGCCTACGTCTGTTTAAACAAGCCACTAGTATTACTTTTTACCAAACGACAAAATTTTGAACTAGACCGAATTGAAAGTATTTGCTGACGACAAGAAATGTGGCTCAAATAAAGATTTCTGTCTTTAACAGGTTATAAAACGTTGTGGGAAAAGGAGGGTACGCTGATAACAATACTCTGTTTTTAAAAAGCCTTCATTTTCAGGGTCGTTAAACTTCGGGTGTGTTGTTAAGAGTTCAACAATTATATACGAGCCATGCTCTGTGAACAGATGACAATCTGTTATCATGCCGTCGGTGCAAGTGTTAGTCGCTTACAGAAAAATAAATTCTAAAACAACGTAAAAAGTTAACAAAACATAGTGCTACCTGGCAGCTTTTGACTTACTTTTGAAAGCGACTAACACTTGGACCGACCAAACAATAACAGATTGTCATCTTCACAATAACATTCATACTTTCAAATGGTATGATTTAAATTCAAATGGTATGATTTAAATTCAAATGGTATGATTTAAATTCAAATGCATTTTAACATCCGCATTCCCTACTTTTGGCCACCACTTGGCCTTTAACCTTTTACCAGACAACAAAATCTTGGCCTTGTCCAAATTGAAAGCATTTGCAGACGACAGTTTTAATGTGGCTCAAATAGTGATTTTTTTCTTTGATAGGGCAGAAAACATTGTGGGAAAAGGACAAAATGCTGGTTACCAGCATTTTCTCCTTTTCCCACAATGTTTTCAAAAGGCTTCTTTTCCAGGGGCGTTAAAAGGCGGCATTGTGCGGTAAAGGGTTAACCTGGCGACTCTCGTGCTGTAATGGTTAGGATTCATTTTTTTGTTTATAGATTATAGGGGGCGCTGGAGTTGGTCTTGGGGTATGGCTGATGATGGATCCCAACATAGAGAACTATTTTGCTTTGCTAAACGTGGACCAGACTAGTCAAGACTTTAAATCTATCTGTTACGTTCTGATCGGCGTAGGCGCGTTTATTTTCAGCATAGCGTTCACAGGCTGTTGTGGAACCATTAAATCCAGTCGATGTTTGCTGACAGCGGTAAAGTCACGGAAGTTCATTTTCACCGTTCATCCTAAATAGTGTGCTAAGTTTAAGTATCATTTTTACAAAGTAACACAATTTCTGATTATCCAAACCGTTTGATTTAGCCAATCAGAAATTGCGTTCCTCTGATATTAGAAAAAATATTGAGACTGCGTACTGACATGCGATTTGAAATGGTTGGTGAATAGCGCACTTGGAAGATGTTCCTTTTTTAACCTTGTCCCATACGATATTTTTGCACATTTCAGGTTTGAAAGCGTTTGCAGACGACATATTTGAATTTGGCACAAATGAGCTCGTGTTCTGTGATTGGGCAAAAAGCATCATGGGAAAAGGAGAAAATGCTGATAACCCGCATTTTCTGATATTCCCATTATCTTTTCAATGTCCTCCTTTCCCAGAGTAGTTAAAACTCTGGATTGTGTTGTAAAGGGCCATCCAGAAACATATTTTGTGTTTTGTTTGTTTTGGAGTTTAACGCCGTTTTAACAGCTTAAGCCATTTGAGGGTGTTCAGTGCACCTACGCATGTATTTCCTGGTTTTCTTACACCAGTACTGACTCAACTTTCTTTCCAAGCCACTGGCTACTTTTCTCACTTGTATCAGTGGTGAGATTCGAAAAATCGCAGGAATTTGATCCAAACGACATTGAAGAATAGACGCAATCGTCCCATAGGCGAAAACGGGGTCTTATGTGGACGGTGTGTAGCCTGGTTCGGTTTGGTTTAGCCAATCAGAGGTTGTGTTACATTCAAATTGGAAACTCTTTGGGAATAAAACAAAGACTGTTCTTAAGAATGGTTGGTGAATACGGACCCTGATCTTGGATCCACACTGACCGGTTCTTAAGGCAAGCAAACATTAGATAAAAAAAAATCTTTCTGAGATTCAGTGGTTTGTATTTTCAGCCCTTAAAAATGTAAAGTTTACATAATTGGCGCTGAAAGAGTTAAAAATGTCAAATCTATATTTGAGTCATGCTCTGGCAAAGGGGGGCTTAATGCATCTTCGTAATGCATTATACCAACTTGCGGCAAGTCATCAAATGATCATGGATGCATAAAGTCCATTATTTCTAACAACTGACTAAATCATGAGGTAGACTCGTCCTAGGACATACAGAAAATTGACTAATAGCGAAAAGCTTCGGCCCAGGTCAGCCTGCGCGAAGTGCGCAGTCTGACCTGGATCGATACTTTTCGCAGATGCATTAAGCCCCCTTTCACAGAGCATGCCTCATTTATATTAACGTTAAATACAGAGATACCTTCTGTGACGAAATGGGAAATTTCTGTTAACGTGAAAAGTTATTTTTCCGGGGTTTCAAGAGGACTAAACTATGGCATATGCAGTAGCTTGCCCAGGGACAGTCCTACGTGACTCCCTGCCTTTAAATTAAGAATCGAACTAACTCGTAGCAGACGGATTACGAATCAACCACTTATTTCTTTTCTTGAATGTGTTTATTTAGTATGTATCGCCGTTTTCAACATTATTTCAGTTGTATCGCAATGGTCAGCGCACTTATCCATGCTTTCGTAGAGTTTCTTATATTTTTCCTCTTAGCTTATGTGAAAACTGTCATTTATTGCCTTCTATTTGTACTTTACAGTTCCTTGTAATGATCGTTATTATTGCTGTAGCCGAGGCTGGTCTTGGAGTTATTGTATTTCTACATCTGGACTCACCCACAGCGATTCCAGTATTGTCTGCAATGTTTTCAAACGTATGTGGATTACCTATTTTTTACATTAGTTGTTTAATATTCTTTGCATAAAGATAAAAACGATTCCTTAGCTAGATAATTCTTTACGAAACCAAATTAGAAAGCAGTTGCAGTCGATAAACTGATCGCTCAAATGATGATTTCTGTCTTCGATTAGAGAGAAACATTGTTTCAAAGGGGAAAATGCTGGTTACCGGCATTTTCTCCTTTTCCAACAATGCTTTCAAAAGCCTCCTTCTTCAGGGTCGTTAAAACTGGGTATTGTATGGTAAAGAGTTGATTTAGGTGACTATTCCTTACTAACGTGGGAGAATGGTGTAAGGTTGCACATCGGTTTTCCATATCAAAGGTTCCGGGTTCAGATCGCGTAGTGAGCGGGGTCGACCTTTGGAACTACGCACTTCACGGAACGAGTACTGGTGAAGGTTTCCTGGAAACCATCATCGAGAGTGATTAATATAATTTGGAAGAACTTGTTGCACGATCGACGGAAAATGACTATGAACCATACTCTGTGGTTAGGAAGTTTAATACAACTGCAAAAACGTATCGACTCATATCAGCCTGCAGGCTGACATGTTGAAAATTGTCTGCATGTCTAGGGACCATTCTACCTCACAAATCAGCCAGAATAGATTTTGTGGATTCAATATTGTACAATTGTTTATATTATCATTTTTCGTTTAGAATCAAAGGACTGAAAGTCCTGAGAGCGGAAAGTGGAACACTATTTATCGATGATTATGGAGGGACTTAAAAATAAACTTTTCATCATTATGTTATATAGATGTTTATGAAATGACATTATGATACAAGTAGGTTGGGCAAGGAAAATTATAATGGTTCAGCCAATAAGAATTCTGTTACTTTTTAAATCTACATATATAATTAGACTAAGAATGTTCTCAAGTATGATCGACGAATACGGACCCAGGATAATTCCCGAGGTTATTAATTGACTGATACTTGAGTCCCGTTTCATTTGTGTGAGTGAAACGGTGACCATATGTTTTTCTTTCAGATGGAAGATAATCTTAGAAGAATGTTGACCCGTTCTATTGTAGAGAAATATGACCCAGCCACATTAATTGGTTCCACATGGAATTTAGTACAAATACAGGTACATTCATTTTCTCTCTCTCTCGCATCAAATATTGGTGTAAGCTAATTTATATGGAGGAAAACAGGTACCCGAAACAGTGTTATGAAATGTTAAAATCTCTAGACAATGTAGGTCGAATAACCTGGCTCACAAAAATTAAAAATCTCTTTTTTCTATATGGATATGGAATGTATGGATATCCAAAACTGTTGGAGACTATAACCACTTTATAAAGCAGTTTAAACAAAGATTGTGCAAACCAAGATTGGCATTTTGCTATTAATGACTCGAGTAGGTGTGATTTTTAGACTAGCGAAGCTAGTCTATAGACATCAAGATTGACCTAGAGTCAAAGTAAACAAAAAACCCCACAGTTGCCAAATACTGCCTTACAGAAAATATTTCTTTCTGTTAGAAATCTTAATTTTGTTAGATATGACAATTTTGACAAACACCCCTAAACCTCTACTACTCCAGTTTGAACATGTCAGTCTTACAAATGAATAAACTGAACAAGATATCATTTGTAAGGTACAAGATCTTTGCTTATATGTAAATTAAGTGACCTATGCAAAGTAGAGAATCACCTGTTCCTACACCACTGTAACATTATGAATGAATCTATTAATAGATACAGCTAGGTAACTTGTAGCAAATCCCAGCTATACTAACCCTCACTGGACAGGGAACCCTTGTCATTCCTTCAGTCATTCATTATTTAGATCATCGTGCACAGTTAAACCGTTATGCTTAACTGTTATTCTACGTCTTGAATATTAACCCTTTACCAAACAATCCCAAGTTTTAACGTCACTGGGGAAGAATCCCTTTGAAAACATTGAAGGAAAAGGAGAAAATGCTGGAAACCACCAAGACATTGTTTTCTGCCCTTTTGGAATCAGGTTTCATCAGTTCAGCCACATTTAATTTATGGTCTGCAACAGCTTTGAATTTGGACGAGTGTAATTTTTTTTTTTTTTATGTACAGAGAGTTGAACTACGTCTTGTGTTATTGGATATTGACTAACTGATTGCATAGTGTCTAACGCCGTTTTCAACATTATTTCAGTGATATTGAGGCGGCCAGAGCACCTATCCATGCTTGCCTGGAGTTTGTTTTACCAGCACTACCGCAACTCAATGAACTTTTGTGGACAGTGTTGATTAAGATCAGACTGCACAGAGTGTGCAGTCTGATCTTGGATCTACACAGTCCGATAAGAGGATATATTTTCTCCAAAATGTAACTGCAATATTCAGGTTTTAAACATCTGTTTGAAATTTCATTTAACAGTTTTAGTAGGTTAAGGGTTAAACTTAAACTGGATTAAAGTTAACCAATAGCACGCATAGCCCCGACAGCTCAGTCTGTAGCATAAAGGACTTGAGAACAGGAGGTCGCTGGTTTGATCCCCAACTCGGCAGATTTCTTTTCGAGGAATGATGATGGCCATTGCGACATGATTCATTTTCCCTCTCACGTTTCGACGATGGTTATGTTGGAAAGCAGCCAGTGGCTTGGAAAGAATATTGTGCGGGGTACTGGTAAAAGAAACTCCAGTAAAGTATGGATATGTGCACTGGCCATCGCTACATAACTGAAATAATGTTGAAAACATGGTTAAACACCATACAAACAGTCATTCAATCAAATTCGCTAGTCTGTCAGTACTTTCAGTACTTTGATTATAAACTGTTTAAATCATTGTTGATCCCAGAACAATATGTAGTAACTGATTCAAGACTTGATTTAAGAAAAGCCTTGGCAAAGTTCCGTTGTTCTAAATTTAGAATTGAAACCGGTCTTTACCGCAATATCCCAAGACAAGGCAGGTTATGTGAATTTTATTTCCAACGCGACGTTTTACGGGTTATCGAGGAAGAAATACGTGTATTCTTTCATTGTCCAAAATTTGAAATTGCTTGGTCAAATTTTCTGTTAACGCGGTACGACAAAGGCGATAGTCCAAACGACCTTTTTGATATTCTTCAAATGCATAATCCTGGAAAACTGAAATCCCTGTCCCTTTATATATCCGAACTGTTACGTATAGCAGATGAAAAATAATCATTGTCTAACTCCATATCAAATAAATGTACATTCAATATAGAAAAAAAATCTAACCTTTTTTATGTATTTGTTGTCCCAAGTGTAAACCTGCAATGTAATTCATAAGGTTTTCTCTACAGAAATACCTATGAATGAAAATAAGGGCGTATTTTGTCTGTCAAACACACACCACGTGTAAGCATGTCTTCCATTCATTTAGTTCATTTGTTATTCATTGTTAAAAATACAAAGTACTGGTCAAGATTGCTCTAAATTGATCATCGAATAATAGGAGCTCGTGCTAACTATCTATAAGCTGTTCCAATCAAAAGTTTTGAAGGAGTGTTTGTTATTTTGTTTTACTACTACATAAAAGTTTGTGGTTTTTTGACATGGGTATAATCAATACTTATTTGTAAGTATGACATGTATTTTGGGCCAAAGGCCTATATTTACGGTAATAAAATGTTCTGAGTTCTCTCTCTCTCTCTCTCTCTCTCTCTCTCTCTCAAAATGCTTCTATGTACTCAATGTGTAGCAACAACAATAATTTAATATCAGTATTAGAGTTATGGTTGGTGGATTGTAAGACAATACGCCATTGCCAGAAATATATATCAATTTGTTTGTATGTGGTTATGGTGGTTTTATGCCACTTTCTAGAGTATTAATTTTGGGACAAATCACGGGCGACAGCT
Organism: Tridacna gigas; assembly: GCA_945859785.2. NCBI lineage: Eukaryota > Metazoa > Mollusca > Bivalvia > Cardiida > Cardiidae > Tridacna > Tridacna gigas. The sequence goes on from OX244038.2 coordinate 54,815,043, forward strand.
CACCTATTCATGTTTTTCCTGTTTTTTTGCCCTCTTTTATTGTGTTCCAACGTGAATATCGCCGATAGAGGAGATAGTTCTGCATAACCAAGATTCCAGTCCCATTTCTTACATTTGATTCATTGGAATTCATCGTGGGACAAAAGTATAACAAAAGCAGAACAAAAACACACGGGTGCGACAGAAGGGGACTTAAAATTTTACGTTCAGCGACATATGTCACTGTAACTTTTCGACGAGCTGGATAAGTTAATCATTCATATGAGTTTGTTGAAGAATCTAGGTCTTAATTCATTGATAATTTACTTTACAATTAAAGTTGCATTAATACATTAACATCCACCGACGGCCTTGTTTTCGTCTTGGCACAAGTTATTTGTACATAGATATTTGTAGATCGGTTTGCAGAGTATTTGCCAGTTTTTCTTTGAATATCTTTACAGTTAGAATGTTGCGGAGCCAGCGGTCCGGATGATTATAAACTTAGCGCATGGAAAAACGTTACAACAAATGAGGTAAATATTAATGAGATACACTAGTATGTTTTTGACAGTCCAATATAATACAAAGAAGGTTGGCTATTGAAAAAATTATTTATACTACATCAATTGACAAGTTTTTTAAAAAAATAAGGCTTTTTTTTTTCAAACAACCTCGATTTTTAACGGCTCTGAGGAAAAGAGCTTTGAACACGTTGTGGAAAAAGGACTTTCCTTGTCTGGGAAAGGAGACAAAACAACGTGGTAATTTCAGGTGTATTTTGCCCGAATATTTAAGAAAAAACTGCCTCTGTAGTCTTATCTTAATCTACACTTGCTGCAAAAGGCAGTCAGATCTTGATTTAATTCTCCGTGGAAAAAAAAAAGGTGAGCTCAGCACTCAAAAGTTTATTATCGAGTCTTTCTAGACATAAAGGTCACGTGCCTTCGATGACCAATCAAATTTTGTATGTTATTTTTGTACAGGATATAGTATATTCGTTTATTTCATGGTTATTTACTCTTGTGTTTGCACACTACGTTCAGACCGATTTTGGATCAACAATGTCTGATATGCATCAAGTTGCCAGAGGTTCACTATTTCACTGTTTTCTTTCAGTTAACAATTCCCGATGAATGTTGTGTACTTATCTCAAAAGACGCGGAAGTCCCCGAACCTTCTAATAAACTATTATGTCAAGTAGAAACAGTTGGTTTCTTTCACGACACGGTGAGTTATACAGATTGTTCCCTAATTCTCTTCATCTGATGTTTGTATGTGAATTTCCAAAGATATACGTCCATTGTTTTTAGGTGGTTTAAAACGCCAATACTTGAAACAACTTCTACAATGTTATGATTTATATTGTAACATTATCTATTGAATTTACATTCAATATTCAGATGACAATTTAGAAAACATCATCGTAAACTATCGTTTAACCCTTTCAGCGCCATGAGCGAAAACAGGGGCTTTTGCGGATGGCATAGATCAAGATCAAACTGCACAGAATGTGCAGTCTGATCTTGGATCTATATCGTCCGCTCTTTTATTCAAGCCTAGTAGAAAAAAAATATTTGAGTTCTGGGATCTAGCTTACATATTTGGAATTGATAAGGGAATAAAAAAGTCCTTTTTGTATTCTTACAGATTAAAATTAATGTAAGAGAACTACTTTTTTCCTCTTTTTTATCCATTTCCTCCCGAAACAAATTTTCATCGTGCGACTGTTAAAAAAAAAAGTGCTTCAGAATTTTGAGAATCGACAGAAAGAATGGTTTGATAAAAGAACACACGTAAAATTAATTTGGCTGTGTGTGGAATTTCTCGTTACTGGCAGTTTGTCATTTAGTCACGAACTTGGTCTGGTGCACAAAAAATGTCATGAATCTGCTAGGAGAAAAGCGCCTACACTTTAGGGGTCTCTCATAAGCCGGTTTTTGCGGACAGTAAACATCCAAGATTGAAATGCAGTCTGATCTTGGATCTGCTCAGTCTGATACAGTTAGCTTTTCCTTACGAAAAGAAAAAAAAAAAAGAACGTTGCTTCTAATTTTCATATGAATCATTTAGCAGCCTTAGTGTTAACTAACGAATCTCCTGTTCTGTTTTTCCGTCAGGGTTGTTTCGATGTGATGATAATCTGGTTTAAAACCAACAGTAAATACATCATAACTGCTGGACTCTCGTCTATAGCTCTGGAGGTAAGAGAAACTTTTCTTTACCACACGACAAGAAATGTAGACTTTTCCAAGTGTGACTCAATCTAAGTTTGGCTCAAATGATGAAATTTGTCTTGTATAGAGTAGAAAGCATTGTGGGAAAAGGAGAAAATGCTGGCTACCAGCATTTTCTCCTTTTCCCACAATGTTTTCAAAAGGCTTCTTCTTCGGGGTCGTTAAAACTCGGGATTGTGTGGTAAAGGGTTAAGATCGGACAAGGAGTTCATGAGCTTATTGATCAGACACAACTACATGTAAATTGTGCAGTAGTGTATTTCACCTTTGGAACCCTTCTGTAGTCCGCACGTTTGAGGATTGCATATGCAACCTCCATTCTCATCTGTTTTTATACAGTACAGTTTAACTCTTTACCAAACGGCAAAATTTTAGACTCGTCCAAATTAAAAGCATTCGCAGACGACAAAATTAATGTTACTCAAACATTGAAATTTCATTTGGGAAGGGTAGAAAACATTGTGGGAAAACAAAAAAAATGATGGTTTCCAGCATTTTCTCATTTTCCCACAGTGTTTTCAAAAGGCTTCTTTCTCAGGGTCGTGAAAACCCGGAATTGCTTGGTAAATGGTTTAAATACATTTATTCATCAAAATTTACCAAATTCATGTGAATCTTATAGAAGTTAGTTAGATCTTAGATAAATATTTTTGAAACTAGTTCTGAAGAATTTATTAAGCGAGCTTCTAGTTCATTTGATCTAATGTCTTAGAGAGTGTTATGTGATAAAAATGACCTGACATTCGTTCGCTTTTTGAGATAAAAGATCGTTTTTATCACATAATTACCCTTATTTTCAGTGTGACATGTCCATTACGAATTTTCTTATCTTACACACGTTTGAGATAAGCAAAGAGTGATGTACTTGGTCAAAGCTCTGTTACAATACGCCTAATTTTTAAAATATTGCTGACCCAGATTTCTCTGTGAATGTTACTGTCAAAATTTACGATTGTGACAATACTGCGAATATGATTATCTTTAGCATAAAAACAAGACCATAATATGAACGTTCCTTTGAAACTTTTTTTATTTTTGATGTACACATCTGTCAAAGAAGCGAATAGCGAATTGTGTCAAAGAGGCGAATTTGGGAAAGGGAGAAAATGCTGATAAACAGCATTTTCTCCTTTCCTCACGACGTTTTTATTCAGACTGAATAAGTCATAGCATTTAAGTCATGTCTAATTTGTGGTCTGCCAAACGCTTTCAATTTGGACAAGTCTAAAACTGTGTCATATGATAAAGGGTTATTTAAATTGGTATCGGGTAAAATCCATAACAATGTATCTTAGGGACTGTTTCCTTCATTTTTCCCCAGATAATCGCATTCATTTGTGCTGTAATAATCTGTCAGAGAGGGAAACAGACAGTGAATAAGGAGAGCACCAACACCTGAATGACAGCTATACCCGGTGTACGTTACAATTAAATAGTCGCTGTACTGCCGGGCCTAGATATAAACAATTGCTAGAACAGTATATCTCTGCAGCTGTGATAGAAAACTTATGTGTTTTATCCTGTTCAGATGCGTTCCAAGAATGAAATAATAAGTACTTTCCAAAAAGAGAGTTGTCCAAGGGATTGTTCCTTGGTGGATGTTAGGAGAGATTTGGTGGTCGGAGAGGTGGCCGAATAGAGGGCGAAGCGTGGAGGTTTTATTAACATCTATATCTCGGGACAAGTGCGTGTTTATTTATACCTTTTTTGTTTCCATTATTTCATTTTTTTCCCTCTCTGATTGATATGATGGTCTTTTACATGCCGCTTTCAACATTATCATCATACATGTATTACTGCGAAGTTTTAAGGGTTGAAAGACAACAACATCATGTGACTATATTGGCCAATAAAATGTTGTATCAGGTTTTGCACCTGTGATTGCGATTTCATCTCTTCGACTAGACAATAAAAAAAAAACTTTAATGAGTCGCTGTCGCTCACAAGGTGCGGATATCGGAGGCAAATAAATACGTTGCTGTCGAAATCCCTGCCACCGATTGCTTTCGAAAACAGCGTGAAAAAAAAAAGCAGTTGCTTGTAAACAACAGTTGCTATTTTAGTCGAAATAGCTACTGTTTATCTAAATGATATTTTTCATTACAATGATTTTGTTCTTCATTGTGTTATTGTCTTGCCATGCTTTTCATCTTCTTAAAAAAATAAAGATATTTCCCTATTTTTTAAATGTTTCTGCTTTTTGTGACTTGCAGTTGTTCTTGCTGAACGTTCTGGGTTGGTATTTTTACATTTACCACAATGTTTACATAGTCTTCTGCTCCGTAAAATACCATAGAAGGTCAATACAAATGAAAGGATCAAAAAGGAAAGATTTACATGTACAACCCCTCTATCCAGACTACATGTAGTCGTTTTTGAACGCTTGTCCTATTACCCGAGTGGTCTTAATAGTAACGCAGATTCGATAAGAGGGGCCATAATAATTATCTTTATTAACACTTAAGCTGCTGAATAAATGAAACGCAAATTTCTTCTCAATACTAAAAGCCCAAACATTGCGGTTTCAAAGTTGATTTCACCGGAAAGAAAATACCGTATCGGACAGTGTAGATCAAAGATCAGACTGCACGTTCTGTGCAGTCTGATCTTGATCTACGCTGTCCGCAAAAGGTCAGTGGGTCGCGATTAGCAGCTTAAGGGTTAATGCTAAACCAGAAGGTCATAGACCCATGAGATACTTACAACATACATAACACACTATTGCGATCACAACAATATATATTATAAGAAGTGATGTAAAGTTATCTTTTTCCATAATAATTCCCCGTCGTTCAACAGTGTCCGACTTGTTCGAAATGAAAAGCAAACAAGATAGACAAATGGACTGAAAGGGTACCTGTATATTGGCCATATTCACCAACCATTCTCAATCCAGTTCTTGGTGTATAGATCAAGATGAACATACACTAAGTTGTGTGTTGGTCTTGATCTATAGCAGATTGAAAATAGTGACAAAACGATATCATTTCACCGAAGCGTAATTTCCGCAAATATTTATTCATTGTCAGTTATTGTTACATGTATGTATGTACATGCTATTCTTATATGTTTGTTTAAGCTCTGTAATGACAATGAACATAGTTCAAGTCATTTGGAAATAAAGTTCTGTTCTGTTCTGTTATACTAATGCAAAAGAATTATTGGGAGTGTATCGTAGCAAAAGCATTGACCTTGTAAGTGTATCGTAGCAAGAGCATTGACCTTGTACCGGTAAAACGCCAAGACACACACATAAACTTTAAATAGAGTGTACGCGGCTGGAGATGAATCTTCTGGGTTCGAAGGGTTGCCACAAATCCCTTACTCCCCTTGTCTTGACCAGATGGACTTTGGAGTCTTCCCTAGAGTAATCACGGAGCTGCGTGGTGTTGACACGCATCAACGACTGACTTGATGCACATGTGAACAGGATAGTTCTGAGGCTTGATAGTGACTTTTACAGGTCAATTTCGCTGAAGGGGTGGTTAGGCATCACAAATGCATACGCTGGTGAATATTTTGAAAAACTCTAGGCGTCCTATTGTCAGTGATATGTTCGAGTTACAGTGCTAAAGGTACTTATTATGAGAATGAGTGTTGTAGACGTCATCGTTGACATTCTTGGCGTCATCTCTTTAACGTCAACACCTTATTTGACGTCAACACGTGGGTGGGGGTTAATGTATGTATTAAACGTGTTCTTTATGCGCAGATATCAGTTTTATGCAATTAGTCTAATATATTTTGTATCAGAATAAAACAGAGTTTAAGGCGTAAAAATTAAAATAACCATTAGATGCCATTTGGGGAAAATTACGCTTCCCCTGTAGAATGGTACGTTGAGCGAGTGAAGGTGGGAATGTCACCAGTACAATGTGTATATGCATCGTAATTAATGGAAAATAGAAAGTATCAAATGAGACATGCTCTGTGAAAAAGTGGCTTAATGCATCGCAAAAAAGTATCAACAGTCTGTGCAGGCTGACATGGGTCGAAACTTTTTGCTATCTGTAAATTTTCTGCAGGTCCAAGGGCAATTCCAGACTCTGTGACTAGACTGGAATTTATGGATCCATAATCATGTGATGACTTGCTTGGTACAATGCATCACAGAGAGGCATTAAGCCACCTTTTTGACGGAGCATGGCTTGTTTAAATATTTTATTACACTGTTAACTATCCCTCAATTTAATTACAATGTTTTGAAAACCAGTCATCTATAACGAATGTATATTAGGGAAAAAGCTACACAGACAAGTATCAACCCTTAACCCCTAAGCTTCTAATCGCTACCCACTGACTTTTTGCGGACAGTATAGATCAAGATCAGACTGCACAGAACGTGCAGTCTGATCTCTGATCTACACTGTCCGATGCGGTATTTTCTTTCAAGTGAAATCAACTTGGAAACCGCAGTGTTTCGGCTTTTAGTATTGAGTAGAAATTTGTGTTTTATTTATTCGGCACCTTAAGTGTTAAACTGCTAAAATAAATTGACCCATGCTCGGCGCGGGGGGGGGGGGGGGTGCTTTTTGCATCTCCATGGTACATTATACCAAGTCAATATATAATTATGAAACGATAAAATCCACTTTGTCTAACAACAGCCTGAATCGTGAAGTAGAATGGTCCTTTGAACACTTCCTAAAAGAGTTTCGTTTCAGGTCAGCCAGCGCGGACTGCACAGGCTGACCTGGATCGATACGCTTTGCAGATGGATTTGGCCTCCTTTTCACAGAGTATGACTCAAAAAACCGTGACATTTCAAGCCAATAGTATAAGCCCAAAGACTTCTCAATATTCTTTTCGTAAGAAATCTTTGATCACATGGGAGAGCGTAGATCTATGTTCTATGCAGTCTGATCTTGTATATACACTATCCGATATAGCGCACTGATACACTTTTAGCGCCTAACGACTGTCTAAATCATTGTGCTTTCTCCCAAGTTTAGAATTCCAAAAGGTCTTTTTTCAAAATGAAAAAATGGGGATAGTGTAGAACCAATATCAGACTGCGAGGTCTGTGTAGTCTGATGTTGATTTTCACTGTCCGTAAAACTCGCTTTAATAGAGCGGTCAAACGCTCAAAGGGTTTGCCGCAGTCAGAAAAAAAAAAATATGAGCCATGCTCTGGTGAAAGCGGGCTTTATGCATCTCCGTGATGCATTATACCAAGCAAGTCATCACACATGGATCCATAAAATCACAACTGGCGGAATCATGAGGTTGACTAGCCCTTGGACATGCAGAAAATGACCAACAGCAAAACGTTTCGATCAAGGTCAGCCTGCGTGGACTGCACAGGCTGACTTGGGTCATTATCTTTTGCATATGGCGTGCAACACACGAAAAGGAGCCTTCGGACATATGCGTAAAAGTGTGTCGTCCCAGATCAACTGTGCAGTCTGTGACTAATCCGAGACGACATTTCCTGTTTTTGTGCGATTTTCTGTTTCACGAAAGTCTTCTGTATGGAAAAATCTTCTGTAGTCGTAAAGTGCCGTCTGCGCAGGCTAATCCGGGACGACACTTTACGCAAATGTCCGAAGGTCTCATTTCGCATGTCGCAGGCCATATGCATTATCACCCTTTTCACACTGCTCATACTTAACGGACAAAGATTCATGTCATTTAGAGAGGTTTTTCCATCGTTACGCTTGTCGTTTTGGAGTGTCCTGGTGCAAGTCTTCGCAGACCCGTATGTAGACCAGTATTTGGGAAAATCAGTTAGGATTTTGATATATATGTGAGCCGTGCTCTGTGAAAAGAGGACTGAATGAATCTGTGAAAAGTATCGATTCAGGTCAGTCTGCTCAGTCCAAGCAGGCTGACGTGAGCCCAAACCTTTCGTTATTGGTCAATTTTCTGTATGTCCAAGGACCAGTCTACCTCATGATTAAGTGGTTGTTAAAAAGTGGCTGTTTTAGAAGCATACTTATGTGATGGCTTGATTGGTATAATGCATCGTGGAGATGCATTGATCCCCATTTTGCCAGAGCGTGCCTCATATACTTAGACCGTGGTGTTACTGAAACACCACTGAAAGCGGTGATAAACTCGCGTGCAATCTGTTAGCAGGAGAGCTTTCCGATCGCACTGTACATAATTCATATTGACATAGCGTGGGAAACCAGCTGCTCCTGTGGCTGGCTTGGATAGATGTGAACACCGGTCTGTGTGACAGACAAGTTAGAAAAACAAGAGGGCCATGATGGCCCTGGGTCGCTCACCTGAATCAATAGACGAAATTCACTCAACGTGCATAATTTAATTTCTGACCAATTGTCAGGCCAATTGAGCTTAAAATGTGGCCTCTAGAGCGTCCACAAGGAATTTCCGTAAGTAGACCTAGTGACCTAATTTTTTTTCACCCCACGTGACCCAATTTAGAACTCATCAAAAAATTTATCAAGACAAACATTCTGAACAGTTTTCAAGTTAATTGAGCAATAAATGTGGCCTCTAGAGTGCCCACAAAGTGTTTCTTAAATTTGACCCAGTAACCTAGTTTATGACCCCAGCTGACCCAATTTCAAACTCACCCAATATTTCATCAAGACAAACATTCTGACCAACTTTAAAGTCAACTGAGCAAGAAATGTGACAAGGTATTTCTTTAATTTGACCTAGTGACCTATGACTCCACATGACCCAATTTAAGACAGTTTTAACTGATCTGAAAATGTATCAAAACAAACATTCTGGACAATTTTCAGGTCATTTGAGTAAAAAATGTGGCCTCTAGAGTGCCCAAAAGGTATTTCTTTAATTTGACCTAGTGACCTAGTCTATGATCCCAGTTGACCAAAATTCAGATTCATGTGAGATTTCATCAAGACAAACATTCTGACCAATTCTGAAGTCAATTGAGCAAAAAATGTGGCCTCCAGAATGCCTTAAAGGTATTTCTTTAATTTGACCTGGTGACCTAAGTGTCCTAAGGTGAGCTCCGAGAGGACGGAAACCTCTCCTGGAGCAAAAGGGCAAAAGCCCACTTGATTTTGATTTTCAGTACGAATACAGACTGGGAAAGCACGGCCTATCGATCCTTTTTGACCCCAGCTGACCCAATTTTGAACTTGTCTGAAAGTTTATCAAGACAAACATTCTGAATAATTCTCAGGTCATTTGAGCAATAAATGTGGCCTCTAGAGTGCACACAAGGTATTTCTTTAATTTGACCAAGTTTATGACACCAGCTGACCCAATTTCAAACTCATGCGATATTTTATCAAGACAAACATTCTGACCAATTTTCAAGTCAATTGAGCATGAAATGTGACCTCTAGAGTGCCCTCAAGGTACTTAGTTAATTTGACATAGTGACCTAGATCATCAACCCAGGTGACCCAATTTTTAACACATCCTAGATTTTATCAAGACAAACATTCTGACCAAATTTCAAATCAATTGAATGATAAATGTGGCCTCTAGAGTGCCCACAAGGTATTTCTTTAATTTGACCTAGTGACCTAATTTAAGACCCCATATGAGCCAAATTCAGAGTCATGTAGGGTTTAATCAAGTCAAACATTCTGACCAATTTTCAAGTCAATTGAGAAATAAATGTGGCCTCTAGAGTGCCCACAAGGTATTTCTTTATTTTGACCAAGTCTAGTTGACCCCAGGTGACCCAATTTCAAACTCATCCGATATTTCATCAAGACAAACATTCTGACCAATTTTCAAGTCAGTTGAGCAAGATATGTGGCCTCAAGAGTGACCACAAAGTATTTCTTTAATTTGACCTAGTGACCTAGATTATGACCCAGGTGACCCAATTTAAAATCATCCTAGATTTTTTTCAAGAGATTTTATCAAAACAAGCATTCTGAACAATTTTCAAGTCAATTGAGCAAAAAATGTGGCCTCTAGAGTGCCCAAAGAGTATTTCTTTAATTTGACCTAGTGACCTAGTTTATGATCCCAGTTGACCCAAATTCGGACTCATGTGAGATTTTATCAAGACAAACATTCTGACTAATTTTCAAGTCAATTGAGCAAAACTTTTGGCCTCTAGAGTGCACACAAGGTATTTCTTTAATTTGAATTAGTGACCTAGTTTATGATCCCAGGTGACCCAAATCCAAACCAATTCGAGATTTTATCAAGATAAACACTCTTACCAAATTTCAGGTCAATTGAGCAAAAAATGTGGCCTCTAGAGTGCCCAAAAGGTATTTCTTTAATTTGAATTAGTGACCTAGTTTATGATCCCAGATGACCCAAATCCAAAGCTATTCGAGTTTTTATCAAGACAAACATTCTGACCAAATTTCAGGTCATTTGAGCAAGAAATGCAGCCTCTAGAGTGCCCTCAAGGTATTTCTTTAATTTGACCTAGTGACCTAGATTATGACCCCAGGTGACCCACTGTTGAACCATTATAGATTTCATCAAGAGAAACATTTTAACCAATTTTCAAATCAATTGAACAATAAATGTGGCCTCTAGACTGCACACAAGGTATTTCTTTAATTTGACCTAGTGACTTAATTTAAGACCCCACATGACCCAAATTCAAACTCATGCGATATTTTATCAAGACAAACATTCTGACCAATTTTTAAGTCAATTGAGCCAAAAATTGTGGCCTCTAGAGTGTCCACAAGGTATTACTTCAATTTAAACTAGTGACCCAGTTTATGATCCCAGGTGACCCAAATCCAAACTCATCCGAGATTTTATCAAGACAAACATTCTGACAAATTTTCAGGTCATTTGGGCAATAAATGTGGCCTCTAGAGTGCCCACAAGGTATTTCTTTAATTTGACCTAGTGACCTAGTTTATGATCCCAGGTGACCCAATTTCGAACTGACTGAACATGTTGTGCTCAGGTGGGCTAACAAAGTTAGAACAGGTTCACTACATAACAAATAACAAAGCGCTATGCCTTCAAGGTTTAGAAAAGAAGAATTTTAAAGTTTTCCTTCTTTGTTCCTATGTTAGAACTTGTGACCCCGGGGGAAGGGCCAGTTTTGACCCCAGGGGCATCGTATCAACAAACTTGGTAGAGGTCCGCTAGGAGATGCTACATACCAAATATCAAAACTCTACGCCTTCCAGTTTCAGAGAAGAAGAATTTTAAAGTTTTCCTTCTTTGTTCCTATGTTCGAACTTGTGACCCCCAGGGCAGGGCCAGTTTTGACTCCAAGGGGATCATTCGAACAAACTTGGTAAAGGGGTCTACTGGGAGATGCTAGATGCCAAATATCAAAGCTCTATGCCTTCCAGTTTTAAAGAAGAAGAATCTTAAAGTTTTCCTTCTTTGTTTCTATGTTCGAAACTTGTGACCCCCGGGACGGGGCCAGTTTTGACCCCAGGGGCATCGTATGAACAAACTTGGTAGAGGTCCACTAGGAGATGCTAAATGCCAAATATCAAAGCTCCACGCCTGACCAATTTTCAGGTCATTTGAGCAATAAATGTGGCCTCTAGAGTGCCCACAATGTATTTCTTTAATTTGACCTAGTGACCTAGTTTATGATCTCAGGTGACCTAATTTCGAACTGACTGAACATGTTGTGCTCAGGTGGGCTAACAAAGTTAGAACAGGTTCACTACATAACAAATAACAAAGTTCTATGCCTTCAAGGTTTAGAAAAGAAGAATTTTAAAGTTTTCCTTCTTTGTTCCTATGTTAGAACTTGTGACCCCGGGGGAAGGGCCAGTTTTGACCCCAGGGGCATCGTATCAACAAACTTGGTAGAGGTCCGCTAGGAGATGCTACAGTGTACGTACCAAATATCAAAACTCTACGCCTTCCAGTTTCAGAGAAGAAGAATTTTAAAGTTTTCCTTCTTTGTTCCTAGGTTCGAACTTGTGACCCCCAGGGCAGGACCAGTTTTGACCCCAGGGATATCGTATGAATAAACTTAGTAGAGGTCCACTAGGAGATGCTACATACCAAATATCAAAGCTCTATACCTTCCAGTTTCAGAGAAGAAGAATTTTAAAATTTTCCTTCTTTGTTCCAATGTTCGAAACTTGTGACCCCCGGGGCGGGGCCAGTTTTGACCCCAGGGGCATGGTATGAACAGACTTGGTAGAGGTCCACTAGGAGATGCTAAATGCCAAATATCAAAGCTCCACGCCTTCCAGTTTTAGAGAAGAAGAATTTTAAAGTTTTCCTTCTTTGTTCCTATGTTCGAACTTGTGACCCCCGGGGCAGGGCCAGTTTTGACCCCAGGGGGATTATATGAGCAAATTTGTTAGAGGTCCACTAGGAGATGCTAGATGCCAAATATCAAAGCTCTACGCCTTCCAGTTTCAGAGAAGAAAAATTTCAAATTTTTACTTCTTTGTTCCTATGTTCGAAACTTGTGATCCCCCGGGCAGGGCCAGTTTTGACCCCAGGGATATCCTATGAATAGACTTGGTAGAGGTCCACTAGGAGATGCTACATACCAAATATCAAAGCTCTACGCCTTCTAGAATCAGAGAAGAAGATTTTCAAAGATTTTGCTTTTTTTTCCTTTCTGTTGCCATGGCAACCAGAGTTATTGGTGGAATTCAATCTCTTGCACAACTTTGGTAGAGCTTCACCCAAGGAACATCCCTGCCAAGTTTCATCAAGATTGGCCCAGGTGAGTTAAAAAAGCTGGAATCAACTTTAAAAGCAAAAACAAACACAATATCTGCTGCATAGACAGAGTTACCACACAGACAAGGATGAATCGGTCAATAGGTCAAGACCACAAATAAACATTTATTGATTCACTTACCCTTTTCCAAACAATCCCGATTTTTAACGTCCATCGGGAGGAGTCTTTTGAAAACATTTTGAGAAAAGGACTAAGTACTGGTGACCGCCATTTTGTCCTTTTCCATATTGTTTTCCAGCACTTCACAGACAAATCCCATCTTGTTAACTACAATGAATTTGTTGTCTATATTTTCTATTTGATGAAGTCTAGAAAATAGTTAACCCCTAGGCTGCTTAGCGCGACTCAAAGACCTTTTGGCGGACAGCGTAGATCAAGATCAGACTGCACAGAACGTCCAGTCTGATCTGAGATCTACGCTGCCTGATAAGGAGATTTTTTTTTCAAAAAAGAAAAAAAAAAAAAAAAAATAAGAATGAAATAGCAAACTTTGGGTTCTTACTATCAGCTTCACGGTTCCATTTCTCTTACATGTATTTAGCAGGTTAAGGGTTAGTCCAGTACTATACACCCCTAGAAACAGACAGTTCTTGATAACATTGTAGAGAAAAGAAGCAAAGGCATGTTTCAAGCAATTTCTACTTTTTCCCCAGATTAATATGACTTAACTCAGTTGGGTGAAGGTACATCTTTACTCTTTACGAAACGACAAAATATTAGACAGACCCAATTTGAAAGCATTTACAGACGACAAACTAAATGTGTCTCAAATGATTGGTGTTGTCTCTAAAATGGTAGACAACAAAGTCGGAAATGGCTAAAATGCAGGTAAGCAACAATTTGTCCATTTCTGACAATGTTTTTATAAGGCTTCTCCCTAGGTTCGTTGAGAGACGGCATTGTTTAGAAGAGGCACTTAGCAACTAAAGGGTGAACCCCTCAACTACTGAATAAAGTAAAAACCCACATATTGCGGTTTCAATATTGATTTCACTGGGAAGAAAATACCGTATCGGACAGTGCAGATCAACGATCAGACTGCACGTTTTGTGCAGTCTGATCTTGATCTACATTGTCCGCAAAACCGCTTCGAGTCGCGCTTGGCAGGCTTAGGATTGAAATATATGGACAAGTTCAATAAACGTAGTAGGTAGTGAATAACGTTATAGATCATTTTGTCTCGAGACTTAAACGGAGTAAACATAGAATTACTGACCTCGACAGGTATTACTTATTATTCTACATGTTTGTTTTGTGTTTGTTTTGTGTTTGTTTATTCCTTATCGTAATGTATGTATGTATGTATGTGTGTATGATAATACGGTTGAGAGATTTTAACCTTAAAGCTGCTAAGTGTCACACAATGTGGTTTCGTGGGCAGTGTAGATCAAGTGTCTCTGTCTGTCTGTCTGTCTGTCTGTCTGCCCCTCTCTCTCTCTCTCCGTGTGTCTGTCTGTCTGTCTCTCTCTCTGTCTCTCTATCCCACTCTCTGTCTGTCTCTCTGTCTGTCTGTCTGTCTGTCTGTCTGTCTCTCTCTCTCTCTCTGTCTGTTGTTCTCCCTCTTTGGGTATGCAGAACGGAAAATACTGTTAAAATCGACGGAAAACACCCCACAAATCTTTTACGTTATGCTCATAATTCGCGGCTTGAATTTATGTTGTGTGGTGTCACGGTCACAATGTGTAGATAGACGATCTATGCTAATTATTATTCTCGATGTTATTGTTCCATCATCTCTGTTAATGTTAACCCTTAGGCTGCTGAGCGCGATATTAGGAGCTTTTGTGGACAGTGTTAATCAAGATCAGATTGCACAGAACGTGTAGTCTGATCTTGGATATACACTTTCCGATAATAAGATATTTTTCCGAAAAAAAAAAAAACTTTAAAGTCGCATTTTTTTAAATTTTTTGGCTTGAAAAATTCTATCATATTTAGCAGGTTAAGGGTTGAAATAATGCAATTAACTCTTTACCACACGATCCCGACTTTCAACGACTCTGAGAGAGAAGCCTTTTAAAAAACATTGTGGGAAAAGGAGAAAATGCTGGTAACCAGCATTTTCTCCTTTTCCCACAATGTTTCACCCTTCCCAAAACAAATTTCAATTTTTCACCCACATTTATTTTGTCGTCTGCAAATGCTTTCAATTTGGATCAGTCTGAAATTTTGTCGTTTGGTAAAGAGTTAAGGTATATTGGTGTATCAATTACATTAATGATAATAAACTGTATAATGGTGCATTTAACTTCCCAATCTCCCTCCAGTACCATCTGCCATCTGCTGT
Organism: Tridacna gigas; assembly: GCA_945859785.2. Lineage (NCBI taxonomy): Eukaryota > Metazoa > Mollusca > Bivalvia > Cardiida > Cardiidae > Tridacna > Tridacna gigas. Next base: position 54,830,152 of record OX244038.2, read on the forward strand.
TCGTTCTGTTGTCATCCACTCTTTGTGTATAATCTTTTGGTCTGTCTGTACAGGTAATCTATCTTTTTCTCTCTCTGTCTCTGCCTCTCCCTTTGAGGCTGTCTGTCTGTCTGTCTGTCTGTCTGTCTGTCTCTTATAATTCACAAGACATATATATCTCACATGATCTGCATCCTCTCTTTTCAGACAAGAATCACAGACAGATCTTAATGATGGACTATATGAACGAGGCAGTAAGTAGATATACAGTTATTTACACTGTAACCCTACATAAGGACTTCTTTCAGACTTTTGAATAGAATATTTGTCTGTCGTAATACATGACCACGATCAATAAGCTTGACCTTTTGTTCAAACACCTACACTGTATATAGAGAAAGATTTCGTCGAAAATCTTGTAGAAATAGGTTGGAATCAATTCCCATTTGCAATCACAAGTCCTTGAATGACCCCCTTTTAAACTGTTCGACAGAATCTTGATCGGTTGAAAACCCTTATCCCCACATTCATTTAGCATGTCTATCCTAAAATGTTACATGGATTATGGATATTTGTTTTGTTTGTTTGCAATGCAGGTTATCACCAATTCAACAGCCTGGGTCATATCACGGCGGTCAGTGCACTTATGCATGTGTTTCCTGGCTTTCTCCCAACAGTACAGACCCAGCTTTCATTCCACGTCACTCATTACTTTTCTCACATGCATCAGAGGTGAGAGGCGAAAAATCGCCGGAAAGAATGTTTACTTCAACCGGGTATCGAATCCGAAACCACTAGGTCACGTGTCAGATACGCTAACCACTGAGCCACCTGGCCGGGCGGGCTATGGCTAACAGGTCTCTGTTTGATAAATTTAACAGTCTCTTTAATTTGATCCATACTCTGTGAAAAGGGGGCTTAATGTATCTGCGAAAAGTATTGACCCAGGTCAGCCTGTGCAATCTGCGCAGGCTGACCTGGGCAGAAATCTTTCGCAATTGGTCAATTTTCTGTGTGTCCAAGGACCAGTCGACCTCATGGTTAAGTCGGTTGTTAGGCATAATGCATTTTTTTTTATCCATGATTAAGTAATGGGCTTGCCAGGTATAATGCATTACGGAGATGCATTAAGCCCCCTTTTGTCAGAGCATAGCACGTTTATAAACAACCTTTCTATAGGCATTAGAGCGATAAAGTAAGTAAGTATTTTATTGACTTAAACTACAAAAGTTTTTCGTCATACAAAATAATACAAATATCGACAATTTCAATTTTCGCGCGTGCACCCCCTTACAGCTCTCTCTCTCTCTCTCTCTTTACGAAATATCTAGTAAATTTTGAAATTTATTGGTATATTATTGTATAATCAAAGAGACATACTGGGAAAAAGATTATGAAAGGATAATGAAAAGACATTATCGAGGAAAAAGTAAAAAAAATAATCTTTTTATACTAAAAGTTGTTTCTTTAACAACTAGACATAGGTTTGAAGCAAGATAATGTATATGAATGACAAATTACATTATAAAGTGGAACCTCGTTACTCTGAGCGTCGATGGTTCGTAGCTATTTGATAGTTCGTGGGCTATGTCTCGTTCCTTTATATACGGACACTTAACAATTGTTAGGCAACTTTTTGACTGTCTCAAACTGGAAGAATTTGCAAATAACAATTTCAGATTTGGTAAAATGACAGTTTATCGATACGATAAAAAGAACAGAAAAGCAGAGAAACATAAAAAAGAACATGAAAGAATAGCGTTGAGGTAAAAGGAGAAATCGCTCCCTGTGAGCAATTTCTCTTTTTCTCTCAATGCCACCAAAACCTTTCTGATTCGTACATTGGATAGTCAGTATGAAAAATCCCGGTCCCCTGTGCTACGAACCAACGCGGTTTCACTGCTATCGGACTCATTGTCACTAAGGGCGTGAAAAATTTGATGCTTTATTACAACCTTCGCAAATCATTTCTATCTGGATGTACGTGAATCGCAAAAATATTGTTTAAACTCATTGATCAATGTGTTTCAAAGATGTCCTGCGGGCGAAAGCTTCGCGTAAATAGTAACATAAATTCAGTAATATTTTTCTTTTGTGGCATTGCAGAAGAAAGGTGAACTTGTACATATTCGGTCTATTATAATAATATTTCTGTAAAAAGCGTTTTCTTAAATCTGTATAGCGGTTACAAATTAACACAAAATGAAATTCGTCCTCTACCTCATGAGAGTCGCAAAACGTACGTATTCTAAGTGATCTCTCTTCTCTATTGTTTCCATATTGACCCGTCTCGATTCGCAATGAATGAGAAGATAACCGTAACTTAGTAAGAAAATATCTTAGGCTTTGATTTTGTATAATGTTTAAATACGTTATATATGAGAAGTCAGTTTTAATTAAACTATAGAAAGTTAGAACTTTGTTGGTTCTTAAGTCAAAGTGAAATGATTGGACAAAATTATCTATGAGCCTTTGCTTAAATTCATTCAAGAAGGATTTTTGGTTAACGGAAGTAGATAATAAAACGCTCGAGCTGAGCCATTCCCCATTAAGCTACGCATTCACTCAACAAAAATAATCCGTGGTTAAGTGGCCCAGCCTTAATAAAGTTATGCATTTATTATCGTTTATCAAAATCAACCACGCTTAAGCACACTGTGTGTAATTATCCATTCAACCCACCCTTAAATTTATGACTAACCCTTACCCAATCAACCCATCCTTAAGATTATAGCTAGTCATTAAACAATATAACAATTTTATGTAACATTAACATGCTCATAAAATTAAAAACAAAAATGGGTTAACAAGTCAATCTGATTAAGGTCAGCAAACAAAATAGCATAACCTTTTTTAACAACATTTTTTACTTAAATCAAATTTTAAAAATTAAAAAAAAATTTTTGAAATATCAAGCTAACCAGCTCATCAGCTAACCAATGCTATAACCCCCCAACAAACCCTTACATCAAACAGTTGCTTAACCTTTTATCCCCCATCAACCAACGCATGGCGCAATGGCTAACCGGTTTATGTGTTTGTGGGTGGGTTAAGATATTGATGAAATTTTTAAAAATTGATTTTAAAAAAATTTACTTTAATAAAAATTATTTATGATGATGCAAAATACAATCCCAATTGAAATATATAAAGAAAAGTTTAACCAATATGGTTTAACTAATGAAAAAATAAATAATTATGAATTTATTTTAAGCAATAACTTTAAGGATACCATGGAAAAAATTATTAGAGAAGTTTATAATGAAAAAATACTTAATAATTTTGATGCATTGTGGTTAGTCAATCAATACATAAAATATATACAATTTAAAATTAAAAACAATAAAAATATAATGATCGAAAATGTAATAAATGTAATAGATTGTGTAAGACCATTTTAATTTTATCTCTTCATTAGAGATAAAATTTTATGGAAAATCTTGGTAACTTAAACGTACTTTTATTTTAAAATAATTTTTTTAAATAAAATTTTTATTTTTATTTGTTACAATACAACAAATAAAAATTTTTATTAATATGTTTTTGGTCTTGCCCCTTGTGATTCATACATTTTTCTTTCTTCTTTTGTTAACTCTGATATTCTATAATGACCATGTGATAAAGTTCTATAACTACCATCCAAGAGTATCACTCTTTTATCATCTTCAAAGCTTAATGCTCTTTTATTCATTTTTATAGTTGATAATTCATGAAGTTTACTTCTTATTCCTCCCATATTTACACAAAAATCTTTTCCTGTATCTAAACACTCCTTGAAAGTTTCAAATCTTAGTTCATTTTTAATCACAGACTTATTAACTCCTTTACAATTTTTTATCACCGATTTTTCGTTATATACAATATTACCATCTTTATCTTTTTTAACAGGCTCATCATAAATAAACTTACCATCTTCATCAGATAACGCATTACCATTTTCATCTTTTCTTAAGACTAATTTTTTCATAGCATAAGTTTTTGCTCCAGGACTTACAAATTCAGTTAAAAGATCTCCCTCCATTTCATCCTTAAACAAACCTAGCACATTTCTATTTTTTTCACTAAACAATGGGTGATTAGGCGGATAATTACTAAAGTCAAACAAAGCATCAGCATCCTCTTTTAAATCTTCATACAAGTCTTCAGTTTCTATTACTAAAACAAAACTATCTGTATCAGTATAGCACATAAAAACTTTATCTTCACCAAATTTATTTTTAAAATAATTATAATAATCTTCTAACATAGTTGTTTTACTAATATCAAGTATGCTTACTCCTAAATAAATAGGTTTTTCATATTTTATCCATGTTTTTTTCATATGAACAGCAACCAAATTTTCATCAAATATTGTATGATTATGAAAGTTATATTTTGCTGTTAACTTTTTAAAACGTTCACATTTTTCACCATTAACTAATTCTATATTTACTCTGTTTCTTATGTTTTCCATAGTCTTACCAAAAACTGAATTCATTGCTAACTTCCATAACTGATCTGAAAATTTATTTTTATCCTTCTTTGCTTGCGTTCTTAAATTTACACACTTATCAACATATTTTTTAATAGCGGTACTCTCTTGATATTTGATTCCACTATGTATTTTTTTAATTTTTAATCCTAATCTCTGATAAGTCTTTAAAGCTTCATAATGAAGTAAATATTTTTCTTTATCATCTAAGTTTGGTATTAACTTTTCTACTTTACTTACTTTTAATTTTTCTGCTGCTAAAGGCATTTCATTATGCAAATCATGTAAATCTTTAGGATACTCCAAATCAACCTCCAGGGTACACGGATATTTTTCCCAGTTATTTAATTCTTCTTCAGTCATCCATTTAAAATCGCCTACAGGTAAAGGTTTACTCATAGCCCAAGGATAAAGACTGTTTTTATCAATATAAAACTCATATATAGAAGGGTTTGTTGGATCATACTTATCACCCATATATTTATTGTTTGCCTCTGCATATCTAATACTAGTCATACAAACACCGCCCCTTTTTGATCCCTCAAAAAAGTTAAGCATATTAATATCAGTAAGTTTTTCTAATTTTATTTCGGTTACCTTTAGCATAGCATCCCATCCATATCCAGGTAAAGTATAATACCAAGCAGGATCTAAACCAAATTCTTTATGCATAGAAAATCTAAAGTTTTCCATAACATCAGCTAAAAGTACAACATCTGTTTTATTATATAGTTGTAAATAATCCCCAATATTTTTACATTCAAAAAAATCAAACACCTTTAAAGCATGATTATAATCTTCATTTTCAATATGCTCTCCTTTTAAGCTTGAATAAAATTCTTCTTTAGGTGGTAGTTGTGTTTCTTCTAATTTTTCAAAACTATCTAACCATTCATAAGGAAAGATACCCTTTCTACTTAACAATTTTAATTTTTCTTCTGTATATCCACCACGATGTTTTTCTAAATAATATTTTAAATTTTTAAAATCATCATCTTTTAAATTTTCTACAATTTTATCTAAACTGCTTGATAAAAACTTAAAACTATCGAGAAATCTTAATTTAAAATGATTATTTCCTACCATAAGATGTTTTGTAAAACTAATATATTTTTCTTCTGTGTTAGGAATACAATCAATTGTACCACTAGTTTTACCAAGGTATTTAATAAAAATATGAGCATCATATCCAGATAAATTATGAAAGATAACAGGGATAAAATCAGGAACTTTTGCTTTTAGATTACATTCATTATGTGCGGCTCCTCTATATTTACCAGTAAAATGACAATGATCTCTTACTTTATAATTTTTATGAGTAAATTCACCACCACATATCCAACATTTTACTTCATTTTTATGTTTTCTAACTTCATCTTCAGTTATTTTTATTTTTACTGGGGTTTTAAAAAATTCACTATAAAGTTGTTTGGTATCCTTGGTTAAAGTATCTATAAAATGTTTTTCAGCATCTTTACCTACATATCCTCTTAATTTTGGTTTAAAAATATTACTATCAAAACTACAAATTGTGTAATTATAACTAACAGGTATATGCTTTTGTGTTTCAATGGTATTACTTTCTTGTTGTGTTTCTGGTTTTATTTTTTGTAAAATGCATTCAAAATCAGCAACTACAATAAAAGGCACCATAATTTTTCTACAATTGTTTTCAAACTTTATTAAAATTTCTTCAGGGTTTTCAGGATCAAACTTAGGCATTATTAAATCAACTCCATCATGATCTTCACAACGCTCCATATGCTTATTTAAAAGTCTTTCACTTCCAAAATGATTCATACAAAGCATACAATACTCTACATTATGATTAGAGGCAGTTTGAATTCTCAGTAAAGCTTTAATATTTTTTATTAAAACATAATGAGATTTTTTTTCTTCTTCATCTTCAATATATAACAAATTTACATGATTTTCTTTTAAACTTTTTATAGCTCTAATACGTTTGATTTTTTCCTTACCTTCTACTATCCCAAAAACATTAACGCTAATTGTTGGATTTTGCCTTTCAAACTTATCTATATCAAGTAAAGAAACAGGATATTTAATTCCTTTCATATTTAAACTATTTTCCTTTGATTTTAAAGGATAAGTTCTTTCAGGGTGATTATTTGTTGGATTTAAAAACCTTAAGATAGACCAAGTAAAACATTTTTCATCATACTTATTTTTCATATTAATACACGCATTTTTGTTAGCAATCCACTTAGGTAGGGGTAACGGTCCACCTGCTCTTAATGGTTCATAAATAGCACTATGTAATTTTAAATGAACCACACTTTTAAATACCCACCCACTACCCTTCATTAAAAAACTAACAAAATTTTCTGAAATTCTTTCAATCATTTTTAAGTATACTTCTGTTATATCGGTTCCTTCTAAAATAATCTCATAACCATCTTTATCAGAAGAAGAAAAATTAGCTTCTACTATTTGTTTCTTTTCTCCCTCTCCTCTTTCCATTAAACATTGAAGATTTAATTTTACTTTAAACCCACGCATGCTGCTTAAAAGTTTTACGATTGTTGGTTGAACTAACTCCAAAAACTCTTGTGGTGTATCAACAGGTATTCCTTCTATTTTATGTTCATTCGCATAATTTTTTAAGGCAGATCTATTTAATATTACTTTTATTTTATCCAGTTTATTAAATATACTTTTTATCTTCTTTTTTAAAGCATTAAGTTCTGGTGATATACTTGGTTGTTCCACTCTTACATTTTCTAAGCTCCTTAACAAATCATTAACTGAAGTAGTTGGTGGAGTAGTTGGTCTTTGTCTTGTTGATGGTAAAGGTTGAGCTATTGTTGGTTGTAATACTGGTGCATCTATATTTTCTATATTTATATCTAATATAGAAGGCCCAGTATTGATTAAAAGGGTAATTAATTCATCGCGTCTAAGTCTTGAGTATCTTCTTAATCCCCTTTCCCTTGCTAAGTTTCTTAATCCACTTACAGTATATCTATCAAATTGACGTTCCATTTTTTTAATATAAAAAAATATCCACTTAAGTCAAATTTTATTATTTTTTAAATTATAATAAAATTAAAGAATATCAATCTTATATTTATTATTCCAAACCCTACCATTCCAGTTTTCAATCGTTTGTGGGCATCTATCAATAAACTTACTTGCCTTGTAAATTGATGGAAATTCAATCACCTCTTCAGTTTCAACATCCTTTAAGGTAACCGTTTTAGGATTTTTAGCAATATCCTTTAATCTATCATAATTTGGAATTTTTTTTAAATATTTTTTTTCTTCCTCTTCAGGATACAATCCATGCTCCTTTAAAACATCAATATATTTTTTCTTGTTCCAATAGGAATACCACTTAATGTTATTATCTGTTAATATCTTTTTAAAATCAGCAATCTTTAGCATATTTTTTATTTAAAATAAAAATTTACTTAATACACTACACTCATTTTATTTCCATCACTCTGGAAGTTAATCATCCTGTCACTAAGTAAAACCGCAAATGCTTCAGTATTTGCAGGGGGGTTATTAGTAAATGTTGTTTTAATATGAGTATCAGTTACAGAATACTTTAACCTTTCACTTTGCTTTGATACATCAAACACAAACAAAGGAAAAAGATTTTTATAATCTGAAGGAGTAATATTAGGGTTTGATACCAATTCATCCATGTTAAAAAACTTTTTTCTAAACAAAGCAGCTTCACTATATATTCTACTAATTTGATTAGCAGGAAAATTTATATCATAATCGTATGCTGGATATTTTTTTGAACCTAACATTACATAAATATTTTTAACATTTAAGTTGTCAAATATAGCTGGGTTTTGTTCTTGGTTACCACTTTTATCAGTTTGAAAACCAACAATTAAAAAACGTGGCACCTCAGGAGATGATTTAGCTGATAGCCTCCAAGTAAAACCTGTTGCTGCCTGTGGAACCGCAATACTATCGCTTTGTATCATTCTATATCCAACTGGAAATTTTTCTTTTTTCTCGATCAATTTATAAAGTTCCATCCTATTACCATCTTCCGGCTCCACATGAGGCATAAACCAAGATACTTTAGTTAATCTAACTCTACCTGGGTCATGTCTATTAGGATTACCACCTCCAGGTACAACAGTTTGAGCCCTAAAAATTGCGTCGTTGTTATCATTTCTTGTTAAGGTTAGTGTTTGTTTCATACCATATAAAACTTTATTGTAATCTTCACAAAAACCAAATATATGTTTCAAAGGTATCCTAAAACTAAATGTTCCAACAGGATTTGAACTAAAAATATACTGTCTTCTTACCGAAAAACCAGCATTATTATCATTGTTTGCAGTGTCATCGGTATCCTTATACCATAGTTGGTTTAGACCTTGTGATTTAGCAAAGTCATCAGGGTATTTTAACAGTTCTAGCATTGTGGTAGCTTGACCAGGGTAATTAATGCTTTCTATCTCTTGACCACTAAGTTGATATCTAATATTTTTAAACAAATACATCAACCCATTATTTGTTAAGGTAACATCATCTGCATTTGCTCCACCTGGTGTATAAGCTGTTCCATCTGCTTTTTCTAATACACCTAAAATTTGAAGATATGATTCTGAAGGATGATAAAAAATATCTTGAGTTTCAATATTAATCCTAATATCCCCTCCAGAGTTGTTAAGATTGGTTCCTGTAATAGGGTCATACTCATGGTATTCATATTCATTAATACTATCATCTTTTAAAATCGGCACTTTAATGTTTAAAATATCCATTTTTATTATATGCAATTATAATTTTTAAGTCAAAATTATAATTGAGTTTTGTTTTTAGTGTTCTAACCATAGTTGAGGGAATGATTTGTTTTCATCATTTACAAAAACACCCTTAAGTTTAATATTTTTAAGTTTTTCAGCAGAAAAGCTTTTTCTCATTTTAGGATAAATTCTATTTCCATAAAGAAAGGTTACCTTAGGTATATCATTTTCTTCTTAATATTGATTTACATTTTCTTCAAATTCCTTAATGATATCAGCTTTTTCAGGTGACAATTTTAAAACAACCTTTTTATAATCATAACTTGTATTGGTAACTTCAAGAATTTCACAATCTTCATTTATCTTAAAGTTAGCAAAAAGGATACCAACCCTTTTAGTATTGTATTTTTCATATTTTGTTATTTTAAATTTAAGATTTGACATTCTTTTTTTATTTAATGTAATAATTTGCTTAACTTAAATTTATTTTTTCATAATACTTTAACTCCGGAACCCCTACTATTTAATTTCTTAACTAAATCTTGTATAGCAATGGCACTACCATCTATTAAGGTATTAATATTTTGCGTTGCAGGTTGAGTTGTTGTAGTAGGCTTTTGAGTATATTTTTCTAAAATCTTTTTAGATTTTGGTGTTAAAGCCTTTTGAACTAACTTTTTACCTGCATCAACCGCGGCACTCTTTCCAACCTCTAACGCTTTCTTTGCTCCTTCCTTAGCTACACTCTTACCAACATCAACTGCTGAAGATGCAATTTGTTTAGCTGCGCTGCTTGTAAAAAACCTTGTAAGAAAATTAGCTAAAGTATCAAATATTCCCATACCACCATAAGCATAATTTCTTTTAAATCCTCTCTTTTGTGATGTAATCATTTTTATAGTATAGACATTAATTTTTTATAACTTTTTGAATTTAATACACGTTGTCTTTTTAATTCATCACAAATACTTACCAACTCATTTCTTACACCTGTATTACCAGCTTCTTTACTTGCCAACAAAAGGTCTAGTCTTTCTAATAGCGCGTTGGGGTTAGATGGAATAATGGTAATTCCTTTTCCATCTCTTTTTGCTAGAGGTGATAAACTAGATAATCTTTCTTTAGATAATGTAGCTATTCTAGGTAATCTTGTTTTTTCTTTTTCCCAAATAGATTTAACAAATTTCCATTTATCCCCCTTGTTAGCTTTGGGGTAAGGGTTGGCAGGGTTATTACCGCGGTGTAGGGCACTAGTTTGTTCCAAGATATCAACATAATTTGAATAATCTCTATCAGTATAGTTTTCACTTTTTGGGTTGTTTGATGTAATAAGTTCCCATAATCCCCTTGATGCTGGATATGCTTCTTTATCAACCCAAAAACGCTTGCCATCATAATCAAATTCCTTATTACCAATATATTTTTTTCCACCTTCTTCATAAATACCAAATGTTCTATCAATATCTTTTAATGATATAAACTCCCTCATTTCCTCTTCCTCTTCCTCTTCCTCAAGGTCTCCAAGGATTGATAGTGATGGATGAGGCAACTCTTTAGGCAACTGTTCAATCCCCTCTTTAATTGGTTTAAGCCCTTCTGTAATCTCCTTTGTTGCTTCTTTTTGTGTTTCTGTAATAGGTTTAAAAAACTTTGAAAGGTCTTTTTGTAATTCAATTTCACCTGTTTTCTCTGCAAGCTGACTATCACGAATTCTTTTCTTTGTTGCAAGATATTCTTTTACAATTTGGTCTCTTTTCACAGGGTCTTTTATCTTTAAAAATGACATATTTTTTTAAGTAAAAAAAATTTTTATCTTATTTTTTAATTAGTATTACCTATCTCACAAGCACAAGAACATTTAAACTTAGGCGGTTTTAGTTTCAGTCTTAATGGGTTCCATTGTTTCTTTCTACTAGTCTGCGAAATTCCTCCCGCGCTTCCTGTTTCCCCTTCTCGATTAGTGATGCTTGTTCTTCTAGCTTGCTTTTTTTCTTACTCTTTGCACGTATCTCTTCCTTCATCACCTTATATTTTTCAAGTTCATCCATAATTAAAGTAAATTCTGAATGGTCTATTTTGTTGTCTGATATTGCTTTTGAAATATGTGTATTAAGAGTATCAAGTTTTGCATCAGCTAACATTTTAATCTGAAGATGTTTTTCTGATTTTGTTCTGCTTTTTCTAACTATAAATTTACTTACAATAGCACTAAGACCAAGGCCTAAAGCACAACCTTCTAAAGCTATTGTAGCTGGGATTGCTACCACAGTTGATAGTAAACCAATTCCTCCTGCTCCTGCTCCTAAAGCAACCACAGTTAAGCCAGCTTCAATATTATCAGTTGTCTTACTAATCTTTAAATACTTTTTACTTAACTGTTCTCTAACCTTAACTTCATTTTCAAGAAATGTTTGAATTTGTGATATTTTTTGAAGCCTGAAGGATTGACCATTATCTTCTGCTGATAGTATTGGTTGTAATGATGGTGCATTTGGTATATTTCGTGCTTCTGGTAATACTGGATATATCTTTTCTTTTAGTTCCATTTTATTAATTACAACTATTTTTTTAAATAGAATAGTAAAGACGACATAAAAATTCATTTTCATTAATTTTTACTAGCTTACTTGAGTTGTTTGTAATTGTGGTAATCACATCTGGGGTTTCCTCAAACACTACCTCATTTGTTATACTTATTTGTTTAGTTTTTAGAGCATAAGATAGAGAAATTAAAACGACACCCTTACTCATCATAAAACCAAAACCTAAAGCAATAGTTTTAGTTTCACCACCTTTTAATACAATAGGTTGTTGAGTAAAAACATCCCAAGTAACAGGATTAACTTTTTTAGCCGGATATTTAAGTTCTACAGGGTTCCAAAAAATAGTTTTTGGTTGAATTATTTTAGGTTTATTTCCAAATTTATACACATTCATTCTTTTTAATTTATAAAATTGCACCTAATATAGGAATATTAGCAAATGGACTATTTGGGCCTAAAAGAAGACCTTTACCATCATAAATTTTTCCACCTTGTTTTAAATACAATCCTTCTCCTTTATTTTTTAACCCTTTTCCTTTGTATGGTTTAAGATATAAACCTTCACCATCAGTTTCAACTTGACAAATATTGCCACCTTTCTTAAGATACAATTCGTTACCCATTGCTTTTTGAACTCCTGTTGATGCTAAACCAGTTAGGGCACCCACACCTAAAGCAGGTAATACTGTTTTTGCTAATACAGGTAAAGCAGCTGATGCCAATCCAGCTAACAAAGGTAAAAATCCTCCTTCTACTTTCATGTTATGTTTAAGTTGTTTAGTTGACATTCTAAACGTGGTTCCCTTACCAGCTTTATAAGCTTTAGTAAGTTTATTTACTTGAGACTTAGTTAATGCTATTACATCTTTACCATGTAAATCTTCATGTTTTAAACGAATATTTGCTGGGTTTTTGTTTTTAAAAGAATGTAAAATTTTTTCCTTTTGCCCTTCTGATATATTTATTTTTGCGTTAATGTAGTTTGACATTTTATATTTAACGTGATTCTCTTATATGAAATCTAATAGTTAATGTTTCTCCTCTTAAATTTAATATGTTTCCATCTTGGTCAGTTATTGTAACATTTAAATCATGTATTTCATTCAACGTTAAAGGTAGGTATACTAGATTAACTGGATTTTCTATTATTTTATAACCCGGAGCAACATTTGGAAAAAAGCTGTAAATTGTGTTTCTTTGAGAACCATTAACATAACTACCTGAAATTAAATCAATATTAACAAGTATGCTATTAATACTTAAGATATTAACTAAATTTTCGCTTTCATGAAACCCTCGAACATATTTTGCTCTGCTAAATCCTAATACCTTTCCAATACTGTTTTCATGATTAAAATCTACCTGATATCCATTTTCAAGAATTAAAACTGATTTTAATGTATTAGTGTTTGCTGATAAACAAATATAATATTCTTCATTAAATTGGTCATAATGTCCTTTTTTCTTCATTTCTTGTTGTATATAATCATTAATATCAACTAAATCATAACTACCTGTTGGTATCTTCATCTTTTCCCATGTTTTACCACTATCTTGTGAATAAATAAAAATGTTGTTGCTATCAGTAATATTAGGAAATGAATAGTAAGTTTCAAGATTGACTAAAGCTACTTCATATTTTTTATCAGCTTCAAGTTGAAGTGGTGGAGTAAATCTTGTTTTAAAATTTGATTTGTTATCACTTACAATAATTTGAAATGATGTTTTATGGTCAGTGTTTTTTACTATTTTTTCAAGTAATTTTGCTTCCATTTTTTATATTTAGTAAAAATATATTTTAAAACAAAAATATATTTTTAATAGTAATCTCTGTAATCATGTGGTAAATAAAAGTTGTCAAAACCACATCTATATTTTCCATCGTTACGGTTCTTAGTTAAATCAATCACAACAAAACCATGTGGTTTTTCCCAACAGTTTTTACAAAAATTGATAAACTCTGTTTTAGTCATATCATCCCCAACATGGTCACTATAAATATGATTAAGATTTTTTAAGTCTTGTCTAAACAAGCATATTAAGTTAGCATTTTCTCTAATAGTTTGGCGAGGTAATCTAAAATAATTTTGTGCTAGATAAAAACAATCAGCATTACTATGTCTTCCTCTTACATAATAGTTTTCACACTTGTTTTGCCTTTCTAAAAGTAAGTCATCAAATATCATTAAGTTTTTATTTGATGCATTTAAATCTCTTGGGTCAGGAACATCACTAGCATATTCAAAAAATTCACAATTGATATCAGATTTTTCCTTAATTGTTTTTGCCCATTCTTCAACTAATGCTGTAGGTAAAATATCACGGTTTTGAATTTCATTTTTAAGTGAAAACAACCTTAGTATGTATTCTTTTGGTATTTTTTCTTCAAAAGCTTTTTTAAGTATGCGATATTCTGGTTGAAACAAACTTTTACCAAAAACATATAAGTTGTTATAATCTAACCAATCAGGTCTTAACAAAAGATTAAGTAATAGTGTAGTTTTACCACATCCTGATTTACCTACTATTAAACCTCTAATACTTCTTGGTAAAAGGGTTGGTTAAATCTTTTTGCTAACGCTTCATTCCATGATAAATTAACAATATCCATTTTATATTAAAAAATTTATTTTAATATAAAAAATGTATTGTGTTAAGTGTAAAAAACAAACTGAAACAACCGATTTTGAATGTGTGGTAAGTAAAAATGGTAGAAATATGAAACGGGGTAAGTGTAAAGAATGTGGAACAACTAAAACACAATTTACTAAAAAAATAGAGGGTGGTTCATTGTTAAACAAGGTTATCAATAACTTACCTGTTGAAATGCACTTACCAGGTCATAATTTTACTGGTCCTGGCACCAAGTTAAAGAAAAGATTAAATCCTGATTTAACGCCTAAAAAATGGTCAAAACCTGAAAATCGTGTTGATAAAGCAGCATATCATCATGATATATGTTATCTTAAACATGATGACACGGCAACAAGAAATTCTGTTTGTGATGCTAATATGCTTAAAGAGTTAAAAGGTATTTATAATCCTACTATTAAGGAAAGAATGGAAAGAGGATTGGTTTCCTCATTGATAGGAACCAAGAAAAGATTTGGAATGGGAATTTAAAAAAAAATTCAGAAAATATAACGCTAGCAGAAGAATTACATAAACCAATAAAAAGAAAATTTAAAAAAAGGAGAGTTAGAGTAAATGGTATTGATAGAATATGGGCTGCAGATTTAGTAGATATGCAAGCATTTTCTAAACTTAATCGTGGTGTAAAATATCTTCTTGCTGTCATTGATATCTTTTCAAAATATGGCTATCTTATCCCCTTAAAAGATAAAACAGGAAAATCTGTTTCTATTGCACTGAAGAGTATTTTTAAGGAAAGAAAACCTGAGAAAATGTGGGTGGATAAAGGTAAAGAGTTTTATAACAAAGAGGTTAAAGATTTAATTGAATTATATTCCACTGAAAACGAGGAAAAATCAAGCGTTGTTGAGAGATGGATTAGAACAATGAAAGAAAAAATGTGGAAGTATTTCTCTGCTCACTCAACAAATGTTTATATTAACGTGTTACCAAATCTTGTTAAAGAATATAACAACACGAGGCATTCTTCTATTAAGATGACACCAACTGAAGCAAGTAAAAAGAAGAATGAAAATAAAGTTTGGAAAACATTATATCCTGATTATAATCAAGTAAGGGAGGATATCGAACCAAAGTTTTCTGTTGGTGACAAAGTAAGGATAAGTAAAAAGAAAAAGACTTTTGAAAAAGGTTATACTACAAGATGGACTGAAGAGGTTTTTACAGTTTCAGAAGTAAAACATACATCACCTGTAACATATAAAATTGAGGATTTAAATGGTGAAGAAATAAAAGGTTCCTTTTATGAACCTGAACTACAAAAAACGAGTCAAGAGTTGTATAGGATAGAAAAGGTTATTAAAAAGGGAAAAAAGAAATCTCTTGTAAAGTGGAAAGGTTATTCTGATGAGTTTAATTCATGGGTTGATAATAGTGCTATTGTAAATATTTAAATATATAAAAAATGCATGATATTTTAATTGATAATATAACTTTACCAAATAAACCTTTAAGCAATTTTGAGCTTGAGGATGCCGCAAAAAAATTAAAAATAAAAAATTTTAGAGGAATATTTTTAAGAGATACCCTACCTAAAAAAGTAAAAAATAAAGAATGTGGTATATTAAATCTTGATGATACCAGCGGTCCAGGAACTCATTGGGTTGCCTGGTATAAAGATGGTAAAACTAAAATTTATTTTGATAGTTATGGTATTCAACCACCTATTGAAATTATAGATTATTTAAAAAACCCTATACACTACAATACCGACCAATTACAGCATGCAGGGGAAGTATTTTGTGGCCATTTATGTTTGTTCATTCTTAAAGAGTTGGGTTTAGGTAATAAATTTCAAAATGTTTTAAATAAACTTTTTTAGTAATATTAAAAACTATGCCTGTTGATAAATTTGGAAGAATAGATGATGTTAAAACAAGTGGTGATGGTGATGGTGTGTCACTCGCTTACATAGGTAATAATTTTTTACGTAAAGATGGAACAACCCCCGTTACCGGTTCTATAAATATGGCTGGTAATACATTAATACGGGTTAGTAATCCAGTAAATCCTCAGGATGTTGCCACTAAGAGTTATGTTGATACAAACTCAGGGCTGTTAGATGAAAATGGAGGATATCTTATGACAAGGTATTTAAACATGAGTTTTAATAAAATAAAAAACTTAGGTGACCCTTTAGAGCCGAGTGAAGCTGCTACAAAAAAATATGTAGATAACAGTGGTAGAGCAATAGTTCAACAACAAGATGGTACTTTTTCTGCTGTTGCAGATATAAATATGAAAGGATATACTATATCAAATCTTATAGAACCTGCAGAACCACAGGATGCAGCAACAAAAAATTACGTAGATGTTGCCAATCGAGCCTTTGTTTATGGTCCTGGAAGGCGGTATATAGCAGGTGGTGACGTTTCTATGGGTGGGCGGAGAATTTACAACGTCGATGCACCTTTAGAAGAGTACGAAGCCGCTAATAAGTTTTACGTAGATAACGCTATTAAGGCTGCTACTGCGGGTGAAAAAGCTTTAACAAAAAACCAAGACGGTTCTTTTTCAATGGCTGGTGAAATAAACATGGAGGGTCACTCGATTATCGGATTACCAAATCCTATTGACCGTGGCGCCGCTGCCAATAAAAATTACGTTGATAATGGTGGAGCTATCATAAAAAATCCAAATGGAAGTTTCTCAGCAGTAGCTAACGTAAATCTTCAAGGTTTTTCCCTAAAAAATGCAGCAACACCGGTAGAAGAGAGAGATTTAGTGACAAAATCCTACGTGGGTGGAAAAATAGGTTTTAAACCCATTATAAGCGTTCGTGCTGAGCAACAAGGAGGATTAAAAAATGGTAATTACGAGTTTTCTTTCGGTAATGGAAGCACGGGAATACATCATGAATTAGGAGGTTATTGCATGGCAGCCTCGGGCAGAATTATAAGGGGGTCTTTAAAGGTTGTTACAGTTGGTGGTAACCTAAAAGAAGAGGCAAAAATTAACATATCCTTAAACGGAGTTGAAAAGACTGACTACTCCATAGTAAAAAAGAAGGGAAAAGGTTGTAGTTGTATAGTTTTTCCTCAGCCTTTAGAAGTAAAACAATGTGACACTATAAACTTTATATCAAGGTCCGACAACTCCAACGCAAAACACGCACATGTGTCGATACTGATAGAGTTGGACTTGTAAAAAAAATATTTAACCCAGTAAAGGGTTAAATATTTAAAAAAAGGGTTTTATCAATACACACTCCAATATCACGTGGTATAGTATTTCACAACTTTTTCCAATATTTTGAAATGTGTATTACGCATATAATATCACTTTAGACTGGATTTTTGAGGGAGATGGTAGTATGTTATGATATTAACCATTTTTTGCTTTGTTTTTTCTAAAAATGAACTAAATATGGTAATTGTATAAAATATAATTTTTTATTTAATGATAATAAAGCAGTCTTACTTCCTTGTTGAAAAAAAATTATTACTAAAATAAATAACAGGGTAACCTCTGGCGCGGTCTAACAACCCGTAAGTTAATACCATATCACAATGTTGTAAGGCTGCTGTTTTAAAAAACAATATTAAGTATTTTATACAATTATTATACAAGTTAATCATTTTTAGAAAACAGGGTAAAAATGTTTGTTAATATTATAATGTACTACCATTTTGGTGTGTAAAGCAAAAGTTAAAGGGTTGTGCATTAAATAACTTCCTCTTTCCTTTTCGGTGAGGAGGCATGTAAAAATGGTTATATCATGGTAGTGTCATGACTCGCCTTACTTTATCTATACCTTCTCTTATGCTAAGGTATAGAAAACAGAGTTAAAGGTGATTCTTAAGATAGTTTAACGCTTTTCAACATTAACTAAGGCAGGAATATCAAAGTTTAAGACTCTCTGTGTTTGGGGTTCACAGAATTTATCCTCGGATAAATACGTCCCCCGATATTCCTGTTAAATTTGTAACTTTTTTAAAGTTATAAATTTACTTTAAATTTTTCTTTTAATCTCACTCTTTACCCTGCAAACTGGACATTCTTTCTTAGCATATACTTCATCACATTTTTCATATAAACATAGATGACCGCAACTGCAAAACAAAATTGTAGGTGCCGTGTTTTCATCTAAGCATAAAACACAACATTTAGACTTAAATGTTTCATTTGTGTTAATGTGTTGGGGTTGTTCCTCATCTTCCTCAACTACATTACCTTCCTCATCTACATCTCCTATCCTTACAATTCCTTCAAGCCCAAAACGACTATATATAATTCTATATCTTCCATTTTCAAAAAATCTAGCACTATTTTCCCAAAATATGTTATAATCATCACTTGAAAAGTTTTCTAGTACATTTTGTAAAATTAATGTATTTGTTTGTTGGTTGTTGTCTCTTTCACTTTGTTGTGGATTGAGAAATTGATTATATTCATCAAGTAATTCTTGTTCATTTTCGGTACCCTCTATTTGGTCTTCATATTTATAAATTTTTTCTATACCAAAATTATTATATTGGATTACATATTGACCTGGAGAAAAATGATCTTCATTGTTTAACCAAAATTGACCAGCATCACTTTCTTGATATCTATCATTTTCTGTTGTTGTTATTTCTCTTAGTAAAAATGAATTAGTATAAGATGGTATAAAAGTTTGTCTTTCTTCATTTGCGATATTTACTTCTTCACTTTCTGTTTCTTGTTCACTTTCTTGTTCACTTTCTTGTATTACAAGATTAAAATCTACAGAGTAATTTAAACTTGTTACTCTTGGTAAAAATTCTATACATGGACAAAAATCAAATCCAGCATTTACTTCTTGATATAAATATTGACCATACACCATTTCTTCATTATCATCATCTTTAAGTAAATTCCTTATATTTGAACAATAAGTAACTAAGTATTCATCATTATTTGAATGAATATCAAGCCATGTTCTTCTTCCTTCTATTTCATTACGATCACAAAAACCTAACCACATTATAAAAATATTTTCTTGACCTCTTTCAAATATCTCTTTACTAAATTGGTAATAAATTGCACTTTCTGCTATATAAAAACCATCTACCATAAAATGACTTGCTGTTACCTTTGGAAAATAAATTACTTTATTAAATTCATTATAAAAAGGTTTACATTCTATTTTTCTCCATAAGGTCTTTTCTAACTTTTCTTTAAACTCTTTAGTTATTTTATTTAAAACACTCATTTTTATATATTACTTTGGGTGGTAAATTTTTAAATTTCAATTTTTTATTTAAAATATTTTGGTTAAAAAATTTTTTATTTGTTTCTATTCTAACAAATAAAAATAAATTTTTTTTTTAATTTATAAAACACCAAGATATTGATAAAAAGGTATCATAGCATCACTGTTTTCTTCTCCTTCATCAACAGCAATATTATTCATTTTTTTCCATAATCTATATTTTTTTGCTATATTTACATATTTTCTTTTTTCTTCATAATCATCTTCATCCTCACCATACTTAAGGTATTTTTCTACATCATATTCAATTGATATAAAATCTTCTAAATTTGCGTAAGCTCTGCTTTCTTTCGAAAAATACTCTGTTTCACTAAATCCTAAGATAACTTTTATGTTTTCACAGTTATGAGATAAAATACGATTGTCAAAAAGTAATTCCAAAAATCCTTTTTCAAAATTAGAAAAAAATGTTTTTAAAGAAAGTGGTGGTAAAACAATACTTGAATAAACAGGAAAATTACCAACCTCCCCATCTGAAGATATTTTTTTATGCCATGTTACAGAAATGGTAGGAAAAAACAAAGGGTTTAACTTTTCTTTACTTTCCTCTAAGGAATAAAGGTAATAAAAAAGGTGTCTTGCTTTTCCAATTAAATAAGTAAAATCATTTTCTTTTTTACCATCCTTTAGTTCTATTTCAACCTTGTTAACCTTTTGCTTGATTTTATACTAATTTTATTTTTTCTTTTTAGACAACCTTTAACCTCATGGTAAAACCCATATTTTATTTTATAAGCTATACTGTTTTTATTTTCACTCATGCTTATATGTTATAGATTTGGTAATACATTATAAAAATTTCAATTTTTTATTTAAAATAAATTTAAAATAAATTAAATAAAAAATATTTTTTTTTATATTTTAAAATTTATTTTTCTATTGTTATGTATTTTATGCTTTAAATTTATTTTATACGCTGTCATTATACTATTTATTTTTTCTACTGCTTCATCCGGTGTAAGTTTTAAAAAATCTTTATCATCTTCATTATTTTCCAAAAAACATTCTTCCACTCTATCTATAAATCTATTTTTATAATGTTTGTATAATGCTTGTTCAACTGGTATAAGTAATAGCCTTATATCATTTTCATGTTTTTGATATATATCATCAAGCACAGAACTTTTATAAAGTTTGTTAAATCTTTTATGCCTTTCTTGGTCTTCTTCAATCACAGCATGCTTAAACTTTTTACCTTCCTTTACTTGGTTAATTTTGCTTGGCCTCATAAAAAAATTATTATATTTTATAAAATCTTCTTCCTTTGGTATGATTGGGCCAAGCTTTGGTTTTTCATCTTCAATATCACTTATTTCACTATCCATACCAAGGGTGTATTCTTTTATTTCGATAGCTCCAGACATTTTTTTTATTTTTTATTTATTTATATAAAAATTCTTTAGGGTGTGTGGTTAACAAATCATTTATAAATTTTTTGGTAATCCATTTTTTATTAATGATTTTAAAAATTTATCATTATCTTGTTGATATTTTTTAACCATTTCATCAAAATATTTGTCATAAATACTATTTAAACTTATTATTTCATCAATAGTTAGTTTACTATGGTCTTTACCATAAACCTTTTTTGCTTCTTTATTTCTAGCTTCATCTGTTACTTCATATTTAGGACCAAACTTACCATCATGAATAGTATAAACTTTTTCATAATCATAAAGCTTAAGAAAGTTTTTCGCATTTATCATATCATCACGTCTTAATCTTTTTACTTCTTGTTCTCTTTTTTTTATTTCTTGTTCATCTAATATTGGTTTATCCATAAAATGAAACTCTATTTTAACACAATCCATTATTTATATCTTTATTTTATTATATACCCGGCTTATGTGTGGTATATAAAATATTTTGTATAATTTAAAAAATAAAAATCAAAATTTTGTAATGCATGCATGCAACAAAAAAAAAATTTTAAAAAAAATTTTAAACAAATTTTAAAAAAAATTTTATACGCATGCATGCAAAGAAATTTTTTTTATACGCATGCAAGCAAAGAAATTTTTTTCTTAATAAATTTTTTTATCATCATCTTAACCCACCCACTAACACATAAGCCGGTTAGCCATTGTGTTATGCGTTGGTTGATGGGGGATAAAAGGTTAAGCAATTGTTTGATGTAAGGGTTTGTTGGGGGGGTTATAGCATTGGTTAGCTGATGAGCTGGTTAGCTTGATATTTCAAAAAAATTTTTTAATTTTTAAAATTTGATTTAAGTAAAAAATGTTGTTAAAAAAGGTTATGCTATTTTGTTTGCTGACCTTAATCAGATTGACTTGTTAACCCATTTTTGTTTTTAATTTTATGAGCATGCTTAATGTTACATAAAATTGTTATATTGTTTAATGACTAGCTATAATCTTAAGGATGGGTTGATTGGGTAAGGGTTAGTCATAAACTTAAGGGTGGGTTGAATGGATAATTACACACAGTGTGCTTAAGCGTGGTTGATTTTTGATAACGATAATAAATACATAACTTTATTAAGGCTGGGCCACTTAACCACGGATTTATTTTGTTGAGCGAATGCGTTAGCTTAATGGGGGTTGGCCCAGATCGAGCTTTTTATTATCTACTAACGGACCAAGGATTTAACCATACATATTGAAAACCATTTTCTACTAGCGTATTTTTTATCATTGCAAGCCAGTTATTGTTTCCGGTACCAAGGTCGTCAATAAGGGAACGGTATATTGTTCTCAGTATAATGTTTTCTGCAGAAAGTATCCTAAACCAATATCTTATGGCAAGGACAAACCTTTTTATATAGATGGGATATCGACCCAGTTCTCCATAAACGCCGGCATTATTTGTCGAAGTTTTAACACGCAAGAGACCTTTAAGAAACTTAAGGTGTTACCATCCTAACGTTTCTAGTGCAACATGGAATAAAATTTCTTATTAGCTGACGAATAAGGATTTATACTGATATGATAATTTTGAACATTTCTTACCGACCAGAAATTCATTTGTTGTCTATCTTGAAATTATTTGATGATATTTTTGCTTGTTTTCTGAAAAGGGAGGTAATTATTATCTCTCTTTGTATTGAGAATAGAGAGGCTTTAGATTTATAAATGATAATTCTAAGAAGGAAAAAATGGAAAAAGTGTCTCGGTCAAAGTATTACAATAATACTCACTTTTAATCATAGCACATTTTTTAGGATAATATTATTATGGAAATAGCTGTTTTTCATTAGAATGGTACTACCTTAAGACGGATTCTCTCTATGGCTTTTGACTTGTTTAATCCCCATATATGACTACCATAATTCAAAATTGAAGTTACGATAAAGGGTCAGCATGACACTTTTGTTTCAAAACTTGCATTTTATTATATTTGCGTCATGCTCTTGCAAAAGGGAGTTTATTGCATCCCCTTGATGCTGTGAACCAATCAAATCGTCACCTATCATTGATCTGTCAGATCCATTTTGTCTAACATCCGGTTGATTCCTGGGTTAGAATAGTCTTTTGACATGCAGAAAACTTACTTAAAGCAAAAAGTTTCGACCCAGGTCAGCCTGCGCACAGTCTGCGCCTGCTGACCTGAGTCGACACTTTTTGCAGATGCATTTAAACCCATTTTCACAGAACATAGCTAAATTACATGATTAACCTGCTTCCACAAAACAATTTCAGGATCACCCAAGAGTCGTTATACCTGACCTCTGTCGGAAGTTTTATAACCTTGGATGGATGACTGGAACGGGTGGAGCCCTTAGCGTTAGAGTCGGGTATGTACCAGTTACATGATTATTGATTGTATGGCGTTTAACGCCGTTTTCAACATTATTTCAGTTATATCGCGGCTGCCAGTGCACCTATCCATGCTTTCCTGGAATTTCTTTTACCAGTATTCCGCACAATATTCTTTCCAAGCCACAGGCTGCTCTCCCACATAGCCATTGTCGAAACATTGGTCAGCGGTGGGAGAGGAATGAATCCTGTCGCAATGACTATCATCAATCCTCGGAAAGAAAGTGGCCGAGCCGGGGATCGAACCAGCGACCTCCTGTTCTCAAGTCCTGTACGCTAACGACTTAGCTACGGGGCTCGGCTACCAATTACAAGATAATTTCTTTGCACGTCGCCGCCCTTTCCTATCGGTTGTTCTGATGGAAAACGTTTTTGTACTAAAACCCAAAAATGGGCCTTTTTAAACATTGTAGGAAAAGGAGGAATTGCTGGTCACTGGCATTTTCTCCTTTTCGCACAATAATTACTACACTCTCAAATACAAATTTCACCATATGAATCTCAATCGTAATTGTTGTCTGCAAATGCTTTCAGTTTAGACAAGTCTTAAATTTGATCTTCTAGTTGAAAATAAGCTTAACCGAATCTCTAGAAAAGTAAAGTTTAATTGTAGGCCTGGGCTGTTTGATACTTTTCTGAAACCAGTATCTTCTGAGTAAAGGACATTGACATTGCTCTGTCAGGGTATTTTAACAGACTTAATACAGACATTTCATTCATTAGACACTATCAGAGTTAGACCTCCTATTCAGCACAGATGTACATGTAGCCGAGCTCAGGCGATAGCGAACAGATCTCGTAATCCAAGGGTCGTGAGATCGAATCCATGGACGGCTACACGCTTTTCGAGGACTGGTGATAGTCATTACAACAGAATGCATTTGTCAGTCACAGCTGAACGTTGTTTTGACTTCGTCTTCTTGTGAGAAAGCAGCCAGTGGCTTGGAAAGACTTGTGCATAGGTACAGCGAACAGAAACATCAGAAAAGCCGGGATGGGTGTACTGACCCCCATCATAAAGCAGTAAAGTTAGTCACTGTTTTGATCAGAGTAAGACAGCAGACAGAAGATATTTTACCTTAACCCTTAAGTTGCTGAATAAGTGAAATGAAACTTTCAAGCCGATAGTTAAAACCAAGATTTTGCCATTTCAAAGGTATTTTTGGGGAAAGATATCTCCTTGTCGGGCATTGTAGATCCAAGATCAGACTGCACAGAATGTGCAATCTGATCTTGATCGACACTGTCCGCAAAAGGTCAGTGAGTCGCGCTTAGCAGCCTAAGAGTTAAAAATATAATTGTAGTTTCTAGAGTATAATTGACGACAATATCGTGAAACATCGGACATTGTACATCCGTAAACAGACTTGCACGGTTTGTACAAGAGGAAAGGAATCTACATTGTTCGTAGACAGTTTAAACTTTAAAGATACATCCTTGCAGCCAGAGAGGAAAAAAAAAAAAAAACGAAACGTGAAAACTTGATACACCGTAGAATGGTTCAGAATTTAGCCAGCTGAGTAAACATAGATAACCGATATATATGGTGTAAGGGATAAAGAAACTAAATGGACTTGTCTTCGATTTAAAACCGGACACGACAATAGTGGTTTCTTTGATGGCCCTCAGAAAATGAAGTGCATTTTCTCTCCGTCGTAATCTGTGCAACCTTGCAACCGTCAAGGGCAACATTTGGCGTAAAGATACAAGAATGATTATAGTTTCATAATATAAAGTTGAAATGGGTTAAAAACTGTCTGAAAGCGAGTATAGAAGTATCTTTAAGTTGCTCATGACATCAAGGAGTGTACAAATTTGATGTTCTTTTTTTAAACAGGGATAAGATTTATATTACGCCCTCTGGTGTCCAGAAAGAGCTTGTGCAGGTAAGAGTTAAACTTTAACGTCCTGAAAAAAAGTCGACGGTGATAAAGCTGTATGTACAAACAGGCCTTGTTCTCGAGAATTTTCTAAATTTGATAGTAAAACAATTTAGTTTAGCCAATCAGAAGTTGTGTTTCTTTCAAATCTAGAAAAGTCTTGAGAATTAGACAAAGAATATTCTTAAGAGTTGTTGGTGAATACGGACCCAGCCATAGGTAGCAGGAGAATTGGTGTCTTTTAATCTTTTACCAAACCACCCCAAGTTGTAATGATCATGAGAATGAAAGCCTTGAAAACATTGTGGGAAAAGGAGAAAATACTGGCAACCAGCATTTTCTCCTTTTTCCTTAATGTTTTCTACACTATCAAAGACAGAAATCATCGTTTGAGCTACTTTTAGTTTGTCAGCTGCAAATGCTTTCAGTTCGGTCAACTCAAAAATGTGATCGTCTGATAGAGAGTTGAAGGCTCAGTATCGACCAAAAGTGAACAATGTATTTTAAAAGAGCATTTAAATTTAACCCTTGAGCTGCTTATCGCGACCCACTGAGCTTTTGCGGACAGTGTAGATCAAGATCAGACTGCACAGAACGTGCAGTCTGATCTTTGATCTACACTGTCCGATAGGGTATTTTCTTTCCTGTGAGATCAACTTTGAAATCGCAATGTTTGGGCTTTTAGTATTGAGAAGTCTGCGTTTCATTTATTCAGCAGCTTAAGTGTAAAATCATACCTTTTGAAGCGATGGACATTATTGTGAAGATGACAATCTGTTATGGTACGGTCGGTCCAAGTGTTGCTGGCAGAAAAATAAATTTTAAGACCAGGTAAAAAGTAAACAAAAGATAGAGCGACCTAGTAACTCTTGACCCGCCTTTAAAATTTGAGCCGTGTTCTGTGAAAAGGGGGCTTAATGCATCTGCGAAAAGTATCGACCCAGGTAAGCCTGTGCAGTCCGCGCAGGCTGACCTGGGACAAAACTTTTCGATATTGGTCACTTTTCTGTATGTCCTGGGACCAGTCTACCTCATGATTTCAGCCGGTTGTTTATATAAAATGGATTTTATGGATCCATAATTATATGATGACTCGCGTGGTATAATGCACCAGGTCCCCTTTTGTTAGGGCATTTTTTTCTGCCAACTAGGAGAACAATCTTAACATGCCTGTTACGGACACTTTCTCCTTCGGTCGCAATAGCCTCAAAAGTTATCTGCTACAGGATGGACGAAGTTGTCTTTGTCAGATTATGAGTCAATGTACAGTCCAGTCTGTATTGATCAAGCACATAGGGGACAATGAAAAAGTGCTTAGTTAAGACAGGCTCTTGCTGAGTGCAAGTAGATTTGAGTGGCTCTGTGGCAAAGCAAGCCATTACACAGCAAGTCATTACATAATTATGGGTCCATGAAATCAATTTGTACTACAACCGACCAGATCACGAGGTCGAATGGTTCTCTGGCATTAGGAAGGTTTACATATAGCAATCAGTTTTGAAATGCGCAGGTGACATGAATCGATCGTTTTTGCAAGTGCATTAAACCCCCTATTCACAGAGCTTGACTCTTATTAAACATAATATTTGGCCGTCTCTTGAAAGTCTATAGTTGCTTACTACGAGTAGACAGAGGTGGCCAAGACGACAGATTTCTCTGTTTAAGTTTAATTTTCCCCTCACACTAACTGTTCTTGGTATGTTTGAATCTTTTAATTCTAAAAGGGATTTTGGCGAATGATGAAACTCGTTCTATCCTAAATAATAAATGAGTCATGCCCTGAGAAAGGGGGAGGGGGGGTGGGGGCTTATTGCATCTCCATCTGCATAATACCAAGCAAGCCATCACATAATTTTGAATACATGAAATCCATTTAGTCTAACGATTAACTGAATTCTGAGGAGGAGTGGTCCTTGAGCATGCAAATTTGACCACAGGCCTTTGAAGCTCCATTGGTCTGTTACGGAACACTAACATTTTTCTTGGTTGATCATCGAATACTTGCGAATTGGTGCATGGCCTGTATATCAGGGCATACTCAAATTTTCATTTACACCCTTACTATAAATAGCACATTGGCGACTGCCTCTATGTTGTATATAATAAGACAAGGTGTGCAACGAAATCGAAGAAAATTTTTACCCCTGTCCCCTATCAGAGATAATATTTAACCAAAAACGGAAAAATAAACCTAGTTACCGTTGCAGATGTGTTCACAAATGATTTTTCTTGAGTACCCTGACCTTAGAAAGTTCCAAACGGCTCTTGCGATCAAGCAATAGCTCTGATCTTAAAAGATTTAAAAAGATTCTACATTTTCTGGATCGCCATGCGCTAACGTCACACAATTCATTATGACGCAGCGAATTATAACTCACATGAATTTACTATCAAAAGACGCGCCAAAGGTTTTGACCAATAAACGGTAAATACGCATTTGAACATATACGAAATGGAAAATGAAAATCGTGATACTGGATTAGATGAAAAGATAAATCATAACAGACGAAATATTAATTTGATAATTTCATCAATATATTAACAAAAGAATTTTAGATCTTTGTTTGAAAAAAATGTTTTAGTTATAATTCGCTGCGGGATTATAAATTGTGTGACGTCAGCGCATGGCGATCCGGAAAATGTGGAAGCTTTTTAAAAATTTTCAGATCAGAGCTACAGCTTGATCGCAAGAGCCTTTTGGAACTTTCGAAGGTCATGGTACTCAAGAAAAATCATTTGCGAACCCATCTGCAACGGTTACTAGCTATATTTGTCAATTTTCGGTAAAATATTATCTCTGAAAGAGTACAGGGGTAAAAAGTTTCTTCGATTTCGTTGCACACCTTGTCTTATTATATACAATATAGAGGCAGTTTCCAATGTGCTATTTATAGTAACGGTGTCCGTAAAGGAAAATTTCGTTGTCCGGTAATAGACCAATGGAGTTTCAGTGGCCTATGATTTGACAGATAGCAAAAAGTATCGACCCATGTCAGCCCTGGCGGACTGCGCAGGCTGATCTGAATCGATACTGTGTGTAGATGCATTAAGCACCTTTATGGCTCATATTATTGTTCATTTGTTTTCCCCCACCGCATTCATTAGTCTTATTACAGGGACGACTCGCCTATTCCTTCTGTCATCTCTTGGTTCTCTTGTCGGCGCTGGTCGGAAGGGGGTTTGCTTGGGCAAGACATGTACGAGCAGGCTGATCTGTGTCCAATTCTTCGCTTATTCATTAATTTCCCATTGGTTGGGTCATAAACAGAGAACCTGGTACTGGAGCCGACGATTGCCATAAAACCATGGCTTTGATTTTCGTACAGGGAGAAGATCTGTTTGTACAGCATCGAAATGGAAGGGACATAGCCCTTCCCCCGCCAGAAAAGAACCTTAAAAAGAGTACGTGTACGCCCTTGATAAATGCTGTGTACCAAATGCACCCGGGTAAGTTCTCGTTGTTACAATATAGTTTAATGTTGCCACAGTTTTTTTGTGGATGCATACAATTTTGTGTTCAATAAGTTGCTTAAGTGTGGGTAAAGTTTGGTGTGGGTAGAGTTAAGTTTGGGTACAAGTGTAGATCCAGTAAAATGTGGGTACATATTAGCGTTGGTCTGGTAGAGTTCGGATGCAATTATGTGTGGGTGCAGTTTATTGTGGGTAAAGTTAATTTTGTTCAAAGTTAAGTGCGGGCTCGCACAAATACAAATCTATCGGCACATCTTCAAATTTTGGTATTTGTGAACACTCCTTGTATATTGCAGAGTGATTGTGTTTTTCTTTTTTTTTTTTTTTTTTGTTATTTCTTTGCATACCGAAATAATAATTGCATCGTGCTTCATACGTTTTTCACATTGCTTCGTGTCCTTTGGGATTGAACTCGGGACCTTCGGATTGCAGATCCTACTGATTCACATTTAGCCATATAGGACTCATAAAATATATGACCCCCCGGTTACGATTTGGCTTGCATTTTTTGTATGTAAATTTTTCTTGTAGATACCGCTGCAGTGTTCCATCTTCACACAAAATCCGCTGTGATGGCTTCCATTGTGTCGCTTGGAGTAGAGTTCAAAGTCACACACTTAAAAATGATACAAGGGATCAAAAAAGGAAATTCAGGTTTGTAGGAGATGTTTTGTTGACCTTGTAGTGGCAGAGAGAGAGAGAGAGAGATGCATTTTGTATTTGTCGATATAGCCATCATATAGGGATCATATTCAGGAAGTACATATTGCTCAGATTTGGATACAACTAAGTGTTGATACGATTAAGTATCATGAAGGCACACTGTGGTTTAGGTACATTTAAATGTAGGTAGAACTTTCGACAGCACAGTTGAAATTGGCATAAACAACCACTGAGTGGGGCTGTTTGATAAAGGCTTACGGTAATACATTAATAACATTTGGGCAAAGCACGATATAGCTCGATTTAGGTATCAATTCCTTTTGCCACAATAATTTTATGAAAAAGGGCTTCCTGAACATGTATTGCGTCGTCAAATTTAAGGTTATACATCATATCAAAATAGAGAAAGACCATGATTCAGACAAAATACTACCTCTGAAAGAAGACTGAATGCTTTTTCAAGGCGTCCAACAACCATGTGATTTAGATGTATTTCACCATGTGCATATGGGCAACGTCTTTCATGTAGTAAACCTGGGGTAAGATTCAATACTGTTCATTGTACAGAAAGCCAATAGGCTGGCAATGACGAAAAATCTATTAAATGTCGTGACTTCCTTTTGCTTCGAGAACTGTAGGACTCGATGGCGTAAAGAAGCCGTTTTCAATGCAAGATCATTGAACGTCCGTAGGTACATGTACATGTGCTTGAAAGTTCAATATTGCTTACAACGGCTGTATTTGTACTTGATCGTTGGTTGTCTATCCTATGCTTTATAGGATCGAATTTTTTGTTTTTGGTCCATATCATCATCATCAATTTTCTTTCATGCAAATTTCAGTACTTTCATTCTTATTATCACTGTTATTATCATCCATTAATTTTTAAATGATGCCTTCTGCTCTAAATATAATGGCTATGCATTGATAACTCATTGAAACCGACTTTCTATTTAATTGATCCCATAATCAGCATGATCAATACGAACGCCTATCTTTCACCCGATCCTATGTCCTCTCTTTCTCAATTTGTTCGATTCGACTTCCTGTTTCCATCTCTCTCTCTCTCTCTCTCTCTCTGCTGTTTTTAAATTTAAAGGCACATTATGATTAAATAATCGTTTTAATACACCAGCAGACAGAAGGCCTTAGTGCGATCTTCATTCCAGGCACGGTTTTTTTTTTCCCGTAAAATTGTCCTTGAAAAGGCAACCTATCACTCGTGAAACCAAGTAAACATAGGGACAAGTTACCTTTCATCATAATGTGATTGTTGAAAGTAGCATTATACACCAATGAACGGGACTGTTTAATATAGGCTTAATATAAGAATAACATTTTAGCAAAGCGAGATAAAGCTCAATTTTAGCTATATCTCAGTTTGTCTTTTTTTTTTTTTTTTTTTTTTTTTAAGAAAAAAAGCTTCCTTCACATGTGATGCGACGTCGAGGTTTAGGTTAAAAATCTAATCATAATAATAAAAAAAAAAAAAAAAAAACAGTGATTCCACCAATATATTGTCATTAAATTTCGCGGAATATTGCCACAAGTCGTTCAATAATCTTGATATAAAAGTACGTTACCATGTGCATAAGAGCATCGTCATTTATGGAGTAAACCTGGGATATGATTGAATATCTGTCAATGTATAGAAAGCCAATATACTGGCAGTGACGAAAAGTCTATTAAACAACACGATTTCCGTACGCTTCGAGAACTGTAGGACTCGATGGCATAGAGAAGCCGTTTTCAATACAAGATCAAGAACGTCCATTTTACATGTACTTAAAAGTGCAGTCTTGCTTCGAGCGTCCTTATTTGTACTTCATGTTGTTTATCTGTCCTATGCTTTGTAGGAAAATATTTTATGAGCCGTATCGTCATTATTATCATCATCATCATCATCATCATCCTCACATCTTCTTTCATGCAAAACTCAGTGCCTATATTCTTATTACAATCGTTATTACCATCATCCCCCCCCCCCTTTTTAATAATATCTATCCACTATGCATTGTAAATTAGTTCCAGCTTACTTTCCATTGAACAGATGCATTTCAGCATGGACGTGAGATATTTATCTACATATTAATTTAGAACTTTAATCATTCACCCCATCTCATGCGCTCCCTTTTTCCATTTGTTCAGTTCCTCTGCTTGTTTGCATGCCTTCTCTCTCTCTCTCTCTCTCTCTCTCTCTCTCTCTATGTCTTATAATACTTAAGAAATACACCTCACATTGACCTTCCACATTTATTTTCAGACAAAAGCACTGAAACATTTTTATATTTCCATATTTTTGTAAACTTCAGAGAAACATTTCGACTATCATGATACACTTGTTGTTCCTATAATAGAAAACAAATCAACAGAAGATGAAATAGCGGTAAGTATAAATTGGGGCAAAATATTGTGTATTTTTATTAAAAAGTTCGTGTATTTAACCCTAAGGCTGCTTATCAGGACTCAGAGCGCTTATGCGAACAGTGTAGATCTAGAAGAGACAGCACAGAACATGTAGTCAGATATACTCTATCCAGTAAGATGAAACTTTTCCCGCGAACACAGCTTTGTACTTCTGGTTAGAGATGATCACTTAATTTACTCGGAAGTTTTGACCTTTTGCGGAAAGTGTAGATCAAGATCAGACTGCACAAGACGTGCAGTCTGACATTGGATCTACACTGTCCGATGAGGAGATTTTTTTCTAAAAAAATGACTTTTGAATTCGGATTACTTTTGGATTGAAACTTTCATTTCATTTAGAAGACATCGTAAGAAAAGGGGAAAACACTCCTAACAAGCTTTTTTCTCCTTTTCCCACAATGCCGTCAAAAGTCTGCTACTTCAGGGCATATCTGGCAGAAGATTAAGAACCAAATGCTTTACTATGAGTAAACACTAAATATGTAATCATTTATTTATTACACCGAAAGATCAGGTGGGGCCTTAGCCAACAGGTATCTAGATAGAAATTACATAGTTACTAACTGTAGTATGTACTGATATGTGATATATGAAGTGATTATGTTTTAACCGCCATTAGAGGCAGTTGTTCATAAACTGTATGGTCCAATATCAGGACAGTCTGATCTTGAGCTTCACAGTTCACAAACGTCTATCGCTCATCTAGAAGATAGGATTTTCGACGTGTGTAATTATTTTCACATCCTCTTCGGTAATTAACCATATATGTTGAGATTCAAGATCAGCCCACTCACCAGGATGGTCTGATCTCGAGAGAAGAACACTTTTTTAATGATAATGAAAATGCTGTTTGAAAGGGCGCAATCGCTTGTATTATGCAATTGTTCTTTTTTCTTAATGTTGTGATAAACCGTTTACTAGGAAGGTAAAAATTTATTGGGTTTATCAGATTAGTTCTATTGGTTTGCAGGGAGCTTTGACAGACGCCATGAAAGATTACCCAGAAACCAGCGCGGTCCTTATAAGGCGGCATGGGATATACGTTTGGGGTCCAACGTGGCAAAAAGCAAAGGCAATGTAATCATATCTGTTTCTTAGGCAAAAATAAAGCGAGGGGCCGTTTTTCCTTTGAAAAAAAGCAATTGATCTGTGCTCTGGCAAAAGGGGATTTAATGCATATCCGTAATGCATGATACCACGCAAGTCATCACATAATTATGGATCCATAAAATCTATTGTATATAGATACCGACTGTATCACGGGGTGGACTGGTCCTTTGACAAGCAGAATATTGACCAAGAGCGAAAAGTTTTGGCCAATGTCAACCTGAGTGGACTGCGCCGGCTGAACTTGGTCGATATTTTTCGTGGATTCATTAAGCCCCTTTTTCACAGAGCATGGCTGAATTACATTATTTGTATTTTTTAAGCAAAAACGATATAATAATTTCCTTTCGCATAAAAACAATAGAAATCATTCAATTGAATCTTGAGAGGCACTGCAATAGTTTCTAATTGGTTGGCAAAAAGAATGTTATATCATCTCTATCTATCAGTAATAGGAATATAAAAAGATAAACGTAAGGGTTAGCAAAATAATAGGCCTGCAGGGACATGCAGAATAAACAAGTCCACATTTATGACCAATCACAGTTTTGCTGTTTATTCATTCGGAAATACTAATGCCAAGAAGTATGTCAAAAGCCAGCGCATTTAGCTTCGCCGATAAAACGTTCATCTGCAAGTGCTAGTAAGATTTAGGCTATAAACCACGTGTGGCGGATTGGAAAGTCAGAGGTTTACGAAAAAAGACGTAGCTATCAAGCATGCGTTTTGTCCCTTCACCGCCACAGACGAACACGCGGGCTTTTGTGGACGACATAGCTCAAGATCACACCGCACAGGACATTCAGTCTGATCTTGGATTGATACCGCCCGCTGGTTTAGTAAAGCCTGTATAACATGAAAGATCTTTCTGCATTGTAGTGGTTTATCTTTTCAGACTTCGATAGATGTCGAGTTTATATATTTGACGCTTTAGGAATTAAATTTCATTTCTTTCCGTCTCAGGGCCGAGTGCTACGAGTATCTTTTCGACATCGCTCTGCAAATGAGGTCACATGGCTACAATCCGGAAGAAGTACCGATTCCGCCAGAGGGCGCGTATCTCTGATAATGGTAGAATTTCCTATTCTGGAACAAATTAACATTATCATTTACTTATAATCAGATTTCTTAAATGGTGTAAGGTGAACAGTTACATAAGTTCATACACTCAATGTCAGCAGCCCTTCTTTTTAGCTGAATTCCTT
This sequence comes from Tridacna gigas, assembly GCA_945859785.2. Classification (NCBI taxonomy): domain Eukaryota; kingdom Metazoa; phylum Mollusca; class Bivalvia; order Cardiida; family Cardiidae; genus Tridacna; species Tridacna gigas. Next base: position 54,864,298 of record OX244038.2, read on the forward strand.
TAAACATTATCCATTTAATGAGCAGATGTATAATTAGTGCGGGGTGTAATTCCTCTCCGGAAAATGTCAACCCCTAGGTTGCTAGGTGCGACTCGCGGCGCTTTTGCGGACAGTGTAGATCAGTGTAGATCAAGATCAGACTGCATAAAGCGTGCAGTCTTATCTTTGATCTATACCGTCCGATACGGTATTTTCTTTTGGTGAAATCAACATTGAAATCGCAAAATTTGGATTTTTACTGTTGAGTGGAAATTTTCCTTTCATTTATTTAGTTTAAGGGTTAAAGTATTATCTTATTTACAGATTTTTAAAAGGGTTTGAGGCACGCACTGAAATAAGCAGCACTCAATCTCAGCAATGCTGCCATGTCCGGAATATGTAAAACCAAGATGCTGACGAAACACAGCTAGTACTTTTAACCTTTATCCTGCTAAAATAATGTGAAATGAATTTTTCAGACCGGTAGTAAACACCCAAATAATACTATTTCAAACTTGTTTAAAAATATAATTTATATATATTATATTTCATTATCGGACAGTGTAGATCAAAGATCAGACTGCACGTTCTTTGCAGTCTGATCTTGATCAACACTGTCTGCAAAAGGTCAGTGAGTCGCGCTTTGCAGCCTAATGCTTGAAGGCATCTGGTTCCGCAAAGTATCATTTGGTTGGTCAGTTTCTTTGAGATATTTCGGCCTTTGTTTCGCAAGACTGGGGTGCAAAAAGGCATTTTATCCCCTGTGACAAATTCAGTTGTTTCGTGTGGCTATAGTTTAGTTGTAGGTATAGCTCTTACTCGATAAACGTTTCATTTTCAGTTTATATTATTGTTTATGTTTAGGATAACAGATTTAAAATCACGTACCGTGACGAGATAATTTATAAACCCAATTCGATAATTTTTTTTATATTATCTCATCATGGTTTGTGGTTTCAAATATGTATTCCCAAAAACAAACAATAACATTAACTGTTAATGAAAGGTTTATCGAGTTGAAGTTATACCGTGATGAGATAATTTATAAACCCAACTCGATAATGTTTATATTATCCCATCATGGTTCGTGGTTTTATAGCTCTCACTCGATAAACCTTTTATTATCATTTTATATTATAGTTTAAGTTTTGGATAACAGGTTTAAAATCAGGTACCGTGACGAGATAGTATATAAACCCAACATGATAACGTTTATATTATCTCATCACGGTTCGTGGTTTTGAAAATGTGCTGCTGAAAACAAGCAATAATATAAACTGTTAATGAAAGGTTTATCGAGTTAGAGTTATAAACATGTATTTCCAAAAAGCAAACAGTAATATCAACTGTTCATGAAAGGTTTATCGATTTGGAGTTATAGATGTACATATCGGAGTGGCGTGTCAAAGATATACACAGTCCACTATATCACTGAAACTATAAGATAACGGTAAATTGAGAAAAGATAAGAATGGAACTATACTTAGCAAAAATGGAAACGTCTCTTTTTTCCATATCTGACATATTTTCATCCTTACTCATATATCATGTCAAGGATACATAAATTTGAAGTCCCGGTGATGCTGTGAAGAAGAACGTAACCATTCCACCCGATCGTCACAACTTGGCCGATTCCGTACCGGATTTGATCATTGGATCACCCGAGGTTTTGCCGATTGACCATTTCACCTCATTTTTACCGTGAACTGACTTACCACAGGGCGGAACGTTTGTTTTTCACGGTGTCACGTGCATGCTATAAATGTAATCAATATTTTTCATTCAGTCCATCTTTTATGTGTGGCACAAAATAAGATTAAAGATATAGTTTTCTCTCTTTATATAGAAAAAAATATCTTCTTTTTCGAGGCTAAAATATACACTTCCCCTACAATTTAAAAGAATGACCATAATGCAAACCAAGGTAACGGGTTGTGTAGGTCCACGCTCAGACTACACATTATTTGCAGTCCTATCTTGATCTACACTATCAACAAAAGGAAAGGTTTAGTTGCTAAGAGCAGTAAAAGAGGTTAAGCCATGTCAATGAAGTCCATTCTGCTTTGCACTAGCTAATTTTCCTTTTTACCAAACTTTCCAGTGTTTTAATATCGACTTTAACGAAGGAATGCTTTTATAAACAGTGAAAAAATGAGAAAGTGGCAGACACACACGGAGCTTGTAATACAAAAATATCATTTTGAAATTCCACGCTTGATATTCCTACAGAGAATTGTTGAAAATCGTTATAAAAAATAACTGAAATGTTTACATACAGTATAGTTACAGGTAATGGAGGCTACTCTGTTCACTTCAAGTACTTTTAACAATTCCTGCAAAGATTGGTTACCTCCCTTGGTATAGCTGAAGCCCCGTGTGGCATATGAGAATGTCAAATTCATCTTAACAGCGACTCGCTTTCAGACAAGTCGTATTCAGTTTCGAATTCTGGTTAGAAATTCATACGTAAGTTAGAACTGAGATTTTTTTTTCTCAAATTAGCATGTTTTGTAAGCAATTAAAGGGACTTCAAGCCAGGTATCGTTTCGCAAGCTTTTTAGAAGATGACTCAAATGACGAGAATCGCCCTTTGCAGAAAACAGTCTTAGGAAAAGCAGAAAACGCTGATTACCTGCATTTGCACCTTTTTCCACAATATTTTCAAAAGCCATCTTCGTTTGGTTTGTTAAAAGAAGGGATTGTTTGGTAAAGGGTTATTCACAAATCTAGGCTCACCAAAGGACAAAATTGGACAGATGAAAACGTTACTAATCAAGAAGCAATTTACCCATTTTCAAGTCTGTTGTCCTGCGTTACGAAATGGTAAAGATGTAGGATTCGGAAACCGTAGCCCCAGGTTCGTTCCTGTCTAGAAGGGATGGGATTTTTGTCCAAGTGTCCTTGGGTAAGACTCATAAGCTCCCTCGCCCAGTATTAGTGAAACCCGGGGAAAATAAAGGTAAGTAATCCTGCGCCGTAAGCTGACTGATACAATGTTGAAAGAACCCTAAACTTCCTTTCATTCAATACACCATTAATTTTCTCAGGGTGTATAAAAAAAATTGTTTTGATTATGTCTTATTTCTCTTATTTAACTCTTTAACACACAATCCACAGATTTAACGACCCGGAAGAAGGAGGCTTTTGAAAACATTGTGGGAAAAGAAGAAAATACTGGTAACCAGCATTTTCTTCTTTTCCCACGATGTTTTCAATGATCTCAAAGACAGATACTCTCGTTTTTTTGCCCCATTTTATTTGCCGTCTGCAAACGCTTTCAATTTGTACTGGTCTAAAATTTTGTTGTGTGGTAAAGAGTTAAAAAAAGATTAACTTTCGGCATACTCAGTGACAATGCACCCTGGATCAAGATGAACTAATGGTTACCTTTTGACACAAATTGACATCGCTGTTGGTCTTCAAACAAACATCCGCCCGCCCGGGTAGCTCAGTGGTTAGCGTATCTGCCTCATGACCTGGTGGTTGCTAGTTGGATACCCCGTTAATGTAAATTTTCTTTCCGCCGATTTTTCGCCTCTCACCTCTGATGCATGTGAGAAAAGTAGTCGGTGGCTTGGAAAGAAAGTTGTGTCAGAACTGGTGTGAGAAAGCCAGGAAACACATGCGTAGGTGCACTGACCGCCGTGATATGACCTAAGCTGTTAAAACGGCTTTAAAGTCCAATACCAACAAACAAATCAAACAAACATCCTGAAAGCACTGACACTCTAAGGGATTAACAAGAACGGTACTTGGTACGGAAACGACAGACGAGCCCATTTTGGTTCGTGCACCTAATGAACTATTTGTATTGTTGGATATTATATAGTCAATTGCAGTTACGTAACATGTACCTTGAGAGTGAGTTTTTGATTGGATAAAAATATGTCAAGGTACAACAGGGAATGGCGTTTATTTTACTGTAAACAACATTTGTCACGAACTTCTAGAAAACCTTAGCCATGCTGTGTGAAAAGGGGGCTTAATGCATCTGCGAAAAGTATCGACCTAGGTCAGCCTGCGCAGTCCGCGCAGGCTGACCTCGGCCGAAACTTTTCGCTATAGGTCAATTTTCTGTATGTACATGAACCAGTCTACGTCATGATTCAATCAGTTGTTTAAAAAAAAAGTGGCTATTATGGATCCATAATTATGTGATGGTTTAATGGGTATCACGGATCACAGAGATTTATTAATCCCCCTTTTGCAAGAGCGTGGCTCATATTTATGAGAGGCGCTCTGGCAAAAGAAGGTTAAATGCATCTCTGTAATAAACATATCCAGCAAGACATCACATAATTATTGAGCAATTAAATCCATTTTGTCAAACAACCGACAGAATCTTGAGGTACACTGGAACTTGGACATGTAGAAAATATACAAGAGAAAAAAGTTGTGATCCAGATCAGCCTGCGCTATAATAAATTCTAGAGCCAGGTGAAAAGTTGCAAAGTCATTCTATCTTGTGTTTACTTTTTACTCGGTTTTTGACCGGTGCAAGATATGACAGCTGAGGTGAGCTGGCCATCTTGCCTTCTACACGTTGCTCACATAGCTCTTAATTAAGAGAGTCCTGCGTGGCTCAACGATAAAGTGTAGGACTCGTGACCTGGAGGCCCCGGGTTCGAGCCTCAAGGGATCTAATGGGTTCTCGTGGGACAGTCCTCGGGCATGACACTTCAGAGCCCTAGCCTAGTACTGGTCAAACCTATGAAATACATGAGTATGTGAGCTGTCGCCGTGATATGACTGAAATAATGATGAAAGCGGTGTAAAACATCATTCAAGCGATCAATCAATCATAGTTCTTAAACTAAAATATGAAATTTTCCTGTATATATTCTATTCAGGGGATAATAAAATACCTAATTTTAACCCTTATGCTGCTAAGCGCGACTCACTGACCTTTTGTGGATAGGGTAGATCAAGATCAGACTGCACAGAACATGCAGTCTGATCTTGGATCTACACTGTCCAATAAGGAGATATCTTTCCTCCACATGTACTTTGGAAATGGGAAAATTTGCGTTTTTGCCATCGGCTTGAAGGATTCATTTGTTTTATTCAGCAAGCTAATGGTAAACTTTGCGATTTCGCTGCAAATTGTGACTTCACAATGATAACGTAAATTCACCACCCGTATGATTGTGTATCCGTTTTCAATGTTTAACGCTTTACACCACAATCCCGTGTCTTCACAACCGTGACGACAAAGAGTTTTTTTTTTTAAAAAAACATTGCTGGGAAAGAAGAAAATGCTGGTTAGCAGCATTTTCTTCTTTTCTAACAATGATTTCTTCCCTTTTAACGTCAAATTTCATCCTTTGAGCTACATTTCATTTATAAATATCGTCTGCAAATGATTTCAGTTTGGACGAGTCTATTACTTTGTCGTCTAACAAAGGCTAAAGCATATGAGCCGAGCTCTGGCAAAAGGGGGCTTAACGCATCTCCATAATCCATTACATCAAGCAAGTCATCACCAATGAAGTACAATTTTAAAACAACCGACTCATTCATGAGGTACACTACTCCTTTGACATACAGAAAATTGACCAATAGCGAAAAGTTTCGGACCAGGTCAGCCTGCGCGGAATGCGCAGGCTGACCTAGGTCGATACTTTCGCAGATGCATTAAGACCCCTTTTCACCAAGCGCGGCTCATAGTCTGGCGGATTTTTTTGCTGGGATCTTTTCATTGACTGTCATGAAGATGACGGAGCCTAGCTCAGTGACACATTAATAGTTGAACTTGTCGAATCGGTATACTGTATTCAGTTTGTTTTTTTTTTTTTTCATAATTGGGGAAAATTTTGAAATTTAATTCATCTCCCTTGTCAGATTAAAAAGCATGGCAGTCAAACTGCAAACCGGTTATTTTATTTGTTTTCCTTTGTTTTTTCTTGCTTCACAGAGAGATGTTTCGAATATTATAATTTGGTTTGTTAGCTATATGTGTAAGGCTTGCGGTGTATATTTGTATTTGCAGAACAAAGTTTGTACACAATTATCATTGAACTGCATAAAATTGATTTAAAATGATTTTATAAATTCACAATTTATTTGCAACAACCGAAATTTGGCAGCTGTTATAACGGAGAAAAAATAAGAAAAGGGAATTTTTAGAGGGGGGGGAGTGGTGTTGACCTCCATGCCCGGTAGCTCTGTCGGTTATGCATGGGGCCTGAAACCTAGAGGGGATCACTGGTTCTTTTCACCGATTGGCCAAATTCTTCCCGCGGACCGATGATAGTCATTGAATTCCCCCGCCCCCCTTCACTGTTGAGCGCTGTTTCGACTATACGTATGTGGGAAAGCACCAACGGGATGCGAAGAGTGTTGCTTTGTGCAAAATACCGATAAAAAGAAACGTCAGGAAATGGTGGATAGCCCCTATGTGCACTGACCACCGATATATAAATGAAATAATATTGAAAACAGCGTGAAACACCAAACAAATGTACAAAAATAAACGAATGCGATGGAAAAAACTGTATGGAAAAAGGGGTATTTTCTTGAAATAGGAAATGCATCTCTCTCCAAATTATTATGAAACGCTGTTAACCGTTAACTTCTAAATATGTTAAATGAAACTTTTCACTGAACCGATAGTAAAAACTCAAATATTGCTATTTCGAAGGTATGTTGGGGGTAAAAATATCTCCATATCGGACAATGTAGATCCAAGATCAGACTTCACGTTCTGTGCAGTCTGATCTTGATCTACACTGTCCGCAAAAGGTCCTTGAGTTGCGCTTAGCAGCCCAAGGGTAAACCGCAGGGACATAATAAGTGAATTTATATGTTCATACAGTGCGTTTGTAATACGTCGTATGTAACTTGAGATCTCACGAGACGCGCATTAATCGTTAGGCTGCTAAGCGCGATTCAAGGACCTTTTGCGGACAGCGTAGATTAAGATCAGACTCAACAGAACGTGCAGTCTGATCTCGGATCTATATTGTCCTGTAAGAAGATTTTTTTTTCTCCGAAGAATAACAACAATTCAATTCAGTTCGATAGTTTTATTCTTTGACTTGAACCATAAGGTTCCTCGTCAATTTTATGTACAAATACATGCGGAACAGATAGACGTAAACAAACAAACAAACAACATCAGGGTTTGTTACTGCCCTCTTGAAAATTTTATTTAATTAATTCAGCAGGTTAAGGGTTAACTCTTTACAGACAACAAAATTGCAGACTCATGCTGACAAGCGTGTGCAGACGGCAAAGACAGCATAATTGAAATGATGGCTTTTGTCTTCAAAAATTATTACGAAACTTAATTGTAAACTTAATTGTTGAAAAGGGGGTAAAGTGCTGATTACTGGCATTGTTTTCCTTTTCTCTCAATATTTTGGAAAGCTGTTTTCATTGGGCAATATTATAAAACACTGGCTCGTGCTGTAAAAGGGTTTAAGTGAGTGTAAAAATGCAGACATTTTTGCAGATTTTAGAATTTAATTTCACGGCTCGTTTAATTTACGTAATGATATAATCCCGATAACGCCCTCTTGTTAGTGAACTTGAATAAAATGTAAGATTGCATTTAGATTAAGTACTGCACCTTTTGTGATACAACAATAAAAGCCTACCTTTTTTTTCAGTTTTGTAAGATTTACCCTGAGGCTGCTAAGCGCGACTCAAGGATCTTTTGCGGACAGTGTAGATCAAGATCAGACTGCACAGAACGTGCAGTCTGATCTTGGATCTACACTGTCCGATAAGGAGATATCTCTTTTTCCAAAAAATACGTTTGAAGTAGCAGATTTTGGGGTTTTGCAATCAGGTTGAAAGTTTCGTTTCACCCTTTTTTTTTTAACAGGATAAGGGTTAAGATATCTCACTGCCATAAAGTACGTGAAGCAGGGTTGGGCAACAGGTTTTGGCAAAATCAGTTACGTCATTTTCGTTCACCTTGAATGAAGGTTAAATAAAATGGCAAAATTTTCAGAGAAAAAAAACCCTTAAAATTCGGAGTTTCGCCAACGACAAAAATGAAGAAGACTTGATGACTACAGAGTCGGGAGGAGGGAGATAGAGAGAAAACGGACAGACGAAGAGACACAGAACTTCCTTCACTTTGTGTCACCGTATCGGACAGTATAGCCACCGAGCCCCGGTAGCAAAGTCAGTAGCGTACAGGACTTGAGAACAGGGGTCGCTGGTTCGATCCCCGGCTCGGCCAATTTCTTTCCGAGGATTGAGGATAGTTATAGCGACAGGATTCATTCCTCTCTCACCGCTGACCATTGTTTCGACGATGGTTATGTAGGAAAGCAGCCAGTGGCTTGGAAAGAATATTGTGCGTAGTACTGGTAAAAGAAGCTTTAGGAAAACATGGATAAGTGCGCTGGCCCCCGGGATATAAATGAAATAATATTGAAAACGGCGTTAAACACCATACAATCAATCATCTAACGGACAGTATAGCCCACGAGTCAGACTCTACATTCTATGTAGTCTGATCTTGATCTACACTGTCCCCAGAGGCTCATTGAGTTACCGTGGGGGTTACACACAATTCACGTGACTATCCGTATTTTACTTATGCAAGCGAACAACCAAGCCGTGTAGCACTGTCGGTAACGTACAGAGCTTGCAATCCTGGGTCCCTATTCACCAACCATTCTCAAGAATGTTCCTAGTCTTATTCTTAAAGATTTTCTAAATTTAGAAGTAACACAACTTCTGATTAGCTAAACCTAATGGTTTAGCCAATCAGAAGTTGTGTTACTTTCAATTTTTTAGCAGAATCCTCCCCGAGTATTGACGATAATTTTAGCGTCTCATGTTCATTTCACTCTCACCGCTAAACATTGTTCCGATGATTCTGAAGTCCCGAAGAGCTGTCAAAGGTAAACAAAGCTGATATTAAAATGCATTTAAATTTATATTATACCATTTTAAAGTATGGAATGTTTTTGTGAAGGTGACAATCTGTTATTATACAGTCGGTCCAAGTGTTAGTCGCTGGCAGAAAAAATGATTTTTAAAAGGCTGTCAAAAGTTGCCAGGTCGCTCTATCTTTTGCTTAATTTTTAACCTGATTTTAAAATTCATTTTTCTGCCAGCGACTAGCACTTGGACAAAAACAGATTGTCATCTTCACTATAATTTTTATTCATCCTCTCTCACCACTGACCATTGCTTCGACAATGGTTATGTGGGAAAGCAGTCAGTGGCTTGGAAAGAATATTGTGCGGAGTACTGGTGAAAGAAACGCCAGGAAAGCATGTATAAGTGTACTGGCCGCCGCGATATAACTGAAATAATGTTGAAAACGGCGTTAAACACCATACAATCAATCAATCACTATAATTTTATTAATTTTTAAATTTATTATCTAAATTCAAATGCTTGTCAACACCCGCTTTGTTTACTTTTGGTAGCTATCGGGACTTGACCACCCGCTTTGTTTACTTTTGGTAGCTATCGGGGCTTGAAGTTGTGTGAGAAAGCAGCCAAGGGCTTTTTGGATTATTGTATGCAGTAAATGGTAAAAAGAAAAAAAAGAAACTCCAGAAAAGCACGGATAGGTCTACTTGTTGCCATGCAACTGAAATTATGTGGAAAACGGCGTTAATCACCAAACAAATATGCACTTAACCCTTAGGCTGCTAAGCTGACCTTTTTACCGACAGTGCAGGTCAAGATCGGACTGCACAGAAAGTGAAGTCTGATCTTGGATCTACGCTGTCCAATAAGGAGATATTTTTCTCCAAAGAGTACCTTTGAAACAGCAAAATTTGGGTATTTACTGTCAGCTTGAAAGTTTCAATTGACTTATTCAGCAGGATAAGAATTAACGCTTATCCTGCTAAATAAATAAAACTTTATATCCGTTAGTAAAAACTATAATAATGTTTTTTTTTTCAAACCTATTTTTGGAACAGAAATATCTTTTTATCGGACAGTGTAGATCCAAGCTCAGATCGCACGTTCTGTGCAGTCTGATCTTGATCTACACTCTCAGAGCAAAAGGTCAGTGAGTCGCGCTTAGCAGCCAAAGGGTTAAACATTTCCGTTACTGCACATAGCATAACTCTTTACCAAACGACAAAATTTTAGACTTGACCAAAGTGAAAGGATTTGCAGACGACAAGTAAAATGGGTCTACAACATAGGAATTCGTCTGTGATAGGGTAGAAAGCATTGTGGGAAAAGGAGAAAATGCTGGTTACCAGCATTTTCTCCTTTTCCCACAATGTTTTCAAATGGCCTATTTTTCAGGGTCGTTAAAACTCGGGATTGTGTGGTAAAGGCATAACAAAGACTTATGTCAATGGCCGATTTGTCACGACCTGTTTCTCGGTTTCATCTTTATTGTCCCATTTTAATCGAAAGCGCCTCGGCGTATCATTTCTTTTTTCACCTTATACTTATGCGCCTAGGAAATTGATTTTTTATTGTTATACATTCGGGCATTGTCCTTTTTAGTGACTAGCATCTGCTTCTCAGTAACACAGTTTTGATTAACCATTTATAAAATAATCCCGTGTGTTTGACGCTTGGCCCTAGGGAAGAATGCTTTTAAAAACATTATGGAAAATGGAGAAAATGCTGGTAACCAGCATTTTCTCCTTTTTTTTCCATAAAGTTTACTTCCCTTTCAAAGCAAATACAAATTCCATCACCTGAGCTATACTTTATTTGTTGTTTACTAATGCTGTCAGTTTTGGACTTGTCAAAAAAATAATATTGTCTGGTAAAGACTACATAATTATACAGGTAGCATTTTCTACATTTTCCACAAACAAACAGTGCCGGTGTAAAAACGCATTTAAATTTTAATCATTCCATTTAATAATACGGAAATTATTGTAGGGATGACAATCTGTCATTGTATGGTCGACCAAAATGTTAGTCGCAGGCAGAAAAATGAATTTTAAAACCAGGTAAAAAGTAATCAATAGATAGAGCAACTTGGCAACGTCTTAGCGCAGGCTGACCCGAGTTGAAACTTTTTGGTATCGGTCAATTTTCTGATGTCCAAGGACCAGTCTATCCCATGATTTATTCGGTTATTAGACAATATGGATTTTATGGATCCATAATTCTATGATAATTTGCTTGAGTATAATGCATCAGGGAGATTCATTACATCCCCTTTTCCAAGAGTGTCGCTTATTTACTGGTAGTTACAACAACATGAGGACTCAATTACATATCACAATAGAACGCAAATTGACGCTGTTCATCTCCCTAGCCTCTCCTTGTTGTGAAAATCTCAACTTTGTGTGGTTGTTGACCTATTCAGATGAGCCATGCTCTGGCAAAAGGGTGCTTAATGCATTTCTGTGATACATTATACCAAGCAACACTCGATTGTTTCGTATAGGGTTAAAAACATTTCAATCAAAGAAAGTCTTTTTCTCTCTTTACGCCAAGAGAAACTGTAGCTGTCTTTTGCGAACTATGTAGATTAAGATCAGACTGCACTTTCTCTTCAGTCTGATCTTTCAGTTTCACTGTTTTCTAAGTGTGTTGGATACACGTGTATTTTGACCAAACAAAGTCTTAATAAGAAAAAGTCAGTCATTTATCTAGGAGCAGTAGTAGTATAATTTATCATCATTTTATTGCCTTCCGCTGGTTCGATCCCCGGCTCGGCAAATTTCTTTCCGAGGATTGATGATAGTCATTGCGACAGGATTCATTCCTCTCCCACCGCTGACCATTGTTTCGACGATAGTTATGTGGAAAAGCAGTCAGTGGCTTGGAAAGAATATTGTGCGGAGTACTGGTAAAAGAAACTCCATGAAAGCATGGATAGGTGCACTGGCCGCCGTGATATAACTGAAATAATGTTGAAAACGGCGTTAAACACCATACAATCAATCAATCAATTGCCTTCATTCTGTTATTGTTCGTATTTTTATTGTTATTATTTGCTGTAAGGATACTACTGAAGATGACCAATCGCACAATACCAAAACTGGGTAATATCCTCAATATTTTGACAGGGTGCAATGTCCTATTAACATTTAGCTAGACGACAAAAATTGGGATTCGTCTAAATTGAAGGCATTATCAGAGCGACAAATTGAATATATTCCAAATATTCTAAATGGTGCCAAGTATCAGCGATAGGGTAGAAAGCATTGTGGGAAAAGGAGAAAATGCTGGGAGACCAGCATTTTCTCCTCTTCCCACAATATTTTCAACGCATTCTTCCGAAGTCGCTTGAAGAAACCACGAGTTTGTTTGGTACAGGGTTAACTCTTTAACAACGACAAAATTTTAGACTGGTCCAAAACATTTGCTTACATTTTAAATTTTGTACAAATTATGAAATTTGTCTTTGAAAAGAAAGAAAACATTGTGGGAGAAGGAGAAAATGCTGATTACCAGCATTTTCTCCATTTCCCGCAATGTTTTCAAAAGTCCTCTTTCTTGGGGCCGTTAAAACTTGGGATTGTGTGGTAAAGGGTTAAATAAGTGCCGAAGGAAGGACAAGTGAAATAAGCTTGTCTCACAACAATAAAGAGATCAGCAAACGTATCAAGCTGCAATAAACAACCGTTGCTCTAAATAGACGTAATTCACTTCGGGATAGATGTCAGATTTAGCCTATATATATATAGTATAGCTTACACGCTTCAGAACATGGTTAAAGTTTGGAATCATTATTTCTCACTCGGGTAGATCGTGTGTATAAATTATATAAATAGTATTGTAAATTGTATTTTATACTACAACAGACTTTAGTAAAAAGATAGTTTTATCGCTGGAACGTCACGAAAATTTTACCAAGAGAGTGAATTAATAAATATAATTATTTCATGATACAGGGATCAAATCTGACTAATTTTAGTGGTTGTTGTTGGTGGTGGTTCCATGATAAGAATGCATATGTAAGTTTTATCATCTTTAACTCAAACTTATTTTATTCAATTAATGGGCCATGCTCTGTGAAAAGGGGTTTTCATGAATCTGCGAAAAGTATCGACTCAAGTCAGCCTGCGCAGTCCGCGCAGGCTGACCTGAGCCGAAACTTTCCGCTAATGGTCAATTTTCTGTATGTCCATGGACCATTCTACTTCATGATTGAGTTGGTTGTTAATCAAAATGGACTTTATGGATCCATGATCATGTGATGACTTGCTTGGTATCATGCATCACGGATATGCATTAAGCCCCTTTTAACAGAGCATGAGTCGTTTGTTTTTTATCTCGTTTTATTTTCAAGACTCGTTGTTTGCTTCTTTTTCTCAGTTTAAGTGCCAGATCTGACTGAAAAATGTTACAGTATCACTTTTTTGTCTTTTTTTTTTTTAATTTTGTGGTCCAATAATTTTCCATGGAATTGATCCATGGAAAGCGAATTTATAACTTTACCATACAAAAAAAATAGTTAAGACTAACCCATACTGAAAGCATTTATAGACGATAAATTAATCATGGTTTGAATTATTCACATTTGACTGTGCAACGGTTACCAGCATTTTCTCCTCTACCCTCAATGTTTTCAAAAGTTATGTACTCTCAATAGGTAAACATTATTGTAGACATTATGGGGAGAGCCCTAACTAAGTTTTTGAACTTGTGATTCAACCCACTTGCTGCCTTTCTTGTTTGTGATTTTGAACTGTATATGTATGCGAAGTATGGCAATAATATATGTTTAAACAAAAAGAAAAGAAAAAGCAAGAGCATTATCGTGGTGAAATGATAAAATTTTGGAACCCATTTTCTTATAAAAGATTCATAGATCTGTTTCCTACGGTGGCACTGAGGTGACATGTGCATTTTTTTTTTTTTTTTGTATCTATCTCGTTCCAACGAGATAATAATTTGTTTTCTCGAGTTTTTTTTTTTTTTTTTATAAAAAATTATGCAAAAAACAAAATTTGTTTTTCTTGAGTTTTTTTTTTTTTTTTTTTTTCCCAATAAAAACATATGCAAAAAACACAATTCGTTTCTAGAGTTTTTTTTTTTTTATAAACAATTTTGCAAAAAAAACCCAAATTTCATTTCCTCGATTTATTTTCATATAAGAAATTATGCAAAAAACTAAATACTATCTCGTTCGAACGAGATAATCAGCCAGTCAAAGTCACCCATTATGTCGTTCGCACGAGATAATAAGTCGTGCTCACGACATAATCATCCAATCAGATTCCTCCTACTAATTCCTATTTTTACACGGAGTCCATGTTCTTCATAGTTTTATTCAGCATGGTAGTTTGCATCCACGATTGTTTCAGAACTCGAGAAAACGATTTTTGTTTTTTTGCATATTTTTTTATAAAAAGAAAACTCAAGAAAACGAATTTTGGTTTTTGCATATTTTTCTATAAAAAAAAAAAACTCGAGAAAACGAATTTTGTTTTTTGCATAATTTTTTATAAAAAAAAACTCGAGAAAACGAATTTTGTTTTATGCATAATTTTTTATAAAAAAAAAAAAAAACTCCAGAAAACGAATTATTATCTCGTGGGAACGAGAACGAGATAAATACAAAAAATTGCACATGTCACCTCAGTGCCACCGTAGTTTCCCGAGGGTCATAAAGAACTCAGAACTGTTTCGTAAAGGGATTAATCACAAGGATACTTGTAGAGTATACCTGGACCCTTTTTGTAAACAATCTAGATCAACATCAGACTCGATAAATATACATGTATATATATTCGGACTTTACTTCGTCAAAAATGACGTCATTTTGACAAAGTAAAGTCTGAATATAAAAGAGGAAAAAATGATCGGACTGGAACCCAACTTAGCATTGTCGAAATGGAGTTCGAGAGACTGTTTACCAGCAATTTTCTAAGTTTCCCAAAGTGATTTCGAAGCCGTTTATCTTCGAGGGTGTGAAACGGTGCTGTTTGATTAAAGAGGACCATTACTTCATGTCCTTTTTACATGCATTTTTCTTTACAGATTTGGTAATGAAAAATGTCCACGAAGCAGGACCTATTTTCAGGTGCGGAACTACATCCGTGTCGTTGTAATGGGGGCGGAAGGAGTTGGTAAAACTGCGCTCATAAACCAGTGCCTTAATAGAACTTTCACGGAAAAACACAGGAGAACTATAGAGGAGCAATATTTCTACAGTGGACATAATTTTGACGTGGAAATTTTAGATACATCCGGTTCTTACAACTTTCCGGACATGATGAAAATTGCCATCCAACAAGGGGATGTGTTTGTATTAGTATTTTCAGTGAATGAATACAAAACTTTTGACCGTGTTTCACAATTAAGGAAAGATATAATGGACGTAAGAGGTAGAGTGCCCATGATTATTGTGGGTAATAAAGCAGACGAAAAAGACCGAGAAGTTCCATATGATATCGCGGATGCAGTTGCCAGCATAGACTGGAACTGCACTTACCATGACGTCACGGCAAAAGATTATGACGCAGTAACGGCCATATTTAACGATATTTTTACACACTATCCGGCGCTGTGCGGGGAGAAGATAACACTCCGACACAGACAGGGTCGACAGGTCGAGACAGAAAAAGAAAAAAGACAATCGCACAGAAAATCAGCGAGATTAAGTGACTTTGTTAAAAAATTGTGGACTCGCACCTAGATTTAATAGTTGACATCTCCCAGTGCTCCTATACAACGAAAACTTCGTCCAGGCTTTTAAACCCTTTACCACACAGTGTCGACTTTTAACGTCTGAAGAAGAATGCTCTCGAAAACACCGTGGAAAAGGAGAAAATGCTGGTAAACAGCAGTTTCTCCTTTTCCCACAATGTTTTCTTTCCTAACAAGGACAAATTTTGTCATTTGGGCCACCTTTAATTTGTCGTCTGCAAGTTCTTTCAATTTGGACAAGTCTAAAATTTTGTCGTTTGGTAAAGAGTTAAGAGGTTGTATGTTAACTCTGCCAACTAAAATGAAATTAAGCTGGTCCAAATCCAAAGCAATACCAGACGACAAAATTTTAGACTCGCCCAACATTCTTGTGTTTAAAGGGCCCTGGGGTAACTGGCCTGTGAATACCAGCATGTTGCCCTTTTCCAACAAAGTTGCTACAATTTCAAATACAAAGCCCACCATATTAGGCACATTTAAATTTTCGTCTGCAAATGTTTCAATTTGCCTAGTGTAAAATTATGTCGTCTGGTAAATCTTTAAAGACTTACTTCAGCATGTGAGTCATAAATTTGTCGTCTGAGCCACGCTCTGTCAAAAGAGGGCATAATGCGTCTTCGTGATGCACGATACCAGGCAAGCCATCACATGATCATGGATCCATAAAGCCCATTTTGTCTAACAACCGACTGAATCATGGGGTAAAATAGTCCTTTGACATGCAGAAAACTGACCAAAAGCAAAAAGTTTCGGTCCAGGTCAGCCTGCGCGGACTGCGCAGGCTGACCTGGATCGATATTTTTTGCAGACGCATTAAGCCCCATTTTCTTGGGGGCTAAATAAATCTGTAACATGGGCGAGTCAAAATTACTGTCGTCAGGTAATCCATGATCTAACCTCAAATATCGCAACAAAACAGACCTTGTAGAAGAAGATCAGCCTGCATATTTCTACATGGTGTTCAAATGCGAACATGAAAAGTTAATTTGTGGCTCTGTGACTCGGTTGTTCTAGTATGGCAAGTGACAATAATTCTGAAATGAAACAAAAAAAAAAAAACTGGTATATATCGAGGTTCTGTATATGCGTTGTTTTAAAAAAGGGAGAGTGGCAGAGACAGAGAAAGGGGCAGAGTAGTTGTACAAGCGATGCGATGACAATAAAAGCTTATATATGTTAATCTATATGCAAAATTAGAGAGAGAGAGAGAGCAGTTGTGCCAACGATGACAACGACAGCTTATAAATGTTCTTTTTTTATGCCAAATTAAGAAGAGAGAGAGAGAGAGAGAGAGAGAGAGAGAGAGAGAGAAAGAGAGAGCGTGAAGTTGTTAAAATGACAATTGCTAAGCCAACAATCACATGTCAATTTCTATGTCAATTTTGTTTGCCAAAATACCCAAATGTTCTCCTGTTGTATTTGCTTTCACAGCGATGGTCCCAATAGTTCTTCACGCTTTCCAAACTAAACCTTGTATTTACGACCTCGAAGAAAAGGACCTATGAAAATATAGTGGGAAAAGGAGAAAAGGCTTGAAACCAACATCTATCATTGGTAAATCCAGTTATTTGAGCCATATTAAGTTTTTCGTCTACAAATGTTTTCAATAAAGACGAGTCTAAAATTTTTAGTCGGGTAAAGAGTTAAAGCAAATCATATATTTGAACCATGCTCTGGCAAAAAGGGGCTTAATGGATTGCACAAATCAAGCTAACACATAAAATGGATCCATAATAGCCACTGTTTTTAACAATCGACTCAATCACGTGGTAGACCGGTCCTTGAACATACAGAAGTTTGACCAGTAGCGAAAAAGTTCGGTCGCTACTTTTCGCATATGCATTAAGCCCTTTTTCACAGAGCATGATTCATTTAAATGCGAAATCAAAGATCTCATTTTATATTTGTTTATACCACAATAAACATCTACATTTTGATACTTAAAACAAGTGTTGACTTCTTATTGCTAACTTCGCTTACAAAGGGAGATAACCCGACATGTCTCATATTTCATCTATCCGATTACTTCCCTTGTTGAACCGAGATGTTTGCTGGTATTGCATTCATTTTCTCGGCAGCCAAATCAACAATTTACTTTTTTTAGGGTTTCTTAGCCAGAAGATACTCTGCAGGTCGTTTGCTGCTTTGTCTGTTTTTCCACACTTTCAACATTCCTTTTTCATTTTCATTTTCCATATACGCTGTTTGAAAAGGCGTCAGTCGATGGGGACATTGACAAACTTTTACAGTCATTACCGTTACTAAGAACCATTTAAAATTGCATTCATAGTCTCATTCTAGATTTGAGCCATGCTCTGTCAAAAGTGGGCTTAATGCATCTGCGAAAAGTGTGGACCAACGTGAGCTTGCACAGTCCGTGCAGGCTGGCCTAAGTCGAAACTTATTGCGATTGGTCAATTTTTCTGCACGTCAAAGTGCCAGTGTACCACATATTTTAGTCGGCTGTCACGCAACATGGATTTTGTTTACAAAAGTTTCAGCTGTGTGCAGTACGTTGTGACGTTTCTCACATTCTGCAGGACAAGTTCCAAGAAGTAATCTGCTTTAGGATCATTAACGGTACAAGGGCCACCGTGTTCACCAATTACATTAAATTTCATTGTTAGTCATATTCTAGATTTAGAAAGTATCACATTTTCTAATTGGCTGAACCAAATGATATAGCCAATCAAAATGCCATTACTTAAGAAAATTCTCGATAATAAGACTATAATATTGAAAACGCCTACGGAGAAACGATTCATATTCACCAAACCGTTCTGAAGAACATTCTAACGAATGTTCAAAATTGAAAGTGACACAATTTCTGATTGGCTAAACCGAATAATCAGAAATTGTGTTTCTTTCTAAATCTATGATTGGACTTGGAATGAAATCAAGAATGACGGCTCCTGGTGTTCGTGCATTATCAGACCACGATCTCGACTGTTTGCGAGTGTGGGAAGGTTAAATTTTGTGGCTGAACATGCATTATAAAAACGTATATCTGTAGTATTTTAGTCCTATTTCTGTATGACCCTCTGGCAAATGGAACTAGCAATGTCTCTATCGCTATATTAAAGATACATCCTTACAACTAGAGAGAAAAAAAATGCTGTCTGTTTGATAGACTGTAGAATGGTACAGAATTAGTCAGCTGTGTAAACATAGAAACATTTTCCGATATGTGAGTGTAAGGGATTAATACATGTATTGGAAATCTTCGATTTAAAACCGGAAACGTCACAATAGTGATTTCTTTGAAGGCCTCCGGAAAATAAAATACATTTTCTATGCGTCGTAATCTATATGTAACCTTGCTACCGTCAGGGGCAACATTTGGCATGAAGATACAAGAATGATTATAGTTTAATAAAATAAAGATGAAATGGGTTAAAAACTGGCTGAAAACGAGCATAAATGTATCTTTAAACCCTGATTTGATCAACTACAAATATGAAAAGCCGTTTGGGCCGTAACTTAGAATGAAATGGCGAAGGGTAAAGGGTACATCTTCTGATCTGCCTGGTCTGTGCAATCTGATCTTAAAGATTCGCAGCTTTTCCCTTAACTACACTATCCCAACGTCTTACGGCCCTGGGAAAGAAAGCATTTGAAAACATCATAGGAAAAGGAGAAAATGCTGGTAACCAATATTTTCTCCTTTTCCCACACTGTCTGCTATTCTTTCAGAGCCTAACCTCTTAATTCTAGCCACATTACAGTTGTCGTCTGCAAATGCTTTCAATTTGGACAACTCCACTTTTTTATCGTTTGATAAAGAGTTGACTCTTTCACTGCCAATATCGCCTCGAGAAAAATCGGATCAATTGAGTTGGCAGCGACAGAGTTAAAAGAGTAGACCTTTCTTACCCAAGTCCAGAAATAATATTTTCATTGCATTATCGTATATGATCCTTTTTAGCCATAGTTCTGTGCAAACCAACCTCATCCACAAAAGCCTGTTAAATCTTATACGATGATACAAGTGTCGGAGGTCCCGGGGTCGATCCTCATTCGAAAACCTTCGTCTTTCGTTGGAGAGTTCTCGGGTAAGACAAGCCAAGCCTCAGTAGCTCAGTCTGTAGCGTACAGGCCTTGAGAACAGGGGAGTCGGTTCGATCCCCGGCTCGGCCAATTTCTTTCCGTCGATTGAGGATAGTCATTGCAACAGGATTCATTCTTCTCTCACTGCTGACCATTGTTTCGACGATGGTTATGGCGGAAAGCAGCCAGTGCCTTGGAAAGAATATTGTGCGTAGTACTGGTAATAGAAACTCCAGAAAAAGCATGGATAGGTGCACTGGCCACCACAATATAACTGAGATAATGTTGAAAACGGCGTTAAGCACCATACAACATCGAGCAAGACATTTCAAAGCCCTAGCCTAGTATTTACTATACCAAGGAAAAAACATTAATAAATGGGCTCGTCACCGTGATATAACTGGCATAATGTAAAAAGCGACGTCAAACAGCATCCAATCAAACTGTCATTTAACCCTTATCCTGCTAATAAAAGAAATGAAACTTTCAAACCGATAGTATCAGCCCAAAACTTTCCTGTTTCAAAGGTATTGTTGGAGGAAAGATATCTCCTTATCGGACAGTGTAAATCAAAGATCAGACTGCACGGTCTGTGCGGTCTGATGTTGATCTATGCTGTCCGCAAAAGGTCAGTGAGTCGCGATAAGCAGCCTAAGGGTTGACAATGTGAAGCTCAAGGTCAGACTGCATGTAGCGAGATCCTGATATTTTCCGCCAGAAAAAAACTTATTTTATCGCCGAATGGTTGTCAATGACTTAATTTCATCTTCGCCAAACAGACAAAAAATGACATGTAACTACAGTTAAATAAAAAGCCACACAAAAAAAGTCCCTTTGGTGTTAGTTACACTGAAGCGTGGGTTGGTCAAAGATTCGCCTGCATGTGTTACACAGGCTGATGTTGATCTACACCGTGCGCTAAAGATTCTTATATCGTCCTTGGCGAGAAAAAGGTACATACATGTTTCTAGCAAACACGAGTCTCAACTCTTTCCCTAACATAAACGACACAAGAAGCTTTTTTTTGTGGACAGTGTACACCAAGATCAGACTGCACAGAACGTAGAGTCTGATCTCTGATCTGCACTGTCCACTACTGTGTTCTACCTGAACCTCTATTCATTTTACAGCGGAATTGTATTTGTAGATGTTGGGAAAAAATGTATTCGTAATTCATTATTTGTTTGGTAGTAAAAGAGTTAGGTAAAGTACATAATAGACATAGAGACATGATCTTTCTACCGTATATACATGTACCTGTCTCGCCTCCCTTTACTCATTTATCAGACGACAAAGTTTTACAGTAGTCCAAATTGACAGCATTTGCAGGGATCGCGCACGCAGATGGAATTCTGACCACCATTTTCTAATATATGAGCCGCGCTCTGTGAAAAGGGGGCTTAATGCATCTGCGAAAAGTATCGACCCAGGTCAGCCTGCGCAGCCCGCGCAGGCTGACCTGGGCCGAAACTTTTCGTTATTGGTCAATTTTCTGTATGTCGTAGGACCAGTCTACTTTGTCATACAGTTTGTTGTCAAACATCACGATTTTTATGAATCCCTAATTATGTGATGTCTTGCTTTGTATGATGCATCACGGAGATGCATTAAGCCCCCTTTTCACAGAGCATGGCTCATATATTTTTTCTCAGATGCGAAACTATGCTAGTTGATTGATTTGATACAATCTTTTCGCTCGAATAAAAACTTGTATCGAATGATATTCATTTTGGTCGAATAAGATACCGAATCCGTCTTTTGGGCAGCAATGCCGAGAAATTGTTAAGGATCAAACACACACTCGCGGAGGTTTATTTGTTAGCAATAAACAAAACAAAATATTCGCCTGTTCATTATAGCAGACGATAGGTACAGCTGGGAGAAAATGAACAGCAGACGACTACTGCAAGCGCTTTCTCCCACACTTAATAATTTTCCAGAGCGCCGATTGGTTGCTACGTCACCTGTATATGGAAACGACCTCTGCAAGCTAAGGTCACGCCAGTCCGAAACCTCGTTCTCAGAATCTCTGACAAATAAGGTAAACACTACAGAAAATATAGGGTTTCCTCTATGTCTTATACCTGTATGCCAATGTTTTCGAATGTTTCTACCCCCACGAAAAAAGATTCGCTGTACACGCTATTCTGCTATCTCTGTACTGCACGAGCTCTGTGCTTTCTCCCTCTCACTACTTCACCGAGCCTTGCTTCGTCGTCAGTGTGTTAGATTCTCGACAATTTCAGTGCTAACGCTCTATGGGAATTGTTTACACCTGAACAAAAGGTTTAGGTAAGTGAATGCATGTTTTAAACGATTCGTACCTCTAATTAGTTGACTAATGTTTACTTGATTGATCGCTCTTTAAACTGATTGCTGTCCGGCATTTGTGTGAACAGTGGGCACATGATAAGGATCGGAACCAATCTCGTTCCGACTTCCGTTTCGAAACAGGTGGCAAATGGGACTTCAGAGAAGACATTCCTCGCGGTTCTTTTTCAAATATTTCTACTTTCATCAGCGTTTATGCTAACTGAAATCGAAACTTCTAAATGTTTGTACAGACACGAAGGTAAAGTTACCGAATTTATAGTGTGTCACTATATCACATGACTTATCAAAATGGCGGTGTCATTATGTACAGCGGATTGATTCTTAAACGCTTTCAATTCTGCTGCCAAAAATGGACATTTAGACTACTTTTCTTTATCCCTTTTCCAACCTAATTCGTATTGGAATGACTATGAGAAAGAAGGCTTTTAAAAACATTGCGGAAAAAGGAGAAAATGCTGGTAACCAGCATTTTTTCTCCCTTTTCCCACAACGTTTTCTATCATTTTAAGACAGACCCCATTTTCTAAGTCCCATTTGAATTGTCATCCGAAAATGCTTTTGATTTGGACGATGTCTAAAATTCAACATTACTTGAGTCATATCGAAGCGGTCAGTACACTAATCCACGTGTTTCAGAAATGTTGCAAGCTTCGACCAGCTCTTTTCAAAGCAAAGGCCTGCACTTCCATGCAAAACATTGATTAGCTTGACAAGGGGGTTTCTTGTCAAATATGTATCTTCATCTATCTTCTGAAAGTTTTTTGGCCGACCAGGGATTTTCCTTGAGTGGATTGCCTGCCCGGGTAGCTCAGTGGTTGGCGTATCTGACCCGTGACCTGGTGGTTGCGGGTTCGATACCCGTTTGAGACAAACTTTCTTTCCAGCGATATTTCGCCTCTCATCTCTGATGGATATGAGAAAAGTAGTCAGTGACTTGGAAAAGAAAGTTGTGTCAGTACTGGTGTGAGAAAGCCAGGAAACGTGCGTAGGTGCACTGTCTTTTGTGATATGCTAGGCTAAAACGGCGTTAAACTCCTCAACAAATAAATCCTTGTATTAAAACTGAGGAACTCCCCATACAAAAGATCGGGAGTGGGGTCAAAAAGTCTTTTTCTTTTCTTCCGGTTTTAAACAGCGATTTGGAAATAATAAAATCAGATATTAAGGCATAAACGGAGCCCAGCACCTGTAATTTATTAAGCAATTTCAGTCTAATAAACGTTGTCTCATATCCTGTCCAAAAGCTCTTAAAAGGAAAGACAGAAAGGCAGGCAAGCAGACAGACAGACAGACAGAGGGGTGGAAAGAGTTTCTGCTTAAACAGAGAATCGACGGAGGGGCTAGATAAAAACAGACGATTAATTCTTGCTTATTTCTCCATTAGATTTTAAAGTATTTACCAAGATTAAGTCAACTATAATCGACCCGAGACAATGTCTAATTAGAACCTACAACAAAGATGGAAGCGAAGGAACATAGCTTTTGTGGCTGGATAATGCCCCCACCTATCAGGGTCACTGGCAAAATTATTAGTAATATAGCGACAAAAGCAAGGGATGAATGAATGATTCATGGGTTAATGACCTCTATCACAAATCTAGTGAATGTCGTCGTATATTTTTCTTACCAAAGGCTAAATTATATGGGTAACTGAGCACGGCTTATCGTTGTCAAAATGTACAATCTTTTACAAGGCAATGAGTGACACTAGTTAGTCATTGTTGTTTTCACTTTCTACCAGACGACGAAACTTTGACGTTGAAAAGTATCTGTTGACCCTTTCCCAAACGACAAATTTTGAAGTCTTTCACATTCAAAACATCGGCAGACGTCAAATTCAAAATTGGTACAAATGAGCTTAAGGTCTCTGATAGGGTAGAAAACATTGTCGGGAAAGGAGAAAATGCTGGTTACCAGCATTTTCTCCTTTTCCCACAATGTTTTTAAAAGCCTTCTTTTCCAGTGTCGTAAAACCCCGGGGTTGTTTGGTAAAGGGTTAATCCGACAACTCAGTCTGATCTTGATCCACACTGCCCTCGGTAGTTCATTAACCTTTTACCACACAATCCAGAGTTTTAACGACCCTGAGGTGGAAGACTTTTGAAAACATTGTGGAGAAAGCAGAAAATACTGTTGACCATCATTTTCTGCCTTTCCCACAAAATGTTCTACCATTTCAAAGACAAATTCTGTCGTTTGAGCTACACTGACATTGTAGTCTGCAAATGCTTTCAATTTGGGCAAGTCTAATATTTTGTTGTTAGGTAAAGGGTTAAGTCGCTCCTAGCATCCCTCGGGTAAAGGGTTGTAAAATAATTTCACACAAACATAGGTAGTATCTTGTAAACACATTACCTTCGATCTTGCAGACGGTTTTTTTTTTCGTTTTGAAGCGGCTTAATTTAAAACCATCGTGGTAAAGGAAGAAAATTCCTGTATCAAAACAATGTTTCCTTTTGCCGGTATGTTTCCGCCACTTGCACTGACATATTTATTTCTAAATCTTGTCGGTCATCCATATTTTGCACGAGTGTTTTATACCCTTTACCACACAATCCCAAATTTTAACAACCCTGAGAAAGAAGCCTTGTAAAAACATTGTGGGAAAAGTAGAAAATGCTGGCCTCCAGCATTTTCTCCTTTTTCCACAATGTTTTCTATCCTATCATAGATAAATTCCATCATTTAAGCCACATAAAAGTTGTCATTTGAAAATGCTTCTATTTGGACAAGTCAACTTTTTTGTCGTGTGGTAAAGACTTAAAATGTCGTCTGCTACAGATTCGTTACATAAGGTAACCAGTTTTACTCTTTACCGAACGACAAAATGTTAGTTTTGTCTAAATTCAAAGCATCTGCAGACGACAAATTAAATATGTCTCGAATGATCAAATTTGGTTTTGAAAGGATAGGAAACATGGCGGGAAAAGGAGAAAATGCTGGTCACCAGCATTTTCTCCTTTTCCAGCAATGTTTTCCAAAGTCGTTTTTCCCGCAATGTTTTCAAAATGTTAGACTTGTCCAAATTCAAAGCATTTGCAGACGACAAATGAAATATGTCTCGAATGATGAAATTTGGTTTTGAAAGGATAGGAAACATGGTGGGAAAAGGAGGAAATGCTGGTCACCAGCATTTTCACCTTTTCCCGCAGTGTTTTTAAAAGCCGTCATCGTCAGGGCCGATAAAACTCGAGTTTGTTTGATGAAGGGTTAAGTGGATAGTTTACACATTCCACGGTCTGGAAATATCTTTAATGGGAGAGGCTTATCAGTTATTTTCAGAACAATTTTCTTCTGTTTCTCTTTCTTAACCTCTTAAACTGCTTCATAAATCAAGAAATATATCAGCCAGTGCTAGAAAAAAGGATATTGCTACTTTCATTTTTTTTTTCGCCAAAATCTCTCAACATATCGCACGATGTAGATCAAAGATCAGGCTGCTATGCAGTCCGATATTGATCTACACTGACCGCAAAAGTGCACTGAGTCGCATTTAGCAGCCTAGAGGAATAATTTTCATGCGAGAAACGTTGTAAACAAAATTTAGGTTTGCCCAAAGAACTATTTTTGAATTCTCAATCAACTTATTTCAACCACAGATGTTTGTTCGCTATCGAGATGTTTTACTGTTTGTTTACTGTTTGTGTGGAATTTAAAGACGCGTTCAACAAAGATCATTGCTTATCTGTACTGGTCTGTCTTTGGTTTCCCCCCGGTCTTAACTGGGGCTCTAGAGTGCCTTTCCGAAGGACACTGATTGTTGACAGTTAAGCCACAGTTGGGTTTGTTCTTCGAGCCCCATATGCTACAAAATAGCGAGCATAGGTCATGACCCTTTGTCCGTGGACTGGTTAACTTTCATTTAACCCTTTCCCAAACGACAAATTTTGGACTGGTCCAAATTCAAAGAGTTTGCAGACGACAATTTTAAATTTGATGAAAATGACAGAAAGGTCTCAAAAAGGGTAGAAAACACTGTGGGAAAAGGAGAAATTGCTCGTTATGAGCAATTTCTCCTTTTCCAACAGTGTTTTCAAAAGACTTGTATTGCAGACACGTGAAAACCAGGGCTTGTTTGGGAAAGGGTTAAACGATCTTCTTCAGTGAAAGTGCAGGCCTGACGTAACCCAGTACCATACTATCCCGGGCCCGTATTCACCAACCATTCTTCAGAACGTTCTTAGTCTTATTCTTCAGAATTTTCTAAATTTGAAAGTATACAGCTTCTGATTGGCTAACCATTTTGTTTAGCCAGTCAGAAGTTATGTTACTTTCAAATTAAGAAAAGCTTGCAGAATTAGACTAAGAATCTCTGTTGAATTTTAGACTGGTCCAACATTGTGGAAAAAGAAGAAAATGCTGGTTACCAGCGTTTTCTTCTTTTCCCACAATGATTTCTACCTTTCAGAGACAAATTTTTATCAATTGAGCCATATTTAATTTGTCGTCTGCAAGAACTTTGACTTAGAATGAGTCGTGAAACTTTGTCGAACGGTAAAGAATTAAACAAATTTTATACAGATGTTCTAATCACGGTCCTCCTCCATGTTTCTTGACAATAATAATCTCCATGTTGAACTCGAGTTGCTATTTTAACAAAATTCATTTAGCTTGAAAATTCTTTAAAAAATTCTACATATCTGCTGGTTGGTCAGAATTTATTCGTGTATATCTTGAATATGTATAGTTGAGATCTTTTCAGAACAATCCGATCCCTGTTAAGCGTTGACGAGAGAGGGCGAATATCACATGCAAATGAAGGATTTACGTAATGGCAGGGTATTTGGTTTAAGTCACTTACTCTTTTGACAACATTTTTTTTTGTGGAATCATTTTTTTTTTAAATCATTGAAATCGTAGTTGGAGAAGGAGAAAATGCTGGCTACCGTCGTTTTCTCCTTTCCTCACAGTATTGCTCTTCACTTTCCGGCTCTATGATCTACATTTAACTGGTCGTCTGCACAAGCATTAAAAATTTTGTTTCGAATTCGTATTTCAACCTCTTACACAGTCTATTTTTTCCTCTTGAAGGTCATTCTTGTTTTGTTTTACCTCTTTCCCAATATAGCGAGTGAGCTCTACATTTATGATTGAGCCATGCTCTGGGAAAAGGGGGCTTAATGCATCTCCGTTATGCTTTATACCAATCAAGCCATCACATAATTATGTGTCCATAATAGCCACTTTTTTTAACAACCGACTTAATCATGAGGTGAACTGGTCCTTGGGCATACAGAAAACTGACCAAAAGCAAAAAGTCTTGACCCAGGTCAGCCTGCGCGTATTGCGCAGGCTGACCTGAGTCAAGACTTTTTGCAGATGCATTAAGCCCCCTTTTCACAAAGAATGACTCAATTAGAAAATTAGTTTATTGCTATTTTTTTCAGGCTCTGAGCATATTACAACTTAAGGTTAATCAATTGTTTTCCGGAAGTCATAAACATTGGACGGGTATAAAGGCGTTAAGTTAATTAAACATCAGCAGGTATAAGTATAATTCGAAAACCTCGGCTTCGAAAGTTTGCAAAATTCCCGCTCTGTATTTAACACTGTTTGCCACATCCAGACTTCATTTTTTTTTACTTGATGCAAACCTTTTTAGAAAATATTTGGATTAAAGGTGAACTTTTTTTTTTAAATTCACATTTAAATTAGTCATGCTCTGGCAAATCGGGGCTTAACGCATCTCCGTGACAAAATTATGGATTCATAAAATCCATTTTGTATGAAAACCGATTGAATCATGAGGTTCACTGGTCCTTTGACATACAGAAAATTGACCAATAGCAAAAAGTATCGACCCAGGTCAGCCTGCGCGGACTGCGTAGGCTGACCTGAGTCGATACCTTTCGCAGATGCAGTAAGCCCCTCCCCCTTTCACAGAGCATGGCTCAATTATATATGTTAAACATAAATTCATGTTGACGATCCATATAAATTCACGATGTTTTCAGAATCGTCTGCTGCTGTTCCAAACTCGTACCTAGTCCTACATCTGTACGCCTTTGAGTACCTTTGGTTAAGAATACCTTTGGTTAAGCGTACTTTTGGTTACGCATACGTCGTTACGTGTACCTTTGGTTATACCTTTAGTTAAGCGTACCTTTGGTTAAGCGTACGTAGTTAAGCGTAACTTTGGTTAAACGTACCTTCGGTTAAGCGTACGTAGTTAAGCGTACGTAGTTAAGCGTAGCTTTGGTTAAGCGTACGTAGTTAAGCGTAGCTTTGGTTAAGCGTACGTAGTTAAGCGTACCTTTGGTTAAGCGTACGTAGTTAAGCGTACCTTTGGTTAAGCGTACGTAGTTAGCGTACCTTTACTTAAGCGTACGTAGTTAAGCGTACCTTTGGTTAAGCGTACGTAGTTAAGCGTACCTTTGGTTAAGCGTACGTAGTTAAGCGTACCTTTGGTTAAGCGTACGTAGTTAGCGTACCTTTACTTAAGCGTACGTAGTTAAGCGTACCTCTGGTTAAGCGTACGTAGTTAAGTGTACGTAGTTAAGCGTACCTTTGGTTAAGCGTACGTAGTTAAGCGTACCTTTGGTTAAGCGCACGTAGTTAAGCGTACCTTTAGTTAAGCGTACGTAGTTAAGCCTACCTTTGGTTAAGCGTACCTTTGGTTAAGCGTACGTCGTTAACGTACTTTTGGTTATACCTTTGGTTAAGCGTACCTTTGAATAAGATCGGGAATCTTTGTCGTTTGAACTCTTTAACGCACTACCCCGTATTTAAACAACCCTGTGGAAGAAGACTTTTGAAAACATGGTACAAAAAGGAAAAAATTCTGGTAACCAGCATTTTTTTCTTTTCCCACCTTTTTTTCTTCCCTGAATTTTGGTTCATTTGTGAAACTTTCAAATTTGTCATCTGCAGATGCTTTCAGTTTGGAAGAGTCTAGAATCTGTCGTGTGGTAAAAGGTGAAGCCGTCTTCAAATGCTTTCGAATCGTACGGGTCTAGACTGTTGTTGATTGGTAAAGAGTTAACAATGAAAGTGGTGGTACCGAGTGATTGAGAGATGAAAGACAGTAGGATAAGGGTTAAAGATAGGTAAAGTCATTTTCCGTCATTGACCTACACCCTACTTCAAATGTGACTCAAATGATGAGATTGTCTTTGGAAGGGGATGAAAAATTGTAGAAGAAGGATAACAACATTTTCTCCTTTTCCCACAATGGCTCCAAAAGCTCTCTTCTTCAGGGTGTTTAAAAGTCTGGATTGTGTAGTAAAAGGTTAACCCTTTACCAGACGACAAAACTTTAGCCATGTCCAAATTGAAAACATTTGCAGACGACAATTTCAATGTGGCTCAAATGGTGCAACTTTTCTTTGATAGGGTAGAAAACATTGAGGGAAAAGGAGAAAATGCTGGTTACCAGCATTTTCTCCTTTTCCCACAATGTTTTCTAAAGGCTTCTTATCCAGGGGTATCAAAAGGCTTCATTGTGCAGTAAAGGGTTAATACAATATTTAAATGCATTATTCAGGGCAAGTCCTTGCATAATATGAATCTATCTTATTAACGAAAAAAAAGAAAGAAAAAACCCTCCCGAGGTAAACTGGTCCTTTGACAAGGAGGAAATTTACAAATAGCAAAAAGTTTTGACCGAGGTCGGTCTGTACGGTCTGATTGATTGATTGATTGATTGTGTGGTGTTTAACGCCGTTTTCAACATTATTTCGGTTATATCACGGCGGCCAGTGCACCTATCCATGCTTTCCTGAAGTTTCTTTCACCAGTACTCCGCACAATATTCTTTCCCAACCACTGGCTGCTTTCCCACATAACCGTCGTCGAAACAATGGTCAGCGGTGAGAGAGGAATGAATCCTGTCGCGATGACCATCATCAATCTTCGGAAAGAAATTGGCCAAGCCGGGGATCGAACCAGCGACCTCCTGTTCTCAAGTCCTGTGCGCTACCGACTGAGCAACGGGGGCTTGGCTGTACGGTCTGCACTGGCTGACCTGGGTCGACACTTTTTTTGCAGATGCATTAAGCCATCTCTTCATAGAGCATCATTCAAGTATTTTTTGACTCCTGGCATTCCAAAATTGTTAGCAATGATACGTTGATTGCTTGCAGGCGTCTATAAAACAGAAGTTTGGTGTAGCTTCCAATGATCTGGTATCCATCGCCGGGGATTAGCCTGTAAAAATTGTTGTATTTACGAAGCTAATTGATAGCACTTATCAGCAATAAAGTTAATTAATTTCCCCAGTTCCGTAAAGCTCAGAGGTTGTTAACAGGAAATTTTCGATGTCAGAGTTCGATCAAAACTGTCAAACCCTTCACACCGCTCTGCCTTTAACCCTGTGGCTGCTAAGCGCGACTCACTGACCCTTTGCGGACAGCGTAGATCAAGATCATACTGCACAGAACGTGCAGTCTGATCTTGGATCTACACTGTCCGATAAGGAGATTTCTTTTTAAAAAAAGAATTAAATAGCGTTATTCGGGTTTCTACTATCGGTTTAAAATTTTTCGTTTCAATCATTTAGCAGAATAAGGATTAAATTGTCTTAATGTTTTAAATAAGGAAGGGTCTAAAATTGTTTGATAATGAATTTAAAGGTCGGATTTTGCCATTTCCTCTCCATTGACAAACGTTGTTGTTGTTGTTGTTGTTGCTGCTGCTGCTGCTGTGGTGATGGGTGGTGGTGGTGGTGGTCTGCAATCATCCGGAAAGAAATGAGTTCGATTCTGGTCACGATCTGCGGTCGATTACATATGAGCGGTGCTCCCGGAAAAGGGAGATCATCTCCGTGGTGCATTATACCATGCAAGCCATCATATAGTTATGGACCCATAACATCCAGTTTTCCTGAAAACCGAGTGAATCATGAGGTAGACTGGTCCTTTAACCCTTTACCAGACGACAAAATGTTAGCCTTGTCCAAATTGAAAGCATTTGCAGACGACAACTTCAATGTGGCTCAAATGGTGCAATTTTCTCGTGATAGGGTAGAAAACATTGTGGGAAAAGGAGAAAATGCTGGTTACTACACCACGAGATTATCTTAACTCACTTAATCAATCGACCCATTTCAGACGACCCATCGAAAAACGCTTAAAATGCTGGATTTTTCTACCTATGGTTAGAAAACACTGTGGGAAGAGGAGAAAATACTGCCATTTCAGAAACAAGTTTCAGTTTTTGAGTCACAATTATTCTGTCTTGAATTTGCGGTAAGATTTTGTCTAAAATCAAACATTTTGTCGTTTGGTAAAGAGTTACATTAGTCAAGACTTCAAATTCAAGATAGAGGCAGACGCAAAATCTAATGTGGCTAACATGGTGAGATTTGTCTTTGAAAACATGGTAGGCAAAGGCTACCAGCATTTTTCTCCTTTTCACAAAATGTTCCAAAAAATCAGAAGTCATCGGGGTTTTAAAATCCCGGATCGTTTGGAAAAGAATTTAGTTACGAAATCGACCGAATTATGACGAATGGATTTTAACAAAGTTCCGAGTGCTATTTCGAAAAAATTCGGTACATTTTTGTCGAGGTCCGGATTTCAACCGGCCTCTTGCGTGATTAACCCAATTAATCTGGCACTTTTTCAACTGGTGCCAGTGTATACACTCTTTAGCCATAGCCGTGACGGCGGCTAGCCAACCGCGAGTCAGTTTTACAAAACCGTTTCAAGACGGCAATAATAAGCACACCGAAGGCAACCAACAGCGCCGAGTTGTGTTGTATCAACTAAGAAACAGGCCCCTACTATTTGTCATACCGGTGACTTAAGTCGGTGGTATGAGACACCCGGAAGTGGCAGCCCGTTGTCGAGTGATCTCATTGGCATCTATCTGACGATAATACCAGATAAAAGTGGACATCAGTTCAGGATTAACCCGGTATACTGGCTTATTTAGTGGAGGAACCTTGGTCAATACCATGAATTAGAGAATGTTCAGCGCCTTAACCCTTTTCCAAACGGCAAAATGTTGTATTCAACCAAATTGAAAGCATTTGCAGACGACAAGACAAATGTAGTTTAAATGATGATTTCTGTCTTTGATAGGGAAGAGAACATTGTGGGAAAAGGAGGAAATGCTGGTTTCCAGCATTTTCTCCTTTTGTCCACAATGTTTTCAAAAGCGTTCTTTTTCAGGGTCGTTAAAATTCGGGATTGTGTGGTAAAGGGTTAAGTATTATAGTATTCACTTAGCATAGGTCTCACTTGACACCTGTATCTAATATGCATCTGTGAAATAAAGAACCTAAACTTGACAACTCTTTTTTTGACAAAATGTTGACGGTAAAACGAGTTATATAACAAAAGAATTCAGTAGGACATAAGACAGTATTTCACTCATGATAATTGTGTATATGTCTTACTAGAAAGGTTGCTGACTACATCTTCTTTGTAGGAGAATATTGCATGCTTGGCTTCTGTCCATCGAAAATGATTACTTGAAAAGCTTTTGCCAATAAACGCGTTTTGCAGGTCGTTTCCTTGTAGTTATTCCCAAAGAGGGTTTTCCTTTGAAGCAAACTCCTTCTATTTTACAACTTTACCTCCGACAGATAGCTCGTCCATCTTGTAACAGACGACTTTATAAAACAAATTGTTTATAAGGGAGAAATTGCTTGTGAAGAGAAACTGATTTTCTAAATTTCTGACAGGCGTTTACTTTGTGAGGTCATCCGTGGTTGAAGCGTTTACTTCATTCTGTCGTCGATGGCTTAATGGTTAAGAAGGTCTATAAATTGGGTCCTCAGTGGATTAGTAGGTAAGATATTTACTTTATGTGGTCTTCAATTGCTTAGTGTTCAAGGCATCTCATTCATTTGGTCCTCAATGACATAGTGGTTAAGACGTTTTATTCATATGGTCCTCAATTGCTTAGTGGTTTAGGCATTTCATTCATGTGGTTCTCAATAGCTCAGTCACAATGGCGTTTTATTTGTGTTGTCCTCAATGGCTTCATGGTTAAGGTATTTAATTTATATGCTACTCAATGGCTTAGTGGTTAAGGCTTTTAAATTATTTTGTCTTCAGTGGCTTAGTGACAAAGGCATTTTACTTATTTCGACTTCAGTGGCATAGTGGTTAAGGTATTTTCTTTATTCGGTCCTCAATGGCCTAATGGTTAGGCCATTATATTTATGTGGTCCTCAATGGCTAATTGGTTAAGGCGTTTTATTCATTTGTTTCTCAATGGCTTAGTGATAAAGGTGTATTATTTTTGAGGTCCTCAATGGCTTAGTTATTGAGGCATTTTATTTTATGTGGTCCTGAATGGCTCAGTCGTTAAGGCATTAATCTATGTGGTCCTCACGGGCATAGTGGTTAAGGCGTTTTATTTATTTTGTCCTCAATGGCTTAGTAGTTAAGGCATTTTATGTATGTGGTCCATAATGGCTTAGTGGTTAAGACATTGCAATCTGTTTCTCCTCAATGGCTTAGTGGTTAAGACATTTTATTCTGTTAGTCCTAAATGGCTTGGCCGTTGGGGCATTTTTTTAGTTTGGTCCTAACTGGCTTAGTGGAAACGGCATTTGCTTTATATGGTCCTCACTGGCTAAGTTGTCAAAGCATTTTATTTATGTGGTTCTCAATGGCTCAGTGGATATAGCGTTCTATTTATTTGGTATTCGATGCTTTAGTTTTTTAGGCGTTTTATTCAGTTGGTCAAATGATAAAGGCAATTTATTTATGTGGTCACAAATGGATTAGTGGTTAAAGTATTTTTATTTACGTAATCTTTAATGGCTTAATAGTTAAAGACGTTTATTCATGGGCTTCTCAATGGTTAAGTAGTCAATGGATTTTACTTTTGTGGTCCTCAATGGCTCAGTGGTTAAGGAACTTTATTTATCACATAAAACCTCCTCCGGCAGTGTATTTAACCCATGACTTATTTTTGATAATACACTAGTGTATTATCGTTTTTCGGATCCAGCTTCTGATCACTTTTTAGTTATGGGCGCGAGAAGCCGGAGAAACTAGCCACGGCAAATGCCGGAATTTGTACTACTGCGCTGTTTTGCGGAAAAATGACGTCATTGTTGGTAAGACGTATACGCATAGAAAGTTATCTTTTTATTTTCATGTTTGACAAAAACAAAGAAATGCAGCGAAAGTTGGTGTTTTTTTTTTTCAATTTACAAAATCGCAAAAATAGGCGGAATTACCCCCTTTAGAAACTGCTTCATTCTACTTTCGGTGTAAATGTCAAAGAGCTATTTAGTTGTGTACACATTTGTAACCGAACTGTAACTGTAAACATGGACCCGTGAATGGTATATAGGCTAAAGGTGATGATGCAAGATACGTTTTTTGGCCGATATTTATTTCATGTGATAAATAGAATCTCACATTCGTGTTTATTTATTACCATTTTTATCAAACTCGTTGACCAAACTATATTTTACGCTCGCCAAGGCTCTCGTCATACAATTTTAGTCAACTCATTTGATAAAAATGATAATACATAAACACTCATGTAAGATCCTCTATTTATTTGGTTTTCGATGGCTTAGTGGTTAAGGCGTTTTATTTATTTGGTCCTAAATGACTTGGTGATAAAGGCATGGTCCTCAAAGGTGTAATGGTTAAAGCATTTTATTCATGTGGTCTTCAGTTGCTTAGTGGTTAATGCATTTCTTTTATTTAGTCCTCATTAGTTTAGTGGTTAAGGCATTTTATGCATGTGGTCCCCAATTTCGAAGTGGTAAGGATATTTTATTCATTAAGTCCTCATTAGCTTAATGGTTAGGGCATTTTATTTATTTGGTCCTTTGTATCGTTGTGATGACGGCATTGTATTTATTTAATCCTCTGTGGCCTAGTTGTTAGGGCAATTTATTGATTTGGATCCCAGTGTTTCAAGACTTAGGTGTTTTTGTTAATAAGCTCCTAAACGACCTAGTAGTTAAGACATTTATGGCATTGTTTACTCATTGGCCTAGCTGTTTCGGCGTCTACTTCATCTGGTCCGCAGTCGTAAAGTCAATCCGTCTTATGAACGTAGTCCTCAAAGCATAGTGGTGGAGCCTTTTACTCTACGGCGTAATGAGTGGCCTAATGAATAAGGAGTTTTATCATTTGAGACCTCATGTGTTAGTGTTTATAGCGTTTTATTAATTTGGTTCTGAGTTGCCTTTGGTATCGGCAGTTTTATTCACTCAGTCCTCAATTCCTTAGTGCTTAAGGATAAATATTTTTTGTATCCTCACGTGTCGCTCGAATGATTCGTTTTCTTCATTGGGTATTAAGTTTGTAGCTTAGTACCTAGGAGTTCATTCATTTTGAGCTATAACCTAGTAGTTAAATCATTTTGTTGATTTGGGCCTCTATGGTTCAATGGATAAGGCCCGGTCTGGTAGCTCAGTGGTTAGCGCATCTAACTTGTGACTTAGTGGTTGCGAGTTCGATACCCGGTTGATGTAGACTTCCTTTCCGGCGATTCTTCGCCTGTCACCTCTGATGCATGTGAGAAATCAGTCAGTGGCTTGGAAAGAAATTTGTATCAGTACTGGTATGAGAACGCAAGGAGACCATTACAAACAAACAAAGCAATGGTTTAAGCAATGTTTTCATTTGGCACTCAATGGGCGGCTCAGTACGTAAGGCGCTCTTTTAGATTTGTCCTCAGTGGCTTTATTGGTTGAACGTTTTTTACATAGCGTCCTCAATGGTTCAGTAGTGAATACTTTTCGTTCTTTGGCTTAATGGTTAAGACGTTTTATTCACTAGGTCTTCCGTAGCTTAGTGGTTAAGGCATTTATTTATCTGGTCCTCAATGGTCTATTGATGGATTCGCCATTTTCATAACGTCTTCAGCGGCTTTGAGATTGAGGCGCTTATTTCATAGGGTCCGCAGTGCAATAGTGGTTGAGGCATTTTATCCATTGAATCCTTAGAGGTTTAGTGGTTAAGGTATTTTTAGAGGGTCTTTAGTGGCTGAGTACTTCATGAGTTTTATTTATTGTGTCCTCAGTGCTTTAATAATAGAGCGTTTTATTCATTTGGTCCTCGATTGCACATCAAATGGTTAATTCCTTCAATCATTGGGTCCTCAGTGACTCAGCGGTTAAGACATTTATTCTTTAGGTCCTCATTCGCCTTTTGAGTAATCGGCTTTAATTCATTGGGTCCTCAGTAGCCTGTTTAAGCAGTTTAAGCGTTCAGTTATGGGATCGGCTTCGTAGTTTAGACGATTTATTCATTTGGAGCTCAGTGGCGTTTACTTCCTTGGGTCTTCTATATCCTGCTCCAGCCCTCTGCATTGGACCAACTTCTGTCTGCATGAAAGACTCTCGAATAGGGTATTACTTCCCTACGAATCAATACCACATGGTAACGATATACAATACAAATTCCTATAATACGATTTTGACAGCCATTTTTACCTTTACGAAATATACATCTGGTATTATTTACATGCACGTGTAATAGACGATGTGTATTCTGCTCTATGTAATGGGGGTTTATTACATTTTCTCGTATATAATTAGTTGTGAGGATCTGGTCTTAATTTTCTAATTATTGATGATAACATATTTGTCGATACTTGGGGAATATTTTCTCTGTAGTAAAATTGAATTGGGAAAACATGCACGTGGCTTGGCTGATATATAACGATACCTGAAACTAACTTCACATACAACAAATAGTAAGCACGTTTGTATACTTTAGAATTGCTGTTACATGGTTATAAAAGTTTCTATGAAGCTAGCATTCTGCTGCACCAACCTGCCCCAACTGCAGAGACTTGCCCAAAGTTAGATAGACTCTCAGGCGAAAATTTAGCCAGACGACAGAATTTTACACCTATGCACGTGTATAGCGTTTGCAGACGAAAATAGGAAATGTGGCATGCATATATTAGAGGCTCAAATAGCCATTAGCTATTGATTCTGAAATTTAGTGGGTTTTTTTTTCAACTAAGAGAGAAAGGTGCTCTCTGCGTACACGTAAAAGAAACAATTGCTCCCTTTCCGATCATTTCTTGCCTTTTGCCCATAATCCAACATAAGGTCTGGGCCCATATTCAACAACCATTCTTAAGAATATTCTTTGTCTTATTCTAGATTTAAAAAGTAATACAAGTTCTGATTGGCTAAACCGTTTGGTTTAGAACTTGCGTTACTTTTAAATTTGGAAAAAATTTTGAGAATAATACTAAGAATGCTCTTAAGAATGGTTGGTGAATACTGACCCAGGACTCAAAAATACCGTGCTGTTAACCCTTAAACTGCTAAAATAAATTAAACGAAAATTTCCACTCAGTAGATCTAGTAAAAATCAAAATGTTGTGATTTCAAAGTTGATTTCACCAGAAATAAAATACCGTATCGGACAGTGTAGATCAAAGATCAGATTGCATGTTTTTTGCAGTATGATCTTTATTTACACTGCCCGCCAAAGCCCATCAGTCTGATCTTGATCTACAGTGTCTGCAAAAGTGCACCGAGTCGGGCTTAACGGCCTAAGGATTAAGGCGTTCTTCCAGTTTAACCATAGGAACTCCCCGATAGCGGACATTGTGCATCAAAACATGAAAAGGGACCCTGTCCTTAACCCAACGCTGGGTAAGGAATAAGGCCTTTCATACAAAGAGTACTTCAGTTTTTGACCCTGACAGCGGAAATTGTCCATCAAAGATCACGTTTTGTTCACCATACACCTGTCACATGATAGGAAAAAACTGAAGTCGTCTTTGGCATTCTAAATTAAAAGTTCATTTTCTATGCCTAAACATACTGCTGGATGTAATTGTTATAAATATTCCTGGTGCCGTAACCGACTATTTTTGGGGCAATTGCTCGAATTACCGTTTGTTTGCCTTGGTTAACAAGTTCCACGACCGTGTTATCAATTGTATGATACAGGAGGGGTGATCGAGAAGTTTGTACACTGTTCTTTAATGCGTAACACCCATATTGTTTGTCGCCTCAGGTACTAAAAAAACTCGAAACAAACCTTCAGCGTGAAATACATAATCTTAACATCTTTTGACGGAAATAAATGCCTTTTCTTACGAACATGAAATCTCCCGTAACACTTTGCAGAGAGTAGAATGCAGCCTGATCTTTAATCTGTACCGTCCGCTTGTTTAGTCAAACCTGTAAGATCTTTCTCGTTTTCAGTGGATTGTATTTTCAGCCGTCGGTGTTATATGAGCCATGCTCTGGCAAAAGGGGGCTCAATGTATCTCCGTGATCCATGATACCAATCAAGCCATCACGTTATTATGGATCCATAATAACCACTTTTTTAAACAACCGACTCAATCATGAGGTAGACTGGTCCCTGAACATACAGAAAATTGACCAATAGCGAAAAGTTTCGGCCCAGGTCAGCTTGCGCGAACTGCGCAGGCTGACCTGGGTCGATACTTTTCGCAAATGCATTAAGCCCCCTTTTCACAGGGCCTGGTTCATATATATGGCACTGAAAGAGCAGCCATTAACTCTCTCAGCGCCAAAGACATTAAGTCGACCTCTTTCGACGGCTATAAAAATTCAGTGCACAGAATCAAAGACTGATTTTTATCTTACAGGCTTGACTAAACAAGCGGAGGGTGTAAGATCTAAGATAAGCCTGCACGTATTGTGCGGTCTTATATTGGTGTATAGCATCCGCAAAACCCCTGTTTTCGCCTATGGCGCTGAAAAGGTTAAATGGTGCGTACTGTGCTGTTGACCAGAATATCTTATATGAGCCATGCTCTGTGAAAAGGCGGACTTAATGCATTTGCAAAAAAATTATCGGCCAAGGTCAGCCTGCGCGG
Source organism: Tridacna gigas (assembly GCA_945859785.2). Lineage (NCBI taxonomy): Eukaryota > Metazoa > Mollusca > Bivalvia > Cardiida > Cardiidae > Tridacna > Tridacna gigas. Next base: position 54,902,959 of record OX244038.2, read on the forward strand.
AACGCCCAGGCTGACCTAGGCCGAAACTTTTAGCTATTGGTCAATTTTCTGCATATTAAAGGACCAGTGTGCCTCATGATTTAGTGGGTTGTTATTCAAAACGAATTTTAGGGATGTGTATAATAATGTTATGACTTGCTTGGTATCATGCATCACGGAGATGCATTAAGCCCCCTTTTGCCAGAGCATGACTCCTATTGTATGACACATTGTGGATTCAGGGATTAAGACTCAGTACATTCTGTTGAGTCTGATTTTGATAACAGTACTCGATTGATTGATTGGTGTTTTACTCCGTTTTCAACATTATTTTAGTCAATGCAAGGAAGCAGCTCATAAATTGTTCGTAGATTTGACCAATGAAAGGCTATGGCTCCAAAGAGTTTTGCCGAAAGGCACTCTCATGAAAAAATCAAAGTCTGGAGTCATGATCGAACCCGAGACTTCTGAGTTTCAAGTCTTACACCTCCTTTGTTGGGCCACATAAGAACCCAACAACACCCCAAAAAATCACCTGAAGATATCTATCCAACGAACTATTCTTGGCGACAGTGGTGTGCATGTAGGTGTAGAGCGTAAGGTTTCTCACATCAAAGGTTCCGGGTTGAAATCCCGTGATGTGCGAGGTCAACGTTTGGAACTGCCCACATTACGGCGCGAGTACTGGTTAAGGTTTCAGGGGAATGATCATCCAGAGTGATTACTATAAGTTGTTAGAACTTGTTAGACATTCGATGTGAAATAATTAGGTTAAACTAAAGGACTCTAAATAATAATGGCTAATGCCATGAAAGTATAGTTTCAGTACTTATTTCCATTTGTGGAACTCTTTAAGTTAAAGACGGGTTTAGATACACTACCGGGACCACACGCAAACAAAATTCAATGGCAACATATACGAAATGCAATCGAATGCAACTATCTGTAATAACGGATACATTTTTTTGCGACGCAGTGTCTAATAGGTATATTCAGGCTTTTCATTCACACAGACTTGTCCATTTTTTCTCTAAATATGAGCAGACATGCTTGGAGAGAGATATCTATCGGACCTCTTAACTCTTTACCAAATACCAAAAAAGTAGACTTGTCCAAGTTGAAAGCATTTGTAGACGGCAAAAAATGAGACTCAAAATTGATATTTGCTTTAGGAAGGGTAGATAACATTGTGGGGAAAGGAGGAAAATGCTGGTTACCGGCATGTTCTCCCTTTTCCACAATGTTTTCTAAAGGCCTCTATCTTGGGGTCGTTAAATGTCGGGATTGTGTGGTAAAGGGTTAAAATTTCATGACAAGGTATTTTACACACTATGTGGACTTTTATGGTATCATTTAATCAGTATATAAGTTTTGGAATATGATGCATAGTTCCCTCAATGAAATTAAGAACAAAAGTCAGAAAAAAAAACAACATTATTTACCTTAGCATTTTGTCAAAATTCCACCATTTTTATGTGCAGTGTATCAAAACAGAAACCAGGTGATGTCCCCTGTGGTTCATATAAAAGGTTATAACTTATAAGCAAACGACACAATTTTCGACTCACCCAAATTTAAAGCACTTGCAGACGACAAATTAAGTGTGGCTAAAACGATGGAATTCATTTGTTGAAGGGTAGAAAACATTGTGGGAAACGCAGAAAATGCTGGTTACCAGCATTTTCTCTTTTTCCCACAATGTTTTCAAAAGCTTTTTTTTTTTCTCGGGAATTTTGTTGTAAAGGGACAAACTCTTTACCAGAAAAGAAATACTGCCATAAATATCAAAAGCTCAAACAGTAATAAAAGATGAATCAAATGTTACATGTTTGTACAGTGAAACGTATCTATTAGACATTTACTAAATTCAACTCTTTACCAGGCGAAAAAAAAATATTAGACTCGTCCAAACTGAAAGTATCAACTGACGACAATTAAATGTGGCTCAGATGATGAATTTTGTCTCTGACTGGATAGAAAACTTTGTGAGAAAAGGAAAAAATGCTGGTTACCGGCATTTCCCCTTCTACCACAATGTTTTCAAAAACGTTCTCCCTCATTGTCGTAAAAACACTGGATTGTTTGGTCAAGATTTAACTCTTTCCAGTCGATTTTATACTAATAATGATCTTAAAAACGAATTCCACCATAGTTATTGACATTTGATAGTGATTACAGGACTAAAAGAATTAATAGAAAAGCGGAGAGTGTAGATCAAGATTAGAATGCGCGTATATACAGGCTGATCTTGGTCCACAGACTCCGCAAAGTATATATCTATGTCGTTTACCGCACGATAAGGGTTGATTTTATATGCAGACAACCTGCTGTTGGGTTTATTGCGGAAGAATCCGTCATTGTATGATTGAAGCTGAGATGTGGCTTTTTATGAGTATCTTCTAAACCCTACTTAGCGCAAAATAAATGAAGTTATTATAAATATTACTTAGGGCAAAATAAATGAAGACACTTGAAACATTACTTAGCGAAAAATAAATGGAACTCAATATAACCCAAAATGATAACTTTATTTGTTGGTTTTATCGACATAGCATATGTCTGGCCATTTTTAAGTATGGAAACATGGCAAAGACAGATAGATAATGCCATTTCAATAAGAGAACAAAATACAATGAGTGAAAAATACAACCAAACAATCCTGCGTTTAAAACCCCAAGAGAGAAAAACAACTATGAAAACATTGTGAGAAAAAGAAAAATACGTGATTTTATGAAATTGAGAATTTAGACTTAAGTTAGAGTGGTCGATGAGTAGGACGGCTATTGTGCCGTTTTCAACGCAACGCAGATTTACGATAAAGCTACATACTACAACAAAACCTTCATCTTTATCTGCATAAAATATTATCAAATGCATGCCAGAATCATTTAATGCTCCTGTGTGATATGATCACTTGTTTATGCTGTATTTGCCGGCAATTTTGCAACTTGATTGCTACACCGCCTCTGTCTGGCATGCGAGTCGTATACATATTGGAGGGTTCCCAAATTGATTCCGATAGGTAGACATATCAGTGCATGGAGGTTTTATTGCGTTTTCATTATGATTTTTTCTAGACGAAGCTGTGCAAGCGGACTTTTGACCCTACCTCTTAGTATTAATCTCGAATTAATAAATAATAACTTGCGAATGTTAAAAATGTACACTAGTTTATTTTGCGGGCCTACTTGCGGGCCTATTTGTGAGGAAAATATTCAAGGGTTTGCTACCGTTAAACGATACCCTTCAGCGCTTTTTCACACCTTTGCAATATGATAGGGGATAATCCTTTTCTTGTACTTACCAACAATTTAATATTTTTATGTATTATCCAAATACCGATCACTGTGCAGTTCACAAGTATTTTCAGACGCATTAGCTATTCCTTTTTAAACGATGAGTTGAAATACGATCTAATCTTATAAAATACAGTATATCGTATTGAAAATTTTACCCAATATTTTCAACAATAAGTAAACCATGAGGAAAAAAAAGGCAACTGCTGGCATGGTTATTTTTCATTATTTTTCTCCATATCGAACCAAATTAAGAGTTTCAATATTCATATTCCAGTAATCTTACGCCGTCTAGGTGAACTGAATATCCCCGTTAAATAACTGGTGCCCTGCTTAGGTTTCAGTCATTTCAAACCAAGGTCATTCTGTACGGTTTTGATTATTTCGTACCCACTTTGGTCATTCCTTATCCACGTTAATTATTTCATACCAAGTTCTACTCGTAATGTTCATGTTTGTTCTTTTGTACTTTCTTTGGTTATATCTCAATAACATTTTCAGTTAAAGGGAATTCGTTTAAACTCAGTGAAAGAATGGCTTATTTTGTCTGTTGTCTCTCCCTACAGACATTTCACCTTGCCGTTCTTGAATCATTTACCAGCGTTAAGCTTCTGCAATTCCTAGAAACAATTACTTTTTCGCCGTGATGTCCTCGACTCGCTGCATTTTCTAGCAACTTTTGAACATATTTGATCTGTTGTTGGTAATAAATTGGTCTCTGTGTCGGAGCAGTGTGCTATGTACCGCTTATTACATGATTTCAGAAATAACCGAATCATTCATTGACTGCAAGTCAGGAAAAAATGGGATCTCATGATTTTTTTCATGCTTGACAAGTCTGTTTCTTTCTTCCGGTTCGCTGCAGAAGGCATCGTTGTAAAGTGTGTTGTCGTCGTTGCTAGCAATTGTTAGCAACACAGTTGTTTTGGCATTAGCAATTGTCTTTGATCTGGTATTTATCGTTAGTATTTAATGTAAATGAGCAGTATATAGTGCAACACAACTGAGCGGCGCTCTGGAAAAGGGATCTTAACGCATTTCCGTAATGCATTATACCAAGCAAGTCATCACATGATTTTGGATCCATAAAATTCATTTTGTTCAACAATTGACTTAATCATGAGGTATCTAACGCCCCTGGACATGCATAAAAATTACAAATAGCAAAATAATTCGACCCATGTCAGCCTGCGCGGACTGTGCAGGCCGACAGAGGTCGATACGTTTTGCAGATGCTTTAAACTTCCTTATCACAGAGTATTAATCACATTTGTAGGGTACTTATTGTAAAGTTGCCTAAGAAAGCAGGTTTGTTGAAATGTTCCTAGAATAGGCAGTAATCCGCCTTATGCTAGCACAGATGAATTGTCCGTTAGGTATTTGCTTGATACAGGTTGAACTCTGACTGTAATTGAGTTGTTGGTATTAATATAGTAAATTGTTTTCAGTTTCTACTTAATTTTTATTAAAGTCACAATAACGGCCAAAAGTAAACAATGGAAAAGTACAGAACATAGTTATACATGAAAGGAAGAGGAATACGAAGATTTGAAATGATGATGATGATGATGATGGCTACGTCGATGAAGATGACGATACAAAGAATTTCAAGGTCAAACATCTGTAAGTGCAAATGAAGCACGTTCTTGTCAAAATTACTGCAGTGGAATACAAATGTATGGAAACGTTTCATGATCTTGTGTTAAAAACGGCTCCTTCACGCCATCGAGTCCTACAGATCTCGAAGCATAAGGCAATCATGTAGTTAAGTGTGTTTTTCAGCATTGTCAGTCTCTTGGCGTTCTCTACATTTAATAATATTTGATCTTACCTTGGGTTTACTGTATAATTGACGTTGCCCTACGCAGAGGGTAAAAAACATTCAAACTTTGATTGTTTGACGACGTTTGGCAGTATTCTCTACAATTCAGGCAATGTGTTGTTGGAAACATTGTCTTTCTCTACTTTGAATGGCTGTTTACCCTCATATTATATACCTCATTACGTGTTCAATGGTATTTTGTTGTTGTTATCGTTGTTGTTGTTGTTGACATCATTGCAAATGGAGAACTTGTTTATTATGAATGTATATCTTAATGTTGAAAGATGGTAAATAAACTGCATCTAAATTTAAGTCTTACCATTTAAAAGTATGAAAATTATTGTGAAGATGACAATTTCCTAGTGTACGGTGGGGGCCAAGTGTAACCGCTAGCGGGAAAATGGATTTCAAAACTTGTTAAAGAGTAAGCAAAAGATAGAACGGCCTGGCAACGTTTGACCTAGTTTTAAAATTTATTTTTCTGTCAATGCACAAAACTTGAACTGACCTTACAGTAGTATATTGTCATCATAACAATAATTTCTATACTTCTAAACGGTAAGATTCAAAATTAAATGCATTTTAACAGCCACAATGTTTAGTTTTGGCCACTACCGGGCCTTTAAAGCACCAATATCGGCCAAAAGTAAACAATGCAGGTACTTAACGTTAAATAATACAGTTCAAAAGTATGGAAATTATTGTTAGGTTGATCATGTGTTATTGTACGGTCGGTCCAAGTGTTAGTCGCTGGCAGAGAAATGAATTTTAAAAGGTGGTGAAGAGTTGCCAGGTCGCTCGTTCTTTTGTTTATTTTTTTACCTAATTTTGAAATTACTTTTTTCTGCCAGAGACTAACGCTTGGACCGCTTGAAGATTGTCATCTTCGCACTAATTTACCTACAACTAGTATAAAATGGTACATTTTTAATCTAAATGCATTTTAACACCCTCATTGTTTACATTTTGCAGCTATAGGGCCTTTAAGTTTCGTTCACGCACTGTCACAATGATGGCTCTGCCATTATGTAATAAAAATCGTATATATTCGCAATCAGATGACATACAATCAGATGACTTTTCTTTAAAAATATCTGGAGTTTTAGACTTAATAAAATAATGTGACTTATGGAAAAATCAGCCATTGTCGCTTTAACCCTTTCCCACACAGCAAGTTTTGGAATCCTCCAAATTCAATACACTTTCAGACAACAAATTTAAAATCTGTACAAAGGATCCCGAGTTCTCTGACAAAGTAGAAAACGATGTGGAAAAAGAAGAAAAAGAGACTGTAACTATGTCTTAAATCATTTTCCTTGAAACAATTTACTACGATAAAATCAAGTAAAACTTCACAAAATGATACCGTGTTTTAATGACCTGTATAAAGTTTTTCTTAGCAATAAATTGTAGCAAAAAAAGAAAATGTTGGTCACCAGCATTTTCTTCTTTTCGTACAATGCTTTCTATGCTCTCAAAAACAAATTTCGTTATATGAGCCACCCTTACTTTTCTATATGCAATTGTTTTGAATTTTGACAGGTCTAAGATTTTTCTTGTCTGGACAAGAAATTAGGAAGGAAGGTGTAGGAATATTAATTTAGGGCTGAAGGAATCAACACGTGGCAAGCATATCACAAATAACTCTTTATCATATACTTGCACCTTGTTTATCACTGTTTCTGCATGCAATTATATTAATAAAAGTATTGCGTCGAACGCACAAATGCACCAGTGCGCAGTTATCATTTTGTTGGAACCATTCAGGTCTATCGTCATGGGAAAAACGGTCCTTGCTTCTTTCAATGCCAAAGATATAAACTCGACCTGATGCGTCAGATGAAAATACCATCAACTGAAAATCAAAGGTTTTCATCTTATTGAAGGTTTTCATCTTCACTGAACAATCAGTCAGTATACATTCAAGATCAGACGGCACGTTCTCTGCAGTCAGATCTTGATCTACAACATCCGGAAAAGCCCTTGTTTCTTCTTATTGTCATAAAAGTAAAGTATGATTGTATAAATCTCAGTCCAGAGGAATAGTTTTTAGCAAACTCTTACACACAATAGTCAGTATTTTGTTCAAACCGTAAGAATAGAAGGTAAACACACCATTCTGGTAGCAGATATTTTGAATTTTGTTGCAAACACATATGTAAACATTGTTGCAAAAGGAGTAATTTCTCGTTCTGTGTGCTACAACGTTACTTGTATGTATGTGTTGAACTTTACTACATGTTGTTATTTTTCATAATTTAGAAGGGTGTTTCGTCTGGTGCAATTTGTTTCAAATTGTTACTGATGCCTCAGTAATTACAAGAGTTCAACCTAGACCAAAATTATGCTATCACCCACTGCACCCTATAGTTAATAAATACAGTAAAGTCTGTCTTAGTAGCCACCTCCATTCAGCAAGCAATCTTCATTAGCTATTTCCCAAATTGCAAATTTTTAGAATCGCCCAAATATAAAGCTTTTGCAGACGACACAATAAATGTGACTTAAAGATTGAAATTCATGTTTGAAAAGTTAGAAAATATTGTGTGAAGAGGCCAAAATCCTGGTTTCCAGAATTTAATCTTTTTCTATCAGTGTTTTTTATCCAAAACACAAAGCCCATCACTTGAACCACTTTTGATTTTTCTTCTACAAGACAGTGCTTTGATATGGACAAGTCTGTAATTTTGTCCATTCCTCTCTCACCGGCAATCTTTGTTTTTATGATAGCTGTGTTGGAAAGTGGCCAGTGGCTTCGGAAGAATATTTTGCTTTCAATATGGACGAGTCTGTAATTTTGTCCATCCCTCTCTCACCGCTAATTTTTGCTTTGACGATAGTTATTTGGAAAGCGGCCAGTGGCTTCGGAAGAATATTTTGCGATGCAATGTTTGAAGGAACGCCAGGACAGCATTAATATAATAATTCAAATTATTTTCCCCTGTTTAAAATTTAACCAAGCATCTGCCTTCTGCAAACACAATTTGAGTATATCTGGGGTTTTCGCTTACTACAGGTTGGACTTTATATGAGCAATTGTGTCCTTTTTTACCTTTGACCAGTTTGTTTTAGGTAGCAAAGACGAAAGAGACCGATGAGACAAAAAGACAAGTTGTTCCAACCGATAATGTATACTTCGGCACAATGTTTTATTTGATCGAATCTACATGTTTCAGATTCAACATAATAGATTTGCTGCCAGCTTTCTTTTGCTCAGCCGTTAACCATTAGGCTGCTAAGCGCAACTCGGGGCGCTTTTTCGGACAGTGTAGATCAAGATCAGATTGCACAAAACGTGCAGTCTGATCGTTGATCTACATTGTCCAATACGGTATTTTCTATCAGGTGAAATCAGCTTTGAAATCGCAGTATTTGGGTTTTTACTATTGAGTGGGAATTTTCGTTTTAATTATTTAGCAGTTTAAGGGTTAACAAAACTATTCCATGTTTTAACCCTTAACACTTTACCAAACGACAAAATTCCAGATCTGTCCAAATTGAAGGCATTTGAGACCTCAGATTAAATGCGACTTTAAAATTGAAATTTGTTACGGAACGGTTAGTAAACATTGTAGGAAAAGGAGAAAATGCTGGTTACCAGCATTTTCTCCTTTTCCCAGGATGTTTTCAAAAGGTTTCCTTTTTCGGGTCATAAAAGGTAGGGATTGTGTGGTAAACGGTTAAACTGCAAGATAATTAGAATGAAGATTTCCAGCCTGTTATATATACTGATACATTGCGATTACAAAGTTCTTGATACTGGAAAAGAAAAAACTCACTGTATCGGACAGTGTAGATCCAAGTTCAGACTGCACGTTCTCTGCAGTCTGATCTTGATCTACACTTTCCGCAAAAGAGCATCGAGTCGCGCCTCGCCTAGCAGCCTAAGGATTATTTTAAAAATAATGTGGGAAAAGGAGAAAATGCTGGCTCTCAAAATATTTTCCCTCTTTTCAGGAGCGATTTCAGTAATATTAGCTGCTTTTAATTTATGGTTTGCAAATGGCTTCACTTTCGACAAGTCTTGAATTTCTTCGCTCGGTAAAGGGTTAAACCCCGTTGAAACTGACTTTTGCGAAGTGACGAGACTTCATATTCAAGAAGTCATTATCAGCATTATTTTTTTGGCTGATAAGCCCCATCTACTGAGCAATATGCACTTGTGTAGTTCTATGGTTTATTACACATCTCATAGTCAATTACTCAAGATGCTTGTAACACTTTTCTGCCATACACAACTGAAGACGTTCTCTTGCGAAGACTATAGCTCGAGGCTGACCTGCACATGATATTTTGTATAGCCTGGGTCCGTACTCAACAACCATTCGTAAGAAAATTCTTGGTCAAAGCTTAGATTTAGAAAGTAATACAAATTCTGATTGGCTAAACCAAATTCTTTCCTCAATCAGAAGTTACTTTACTTTCAAATTTAGAAAATTCTTGATGATGAGACAAAGAATGTTCTTACGAATGGTTGGTGAACACGGACCCTGATCTTTGTCTACATTTTTCGCTTCTCTGTCGCACATTTCAGAAAAAAAGTCTGATCTTTGTAAGCGTTGAAGGGTTTCATACACGGCTTGACTCGATCTTTGTCTACACTTTTTGTTTCACAAATACAGGTTTTCGTCATTTATTTCCTTTTTTTTTCTTTCGTTTCTCTAATACAGGTTTTCGTCATATATTTCCAAGTGGCGGAACTAGACTGCTAAGCTTGACTCAATGCCCTTTTGCGGACATTGTAGTTCAAGATCAGACTGCAAAGAACATCCTTCCTCATGTTAGTTCTACACTGTACGATACAGATTTTTTCCGCTTAAAGGAACTTTGGAGTCATTTGCTTAAAAGTTCTGTTGAAGTTGTTGAGCAGTTTAAGGGCTAAAGAATTCTTTCTTCTGATAGTATAGAAAGAGATCAGTTCTTCACGGCGAGGGGGTTGGTTATTTGTTGTAAAGATTCGTAATGATTATCCATTTGTTCCGAGTGTTTATTTAATGCCTACGTAGCGAAGAAATTTATACAGACACCAATATTTCTTTTGTAATACTGTACAAAAAAAAGGGGGGGAAAAAACACACACTATTTTATGTCGGTTCATTTCGTTAACTCTTACCAAACGCCATGAGTTTAGACTTGGCCATATTGAAAAACTGTGTAGACGACAGTTTCAGTTACAACGTTGTTGGATTTATTTTTGATATGTGACAAAAAAGGAGAAAATGCTGATATCCAGCATTTTTTTTTTCCTTTTCCCACAACGTTTTCAAAAGCCTCTTTCATTAAGGTCGCTAAAACAGGGGCGTGTTTTGTAAAGCGTAACGTAGGACTATCGCCTAACATTGTTTTACAGCTCTGCTGGCCGAAAACTATGAAGAGCTTTTCCCTTGGCCTCTTCAGCCAAATTTGAAGTTAATCATTCCTTTTCACAATGTCAGTACATTTACTAAGTTGCGGATTTTTTTTTTTTTTAATAAGGCAGTCAACATCTCAACATACCGGCATCCAGCATTTTCTTCTTTTCCCACCGTGTTTACTTCCATATCAAAGACAAATCTAATCAATTGAAACTGTCGTTTACAAAGTTTTTCACTATGACCAAGATACCGTACTTGTTACCTCTTTACCTTTTCCTATATTTCTAGAATTGACCACTGCCTGACTACGAATATCTCTCCAGACCTCTAAATTTGCTCTTAGAATTTAAGCTCGACGAATCTAGCAGATGGGTATAACAGCAAAATAGTTTTTTTAGAAATTTTGTAAGCGCTGAAGGGGTTTCATACACGGCTTGACTCGAACTGGAACTTCGGTTTCGTACCGTTATCGTACATCAGTTCTTCCGAAACTGTTTCCCTTTATTGAGTACCTGTGTCAGCACGTTGTTTACTTCTTTCAATCTTAAAACGGGAAACAGTCAGAAATCAAAGTATACAAGTACCACACTGGAAAGCACTTCAAAAGTTTCTTTTCAAGTGGTAATGTGTTTACATAAAATGAAGAGAGTTAACTAACCATATCATACACTGCCTAGCTTCTCCCAGGTTCAATGTTACAGGCAAGAGCACGAGGTATACGTCTACATGTACAGGACTAGTACAAAAAGTCAGGAACATATGAGCCATGCTCTGTAAACAGGGGGCTTAATGCATCTGCGAAAAGTATCGACCCAGGTCAGCCTGCGCAGTCCGCGCAGGCTGACCTGGGCCAAAACATTTCGCCACTAGTCAATTTTCTATATGTCCAAGGACCAGTTTTCCTCATGATTAGGTCAGTTGTTAAAAAAGTGGCTATTGTGGATCCATAATTATGTGATGGCTTGATTGGTATTATGGATCACGGAGATGCATTAAGCCCCCATTTGCCAGATGAATAACTTTAAAGTAGTTGGCTGTATTTGTTTCAAAAAGGTTAAGAATTAAAACAAGTATAGAATTAATGGTAGGTGTCTAGCCTAAACAAGGTATGGACTACTTTTCTGACGGTTTACTTTATCGGGCGGATGTACGATTGATGATTGTAGTTATAATTAGTTTTATATGAGACCATGTATAATGTACTTTTATGGCTTCACTTTAAAGTGGCCTATTCTGTTTTTCTTACAATTATTCCAAACTTAAAAAATGTTTTATCGCTGAATTTCGTGAGACAAATAGCTTGCAAACCACATACGAATATGAACCGAAGGCACAAGATATTTGTTATGCTATTTTCTCAAGGTGATCGCCTCTTAAAATATTTTCATGTAAATTTCGCGGATAAGTTTGCAATAACACATTTCGGTTTTTTTTTTTGTGAGATCGTATTCAGATGAGTGTATAGACGTCACTCCTGGTCACATAAAGATAGACGGAGTTCCTGATTGTGAAACCGCCATTCTATGATTCAAGCGCCATAAAAGTACCTTTTTGCGGAATGTAAACGTCTATGTTCTTTACGCTGGCAAAAAGAATTTATTAAATGGTATCTATCAGTGCCTTACAAGAAATTTTGATTCACTTCAAAACAACTTAGTATCTCCCTTTAATGGATCAGAAAAACGTAAAACAATTATATGGGCATCGAAGATGGTAGGTAATCTTGAGTGGTTACAGGTAAGAGGAATTTAGAAAGGTGAATTTTTGGACCGAAAACTTTGATTGGATAAAAGATTTAGACGCATGTGATTCTTTCAACAGAATGAATATACGTGCACTTGATCGTCGAGGGTAACGGTTGACGGTATAAATACTGAATTATTACCCATGGATGTTGTAGAGCGACCATTTTTATTTTGCCGTGGCTTTGTTTACTGGCCATTATAATTTCATTATTCTTGTGTTATTCACTAAAATCTATTAGGGACAAAAAAAATAGAAATATTTGAAAGACAGTTTAATGGAGTTTTATATATTCGGGTCAAAGATATGATTGCTTATAACAAGATCACTGGTAGGAAAGAATACTAAGATACACACTCACACACACACAGATGTACTTGCCATTATTTGATGGGAAACAGGCTGGACTATTACCCGTAAGGATACACGAATTTAGCTGTGAACTCGCCTGGACCAGGTTTTTCTAATCAATCAACAAAAACAGAAGCGAAGGTAGACGCCTGCTATTTCTGTATCGTAAAGAAAACTTATGTTGTGTACCTTCGCTACAAGACTTTGACCGGGTGAAAATCCCTGGAAGATTATATCGCCGAGTAATTAACCATTGGTACTCAGCCTGATCGACTGGGGAGGTTGCAATCGGCCATGAGAAGTGTTTCCCACTCCCAGAGGGGCTCGTTTTACCCCGACTTAGAAAATGTATGTTCAAATTTGAAATGTTTTTTAGCTTATTCGATCGATGCAGATGAATTCAAGTTAATGTTTAAATATGGAAATGCTGTTGTTCCGGAATAATTTAAAAGAATGGCTTTTTTACATTATGTTGTTATACTTCGTCTGTGAAGCTTCCTTTTTATCTCAAGCTCTCTCTCTCTCTTTCTCTCTCTCTCTCTCTCTCTCTCTCTCTCTCTCTGTTTTGTACCAAATAAATGAATCTTGAATTAAGGATATTTCCTACATATAAATATATTTTTTTAACAAAGAAATGCATACAAAGCTGTCGTTCGAAACTAGTTAACTTTGTAACAGACCACAAAATTTTAAAATTGTTCAGAAAAATTTAGAGCGTTTGCAGACAAGAAAATACAGGATACTATCATTTTCTCCTTTTCCAATAATGCTTTTTACATACTTTCCTTCTCAGGACAGTTAATGACGGATTTGTCTGGAAAAAGTTGAACTACAGAGCAACTACACCAAAAATTGGCTGAATGTGATGACAAAGTAAAACCCTTAAGCTGCTTAACGCGACTCTCTGACCTTTTGCGGACGGTGTAGATCAAGATCAGACTGCACAGGACGTGCAGATCAACACTGTTCGATCAGGAGATATATTTTTCCTAAAAATAACTTTGACCACCAGTTTGAAAATTTCATTTCACTTATTTAGCAGGATAAGTGTTAAAATAGCGAAGGTGCAGGGCTACAAAAAAAAAGAAACCGTGCGTCACATAAAATTCAATGAAAACTGGGCGGCTACATTCTGTGCAAGAGGTGCAATTTTAGCGTTAAACTAGTGAGATAATTGTTTTGCAGCGGGGAACTTCATCTTTATCACGTCATATTACCTATTCGATTACGATGCCATATGATCAACGTGAGTTGTCTATCATTTGGCATTCCTCTAGGCTCTGGGAAAACGAATTTGAAAGCGTCTGAAATAGAATAGAAATACTACATGTGCATTTATCACAAAGTTAAGTAGTGAATCAGTGCATAATCATAGTGCATTTTCTCAGGAATCATTGCAGCTGATTTAAGATAACATTTCGCGTGATAATATCATAACTGCACAAAAGATTTATAGGCACTTAAGATAATTGAGCCGTGCTCTGTCAAAAGAGGGTTTAATGCATCTGCAAAAAGTATCGACCCATGCCAGCCTGCGCAGTTCGCGCAGGCTGACATGGGTCGAAACTTTTCGGTACTTGTAAATTTTCTGCATGTCCAAGGACCATTCTAACTTATGATTTAGTCGGTTGTTAGACGAAAAAGATTTTTATGGACCCAAAATTATATGAAGACTTGCTTGGTATAATGCATCACGGAGATGCATTAAGCCCCTTTTGCCAGAACATGACTCATATATAACGGGAAAACTCCCAATAGCCATATGCACAAGTATCGCACAGGGTTGTTTCACATACATGTAAATCATTATTAATTTATCTAAGTTCATTGTTCCTTTACTATTCAAATATTTCACACTTTTATGCAAAAGCTTCTGTTCAAGATTGTTTCAGTGTAAACTGAACAAACCAGTAAATCGTGATAATTCGTTAAAAAACTCGAAGCGTTTTTCATGGAAAAGTCACTGGGCAAGGCAACTCAGAGCCCAAGCACAGTGCTTATGAAATGTAGGAGTAAGTGAGCTGTCGCTGTAATAATGATAGGAGTGGAAGAACGTTGGAAGCGATGTAAAACACTTTTTACTTAATCGGTCAATCAGTCAGTCAGCCTATCAGCCCCAGCCCAGTCAGTCAGTCAATCAATCAATCAATCTTGTGTTTGAGTAGCTAAGCTATATGCCAATATATACACTTGTTTGCCCTTGTCGATATTAATATCATTTCTGTATTGCCTCTCAGATTCAAAATAATTCTTACCAGTAACATAAATTAACTCTCTGCCACACAATGACCAGTTTTAACGCCTCTGTGAAATTAGACTTTTGAAGACATCGTGGGAAAAGGAGAAAATGCTGGTAACCAGCATTTTCTCCTTTTCCCACGATGTTTTCTAACCTTTCGGAAACAAATCCTATCATTTGAGCCATATTTACTTTGTCGTCTGTAAATGCTTTGATTTTTGGTAAAGGGTTAAGAATAGGTACGTAAAGCAGGTGAAGTATTAATTGAAGACGACACAGACTTGCAGATTTTACCTGTCTGCGAGTCAGGTGTTTTAGACCAAGACTATTCCTGTGCGTTCAAGGTAGTTTACATGGGTACCTGACTACAAATAACTTCACTACAATCAAGATAATGACGTAACTAACAGTTTTTTTAGGCAACGCCAAGAAAGTACGGAATGTTCTTAGAGACTTCTTCTTAGGTTGCGATTTACATTTCCCCTGTCTTAACTCTTAGGCTACTAACCGCGACTCTATGCGCTTTTGCGAACAGAGATGATCGATATCAGACTGCGCAGAGCGTGCAGTCTGATCTTGTTCTAATCTGTACGATTAGAGAGATTTTTCTGAGATAACTGTATTCACAACATATGGGTGTTTGTTGTCGGCTGTAAATTTTCATTTTATTCATTCATCGGTTTAACCCTTTATCACACAGTTCCGAGTTTTAACGACCCCGACAAGGAAGGCTTTTGAAAATATTGTGGGTAAAGGTGAAAATGCTGGTATATAGCATTTTCTCCTTTTCCCACAATGTTTTTTACGATATTAGACACGAATTCCGTCATTTGAACAACCTTTACTTTGTCGTCTGCAAATACTTTGAATTTGAACAAGTCTTAAATTTTGTCGTTTGGTGAAGAGTTATAGGTTACATCATAAAACCGAGAGTGCCAGATAAAGTATGTGATCTGTTCGATTCCCAAAGGTATCTTACTGTGCAGATCTAAGATCTAATTGCATTTTCTGTGCAGTGTGGTCTTTATCTGTATTGTCATCGAGTGCAGTCTCCAAGCTCCGTAAGGTCATTAAACTGGCGTGGAGGCAACTACATGGAAAAACACAGTTTATTTTCACATGTTATAATTTTATGATTGTAAAAGCGAAATATATGTACATTTTTTCGGTCAAAACTCTTAAATTGCAACAGATCTACTTCAGTCTGCTTCTTTTTCATGCATTTTTAGTTCACAAGTTACGTTTCACAATGGCACACATACGTTTCACACCACTGACGTGGATAAAAAAAAAAAATTAATAATTCCAGAATTGTAAGAAGTGTTTGAAAGTCCTTAATGTAGTACGTAGCAATTTGATGATTTCATATGAAAACGAATAAATTAAAATGTGTGTAACTACATACTCACTTTAACTCTTTCACTGCCTGTGGCCTTAGACAGCCTTTGCGGATGGCGTAGATTAAGATCAGACTGCAAAAAACGTGCAGCCTGATCTTTGATCTACTCCATCCGCTACCTGATACTGATTCCTTACCAAAAGTGGCTTTAAATGCAACGGAAAATATTATTGTACTTGTCAACCCCGAAAATTTTAGATTCTATCTGTTCGGCAGCGAAAGAGTTAACTATCGGTATTATCTAGCAATTTAATTGTGGTTTATACTGTTCTACACATATAAAATGCTAATTTAAAGCATTAAACAACAGGCCATTTTTATTCTAATAAAAGGTTTGATATCTCCGGTTCAGAATCTCAGTTTACCGTCCCGAGAGGTAGAAGAGAAAGTAGAATTTGTCACAGAAGAGCCTCGGTGTGTATGAGTAACGGAAGACGGGGAAGGAAGATATAGTCTTGGACAGACAGAAGGGCGAGACGGTCCCTTAGAGATGGCCAGCTATCAGTGTTAATAATAACCAGTATATGAGATAACAGTCTATCTTTATCAGTATCACGGCTTATGTAATTAAGGCCTTTGTACGTGTTGGTGTTACAGATAATACCGGTTATATAATACAATAAGAGATCGGCCTTATCCAAAGACATCTGGGCCTGTGTTCATCAACATTTCTTGCATCACAGTCCAGTCCGCGATGGCAAAAAAGTAAAGCAGTTTCTGATTGGCTAAATCAAATCGTTCAGCCACTCACAAAATACTTTACTTTGAAATTATGAAAATTATTGTGAATTAGATCAAGAATTAGCTCAAGAATGCTGTTGAGATTAGTTTGTGAATACGATACGGGCCCGATGTAATCAGAGAGGTTGTGGGGTGATAATGAGCGCTGTTGTGTTCTCACCCTGGGTTCCTCTATTGTTCCATTTCTGATAAAGCCCAAACTGCTGTTGAGTTAATAAGTCCCGATCTTGTCATTGTTATAAAGATGGAACCCCATCAAGTACATTCTGTTTTGGGAGATGAATTGTACGATTTTTATTATTCTGTGTCGAGGTTAGCCTGGGTTCCATTCCGATCATTTTTTTTTTATATTCGGACTTTACTTTGTCAAAAATATTTTTCACAAAGTAAAGTCCGAATTCAAAAAGGGAAAAAAAATCGGACTGGAACCCAGGCTATGTCGATGCATGTTTCTTTGAGAAGGACCGTTAGAGAGAAAGAATCGAATACTAGGAAATTCGCCTACAATATGCATTAAATGTTCTTCCGAAAGATTTCCTTGCTTCCTTTACGTGCACAGTGTTAACCCTTAAGCTTCAAAGCGA
Organism: Tridacna gigas; assembly: GCA_945859785.2. NCBI lineage: Eukaryota > Metazoa > Mollusca > Bivalvia > Cardiida > Cardiidae > Tridacna > Tridacna gigas. The sequence goes on from OX244038.2 coordinate 54,920,467, forward strand.
GACTCACGGACCTTTTGCGGACAGTGTAGATCAAAATCAGACTGCACAGAACGTGCAGTCTGATCTTGGGACTACACTGTCCGATAAGGAGACATGTCTTCCCAAATTATAACTTTGACATAGCAAAACTTTGGTTTTGACTATCGATTTAAAGGTACCATTTAACTTATCCAGCAGGGTAATGGTTAAGTTCTGTCTCAGGTAAGGCTTCCTCTGGGTTTCCTACCAATTCACTCCTGATTCGGTAGGAAACACAAAATTTCAGAGAAATCCACACCCAGGCTGGAAATCGAACCTGCAACATCGGATTTGTTGTCATATATGATACCATTACACTTCCGCTCCACACACGTTCAGTCTTTGCAGTTGTCTTACCATTCTTTTACGCAATCAGTTTGGTGCCACGTATGCTTTTGAAGACAAAATAGATCAAGCTGATTCACCTCACTGAGAACATAGAGGTTGGTCTATCTATAGTAATGCGAGGTTTAGTGAGAATATTTTGGCAGGCCCCGTTCACACGCACGCATTTACGTCACTAAAGAAACGCAAGTAAATTTAAGTGTCATGTGAACATATTTATTTACGCGCGTATGAATACTCCTAAAGTAAATTGGGGAAAGTAATATCAAATTCGTACCAAACCCGGAAGTCACATTTACCTACATGTAATTTTACTCCATAAGCAATTAATGTCATGTGAATAGATCTCACTTTTATATGTATACAAAAAATTATTTGTTTACAAATCCATTAACGATATACGCAATATAAGAATCCGTCAATAATTTATTAACCTTTATCCTTCCGTAACTGAAATTTTGACGATTACACAAACATATTTCGTAAAGTTTAGTGGCACTGAATGCAGCTTATACGACCGGAACCACTGATGCACCAGCGGAGAGTGTAGAACAAGAGCAGTCTGCACGTATGTACAGGCTGATTTTGCGTTATACTCTTCGCAAAATGCATATGGCCCCGAACGGCATGATAAAAGTTAATTCAGTTCCTTTATCCTCACAAAGTTATCCGTCCGCCTGAAAATGGCTCCAAAGTAGATGGCAAAAACCTATGTAACCACGGAAAAGAAGCATGCAGAAGCAGGCAAAATCGCTCTTATCTTTAAATGACGAAAACTTGAGATGCTGGCTTTTTGTTGTATGAACACTGATCACCTGTACATAGTCTCTGTCTAAAGAAATACTGGCCAATATCAAGCATAAATTCTGAAGTGGATTTTATCAGCACGTGAAAGCAGCGTAACTAATATGAGCCATGCTCTGGCAAAAGGGGGCTTAATGCATCTCCATGATGCATGATTCCAGGCAAGTCTTCACATAATGATAGATCCATAAAAAAAAAAAAACATTTTGTCTAACAACCGACTGAATCATGCGGTAGACCGATCCTTTGACATACACAAAATTGACCAATAGCGAAGAGTTTCGGTCCAGGTCAGCCTGCGCGGATTGCGCAGGCTGACCTGGGTCGATACTTTTTCGCAGATGCATTCAGCCCCCTTTTCACAGAGCATGACTTAAAATATATTTGCTAGCGTTTATATTTTTTTTTCCATATAGTAAAAAAATGTACGGGTTGAATATTTTCGCCAGTGAATAGGGTCTATGAGAAAATATGAAATTTGCATCAATTTGCTTTCAACTGTATTTGATTTGTATCACAGCAATAGCTTAGTCTTTCTTAAGTTTCGCCTGTATCAGGCTAGGACTCTGCAACGACTTGCCTAAGGACACTTCACTGCCATCGGGTGGATTCCATATGATAGAGCCAACGCTTTGATTATCTGTTTACCAAACAATCCCGTGTTTTTACTACCCACAAAGAGAAGTATTTTGAGAACATCGTGTAAAAAAGGAGAAAATGCTCGTAAGCAGTCTCACAATGTTTCTTTAACCTTTGAAAGATATGTTCAATCATTTCAGCCATATTTCATTTGTCGTCTGCAAATGCCGTCAAAATGGACAAGTCTAAAACATTGTAATGACGTTCTCTGAACTAACATTGCCTCCCTCTACACCCCAACCTTTGCTAGTAACATCAAACATGGCCGAATTAACAAAACAATTTATTATAATAGTCGTGAAATATGTTCATTGCTTGATATGATATTTTAAACGTATTGCAGTTAGCAAGCATTCAGACAAATGTAGAAAATGCTTTATTACAGTAATTTCTTCATTCGGAGCAATGTTTACAAATGATTTTTTTTCAAGGGCAGAAGCGTTAAAAGTCGCTTACATAGGGAAAATGAACAGATACTGTGTATCATAATATCATTTCACACACATAAACAAGATTTATTAACCCACAGGCTGCTAAGCGCGACTCGAGGACCTTTTGCAGATAGTGTAGATCAAGATCAGTCTGAATTTCAGTCTGCACTGTCCGATAAGGAGATATTCCCTCACCCCCGCCTCCACCCCCGCCCCCCCCCCCCCCCAAAAAAAAACTTTTGAATAGCAATATTTTGGTTTTTACCATCGGTTTGAAAGTTTCATTTGACCTATGTAGCAGGCTAAGGGTTAAGTGTGCGATCAATAAAGTAAAATTTTTGTTCTGATGTTTACGAAGCCCACAGTTTCCGTTTGTGGTGTGACTTAACCCGGATCAGACTGCATAATCGTTTATTGTAAACTAGATCTATACTTACTGTCAATCATTTTTCTACTTAAGTTATATTTTGACTACAAACAGTCTTCAAACATCAGTAAGCAGTATTGGATCAAGCTAAACAACCAAAAAGTCGCAAAGTTTCAGCTGGAGTTTTTAATAATAACGTCAATCATAAATAATCTATAACTTGCTTTTTATGTGATTATATAAATGCCAGAGGCCTAAATACTTGAACATAGAAATTTGAATTGGAATTACATGATAACAAAGCGTAAAAGAGAGACACCGAATTTTCATTGTTCTTTGATTATAAAGGTAATATCGTCCCATCACCAGATTTCGATATCTGTATTGACTTTGATCCGATAATCTAACAGTAGGTACTGATAAGCCCACCGTAGGCTCGATGAGTAATGAATATTCACATTATTACTATACCTCTGGTATTTGTCTACCGTCTTTCGATCAGTTCGGGGGTTCCAGGTTGCACTTCTGTTTTTTCGGAATACCTCAGTTGTTTTGGAAAGTTATTTATACACAGTGATACTTGCATCTAGTTCTTAGTCTTTAAGGAAGTGGAGATTTGTTTATGAAATAGGTAAGTTTATTTAATCTTCAGGACTCATCTATATGGTTCGTTTTGTTCGCACACTAAAGTCCATACCGGACAACAAAAATGTTAGAATTTTCCAAGCATTTGGTGACGAGCGCTTAACCGTGGTTAAAGAAAAATGGGAGCTGTCAATAAGATAGAAAAACTTTGTGAGGAAAACGCAGTAATTTCTGGTATCCAGCTTTTTTTTTTCACATTGTTTTTCAGTTAAGTAATTGAATTATTTGGTAAAGTGTAACTTCTTAGACTGTTAGGAACAATAACGCACTTCTGCGGACATTATGAATCAAAGACGAGGCTGTACAGAACATGCAGTCTGATCCATGTAAGCCTTACAGCGCCAAATTCACGTCTCCCAATGGCTATGAATACAACTCACTGACCTTCACAAATAATATATCTTATGACTTCACTAAATCGGACGGTTCAGATCAAACATCAGACAGTACTTTCTGTGTAGTCTGATCTTAAATCTTTGTCGTCCGCAAAACCCTGTTTTCGACTCATGGTGCTGATAGGGAACATCTACACTTCCCGATATGTTACGAGACATTCTGTAGAAATTGTGTCGAAAGGAATTTCGGCCGAAGTGTTTTGAACTCACAATCCCTAGCTTATTTGGCATGCACAACCGATGAGGCTCGAAAGGTTAAAGCACAGGTATAGTCTAACTTTATATCAGCATTGGCAGAAATATGCTTCCTAAAAATAAAAATCCAGCAGTTTCCACGAATAGAATACTAGAGTTGTGTAACTCTGATGAGAAGTCTAGTTTTATAACCTTTTGTAGTTTCGTAACCTGTTATTCATTACATCGAGTAGCTGTAGTGAAGGAGTAAAGGGTTCTATTATTATTCTCTCTCTCTCTCTCTCTCTCTCTCTCCTTTGCTGTTGTAAAATTTAAAGCCAACTTGTGATCGAATAACGAATAATCGTTTCAACACAAAAGTCAACAGAGGGCCTAAGTTCGATCTTCACCTGAAACACTGTTTTCTTTCGTAAAAGTGTCCTTGGGAGGGCACCACAAAACCTATGCTACCCAATAAACATAGGAACAAGTTACTTTTCATCATGATGTAACTGTTGAAAGCGGTATAAAACAGCATTGAACGGGACTGTCTGGTAAAGGCTAGTATATATGGATTTTATTTGGGTAGAGGGATATATGGCTCGATTTTAGCAATATCACCTACAAGGTTTTTTTTTTACTGATGTTTTTGTTGTTGTTGAAAAAAAAAAAAGACTAGCTGCACATGCAATGCGATGTCGAGATTTAGGTTAACTATTCAGTCAAAATAGAAAAAGACAATGATTCTAAAATAATAATTATAATTGCCTTTGAAATATCACAGAAAACATCTGCAAGTCATCCAATAGACATGAATTAAGATTTATTAGATGCATTTTACCCTGTGCGTATGAGTAAGCTCTTTTATCTAGTAACCCTGTGGTAAGATGGAATATTAGTCTATGCATAGAGAGCCAAGGGGCTGACAATGACGAAAAACCTAACAAACTACACGATTTACTTATGCTTCGAGAACTGTAGGACTCGATGGCGTAAAGAAGCCATTTTTACTACAGGATCATGGAACGTCCATAGGTACATGTGCTTGAAATTGCAATCTTGGTAACAACGTCTTTATTCGTTCTTTATGTTGTTTATCTACCCTATGCTTTGTAGGTAGGATTATAGTCTTTTTTTAAACTTATCATCATCATCATCATCATCATCGTCATTTCTTTTATGCAAATTTCAGTATCTACATACATGTATTTATTATCATTTATATTACTAGCATAATTCTTTTCTTATTTTTATGTTTAAATAGTTTCAGAAATTAAATGTAATGGCTATGTAGTCCTCGTATATTGGTTACAGATTACTTTCCGTCTAATTCATGCGTTTTCATCATGGACAAGGGATGTTCATCTACGTATAAATTTAGAATTTAGAACGCTAATCATTCACAGATCACACGCTCTGTCTTTCTCCATTTGTTCGATTGGTTTACCTGTTTCAATGCATCTCTCTCTCTCTCTCTCTCTCTCTCTCTGCATGCTGTTGTAAAATTTAAAGGCAAATTATAATCAAATAATTGTTTGAATACACAAGCTGTTAGAGGGCCTTGTTTCGATCTTTATCCGATGCACTAGTTTTTTGTAAGGCTCGAGAAACCCAGTAAACAAAGGTACAAATTACTTATCATCCTAATGAACCAGTTGAAACCGAAATAGAACACCGCTGAGTGGGACTGTTTTATAAGTCTTTATATATGAATAACATTTTGGCAAAGGAGATGAAGCTCGATTTTAGCAATACCTCTATTTGCCCCCCCCCCCCCTTCTTTTTTAGAAAAGCTTCCTGCACATATAAACACGACGTATAATATTTGGTTAGACATCCAATCAAACTAGAGGGAAAAAAAAAATGATTCCAACAAAGTATTGCCTTTGAAATATCACGGAATATTGTCGCAAGTCATCCAATAACCATGATATAGATGTAGGGTACCCTGAGTATATACAGAACGTCTTTTATCTAGTAAAATTGGTGTTAAGATGAAATATTGGTCAGTGTATAGAAAGCTAAGAGGCTGGCAGTTACGAAAAACCTGTTAAATTACACGATTCCTGTCTGCTTCGAGAACTGTACGACTCGCTGGCGTAGAGAAGCCATTTTCAATACACGATCGCGGAACGTCCAGGTACATGCACGTTTTGACCGTGAAATCTTGCTAACAGCGCCTTTAGTTGTACTTCATGTTGTTTACCTATCCCATATATTGTAGGATTATATTTTAAGGAACATGTAGTCATTCTTGTCGTCGTCGTCGTCGCCATCATCATCATCATTTCTTCATGTAAAGTTCAATACCTTTATCTTTATTATCATTTAGATTAATATCGTTTTTCTTTAAAAAAATTTCTATCAATTAAATGTTATATCTAAGCATTGTAAACTGGTAATATACCTTACCCTAGGTATAATTGATGCTTTTCAACATAATCAATTTAAAACGCTAATCATTCACCCGATCCCGTGCTCTCTATTTCTCCGTCTTTTTGATTTGTTTGTATTTCTCTTTCTCTGTCTTTTTTATTTGCTTGCATTTTAGCATGCCTCTCTCTCTCTCTCTCTGCGTTAAAGTGTAGTACTGGATGCTACGGGAGATCGAGCAACTCACTGGAAGTATCGGACATACCCAGGACGTACACATGACTATATGAGCCCTGACGTGACAGAAATAATTTTGAAAGCAGCGTAAAACACCGTCCAATAAATCTATCCGCTGCTCTCTCTCTCTCTCTCTCTCTCTCTCTCTCTCTCTCATGTTTCCTGTGGCAATGATCATGGTCTCCCTTCGAACATGCTTTTGGCCAATAATTACACCTACGTTTTTTAAACAGCATTTCATTAGTAGCCTACTCTCATCTATAGTTCTCCGCCTATCAACATTTATCAAATCTAGTACTGTTCGAGTACTGGGACCAGGAAGGAATTTCTAGCCCAAAGCATATTCCCCATGATTTACGCCACTGGAATTCAAACTTTTAGCCACCTGGGCTACAAATGCCCCAAATCCACGCTTGAACCATTTAAGGTTTCCAATATAATTATTTAATTATATATAATTATTTAATTATATATGATTATTTTATTCGAGATATCAGAGTTTTTTTTTTTTTTTTTTTTTTCTTTTTTGAAACTTTGAAATTCGTCTATATTCCAATCTGCTTCTGTTCCGTTTCGCATATTGACACTTTCAGCTGCCAATATGTAATTATTTTATTGGAGATATCAGAGAATTTTTTTTGAAACTTTGAAATTCGGTTATATTCCAATCTGCTTCTGTTCCGTTTCGCATATTGACACTTTAAGCCGCCAATATGTAAATTCGACCGGCTGAAAATGATACAGTCCACTGACAGTCATTGAGATTTTTTTTCCCTATAGGCTTGACGAAACAAGCTGACAATATAGATCAAATACCAGACTGCACGTTGTGCAGTCTAATATTTATTAATGCCGACCGCAAAAGCCCCTGTTTTCGCCTATGATGCTGACAAGGTTAAGTCTGCTTGACAGTAACCTCAATCCATCTGTTTTTCTGAATGATGCAATTTATAAACTTTAAAGTAAATGCATTTTTATAGCGAATTTTAAAGTGAAACGTGCCCTATTGGTGTTTTTTTTTTTTCAAAATCTGTACACAGATATGTCTGAGATTACATATTGACCTTCAAAACTCTTTTATTACTGCCGTGTATACAGATCAAAAACTAATAAAAGACATTGAAAAATTATTGATCACCAATTACCTCACCCTTTTTACCCTACACGCAATCATTTGAGTCATGCTATGTGTAAATGGGGTGGAGGCATCTGCAATAATTATCGACACAGGATAGACTGCGCGGTCCGCGCAGGCTGACCTGGGTCGGAACATTTCGCTATTGGTAAATTTTCTGCGGCTAAAAGGACCAGGGTACGTATTCACCAACCATTCTTAAGAACATTCTTTGCCTTATTCTCCAAGATTTTCTAAATATGAAAGTAACACAACTTCTGATTGGCTAAACCAAATGGTTTAGTCAATCAAAAGTTGTGTTACTTTCATATTTGGAAAATTCTAGAGAATAAGACTTAGAATGTTCTTAAGAATGGTTGGTGAATACGGGCCCCTTTTACCTAATGTTTCAGTTGGTTGTTAGACAAAATGGATGTTATGTATCCATAATTATGTGATAACTTTCTTAGTATAATGCATCACGGAGATGCCTTAAACCCCCCCCCCTTTGCCAGAGCGTGGTTCATATGCTTATTATAACCGTCATCGTTAATATTGTGATGTCACGTTTTACTGTACAAACTAAGTCCGTATTGTAAGAAAGATTGTTTTCCGGCATATTGCTGCTTGAAATATAGGAGCAAAGGAAATGTTTAGTCTGACAGAAAATCTCAAAACCGTCGTTAGATTAATGGAAAGCCTACAGAAAAGAGCATACAAAGTTTTATGCCTGTAGATCTTATTTACTAGAGCTAAGCCAGACACCAATTGAAAACATTTTGGTAAAGCAATCAATTTTGATGGTACTCTAAGAAATAAATTTGAGAACTTTGTATCTTGTAATGCTGAAAGTTTTAATCTGTACGATATAATCTTAACACATTTCGGGGTAAATTTAGACCAAACTAAATTTATGATAGACAAAGTGGCGCACAGGGCAGTCTGCTATTATTTTGAACCTTTATATAACAACCCCGTGTTTTGGCGATCCTGAGGAAGCATGAAAACATTGTGGGAAAGGAGAAAGTTCCACAACGCTTTTTACTCATTCACATACTAGTTCTATCTTTTGAGCCATTTTCTAATTGTCGTCTGCCTTCAGTTTGGACTATTCTTAATTAAATCTTGACGTATGGTAAAGAGTGGAACAATCACGTCTTGCAGACGATTTCTAAACAACCTCAGAGCAGACTAGATATTTTTACATTTTACATGAGTGCAATTTTTTTTCCATTTGCAATAGAGTATTCACTTGCACTTATTTGTCGACACCGCCAGATGACTGAAGGATTTGCAGATTACAAATCATATGTTGCTCAAATGATTTGACTTATCTTTAGAAGGATTGTAAATACTGTAGGAAAATAAGAAAATTCTCTTTTCTCTTTTCTCCCGATGTTTTTGAAGGCCTTCTTCCTCATGTTAGTAAAACCATTCCAAAATAGCTCTTTAGTAATTTTCTAGATTTACAAAATAATACATTTTTTTTTAATTGGTTAAACCATTCGGTTTAGCCAATCAGAAATTCTTAGAAAATTCTGAGAAAAAGACTAGAATGTTTGGTGAACTCGGGTCCCGACTCAAAAAATTCTTAGGTGTGCTGCGATGTTACTTTACACACAGGTGTATGTATGATCATTCAAAATTAACTAGTTCTCAGCAACAGAACAAGGGCAACCTCATAAAACATGTATTTTGGTGTATACCGTACCTTTCGAATGACACGTCGGCCTATGAAAAGTTTCAAATATTGAGCGTATCATTGACTTCTTCGTGACTGCAAGACATCTATCGGTGTATTTCTGGTGTTTTAATACCGGAAATACTTCAACGTTACCATGTGTTGAAAGTCCTCAACGAAATATCATAGATACATCGATATACTGGTAGGTCTGTATGAGGGAAAGGGTAAAATATGATCAGTTTTTACATGCTTACTGTAATCAGAGGCACCTGTGGAAGACATTGAGCCATTCAAGGTCGGCTTTTCATGTGTTGTGTATTAGTACGCGTGTCTATCTGTTACGAAAGAAATAGTTCTATAAAGCGTAGGGTTTGGAGGGCGTCTTAGTTAATAAACATTTTGCGATTTATCCAAAGGTCCTAGGCGTAATCCTCAGCTTGGAACAGAATTTTTCCGAAAGGCTCTGAGTTCCCAATCAAACTTAGGGGTAAACTGTGTGGGAAACCATGTGGAAGTGCTTGGCATCTCTTCTGTTGGTGCTTTATACCGAGCCCGGAGGAGAACTTATTGGAAAAAGAGCTAGCGTATCGTATCTGGACTTTTATTGTCATTCCTAAGAGGTCCATATTAACCCTTCACCATGCAAACCCTAGTTTTAACGACCCTGAGAAAGCAAGCGTTCGAAAACAAAGTCGGAAAAGGAGAAAAATGCTGGTAACCAGCATTTTTTCCTTTTTTCCCCCCATTGTTTTCTTCCAAATGAAAGACGAATTTCAGTGTTTGAATCGCGTTTACTTTGTTAATTCTGAAAAGAATGTGGTTCGGTATAGGGTTAACTTCCCCTAGAGTACGGAGGAATCAAGGTACATGTACTGCTTTTCAATCAGGAACAGGCTGGTATCTGCGAAATAGCTCATAGGTAAAGACAACTAGAGTTCCGCTGCAATTTTTGGCTACCCACAATATTTAGAAATTTTGAGAGCTGTAAAATTATGCTCACTGTTGGCACGCTACGGGTGCCTTCAAATTCATTTGCGGTCAGTGTCGATAATGATCAGACTGCTTGAAAGAGAGAAAATTCGTCTAACACGCATTTTCTCTTTTTTCCTTAATGTTTTCAAAAGTCTTCTTCTTCTTTAGGGTCGTTAAGAATGGTATGCTAAAGTGCTAATGTTATCAAATATCTTGTGATATATTGAACAGTAACAGCAACGAAGAAATGTCGGAAACCCGACATACTAAACAACATCAACGAAATGAGCCATGCTCTGGCAAAGGGAGGTTTCTCATCTCCGTGATGCATTATACTAATCCAGCCATCACATGATTATTGAACCATAATAGCCTTTTTTTTAAGTGACAGAATCGTAAGGTAGACTGGTCCTTGGACATACAGAAAATTGACCAGTAGCGAAAAGTTTCGGCCCAGGTCAGCCTGCAATACTTTTCGCAGATGCCTTAAGTCTCCTTTTCACAGAGCATGACTCAAATTATTTGACTATGAAAAACTCTGGTTCCGTTTCTGTCATCAAAAAATTGTAGTTTAAGTATTTTGCGCCCAAACAGTTATTTGACCCTTGAACAATTAACTCTTTACCTGATAACAAAATTTTGAGGACAACGACATAAATGGGGGCTAAAAAATTAAAACTTGTTTTGAGAAGGGTAGAAAACATTGTGGGAAATGGAGAAAATGGTTGATACCAGCATTTTTCCTTTTCCCACTATGTTTTCAAAAGCTTTCTTTCTCAGAGTCGTTAAAAGTCGGGATTGTGTGGTCAAGCGTTTACTCTATACCAAACGACAACAAGTTGGATTCGTCCATATCGAAGGCATTTAAAGACGACAAATAAAATGTTGCTTTAATGGTAAAAATGGTTTTAAAAAAGCATTGTGGGAAAGAAAAAATGCTGATTACCAGCATTTTGTTCTTTTCGTAGGTCCCATAGCAAAAGGTTTAACGCTTCATCAAACGACAAAAATATAGACTGGTCCAAATTGACAGCATTTACACACTACAATTGAAATGTGAATCAAATGATGTAAATTTTCTTTGATAGGATAGAAAAAATTATGGGAAAAGGAGAAAATGTTGGTAACTAGTATTTTCTCCTTTTCCTACAATGTTTTCAAAAGGCTTCTTCGTCGGGTCGCCAAAAGTCGGGTATGGTCTTTGATTTGTTCTACGTCTCTCAGCGGTGAAAGGCGTGGGGATTGTAAGCTGGAAGCCACATATTGAATCCTTTCCCGAGGCGGTAGAATGTTTGTTGAAATATCCCTGGGCAAGAAACTTCAAGCTCTGACCTCGTACTGGTGAAACTCATGACACACCTGAAAAAGTAAGTTGTTGCGCGGTAAAACTGTAATCATGGTGGTAACGGCATCTATTAATCAAAACGTTGGTTTTGAATACAAAGTTCAGGGGTCAAAGCGTTGTAATTGTTGCCAAGAAAAAACCCTAGTAAAAAAAATATACACTGGCATTGCTGGTGGTCATATGATAGCGCCTTTGATCAAGGTATGAAAGAAAGCAAGCCTGGTATACCAGACAATCCGAGTCGAGGCAGCACGGATAAGAATATGTAATGAAATATCAGGCATTGTAAAGCAAAGATCGCACTGCACGCTCTGACAGTTTAATCCTGGGTTAAACATTTTACACACAAGACCTATGTTTCGCCTCCCAGGTTTATGGTGGTAAGAGTTTAGAAAGTTCTAGCATGATAAACATGTTTCACAGCCAGCGTGAAAACTACATACCTGTATGAAATACGTTTTTCTTATCTCTCTTTCTACAAAACGGTAGATCACTGACAAGTGAGGAATGCGTATTTTGTGTAATATATGAAATCTACTATGCCAAACTATTTATTTTCCGCAGTTTCTTGGAACATTGTATGCTGAGAGAACTGGTAACTGCTTGATTCTCGTGTAACTGTTGACAGGTAGGTCTATGATTGTTTATGCCAGTACCAAACTATCTCATGTTTGAAACAGGGCTCTGTAGATTCTAAGAATCAAATCAAGCTTCAAAGTTGTCTTATAACTGAATTTAGTAAGAGACTGCTTTGAAAATCATCAATTAATAAGCGAGAGAAGTGTAAGAGTCGCTTAATTATATTCCTTTGACTCTTTACCACATGACGAAAATGTAGACTTGTCCAAAATGAAAGCGTTTGCAGACGACAATTTAAATGTTATTCAAATGGTGGAGTTTGTCTTTGATAGGGTGGAAAATATTGTGGAAAAAAGAGAAAATACTGGTTACCAGCATTTTCTCCTTTTCCCACAATATTTTCAAAAGAGTTCTTTCTCTGGGTCGTTAAAAGGCGGCATTGTGCGGTAAAGGGTTACAGTGATAGATAGGCGCTTAATGTACTTTTAAATTTCGCGCTTGAATTTTGCAAAGGCTTGTGGAAATGTCACACAAACAATAATACATGTCGATTGTTTTGAATCGTGCTTAACCCTTTCCCAAACGACAAATTTTGGACTGGTCCAAATTGAAAGAGTTTGCAGACGACAATTTTAAATTTGATGAAAATGGCAGAAAGTTATCAAAAAGAATAGAAAACACTGTTACGAGCAATTTCTCCTTTTCCCACAGTGTTTTCAAAAGACTTGTACTGCAGACAGGGCTTGTTTGGGAAAGGGTTAAATGGGTAAGATGACGTCATATTTGATATCAAAAGAACAGAGTTCTCAATTACAGACCAGCCATCCCGTTATTTAAAGCGTCCGAAGGTCACTTTTCTTCAAGCCATTTAGTTCGTATATGCACGCAAGAAAAGAAAACAAAAATGTTTTTCATTGTTTCAAAAGAAATGTTCACTTGCAGCAAAGGAGAACTGAAATATGCGCCCGCAATGTACGGGATACTCTAGATTTTAAAGCTCACTTTTTCATGTGTTTTCTGGTATTAGAAAAAACTATGATCGGGCTCTGTAGTGCATTGTCCAAGAACACTCTTAGCACCAGGTTGGGAACGAACCAAGAACCCACAAGAGTATAGATCGATCATACTAACCACTGAGCAATGAGAGGACCCCAGGTTTCCCAGAGAAGGAAAACGTATAAAGCAGTATTGATTCCATGCACGCCCCCCCCCCCCCCCCCCCCCCCCATCGAGAGGTTTTACCGTCTCATTTCTTGACCAGACAGCAATATAATAGGTCGTCCATAATCTAAGCATTTTCTAAAAGCAGATAAGTAGAACCTGAAGGAATGAATTTTGTCTTTGTAAGGGTAGAAAACATTGTTGAAAAAGGGAAAATATCATGAAGAGGATTTTCTCCTTCTGCTTCAATATTTTCCTTGTGCATATTTTCAAATATTGAATCACAATTTATGTCATTATCCCGATTTTACATATATGTTTTAAACTCTTTCAGCACCAAATATATGAAGTCGATCTCTATCGACGGCTGAAAATACGATCCGCCGAGCCCCGGTAGCTCAGTTGGTAGCGCACAGGACTTAAGAACAGGATGTCGCTGGTCCGATCCCCGGCTCGGCCAATTTCTTTCCGAAGATTGTTGATAGTCATTGCGACAGGATTCATTCCTCTCTCACCGCTGACCATTGTGTCCGCGATGGTTATGTGGGAATGTAGCCAGTGGTTTGGAAAGAATATTGTGCTTAGTACTGGAAAAGGAAACTCCAGGAAAGCATGGATAGGTGCACTGGCCGCCGCGATATAACTGAAATAATGTTGAAAACGGCGTTAAAACCATACAACCAGTCAATCAATGAAAATACGTTCCGCTGACACTGCTCGTTCTGCGCAGTCTGATATTAATCTATGCTGTAAGCAACAGCCTGTCTTTACGCCTAAGGTTTTAAAAGGGTTAATGTCTGTTGCTGCGAATTTTTTTCGGGAGGCAGTGAGTTAAAAGCAGAGGTTTTATTAGGTTTCTTTGATTGATTCAAATGCGGGTTTAAGGTATCTCCCATGTCTTTAATTGATTACAGAAGTCAACCAGATGCTTGCCATTTAACATGTCAAACATCTGGATAACATGACGGCAGAGTTAATTACAGAGGAATTGCATGTAGCAATCGTCTTCAGTATTTGATTTTACAATGATACATATTGCTTGTTCTAATTACTCAGAATTAAACTTTGAGCTGCTGGGCGCGACTCAAGTAGCCTGGGTCTAGGCGGTAATAATCTTTTAATCACTCCTTTAGGCGGTCTCCTTTCACGGTCCAAACATACATGTGGCAAAACGGTTTAAGGTTTGCATACATTTTGACAAAGCAACGTCCGAATACATGTATATGAGCCATGCTCTGGCAAAAGGGGCTTAACCCTTTACCACACAATCACGGCTTTTCACGACCCTAAAGAAAAAGCCTTTTGAAAACATTGTAGGAAAAGGAGAAAATGCTGGTAACCAGTATTTTCTCCTTTTTCCACAATGTTTTCTATCCTTCCCAAAACAAATTTTAATTTTTAGGTCAAATTTATTTCCTCGTCTGCAAATGCCTTCAATTTGGACAAGTCTAAAATTTTGTCGTTTGGTAAAGAGTTAATGCATCTCCGTAATTACATTATTGAAAGCAAGTCATCACGTTATAATCGATTCATAAAATCCAGTTTGTCTAACAACGGACTTAACCCTTTGCCAGACGACAAAATGTTAGCCTTGTCCAAATTGAAAGCATTTGCAGACAACAATTTCAGTGTGACTCAAATGGTGCAATTTTCTCTTGAATGGGTAGAAAACATTGTGGGAAAAGGAGAAAATGCTGGTTACCAGCATTTTCTCCTTTTCCCACAATGTTTTCAAAAGGCGTCTTTCCCAGGGTCGTTAAAAGGCGTCATTGTGCGGTAAAGGGTTAATCTTATGCATGGGGTAGAATGGTCCTTCTTGAAGCAGAAAAGTTTCGGTCCAGGTCAGCCTGGATAATCGGCTTGGAACCCAGGCTACGACTCAAGACGCTTTTGCGGACTGCATAGATAAGGATCAGAAGACAAGACACAAGACATGCATTCAGATCTTGGATCTGCAATGTCTTATACGGATAAATTTTTTCCGGCAAGGACGAAACTTGAAATTGCGATACGTATTGTTTTTTACACCATCAACTGGAAAATTTCATTTCATTTATTTAGCATTTAGCCCTTAGGCTGCTAAAGGCGACTCACTGACCATTTGCGTACAGCGTAGATCAAGATCAGACTGCACAGAACGTTCTGCACTGTCCGATAAGGGGATATCTCTCCCTCAAGAAT
Source organism: Tridacna gigas (assembly GCA_945859785.2). Taxonomy (NCBI): domain Eukaryota; kingdom Metazoa; phylum Mollusca; class Bivalvia; order Cardiida; family Cardiidae; genus Tridacna; species Tridacna gigas. The sequence goes on from OX244038.2 coordinate 54,935,931, forward strand.
ACCTTTGAAATAGGAAAATTAGGGATTTTACTATCGGCTTGAAAGTTTCATTTCTTTTATTTAGCAAGAGAAAGGTCAAGGGGTTTTATGCACATTCATTGGGAAGGGGGGTTATGTACATCGCTTATTGTGCATGGCGCTTCAGAGGTAAACCCTTTAAGGCACTTTTCCATGTTTTCACGACCAGGACCAGATTAGATAAGGATGTTTTCAGGATAAGGGCTTTTAAGAACGTTTTGGGAAAAGGAATAAATGCTGGTAACCAGCATTTTCTTCCCTTTCCTAAATGCTTTCTAACCTATGAAAGACAAATTTTATCTAATAAGAGAAAGCATTTATTTCGTAGTCTGCAAATGCTTTCAACAAGCTGGATAAAATGTTGTCGTATGGTTAACAGTTAACCCTTTACCACCTAATCCCGAGTGTTAACGATCCTGAAAAAGAAGGCTTTTGAAAACATTGTGGGAAAAGAAGAAATGCTGGTAACCAGCATTTTCTCCATTTCCCATGTTTTCTACTCCTTTATAGACACTTCCATTGTTTGAGCCACATTGAAATTGTCGTCTGCAAATGCTTTAATTTTAATGGGTGAAAAATTTAGTCGTCTGGTAAAAAAAATCAAATGCAGAAATCGTGTCCTTGTTGGCTATCCTTAATACTTTGATCATGTGACGCTGAAACCGTATTACGGAGGGATATTTGATTGACAAAATCTCTTTCTCATGAAGCATTCCATTGGTTCCGTGATTACATTTTGGGGGACCATTGACCAATGCATGGACTCGTTTTAAATCACTTGCACAAAAATAGTGTTTCTGATCCAAATTAAGTGAGAATAATATCCTTATTTTTATTCGAGAAATCTTCAACTTTGTCGTCACATGGCTTGATACAATGTTTCCAATTGAAACGACGACTTTAGATTGTTTGAACAGTGGCCATTTTTTGGTTGCTTTTTACGAGATTTTAAGTCAAATCTTCCACGGCCAGGAATTGACATTTTACCAAACGACAAAATGTTAGGCTCGCCAAAAACTGAAAGCACTTCTGGACGAAAAATGAATTGTAACTCACTATAATGGAATTTGACTTGAAAGGTTAGAAAATTTTGTGGGAAACGGAGGAGATGCTGGTCACCAGCATATTCGCCTTTTACCACTACGTTTTAAAGGGTCTTCTTCTTTAGGGTGATGTATCAACGGAGAGATTACCATAGGAAATGTAATATATATGATATGTATTTTTTTTTGGAGTCCAACTGGTACCCTTTGTATCTCCCATGACCTTCCGATAGGCGAAGATCGGTAACTGGCTCCCGATGTATGTTTGTCTATGGAGGAATTATATAGATCTGCAATCGCAAGTTCCAGATGGACCAAGGAAAACCAAACCTTGCCAAATTAAACAAAACCCGAACCTTAAATAAGGTATAAATAAGGCGTACCTTTACCGATGATTTTTTTTTTTTACCACACTTTTTTTTTTTACCACACCATGCGTCAAAATACATATTTACATTTTCTAGCGTCAAACTTTCCCTTCATCGAATAAATAAACACTCAAATTTTCATAGCTTTTATCTCTATCCAAAACCTAGTACAGTATCCTAATCGTAGTATCTTAATTGATTGATTGAATGGTGTTTTACGCCGCTTTCAACAATATTTCAGTCATATCACGGCGACAGCTCACATATTTATGTATTTCCTGGGTTTCATCAGTACTAGGCTAAGACTCTGAAGTGTCTTGCCCAAGGACACTCCCTCGAAAAACCCAGCGGATCCAGTGAGGCTCGAACCGGGGCCTCCAGGTTACGAGTCCTACGCCTTACCACTGAGCCACGCAGGACCCCGTAGTATCTTAAGCCTTGGTGATCATACTGCCATATCGGACACTTAAGATCAAGATCCTACTGCACAAAACATGCAGTATGGTCACGGATCTTTGCTGTCCGATACTTTAAGTAAAATTTTCACGCTTGAAACTGCTATTTTGGTGTGGTTTCTGTTTGTTTGAGTCAGTCTAATTAATTTATTTAGTGCATTATGGGTTAATACCTCTCAAACGGAACTCCACGGTAGAGTTCGTGTTTTTTGACTGATGTTAACCCTTAACTCTTTACCAAACGACAAAATTTTGGACTCCACCAAATTGAAAGCAATTGCAGATGATAAAATAAATGTAGTTCAAATGATGTTTTCTATCTTTGATAGGATAGAAAATATTGTGGTAAAAAGGAGAAAATGCTGGTTACCAGCATTTTCACCTTTTCCCACAATGTTTTCAAAAGCCTTCTTCTTTAGGGTCGTTAAAACTCGGGTTTGTGTAGTAAAGGGTTAAATTGCTAAATAAATAGAATGAGGATTTCCAGCCAATAGTATGGACCGAAACATTGCGATTACAAAATGCTTGCTGGGGGGAAAAAAAACTCACCGTCTCGGACTGTGTAGATCTAAGATCAGACTGCACGTTCTGTGCAATCTGATCTTGATCTACACTGTCCACAAAAGAGCATTGAGTCGCGCTTAGCAACCAAAGGGTTAAGTAGAATACAAGAAACATGCGAGGATGTAAAATGCGCGAAAAAGAATTACAAAAGTTCAAACACCTGTTCATGGTGCTGAAATACATTAGGCAGACATTACAAATGAATGCCACATGTCTCGTGCATGATGGAATTCCGATAAATCTATCCTGTTTGTATGTTCCATGTCACTTTTAGTCTCATCTCAACTTGAAACCTTTTACAACACAATTCCCAGTTTTAACGACCCTCATAAAGAAAGCTTTTTAAAGAAAAAAAAAACATTGTCTGAAAAATCGAAAATGCTGTATCCTGTTTGTAGTTCCATGTCGGTTTTAGTCTCATCTCAGCTTGAAACATTTTACTACACAATTGCCAGGTATAACGACTCTGAGAAAAGAAATTTATTAAAAGAAAAACATTGTTGGAAAAGAAGAAAATGCTGGTAACCAGCATTTTCTATTTTTCCCACAATGTTTTCTAATCTTTCATAGACAAATGAAATGATTTGAACCAAAGTTAACTTATCGTCTGCAGATGCTTTCGATCAACTCTTTACCAAACGACAAAATTTTGGACTTGTCGAAATTGAAAGCATTTGCAGACTACAAGTGTGGCTTAAAAATTAGAATTTGTTCTTGGAAGGGTAGAAAACATTGTGGGAAAAAGAGAAAATGCTGGTTACCAGCATTCTCTCCATTTCCAACAATGTTTTCTAAAGTTAAAACTCGGGATTGTATGGTAAAGGATTAAGTCGCTAAGTGTGACTCAATGACCTTTTGCGGACAGTGTAAATCAAGATCAGACTGCACAGAGTGTGTAGTCTGATCTTGGATCTACACTGTCCAATAAGAACAAAAACAAGGTTGGAATAACATTATTGTAGATTTTACTATCGGTTTGAAAGTTTCATTTCACTTATTCAGCAGTAAAAGGGTTGTTGCCTGGTAGAGAGTCAACATAGAGATAGATGTGTTATCTGGCATCGCCTTGCTATCTCTGTCGTAGGAAAAACTTGATGATTCAGCTTTGCAAGGTGGCAGGCGTTTACTGGAAAAAATGCATATGCTCCATGTAATTAGCGAATAACAGGTTAGCGTACAAATGATTTGAAGAAATGTGGAGTTGCGTTGCGAGTGAGCGAGCGAGCGAGAGAGAGAGGGAGAGAATTCTTCTGGATTAGATCAAGGGCACACGGATAGCCCGGTCTTGTCATTGCTGGGACATTCGAGATTATAGCAGTCTTGAATTTGCAATTATTTGGGTCTAATTCCTAGACTGGAAATGTTGGGTCTGCTTGGTACTCGAAAGGTTGATTGGCTCACTTTAAACCTTAGCGGGCCAAAGCGTGAAAAATGCAATATTAGTATGGGTATTTATTTTTGCTTTCCACAAATCTCGCTCTATATAACATAATCTTAAGTTATAACACTCTACCAAACGATAAAACTTTAGACATTTCCAAATTGAAAGCATTTGCAGACGACAAAATAAATGTCTAAAAAAAATGTTGTTGGAAAGGTAGAAAACATTTTGGGAAAAGGAGGAAAAAAAAAATGCTGGTTACCAGCATTTTCTTCTCTTCCCAAAATTTTTTCAAAAGCCTTTTTTCCTCGGGGTCGTTAAAAGTCGGGATTGTTTGGTAAAGGGTTAAAAGGCGAAGTTTGTAAAAGAAAGAGGGTGCCTGTGGTTATTGGTTAGGAGAAAAGAGAGATGCATATATTGCAATTTGAGGGGGGCTGTTTCGGGCGGAGGGCGGGTCTTGGTTAGGGTGGATAATACTCTACAGCATTATTTCCTGCTAGATGGCATTCTACAAATACACATCTACCTAATTTGGGCATCCTGGGTACAGTAGCGGAGTAATTTTTCAAAACAACAACCGTGACTTTGAATTTCAAATGAAATAAACGTTTACCCAATAAATTGCAATTTTTGAGTCACATTTATTTTGTCGTCTGCACATGCTTTCAATTTGGACCAGTCTAAAATTTTGTCGTTTCGTAAAGAGTTAATGCATCTGCAAAAAATTATCGACCCATGTCAGCCTTCAAGGACGGCGCAGGCTGACATATGTTGACATTCTTTTTTTTTTTTGATATTTGTAAATTTTCTGCTTGTAAGAAAAGGATCACTCTACCTCATGATACAGCTGGTTTTTAGACCAGATGAATTTTATTGCTTGCTTGTTATACTGCATCACCGAAATGCATTACACCTTTAGCACCCAGTCCACATATTCGGCATACCTCGGGTGATCCGGTGATCAAATCCCTCGGCTGTATCACGTAGCTTGATATGCACCTACACGGTACATTTCGCACATCTCAGGAAGCACACCGCTTTACCGTTATTGAAATTTTAAGGCTCCTCTTAAAAAAGAAAACATAAGTAAGTTTTCTATCGTTATCTTTCTAAGAATATTTCAGTCAGCAAACAGTGTGTACATTCAAGTTTTAGCGTGGTTTATCAATTCCGTTAGAAGCTTTCATCGACAGATCGATAGAACTGAATAACTTCACCGTGGTTGTTCATGTCGTTGCTAAGTGCGATCTACAGGGGCGCCGCCATATTTAAGATCATGTGATTGGTAGTTCAAAATGGAAACCTCCTTTATACAGACGAGGTTAGATGTAGGTACGGAATGGGCCGAGTTGTGACGAGTGCCAGTCCACGGTTATAACGACCCTGAGAAAGAAGACCATTGAAAACATTGTGGGAAACAGAGAAAATGCTGATACTGGTAGCCAGCATTTTCTCCTTTTCCCAAAAATCTTTTCTGCCCTTCCACAAACAAATTACATTTTTTGAGTCTTCATTGATATTGTCGTCTGCAAGTGCTTTCAATTTTGACAAGTGCAAAATTTTGTTGTTTGGTAAAGAGTAATGTTAACCCTCTACCGCACAATGCCGCCTTTTAACGACCCCGTGAAAGAACCCTTTTGAAAACATTATGGGAAAAAGAAAAAATGCTAGTAGTCAACATGTTCTTCTTTTTCCACAATGTTTTCTATCCTATTAAAGAAAAATTGAACTATTCGAGCCGCATTAAAATTGTCGTCTGCAAATGCTTTCAGTTTGGACAAGCTCAAAATTTTGTTGTTTGATAAAGAGTTAAACCCAGTTTTTTCCACAATTCCGGTCATGTAATATTTCATTTTTTGCTTTCAGATTTTGAGGACGTAAAATGGGCGTGGGAGAGGATATAGCCCCGCGGTTTACACAGAAACCGTCCTTGAAACAGGAGGACAATGGAAACAAACTCGTCTTTCAGTGCGCCCTTGAGGCAGCCCCTAAACCGGAAATCAGCTGGCTTAGGGGTCAGACCCCTCTCACAGAGTCCGATAGGATTAAAATGAGGGTAGATTCAGTGGGTGGAAATACATATAATGTGGTCATGGAAATTACTAAAGTGACACAAGCCGACGGTGGATCTTATAAAGTTGTGGCTAAAAATAAGCTAGGGGAAATGTCGGCCTCAATTAATCTAAACTTTAATGGTGAGTGCTTCCTTTTTTTTACACTGAGTTTTGAGAAAAAATATTTCATGCTAATCATTAACTCTTTACCAGAGGAAAAAAGAGTCATCCAAACTAAAAGATTTTGCAAACAAAAAAAAAAATAGATATGGTTCAAACTTGGCGTGGTTTGGTAAAGGGTTCGCTTTGTCGCTTTTTGGTTTCTTGTGACCTTTCCATGCCTGTATACAGGTTATGTATAAGTGATTGAATCAGTCATGCTCCGTGAAAAGGGGCTTTAATGCATCTGCATAAAGGATCGACTCATGTCAGCCTGCGCAGTTCGCGCAGGCTGACCTGAGTCGAAATATTTTGCTATTGGTCAGTTTCCTGCATTTTAAAGGACCAGTCTACCTCATGATTCGCCAAGCCCCGTAGCTCAGTTGGTAGCGTACAAGACTTGAGAAGAGGAGGTCGCTGGTTCGATCCCCGGCTTGGCCAATTTCTTTCCGAGGATTGATGATAGCCATTGCGACAGGATTCATTTCTCTCTCACCGCTGACCATTGTTTCGACGATGGTTATATGGGAAAGCAGCCAGTGGCTTGGAAAGAATATTGTGCGGAGTACTGGTAAAAAGAAACTCCAGGAAAGCATGGATAGGTGCACTGGCCGCCGCAATATAACTGAAATAATGTTGAAAACGGCGTTAAACGCCATACAACCGTACAATCAACTACCTCCTGATTCAACGAATGATTAGACAAAATGGAGTATATAGATCCATAAATACGTGATGACTGGCTTTGTATGATGGATCACGGATATGCATTTAACCCCCTTTTGCCAGAGCATGGCACATATATCCAGTTAGTTTGACGAAAATTATTTACACCTTCATACATAGATCATTAACCCTTAAGCTGCTAAGCGCGACTCACTGACCTTTAGAGGACAGTGTAGATCAAGATCAGACTGCACAGAATGTGCAGTCTGATCTTTGATCTCAACTGTCTTATAAGGAGGTATCTTTCCCCCCCAAAAGTACCTTTAACCCTTTCCCAAACAAGCCCTGGTTTTCACGTGTCTGCACTACAAGTCTTTTGAAAACACTGTGGGAAAAGGAGAAATTGCTCGTAACGAGCAATTTCTCCTTTTCCCACAGTGTTTTCTACCCTTTTTGAGACCTTTCTGCCATTTTCATCAAACTTAAAATTGTCGTTTGCAAACTCTTTCAATTTGGACCAGTCCAAAATTCGTCGTTTGGGAAAGGGTTAAATAGCAAAATTTAGGGTTTTACTATCAGCTTGGAAGTTTCGTATTACTTATTTAGCAGGATATGGATTAAGACATATGTGGAAGTTTGTGTCCATGCAGTTGATGGAAAATGGTAATTTACTTTTGCACAATAACCCCTTTCAGTACTATAGTTGCCTTTGCGGTCAGTGTAGATCAAGATCAGGCTGCACAAAACGTGCAGCCTGATCTTTGATGCACACTGTCCACTTTGCTGATCCACTGTACATAGACAAAAGCAAGTATGAATTTGCAATTATTTGGGTCGTATTTCTAGGATGAGAAAAAATCTGTTTGGTTTATTGGGCGCTGTAAAGGTTAACCTTTTACCACACAATGCCGCCTTTTAACGACCCTGGGAAAGAGGCCTTTTGAAAGCATTGTGGTAACCAGCATTTTCTCCTTTTCTCACAATGTTTTCCACCCTGTCAAACTTTGGACGGAAAAATTCCACCATTTGAGCCAAATTGAAATTGTCGTCTGCAAATGCTTTCAATTTGGACAAGGCTAAAATTTTGTTGTCTAGTAAAGGGTTAAAAGAAGTAGATAAACATGTTTATCATTTATGTAAAATATGCTTAATATTTGCTGATCTGCAATTTTAACGAAGGTTATCCTGCTAAACAAATGAAATGAAACTTTCAAGCTGATAGTGAAAACCCAATGTTGTGTGAAAAGGGGGCTTAATGCATCTGCAAACAGTTTCATCTCAGATCAGCCTGCGCAGTCAAAGGACCACTGTACCTCAGAAACCATTGGTTGTTTGATGAAATAAACTTTATCGATCCATAAAGTTCTATATGATGAATTGCTTGGTGTCATGTATCACTGGCTTGCGTTAAGCCCCCTTGATTGATTGTATGGTGTTTAACGCCGTTTTCAACATTATTTCAGTTATATCGCGGCGGCCAGTGCACCTATCCATGCTTTCCTGGAGTTTCTTTTTACCAGTACTCCGCACAATATTCTTTCCAAGCCACTGGCTGCTTTCCCACATAACCGTCGTCGAAACAATGTTCAGCAGTGGGAGAGGAATGAATCCTGTCGCAATGACTATCATCAGTCCTCGGAAAGAAAATTGGCCAAGCCGGGGATCGAACCAGCGACCTCCTGTTCTCGAGTCTTGTACGCTACCGACTGAGCTACGAGGCTCGGCATTAAGCCCCTTTACATGTATGTATCGACATGTCTCAAATTCAGTCGTTCTTGGACATCCTAAAGTTCCATATTAGCCCAGGTCCAGTCGGGAATGATTTTTTAATCACTTCTGATCGTGGTCTAGACAGATCTGTGACAAAACTGCTTATCTGTTCCGTAATTATTACCACCATTTTTGACAAAGCGCCGTCAAAAATATATGAGCTCTGCTCTGAGAAAAGGGGGCTTAATGCATCTCCGCCATGCATTATACCAAGCAAGTCATTATGTACTTACAGATCCACGAAAAACAATTTTGTCTAACAATCGACTATATCATAAGGTAGACTGGTACATTGACACATAAACTGGTAGCCTGTTATCGATCTAGCTATCCGGGACGGTTACGGGAGATACAACGGGTACCTGTTTAATTGACACAAAGAAAATTGACAAACAGCGAAAAGTTTCGGGCCAGGTGAGCCTGCGCGGACTGCGCAGGCTCACCTTGGTCGACACTTTTCGCAAATGCATGAAGCCCCCTTTTCACAGAGCATGGCTCATAGAAAAGGAAAACAATATCAGGCTGGATCCCAGGCTCGTTTCGGATAGCCTACCATCATATCACTGATATCGCTGTCTGTAAGATGGTACTTTTTTTTATTCCTCAGCCAGGCAGTGGTTAATGCTTTTTTTAGCGCATTTTTTTTTTATTACACTGCCATGCTGTGATTACTGCGTTGTATCTATACCCTGAATTTTTATCTTGTTCTACGCCGTCAGCAAAAAGTCCGTCAGTCCCTCATAAATGCAGTTGTAAGTTGGCATCGCATCAAGATGTGTATTACGTGCTGAAGTTAACTGATGGGTTGTTACTTTCGTTTATTTTTTACTAAGACAACTCTTACAGGTTAATCTAATTTTCATCTCAACTTGCTTCCCTTCCTTTTGGAATGCTCTCCTATGAAACGAAAAGCGCCGATTAAGGACATAAATGTATGCTACAGTTTTTTCCTACCGACAGATTTTTTCCCTTTTCGCTCAGATGATAACATAATGTGTGCGAAATTAATAACAAAAAATGAAAGGAAAATCATATGTTGCGGAGCACAATATAAAGATACAGTTCTTCTATGGGGGATGACTCTTGTCAAAATCACAGAAAATAGGTTTTAATTTGAAACGCAAAAAGAAAAATGTTCTTAAAGTAAAAACACTGCTCAAAAAAATTGATTATTCTTAGAAATTTGATGTTTGCCAATAATAAAAAGGATGAATTGAAATAATTAAGGCGCTAGAGAGATCACACTATCAATTAGAAATGTTCTATGTGTCAACAAAGACTTATTTTCTGATCAATTTTCTGCTATTAAAACAATTTCAGTGGACAGATTTTTTTCTTTAATTTTGCACAGAAAAAGTGCCTTCTAATATCTTGTAAAAAATAATAATAATAAAAAGATATTAAGCACGGCATTTAAAGAGATACAGTGCATCTTTAAAAGCTATTATAAATGATTTGGCATACCAATCATTTATAAATCTCCCATTTTTCTTTCGCGTCTTGATTTGCAGACGTTTTGAAGGCAACCGACATATCACAGATGAAAATATACTATCTTTCTGTCAAACTAACCCAGTGCAATATAATAGAGTATATAAAACAGAAACATGCGCAATCTGGTGGGCAGGGAAAACGCTGGCATGTGTCGTTAACCATTTACCGCACAATGCCGCTTTTTGACGCTCCTGGGACAGACGCCTTTTGAATACATTGTGGGAAAGGAGAAAATACTGGTAACCAGCATTTTAAAATAATTTGGGAAAAGGAGAAAATGCTGGTAACCAGCATTTTCTTCTTTTCCCACAATGTTTGCTGCCCTATCAAAGAAAAGTTGCATCATCTGAGCCACACTGAAATTGTCGTCTGCAAATGCTTTCAGTTTGGACAAGACTAAAATTTTGTCGTCTGGTAAAGTGTTGATTAATACAGACTACTGGTAACTTCCCCATCAACAGCAACAACTGAATCGTTTTTTTTTTTAAAAAGGGTTTAACCCTGTACCATTTAAAAATTACTTTAAACAAGCAATCGTTAAATGGTAGTCGGCAAATGCCTTCAAATTGAATAAGTAAAAAAAAAAATGTCATGTGGTAAAGGGTTAACTATTCGTCTCATGCAGGGACCCCCCCCCCCCCCCCGCATTTTACAGGATACGACTTTTGAAAACTGCTTGACAGTTCAGGGTCTGTATTCACCAACCATTGTTAATAACATTCTAGCACTACTTCTCGTTTGGGTCAGCCACTCAGAAATTGCATTACTTTTCAAAATCTGGAAAAAGACAGGTTCATAAATACTGGCACAGTTCTTCTCTTGTCACAATGACTACTCATCAGTGTACCAGGAAATTAACCCAATACCCAAAAAATCCCGAACTTTTAAAATGACTCTGAAGAAGAAGGCTTTTGCAAACATTGTGGGAAAAGGAGAAAATGCTGGGAAGCAACATTTTCTCCTTTTCCCACAATGTTTTCTACAAGTGCGAAGATATATTTTAGGTTTTGAATAACACTTAATTGCCGTCTTTCAATTTTGATATGTCTAAAATATTGTCGATGGTTGAGAACTTCGGAGTTAATCTATTACAAATTTACGTCGATTATCCTTATTTTCCAAGATAACGTCATCTAAGCCTAAGCATTTATTTCAGGATTTAGTTTTTTTGTTTAATCCCAATTTTGCAAATTTACAATTTCACATATCAACATTCAATTTTCAAACTAGAATTCTGTTCTAGTGAATAAATTGGAAAAAAAGGCCACGTGTCAGCTGAGTAGTTAAACAATAGATTGCCCGCTATTTAGGGGTAAGGAGCAAAAGTGAGTCAAAGAAAGTTAATTTCACAAAATATTTTCAAAGTAGCGAAGAGTCAGTGGTATGAACATACTGACTGTGATTACAGAGTTGTCGTTCTTTAAAAGAAAAAAATAGTTCCGTTACATTACGTCATCGGGCCGTTCGTCTGCAAATTTAAGAATACAACGTAGTTCGCTAGAGCACAGCCCTTGCCTGTTTTGGACGGATTTATGCAAAGGAAGCAGTCTCTCCATTACAATAAAGTGATCGTTGCTAAATTGAATGTACCACAAAAGCATTCACGATAGCTTTTTCTAACCGAATGCAAAAGGTAGCTCGATGATCGGATAAGCAGATACTCGGACGTGAGTTCGTGGGTCTCCATCATTTGGGCGGGCAATTTCCAACAATTTTATTTTTGCTTTAATTTATCTGCATTATAAGCCTCTTGGCAAGATCGTGGGAGAACAAGAAATTGCTTGTAACAAGTGTCACAGGGTTGAATGTTTTCTACAATATCGAATAAAAGCTTATTTGTATCAATTTCGCATTTGTTGTCTGAAGTTTGAGTTGCCTAATGTTTGTGAAGTAAGAAGGGGGTAAGACTTAGATCTAGATCTATTACCACGTGTTAATATTGCTTTCCAGATTTAGTCTGGATCGTGGGAAAGCAGATCGAGGTGAAGGAAGAAAATCTTTTTGGAGCAAGGAAAACAAAAGCCTATAGAAATAGCCTGCGAAATCAGCCCCCCCCCCCCCCCCAATTTTTTTGGCAGGGGAGAAAAGTTGACCTAAAGTTGCTTTCTACATTGCCTGTTCAGTCTGCATCATGAAATGTTAAAGTAGGATCCAACATTATGTTAAAATGCGAAAAGGGGGGGCGGGGGGTGAAAAAGAAAGAATTTTGAATAGATCTTTATCCTCTAGTTCCCAAATGATTTTTGAATTTAATTCTATAATGAAATTTAAATAGAAAATGTTTTTCTAATGACCAAAACAAATGAGTTATGCTCTGTGAAAAGGGGGCTTAATGCATATGCAAAAAGTATCAACCAAGGTCAGCCTGCGCAGTCTGCACAGGCTTATCTGGGTCAAAACTTTTCCATAGACCTGTCTGTTTTCTGCTTATCAAAGGATCAGTTTACCTCAGGATTCAATTGGTTGTGAAGTAAATCAGGGGAGACAAGTGTGCCCGATGTGGGACTTGAACCCATGACCCCCGGAACACTAGTACCGCAGCTCTACCAACTGAGCTAGCCGGGCAGCTGATCGTGAGTCTACCCAATGCTGATTACAACACTCCTCCCCCTCCCGATTTCCTGGGAGTCACCAACAGAAAATTGAAAAATAGTGAAAAGTTTCGGCCCAGGTCAGCCTGCATGGTCTGCGCAGACTGACCTGGGTCGATACTTTTCGCAGATGCATTAACCCCCTTTCACAGAGCATGGCTCATATTTATTTAGCAAATACGCACAAAAAAAATGCATTAACTCTTTACCACATAATCCCAAGTTTTAATGACCCTGAAGAAAAAAGCCTTTGAAAAACATTGTGGGAAAAGGAGAAAATGCTGGTAACCAAAATTTTCTCCTTTTCCCACAGTGTTTTCTACCCTTTCATAGACAATTTTCTCCATTCGAGCTACAGTGAAATTGTCGTCTACAAATGCTTTCAATTTAGACCAGTCTAGCATTTTTTCGTTTAGTAAAGCATTTAATGGTTTATTGCTTTTGCAGACAATGTAAAAGTTATGTATAAACAATCCCAATATACTTCAAGACTGTTTAGAATTTTGACCTTGAATATGCTGTTTCTAATAATCTTGCAATATTCTGAGCAAAACAGCTCAGAATTCGAAAAATATTGCTAATCTTCCTTTCAAGACAAAAGAAATTTCCACTTCATTTATTCATTTGTTCAGAAATTAACCCTTAAAGCATCTTTCACTAACATAGTTGCCTTTGTGGCCAGTGTAGATCAAGATTAGGCTGCACAAAACGTGCAGCCTGATCTTTGATCTACACTGTCCACTATGTTAAAACACTACAGGCAAAAGGTAGCCATGAATTAGCAATTATACTGGTTTTATTCTAGAATGAAAATTACCATGGGGTTTATTTGGCGCTTTAACTCTTATCCTGCCGTTCGGGACCACAGGAATATTTGCGTAGAATGTAAAGCAAGATTAGCCTGCATATATGTGCAATCTGATCTTGCTCTATACTCCACGCTGCACTTTCAGTAGTCTCGGTTATAAACCCCCATTTAATTTAAAAAAAAAAATGTAACATACTCTAATTTTGTTACTGTCAACAGTTTTAATTCGGCAGGATAAGGGTTAAGGGTTAAGATTCAAAATTGCAATTAGCATTTTCCTTTGATGACTGAAACAAACTAATAAATCTTCCATATGTTTGACTCTTTGTTTACTTGTTAAAAACCTTTAAAACTGTTCAATTTCTTTTCCTTTTTTCCCTTGCAGCATCAAGCCAGAACCAGTAAGTAAACTAACATTTTTTGATTCATGAAATCTTTAGAAGCATATTCATATAAAATGCGAGTAAAGATGTAATGAAAATCTTAGACTGAGAGATAGTCTTAGATTTATGGACTGAAGGCCCTTGTTTTACAGTATTGTTTGCCTGTTTGGTGTACCGGGGTATACGTCATTTTGGGCAGATCTATTTATAAATCAAACCAGCGACTCATGGGTTTTCTTGTTGATGACAATCATTGCAACAGGGTTCACTTGTCTCTCACAGCTGAGCATTGTTTCTGTGATATTATTGCAGAAAAGTAGCTATTGACTTGAAAGAAAATCATCTGACAGAGGTACTTATGAAAGAAAACACCTGGAAATCATGAAGAGGTGTACTTTCTGTCAAACATAACTGAAATAATGTTGAAAATGGTGTTCAAAAGTAACCATAGAAACAAACAAAGAATCTTTGTTTTTATGATCAAACATGCATATATTTAATTTCATCATTTAGTTCATTACCAATTTACCAGGTAGCTGCATGCACCTTTTTTTTGTCATCCATTGGATAACTTTTGAAAAGTCTCCTTTTGCCACACTTTTTCCAAAGGTGGTCTGCTGCCTGACAGTAACTTTACTTGCAGGTGATGTAACATTTTAAGTTAATAAAGATGACCCTAGCATTCTTTAGGTTTAATCAATTACTTTGTTTATTCAACAGACATGTGCCCAAAAGGCTTATCAGACAAGACATTTCAATTGCCTTATCAGAATTTTTGTTCTTGTTTATTTTTAACCCATTATAATGTGGCCTGGAATTTTCTTACAACACTTCACATGCTGGCCACAAACTTTGAACATTTTTGCATACACTGGAGATCAAAATCAGGCTACACAAAACATTTAATTTGATCTTTGACCTTCCATCTGTTAATGGGAAGTAAAGAAATAAGAAAATAGAAATGAGAATAAATTGAGTCTTTTAGTCTCAATATCTAAGTCCTTTGTAATAGATTGAATATGGCTCTCTCATTTTTTCAGTACTCCAGGGCATCTTTGGCAACCTAATTACTGCGAATTTGACCTTTACCTGTGCATGATGTTCCAGAAGTTTTCTATAATTAACCCATTACTGTACAAGCAGCGTTTTTTTTTGTAACCTAGCAAAATGTATCGACAAAAAAAGACTATCTGTTGAAGGAAATGATAATGTTTTTCAACATTATGGAAAACTTTGTGGATTTATAACATTATTTCTACAAGCTGTATACTGAATTTGTATAGCTTAGCATTTAGGCTCCTGGAGTTTCAAATTCAAAACCCCAAGAGTACTAGTATTACACTCAGCTATCAGGCCTTTTCAAAATTTTTTTTCCCGGATGAACAAATTTTATTTTGATAGATATTGGAAAAATTTCTTCCACTGCTTTTGAGTTTATTCTGGACAAATATTATGTGAAAGTGAACAGGCAACATGGAGTTTTTCTTATCCAGGGTCTTTAACCCTTTCCCAAACAAGCCCTGGTTTTCATGTGTCTGCAGTACAAGTCTTTTGAAAACACTGTGGGAAAAGGAGAAATTGCTCGTAACGAGCAATTTCTCCTTTTCCCACAGTGTTTTCTACCCTTTTTGATAACTTTCTGCCATTTTCATTGTTGTTTGCAAACTCTTTCAATTTGGACCAGTCCAAAATTTGTCGTTTGGGAAAGGGTTAAAGTAAGTTATTATAATTTGGTTAAGGGTTAAAATGTTAAATAAAATCAACTGAAAATTTCCAGTCCGTGATGAAAATCCCAAGTTTGCGATTTCAGCCTTTCGCTCACTGGAAATACCTCATTGTATCTGAGAGTATTGATCCAAAATCAGAATGCACATCGTGTGCAGTTTGAAAACGGCATTAAATTTCAAATGAAATAACAAGTTTGAAGTGTAAAATTACAGACATCTATACTTTAGTCTCTTTATCCACAGACAAGAGGGAATAGCACCAAATTTTACACAGAAGCCTGTTATAAAGCAAGAAGATGGGGGCAAGAAACTTATATTTCAATGCGTGCTTACAGCTGATCCAGCTCCTACCATCACATGGTTTAGGGACAACACACAGCTCAGTGATGGAGGTAAGATGGTTGCCATGGCAACAAAACTGAAGTCAATTTAAAACCTTCAAAAATCTCTTTCTCCAATATGGTTGTTCAGATTTCTTCCACAAATTGGCCAAAATGATCCTTTCTTTCAGATCTAGATACAGTTTTGATCTGGCAAAGAACATGTCTGCTGTTTGTTTGGCTTAGTTATTGGTGAAAATAAGCTACATGTATACCTATGCTTTATTGGTTAATTTTTGGAATCTTCTTGTATTCAAAGATAATTGTTGGGAATAATACTTTATTAGTTATGCTTGTATTCATTGACATCATCTTGGCATGTGAAAAAGAAAGGACTTTCCTAGGGCTAGGCATACTTTCTCTATGAAATTTTATTTCAGTGCAGCTTTCCTCTCTGTCAAAACCAGTCACCTGATTCCCACATTAGTTTATTAGGCCGTGGACCAATGCAGGGCCATCAGGACCCTCTTGTTTTTGTGTTCAGAGAGAATAGATAAGAAAAAAAACTGTAAACCTATTATCTATACCGTGAGATTTGAATTATGGAAGTCCATAGTGGAGACAATATTGCAAACTGAAAATGCCATAGGAATGCTCTTTATAAACTGCTTTGCAAACTTTGCAAGATTGCTCAGCCTAATAGCCAACAATTTTTTAAAGCATTGTGGATAAACATTAAATTGCTCTTGATAAGCAATTCTCCTTTTGCTGCAGTGGTTTATAATTTATCTATGACTTAAACATTAGTTCAAATTACATGTAACGATCAACTCTCTGGAAGTATGTTTTCTAACTCTTCTTCTGTAAGTCTGGTTTGGTGGCAATATGGACTGGTTTAACTCTGTGCCAAATGACAAAGTTTAAGACTGGTCCATATTGAGAGCATTTGCAGACAACAAAATAAAAGTGATTGACAAAGTGAAATTTGTTTTGCGAAGAGTAGAAAACATTGTGAGAAAAGGAGAAAACGCTGGTTACCAGCATTTTCTCCTTTTCCCACAAGGTTTTCAAAAGGCCTCTTACACAGGGTCATTAAAAATCAGGATTGTGTAGTAAAGAGTTAACTCTGTACCAAACGAGAAAATTTTAGATCTAGTCTGATTGAAAGGATTTGCAGATGTCAAATTAAATGTAAGTCAAGACATGAAATTTGCCTTTCATACAGCAGAAACACTGTGGGAAAAGGAAAAAATGCTGGTTAAAAGTTGGGATTATGTGATAAAGGGATAATACATTGTCATATGCTAAAAAGTTTACCATTTGAACCATGATGACCTCACAAATGTAAGCAGAGCTCCAGCAAAATGGGGTTTAATGTATCTCTGTGCTGCTGTATACCGGTCAAGTCATCACTTAATTCTGGACCCCAGAAATTCAATTTGTCTTGCATCAGACTGAGTCATGGGGTAGACTGGTGCTTTGACATGCAGAAAATTGTTTCATTTCTATCAGATTCCAAACTTGAAGAATAATAGCAAAAAGCCTAGGTTAGCCTGCGTGGACTGCACAGGCTGACCCCAGTCAATACTTTCTTTCAGATGCATTAAAGCCCCTTTTCACAGAGCAAGGCTCCTATGTTTTTAAAATGAATGTGAGAATAATTTAATCAAACTGCGAAAGAAAATACATCCACATATTACTTTTTTATCATTTCAGGTCGGTTAAAAATGTCCTCCTCCAGTGCTGGGGGTAAAAATTACAACATTTCACTGGAAATCAACAATGTAGTTCCAGAAGATGCAGGCAGCTATAGAGTTACAGCCAAGAATGCTCTAGGAGAAAGCAATGCCACCATTGGACTCAACTTTGATGGTATTCTTTGAGATTCTGTTGTATTTGTCTTGACTGATAACATGTACACCCTTGTAGAGCTATTAACCCTTATCCTGCTGAATAAGTGAAATGAAACTTTCAAGCCGATAGTTAAAACCAAAATAATACTATTTCAAACATACTTTTTGGAGAAATGTATCTCATCGGATAGTATAGATCCAAGATCAGACTGCATGTTCTGTGCAGTCTGATCTTGATCTACACTGTTTGCAAAAGGTCAGTGAGTTGCACTAAAGCAGCCTAAGGGTTGAATGAAATGGACAATCTCAATCTGTAGTAATGATGCAGATATTGCAATTTCCAAGATGTGTTTGACAGAATAACCAGCAAAGAAACACGGTGTAGATAGAAGATCAGACTGCATGTTCTTGTGCAGTCTGATCTTGATCTATATTGTTGCCACAAGCAGTTAAATCCAGGTTGAGCTCTACAAGGTTAAATTAGAAGTAGTGATTACTAAGATTATAAACAGGACCTACTTGAATCAGGCTATGACTTGCATTTAATTGTACCCAGCAAACTAAATACGACAAAATCGATACATTCAGGCACTGGATATTTAATACAAGAATTGTACTGTAATGTAACAATAAAGGACCACTAAAATGACAGAAACATTAAAGTTAAAATATTCGAAACAAATTTGATGAGTCGACCTTGTCTCATGAATACTTTATCATATGGGGCACAACATGCGAAATGAGACCTTTGGACATTTGGGTAAAGTGTCATCTCGGATTAGCCTGCACAGTCTGCGCAGGCTAATCTGAGATGGCACTTTATGGCTACATAAGAATTTTTCATACAGCAGACTTTCATGAAACAGAAAATTGCACAAAAATGGGAAGTGTCGTCTGGGATTATAGTCACAAACTGCACAGGCTGATCTGGGACGTCACACTTTTACGCACATGTCCGAAGACCCCTTTTTGTGTGTTGCACGCCATATATGAAAAGATCAAGCTTTTGTAAAATCATCATTTCTATAAGATTCCAAGCTTGAATATAAATTCTTTACTTCGACAGTTGAAACATTTGAATGTGTTCATTTGTTTGAAAGTAAATGCTTGCTAAACTTTGAGCTCGATATTTTCACAGCCTGACTCAATTAACTGATTTATCACATTTTGATCTATACATACACTTGGCCCCCCCATTGTATCAAATATCAAAATATTTAACTGAACCTTTTCCCTGTTATTTTGATTATTTTGACTGTATTTGACTCCCATTTCCTATATATTAACTCTTAAGACCACAATTACAAGAGCCATTCTCTGTGAAAAGGGACATTAATGCATCTGCCAAAAGTATTGACCCAGGTCAGCTTGCACAGTCCGTGCAGGCTGACCTGGCCTGAAACTTTTCGCTATCGGTTAATTTTCTGAATGTCTATTAGGACCAGTCTACCTCATGATTAAGTCGGGTTTTTAAAAAAGTTGCTATTGTGCATTCACAATTATCTCATGACTTGCTTGGTATCATGCATCATAGAGATACATTAAACCCCCTTTTGCTGAAGCATTGTTCAGAAGTATTGTTTTCTTTGCAGACAGTTTATATAAAGTTCAGACTGTGCAATCTGGTCTTGGCTCTTTCCTGTGAGATACCCTGTTAGATATGAGATACATGTAGTCTCACTATAGGAGTCATAAAATTGTAAAAACTGTATCATTGATGATTTTGAAGATAACAAAATGTTTTATTTCTATACAACTCCCGTAAACCTTCAATGAGATATATAAAAGGTGAAAAGAAACAAACTTTTTATGTACCATTTGTTCCCAGCACTTGTAAAAGATACCACAATTCTTCCGTAAAAATTTGTAATGCTTGTGTGCAATGAAGTACATGTATTTGGAAATTTGTTTTTGAAGTGTAGTTTCAGATGTCAGTAACTTTAGCTAGCTAACAATGTATTGTTAAACTCTTTACCACATGGCAGTATTATAGACTGGTCCAACTTCAACGCATTTGCAAATGACAGATGTGGCTAAAATGATTTGATTTGTTTCTGAATTGTTAGAAAGCATTGTGGGAAAAGGAGAAAATGCTGGTTATCAACATTTTCTCCTTTTCCCACAATAATTTTGGAAGTCTAATCTCTCAAGGTTGTTAATATATTGGATTGTGTGGTAATGAGTTAATTCAATAATTGGATGTCGTAATTATGCTAGAGTACTGTTTAAGAATTTTTAGAATAGTGCTTTGTCACTGCTCACTGCTTGACAAGCGGCATTCATCTGACATAAAAACATAGACAAAAGTTAGGCTGGTCAAAGATGAAGTAATTAACTGCTTAGCTTGATTTAAACTTTAAGTCATAATTAAAGAAAACCTCTTCTGCAGAAGGTAATGCCTCCATGTAGAATCTGAATGTATTCTAAGGAGGGTCTTGGCAAAGTTTAACAAACAATTTGTTAGATTCTGTATACAAAGTATAACTTTAGGACTATTTTCAGACTTACAAAGTTTGTAAATGTGTTTTGCTGAGTTCCTGTGACTTTTCAATTTAGGTTCATTAACATTTTCGTACCTCTTTAAAGAGAGGTAGGTGAAATATGATAGGTTATGTGCTCTTGTTTTCTATGTAAGCTCTGTAGGTTCTTCAAGGGGAGGAAGAAATGCTGTATTTCACAAGCTGCAATTCTTGAATTGAATATTATTTCACACCTAATCTGCTGCTGTCAAATATAAGGATTGTAACTGTGACATAAAGAACAGATAATTGTTAAAAAAAACATACATGTTGATTTCTTTGTCATGTAACTCTTACATTAAAACTGGTGTGTCTCTCTGCTCTTATAAAGAATATCTCCATATTTACGTCCATACTTACATTATTTCTGTATATAGTGTATCAAAAAAAATTCAGATATACATCCGCAAATGTCATGTATATAAAACTGTGAGGAACATAGACTAACAAAAAACGATGCACTGAGTTAAATATCCTTTCTTTCTTGCTTGTCAGCTTTGAGGAGAGGTAAAAAATGTGGGAACATAATTATGTACTTGTAAACTTAAGAAATTCATGTAAAATGAATCATTTAAAAGTTAATAGTTCCATGTTGCAAGTATGTATGTGGTTGAATGCATTTACTCTTACATCAAGGAATGAATGGCTGGTTTTCATAGTTTTGTCATAGAATAGTATTAACATTCTAGTTGCGATAGTAATGTTGCACTTACAAAGATATGCTTTTTGTTTATGTATCTGTAAACAGCCTCCAAACAAAAGCAGGCCCAAGGATCCCCACCTAATTTTACATCGAAACCCGTCATTCGTCAAGCAGAGAATAAGATAATCTTTGAGGTCAAACTTACTGGTGACCCTTCACCTTCCATTACCTGGAAACAAGGTGACAAAGTTTTGACCAGTGGAGGACGATATACTATGAATCACTCAGTGGAAAATAATCTTCACACAATCTCGCTTGAGATTTCTGATGTAGGAATACAAGATGGTGGGGAGTATAAAGTCTTCGCCAAAAATGAGCGTGGTGAGGCAACAGCCACCATTAATCTCAACTTTGAAGGTAACTATAGATCATGTAATTACCGTGTGAGTGCTGATTTAATGAAATGATCATATTTCAGTATGATTAAACCTTTGTCCAAACAATCTTGTGTTTTAATGAACCTAAACGGAGAAAATGCTGATGACCAGCATTTTCTCTTTTTCCCTATGTGTTTCAAATCCTTCCTCAGGATTGTGAAAACATGGGATTGTTAGGCAAATGGTTGTAAAACATTAGACACTGGAGAACTGAGGTCAGACTACACATATTGTGCAGTCTAATCTTCGTCTTCATTGTGCTAAAAGTGTCTAGGTGCATCTGAAGAGTTGAAACTTTTTACTTTTAAGTTGACATTTTTTTTTCCATTAAAATGTGATGTTATTCTCATAGTGTAAATGTGAAAGTAAATTCTTTAACTTCCACTGTTGAATTACTAAGCATATCATGTCATTTTCAGTCATCATAACCCAAAACCTAGAAATTTTTACATTCATTTAACTTACATGTACATGTACATAATCCTGTCTATATGTATTTCTAATTTCATGTTTCTTTGTATGTTTATGCATTTTTCTAATTTCTTCAGTACTAATGTAGTACAAATATGTTCTTTACTTTTGTTCAAGCTTTTCTTGCTGTAGTTCTATTATTAACATAAAGCTTATATATTGGCTAACATGTTTACTTGTATCTTTTTATTGTTTGCATTCTGACTGTTTCAGCCTTACAGGATGAGTAAAAACAGTGACATTTAACAAAATTATCAAAATATTCAAAATACTAATAAACATAAAAATGGTACATGTATCTATTGCAGTCCAATCTGGTAAGACTATGTGCTTGTCTTACGTTGCAAGCTTTTATCTAAAAAATGTACTTGATGTAAAGCAGCTTTATTGTCAGTGTTGCTTTAATCGTCAATTTCCACATGTAAAATTTTTAAGAGTATATATACCTTGTTTACATCCTCTGTTAACCCTTTGCAAGACAAAAGACCAACAAAATTCCACATGTCATTTTGAAAACATTTCCAGACAACAAGTTAGATGTAGCTGAAACGATAAAGGCAGAAAACACTATGAGGAAAGGAGAAAATACTGGTTACTGGCATTTTCTCCTGTTCCTACAATGTTTTCAAAAGCTTTCTGCCTTAGGGTTGTTTTGAAAACCAGCTTTTTCTCCATCTCCCACAAGGTTTTCTGCACTTTCACAGACAATTACCATAATTTCAACTAAATTAAATATGTTGTCTACAAATGCTTTCAATTTGGATGAGACTACGATTTTATTGTCTGGTAAAGAATAAAATCCATCCTCATTTTAGACAAAACCCACTATTTGAGCATAATCTTGTTTGTGGTCTTCAAATGCTTTCAGCTGTGACAAGTCTTATATTTTGTTGTCTAGCAAAGAGCTAAGACAGAAAACATTCAAAGATTTCTTGTTAAATGGTTTTTGTCAACCTTTTCACCCATGCAAGTGTCCTTTGAAGCCTCTGCTGTAGAGGGGGTGGGATGGGACGGGGGGAAAGAGGGTAACAGGGTCCGTATTCACCAAACATTCTTAAGAATATTCTTTGTCTTATTCTCCAAGATTTTCTACATTTGGAAGTAACACAACTCCTGATTGGCTAAACCAAATGGTTTAGCCAATCAGGAGTTGTGTTCCTTTCAAATGTAGAAAATTCTGGAGAACAAGACAAAGAACGTTCTCAAGAACGGTTGGTGAATACGGACCCAGTACATTGTCAGAATGTGCAATTTCCCCTCAATGTTCTCTTTTTTGCCTTTTTGCCCAAGTTTTATTTGTAGTTTCTTGAACCTTGACACCATTAAGTTTGAGATGCCAAAAACAATATTTTGGATTATGGGTCATTTTGAACAATTATTGAAATGGTACAAAATACGTTTACAAGCATTGATAAATTTAAAATTGTGTTAATGCGAATTATGTAAGGTGTGGAATGATTCTACAAATTCTTTGCATTCCATTCCTTTGTGATGACAGATAGCCTGTATATTTCATGGACAAATGTAATTATTCATTTTCATATTGTTTATGAGTTACACAGTCTGTGAAGAGTTGCTGGAGATATTTAACCATCTTCTCTCAGGCCTGTTTTCACCAAAAGTTCTAAACTACATTCTTATTTAAAATTGTGTGGCTAGCAAGTCCTGTCCCAGCCAATCAGAACAACATGTACCACTAGTATGGTTACGCATTTGTTAGTTGGAAATACATGCAGATAAGTTCCCATATTCAACTAACTTGAACATTAGTGTTAAGACTCAGTATGCATGAAAATTTAGAGCTCTAAGCACAACTTACAGCTGTATTGCAGATAGTTTACATCAATATCAGACTCCACAGAAAGTGGAGGTTGATTTGGATTTACACTGTCTAACACTGTATTCTAGATAGGGGTTCCTTGAAATGAGAATTTTTTGGTAGTTTTAACCCTTTCCCAAACAAGCCCTGGTTTTCACGTGTCTGCAGTACAAGTCTTTTGAAAACACTGTGGGAAAAGGAGAAATTGCTCGTAACAAGCAATTTCTCCTTTTCCCACAGTGTTTTCTACCCTTTTTGATAACTTTCTGCCATTTTCATCAAATTTAAAATTGTCGTCTGCAAACTCTTTCAATTTGGACCAGTCCAAAATTTGTCGTTTGGGAAAGGGTTAAATGAAGTAAAATGAACTTGTCATTATGTGTCCTTTAATCTTTGTAAATAAAAATAAGCCCTGAAGTATTTTTGTATCATTTGTTTTTACCCACATAGAGGGTCATATGAACAATTCAGAAAATCATATTAATCTTCAGTTTTTTTTTTTTACTTTACAGGCAAGAAAACACAGTAAGTATCATATTTTTTGAAATCAGATCTTCTTTGATATTTTCATCTGACAAAATTTAATATTTACAGATTAGTTATTGATTTGATCAAAATGGAATACAGGTACACAATTTTATGTACATGTATGAATGCAAAGTGTTGCACCTTCAGATGATAACAGATAAAAGTTGTCTTCTCAAAAAAACAATTCTCTTTCTTTATCTCTTTACAACACAGTTCAGAGTTTTGATGACCCTGAGGAAGAGGGCTTTTGAAAACATTCCTTTTTCACCTTTTCCCACCATGTCTTCTACCCATTCAAAGACATTCCATCATTTGAGCCACATTTAATTGTCGTCTGCAAATACTTTGAATATGGACAAGTCTAAGATTTTGCAGTATGGTAAAGAGATACCTCTTTGCCTCACAACAAGATAAAAGACATGACCATTTTGGGAGCATTTGCAGATGGCAAATTAAAGGTGGCTCAAATGATGCAGCTTTTCTTTGATAGGGTAGAAAACATTGTGGAAAAGGACAAAATGATGGTCTCCAGCATTTTCTCTTTTCCACAATATTTTCAAAAAGCTTTTCTCAGTCAGGGTTGTTAAAACTTTGAATTCTGTGGTAAAGTGTTATATTTTTTCCCCCTGATGTTAGTTGAAATAGTTATAGGCCTCTGTGAAAACTGCATGTATGAAAATGGGTCAGCTTGCAGACAGCTGCATAATAAGGTTATTTTATTTCAATTTCCAAAACAGTCTAAAACATTGTGGCAGATGGAGCAATTGCAGGTAGCAAGCCTGTGCTCCTTTTCCTTCATGTTTTCCCAGACTTTTAGGAAAGTAAGACATTTGTTTCCTTCCAAGTTTTGCCCTTTGTTTAATTTTCAGTAGTTTTATGTTGGGCTAGAAATAGCATTCTTGGTAATGGTTTAACACTTTACCAAATAACAACATTTTAGACTGATCCAAATTAAAAGCATTTGCAGATGACAAATTGAAGGTAGCTCAAAAGGTGATTCCTGTCACTGATAGGGTCAAAATCATTGTGGCAAAAGGAGAAAATGTGTCTACCAGCATTTTCTTCTTTTCCCACAATGTTTTCAAAAGGCCTCTTCCTTGGGGTGGTTAAAACTCAAAATTGTGTGGTAAAGGGTAAATTTAAGCAGGAGAGTTGAGCAGTTAAAGTTTTATTTTTGAAAGCACCCTTTACAAAACAAAAAAATTTAGCCATGTCAAAATTAAATGCATTTCAAGACAACAAAGTTAATGTCATTCATGAAATTTGTCATTCATAGGGTAGAAAACACTTTGGGAAAAGGAGAAAATGCTGGTTACCAGCATTCTCTCTTTTTCCCATGGTGTTTTCAAAAGGCTTCTCCCTCAGGGTTGGTAAAAGTCGGGATTTTGTGGTAAAGGTTTAAGTATTTTAGAGTGAAATGGCAATTGGCTCTTTACAAAACAACAAAATTGTAGACTCGACAATATCAATCATAGGAATTGTCTTTGAAAGGGTGAAAATCATAGTTGGAAATGGAGAGAACTTGGTAACAAGCATTTTCTCCTTTTTCTACTAGCTTTTTTTAAAACCTTCTTCCACTTGGTCATACAAGCATGGGATTGTTTTGGAAAGAGTTAACCCTTTACCACACAATCCGGAGTTGTAATGACCCTAAGGAAGAAAGCTTTTGAAAACACTGTTGAAAAAGGAGAAAATGCTGGTAACCATTTTTCTACACTTCCAAAGAGAAATTTCAGATTTTTTAGCCACATTTATTTTGTTGTCTGCAACTGCTTTCAATTTGGACAGGTCTGAAATATTGTCGTTTGGTAAAGTGTTAAAAGCACATTGTATATTGTTAACATCTAAGAAAAAAAAGGTGTGAATATCATTAACTATTTACCAAACGACAAATACGTAGACTTGTCCATATTGAAAGCAATTGCAGACGACAATTTAGTTGTTACTCAAATAATGGAATTTGTCTTTGATAGGGTAGAAAACATTGTAGGTAAAGGAAAAAGTGCTGGTTTCCAGCATTTTCTCTCTTTCCCACAATGTTTTCAAAAGCTTTCTTCCTCATGTTTGTTAAAACTCAGGATTGTGTGGTAAAGGCTTAAAACAGATTTTACATGTAACAGACATTATCAAGAACATATTTTAAAAAAAAAAAATTACCTTTTTTTTTGCAGAGCCCCTGCTGGAAAAGCCCCACATTTCCTTCAGAAGCCCACAATCAAACAACAAGCAAACCTTCTGGTGATGACTTGTGTCCTGGAGGCCAAACCTGCACCTCAGATCAAATGGTTCCGAGAAAACCAGGAACTAAGTCATGGAGGACGCTACATCATCAAACTTGACAAAGACGCCCAATCTGCCGAGGGATATACTGCTGTTCTACAGATCAAGGTGAGTCCTTGTGTGTGGTGTTGATGTTTCAAACTCACTATGGCTGATATTGTACACCCCAAGCTGATGTTGCTTGACTGCCAAAGGCTATACATTGTTATGGTTGGTATAATTACCTCACTTTAACTCTTATCCTGCTGAATAAGTCGAATGAAACTTTTGAAGGCAATAGTAAAAGCCAAATAATGCTATTACAAACTTATTTTTTGGAGAAAAAATATCTCCTTGTCAGACAGTGTAGATCCAAGATCAGACTGCACATTTTGTGCAGTCTGATCTTGATCTACATGATCTACAAAGGATGAATCTCAGTCAAGGTTTGGTAAGATTGGTTGAATAGGTGGAAAGATTTCTTGAGAATGTGATTAATACTCCTTTGTGAGGAGCTTGAACAGTTACAGTGAAGTAGAGAGTTAACCCCTTACTATGCGACAAAATTTTAGACTGGTCTAAATTGAAAAACACAAAAATAGGTTTCACTGAAAATTGAAATTCATTTCGGGAAAAGTAGAAAACATTGTGGGAAAAGGAGAAAATGCTGGTTACCAGCATTTTCTCCTTTTCCCTCAATGTTTTCAAAAGGTGTCTTTCTCAGGATTGTTAAAAGTCTGGATTGTGTGGTGAAGGATAAATTTCTGCTGATGAAAAACCAGCAGATAATTTAAGTTCCCCACTGATCATCAATTTTCTAAGAAGCCAAAGATAACCACCTCTATTTGAAACCAGAGCTTGAGACTAGAAGTATGTTAAAAATGAATGAGAAATTGTATGCCTGCCAAATATATTTTACTTCTTTTTGAATAATTACTATCCATAAATCTGAGAAGCTTCCTCACAAATGTGAATTTCATGAGGATAGATCTATTTCAGTCCTTAAACTCTTTACCAGAAGGAACAATTTTGAGACAAGTTCAAACTGAAAGCATTTGCAGACAGCAAATTGTGGTTCAGATGATGGAATTTGTCACTAAAATGTTTATCAATAATGTGAGGAAATGAGAAAATGATGGTTACCAGTATTTTCTCCTTTTTCCCACAATGTTTTCCAAAGCCTACTTCCTCAGGGTTGTTGAAAAATGGTATTGTTTGGTTAATGTTTTAGTGCCAAATATCACAAAAAGATATATTCCGTCGGTAAATATGACCTCAAACTGAAGATAAAGGCTTTGTTATCAGAACTTTTATAAAGGAATATTTGGAAGTTTGATTTCAGTATTAGACTACTTTCAATGCAGTCTTATCTGGTCTATGCTGACCCAGTAAGCAACGACTGTTATGAAGTAAAATTCTAACAGATTTTCCACATCTTTTTCTGTTATAACATCTGCCGTGATTGTTTTAATGTGATTCTTTTATCAGTATGATAATTGGACTCTGCTTTCTTTTCATTTTAAGTATAAAAGGCATTGCATTTTCACACTCTCTGTATCTCCTTACATCTGTAGATCAAAAATGCATATATATTTTATATCTATAGGCATTTTGCCTGTTCAGGTTATGTCTACTTTGTGGCATAATGAGAATCTTGTGATTGATTAGTGGTTGTCTCTCACAAAATAAATAATTCAGCATTTAAAAGCAAGCCTAAACATTGAATGAAAAAACAGATGTGCAGTTTGTTCACAAAGAACTGAATAAGAGACATTCAGTTTGTTTAACCCTTTACCTCACAATCCCGAGTTAACGACCCTTACAAAAGAGGCCTTTTGAAAACATTTTGGGAAAAGGAGAAAATGCTGGTAACCAGCATTTTCTTCTTTTCCCACAATGTTTTCTACACTATCAAAGACAGATCGCATCATTTGAGTCACACTGAAATTGTCGTCTGCAAATGCTTTCGATTTGGGCCATTCTAGAATTTTGTCTTTTGGTAAAGAGTTAAGACATCAGAAAATGCACGTGCTTTTTGATTCTCATAATAATTTTTACAATTTAACTGGTTTATGCTCTCTCTTTTTATACGCCCGTCGAAGACGAGACGTATTATGGGATCACCCGTGGCAGGCGGGCGGGCGGGCGTCCGGGCGGGCGGGCGGCGTCCAGTTCTTTGTCCGGAGCATATCTCCAAAACTATACTACCTACGGTTATGAAATTTCATGCGTGGATAGATCTCATCAAGGGGGAGTGCAGTGCACAGGAATCATAACTCTTGCTTCCTTAATTTTTGAGTTACTGCCCTTTCTTGTTTTTCATACTTGAATTTTGTCTGGTGAATATCTCCAATACTATACTACCTAGGGTTATGAAATTTCATGAGTGGATAGATCTCATCAAGGGGGAGTGCAGTGCACAGGAATCATAACTCTTGCTTCCTTAATTTTTGACTTATTGTCCTTTCTTGTTTTTCATACTTGAATTTTGTCCGGTGAATATCTCCAAAACTATACTACCTAGGGTTATGAAATTTCATGAGTGGATAGATCTCATCAAGGGGGAGTGCAGTGCACAGGAATCATAACTCTTGCTTCCTTAATTTTTGACTTATTGCCCTTTCTTGTTTTTCATACTTGAATTTTGTCCGGTGAATATCTCCAATACTATACTACCTAGGGTTATGAAATTTCATGAGTGGATAGATCTCATCAACGGGGAGTGCAGTGCACAGGAATCATAACTCTTGCTTCCTTAATTTTTGAGTTATTGCCCTTTCTTGTTTTTCATACTTGAATTTTGTCCGGTGAATATCTCCAATACTATACTACCTAGGGTTATGAAATTTCATGAGTGGATAGATCTCATCAAGGGGGAGTGCAGTGCACAGGAATTATAACTCTTGCTTCCTTAATTTTTGACTTATTGCCCTTTCTTGTTTTTCATACTTGAATTTTGTCCGGAGCATATCTCTAAAACTATACTACCTACGGTTATGAAATTTCATGCATGGATAGATCTCATCAAGGGGGAGTGCAGTGCACAGGAATCATAACTCTTGCTTCCTTAATTTTTCAGTTATTGCCCTTTCTTGTTTTTCATACTTGAATTTTGTCCGGTGAATATCTCCAATACTATACTACCTAGGGTTATGAAATTTCATGAGTGGATAGATCTCATCAAGGGGGAGTGCAGTGCACAGGAATCATAACTCTTGCTTCCTTAATTTTTGACTTATTGCCCTTTGTTGTTTTTCATACTTGAATTTTGTCCGGAGCATATCTCCAAAACTATACTACCTACGGTTATGAAATTTCATGCATGGATAGATCTCATCAAGGGGGAGTGCAGTGCACAGGAATCATAACTCTTGCTTCCTTAATTTTTCAGTTATTGCCCTTTCTTGTTTTTCATACTTGAATTTTGTCCGGTGAATATCTCCAATACTATACTACCTACGGTTATGAAATTTCATGTCTGCATACATCTCATTAAGGGGGAGTGCAGTGCACAGGAATCATAACTCTTGCTTCCTCAATTTTTCAGTTATTGCCCTTTCTTCTTTTTCATACTTGCATTTTCTCCGGTGAATATCTCCAAAACTATACTACCTAGGGTTATGAAATTTCATGCCTGCATACATCTCATTAAAGGGGAGTGCAGTGCACAGGAATCATAACTCTTCCTTCCTTAATTTTTGACTTATTTTCATACTTGAATTTTGTCTCGAGCATATCTCCAAAACTATACTACCTATGGCTATGAAATTTCATGCGTAGATAGATCTCATCAACTGCACATGAACCATAACTCTTGCTTAATTTTTGACTTATTGCTCTTTCTTTATTTTGAAACTTTAATTTTGTCCAGTGCATATCTTCAGAACTATACTAGCTAAGGATATGAAATTTCATGCGTGGATACATTCCATCAACGGGAAGTGCTGTGCATATAAATTTCAACTCTTGCTTGCTTAATTTTTCAGTTATTGCCCTTTCTTGTTTTTTTTTCGAACTTGAATTTTGTATGATGCATATCTCTCAAACTATACTACCTCGGGTTATGAAATTTTAGGGCTGGATACATCTCATCAAGGGGTAGTGCAGTGCACATGAAATATAAATTGCTTATTTTTTATGCACCCTTTCAAGACAGGATGTATTATGGGATCAGCCATGGCGTACAGGCATCCAGGTAGCATAACTTACACATCTTAAAACCTATTAACTTTAAATTTGACAGTTGTGTTTGTTGTAATCATATGGGGTGCAGTGTACACAAAGAATAAATCTTCCTTCCTTATGAGTAATTGCCCTTTCTTCTTTTTCATACTTAAATTTTGTCAGCAGCATATCTCTCTTACTACACTACCTATGTATATGAAATTTCAGTGATGCATACATCTCAGATTATTAGAAACATAACTATTGCTTCCTTAACTTTTTCTTATTGTCCTTAGTCATTTTTCAGGCTTAAATTCAACACTATCGTATCTATGGATATCAACATAAAGTGTATAAACAAGAGTTCCGTCAACACAAATACACTGCCATTATCTTCAATCAACAGTAAAAAAAATATTCTGCACTACTATTTTTCTGTACCTCCCCTTTATCATTATTATGCCACAACTTTACAACTTGGGGTAAGACGGGCGTATCTTGCGACAATTTGCCGCTCTTGTTCCTACACTGATTTCAAAGTTGTTCAAAAAACATTTTCTTCCATAGAATTTTTGGCCTATTGGCCTTGTAAAATAGGTTTTGATACATCAGAATGGCCTGTACAGTAATGAGTTCAAAGAATGATACAGAACAAACAACTGATACAGAACTGAGTCCTGTAAGTTTGGTCAAGCTTATTTAACTCTTTTCCAGCTGTCAAAAAATTGACTTGTCCATATTGTAAGCCTTTGTAGGCAACAAATTTGGCTGAAATAATGGGATTTATCTGTGAAAGGGTGGTAAACACAAAGGGAAAAGGAAAAAAAATGGTGGTTGCCAGCATTTTCTTCTTTTCCCTCAAAGTTTTTCTAAAAGCTCCTCTGGAGATTATGTGGTAAAGGGTTAATTACATTTTCATCTGTATAATGTACTATAGAAAGCTATAAAGCTCTACAAATCAAAGACTTTTGGACTTACCTGTGGATATATCGATTAATTGAAATAATTTTTTCAACAAGTTTATGATAGAAATATGCCAATGAAATAGTTGCCATTGGGCATTTACCAGTTTGTGCAATACCTTCACCAAACTATCCTTAGTGTCAGCAATCCTTTAACTCTTTACCAAACAACAGTTTAGACTGGTCCAAATTGAAAGCAATTGCAGATGACAAATTATAGGTGGCTCAAATGAAGAAATTTGTCTTTGATGGAGTAGAAAACAATGTGGGAAAAGGAGGATATGCTGGTTATCAGCCTTTTCCCACAATGTTTTCAGAAGGCTTTTTTCTCAGGGTCATTAAAAGTCGAGATTGTGTGGTAAAGATTTAAGAAAAAGGCTAAGATTGAAAACATTTTTAGAAAAGCTGAAAATCCTGGTATTTGATAGGCATTTTATGCCTGTGATAATGCCTACACGTTTTCAGGATAATCCTAAACCAGATAACAATAGATAAGACTGGTCCATATTGAAAATATGTGCAGAATGACAAAACCAAATTTGTCTGAAAGAGTTGAAAACATTGTGAGGAAGGGGAAAATGCTGGTTACCAGCATTTTATTCTTTTCCTACTGTTTTTTTAAAAGCCTTTTACCCCAGGATTGTTAAAATTTGGCATTGTTTGGTAAAGGTTTAAGATATGGATAGGAAAGTAGAGGCAACAATGTATTCTAAATTTTTTTATGAATTACAATTAACCTGTTACCACACGACAAAATTTTAGACCTGTCCAAATTTAAAGCATTTGTAGATGACAATTTTAATGTTTCTCAAATGATATGATTTTTCTTTGATAGGGTAGAAAACATTGTGGGGAAAGGAGAAAATGCTGGTTACTAGCATTTTCTCCTTTTCCCACACTGTTCTCAAAAGTCTCTTCTTTGGGGTTCTTAAAAGTCAGGATTGTTTGGTTATGGGTTAACTCTTTATCACTTGACATAAATAAAGACTTGTCCAATTTATAGAGCATTTGCAGACAAATTAAAGCTGGATCAAATTATGGAATTTGTCTTAGATAGGGTAGAAAACATTGTGGGAAAAGTACAAAATGCTGGTTACCAGTATTTTCTCCTTTTCCCACAACGTTTTCAAAAGCTTGTTTTTTCAGGGGTGTTAAGACTCTGGATTGTTTGGTAAATGGTTAACTGTTTACCAAACGACAAATTTTTGGACTAGACCAAATTCAAAGCATTTGCAGACGAGAAATTAAATGTTGCCAAAATGATATTTTTTGTCTCTGATAGGGTAGAAAACATTGTGGGAAAAGGAGAAAATGCTGGTTACCAGCATTTTCTCCTTTTCCCACAATGTTTTCAAAAGCCTTCTCTTTTAGGGTCGTTAAAACTCGGGATTGTGTGGTAAAGAGTTAATAAGGATAGCAAATTAGAGGAAATGTATTTCTAGAATCCCTCATTACAGTTAATCCATACAGAAATATGTATTATCAAAGTGCTTTATTGAACTTTGATAGGATAGCTTTTATTGAAAACATAACATTAATTTAACATTTTGATCTTTTTTTCCCTCGAAAAGTATGACAGTTATGCTGCATTTTTTGGCAAGTTTTGCAGTAGTGAGCTTGTAAGCATGCAGACAGTTTGAAAACAACTGCCAAATGAAAACTAACATTTTAACACTCTAGCTACCAAACAATTCCATATTTTAACAGTCTTAGGAAAGAAAGCTATAGTAAAGATTGTTTCCTGTGGGAAGAGATGAAAATGAAGGTAACAAGCATTTCCTCTTTTTCCATAATGTTTTCTACCCCTACCATTTTAAATTTCTTGTCTGCAAATGCTTTCAATTTCCAGAAGTCTGAAACTATGTCGTCTGGTAAAAGTTAATTACAAATGATATGGCTGTGTTGATCCTTTGGCCTGGTTAAGGACAACCTCACACAAGCATTGCCACAAGTAGGGAATGAACCCAGCAGCCCTGGAACCTTTACAAACCTTCAGCCTCAGGCACTTTATGGATGTCAGCATACAACTTATGTGGTTCTTGTATTTCCTTGCACCTAACTCTTTTAACTCTTTACCAAACGACAAAATTTGAGACTTGTCCAAAATGAAAGCTTTTGCAGATGACAAAATTAATGTGACTCAGAAAAAGAGATTTGTTTTGGGAATGGAAGAAAACATTGTGGGAATAGGAGAAAATACTGGTTACCAGCATTTTCTCCTTTTCCCACAATGTTTTCAAAAGGCTTCTTTTCCAGGGTCGTGAAAACCCGGGATTGTTTGGTAAAGGGTTAAGAATTTAAAACCTTTACCAAACGACATTTTAGACTGGCTGAAATTTAAAGCAATAACAGATAACATATGAAAGATAGCTAAAAGGATGAATTTTGTCCTTGATGGGGTAGAAAACATTGTGGGAAAAGGAGAAAAATATTTTCTCTTTTAGCAGTGATGTTTTCAAAAGACTCTTTCCTCAGGGTCATAAAAAGTTGGGATTGTGTGGTTTAGGGTGAAAGAATTATGAAGCTGATTTAGAGAGGTAGAGAGGAAAAATATTCTGGCAAGGGGAAAATGACAACTAATTCACCAATTAACTTATATGTTGGAGTGTTGAGCACAAGTCCATTCAAACCTTGACAGTGATCCACTGTTGTTGCATAAATTTTTAACTTGATACCAGATGACTCAATTTTACCTTTTTCCATGTTGATAGCGTTTGTTGATCACAGTTCAAATATGGCATAAATGAGTGGATTTGTCTTGTATAGGATGGAAAAAATATATGGAAAAGGCAACAGTGCTATCACCAGCATTTTCTCCTTTTCCTACAGTGTTAAAAAAGAAACTTTATGTTGGGTTTGGAAGAGATTGGATTGTTCACAACAGGTTTTCATTTGACTGCACATAGGCATTGATAGAGCATCTGTTTCTTAACCCTTTCCCAAACAAGCCCTGGTTTTCACGTATCTGCAGTACAAGTCTTTTGAAAACACTGTGGGAAAAGGAGAAATTGCTCGTAACGAGCAATTTCTCCTTTTCCCACGGTGTTTTCTATCCTTTTTGAGAACTTTCTGCCATTTTCATCAAATTTAAAATTGTCGTCTGCAAACTCTTTCAGTTTGGACCAGTCCAAAATTTGTTGTTTGGGAAAGGGTTAAACTGTATATCAAAGCATTTCTTGGTCTTTTACAATAAACACAGCAAAATGTCTGTAAAGAAAACCCAGTCATCATCAATGCAAAAATAATATTTGTTTTGCTGGTTGTTATACCACACATAGATTTTTTTAAAACATCAAAACAATCAAAAAAGAGAAAAAACGATAGACAGATGTGATATGAAAGTATTTGAAATGCATAGCTAGGATCCTCTGAGATGTTTTGAAAGTTCTTTTATTTCAACATATATCAGTCTCTCTATTTTAACCCTTTACCTTACAATGCCGCCTTTTAATGACCCTGGGATAGAAGCCTTTTGAAAACATCGTGGGAAAAGGAGAAAGTGCTGGAAACCAGCATTTTCTCCTTTTCCCACAACGTTTCCTACCCTATCCAGAGAAAATTACACTATTTGAACCACATTGAATTTGTTGTCTGCAAAAGCTTTCAATTTGGACAAGGCTAAAATTTTGTCGTCTGGTAAAGGATTAATATTCTGACTTTTCTCAGCTTCAGTTGTAATTTACATTTTGAGGATTAACCCTTTACCAGACAACCACCATGAGCAAGAAACCCTTTGAAAGGAAACACATTATGGGAAAAGAAGAAAATACTGGAAACCAGCATTTTTTTTCTTTTTCCAAAATATTTATTTACCCTTCATAGAATAATTTTCATCATTTTAGATCTCATTTGTCATTAGATTTTGCATGTTTTGTATTTGGACAAGTCCAAAATCTGGAAAGGAGTTAATAAGTAAAGGCACCAATCCTCAACATTAACATTTAATATTTAAATTCAGATCTCTTAACTCCATTCTACACAATCCCGACTTTTAACGACCCTGAGAAAGAAAGCTTTTAAAAACATTGTGGAAAAAGGAGAAAATGCTGGTAACCAGCATTATCTCCTTTTCCCACAATGTTTTCTACCCTATCTAAGACAAATTCCATTATTTGAGTCACATTTGAATTGTCGTCTGCAAATGCTTTCAATTTGGACCAGTCTAAAATTTTGTTGTTTGATAAAGAGTTAAGCTTGCTTGAAAATTTATTTGGAAAAGAACTGATTAAAGATAGACAGAACAAGCTGGTATTTGACTGAGTTAACCCTATCAACCCTGAAACCCACATGAGTTCTTTTTTCAAGATTAGACAGTAGAGAATGTGCAGTCTGATCATACATCTACACTGTCATTTTAGCTTAAATCTGTCCCTGTCTGGAATAAACAATGCACTACCAGAAAATTGGTCTACTGGAGGTAACATATTATAGATTAACCCTTTACCTCACGATGCCGCCTCTTAACGACCCTGGAAAAGAGGCCTTTTGAAAAGATTGTGGGAAAAGGAGAAAATGCTGGTAACCAGCATTTTCTCCTTTTCCAAAAATGTTTTTTGCCCTTTCAAAGAAAAATTTCACCATTGGAGCCACATTAAAATTGTCGTCTGCAAATGCTTTCAATTTGGACGTGGCTAAAATTTTGTCGTCTATTAAAGGGTTAAATACGGTAAATTTGGTCCGAGATTGAAAACAGCTACTTGAATACCAGCATCATCAAACACGGCTAACATCTCATGTTCTGTAGAAATTTATTGCTGTACATTATCACTGGATGCTATTTTCATGCACACATAAGTAAGTCATTGCTTTTATTTGCCCAAACCTTAGAATGGATAAATTATTTTTGTATGTGTTAACCATTGACCAAATAATCAGGGTTGTATTGAAACCATCGTGGGAAAATGCAAGAATTTCTCCCTTTTCCACAGTATTTTGTACCCTATCAAGGACATTAAACCCAATTATTTCAGCCACATTTTCAATTAGTGTCATCTGCACCAGCTGCCATTTTGGACAAATCTAATATTCTAATGTTTGGTAAAGAAGAGGTCAATAATTGTGAAAGAGAAATAAAGAGGAAGTTTTGATTACAACAGAAGTGTTCACACCACTTTTAACCCTTAAAACACAGAATAAACCCAACGGTCATTTTCATTCTAGAATAAAACCAATATAATTGCATATTCATGGCTACCTTTTGCCTTTAGTGTTCTAACATAGCAGACAGTGTAGATCAAAGATCAGGCTGCACGTTTTGTGCAGCCTGATCTTGATCTACACTGGCTGCAAAGGCAACTATATTAGTGAAAGGCGCTTTAAGGGTTAACAAGCAAAGCTCACAATCCATGTTCACCAGACAGAGAAATCTACTGTAATCATTGAATGCACTATTCATGCCAATACTCATTGACAAACAATGTATTTGGACAAATTCCAGAATAGGCAGCAAATAGGGCATTACACTTACAATGTAAATTCAAACTTCAGTTGCTCTACTGAGGATATGAACTGAGTTTAGATTACATAGAAAAGACTGTCTGATCTTGCATCAACACTACTATGCTGAAATACTGTTATTTTTTCTCAGACTGAAAATGTTTGGCACACTAGATAGGTTTATACATAAGAATGCCTTTTACAAATTCAGTTTGAGTTTGGGCCTCTCAAAACATGCAGTTTGGTCTTTGACCTGAACTTTCCCCTTTATTTAGGTATTCTAAATAAAATGGCTGTAAATTTAACAACACTAGTATCTGAGTTCATAAAATGTATTTTTTCCTGACTGATATTGTTCATTCATTTGGCACCCTAAAGGCCATTGCCCTGGTGTTTGTATCCTCATGTCTGTTACATCTGGCAGCATTGCCAAAACATCTAATTTCTCTGACTTAACATGTAGATTGCTAAATTAACCCTTTTACCTCTATTTATAACACTGTCGTAGCTGACATGAGTACCATGTATTGTTGTCCGATTAAGATCAGAGAGCTGTACCTTGATTGGAACTGTACTTTGATACAATTTAACTCTTTACCAAACAACAAAATTTTAGACCAGTCCAAATTGAAAACCTTTGCAGACAACAAAATAAATGTTACTCAAAAATTAAAATTGTTATGCGAAGAGTAGAAAACATCGTGGGAAAAGGAGAAAATGCTGGTTACCAGTATCTTCTCCTTTTCCTCGATGTTTTCAAAAGGCTTTTTCCTCAGGGTCATTAAAAATTGGGAATGTGTGATAAAGGGTTAAAGGATCAAATTGAATCTGTTGCAGAAAAAGACTTTTGAGCATGTAATAAAAAGCTCAAAGCCCAGAATATTTCAAATTTTATGCAAGTTTATGTATCTTTTAACTAGAGTATTCACAAAATACAAGTTACAGAGATTGTGATCTTTGTCTACTCTGTGTGCTGCAAAGCACCCACCTTTGTCCTTTAGAATTATGTTAAGGACAGAGAGGTTAATAATTTGATGCTGGTGCCCATCCAGTGAGTTAAAAACCTATTACTGGTAGGGGCTTATTTCCATCCCTGATGGCAGTAATGTTTGTTCTTGGAACAAGATAAACAGGCAACTGTCTGCAGGAGGGGTTCAGGTCCATCCCTTACATTGTGATGGTATTTGTGATGTAATTGAAGGGGCAAATCTCTGGTTTCTTTAGGACAACCTGAATTTAGAACAAGAACAAATTTTAGAACTGTTGTAGAATTATGGCCACTTGATTCAGAAAGTTTGATAGAGGTGCACTGCTTTGTATTTCATGTTCAACTAAGATCAAACAAGAGTTCAGAGGACATTTTATTTCCATTTTCATTTGAGATTAATCACAGTGTGACTCCCATAAAATAGTCTTTTCTTCTGTTCAATAGATAAAACTGTCACATGGTTCTAGACTGCTTTATTTTAACCCTAACCAAACAATCCAGAGGTTTAATGACCTTGATGGAAAGGGTTCAGACTTCACTTAACCCATTCCCACAATGCAGAATTTTAGAATTGTCTTAATTGAAAGTAATTACTGATGGCATTTTAGATGTAGCTGAAAGTTCCCTAGCTACTCATTTTAAGCCAAATATAGAAATGTGTTTAACCCTTTACCACACAATCCTGACTTTTAACGATCCTGGGGAAGAAGGCTTTTGAAAACATTGAGGGAAATGGAGAAAATACTGGTAACTGCATTTTCTCCTTTTCCCACAATGTTTTCTACCCTATTAAAGACAAATATCTTCAATTGGGTCACCTTTAATTTGTCGTCTGCAAATGCTTTCAATTTGGAACAGTCTTAAATTTTGGGTAAAGAGTTAAATCAATAAATCAGCAATATCTATGGCCCGAAAGAATGAAGAGTTTCAGATTTGTTTTTGGAAATGAATCGTGGTTGGGAGAAATTTACATCAGGTCACTCACAATTGTAAACAATGGGGGAAGTTTATCGCTAGAGTCATTTGCATACCCCCATCTAAATAAAGAAGGCTACTTGTTGGTTCAACATGGGAAATGGCACACTCATCTGTTTGTAAGATCATGTCTTTTCCTCTTCTTTCAGCAAAAATGCTAATGTTAATATACACACATGATGATTACATTTCTGTTGTCTTTGAAATCATTTCACTGCACTCTTGATATAAAATTCTGACATCCTTCAGTAATTTGCTGTTGGGTTTTTGTGACTTAGATTGTTGCGACAGAACATCTGTGTAGAGTATCTTGACTCCACTTTCCAGCTGCATGAATATGGAAGGTGAAGGTAGTATACAGCCATGTGACAAGCATCATGCGAAATCCTCAATTGAATGAGTGGATAGCCGCCAAGCCCGAAATTGCATTTTCTGTCTGTCATAATCTATGCAATCTCAAAACTGCTGGGTGTAATATTTGTCACGAAGCCACAAGAATGAAGTTTGATAAAATATTGACAAAAAAGGTTATATTTGGCTTAAAATGAGTAGTTAGGTAACATTAAACAATGGGGCTACACTATATAAAGGTGGAAATTTTTGTTGGAAAAAGAAAAAAATGCTGGTCTCCAGCATTTTCTTTTTTACCTCAATGTTTTCAAAAGCCTTTTTCTTCAAAGTCTTTGATCCTTTACCACACAATCCTGAGTTAATGACCCTGAGAAAGAAGCCCTTGGAAAATATTGTGGGAAAAGTAGAAAATGCTGGTTACCAGTATTTTCTCCTTTTCCGACAATATTTTCTACCCTATCAAAGAAAAAGTCAACCATCTGAACCACATGTAGTTGTCGTCTGCTAATGCTCTGAATTTAGAAAAGTCTACATTTTTGTTGTGTGGCAAAAAGTTAATTAACCCTTTACCGCACAATGACGCCTTTTGACGCCCCTGGGAAAGAAGCCCTTTGAAAACATTGCGGGAAAAGGAGAAAATGCATTTTCTCCTTTTCCCACAATGTTTTCTGTCCTATCAAAGGAAAATTACACTGTTTGAGCCACATTGAAATTGTCGTCTGCAAATGCTTTCAATTTGGAAAAGGCAAAAATTTTGTCGTCTGGTAAAGGGTTAAAAGGACAATTTTTTTTTTACCCGCTGTATTGAAAGCTTTAGCGGATGACAATTTATGTGACCTTAGTGATGGGAATCAGGTTTTAAAAGGTAGAAAACATTGTAGGAAAAAGAGAAACTGCTGGTAACCTGCATTTTCTCCTCTTCCCACAATGTTGTGTAATATTTGGATCGTTAAAACATGGAATGTTTATTAAAAGTTAAGAATGAAGCGTACGTCATTGTTTCCACGTCAAGTAAACTGGATTCATTCAAATTGTCTTAAATGCTACTATCTTGGCATCATCTTGGAAACTAACGATGTAATGATCTTGTCTAATAAAATATCTCTCTTCTTTCTTGTTATGTAAATAGCTTTTTGTAACCCTTAAGATACACTTAACTCTTTACCAGACAACAAAATTTTAGCCTTGTCCAAAATGCTAGTTACCAGCATTTTCTCCTTTTCCCAAAATGTTTTCAAAAGGCTTCTATCGTTAAAAGGCGGCATTGTGCTTTTGCTGGCCCTTTAGATCGAGATCATATTCTTCAGAACATGCAGTCTGATTTATTATTGATCTGTTCTGTTCAGATATTTTGAGAGAAATTGTGGTTCAGTTTTTCATAATCCTGCAAAAAACAAGATGGATGCCGTGATGTCCCTTCTTACGATGCTCCTTCTGTAGCTTATGCTGACCCCAAGCATTTCTCTAACAAAAAAATAACTAACCTTGAAGAACTCTAAGACAGAGAAAGTATCAAAGATTCTCTCCCCTCAAACAAAGTATATATGCTACTGATGTTACCTCGCCACTTGGAATGGGGTTTCATAGTGCTTTCAAAATTGCTTTAGAGACAGCTTAATTTTTGTGGCATTGGTCGGAGACAATGCCACTATGAGTTCAATACGGTATTTCGAAAATCGTGTATCGTAGTTTGTGCAAAACCGAAGGAAGTAAACCCAATTAAACTCAGTTTTTGTAAAAGAAATAATTGACTCATTAGCACTCAGATATATAATTAACAACTGCGTATTAAAATAAACTGGATTATGCCATTGATCATGGGAATACTTCTTTTTTTATTGAAAATGTCTGTACTCGCTATGGCTTTCTGTTGGCGCAATCATACGCACAAACTTACCATGTTCGTCCCAAAACGAGTTCGTCACTTTGCTTGTTCGTCCATTGGCTTGTTTGTCTGGGCTTGTTCGACCGGGCTTGTTTGACCACATTATTGTTCGTTTATTTTTCAAATTAATAATTCCACGCAATGGCTCCCATGACAAATGCCACAGCAGTGCTTTAAACGCTTTGATTCATGTCTATTTTAGGTTTTAATAGTACTGGACTTACAGCTTTTTAGGGCTCTTTGGGGCTCTAGTGTGTCTTTCTCTAAAATAACTTCATGTGCTGAATGCTTCCAGTAGGAGTAGGAGTAGAATTTCTTGATTTGAAGTCCAATACATAACCAATGGAGGACCTCCTCTGCTTGCTGGAACGGGCTTAAAGATAATTGAAATCACTGTCTTAATTTGAGGTCATATCCGATTGCTTAGAGACTAGGGTAATTAATACTAAAACTTCAATTAACCTCTCCACCTAAAGACACCAATTATCTCTTATGAAAGAAGTGCTACACATCTGCTACATAACCTTTTCCACAATAAAATATAAAGAAGCAAATTTTTATCTAGAATTCAACCCTATTTAACTCTTTACCACACAATCCAGACTTGTAATGACCCTGTTAAAGAAGCCTTTTGAAAACCTTGTGGGAAAAGGAGAAAATGCTGGTAACCAGCATTTTCTCCTTTTTCCCACAATGTTTTCTACCAATCCCAAAACAAATTTCAATTTTTCCATTACATTTATTTTGTCGTCTGCAAATGCTTTCAATTTGGACCAGTCTAAAACATTGTTGTTTGGTAAAGAGTTAACTCATTGCTGTATAATCCAGTGTTTTAGGTATCCAAAGGAAGAAAACTTTTGAAAACATTGTTGAAAAACAAGAAATACAGGTTAGCATCATTTTCTCCTTTTCCAGCAATCCTTTCTTCCCTTTCACAAGCCAGTGCTATCCCTTGAGTCACATTTGTTATCTGTAAATATGGACTTTTCATAAATTTTGTGGTCTGGTAAAGAGTTAACCGTTTACAATACAACAAAATTTTGGACTTCTCCAACTTAGCATTTGCAGGTACAAAGTAATGATGAAATTTGTCAGTGAGAGGCCAGAAAACATTGTGAGATATGGAGAAAATGCTGGTTACTGGCATTTACTGCTTTTCCCTTGATGTTTTCTAAAGCCTCCCTTATGACCTTCAAAACTTGGGATCCACTGGTAAAGTGTTAAAGCTTTTACTTGACCCATGCCATACTGATTATATCTGAAAGCTAAGTTTTAGGCACATCACTGTAGCCAGTCACCTAGTAATGCACTGCTAGTGCTTCTTTATCAGTACTATGCACAGTTCCATCACAAAGCCGCTTGCTACTTTCCCTGCATAAACAGAATTAAGTTATTGATCAGTGTCAAGAGAGGTACTGGTATATATCTTGTGGCAATGACTTTTGACTACTTTTGGCCAAGCCAGGCTTTGGACCTACATTTTCTGGATTGGCAGCATCTGAGCCGTTAGCTTTACCCCAGAGCTTATGGTCTTGGGCAAATGGTTGATATTTTGTTGTTGAATGTATGAAGTGCACCTCTTTTAACACCTGAAAATACAATCCGCTGAAACTCATAAAGATTATCTCACAGGCTTGACTTAGATAGTGTAGTTCAAGATCAGACTGCATGTTCTGAGCAGTCTGATCTTGATGTTGCTGTATGCTTAATCTGCAGAAGCCCCTGATTTTGCATATGGCCCTGGAAGGGCTGGACTTTCTGTTTTACATTCATTACATTTAGAATGAAAGTGGACACAAAATATTTTAACTCTTTACTTAAAGGACAAAAGCTTGGACTGGACCAAATTGAAAGCATTTGCAGATGACAAATTTTGCTAATGATTTTTCAGTCTTTGATAGGATAGAAAACATTGTGGGAAAAGGAGAAAATGGTGGTAACGAGCATTTTCTCTTTTTCCAACTATGTTTTCAAAAGACTTCATTGGCAGGGTCGTGAAAACTCGGGATTGTGTGGTTAAGGGTTAATAGCATGAGAGAAACATACACAAAAAAACCTTAAAAATTATGAAGGAAGATTTTCCAGTAACAAAATGTGTGGAAATGATAAAGATTTTGAAACCTACACTCTTACAGGCATTAGTACAAATTCTCCACTGTGACGTAAAGAAGCAGCTGGAATGGTTTTGTGATTTGGTTCAAATTGTAACACTATAGTGCCATGTACTTGATTATCTCTATAAGAAAAGAGTTGTTGAATTATTTTGCTTGCTACCTTGGTAGTCCCGGAAAACTTACTCTTGGCAGATTCTGGGAGTTTATTTTTGTGCATGTTTTCTCAGTTGGATTATTGTTTTATCAATAAAATGAAATTCTTGTTACATGTATCTGGAAATATTTTAGTGTTAGCGTTCAATTTGACCTAAGAAAACTTTATGGGAATATTATTGCTCTGAGTTGTGGGGATATCTTAATTCACAGGAGGATAATGAAATAAAATGTTTAAAAAATTGATATTTAAAATTCATTTGAATTTGTGTAAACTTTGTGAGAAGATGAGGTTGTGAATATCTCCCTAAGGATTTTCCTTCTTCAACAAAATTTGCATCTGAGGACTTTGGCAACATTGGTGTTAAACATGCATAATCAGCATAAAATACATATGAAGACATTGCTTGTAATAAGCTATTTCTCTTAACCCTTTCCCAAACAAGCCCTGGTTTTCACGTGTCTGCAGTACAAGTCTTTTGAAAACACTGTGGGAAAAGGAGAAATTGCTCGTAACGAGCAATTTCTCCTTTTCCCACAGTGTTTTCTACCCTTTTTGATAACTTTCTGCCATTTTCATCAAATTTAAAATTGTTGTCTGCAAACTCTATCAATTCGGACCAGTCCAAAATTTGTTGTTTGGGAAAGGGTTAAAGGCTACAGTGTCTTCAAAACTCCTCTGCCATAATAAACAAAAAGTTTATTACTTGAGTTGGGGTGTGCACAAAAGCTCTATGGACAAAAGCCCAATGTTTTGAACCACCATAAGATAAAAGCCACACACTTTTGCCCTTGGGGAGCTTTTGACCTATGGGGCTTTTGTCTGTGGGGCTTTTGTCCTATGGAGCTTTTGTTCTACACCACTGAAGGTTAAATGGGCTAGAAGAACTCTTATAATAGAATTCTTTCTATTGCAGTGTTTCCTAAAATCTGTAAATTTTGTTTTTGCCAAAACTGCATTTAATACAAGCAGATACTGTTGTGAATTTTAATTTTTGATACATTGTTTGGAAAGGCAGTTGATTCTTTTCTCAAAAGCTAGTATGTGAAAGTCAAATATGTTACTAGTAAGAAAAAAAAATCAAGATTGCTCCTGTGGATTTCAGTCTATTGTTGTTTTAATATTTCAGTAGTTCATGATTGAATGGTAGCATTGAAGTGTTCATGATTTTCTTAGTCTCTATAATGAGACGTTTTCTTAGTCTCTATAATGAGACGTTTGCGTTACTTTTTTTTCACATTTGGACATACATGTATACTGTGCGCCGCAGGCAACCAATCAAAAATTAAAATCGCCTTCGGGGACAGTTATCTGTACTAATGATTTTCCGTACAAGTTTAAACATTGCTACCTCAGTCCTCTAATATAGCACAGCAGGAGGTTGCCTTAGAAAATATTAATATTCAAATAGAGTAATTACACTTTTCCTGCAATATTTTACATCATTTTCTTTTGTGCGTTATAACAAGACTAAGTTTGCGGAATGACTGGAAAAAAGCATGTTTGGTCAAATGGTTTAACTCATGTTACAATATGACAAAATTTTAGACTGGACAAATTCAAAAGCATGAGCAGAAGACAACTAAATTTGGCTCATATTTTATGAAGTCAGTCAGTGAAAAGTTTCAA
This sequence comes from Tridacna gigas, assembly GCA_945859785.2. Classification (NCBI taxonomy): domain Eukaryota; kingdom Metazoa; phylum Mollusca; class Bivalvia; order Cardiida; family Cardiidae; genus Tridacna; species Tridacna gigas. The sequence continues at coordinate 54,980,919 of OX244038.2, forward strand.
AAAACGGTGTGGGAAAAAGAGAAAATGCTGGTTCTCCTTTTCCAGCAACGTTTTCAAGGGCCTTCTATGACAGGGTCCTTAAAATTCTGGATTGTGTAGTAAAGGGTTGACCTTTACAAAATAATCCCAAGTTTTAAAGACCCAGAGAAAAAGTTTTTTTTAAAACGTTTTGGAAAAAGGAGAAAATCCTGGTAACCAGCATTTTATTGGTTCCTATTATGTTTTTAGCCTTTTGAAAGACGCATCACACTTTTTAACGCTTTACTGAACAACAAAATTTTAGACTGGTCCAAATTGAAAGTATTTGCAGATGATAAATTAGAGGTGGCTCAATTGACCAAATTTGTCCTTGATAGGGTAGAAAACATTGTGGGAAAAGGAGAAAATGCTGGTTACCAGCATTTTCTCCTTTTCCTACAATGTTTTCAAAAGGTATCTTTCTCCGTGTTGAAAGTCGGGATTGTGTGGTATTTAAGTTGTTGTCTGCAAATACTTTCAAAAGACATGTCTGAAATTTTGCATTCTGGTAAAAGAGTTTTCTCTCTGAGTCTCTATGTACCAGACAACAAAATTTTCAGACTGTTCCAAGTCAAAAGTGTTTGAAGATGACAAGCAAACTGTGGCTCATGTGACTGAATTTGTCTTTGAAATTGGAGAAAAAACCTTGAGTCAATAGGCAAGAGAGCTGATTACTCAGCATTTTCTTTCTTCCAGTTATGTTTTCAAAAACCTGTCTCCTTAACCCTTTACCATCTAACAAACTATTAGAATTTAGAAAACAGTTGCAGGTGACAATTAAATGTGGCTCAAATGATGGTTTCTGTCTTTGATAGGGTAGAAAACATTGTGGGAAAAGGAGAAAATGCTGGTTACCAGCATTTTCTCCTTTTCTCACAATGTTTTCAAAAGCCTTCATTTCAGGGTCGTTAAAACTCGGGATTGTGTGGTGAAGCGTTAAAGTCATGTAACAGGTAGATTGTTAGGTAAAGGTTGAAATAGTCATTCTTTTCAAATACATTTTCATAGATTGAACAAGCCCTTTGGGTGGAAAATAGACAATAAATATTTCTTAGAATTGCAGAGAAATATTATCCGGTTATGGTAGTGAAAACAATTTGATAAACTTAGATCTGTGCAAAATTGGAATTCTGGAAAAAAATTAGACTTTGAATTACACAAAGATAGTGATACATTAATATTTGTTGGATATTATTTCTGTAAAAATTATCCGGTTCAACAGTTATGGCTGATGGCTTCTTTACGAATTTTACCTGTGATTATTGAGGATGAGGATGATGTAGGTTGCATTGTTTTACCTTTTGACTATTATTGTTTGTTTGGTGTTCTCAACATAATTTCTATCATATTGCAGAGGCTGGTACACTATCCATACACTCCTATATGTTCTTTTTCTAGTACTTTGCACACAATTTTTTCCAAGTCACTGGCTGTTTTTCCACTTAACTCTTTACCACAAAATCCCGAATTTTAACGGCCCTGAGAGAGAGGCCTTTTGAAAACATTGTGGGAAAAGGAGAAAATGCTGGTAACCAGCATTTTCTCCTTTTCCCACAATGTTTTCTACTCTTCCCAAAACAATTTCAATTTTTGGGTCACATTTATTTTGTTGTCAGAGTTAACCAGCATTTTCTTCTCTTCCCACAATGTTTTCTACCCTATCAAAGAAAAATTGCACCATTTTAGCCACACTGAAATTGTTGTCTACAAATGCTTTCAATTTGGACAAGGCTAAAATTTTGTCTTCTGGTAGAGGGTTTATTAAACATTATTGGAACTGAATGAAATGGGCATTCTCCTTTAACCCTTTACCCAGTGACAAAATTTTGGACTCAACCAAACTGAAATCATTTGCAGACAACAAATTAAATGTACTTTAAGTGATAATTTCTGTCTTTGACAGGGCAGGAAACATTGTGGGGAAAGGAGAAAATGCTTGTTACCAGCATTTTCTGCTTTTCCCACAATGTTTTCAAAAGCTGTCTTCTTCAGGGTTGTCAAAACTCGGGATTGTGTGGTAAAGGGTTAATAGTGGTAAAGATTCAGATAAAGTAGTTTTAAGGCTGTTTGTCAGAATGTCTGGCAAGGTAAGTGGACAGTGTAGATTCAAGATCAGACTGCACATTCTGTGCAGTCTGATCTTGATCTACACTGTCCACAAAAGCTACTTATGTGGATCCAGTGCTATAAGGGTAAACCTGCAGTCTGAAATTTGTATTTGTTATCAAACTTCAAATCACATTGGTCAGGATGCTTTCAGCAGCAAACTGGTTTACAGAGATAATGAGTGATTGCAGTATACCATAATTATGAACTTAATTTTACAAAAAATCTGCTTAACCCTTTACCACACAATCCCAACTTTTAACGACCCTGAGCAAGAAGCCTTTTGAAAACATTGTGGGAAACGGAGAAAAGGCTGGTAACCAGCATTTGCTCCTTTTCCCACAATGTTTTCTACTCTTCCCAAAATGAATTTCAATCTTTCAGTCATATTTATTTTGTCGTCCGCAAGTGCTTTCAGTTTGGACTGGCCTAAAATTTTGTTGTTTGGTAAAGGGTTAAGATATAGCAAAAATGTGTCTACATTCCTTATTATTGCATTTTTCTCATGCTGTAGCACTTCTTGATTTATGTTGAGTTGATGTGAGCTGACATTAACTGGTGATTTTGTATTTGTGTAAGTGTCTTCTACTGATAAGCCCAGATTTGGCCTCAGTTCAACCCCTTACCAAACATTCCTGTGTTATTGGCGTAAAGAACAAGGCATTTGAAAACATGCATCATGAGACAAGAAGAAAATGCTGGTAACCAGTGTTGTCTCTTTTTCCCACAATGTTTTCTACCAATTCAAACACAGACTCTTTCATAGGAGTTAATTTTGGTCTTCAAAATACTTTTGATACTCCAGGTGTAGGAATTGCGGAATGGTTTCTTCCAATATATTTGAGATGTATTTAAAAATGGTTTTGGCATTCTTCAGCAGAAGTTGTTGTTTTTGTAAATTTTGAAGGTCAAGATCAGATTGTGTAAAACTTGTCTAGTATCCTTTCAAGATTCAGTGTTCTAGCAAATTTGTTATTCAACAATTACCAATTCTCATTTACTGTTAAAAATGCCTATTTAGTGAGTAGTATATCTCTCTATAGAATACTGATGCATCATAGACTTGTCCAATAATGTCACTGTCCAAACTTTGCCTCACTTTCAACATGGCTCACTTTCAACATCTATAAGAATGGACCAATATTCAGGGACTACATGGCCCTCTTAATTTGGACCTACTGGAAACTACTGCACCTTTACAGAACCCTGTAATATTTACCAGATATTCTGATATTTAATGACCCTGAGAAAGAAGCCTTTGGAAAACATTGCGGGAAAAGGAGAAAATGCTATAATCAGCATTTTCTCTTTTTCCCACAATGTTTTCTAACCTTCCCAACTCGACTTTCAATTTTTAAGTCAGAGTGATTTTGTCGTCTGCAAATGCTTTCAATTTGGACAAGTCTTGAATTTTGTCGTTTGGTAAAGAGTTAATTTACATGAATAGAGAACTTAGGTACAGATCTAATTCAATATTTTCGCTGTTTCAGGACCCTAAACCAGAAGATGGTGGAGCTTACAAGTGCACAGCCTCTAATGAAATGGGAGAATCTAACGCCAATATTACTCTTAACTTTTCAGGTAATTTTTTTTTTCATTGGTTGTTTTGTAAAGGGTCTAGACTGCCAGAAATATACTTTTATGATGGGTAGTGCCTACATCTGGGAAGGGGGATTTCTTTTCAATAACCGTTTGCCACAAAATTGAGAGTTAAAGACCTGGAAACATTGTGGGTAGGAGAAAATACTGCTAATTAGCATTTTCTCCTTTTCCCAAAATATTTTCCCATTTTCAAAAGCAAATCCCACCATTTCAGCCACATTTAATTTGACGTTGTTTGATAAAGGTGAATCTAAAATTTTGTGCTGCGGTAAAGAGCAAACTCAGGCAGTCTCCTGAGTCTGTCTGAAGCATTCATTATTTATGTTTCAAAACTGTTGCACAGAGCAAAAAAACACAGACATTACAGACAGCAAACCAACAGGAATTTTTTGAAAACTTGCTGTGTGTTAACTCCTTACCAAACAATTAATTTTTGACATCCAAATTCAAATTATTTGCAGATGACAAATTTAGTGTGGCTAAAAATGAGGAATTTGTCTTTGGAAGGGTAGAAAACATTGTGGGAAAAGGAGATAATGCTGCTTAGCAGCATTTTCTCCTTTTCCCACAATGTTTTCAGAAGCCCTTTTTATAAGTGTCATTAAAACTTGTGATTGTGTGGTAAAGGGTTAAATCTTTACAAGATGGCTTGATTTTAGAATGGTTTATATTTTCAAAGCATTTGCAGAATATCAAAATAAACTTTGGCTCAAATAATGGGATTGATTTGTATTTTTGGAGGGAAGAATATGTTGCTGATTGAAATGGAGAATTTTTTTTTTTTACCAATGCCTTCTTACTTAGAATTTTAAATGCTGTTTTAATGCTATCAGCCTCAGGTATATATGAGCCATGCTCTGTGAAAAGGGGGGTTAATGCATTTGCGAAAAGTATTGACTCAGGTCAGCCTGCCTAATCACCACAGGCTGACCTGGGCTGAAACTTTTCGCTGTGGGCCAATTTTCTGCATGGTAAAGGATCAGTCTACATCATGATTCAGTCGGTTGTTAGACACAATATACTTTATGAATGCATAGTTATGTGATGTCTTGCTTGGTATGATGCTTCATGGAGATGCATTAAGCCCCCTTTTGCTAGAACATGCCTCATATATTTATATATTTAGCTGGTTTCCTGCCATGCTAAAACCAGAGCTGTCAGGTTTTGGCCCAGATAAAATGTTGGCAATGAATCTGCAGAGTGACGCAAGTAAACTGGATTGTGTCATTTAACCCTTTACTGCACAATGACGCTTTTTGACGCCCCTGGGAAAGAAGCCTTTTGAAAACATTGTGGGAAAAGGAGAAAATGCTGGTAACCAGCATTTTCTCCTTTTCCCACAATGTTTTCTACCTTATTTAAGAAAAATTGCACTATTTTAGCCACACTGAAATTGTCATCTGCAAATGCATTCAATTTGGGCAAGGCTAAAATTTTGTTGTCTGGTAAAGGGTTAAACATGGCCCTTCTTTGATTTTGCTGAAGTTTATTAAAATTCCTTCATTATCTACACTACCATACAGATAACCTTGTACTTGAATAGACTGTTGCAAACAACGAAGGCTTTTTATGGCTGTTTTGTAGTAAGGTTTAGGAAATACAGCACGAAAAGGAGCAAATTCTTGTTACAAGCAATTTTTTCTCAGATAGTCTTGTCTTTGAAATCGAAGAAAACATTGTGGTGGGGGGGGGGGGGGGAGAAAATGCAGTAATGCTGGTTACCAGCATTTTCTCTTCTTCCCACAGCATCATGTTCTTTCTCAGGATTATGAAAAGCAAATTTGTTTGCAAAAAAACTAACTATTTTCTTCAAAAAATCTTCAAATGAGACAGGAGATCTAGACAAAAAAATGCATTATCTAGTAATGTTTAACCCTTACCACACAATTCCGACTTTAAACAACCCTGAGAAAAAAGCTTTTTGAAAACATTGAGGGAAAAGAAGAAAATGCTGGTAACCAGCATTTTCTTCTTTTCCCACAATGTTTTCTACCCTTTAAGAGATAAATGTTATCTTTATTTAACCCTTTACCAAACGACAGAATTTTAGACTTGTCCAAATTGAAAGCATTTGCACACGAAAAGTTGAATGTAGCTCAAATGATGAAATTTGTCTTTGGTAGAGTAGAAAACATTGTGGGAAAAGGAGAAAATGCTGGTTACCAGCATTTTCTCCTTTTCCCACAACGTTTTCAAAAGGCTTTTTCTGTAGGGTCGTTAAAACCCGGGATTGTGTGGTGAAGGGTTAAGATATTGTCTGATGTCTGCAAATGCTTTGAATTTGGACTAGTCTACATTTTTGTTGTGTGGTAAAGAGTTAACAGTGCTTGCTCTTTCAGCTTCTCATCAAGCAGTGTAACTAACATAAAAATTTTGGTGAGAAAGGAATTTTCACCAGTTTTTGCTTTATCTTTTGATCAAGTATGACAACCTGGTATTTATCAACATAAAAATAAGCATTTCATTACCTGATCCATAGGGCATTTTTTTTTTTACATAAAAATGAAACTTAACAAATATTTGCCACAAATATTTAACAGTGTCTTAGATATTCATGATAAACATTGCATGCCTGGTTTTTTTGGTTGGAAAAATGAAAGCCGCATTTGATTTATCCTCTTTAATATTATAAGAACTGAATTGAAAAGCATGTGTAGACGACAAAAAAAATGTGACTGAAAAATCAATTTTTTTTTTTAAAATCATAGAAAACATTGTGGGGAAAGGAGAAAATGCTGGTTATCAGCATTTTCTCCCTTTCCCACAATGTTTTCAAAAGGCCTCTTTCTCAGGGTTGTTAAAAGTCGAGATTGTGTGGTAAAGGGTTAATCCATCAAAAGGATGTTCAGTAACCTATGAAGCAGCTTTGATGAATGGTCAAATTACTTGAAATATTCAATTTCACAATTTTTTCACATTTTCCTGAATTTAACTCTTTACCAAATGACAAAATTTTAGACTAGTCCTGTTATGATGAAACAGGAAGACATATTGAGCATGAACTTAACTTTTATTACAGAGAGTATTCAAGGGACATAATCTCAAATAGACTAGCATACATAACATCCCCCTTTTTCTATAAAGAAAATAACTTTTTTTTTTACAAATCTGAATGTTTCACAAGACGACTTTCAATGACGACTTTCAATATAATATCTCTAAATTATTTTCTAGTGCCAAGTTTCATTTAATTGTTCTAATTTACTTAAAACTATTTTAGACATTATCCTTAATCATTAACGGAATAAACCATGAGTGAATAATTTTTTTTTAATATCTGTTAAAGCAATAGTATTCCATCAAAGATTAATATATGTAGATCTATGCTCTTTTCATCTATTAATGAATATGATTATTTATCATACATGCCTATATATGACTGGTGAAATAAACATATAATAAAAGAAAATAAAATCTGTAAATCTTCAAGTCTTTTGATGGCTTGTTACTTTTGATGGCTTGTTATCTTCTTTCTTCTTTCAAGTGTGTTGTTAGTTTGTTGCCTTGTTACTTATTGCATTTTACTCACAAAATGCTATAAACATTCTTTCTTTTTTTTTTACTGATATTCAAAACTTTTACTGATTTAAAATCACTGATTCAATTGCCATTAAACTTAAAATTTAACAAAACTTAACACACAAAATCACTGAACTTTCCAGGCATCTTCACTGCTCTTCCTGAACGTGTTTTATAACCTGGTTTCTCACATGCTTGTTTTTCTGGTGGCTGGGCACTTGTTTTCTGTACTTGATTCGATTGTGGTACCGGCTGGGATTGAACCTTTGTAGTCTGGTTTGATTCTGTCTTGATATAGTTTCTACCGTTCCCCTCTGTTTCCAATACTGGCTGAAAGCTTGCCTTGGTGGCTTTCAAATGATATCTATTTCTGCATAGTTTTCTTCCACCCATGGTTTCCACAATATATGATCTCGGAGTTCCATGTTTACCGATAACTTTCCCGGGTACTAACTTATTATGATTGATCATGACTCTTTGATTTTGTTCTAGTTCTTTCAGAGGATGCCCACTGCGTTTATTATAGTATTGTTCCGACTTTAATTGTCTGTCTCTCAGGTTTTTTGATACATGATCTCTTTTTGACACCTCTTTCAACAATTCTGCCGTCACTGGTAGACTAGATTTTAATCTTTGACCAACATGCAACTGAGCTGGTGACTTATTTACACCTTCCAACGGAGTATTTCTGTAGTCCAGTAGAGCCTTGTGAGGATCTGAACTTTTCTTGATCATTTGTTTCATGGTTTGTACATATCTTTCAGTCTGTCCCATACTTTGACTGTAATGTGGACTTGATGTAGTATGTATGAACTGATAGTCCTTTGCGAATTTCTTGAATTCGTGACTTGAAAACTGTGGACCATTGTCTGTGACAAGTTCATCTATATATCCATATCTTGCAAATTGCTTTTTTAAATATGCTATAACATTTGATGATGTCAAATTGTCCAATTTTTCAGCTTCCGGCCATTTTGAATAATAGTCCACTGTTAGTAAATAATGCTGACCATGTAATTCAAACAAATCTGCCCCCACTTTCGAAGAGGGTCTGTCTGGGATTTCACTTGATATCATGGGCTCTTTGTGATTATTTTTCTGATTGTTCAATGCACAGATATGACACCTCTCAACTTTCTCTTGAATTTGTTTCAACATTCCGACCCAAAACATGAATTCCCGTGCTCTTCTTTTGCAAGCCACTATACCCTGATGTGTCTGGTGGACTATTTCCAGCATTTCAGGCCTTAATTTCTTTGGAATTATAACCTTTAGTCCTTTGTAAAGAATTCCATCGACACATGTAAGCTCGTCTCGAAATGACCAGTACTCTCTTATGTTTAATGGTACCTTATATTTCTGATTTGCCCAACCATTTTCAATCAGACTTTTTACACATATCATGTCGTCATCTTCCGATGTGGCTTTTATTAACTCTTTGTATTTTTCTGGCGACATAGGTAAGTGAGAATTTAACTGAACCTGATTAATATCTATATCTGGAACTGTTTCCTCTGTTTCGGGAAGGTTCATCCTCGACAGTAGATCTGACACATACATTGTGTTACCAGCTTTGTATTTCACTTTAAAGTCATACTTTTGTAGCTGCATGAGAAATCTTGCAATACGAGCAGGGGTCTCTGAAATTGATTTTCTGAATATGTTCTCCAATGGTTTGTGATCTGTCTCTACAATAAATTCACAACCATACACATAGTGATAGAACTTCTCACAACCAAATACTATCGCTAGTGTTTCTTTCTCGATTTGAGAGTATTTCTGTTGCGTTGGATTCAACGCTCTCGACGCGTATGCGATAGGTCTATCATTCTGTAGTAACACAGCACCCAATCCATATGAGCTGGAATCAACATTCAACGTAAGACTGTTCTTTGGATTATAGAAAGCTAATACTGGTGTTTTAGTTGCCATTTCTTTCAACTTACTGAAGCTTTCTTCTTGCACAGTGTCCCAGTACCAATCTACATTCTTTTCTAGCAACTTTCTCAAAGGCGCACTTATTTCAGACATGTGTGGTAGAAATTTCTGTAAATAGGTTGTAAAACCCAAAAATGTTTGAACTTCCTTCTTATTCTCTGGTTTTTTCATGTCTTTTACTGCTCTTATTTTCTCTGGGTCTGCTTCAAGACCATTTTTACTAATCTTGTGACCTACATAAATCACTTCCTCCTTACGGAAATGACATTTGCTCCAATTCAATTTTAAGTTCTTTTCTTTAACACGTTCCAAGACGCATTTTAATCTTTTATCATGTTCTTGAACATTTTCACCCCACACGATAATATCATCAACAATGACGTCTGCCCCTTCTAAATCTTCTATCATTTCCGACATGACACGTTGATACATCTCAGGTATCAATTTGATCCCAAAAGGAGCACGTAAAAATCTATATCTTCCAAATGGCGTTTGGAATGTTGTCAATTTTGAACTTTCTTCATCTAGCTTTAATGTCCAATACCCACTAGTAGCATCTAAGGTACTAAAGACCTTTGCATTTGGCATTTCAGCAACTATCTCTTCAACCGTTCTCATTGGATAGTGCTCTCGTAATATTGCCTCATTTAAATGTCTTGGATCTATACAAATGCGAACGTCACCTGAGCTTTTTGTGACGGTAACAAAAGAGTTTACCCATTCTGTAGGTTCTATTTGTCTTTTAATCACACCCATCTGTTCCATTCTCTGGAGTTCATCTTTAATTTTGTTTTTCAGGGAAATTGGTACTTTACGTGCTGGTTGAACCACTGGTTTCACATCTGGATTGATTTTAATATAAGTTCCGGGCAAACAACCTAACCCTTCAAAAATTCCTGCATAGTCTTTTTCTATGGTATTTAATCTTTTAATCAGTCCAATGTTTTCTGATGTTTCACCACTAAGCACTGACTGTGATCTTGTTTCATCTATGTAAAACTGGACCAAATGTTCTTGATCTTTCCAGGTTAATGGTAACATAATCATCCCTTTCGGTTCAATTTTATGACCTGAATATGAGCGCAATGCTACATCAGCTTTTTGAAGTGGTCCCTTCAAGTTTAATTTTCTGTAATCACAAGCTGACAGAACATTACATCTTGCTCCAGTGTCTAATTGGAATTTTATGTCAATATTGTAGATGCAAAGTTGTTCTGTGAAAGTATCAGCATTGGATTTCTTCTTAGACCTACCATTTTTCATAATACTGCCAACAAACAGTGCATCAAAATCATAATCCTCTTCTTCAAGTTGATGGACTTTCTTGTTTTGGCTTTTCGTTTTGCACATTTTTGCGAAATGACCCTTTCTGTGACATTTATTACATGTCTTTCCGAAAGCTGGACATTTTTCTTGTTTTGTATGGTTATTACCACATCTTGAACAAATGACCGTCTTTGTTTCATTTTGTTTTACTTCTTGTTTTGGCTTAGCTCCTTGCTGTTGAGACTTATTTTGATGTTTAGGTGGCCTTGACCTTTTGATAGCATGTATGCTTGGGTCTTCCTTCGAATTCATGCTACTCAGTTGTTGTTGATTTATTTCATAGGATCTAGCAACATCGATTGCTTTCTCCAATGTGAGGTCTGATCCTTCACTCAACAATTTTTCCTTTACTTTAACATTTTTTGTCCCGCAGACTATTCTGTCTCGTACCATTTCATCTTGTTGCTCGTAGCCACAATCCTTCACTAGTGTTTTCAAATCGGTAATAAACTGTTCAGCCGATTCTGAGTCGAGCTGTACTCTACATTGAAATTTGTATCTAGCAAATACTTTATTTGACTTGGGCTTTACGTACGTTTCATACTTCCGATACAAAGTGTTGAGTGATTTCACCTCTTCAGCTGTCACTTGCCATGCTTGGTAAATGTCACGACCTTTTTGCCCCACCCAGATCATGAGGTAGGCACAGCATTCCTCCTTCGACTTTTCTTTCAATGGGCCTTTGAAGCAAAAATTGCAATGTGTCATAAAACTTTGCCAGGCTGAAGGCAAATCACCGGCATCCCAGTTCATAGCTGGACTACACCCACTCAGGTTATCCATCGCCGAAAATGTGTTGGTATATTGTAAGTCAAATTATTCTACAACAACTTATCGTAGTTATTTTGGTCCGATGCTTTAGCATTCAATCGATATTTGACGATTTACCAACTTCTGACACCATGTTATGATGAAACAGGAAGACATATTGAGCATGAACTTAACTTTTATTACAGAGAGTATTCAAGGGACATAATCTCAAATAGACTAGCATACATAACAGTCCAAATTCAAAGCATTTGCAGATGACAAAATAATTGTGACTCAGAATGGAAATTTGTTCTGGGATGGATAGGAAACATTGTGGGAAATGAAGAAAATGCAGGTTACCAGCATTTTCTCCTTTCCCACAATGTTTTCAAAAGGCCTCTTTCTCAGGGTCATTAAAACTTGGGCCTGTGTGGTAAAGGGTTAATATTTAACCCTATACAGAATGATAGGATTTTCAAATTGAAAGCATTAGCTGACAACAAAATACCTGTGACTGAAAAATTGAAGTTTGTTTTGGGAATGGTTACTATCATTTTCTCCTTTTCCTACAATGTTTCAAAAAAAGGGTCTTTCTCAGGGTCATTAAAAGTCAGGATTGTGTGGTTAATTCTTGTCCGTGTAAAAAAGGTGTGGTTAACTTTTTGTTTGAGGATAAAATTTTAGACTGGGAACATTGTATGAAAAGGAAAATTTCCTGCTATCAAGCATTTCTTCTTATCCTACTATACTATCTACACTTTCAAAGACAAAATTTCATCATTTGATCCACATTTAATTTTTCATCTGCAAATTATTAAATTTTGCTGAAATGATTCTAATTGTCTTTGAAAGTGTAGAAAACTTAGTGGGAAAAGGAGAAAATGCTACTTTTCTCATAAGGTTTTCAGAAAGCTATTTCTTAGGGTGTCCTCAAAGGCTTATTTTTCTATGAGCAGCTGCTGTTCTCTGCCAAAAGGGGTTTTAACTCTTTACCAAATGACAAAATTTTAGACTAGTCCTAATTCAAAGCATCTGCAGACAAAATATTAAGTGTGGCTACAATAAAGGAATTTGTCATTGAAAGGGAAGAAAACATTGTGGCAAAGGGAGAAAATGCTGGTTACCAGCATTTTCTTCTTTTTCCACAATGTTTTCAAAAGGCTTCTTCCTCAGGGTCATTAAAACTCAGGATCCTGTGGTAAATGGTTAATGCATCTCTGCAATGCATTGTACCAAGCAAGACATCAAATTTGATAATTATAGACCTATAAAATCCATTTTGTCTAACAACCAACTGAATCATGAGGTAGACTGGTCCTTTGAGATGCAGAAAATGTACCGAAAGCAAAGAGTTTTGACCCATGTCAACCTCTGCGGAATGTGCAGGCTAACATGGTTAGAAACTTTTTGCAGATGCATTAAACTCCCTTTTCACAGAGCATGGCTTATACATTTGTTTCAAATTTGACAATGGAGAGGGTGGAAAATGTTTAGACTATAAAGTATGGATCAGCAACATTACATTTTGGCAGATTGTAACATAATTGGAGCTGACCTAGACTTTTGATGCCAAATGAATATTTTTTGTTTCTTCTTTTCCTTTTCAAGGCCTAAAAACTATGATTCCTTTGCAAATAAAAAGGCTTTTGAGGTCATAATTGAGAACTGACTCTTTACCAGACTGCAAAATTCTAGACTAGTCCATTTTGATTATCATTTGCAGACTTCAAGTATATCAACCTGTGAAGTGCCTTTCATAACTATAATTGCCTTTTCAGTCAGTGTAGATCAGGGTCAGACTGCACAAAAGTGCATTCTGATCTTTGATCTACACTGTCAGCTTTACTGAGACATTCTGAACAATAACAATCTTGGCATTGCAATTATTATAAGGGTCTTAAATGGGTCGATACGTTTCGCAGATGCATTAAGCTGCCTTTTGACAGAGCATGGCTCATTTATAGGTAACAGTAAGTTGAACTTGTCTTTGGAAGAGTAGAAAACATTGTTGAAAAAGGGGAAAATACTTTTTTCCAGCATTTTCTTCTTCTCTGTCAATATTTACGAAGTCTCTCAACCTCAAGGTTGTTGAGACAATGGAATGTTTAGTAAAGGGTTAATTAATGGATTTATTATATCAAGAGTCTTAGTTCTTCATTTGAATGTTAATTATTTACAGCCAAACCCAAGTCAGGTAGGTATGGGAATAATTAGGCCTGGTAGGTAGATACAAAATATCTATCAGTATCATGTAGCAAGGTAACCCTTCTTCTCCTAACTCTTTACCAGACAGTAGTGTTTTAGACTTGTATGATTTGAAAACATTTGAGTCATGCTCTGGCAAAAGGGGGCTTAATGCATCTCCCTGATCCATGCTACCAAGCAAGCTATCGCATGGTTATGGGACCATAAATGCCATTTTCTTTTTAATAATCAACCTAAATCATGAGGAAGACTGGTCCTTGGACATACAGAAAATAGACCTATAGTGAAAAGTTTCGACCCAGGTCAGCTTGCGTGGACTGCGCAGGCTGACCTGGGTGGATACTTTCACAGATGCATAAAGCCCCCTTTTCACAGAGTATGGCTCATCTCCAGAGGACAAAATCAATGTGAACCAAAGGATTATGTTTTGCATTATTGAAAAAAGAGAAAATGTTATTTACAAGCATTTCCTCCTCTTCTCATCATGTATTCCAAAGCTATCTTCCTAGGAATCGTAAAATGCTTGTGATTGTTTGGTAAAGGGTTGACTTTTATGATGCTTAGCTGACTCGATGCTTTTTTCTGACAGTATAGATAAAGATTAAACGAGCAGACTCATGATGAAATATGATTTGAAATCACACTATTTGGGCTTTTGCTGTTAGCTGGAAATTTTCATTCGATTTTTTCAGTACATTTATTAAGCAGTTTTAAGGTTAACAAATTAAGATAAGGCTCATAATTAGTACCACCAGACCTTTATCTACACTGTCTTCAAAAACCTTACATGTAGCTGGCACACTGAGGGTTAAGTTGCAGATTGCCAAATAAACAAATTCAAATTCTCTGGGAAGGGGAGCCTGCAGTCAATGTCATTTCAAGGCTGCTAGAGACTAGAAGGTCTCAGAATAGCTTGCAGTGTGGAACTAAGATCAGACTTTGTATGTATTTTCTGCTGTCTGACCTTGATCTTCACTGACTGCAAGAACAATCATAGTTGTGAAAGGCTCTTCAAGGGTTAACACCTCATCTAGTCCAAAGCTTCAGTACTGTTTCAGTCTGGCAGTGCTGGCTGGCCACCAGCAACATGCACAGCTAGCATTCCAGGGGTTATGAACATAAATCCTGTCTTGACACAAGCAGTTTTTGAGGACTACCTATAATCATCACAGAGAGGCTTATTTCTCTGATGCTGCTTCAAGTTTTGACAAAGTTTATATGGAAAAATGTTGATATGGAAAAAAATTGCCAGTTAGATAGGAAGAGTGTTGTGCATATTGCTGGGATAAAAACTTAAGGCATGCATGGATAGGTGTACTGGCTGCTGTGGATAACTGAAATAATGTTCACAATGAGTTTAGCACAAAACAAATAACTATTTCATATGCAAACTTTTCGAATATTCTGTGGACGAAATGTTCATTGCACTTAGATATTTATTTTCTATAGCATCAATGAGTTTTCTAAATAAACATGTACACACATATATATATATATCACACTATTATTATCATAGATGACACCTTTTTTTTTTATAAATGATTGATAGTTATGATTTATATTATAATCTACTGTTTAATTTTGGCATGTTTTAGTAATAAGACTATTCTGCAATGTTAACGTTTTACCAGACAACAATATTTTAGACCCATCCTTGATTGAGAAATTGTAGACAGTAAAACGCTTATAAAAATCTAGCTGTAATGATGAAATTTGTCTACGAATTAATAAGAAAATATTTTGGGAAAAGTAGAAAATACTGTTTAACCAGTATTTTCTTTTTTTCCCATAATGTTTTCAAAATTCTCTTGCGGTAGGGTCATTGCAACTAGAGATCAGGTTTAACTGATAATTAGAAGCAGACATAATATTTTATTAGATACTGGTGGTTTTTTCAGCTAAATACTTTCATTATTGAATCTTTTTTGTTTTGTCCTAGAACTCAGTGCAATGCACTAAAGATTTTTTGCCACAAATTTTATGTTGCAGAGCTGTAAAAACAATGTCCTTGGATACTTTGCAAGTGAATTAGAAAACACTTGAGTTTCCTGTAATTTTGTGCAATTTGCAACACGCACTATTGTTGTCACAGGGTGTCAACAAAGAAGCCCTTTAAGCCTTAGAGTGCCAAATAAATCCATGGGCAATTTTTAGCCAAGAGATAAACCCCAAATAATTGTAATTTTATGGTTGCTTTAGTTCAGATTGTCTTAAGAAAGCGGACAAAGATTAAAGATCAGTCTGCATGTTTTGTGCTGTCTGATCTTGATCTACACTGGCTGCAAAGGCAAATATAGTAGTGAAAGGGGCTTTAAGGCTTAATACTCATGGCCTTGATTTTGAGTTGCATTTTTTCTTCTTTTTCATCTGATAATCCAAATGTAAATAAATATCTAAACTTGACAAGATCCAGAATTCAGGAATACATAATTAGGAGTTGTACAGTTATTTTGTCATATATATTAACTCCTTACCACAAAACAAAATTTAAGACCAGTCCAAATTGAAAGCGTTTGCAGACAAAACAAATAAAATGGGGCACAGACAACAGTATATGTCTTTGAGATTCTTGAAAACACACCAGCATTTTCTCCCTTTCCAACAGTGTTTTCAAAAGCCCTCTTGAGGGTCATTAAGACTCGGGATTGTGTGGTAAAGAGTTAGTGCCTCTAAATGTTTGACATATTTGCCTCATTTCATGTGTGGCCTTTGCTATAGAAGGTCATGTCAATGCATTATTACTGACCTAAAGCACTCTTGTTAAATGTGGATAACCAACATGAATTCAGGCTTGATACATAAATATGAGCCATGCTCTGGCAAAAGGGAGCTTAATGCATCTCCATGATGTTGATACCAAGCAAGTCATCAGATAATTACAGATCTATAAAATATATTTTGTTGAACAACTTGATCAAGAGGTATGCTGGTCCTTTGACACACAGAAAATTGACCCACAGCAAAAAGTTTTGGCTCAGGTCAGCCTGCGCGGACTGTGCAGGCTGACCTGGGCCGGTGCTTTTTGCAGATGCATAAAGCCCCCTTTTTCACAGAGCAAAGCTCATATGTGTTCAACTCATGGTGACAAAGGAGTTGTTTGTTATCAGGAATTATTTTCTCTCTTTTCCAAAATAATTGCAAACATGATCTGCTGCAATTAAAAAAGAGAGTTAATAAAATAAGAAGTTACAAAAAATAGGAAGTCACAGTACTTTGTCTAGATATTGGAAGAACTGACTGTTTTCAAGCTATCACTATTTATAATTTGAAAAAAAAAAAGATTCTCACCATTTTGTTTTTCAGGAGCACAAAAGACTGGGGGTAAAGCGCCTGTATTCAAAGAAAAGCCCAAGATATCTCAAGATGCTAGTGGAAAAAACATTCTGGTGGAGTGCAAATGTACTGCAAACCCCAAGCCTACCCTTTCTTGGTACAAAGACAATAAAGCCCTGGTCGAAACTAACCGTGTGAAATCCAAAATGACAGGGACTGGAGAGGACTATATCATAACTTTAGATATTCTGGTAAATCATAAATGTTCTTTTTGGGTTCGTTCTTGTACAATGAACTTGACCTATCTTATCGCTTCCCGAAATTAACTTTCTTCAAACAACTTTGAAAATGTCCCTTTAAAATACAAAGTTTCATTATTGGAGTATGAACGGTCAACATTTACTACAGTTGAACACATAGATCAGTGTGGAAATATTGTGACAACAAGAGATGATGATGATTACAAATATTTGTTCCTATGTTAAAAATGTTTACAGATTTCAAGACAAAAAAAGTTGACACCTGGATATGAACTCTTACAACATAATTCCAGGTTTTAACATGAGGAAAAGGAGAAAATGCTGCGGGAACCAGTATTTTCTTATTTTCCCATAATGTTTTGGATGAGTTCAATTTTTTGTCATCTGATAAAGAGTTTGGTATTTTTCTCTTACTTACAGAATTATGCTAAAGAAGACGGTGGGGTGTATAAAGTTATTGCAAAAAATGAAAGTGGAGAGAGTACTGCAACCATTACCATTAATTTGGACATAGGGTAAGTTATTCCAATAAGAATTATCTGATTTTATTGCCATGCTATGGTACTAGTTAACTCTTTACCAAATGACAAAATTTTAGACTTGTCCAAATTGAAAGCATTTGCAGACGACAAAATGAATGTGACTTAAAACTTGAAATTTGCTTTAGGAAGGGTAGAAAACATTGTGGGAAAAGGAGAAAATGTTGGTTACCAGCATTTTCTCCTTTTCCCATAATGTTTTCAAAAGGCTTCTTTCTTAGGGTCGTTAAAAGTCGGGATTGTGTGGTAAAGGATGAAAAGAATTTTCTAAATGAATTATAATCTTTCGACTTAACTGCATAATGTATTATTCTACAAAAACTTATTATACCCCCCAAAACTCTGTTTGGGGGTTATATAGGAGTCAGCTTGTCGGTCGGTCCGTCCGTCCGTCCGTCCGTCGGTCCGTCCGTCCGTCGGTCCGTCCGTCCGTCGGTCCGTCGGTCTGTAGCTTTTTGTCCGCTCTATTTCTCATAAACTACTGGACGAATTTTATTCAAACTTCACAGGTAGACTCAGTATCAAGCAGAGATGTGCATATGAAATGTTGGTTATGGTTCATTGATTTTTCACTGAGTTATGGCCCTTTCATGAAATTTCTTGTCCGCTCTTTTTCTCATCAACTATTGGACAGATTTGGTTCAAACTACACAAGTAGACTCAGTATAAAGCAGAGATGTGCATATCCTATTTTGGTTATGGTTTATTTAGGTTTCATGGAGTTATGGCCCTTTGATGATTCTGGACACCGTCGGTCGGTCTGTAGCTTTTTGTCCGCTCTATTTCTCATAAACTACTGGACGAATTTTATTCAAACTTCACAGATAGACTCAGTATCAAGCAGAGATGTGCATATGAAATGTTGGTTATGGTTCATTGATTTTTCACTGAGTTATGGCCCTTTCATGAAATTTCTTGTCCGCTCTTTTCCTCATCAACTATTAGACAGATTTGGTTCAAACTACACAAATAGACTCAGTATCAAGCAGAGATGTGCATATTCTATTTTGGTTATGGTTTATTCAGGTTTCATGGAGTTATGGCCCTTTGATGATTCTGGACAAATTTCTTTCAAACTTCATGGATAGACTTTGCACTCAGCAAAGATGTGCATATCATAAATTGTTCTTAGTTAATTAAATAAAATTTCCAAGAGCTAAGCCCTTTTTTGTCGTTCTCTTTATGACGGTGCCCTTGCTGAATTGATGAAAATAAATTATACTTTTGATAGAATACTTTTAACACAGCTGTCCGTCCGTTGGTCGGTCTGTAGCTTTTTGTCCGCTCTATTTCTCACAAACTATTGGACGAATCTTATTCAAACTTCACAGGTAGACTCAGTATCAAGCAGAGATGTGCATATGAAATGTTGGTTATGGTTCATTGATTTTTCACTGAGTTATGGCCCTTTCATGAAATTTCTTGTCCGCTCTTTTTCTCATCAACTATTGGACAGATTTGGTTCAAACTACACAAATAGACTCAGTATCAAGCAGAGATGTGCATATTCTATTTTGGTTATGGTTTATTTAGGTTTCATGGAGTTATGGCCCTTTGATGATTCTGGACAAATTTCTTTCAAACTTCATGGATAGACTTTGCACTCAGCAAAGATGTGCATATCATAAATTGTTCTTAGTTAATTAAATAAAATTTCCAAGAGCTAAGCCCTTTTTTGTCGTTCTCTTATGATAGATTCCTACACCTGTAGATAGTTAACAGTAGACTTACCATCACTAACCATCACTAGTAAGTTTTCATGTCACTTCACTTATGTCATGTCATGTCAATTTCATCTTTTCATCGGAAGTTCACTCAAATATAAGACAGATTAATCTTTCAGATATGTTTGGAAAAGGAGAAAATGCTGATTACCAGCACTTACTACTTTCTACACAAAATTGGAAAGATTAATCTTTGCAGTTACTTGGGAAAAAAATGAAATGATGATTACAAGCATTTACTATGTTCTCCACAACTATTCCAAGTCTTCAACTTGTGATGTGTTAAAATAGATACCAATACCGTACGGAAACTAACGAAAGCAACATTTTTTGCGGTTCCGCTTCGGCTTCGCTGCGGTTTCAGTGCATTCCGTATTATATGACTAAAAAGGAAAACATTGTAAACATCGTGAGCAATGGCTTCTGTATTTACAATGTTTTCTTAAGTTTATTACTTTCGGTTCAGTTCAGTTACTATTACGGTTCCGATTCGGTTCGGAGGTTGCTTTCGTTAGTTTCCGTACTGTATAAGTAAGATGTAGAGTCTGGTCAAAAACATTGCATGAAAAGACATTTGTTGTCTGCAAAACCTTTTCATTTAAACCAATCTCAATTTGTCCAGCTGGTAAAAAAAAATGTATCAAGTAAGTTTTATTCTCTCCAAGTCTTTAGTCTGTAACAAAGAGTAATTCTTTGGCAAGAAGCCATTGCAGGATATTCATCACCTTCAGTGATAGCTCTGGTATAATTGACTCTCCAGTCACTTATTTTGCATTCCTGTGACATTAATCTGTTTTGTGACAAGGAGCTGTTGGGGGGTATGATCACGTTTAGTGATAGCTCTAGTTTTTCCTACTGTAAAAAAGTAATCTGGTATTTTTAGCTTTGATATTTTGGAAGAAAATGTGGAAGTGTTGTAATATCTTTGTTGTTTTTGTTGTCTGAGTCATGACTATCATTGTGCAAAATATTTGATATTTTACTTTCTGACATTACTGCAGATTTCTACAGAAATGTAGACTACCGGTAGTCCAAAATGAAAGCCTTTGCAGAAGACAATTTCAGTGTGGCTCAAATGGTGCAATTTTTCTTTAAGGTAGAAGGTAGAAAACATTGTGGGAAAATTTATCAGCATTTTCTCCTTTCCTCACAATGTTTTCAAAAGGCCTTTTCCTCAGGGTTCTTATAACTTGGGATTGTGTGGTAAAGGGTTAACTGTCAAAATGGGAAAACATATGAGAAGGGCAGCTAACCCCAAAATATTTGACACAGTTATGCCCCTTTTTTACCTGAAATTTTCACTTAAAAGGCAACTGTAGCTGAATGCTTGCACCTGCATGCAGTATTCTTGTTAATGCTTGGCTGTAAAATTAATGTTCTTCATGTGAAACTGTTGGTTTCATGAAAGTTATGATGTCCAAAACAGAAAGTGGGAGTTGAAGGATAAAATCTTTATTTTACTGTATTGTTTATGTATGAAATATAAAAAAAAATTGTTTGTGGCTGCATTGCCTCTATGTTTGCTCTGAATCCATATCCTTTATATTTGTCAGTGAGTTGAGAAGTCTGTGCATTTATGTTACTGATTCTGGCTGAATATCTCGCATATAAGACATGATAGATTCAAGATCAACAGTGCATTCTGTCTCATCTTCATATGGGCAGCCTAGATCGAGATCAGACTACATAGAATATGTTATCTGATCTGTGATCCTGATGGCCACATGATGCTTCTTCTTGAAACAAACTTATCTTCAAATGCAACAGAAATCCATATAGATTAATTAAAGTTTAATTTATTAATTTGCAGAGACAGAATCAATTGAATTTGACATTGAAGGTTTTGCTTGTGTAATTGATGGTGTGCATATATCATTCTTTAGAACCAAACCCCAGGAGAAAAAAGAAGAAAAAGTAGAAGAGAAAACAGTAGAGAAACCAGCAGAACAACCCCAGGAACAACAAGCACCTCCAGTTCTGAAAGAGCCTATCATTAAACTGGAAAATAATGGACAGATTCTTGTGGTTAGATTTGTTGTCAGTTCAGCTGTGAAGCCCACAGCTATGTGGACAGTGGGAGGGATCCCAGTTAAAAGTGCAGGACGATACTACTTGATGGTCCAACCTAATAAAGCTGTGAAGGAGGAGTACTTTGTGACTTTAGAATGCAAATCTGTAAGTCTGGGTAACAGTTTTCTTTAATAGGGTTTTATGCAATCTTCAGCAAGTTATTTGTCACTAGCTCACATATTTATATTTTTCATGCATTACACCAGCACTAGGCTGGTACTTTATAGTACCTTCTGCCCAGAAGTACTCCAATTTGATCAATGTTTGAGCTGAATTCATTCAGGATTTTCGGATGGCATTTCCAATGCTTCAGCCATTCTAGTCCAATTTTTCTTAGACTAACTGTTGGTCTTATCAAATATCCATTGCCCCAGAGGTCCTGATGGTCAAAAATTCTATTTCAAAATTATTAGATGTAAAACATTCTATTGGTACATAAATGACTTGACATTAGTGTCAATTTATGTTCGTTTATGCCCAAAAATAATATATGACAATTACAATATCTTTACACTCCTTGTATTTCCATATAGCCTACTGACAGAGACTCTGGGGTCTACAAATCTGTGATCAAAGGACCTGGTGGAGAACTTATTGCTGAAGCCAAGGTTAATATCAAAGGTAAGGTCAAGCTGTTTTCTGCATGTATTGTCTTTAGTGGTAAGAACTTGTATTCTTGGAGAAAGATATAAAGATAGGTCAAACTATACATCACTTTCAAAAGTGTAGTCACTGGCAGCCCAAGGCAGTCACTAACAATCTGGCAAGGGCTGGTTAGATTCTGTGTCGGGAATGCCACATACCACAAATTTTCTGTCTGTCCATCAGAGAATGCCGCTTGCATTATGTGGCTGTATCACTTTTCATAGAGTGGAGATGGCCCTGTGGCAGTGAGATTTTGTAACCATCCTCCACTCCACCATAATCCACAAGGACGTGCATGCGTCCTTGTGTAGCTGTGTACATGCATCAACTTTTATTATTTAAAATATCTTTTCTAAAACCACATCTAATTTTGACCAAACTTTGCAGGAATGATCCTACCATGGTTGTCTCCAGAATTCCTTTGTGATTCAGTTTGACCAAGAACATGGCTGCTGAAGGCTTGACTCAATTGAAGTTATATATATAGCTATAAATAGCAACATACAGTTGAGTTAAATACTGATCTAGGGAAACGACCTCTGTATACTCAATAGATAGCTGAGTACCGTTTATCCCCCTTGATTATCAAACTGCTCTTTAACATTATCAGTATGTTGTGTATTCAAGTTTTTTAATTGAAAATTTTTTAATGATAACAATTTATTTTGACTGTTATGCTCATGAGTTGAATATTTGACATGAAGTGGGGTTTTTATTGTCTTGTTTTTTTTTTTGCAAAACTTTACCTTACATGCCATAGAAAAAATGTTTTTCTGCTATTAAAAGTTGGGAAATCTTCAATTGAAAGATAATAAGTCATTTCAATGATATTCCACATAAATGATACTTTATACCTTCAGTAACATTATCTTTTGATGTGAATAAGATTACTTGTTTTTTGCCAGGCTTATTTCCTCTATGAAATTGTAGTGCCATACAGACCTCTTTTGGTTTATTGTTTCTATTGATGCCATTAACTCATTACCACACAGCATTGTCTCCTGTTTCCACAATGTTTGCTATGCTTTCAAACACTACTTTTGAGTCACATTTGAATTGTCGTCTGCAAATGCTTTCGGTTTCGACAATTCTAAAATTTTGTCTTTTGGTAAAGAGTTAAAAGGCAGCGAATTGATACAGGGCCGTCATTGCCTTATTGTTACAATTACAATGTGTGTTGTAGTCTATTATTACCAGATAACAGAATTTTGGACTGTCCAAACTAGAAACAAATTAGCATATTATAGGATTGTCTTTGGAATGGTAGAAAACATTGTAGGACAAGGAGAAAATGCTGTTCCCATTACATTTGCAAATGTAATTTTCTCTGGGGTGGTTAAAACATGGGATTGTTAGGGAAAAGGCCAAAAGAAGGATTGAATGTATGTGTACTGTGATGTAAATTTTCTTTGTAGTTTGTATAAACCAGAATATGTGTTTTATTACAGAACTTCAGGCTCCAAAAGGAGAACCGCCAAAGTTTTCTCAGAAGTTAGCTCCAAAGGTAAGATTATTATGTCACCTGAGACTTACCTTGTATGTAAAAGCTTACAAAAAGTTGGCCTTGTTTTGCTGTTTATTCTCTTTACAAAATTGAGTCATGCTCTGTGAAAAAGGGGCTTGATGCATCTGCAAAAAGTATCGACCCAGTTCAGCCTGCGCAGGCTGACCTGGGCCAAAACTTGTTACTTTTGGCAAGTTTGCTGCATTTCAAAGAACCAGTGTAACATACGATTCATTTGGTTGTTTGACAAAAATGGATTTTATAGTTCTATAAGCATGTGATATAACTTGTTTGGTGTAATAGATCACGGAGATGCATTAAGCCCCCTTTTGCCAGACCACATCGAAATTATTCTTTCCACAACACAATAATCTGTAAGGACCTTGTTACAGTGTTATCCTGACTGACATTTGTGTTAGCATAGTTAAGGACTTTGTCAGTAGATAAAATTGCAAAGCATTTGCCGAAAAAAAATCTTCTGTGGCTGAAAGGACAGGGTTTGACTTTAAAAGAGTAGAAAACATTGTGGGAACTGGATAGAATGCTGGTTACCAGATGCTTTCAAATGGTTTCAAAAGTCTTCTTCCTCGGGTATGTTTGATTAACTCTTTACCACACGATTCAGAGTTTTAAACACCTTGAGGAAGAGGTCTTTTGAAAATGTCATAGGAAAAGGAGAAAATGCTGGTAACCAGCATTTTCTCCTTTTCTCACAATGTTTTCTGCCCTTTCTTGAGAAATTCCATTACTTGAGTGATTTATAAGTTGTCGTTTCAAATGCTTTGAATTTGAAAAAGACTCTAACTTTTTGTCGTTTGGTAAAGAATAAGACATCTGTGTCTTCATCCTCGTCATTGTCATGGTGCAAATTCTCTGACATTTTCAAATCTTTGACATTTTGTAATATCTTTGTCATTACTGAAGATATTTACTTGAAACTTAGACAAGTTGTTCACTGTCAAATAGGAAGCCATACAACAAGGGCTGGTATCCTTCAAAGTATTTTTGACACAGTTATGCCCCCTTTTCGACTTTCACCCCCCCTTTTCACTGAAAGTCAAGCATCTGCAGCGGAGCACTGGCACCAGCATGTGGTCCTCTTGTTTTGTCATGCAGCAGGCAGTACTTGAAAACATTGTGGCAAAGGAAGAAGTTAATGTTTTCCAAAGGGGCGTGCTGAGAGATGAAAAAAGTTAACCCTGAAGCTGCTAAGTGTGACTGACTGACCTTTTGTGGAAAGTGTAGATCAAGATCAGACTGCATAGAATGTGCAGTCTGATCTTGGATCTACACTGTCCGTTAAGGGGATTTTTTTTTCTCTAAAAAATAAGTTTGAAGTAACATTTTTCGGATTTCAACTATCGGCTTGAAAGTTTTATTTAATTTATTTAATAGGATAATATGTATGGGAGTAATGAATTGATATATGTATATGACAGACTGTGTTAGATGGTGAATCAGCTGACTTATCAGCCAAAGTGACTGGTACAGAACCTATTACAATCAAGTGGTCAAAGAATGGTAAACCTATAGAAAACTCTGATGTCTACAAGATCACCTATGCGAGAAATGTTGCCACTTTGAAGTTCACAGAAGTGTTTCCAGAAGATGCAGGAAACTACACCTGTGAGGCAAGAAATCAACATGGTATGGCATCTTCCACTGCAAGCCTTACTGTCAAAGGTAAACTTCTATATTAATATAGTTAGGGGGTAGTATAAACCAAAGAGACATTTTCTGTCTAGAAATGAGACCCACATAATTGCAGTTTCAAGGTTGCTTCTGTCCACAATATCTCAGTAAAGCCAAAAGTGTAGATTAACCCTTTACCACACAATCCCGACTTTTAATGACCCCGAGAAAGAAGCCTTTTGAAAACATTGTGGGAAAAGGAGAAAATGCTGGTAACCAGCATTTTCTCCTTTTCCCACAATTTTTTCTACCCATCCCAAAACAAACTTAGATTTTTGAGTCACATTTATTTTGTCATCTGCAAATGCTTTCATTTAGTCCAGTCTAAATTTTTGTTGTTTGGTAAAGAGTTAAAGATCAGACTGCACATTTTGTGTAGTGTGGTCTTAATCTGCACTGGCAGCTATAAAAACTATAGCTGTGAAAGACGCTGTAATGAGCCTTTTTAGATTTTTCTGTTTGGTATTGAAAATTTTGTTAAGTCTTTACCACACAACAAAAAAGTAGACTTGTCCAAATCGAAAGCATTTGCAGACCACAATTGAAATGTGGCTCAAATGATGGAATTTGTCTTTGATAGGGTAGAAAACATTGTGGGAAAGGAGAAAATGCTGCCTAGCACATACTGCAAGCATTTGTGGATGACAATTTATATGTGACTCAGATGATTGGAATTGTCCTTGATGGGGTAATACATGAATAATTGTTCAGTATATTTTTACTTATCTTGCAGATAATCCAAAGTTGAAGAAACAAGAGGAAAAGATGGTGAGTTTTTCTTGTTTCACATCATTTTAACCCTTTCCCAAACAAGCCCTGGTTTTCACATGTCTGCAGTACAAGTCTTTTGAAAACATTGTGGGAAAAGGAGAAATTGCTCATAACGAGCAATTTCTCCTTTTCCCACAGTGTTTTCTACCCTTTTTGAGAACTTTCTGCCATTTTCATCAATTTAAAATTGTCATCTGCAAACTCTTTCAATTTGGACCAGTCCAAAATTTGTCATTTGGGAAAGGGTTAACTCTGAACCAAACAACAAAATTTAGATAGGTCTGAATTGAAAGCATTTGCAGATGACAGATTTAATGTGACTCAAATGATGGTATTTGTCTGAAACAAGAAAACATTGTGAGAAAAGGAGAATATGCAGGTAACCTGGTTTTCAAAAGGCTTCTTGCTCAGGTCATTAAAAGTCAGGGTTGAGAGGTAAAGGGTTAATCAGCTTTGAAGTGGACTTTGTTTGGCAAGTTAACAAGTCTATAAAAGCGGAATATTTAAGATAATGACAGGATACACGGGTATGCAATTATGGAATACCAATCTACCGACTATGGGGTTATGGTCCTTTTCCTGCTTCAGTTTTTGCAAAAGTCTTGTTTCAATTCTTTGTATTTTAAAAAGATTAGTATCCTGGATTCATATTTAATACAAAGGTATATAATCATAAACCATAGGTCAAGTTAGAGTGAGCGCAAAATCCACTTACTATTATCCAAGTTACATACTGTATAACTTGTTATTGTCGCGGGTGCAAATTTTTGCGGTTTGAGACCAAAAATGGTACTACTAATTTTTGCGCATTTAATTTTTGTGGTTTCTTAATCTGAGGTAGCTTTTTTTTTTTTTTAAAGAACAGCTTCAGGTATTGAACACGCTTCTTACTTGAATATCCCCTCGAAGGGTGAGCTGTCAAACAGCTAGAGTCATCTGTGATTCTTTTCAGCACTCGTTAAATCTCGAACAACAGAATTACAGTCTGATATCTCCCTGGGTGATAGAGCTTCAGATAAAGGTCTGGCAGACCTTTCTGTACTAAATATTTTAGCAATGCCATTTTTATTTTTTCAATACACAAACTGACAAAGACTGATAAAAACTGATAAAATCAATCAAAAGCGTGTTCCACAACTAGTCTTTGTCTACCTATAACTACACAGGTGTACCTTATCGTGGAGTGAAAATCAATAATTGGTCACGGTATAGTGGCTATCGGGTGGTCTGCTGTTAAGAGGGTCAGTAGCGGGGAATCAATAATTATTTGCGCATTTAA
Organism: Tridacna gigas; assembly: GCA_945859785.2. Classification (NCBI taxonomy): domain Eukaryota; kingdom Metazoa; phylum Mollusca; class Bivalvia; order Cardiida; family Cardiidae; genus Tridacna; species Tridacna gigas. The sequence continues at coordinate 55,008,140 of OX244038.2, forward strand.
AATTTGAGTTCTGACACCACCCGCAAAATTCCATAAATAATATGTTGCCGCAAAAATCCAGTCATACAGTATATGGCCTTTTACCATCTCTAGGGGTGGGAGAATTTGTTGTGTACTGATTCATATCTTTTACGTATCTTTTCAAACATGTCATAGATTAAAGTCAGTATGCAAAATTTAGAATCTACTATAAAAAATACAGCAAATACAACTTTTTACTTTAAAATTTAACCCCATTTATCACAGGAGAAGAAAGAAGAAAAGAAGCCTGAAGCTAAGAAACCTGAAATCAAAGAACCAGAAAAGAAGGCAGAGCCAGAGAAAAAGGCAGAGCCAGAAAAGAAAGGTAGAGATATTTATTGCATGATATTGGTAACAATGATTCAAATGTTGTTCATTTTAGTATCTACTGCTGATTTATAAATCTTTACCAAACAACAAAATTTTGACTGGTCCAAATCAAAAGCATCAAAAAAATTAAATATTGCACAAAACATGAAATTTATCTTCCAAATTGTAGAAAACATTGTTGGAAAAGAAGAAAATGCTGGTGACCAGCATTTTCTTCGTTTCCAACAATGTTTTCAGAAGTCTTCTACCTCGGGGTCGTACAAAAAGCAGGATTGTGTGGTAAAGGGTTAACCACATGGACAGAAATGTTTCTGACAGTGCCTATGACAGCTACTGAAAACACTGTGAGAAATTGCTTGTTGGAAGAAATTGCTCCTTGACCCACAATATTTTCAAAAATCATGTGGAAAAGACGTTTCTTTCATGTATATTTTTCCACAGTGTCACTTGGTCTTATGAGTAATACATTTGAGAAAAGCCTGTATGTTACATAGCATTAAATACACTTTGTCAAATGTGAATATTAACCCTTTTCCACACAATGACAACTTTTAACGACTTTGAGGAAGAAGGCTTTTGAAAACATCGTGGGAAAGGGAGAAAATGCTGGTAAACAGCATTTTCTCTTTTTCCCGCAATGTTTTCTTTCCTATCAAAGACAGTATTCATCATTTTAGCCATTTTTGAATTGTTGTCTGCAAATGCTTTCAATTTGAGCAAGTCTATGTTTTTGTTGTATGGTAGAGAGTTATAGGGGGAGGATCACATTCTCTTTCATTTTGTATTATACACATTTTACACTTATTTGCAACATTTAAAAAGTCCCTTACTTTGTTGTAGAAGAAGGTACATTTACATGAGAGAAAAGCTTTCATGTTGAAATCATAGTTTCTATCACCGAGCAAATAGTGGTGGAGATTAAAACTTTTGCCCTTTTTTTTTTGAAAGAAAATCAGAATGGTGCACAACAAGCCATTAGAATTATTAGTGTACTACATTTACTATTTATATATTTGTATATTTGTTTCCCATGTGTTTATTTCTTTTCTAAGAACAGCTGCATGCCTTTTACCAAATGATTTTGTATTTTCTGGCCCTGAGGAAGAAGGCTTTGAAAACATCATTAGAGAGGCAGAAAATGCTGCTAATCAGCATATCCTCCTTTTCCCACCTTATCCTGTCACCTCCTATAAATTCCGTCGTATAACAGGGGGTCATATAAACTTGGTGATATACGGTCACTTGACCACGTGACTAGGTTTATTATGTCAGTTGACCACGTGATCAAGATTTATTAGGCTAGTTGGTCATGTGACCAGCCGGAACTCCTTTTTTAGGTAGCGCGATCCGAAATCAATATTTTAAAGTAAAATTATCACTTAAAATTCGATGCACATATTGATTTTTCTTATTATTTAAAATAAAACAGAATTCTTCGCCACAGCATTCTCCCGAGGTCTTACGTCACGTTTATGACGTCAATATAATTTATGACGTCATTATTGCAGCTGCATACCCAAAACGCTTTACACAGTTCGCCATTTGTGTGTTTATTTCATAGTGAGAAAGATGTCAATATGTACTTTAATTTCGAGCGAAATATTCTATCTAGTCGGATTTAGGATTGTTTACAAATGAGAAACAGGATAGACAGAATAGTGTCGTGGATTGTGGAATTACACAATAACATAGTGTCTTTGATTTCAAGAAAGTTTGTCATGCTCGGCTTCGGAATTTTATGGTATCAGTACCGTAAGATATTGAATAGGAGGTACGGTCTTTATATCAATGTTTGTTTTTTTGTTTTGTTTTGTTCTTGCAGAGTGCGTGACAGGATAAATAGAATAGATGGTTGGTGTCTTGGATGGTTTAAGTTTATCGGGCTCGGCTCCGAAATTTATCCGGTTCGCCTTCGGCTCACCAGATAAATTCCTCCGCCTTGCCCGATAAACTTAACCCATCCAAGACACCAACCATCTATTCTCTATAATCCTTATGGTTACAATTTAATAATACATTAAGAGGAATACAAAGAATTTTATGAATTTCATTTTCCCTGGTAGCTTAGCTCTCTACCAAATGACAAAATTTTTGACTGGTCAGTTGAAAGCAGTTGCAGACTAAAAATTAGGAATAGCTCAGATTTTAGGATTGGTTTTTGAAAGGGTTGAAAACATTGAGGGAAACCAGTATTTTCTCCTTTTCCCACAATGATTTCAAAAGCTCTCTTCCGCAGGATTGTTAAAACTCAGGATTGTGTGGTAAAGGTTCAAACCATCTGTGTCACCATCTAAGCATGACAAATGCATGTCAGTATGTGTAAATTATGTAGTCTCCCATGAAGAATATATTCCCAATATAAATATTCTAGCTGCAAGTTCGGTTTTATTTTATATATCCAGTTTTCACTATGTAACAGTGATATGTTACTGTTCAATATCTGTTTCTCAATCCCTGCTGTTTATAAAGTGTTGCCCTTGTTCTCTCATATACCTCTAGATCTTATCAGAAATTGTGAGCCTATGAAAATATTGCTAGCAAAAGAGAGTCTCTTGTCACCATTATATATATTCTCTTATTCTGTAACTTCTCCCACCTGTGAAATTATTTAATTTAATACAAAATGACACAGATTTTGAGTATGTGCTTCTAATATGAATTGTAAATAATTTGTCCAAAAGTCGGACATAGTCCAAAGTTTTAGTATGCATGGCTTATTATATATTGAATGACCTCAAAAAAAAAAAAGTTGCCCGCAAGTCTAGACTGTGTAGAATAAAAAGATGAATATTTGAAAGCTTTCTTGTATTGAGCATAGGCTGACTGTTGTCAAAATGTGGATGTAGTCGTACTTTTATCTTAACAAGCTGTTACAAAATTTGGGCAAAACTTAATTTCATTTTCAGGATGCTGAAAAATGTTTTTGTTGCGGACAGTATAGACTAAGATTAGATAGCTTAGAGTGAACAGTCTGTCCTGTCTGAATCTTGTGTTTTGTCTTCATGAGGGAATTAGGAGCAAAATGTAAGAGTAATACTCTGTGAAAAGAGGGCTTCATGCATCTGCAAAAAGGATCGACCCTTGCCAGTCTGTGCAGGCTGACATGGGCTGAAACTTCGCTATACGTAAATTTTCTGCATGTCAAGGGACCACTCAACTTCAAGATTCAGTTGATTGTAAGACAAAATGGATTTTATTAATCCATTATTATATGATAACCTGCTTGGTATAATGCACCACAGAGATGCATTAAGCACCTTTTCCTAGAGCATGGCTCACAAGTAATTTGCCCTAAAAAAAGTCTTAGACAAAGTTATGAGGATCTTTTATTTGAGAAAGATAGGTCCACTTAGGATCCCTTTAATCAGTATCTACCGGTATTTATTTTTATTTTTTTTTTTTGTCCAAAATGTTAATTACATCATTTGTAGTTACTGCACTATGAAAGGCTTCCAAAGCACTTTCATTTTGTTCTATTCACAGAATAGAGCGAATATGTACGCTTCTATATCTGTATACTCATTTTCTTTGCAATTTTTGATATGACATCCCTAGAAGTAGTTAATTTAATGCACTTACCTGTAGACCAAGCAGAACCTAAGCCTGCAAAAATAGAGGAGGAGAAGAAGAAAGAGCCAGAAATCAAGCCTGTTGAGAAAAAGCCTGTTGAAGACAAAAAAGAAAAGCCTAAGCCTGAAGAGCAAAAACCAAAGGAACCTGCACCTAAGAAACCTGAAGAAAAAGGTAAAGAACCTGAACCAAAGCCTCAAGAAAAGAAACCAGCTGAAAAACCAAAACCTGAGCCAGAGAAAAAGAAACCAGAGGAACCAAAACAAGAACCAGAAAAGAAGAAACCAGAGGAAAAACCGAAACAGGAACCAGAAAAGAAGAAACCAGAGGAAAAACCGAAACAGGAACCAGAAAAGAAGAAACCAGAAGAGAAGCCGGATACAAAGAAAGAACCATCCTCAAAGCCAAGTGCCCCAGCTATTGTTGTGCCTGAAGAACCCGCACCCAAGAAACCCAAAGGTATAGTGTAGATGAAGAATGGCTGAACGCTCGTTGATGCTTTCTGTGCTCAACTGTTAACAAGCACAGCTGTGGCGCTGCTGGCTGCTTTTTATCTAATATAGTAGCTATTTTTTCAGATGTTTAACAGTTCTTGTGTGCTCAAAGTTCAAAGAGGTTTGCAGAATCAAATTCATTTAATTTCAGTTGTTGTTTTGTGAATATATTTTAACAGCTTCTATGTTTGTGTAATGTACTATGCATTCAATTTGTTAAGTGTAGTTTTGTTTTCCATGTGTGCTGTTTACTCTTATAATATTTCTGTCTGTGATGTATGTACACAGCAGTCAATGATAAAAAAATGTTGTCTTATGTGTACCAGTGCAATATGCACATTAATACATTGCCAATAAATATGAGCCATGCTCTGTGAAAAGGGTCTTAATGCATCAGCAAACAGTATCAATTCATGTCAGCCTGCACAGTTCATGCAGGCTGACGTGAATCAAAACTTTTGCTATTTGTAAATTTTGTTCATGGCAAAGGACCATTTTACCTTCAGATCCAGTTGACAGTTGGACTGAATGTCTTTTAGCGATCCATAATTTTGTGATTGCTTACTTGGTATATATGTCCCTGTGGATGATAGCTTTTTTAACCCTTTGGGGTATGAAGCATTGGCTTCTAATAGCCAGTCACCTCTTTATCCACAATTTTTACTGTTAGAAAAAGGTATGTTCCTTTCCACTGTCAGCTTTGGCTGCTAGTGATTGGTCTAAAATTGGCCTGCACAGAAATGGTTAGATTTAACCATAATTTAACCCTTTACTACACAATCCCAAATTTTAATGACTGTGGAAGAAGCTTTTGAAAACATTGTGGGAAAAGGAGAAAATGCTGGTGACCAGCATTTTCTCCTTTTACCACAAGGTTTTCCACCCTTTCAAGTATAATTTCCTCAAATTGGGCCATATTTGATTTGTCATCTGCAAATGCTCTAGATTTGGACAAGTCTAAAATTTTGTTGTTTGGAAAAGAGTTACTCTTATCTTATTTGTTATTGGATGAAGGAAACTAAAATGAGTCCTGAGGCAGTATTCACCAACCCTTGTAAATTGAATGTGTGATTTAAAGTCCAGTTCTAGCAGTCTGAATGGCTTGGATAGAAGTAACAGCCAATCAGATAGCTTGCAGTTCAGAATGAGAGCAATACTTAGCAGGATTGGTGAATATGTTTGGATGTATATTTGAAATATTTTTTGACCAATTCTTTCCAAGGAAACATAGGTTCAGTTTTTTTTAGTCACTGAATATAAGTTGTTTGTGTTCTTTTAACCCTTTACCGAACATATTTTTTAATGACCTTCACCATTTCAAAACATCTTGGGAAACAGTGAAAGTGCTGGTAACCAGCATTTTTTGCTTTGCTCACATGTTTTCATAGACTTTAATTTTGAAATTGTTTGACGAAGGGTTAAAAGTGAATGTATATAAGTCAAATGTGACACAAAACTGGCGTTTGAACAACAACAACACCATTGACAGAATGGTTAAGGTTTGTATTATTATTTCATAGAGGTGAAACTTGAAGGTAGTAGCGTAGGTGTATTGAAATACACTTCTAAATTAACAGGAGTTGATAAAACCCCACCTGAAAATCGTAAAAAGAAAGTATATTCTAAAGCGCCAACCACAATTCTGGAAGAAGGTAAGAATTGATATGTTCCACCACCTGCAATAATGATATGACCAACACAGCAAATTGAGACTACAGAAAGTTTATTAAAGTCTCGAATATGTACTGCCCTAATTACTTGTAATCTTTAACTCTTTAAGTGCTGGACCTGGTGTAAGCTGCTGTTGTGGACATTGTAGATCATGATCAGACAGCACAAACAGTGCATTCTAGCACAGCCTGTGCAGTCTGATATTGGATTTACTCTGTCCCCTACTTTGTAACATGTTCTGGTCAAAACAAGCTGAAGTGATAGTTTGGGCTGTTTTTCCTTACTGATAAGATTCATTTCGTTGATTCAGAGCATTGTTAGTCAAAGTTTTGTGCTGCAGTAATTACTTTAGCTTTAACCTTTGACCCTACCAGTGCAATTATGTTGGAAAGTAGTTACAAGTACTTGCATAAAACAGCTGTAGCCATTTTTTTTCAATGCATTATGTAAGTTCAAGGCCATAGTTTTAACTTAGAAAATGTCAGTACCATATACTTGCTTTGTTCCTGTGTACTGAATGGCAAGCAGAAATCCAATATCAAAGTATACATGAAGCCTATCTTAAAAAAATAAGAAAAAAACAGTGCATTACTCTTTTTCTTCACAATTCAGTAGATCAAGATTTGTCTTCAGAAGGTATGGAGTCTGATCTTTGATCTACACTGTCCACTTGCAGAGATATTCTGGACATATGCAACCTTGAAATTACAATTATTTGGATCTTGCTTCTAGATTCAAAATGCCTGCTGCTTTTATTCAGCACTCTGAGGGTTAAAGTTTTATGGTTTTACAAAGACTTTAACTATGAGTCAGTTAGCTGTGTTGGTTATTTCATTACTGGTATAGTCATTAACTGCTTCAGCTGAAACTCATAAGATCAACCCAACTGTTGTAACTAAATGCAGATTGCTTACATCATGTAGGAACCTGAATGAGATGTTACGTTTCATGTAGAGTAATATGCCATCCCATGCAAAAATTAGCTTGATTAACATTTTATTATAAAAGTTCTAGATTAATGAAACCAACTTTCATGTAGTATTTTAAAGGGTATCTAAATGTAACATGCTGAATTCAAGGGACTATAAGCCTCACCATATCACTCTACTTTAATGATAAGTCTTACATTGAAGATGCTTGATTTGAACAGCATATTAGGTAATTTTGCATCTTGAATTTTTGTCGGAAGAGCTTTTTTATGATTTTTGTATTCCAAAATTGACAAAAAATCAATAATTTTTGGACTTTCTGGACGATCCTCTCAGCCTCATCATTGAGATACTGGTATCACAGTGACCTTGCAAGAGGGAGATAAACATGATAGATTTAGGATATAAGACCAAACGTATTACTGTACCTTGTTCATTTGTATAAAATGTCTGTATGATAGCTTGTATTGCCTCACATATGAAGTCTCATTACAAAGTAGAGTTTTACCTAGCTAAATAAAACGCAAGTTTTACAATATTATTCATTTTGCTAACTGTTCAATTTTGCTTTTATTCAAAGATCTAGAAAATAGAAAAGTACATGGTAAAGTTATATATTCTATGTAAATATACTTGTTAGTGGGTGTCCCTGTAATAATTGATATATATTGTCTGTGCAATATTGTTTGTGCCAAGCCAAAGGAGGCTTGATTGAACTTGATTTTGTGGTGACATTGTGCAACACTGTTAACTGTACAGATCTAACTGAAAACGCTGCATTTCAAATTCTTTTTGACAGAATGAAAGCTTGCAGAAAGAAAGGGCCAATTTGAATAAACTTACAGGCCAAAATATCACAAAACGAACATCCAATACTTCTGTCATAATGAAAAATACCAAACACTTCTATCAAGGGCAGTGTAAAAGAAGGGATTGCAGTAGAGATACCAGAGTAATAGATAACATGAAAGATTATTGAAATAATTCGCTTTCCAATTGAGACAATTACCTCCAATATTATAAAGTCTTCTTACCACAGTGCTTTTGCCAAAATAGAAAATGTAACAACACTATGTGAAAGAAAATAAAAGAGAAGGAATTGAAAGTATTTATACCCTCCCACCTACAAAGTAGAGGTGGTATACTGGTTTCACCATGTCTGTCTGTTGGTCTGTCTGTCTGTCCATCAGTCTGTCCAGGTTTTCGTTTCAAAACTGTTTGAACTAGGACCCTGAAACTTTATGCATGGGTTGCTCATGACCCAAGGAGGTGCTCTATAGTTTTTGCGTCTTATGGGTCAAAGGTCAAGGCCACAGGTGAACTTTCTTTTAAAATTGTTTCCAAGTTTTAACTCAAAAGTCATTTGACCTAGGACTCTGAAACTTTATACAAGTTTTGTTGATGACCCAAGAAGGTGTCTTATTGTTTTTGGGTTACATGAATCAAAGGTCAAGGTCACAGGTTAACTTTTGAAAATCATTTTCCGCACTCTAACTCAATAGCTGTTTGACCTAGGACCCTGAAACTTTATACAAAAGTTGCTCATGATCCAAGGTAGTGCCCTCTTGTTTTGGGGTTAGATGAATCACAGGTCAAGGTCACAGGTGAACTTTGTGTGAAAATAATTTCCGTGCTCTAACTCAATAGCTGTTTGATTTCATACAAGTGTTGCTCATGACCCAAGGAGGTGGCCTAATGTGTTTGGGTCATATGGGTCAAAGGTGAAGGTCACAGGTGAACTTTGTTTGAAAATCATTTGCGTGCTGTAATTCAAAAGCTGTATGACCTAGGACTCTGAAACTTTATACAAGTGTTGCTTATGACCCAAGAAGGTGCCCTATTCTTTTTGGGTCACATTGGTCACAGGTGAAGGTCACAGGTGAACTTTGTCTTGAAAATCATTTCCATTCTCTGACTCTGCTGGTTAGTAACAAGGTGCTGGGGGGGGGGTTATTTGTCAGCTTTGCAACAGTTCTAGTTTTATCTGGAATACTTTACCCTGTTATTAGAAAGGTTAAGTTATATAATTTAAAATAAATAGACTTGTTTTAGTGCAAGAAAAAGATTTCATCAACCCGAGTCCTTTCTGTGCACTATATTCATTTAAACATTACAGCGATTTTTTTTTTCAAACAAATGTTTATGCTCAAACTTATACTGCTGCCAAAGTAGGTTATGTTGTAGGGAAAACTTAAACATCATGCCTCATTGACAACTAAGGTAGAAATATGATGTAAGAAAGAGATATACATGTATACATGAAATCAGGGGAAAATTGTAATGCCATACTGGTACATTAACATGGAATAACACTCTTGTAGTACAGTATTTATTGGCAATTAATTAACATGCAATAACACACATTTAGTATGAATGACAGTCAATATTGTGAAAGCTTTCAGTATTTTAACAAACAAATAGAAAAGTAACACAATGAATAGTTCTTGATAGAGGCTTCCTAACCTCTCCCTTGCTTTAACCCCATACTTGATTTTAAATATTTGGATTATTTGAACTTGATAGATACCTGTAGAAAAGAACATCTAGTTGAATTAATTGGCAAGCCAGAAAAAGCACATAATGGGTAGTTTGTTATTTTCTTTTTGTTATTGGCCTGAAATGTGTGAGCATTACTTGTATATATACCTATTAGGAAAAGGCAAAAGGATCATTGTAAGACCGCTTTGCATATTTTTGGCCTGTACTACACCCTAAAATTTGTCCTTTTTACCTCTAAAGGTAAATGAAATGGTAAACACAATGGTCTAGGCTTCTTAGCAGTAATTGTTTGAGTCATCCTGCACCCTGCTTTGGCTCAACTCAACAAGCAACATTTTCAATCCAATGACAAGTATCCTTTGTACATATGCTGATGTGAAAAGTGCCTATAGTTATTTTTATTGTTACAGTGACTTTGTAAAGGGTATTGTTTGGTGGCATTATTGTGAACCATCTTGAATTATATTACTCAAATGAAATTATTCATGAGAGTATTGAATGAATGTCATAAACAGAAAAGTAGGCATATCTAACACCTTGCTTATTTTAGTGAAGATATTGTGAACTCTAACAAATTAACTTACTTTAATTCTTTAATTCAGAACCAAAAAAAAAAAAACAAAATTGTATTGAATTGTTGTAATATCACCCAAGTCCTAATGTTCTTAGTAAATAATTATATCACCTAGAATCACATTGCAGAAAGATTTGTTAAGTCCAAATGAAACCTCTTCTTCAAAGGATAGGAAAAAAAAAACACTTCCATAACTTACAAAGGATGTACAAATATATTTTGCAAGCCTACTTTTCACCAAAATAAAGCTAAAAACTTTGAGCAGAATTAATGATTATATATATATACCATATTTTTTGCACATTATTGATTTGCTTGACCTTTACTCCATGAACTTTCAATTGTCCTGAATTCAAAGTGTAACTTTTAATTTATCTTGGTCACTGATATGAAACACATGTAACTGCAAGTATACAAAATATGTAACATTTTTGGAGACATTTAGTGTGTGCTTCCTGTGCCATGGTAAAAACTAGAGCTGTTTAAAAATCTTAACCCTTAGAGCACTGAATAAATCTATCAGATATTTTCAGCCTAGAAATACGACCCAAATAACTGCAATTTTGTGTTTGCTTTTGTCTACAGTGTTTCAGCAAAGGAGACAGTGTAGATCAACGATCAGGCTGCATGTTTTGTGCAGCCAGATCTTGATCTACACTGGCTGCAAAGGCAACTATAGTCATGACAGGCACTTTAAGGGTTAAAATCTAAATGACATTTTTAGATGATTTTTGAACTGCTAGATAGGGAATGTGGGATTATCAGTCTACACTGTTAATTATTTTGATATATTGAGGACAGAAAATAACCTTGAAGCTAATGTACATCTATCAGAATTTATCCAAACCATAAGATCTTATTTCTGGGGTTACTAACGGTATTCAGTAATAAGTATTTTATGGAGTAAAGGTTAATGCTTAATTTTGTTTGAAAAGAGGACGGAGATGATGAGAGTACCAACAATCGTGGGTACTCTCCGACAGCAACACCAGTTGTGCCACGGGAGAAGATTCCTGTAGTCATAACATCTGATGACAGTAACGGTAGGTGAGCGCATTAAGCTGTTAATAAAATTGCTGCCTGCACTTTTAACCCATTTACACATTTATATACCTTGAAATGGGAATGAAAAACTACATGGGTTTTTTTTTCTTGTAACAATGTTTTTTCGCATATTTTCATATTTAATAGTTTTTTTCAAAGTCATCTGGTTCATGTCAGTGTCAGAGGTTAACTTTTTAACAAACATTTCAAAGTTTTTATGAACTTCAGGAATAAGGCTTTTGAAAATGTTGTAGAAACAAGGATAAATACTGTTCACACATTTCTTGTACCAAGCTTTCTTCTGCAGGGGTAGTAACCTTTAACAAACATTCCAATGTTTTAACAAACCTGAGGAAGTAGGCTTTTTAGCTCAACTGTGCAGAAAGGGCTCATGGTGAGCTATTGTGATCGTGCTGTGTCCGGTGTCCGTCGTGCCGCGTGCGTCGTCTGTCGCAGACGAGTTCTAAATTGGGTGATGTGGGGTCATAAACTAGGTCACTAGGTCAAATCTTGGAAAAACCTTGTGTGCGCTATAGAGGCCACATTTTCAGTCTGATCCTCATGAAACTTGGTCAGAATGTTTGTCTTTATAAAATCCCAGACGAGTGTGAAATTGGGTCATGTGGAGTCAAAAACTAGGTCTAGGTCAAATCTTAGAAAAACCTTGTGTGTGCTCTAGAGGCCACATTTTCAATCCGATCCTCATGAAACTTGGTCAGAATGTTTGTCTTGATAAAATCTTGGACCATTTTGAAATTGGGTCATGTGGGATCAAAAACTAGGTCATTAGGTCCAATCTTCGAAAAACCTTTTGTGCGCTCTTGAGGTCACATTTTCAGTCAGATACTTGTGAAACTTGGTCAGAATGTTTGTCATGATAAAATCTCGGATGAGTTCCAAATTGGGTCATGTGGAGTCAAAAACTAGGTCACTAGGTCAAATCTTCAAAAAACCTTATATGCACTCTAGAGGCCACATTTTCAGTCAGATACTTGTGAAACTTGGTCAGAAAGTTTGTCATGATAAAATCTTGGACAGGTTCGAAATCGGATCATGTGGGGTCAAAGAATAGGTCACTAGGTCAAATCTTAGAAAAACTTTATGTGCGCTCTAGAGGCCACATTCTCAGTCAGATACTTGTGAAACTTGATCAGAATGTTTGTCTTGATAAAATCTCAGAAGAGTTTGAAATTGGGTCATGTGGTGTCAAAATCTAGGTCACTAGGTCAAATCTTAGAAAAACCTTGTGTGCACTCTAGAGGCCACATTTTCAGTCAGATACTTGTGAAACTTGTTCAAAATGTTTTTTCTTGATAAAATCTCTGATGAGTTCGAAATTAGGTCAAATCTTAGAAAAACCTTGTGTGCGCTCTAGAGGCCACATTTTTAGTCAGATACTTGTGAAACTTGTTCAGAATGTTTGTCTTGATAAAATCTCAGATGAGTTCGAAATTAGGTCACTAGGTCAAATCTTAGGAAAACCTTGTGTGCGCTCTAGAGGCCACATTTTCAGTCTGATACTCATGAAACTTGGTCAGAATGTTTGTCTTGATAAAAAATCGGATGAGTTTGAAATTGGGTCATGTGGGGTCAACATTCGGCATACCTCGGGTGATCCGGTGATCAAATCCCTCGGCTGTATCACGTAGCTTGATATGCACCTACACGGTACATTTCGCACATCTCCGGAAGCACACCGCTTTACCGTTATTGAAATTGTAAGGCTCCTCTTTAGAAAGAACGCCTGAGTAAATTTCTATTGTTATCTTTCTAAGAGTATTTCAGTCAGCAAACAGTTTGTACATTCAATTTTTAGCGTGGTTTATCAATTCCGTTGGGAGCTTTCATCGACAGATCGATAGAAGTGAATAACTTCACAGTGGTTGTTCATGTCGTTGCTAAGCGATCTACAGGGGTGCCGCCATGTTTAAGATCATGTGATTGGTAGTTCAAAATGGAAGCCTCCCTTATACAGACGAGGTTAGATGTAGGTACGGAATCGGCCGAGTTGTGACGAGTGGTGGGGTCAAAAACTAGATCACTAGGTCAAATTAAAGAAATACCTTGTGGGCACTCTAGAGGCCACATTTTTCGCTCAGTTGACTTGAAAATTGGTCAGAATGTTTTTCTTAATTAAATCTCAGATAACTTTAAAATTGGGTCACCTGGGGTCATAAAGTAGGTCACTAGGTCAAATTAAAGAAATACCTTGTGGACACTCTAGAGGCCACATTTTTCGTGCAACTGACTTGAAAATTGGTCAAAACATTTGTCTTAATTAATCTTGGATGAGTTTGAAATTTGGTCATCTGGGGTCATAAACTAGGTCACCAGGTCAAATTAAAGAAATACCTTGTGGACACTCTAGAGGCCACAATTTGTACTCAGTTGACCTGAAAATTGGTCAGAATGTTTGTCTTGATGAAATCTTGGATGAGTGTGAATTTGGCTCACCTAGAGTCATAAACTAGGTCACTAGGTCAAATTAAAGAAATACCTTGTGGGCACCTTGTTCCATGTATGATTCATAAAAGTTTTTGGTTGGTCCAAGAATAGGTTTCTATTCAGGAATTTGTATTCAACCCTTACAGTGCCTTTCATGACTGTAGTTGCCTTTGTATCCAGTGAAGGTCAAGATCAAGTAGCACAAAACAATCTTTGAACTACACTGTCTGCTTTGTTGAAACACTGTAGACTGAAGCATCCATGAAATTGCTATTATTTAGATCGTATTTCAAGGAAGAACATTTCTGTTGGTTTTATTTGGCTCTCATAGGGTTAAGTGTGTAAATGGGTTGAATATATAACTGTCAATACCATAGATAGATTGGTTACCTCCCCTGATGCAGCAAGTGTATAGGGATTGGTACAGGCTACTAAAAATGGGCAGAATTCTGCACGTCAATTTTTACAAAACTGATGTCTGGAGATTTATAGAGATTCAAGGGAGGTCACTCTTGCTTCCTTTGCCGTACATTTTCTGATATTTTTGACTTTAATAACTGAATTATATACGTGCTATCACCTTATAATGTTAATTTCTGCCAATTTCTTTAAGTTTTGATTACGAAATATCAAATTTTGCAAAAGATCATCATGTTACCTATACTGCCAAACTGGAAATGTGTAAGATGCTCCGATTGGCTATTCAATGATACTCATGTAGCCCAGTGAAAAGCATTGACACAATAGCCTGTACCAGTCAAAATATGTTTATCTACAACAGGGACCAGTTTATACCATAGACAACATTTTTTTCTTAAATGTACAGACTTGTACAGATTTGAACGGTTTATAAATTGGTAGCACTGTTTTGTATGTTGTCTCCAGACTTTTTACAGTGGTTATTTTTCTCTATGTGTGTTTTTTTTTGTTCATACATGACTATGTATGTTTTAGAATTACTTAATTCTTACATCCTTCTTCATCATTATGTGTCTTTATGTTTTCATGAAATGAAAACCTCACTCATTACAAACTGCACACAAATTCTTTTTGGTCTTGCTGTAGATCACGTTTAAAAACGTGGTTTAATCTTTTACTGATACATGTTGCATTATTGCAATTTTACAAACATGATTACAAAAGTCATCTTCTGCAATGTTTCATGAGGTGTTGAATTAAAAAGTAATTTAACCCTTAACCCTTTCCCAAACGACAAATTTTGGACTGGTCCAAATTGAAAGAGTTTGCAGACGACAATTTTAAATTTGATGAAAATGGCAGAAAGTTATCAAAAAGGGTAGAAAACACTGTGGGAAAAGGAGAAATTGCTTGTTACGAGCAATTTCTCCTTTTCCCACAGTGTTTTCAGAAGACTTGTACTGCAGACACGTGAAAACCAGGGCTTGTTTGGGAAAGGGTGAAAGTGCTTTTCATAACTAAAGTTGCCTTTGCGGCTGGTTTAGATCAAGATAAGACTGCACAAAATGTGCACTGCCTGATCTACACTATCTGCTCTGTCAAGATACTCCTGTCCAAGCTTGAAATTGCTATTATTTTGGTCTGATTTTTTGACTGAAATTATTTGATAGATAAGGGTTAAATGTCATTACGTTAATTATTTTGTGGGCGGCTCTGTGCACTGCATTTTAGAGCATCGAGCTTGGCATAAAGCATGACGCAAGCACTTTTTTTATTGCTGTACCAGCAGAAAGCCTTTCCTTCAAATTCTAAATATTTTTTCAGTCTCCATAGATCCCTAAACATCATATTAACCCTTTACCAAAGGATCTTGCGTTTTAATAACCCTGCCCAAGAGTTCTTTTGGAAACATTGAGATATGAAAACAATTGTGATAACCTTTTCTGAGACAGATTTCTTATAGTTTGAGCCAGTCTTATTTTATTATCAGCAAATATTTTCAGGTTGGGCAAGTCTAGGATTTTTGTTGTCAAGTAAAGGGTTAATGAATTGATTAGAATGTCCAACAGTTAGTATATATTGTTTAGGAAGGGCTTTCCAATATCTTTATAGCAAAGATTTTTTTTTTGGTCAAACTTGACTGACATGGCTCTTGAATTTTTATGGTAAACTCTTTACCAAAACCAAACCCAAGTTTGAATGACCTGGAGGAAGAGGGCTTTTCAATACACTATGTGAAAGGGAGAAAATGCTTGTTATCAGCATTTTCTCCAATTTGCACATTGTTTTCAACCCTTCTAAGGCAACTGTTAACAATTCAGTCATTTTTAATTTTGTCACTTGCAAATGCTTTTAGTGTTGACAAGGTTAAAACTTTGTCATTTGGTAAAGAGCTAACTAGCCATCAGTATTTAACCCTTTCCCAAACAAACACTGTGGGAAAAGGAGAAATTGCTCATAAACGAGCAATTTCTCCTTTTCCCACAGTGTTTTCTACCCTTTTTGAGACCTTTCTGCCATTTTCATCAAATTTAGAATTGTTGTCTGCAAACTCTTTCAATTTGGACCAGTCCAAAATTTGTCGTTTGGGAAAGGGTTAATTGGAAAACAGATTATGGTCTGAAAAAAACTCTTTTTTTTAGCCCTTTGATGAAAAACATTTACAGAAGCAGGGCACTTGTACCATTGTAACTTCGAATTGCTCCATTTCTTAAGATTGTTTTCCATAATTATATTTTCAAGATATTAATTTCTATCCCTTTAGATCAGTCCTCTGTCACATTGATTTCTGCTCCTTGATAAGTTTTTCTTTGGTGGCTATCAATATAGTATACGCTACCTTAAATATTCTTAGTATTTTAACTCTTTACCACACAATCAGGAGTTTTAACAGCCCTTAGAAAGAAGCCTTTGGAAAACTTTGTTGGAAAGGGAGAAAATGCTTGTAACCAACAGTTTCTCCTTTTCCCACAATGTTTTCTACTCTTCCCAAAACAAGCTTTAATTTTTCATTCGCATCTATTTTGTCATCTGCAAATGCTTTCAATTTGGATCTAAAATTTTGTCGTTTGATGCGCCATAAAACAACATTCATTCAATTCTAGTTTGCCTTTCAAAACTTTAGTTGGCTTTGTGGCCTGCAGTGTAGATCAAGATCAGATTGCACAAAAATGTGCACACTGTTGGCTTTGCTGAGACATTCTGGACAAAGCACCTTGAAATTGCTCTTATTTGGGTTGTATTTCTAGAATAGAAATATCCATCGGGTTTATTCGGCATTCAAAGAGTGCCATTTGAGCACCAAATAAACCAAACAGACATTCTCAGTCCAGAAATAAGACCAAATAATTGTACTTTCTAGATTGTTTTTGCCCAGACTGTCTCAGCAATGGGGACTGTGTAGTTCAAAGATCAGACTGCACATTTTATGCATTCTGATCTTAATCAACACTGGCAACTAACGGCAACTAAAGTTGAAAAAGGCACTTTTACAACTCTTACCACACAATCCCTACTTTTAATGACCCTGTGAAAGAAGTCTTTTGAAAACATTGTGGAAAAAGGAGAAAATTTTGGTATCCAGTGTTTTCTCCTTTTCCCATGTTTTCTACCCATCCCAAAAAATTTTCTTTTTTTTTATCAGTCACATTTATTTTGTTGTCTGCATGTGCTTTCAATTTTGGCCAGTCTGAAATTTTGTCATTTGGTGAAGAGTTAACTAAACAGTCCTGTGCTTTTATGATCTTCGAGGAACAACTTTTTTGAAAACTTTAATGGACTTGCAAAAACACAATGCAGTTGCGGACAAAAGATTAAATGTAGATCAAATGATGAGATTAGCCTCTCATAGGGTAGAAGACATTGTAAAATGGTTACAAGCATTTTTCCATTTCTGCACAAAATTTTCAAAAACCTTCTTCCTCAGGGTCATTAAGAGCATGGGATAGCATGGTAAAGTGTCAAAGGCCTTCATCCACAGGCTTGGCAGAGAGCTAATGAAGTAAATAGCTGTACAAATAGGATAAATGTTCAGATGCTTTTTTTCCCACAAATGTTCTGTGGGGCCTAGTTATGTTCCTGATCCATTTGGTCAGTTTACTCCCATTTTACTTATTGTGTTTCTTTCCAGTGTGAATTAACACTTATCCTGCTGAATAAATTAAACGATACCTTTAAGTGGATAGTAAAATCCCAGATGTTGCTATTTTAAAGTCATTTTCAGGGGAGAAATATTTCCTAATCGGACAGTGTAGATCCAAGATCAGACTGCATGTTCTGTGCAGTCTGATCTTGATCTACATGGTCCACAGAAGGTCAGTGAGTCGCACTTAGCAGCCTAATGGTTAAATGCTTTATAGCTCTTGAAATAAGCTTGCAGCAGACAAATTTGGCATCATAAGTGTAAAATATAGAAAGTCTGAATGTTTTAACCCTTTACTACACAATTCCAAGTTTTAATGAGCCTGAACAAGAAGGATTTTGAAAACATCGTGGGAAAAGGAGAAAATGCAGGTAACCGGCATTTCCTCTATTTCTCACAATGTCTTCTACTCTTTCAAAGACAGTTCCAGTTATTTTAGTAACAGAGATTTTGAAAAAATCGTGGGAAAAGGAGAAAATACTTAATAACCAGCATTCTCTCCTTTCCCACAATGTTTTCTACTCTTTCAAAGACAATT
Source organism: Tridacna gigas (assembly GCA_945859785.2). Classification (NCBI taxonomy): domain Eukaryota; kingdom Metazoa; phylum Mollusca; class Bivalvia; order Cardiida; family Cardiidae; genus Tridacna; species Tridacna gigas. The sequence goes on from OX244038.2 coordinate 55,026,315, forward strand.
CCAGTCATTTCAACCACATTAACTTTCAACATCTGCAAAAGCCTTCAAGTAAAGAGCCAACTTTTTACCAGAAAAACAGCATGTAAGACTTTTTAATAATCCAGAATGAGAGCATTTGCAGGCAACAAATAAAATGTTATTCAAATGATACAGCTTGTTTTTGAAAGGCTAGAAATCATTGCGGTATAAAGAGAAACAGCTGGTTGCCAGCATTTTCTTCTTTTCCAACAATGTTCTCAAAATCCATCTTCCCCAGAGGATTGGTTGGTAAAGAGTTGATGTTGTATCTTAGTTACTAAAATATGCATGAAAAATTTGAAGCAAGAAGATAGAAATTACTTGTTAGGATCAGTGTCTCTTTTTTCACCAAATGTTTACGCAAGTAGGTTTGCTGCAAGATGAACAATTTTCTTTGTAGATGGTAGTGTATAATTAGGATAGATTGTGTGGTAATGGGTTAATGCTTTAATGAACATGTTTTCTCCTTCTCTTTTTCATGTGCTGTTTTTATAGAGACTGCAAAGGTTGAAGAAGTAAGTTGAGGTTTTATTTATATTTAAAACTACTTTTCTTATGGTAAATTTTGAAGTAATGTTATGGTCACCATTTTAATTACTTGAAAAAGAATTACTGATACATGATATCTGTTTCACTGCTAGGAAAATGGTGATATTTCAACAACTTGAAATAAGTAAATATCACTTTAAACACTTAAACACCCAGATATTGCAATTTGAAGCCTTGATTGACCAGAGCATTCTCAGGGTTGGCCCCTGGTAAGCATTTTTGGGGGTGGGGGGTTTGAAGAAAAATATGTTGCTGCAATATCAATCTTGTCTATGTTTTATAAAATCCTTCACCTTTTTTTCGGGCTTGAGACCAACTTAAAATGATGCTTAGGAAGGTTTAGCTTTTGCTATTTATTTGTATTTTGTAACTTCTGAAAGTTATTACTAAAAGGTGTTTGATATCTTAGGAGTACAGAAGCATTCAAATTCCCCTCCCCCATGCTGGTGCGCTTCTTCCTTAGGGGGCGTTGTGAAAAACATTTGACAAGAATCATCTGGTCAATAGAGCCCTAAAAATACAATATATGGGTGTTTTTTCCACTTCATTATTTTTTGTTCTTACAATGCTCGTATAGAAATCATGGTATTATAGAAATTAAATGCTGGTTCAAATTGAATTTTGCCAGTTTTGCAGGCTAGAATTGTTTTTGTAGCAAGAAATATTTGTTTGAAACATTGATTCCGTGTTGACTTCAGTTCTTACAGTTTCTTCTGTTTTACATGTATATTTTCTGCAAGCAAGCCATGCAAGCTTTGTTCACATGCGCAAATGCTGCCAAATTATGTTGATCATTATTATTTATACCAAGTTCATAACATAATTTATACTTGTAAAGTGTTTGATTTGACAGATTTCAAAAGTGCATTTAAAATACCATAATTTCAGCCTGATGCTAAATGATGATAATTTGACATAGGTTTTTTAAGCAGGAAAGACACTTTACACAAGTACATGAATAATAATTATTTTTACAGGAGGAAATACTGAATAATGATTTTGCTGATGATGACGATGATATTTTAGACTATGATGAGGTTTGATAAGAAAAAAATTAGACCAGCAGCTAATTAAAGGGATACAATTTGAAATATTTCACAAAATTTGTACATTGAAGAAAATGTTTTAAACATAACATTGCAAGCTCTAGAGTAAGCTAAGCGAACTTCTCTTTGTAGGAACATTTTGATGTATCTGATTATAGAATTTACATGTTTAAATAAAATAGTGTAGATGAAAAGAAAGATTTCTCTTTGTGCCATTATTTCCTTTTTTCTCTCTGTAATTAAAAGATAATTTGTTTATGGCATACATTTTCATGTTTTGGAATTGCAGATACAGAGCAAAGTGAATGGTTTTCTTTTGGTATCTAATTCACAGTGACAAAGGTTGTGAATTGTTAGATATCAATTTTGAGCACTAAAGCAAGATTAAATAGCATATGCAGACAGTATAGATTAAGTTCAGATTGCACAACGTGCAGTCTTATCTTAGAGCTACACAGTGGGCTTCTTTGGCAGATACATGTATTCTGAGAAAAACAACCTTGACCCTTAATGCACTGAATAATGCCAACAGATATTTTCAGTCTAGAATAAGACCCCAATAATTGCAGTTTTATTGTTGCTTTATTCTTCAGTGTTTCAGCAAAGCAGACAGTGTAGATCAGAGATGAGGTTGCACATTTTGTGCTATTTTATCTTGATCCACATTGACTGCAAAGGCAAGTATAGCTGTGAAAGGCACCTTAAGGGTTAGAATTCAATTGCATTGTCTGCATCTTAAGTAAGACCGAGAATGTCCTTTTCATTTCTTTTGCATTTAACCATTCGCCAAAATTAATGACAAAAAAGCACTGTAGAATTTTGCAGATAACGTAAAAAATGTGACTCAAAGAGTGAAAATACTTTTGGAAAGTAAGAAAACATGGTGGGAAAAGGATAATATACTGGTTTCCAGCTTTCATCCTTTTCCCACAATGTTTTTAAAGCTTTCTTTCTTAGGGTCTGGTGTTTGTTTTGTAAAGGGTTAAATTATTTGCCATTCATGAGAGAGTAAAAAGCAGTAGATCAACTAAGTTTTCACTTGCTAGAAAGATATAAATTCATATTAATAAATTCATTAGGCTTACAAACGGAGGAAGTAGAAAAAGATTGTGAAATATTTCATGCCTGCTGTGCATTTTAGCTAGCTAGCGTCATGCTCATGTTGCTGTCAGTATTGGAGTAGAACACAGTAGAATGTCAGTGCTGGTATAAAACAATTTCATACTCGGAGGTAAATCTGCATCTGTCAGTAATTTAATGAAATTATATAACAATATTTAGCTGAGCCATGTTTATTCTTCACCCTTTACCAAAGTATAAAATTTTTAGACTTGTCTGAATTTGAAAGCATGTGCAGACAACAAATAAATTGTGGCTGAAATGGTGGAATGTGTTGTTGAAAGTGTTCAAAACATTGCAGGAAGCATTGGTTATCAGCATTTCCTCCTTTTCGCACAATTTTTTCTCAAGAGCCATTTCTTAAGGGAGTAAAATAGACTGAAGTTATGCATTCTTATGTGTAAGCTTTGTCATACTATGGCTGCTCTGTAATACAACAATTCTGCCAGAAATAGCAATGATTTTACAATATCCATGCCTTTTGAAGTGTTTATTATAATCTTCTAAATGGCACAAAGGTTACTAAGGTAAATTACTGCAGAGGATTCAGCTTAATTAGAAAATGAAAAATATGTCATAGTATTGATGTAACATGCTTGCCTAGCAATTCAAAGTTAGCAAAATGTGAAAAGCGCTTCCCAGGATTAAGTTCCTCTAAGTTGTGATGAAAGCTACATGTAAATACAAAAAAAAAAATAATGTTCTGAAATTTAGAAAATATAATCGTTAATTCTTTACCAAATAAAAAAAGTTTAGACTCATCCAAATCAGAAGCATTTGCAGACCAAGAACTAAATCCGGTTTAACCCTTTACCAAACAACAAAATTTTAGACTGGTCCTAACTGCAGACGACAAATTAAATGTGACTCAAAAATTAAAGTTTGTTGTAGGAAAAGCAGAAAACAGTGTGGGAAAAGGAGAAAATAATGGTTACCACAATGTTTTCAAAAGGCTTCTTTCACAGGGTTGTTAAAAGTCGGGACTGTGTTGTAAAGAGTTAAATGATGGGATTTGTCTTGGAATGGGTGGAAAACATTGTGGGAAAAGGAGAAATTGCTGCTTACAACCGTTTTCTTCTTTTTCCACAACTTTTTCAAAAGTGTTTTTTCTCCAGGGTTGTTAAAACTCAAGGTTGTGTGGTAAAGGGTTAATTAACACTATGCAAGGCTAAGATATTCAGTTTTCAGCAATGCTCGTCTAGCATGCAATCTTTTACCTCCCTAAAATTTGATGTAGACCAATATAGCTTACTATATATATTCCAAGCTTTTTTTTTATTTATTTTGAAAGTAGCTGCAAAGCTGCTTCACCAAGTGCTGCAAGCACTGAGGACTTCGATTTCCATAATACTTGAAAAACATAGGCAGTAATGAAAAATTTATCTTGTCGGAGCAGATTTGTATTGTTACACGTTTTTATTTATGTTCTAAAAAAAAAAGTTTATTAACCCCTAAAGGTAGTGAAGATTGGGATCAGGCTGAACAAAATGTGTAGACTGATCATGAATGTACACTGATGTGTTGATATAATCTGGAGAAAGCCTTCAAGATGCAAAATGTGGACTGTTGTGTCCGTATGTTCAATATCCTTTTCATTTCAATAGTAGTAGGTAGAGGGTTAAAAACTGTATTTAAGAAGATATTTTGCTGTCCTAGTTTGCAGTGACATTAGCTAGATGACTATAGTCTCTTCTTTATAATTTTGATTATGGGAATGATTTATATTTTGTTTGTGTTCTTGTTTTTAGACTAGTGATGAGTTAATTAAAGTAACTACCTATGAGGTCCTTGAAAAGGTATTTGTTCCATCCACCTTTAACAACTGTGTATAAAAAGACAAAAAAGGCTTATGTTCATTGAAAGGAAAGTACTGTGGATAAAGTGTTACATTGGAGATGTTTTACAATCATTAACCCTTTACCACACAATCCCATTTTTTAACGACCCTATGAAAGAAGTCTTTTGAAAACATTGTGAGAAAAGGAGAAAATGCTGGTAACCAGCATTTTCTCCTTTTCCCACAATATTTCCTACACTTCCCAAAAACAAGTTTCAGTTTTTCAGTCACTTTTATTTTGTTGTCTGTAAATGCTTTCAATTTGGACAAGTCTACATTTTTGACGTGTGGTAAAGAGTTAAGCCAGAATCAAAATCGCGAGGAGTATTGTTTTGAATTTTAATGCTTTGTATGCTGGGGGCAAAATTACTTCCAACCTCCAGAAACAAATATTTGCCATGCACCTTTATAAAAATTTTTTGTGAAATAATATTAGAAAAAAAAAAAAAACTCACCCAGACTCTTGACTCAAATGATTTGTGATAGAGTAGGGAACATTTCATGAAAGGGAGAAAACTGTCGGTTATCAAAAGCCTTCAAAAGCTTTCTTTCTCAGGGTCATTAAAAACACAGGATTTTTTGGTAAAGTTGTAATGTTTAATACATGAATGCATAATTTTCGTTTTGAAAATGTTTCCCAAAATTAGGAATGGCTCGTGATATTTTGGAAAGAGGTGTATGACAGAACAGGTTGTCTGTTGGGGGTTATGTTTTCATGTTCTTTTGCCAACATCCATACTAGATCAAGGTCAGATTGTTCCCAAGATGCTCTGTAATATTCTAAAATCTGAATTTTCCAGGAAATACAAGTAAAATATTAGATTTCCTTATTCTACAGAAGGAAAGTTAGTGTGCATTCTTAGGCATTAATATTTAAACAAAAACATGTTTGATGGAGGTGGAAGAGTTTTGTAAAAAAAATCAAGACAGCAATAATATGTACCTTAGGGAAATGCCAAGATACATGTACATGTATTTGTGTTCAGAAGTTTAATTTCTCTGACTGCCAATTATGATACGGATTTTATTCTTGGCAGGATTGGTCAAAATCCACAGTATTTTCTGAGATGTTTAGATGAAATGTCATTGCATAACACCAAGTGAATCATCATGTGCTTACAGTCTTTAATTAGGTTGTAGGAAAGTATGTCTGTCAAGTAGAAGAAAAAACAGCTGACAAAAAGAAGTAATAATAATAAAAATATGTATTGATCAAGACTGATTATTAAGTTGACTTTATTCTATACTATTATAAATGCCATTAATTTCTCTTAGACTTTTTGGTTTGACACTGCGAAATTTATTTCAAATTTACAATGTCCATGTTATCAGCCTGTAACTTTATTCATGGTAACTGGTATAAAGTTTTGTCTGTTTTGTCGGTGTTTATGTCATCATCATTGAAATGTACATACTTTGACAGATACTGGAAAAAAGTATGCAATACACTTACACTTATTTTCCTTGGAAAAAAGAAAGTGCAATGGACAATTTTGAAAATACCCTTGTAAAAATGGTTGGTCAGCATTGAATTTACTCTTTACCAAATGACAAATTTTGCACTTTTTCAAATCCAAAGAATTTGCAGATGATAAATGTGGCTCAAATGGTGGGGTTTGACTATGAAAGAGTAGAAAACAAATTCGAGAAATGGAGGAAATGCTGGTAGCCTGATGTTCAGCACATGAAAAAGTACATGTTAGCAACTTCTTAATTTGCCTCAATGTTTTTCAACCGTGGTCTGTGGAAAGTTTTCTACAGAAGACATTGAGATACTAATTAAATCTCATTTATGTAAGCACATTATGATTTGTTCTAGTGAGTCATAACTTTTTTAATGGATTTGGTTTAATCACAATCTTTGTATGCTATCAAAAATTTCAATTAAATTTTTTTGTTTCTAAGGGAGGTTAATTGTTATCTAAGTCTGTATTGCCATAAAGGTTTACAGCTGCCTTAAATACTCTTTCTATAAACTGTTGTGTTGAAATGACACACATATTTACCTGATACACTGTACTAGTATTTTTTCTAAATTGTGTTCCTATCTATACCATTTGGTAGACCTGTAACAATTCATTAAAATGATATTGTTAAGACTCGCTATATATTAATGTATGTGCTGTTGTGTGTTGTCCTCATTGAATGTTCTCTTCCTTGGTGGTGGTATTTATTCCTCACAGATTGTCCTTCTTTTAATGGCTTATATTGAAAAGTCTAATGCTGTTTTACCAGATTTTTGATACTGTTCCATAAATAATGTTTTGAAATGAGAAAAATGCAAAAATAAATAATTACCCTGGGCTATTTTGTTATGCCATACTGGTGCTATGAATGACTGCTGGAAGCATTACTGAAAGTAGTAACACAATAATCATCTTTTCTTGGGGTGAAAATGAACTAATGTTACAGTGCATACTGTCCAAATGCTTTCTGATTTCTCCTCAGGCTTGTTTTTCTTTGGCTATTCCATAAACTTTAGGCTGGACATTTTTTAGAAATAAAGCCCACTCATGACATGCTGTTACTATTTCGTTGGTAAAGATTCATATAAAACCTAATTTTTCATGACAATATATATGAATGTATATATGTAAGTACTTACTGTATGTGCTTGGTAATTGAGACCAATGGTTTTGTATTTTTTAGATGCAGTCATTTTCTAAAGATGCTGTATGAAAATTCAGTATTTTCCACTAGGTCATAGAGCTTAAAAATTTACCAAATTCTCCATAGAGTTTTTTGTGCTCAAAGGGTATCTATAGACTTTCTTGTTAGTATGACCGAAAAGATGTTCAAAAGATTGGAGTCATTTCTTTGAAGCAGTTCTTTGGCTTTTTCACCTAAGACAGCCTAATAGTACTTGAGCTTTCAGACAAAAAAGTGGGTTATGTTTCATGAATTCCAGTAGATGTTTTCCTATACATGTACTAAATTTTCAGTTTGCTTTCAGATTAAATGCTTTGCCTCCTATTGCATATTCATAACTCTCTTCCTCTTGCCATGATTTTGCTTAACCCGTAGGCTGCATAGCGTGACTTGAGGACCTTTTGCAGTGTAGATTAAGATCAGACTGCACAGAATGTACATTCTGATTTTGAATCTACACTGTCTGATAAAGAGATATCCCCAAAAGTACCTTTAAAATAGCAAAATCTTCATTTTGTACTATCGGTAGTTTCATTTCACTTATTTAGCAGAATAAGGGTTAATGTATGTTTTCTTGTATTACCCAAGTCTGGTACCAGGTAGCTGTGAAATTATTCTTGGTTGACTTCTCCTATGTCTCAGTTCTCCCATTCTATTATAACTACCAACTCTGTTTTGTTTTTGTCTAGAGTGTCTCGACAAAGTGGACAGTGTAGATCACAGGTCAGACTGCAGTTTTTGTGCAGTTTGGTCTTGATCTACTTTGGCTGCAAAGGAAGCTATAGTTTTGAAAGTTTTTTTAAGGGTAAATATTGCCAGGCACTTTTTGTCAAATTGAGAAATCCTGATAAATCCTATAGATTAATCAAGTTTATAATTTTTGTTTCTGTACAGTATTTGTCAATGGTAAATTGTCTTTTCTTGTTTAAAGTTTTAAGCATACCTATAATTTCTATAATATAGATTTCTGCTTAGAATTCCCATTTTGTTTGCAAATGTTACATTATAATAATTTCTTTCTTCCTTTTGTTATCCAGAAAGCAATATATTCTCCATTTTGTTTGTTATGACAAATTTTGCCAACCATATCCCTTATATTAGGTACAGACAAAGTATTGAAATCCAAACTTTATGGATTGTTTTCAGTGGCAACAACAAACAAAGAATTGCAATAATTTCCGGAAAGTTGATTTTTGTGGAAATTCCATTATCTCATTTGAAAAACAGTCTCATATTGTTTGGCCTGTGTGGGTTCTGACCTACCTGTAGGTAATACTGGGGCCAGATTCACCAAATGCTCTATATTCAGTTCTAATTCTAAACTCCAAGACATAGCAATCTGATTGGTTTACCCATTATGTATTGGCCAATCAGAAAACTTTGTGGGACATAATAGAAAAGTGAATGGCGTCAAAGTCCAAATATAGAGAAGTGCAGCAAAAACCCTGCAAACCATGGACTTTAGAATTAGACTGGAGCCTGGAATGGTAGTGCATTAAAGGCCCCTGAAACAAATTTTTAAACTAGGATGATGTTTACTGACCTTTATTTCGTTTAGGATGCCCCTAAAGAGGGTCGCCGTGTATCTGTTCATAGAGCCAAGGAGCCAGAGAAAGGGAAGATTGATGGTCCTATACATAAAATCAAAGCACCTCCATCAAATCAGAGCATCATTGAAGGTATAGTCTTTGTAACTTATGGTCTTTGGCCCCACCAAACAATCAAATGATTTTATGACTCGGGAATATTCCTTTTGGAAACATTACAACATGAGAAATGGAGAAAATGCTGGTAGCCAGCATTCATGAGCCATGCCCTGGCAAAAGGGGGTTTAGTGCATCCCTGTGATACATTACCGTTATATCAAGCAATTTATCACATAATTTCTGATTCATAAAATCCATTTTGTCTAACGATTAATTATCATGAGGTAAACTGGTCATTGAGCTGTAAAGAAATTTACTAATAGCAAAAAGTTTCGACCCAGGTCAGCCTGGTGAACTGCACTGGCTGACCTTGGTTGTTACTTTTTGCAGATTCATGAACCCTCCTTTCACAGAGCACAGCTCAAATGGTATTGTTCTGTTTCTTTTGTAAAGTTTCATTTTTCAAATTTCACACCATTTTCAGTAGTACTTCAGTTGGTTTCATTCATGAAACTTTCCATGTAGCTTGAAAGATGACTTCTACCATTGATGTTGTACAAAAATATTATGGGAAAAGGAGAAAATGCTGGTTATCAGCATTTTCTCCTTTTCCTGCAATATATTTAAAAGCTATCTTTGTCAGGACCATTAAGACACAGGATTGTTTGGTAAAGGATTAATTAAAGCTTATCATATGAATGAATTTAAACACACCGTGTTATACAGGAAATTTCTGTCTGCATTTTCATTCTTTTTTCTAGTATGCTTTTGGAACCCGTCTTTTACTTTCACTTTTTACTACACGAGAAAAAGGTAGGTTTGTTAAAATTGAAAGCATTTCCAAAGTACATTTTAAATGAGGCTCAAATGATGGAATTTGGCTTGGATAGGGTAGAAAACATTGTGGGTAAAGGAGAAAATGCTGGTTACCAGCATTTTCTCCTTTCCCACAATGTCTCCCAAAGGCTTTTCCCTGAGGGTTGTAAAAAGTCGGGATTGTTTGGTAAAGGGTTAAAAAATGGCACATGCTACACATTGTATGTATTGGGTATAACCATATGGTAATTTTATATGTGAAGGGTATTTTTGGAACTTCTCTATCTTGATCTGTTTTCAAAAAGTATGGCAGAAGCAAATTAATCATTTTTAGCTCACCTGAGCACGAAGTGCTCATGGTGAGCTATTGTGATCGTGCTGCGTGCGTCGTGCGTTGTCAACTTTTTACCTTGTGTACACTCTAGAGGTCACATTTTCAGTCCAATCCTCATGAAACTTGGTCAGAATGTTTGTCTTGATAAAATCTCGGACAAGTTTGAAATTGGATTATGTGGGGTCAAAAACTGGGTCACTAGGTCAGATCTTAGAAAAACTTTGTGTACGCTCTAGAGGCCACATTTTCAGTCCAATCCTCATGAAACTTGGTCAGAATGTTTGTCTTGATAAAATCTCGGACATGTTTGAAATTGGGTCATGTGGGGTCAAAAACTAGGTCACTAGGTCAAATCCTAGAAAAACCTTGTGTACGCGCTAGAGGCCACATTTTCAGTCAGATACTTGTGAAATTTAGTCAGAAAGTTTGTCTTGATAAAATCTCGGACGAGTTTGAAATTGGGTCATGTGGGGTCAAAAACTTGGTCACTAGGTCAAATCTTCGAAAAACCTTGTGTACACTCTAGAGGCCACATTTTCAGTCCGATCCTCATGAAACTTGGTCAGAATGTTTGTCTTGATAAAATCTCGGACATGTTTGAAATTGGTTCATGTGGGGTCAAAAACTAGGTCACTAGGTCAAATCTTCGAAAAACCTTGCGTACACTCCAGAGACAACATTTTCAATCAAATACTTGTGAAATTTGGTCAGAATGTTTGTCTTGATAAAATCTGGGACGAATTCGAAATTGGGTCATGTAGGGTCAAAAACTAGGTCACCAGGTCAAATCTTCGAAAAACCTTGTGTACGCTCTAGAGGCCACATTTTCAGTCAGATACTTGTGAAATTTCGTCAGAATGTTTGTCTTGATAAAATCTGGGACGAATTAAAAAATGGGTCATGTCGGGTTAAAAACTAGGTCACTAGGTCAAATCTTCGAAAAACCTTGTGTGCGCTCTAGAGGCCACATTTTCAGTCAGATATTTGTGAAATTAGGTCAGATTGTTTGTCTTGATAAAATCTCGGACGAGTTTGAAATTGGGTCATGTGGGGTCAAAAACTAGGTCACTAGGTCAAATCTTCGAAAAACCTTGTGTATGCTCTAGAGGCCACATTTTCAGTCAGATACTTATGAAACATTGTCGGAATGCTTATCTTGATGAAATCTCGGACGAGTTTGAAATTTTTTGTCTTGATGATATCTCGGATGAGTTCGAAATTGGGTCACATAGGGTCATAAACAATGTCTTTGGGTCACATAGAAGAAATACCTTTTGGGCACTCTAGAGGCCACAGTTCTAGCTAGATTGACCTGAAAATTGGTCTACATATTTGACTTGATGATATCTTGGATCAGTTAGACATTGGATCTCATAGGGTCATAAACTAGGTCACTGGGTCAAATTCAAGAAATGTATTGTGGGCACTTTAGAGGCCACAGTTTTTGCTCAACTGACCTGAAAATTCGTCAGCATGTTTGACTTGATGATATCTTGAATGGATTTGAAATTGGACCACATGGGGTCATAATCTAGGTCACTAGGTCAAATTACAGAAACCCCTTGTGGGCACTCTAGAGGCGGCAATTCTTACCCAATTCACCTGAACCTTGGTCAACAAGTTTGTTTTGATGTTTTGGATGAGTTTGAAATATGGTCACATAGGGTCATAAACTAGGTCACTAGGTCAAATTGAAGAAGGACATTTTGGACACTCCGGAGGCCACATTTTCAGCTCAATGGACCTGACAGCTGGTCAGAATGTTTGTCTTAATAATATCTCAGATGAGTTTTAAATTGGGTCATTATGACCCTGGAGTGAAATTTGGCCCATTGACTCAGGTGAGCGAAATGTATGCTAGTTCTAATTTCACATAATATAAAAATTCTCTTTTCAAGGTGAGCCAATCAGGGTCAAGATTGACCTAGAATTAGTACCAGATCTTCCTCCTCCAGTAGTCAAATTTTACAAGGCTGGCCGTGAGCTGCGTGAGGACTCGCGTACTAAATATGGTCTGAAAAACGACCAGGCCTTATTGCAGGTCCAGAAGTCGAGATTCACCGATGAAGCCAAATATACATTAGCCTTGGAACAGGAGGGTGTTACAGTGGACAAGGTTGTTTGGAGTGTGTTCATCAAAGGTAAATCTGCTGTTAACCCTTTATCAAACAATGCCAGCTTTAAACATTCCAGTGGAAGAAGGCTTTTGAAAACATTGTGGGAAATGGAGAAAATACTGGTGACTGGCATTTTCTACTTTTCCCATGATGTCTTCAACAGCCATTTGCTGTATTAGAATAAAGATTTAAAGCTTCATACCCTTCTCTTGAGAATGAAGCGTTTTTACAATCCTGAGGAAAAGGCTTTGGAAATAATTTTCGAATAGAAAAGTAAAACTGGCATACTGCATCTTCCCCGTAATGGTTTCTGCTCTTTCAAAGACCAATCCCTGGTTAGAGCCACATTTTATTAGTTGTCTGCAAAATGCTTACACATTAGAAGAGTATAAGATTTCACTATCTGTTAAAGACTTAGCCCATTACTCAACAACTCTATGCTCCTGTAGTTGAAAACTTTCAGAAACATTTTGTAAGAAAGGCCTAATTGCTTGTGACAAGTTCTCCTCAGTGATTTTCTTATTTTGTTACATATTCACCTTTTTCAAATGTTTGTCCTTTGAGTGAGAAGGCCCCTATGTGGCTCATTGGTGAAATGTAGGACTGGTGACCTGGAAGCCCATGGTTTGAGCCTCACTGGAAGCACACGGTTTTTTGTTGGAAAGTTCTTGGACAAGACACCCCAGAGCCCTAGCCTTGTTCTGGCGAAGGCCAGGATGTACATGAATATGTGACCTGTTGCCATGATATGACCGAAATAATGTTGAAAACGGCATAAAACAAGATTAAATGAAAAAAGTAAAAAAGCCTTTGAGTTAAATCTTGAAGTTTTTAGTCAGTCTAGAAAAAAAAAAACCTATGTATAAATAAATTAATTTTATTCTCAGACTGTGAAAGAAATGAAACTGAAATTTTATGCAAGCTGGAAATAAGATATTGGTGCAAGCTCTAACTTTTTGCCTACTCCCTGGGATTTTATTACTGGTATTTAGAGAAAAAAAGACCTTTTAAAACATCTGACATTGCCCTGTTTGTACAATTAATTTGTGCAATACTAGATCTTACCACTATAATGATTTTGTTGCATATCCTTTGCTTGTAAAGATGAGCATATTGAATTAATATGTTTAATAAAGTAGATAGTCTGTAAGGTCGAGAAAGCAAGTAGCATTTTTTTATCAAAGGGCATATCTTTAGACGAGTCCATATGATCAGCATTTCTAATGATGGGATATCTTTTTGAAAGCATAGAAAACTTTGGCTACTAATGTTTCTCCTTTTCCCATAGTGTTTTTAAAAAAAACCTCTGCCTAAACACTAAAACACAAGATGGTTTGGTAAAGGTAAAAGGTAGCAGGGCATGTGAAGCAGTAATTAGGTTAGTGAGGAAATGCAGCTACTTGATCAAAATAAACCAGCATTTTTCCTTAGGGTACACTTATCCCTTTACGAGAGGACAGTTTTTGATTTTTGACTCGTCCGAATTGAATGCGTTTGCAGATGACTAATATTCAGTGTGGCTCAAATGATGAGGTCATTAACCCATTACTTTGGGATCCCGAATTTCAACAACTCTGGGAAATTGGACTTTTGAAAACATTGTGGGAAAAAGGAGAAAATGCTGGTATCCAGCATTTTCTCTATTTCCCACAATTTTTTCTAACCTTTCTGAAAAAGGTCCAATATTTTGAGCCACTTTTGATTTTTGCTTTGTATAAGGCTTTCAATTAGGAACAGTCTAAAATATTGTTGTGTGGTAAAGAGTTAGAAAGGTTTCAAAATGTTCTGGGAATATGAGGAATAACTGGTTACCAGCATTGTCTCCTTTTTCCTTATTTTTTTCAGATCTTTTTTCATCAGGTTTGTTAGAAAACATTGTGGAAAAAGGAAAAAATGCTGGTTACCAGTATTTTCTCATTTTCCCCACAATGTTTTCAAAAGGCTTCTTTCTCAGGGTCATGAAAAGTCGGGCTTTTGTGGCAAAAGGTTAACACATAACTCTTGACCAGACAATAGCTTGACGTTGTTTAAATTGAAAGCTTTTTGTAAACAACAAATTAGCCCTTGTCACACATTCCCAAAGGCTTCTTTCTCAGGGTCATTAAAAGTTGGGATTGAGTGGTAAAGGGTTAAGTGAGTGACTAGAAAAGAATGCTTGGCATTGTGCTTGCAAAAAGACTTCAGGACGCCGTACATGTAGATAGTTGTATTGACCACTATACTTGAAATACTGTAGAAAAAAGCTTTAACCCTTTACCACATGACAAAATTTTAGCCTTGTCCAAATTGAAGGCATCTGCAGACGACAATTTCAGTGTGGCTCAGATGGTGCAATTTTTCTTTGATAGGGTAGAAAACATTGTGGGAAAAGGAGAAAATGCTGGTTACCAGCATTTTCTCCTTTTCCCACAATGTTTTCAAAAGGCGTCTTTCCCAGGGGCGTTAAAAGGCGGCAAATTCAGAGCATTTGCAGGCAACAAATTAACTCTTTACCAAATGACAAAATTTAGACTTGTCCATATTGAAAGCATTTGCAGACAACAAAATACATGTAGATGTGACTCAAAAATTGAAATTTGTTTTGGGAAGGTTAGAAAACATTGTGGAAAAGGAGAAAATTCTGGTTACCAGCATGTTCTCCTTTTCTCACAATGTTTTCAAAAGGCTCCTTCCTCAGGGTCGTTAAAACCCATTATTGTGTGGTAAAGAGTTAAACATGGATCAAAGAACATGCCGTCTGATTTTGGATCTAAACTATCTGATGCAGTGAGAATTCTCCAACTAGAAAAATATTTAAATCATCATAAACTAGGGTTTTCACTATTGGCTAGAAATCTGTAGTTCAATTTATTTGGCAGCTTAAGGGTTAAGACAGGTAAGAGTTCATTTACATTTTCCACATGTATTACAGATCCTAAAGACTCTGCCATGGATTTCAGATCACTTCTAAAACACAGGTAAGCGGCTGTGATGTATGTTACCTCCACACTAACCATCTTTTACCAATCACCTTTCACACATTTCCCCATACAGACCACTTTTTTTTTTTGCTTTTGCAGCAGATTACATATGATAATAGTTTCAAAGTGAAGAATTGCTTGTACTAAGTGATTGGTCCCTTTTCCATAGTGTTTCTACATTTATTCATGTTTTTAACTTCAATTCATGAAGAATTATCACTATTTTACAAGGATATTTTCAAAGTCATCTGCTTCAAATTTGTTCCAGGAGGTAAAGAGTTAAACCTTTACCACATAATCCCGAGTTTTAATGACCCTGAGAAAGAGGCTGTTTGAAAACATTGTGGGAAAAGGAGCAAATGCTGGTAACCAGCATTTTCTCCTTTTCCCACAATGTTTTCAATCCTTCCAAAAACAAATTTCAATATTTGGATCACATTTATTTTGTCGTCTGCAAATGCTTTTAATTTGGACAAGTCTAAATTTTTTGTTCTTTGGTAAAGAGTTAATAAATATTTAAGGCCAAGCTAGTTGAATTGTTCTTTTCACATTCTTCTCTCCCACATTTTTTTGAGTGGTCAAGTTTGAAAACAAGACCATAGGAAAAAAGGTACATTTGAAGGAGTGGAAGAAAATGGAATGGCGAGGAATAGACTGCTTTGTGACATTATTGAAGCTGTTGATGCAAGAGGAGCAATTGCTTACACTGTTTTATTCCTAGCTATGCGCAATGTCCTCAAATGTCATCTGCAGTAGAATTGCTGTTAAAAGGTTAACTGCCTGCTATTGTGCAAAACTGAAATTACAAAAGGTGGACCTGCAGTTTTTGCTGCTATCTTCTTGCTTATCTGACCAATTCATGTCTTAGAAGATCAAACTTGGAAAGTGAAGAAGAAATAATGCTCTTTTGGGATTGTCATCTGCTTGTATTTAAGAATTCAAAGTCAGTATATTTGGTGTGTATGTCAGCTAAAACAAGTCATGTTTGATATGTAATGATATGTAATCCACAAGTAAAATTACGTTGTTTTATTTTCTTTAAACTAATAGTGTTTTAACCTTCAACTAAAGAGCACCTTGTTTGGCAACGCAATTGTAGCAAAGTGCCAGCTGCAGCAATGTTCGTGCACTCAGCTATGACAGAACATGGTATTTTGTGCAGAAAACAGCAGAAGAGCGCAATAATAGGGCTAGCAAACACATATCCTTGCTCAGTTGACACATTTTTCCACTGTACAGCTTAAAGCTTTTTGCAATAGATTTTTAAAATGTGCCTATAACTGTTGTAATCCCATGTTTTATAAAGTAAAACTTTGCTTGCTATTCATTCCAGGGGCAAAAACAGGTAAACTTGAAGCTGTTGCATAAGCTACATATATATATACACAAATAAAGTTTGTTTGTTTGTACTCTTATCAAAGCAGAACATGTGTTTCTTCTTTATCTGTGACATAAGATAGATATATACTATGGTGACAAATCATGGCAGTAAATAATGTGATGCATTATTGGCTCTAACAACCAATGAGATTTGAGCAAAGAACTTGAACATAATCATACTTATATCTAAAAACTTCCCTTTTTAGCTCACCTGAGCACAACGTGCTCAAGGGTAGCTTTTAGGATCACCCGGTGTCCGTCGTTCGTCATGCGTCTGTGCGTCGTGCATCGTTCATCGTGCATCGTCAACAATTCTTTAAACATCATCTCCTCCTAAACCACTGGGCCAATTTGGACCAAACTTGGCAGGAATGTTCTTTGGGAGGTCCTCTTTAAAAACTGTTCACAAGATTTGATTCCATCAAAAACTCTGGTTGCCATGGCAACGAAATGGAATTTTCTAAGAAATTCTTTAAAAATCTTCTTCTCTGAAACCGCTGGTCAGATTTTGAAATAATTTCACAGAGATGTTCCTTGGGTGACTCTTTTGAAAAAGTGTTCGCGAAATTTTGATATGTCGAAAAATGTGGCTCTGGTGAATGGGGGCTACTTGCACTTTATGGACATGAAGAAATTCTTAAAAATTCTTCTTCTCTGAAACGGCTGGTCAGATTTTGAAATAATTTCACAGAGATGTTCCTTTGGTGACTCTTTTAAAAAATTGTTAGCGAAATTTTGATCCATCAAGAAACATGGCTCTGGTGACTGGGGGCTACTTGCACTATACAGATATGAAGAAATTCTTAAAAATTCTTCTTCTCTGAAACGGCTGGTCAGATTTTGAAATAATTTCACAGAGATGTTCCTTGGGTGACTCTTTTCAAAAATTGTTCGCGAAATTTTGATCTGTCAAGAAACGTGGCTCTGGTGACTGGGGGCTACTTGCACTATACGGATATGAAGAAATTCTTAAAAATTCTTATTCTCTGAAACCGCTGATCAGATTTTAAAATAATTTCACAGAGATGTTCCTTGGGTGACTCTTTTCAAAAATTGTTCACTAAATTTTGATCCGTCAAGAAACATGGCTCTGGTGAATGGGGGCTACTTGCACTATACGGAAATGAAGAAATTCTTAAAAATTCTTCTTCTCTGAAACGGCTGGTCAGATTTTGAAATAATTTCACAGAGATGTTCCTTTGGTGACCCTTTTAAAAAATGGTTTGCGAAATTTTGATCTGTCAAGAAACATTCTAGAGGCTACATTTTTTGCTCAATTGACTTGAAAATTTATCAGAATTTTTGCCTTAATTAAATCTTCAATGAGATTGAAATTGGGTCATCTGGGGTCATAAAGTAGGTCACTAGGTCAAATTAAAGAAATACCTTGTGGGCACTCTAGAGGCCACATTTTTTGTCTTGATGATATCTCAGAGGAGTTCAAAATTGGGTCACATAGGGTCATAAACAATGTCACTGGGTCACATTGAAGAAATACCTCGTGGGCACTCTAGAGGCCACAATTCTAGCTAAATTGACCTGAAAATTGGTCTACATATTTGACTTGATGATATCTCGGATCAGTTAGAAATTGGGTCTCATAGGGTCAAATTAAAGATATGTATTGTGGGCACTGTAGAGGCCACAGTTTTTGCTCAACTCACCTGAAAATTTGTCAGCATGTTTGAATTGATGATATCTTAAATGGATTTGAAATTGGGTCACATAGGGTCATAATCTAGGTCGATCGGTCAAATTACAGAAATACCTTGTGGGCACTCTAGAGGTGACAGTTCTTGCCCAGTTCACCTGAACCTTGGTCAACAAGTTTGTTTTGATGTCTCGGATGAGTTTGAAATATGGTCACATAGGGTCATAAACTAGGTCACTAGGTCAAATTGAAGAAAGACATTTTGGACACTCTGGAGGCCACATTTTCAGCTCAATTGACCTGACAATTGGTCAGAATGTTTGTCTTAATAATATCTCAGATGAGTTTTAAATTGGGTCATTATGACCCTAGAGTGGAATTTCGCCTAATGACTCAGGTGAGCGATCCAGGGCCATCATGGCCCTCTTGTTCTGTGTTTCTTGTCATTTAAGAAGAATTATGATATTAGAAGGCAACAGGAATAAACAAACAGGGAAGTCAAAAGTTTTTTTCATAAGTCATTGTTAAAGCAGATTACTTCTTTGTATTATCATTTAGACATGAATCAGACTTCAGTAGTGTTAACCCCTAGAGTGCCAGATAAACCTAGGATATTTTCAGTCTGGGAAAAAAAAAATATAATAGCAAGAAAGCCTAAGGAAAGGGGACTGTGCAAATCAAAGATCATACTGCAGGTTTTGTGCAGTCTGATCTTGATCTACACCGGCCTTATAGGCATCTATAGTTGTTAAAGGCACCTTGGTGATCAAAGCTTAACATTACCTGTTGTAAGTTAATTGTATTCATGAACTGTGATAGAGTTTGTCAAACATTTTGATTTAAAAGGATAATGGTAGCTAAGTCTGCCTCAAAAAAGCACCTTGCATTGCTGCTGCGTCTGTATCTTATGTCAAGCAAAAGCCACTTTTTTCCTGGTAGACTTTTTTTTTTCTTTGTAAATTTCCACTAATCACGTATACATGTATTAGGTTTTCAATCTTTTGTCTGTACATATTGTTAGCACACCTGAGCACAAAGTGCTAAAGGTGAGCTGAAGTGATACCCATGTGTCTGCTGTCCAATGATAGTTGTCAACATTTACCATGTTACCACTGAGCTCTTTGCAAAACAACAAAAATTTGGACTTAAAGAAATTCAAAGCATTTGCAGATGACAAATTAAATGTTGTTCAAATGATGATTTTTGTCTCTGATAAGGTAGAAATTTTAGAAAACACTGTGGGAAAAGGAGAAAGTGCTGGTTACCAGTATTTTCTCCATTTTCCCACAATGTTTTGAAAAGGCTCCTTCCAAAGGGTCATTAAAACTCGTGATTGTGTGGTAAAGTGGTAAGAGAAAATATTTTTCACCTTAATCATCATGAAAGAATTCTAGACAACAGTTAGGTCAGAAGATCAACTTTTCAAATGTTTTGAATGTATCCATTCATTTACTAACCATCCTGTGCCTCTTTCTCATATAGAGTCAAACCTGTATTTAGAGACCACCAAAAGGAAGTTAGAAAAGTGGTCTCATGCAGCAGATTGTCTTGTTATACAACTTCAGTTGATTTAACCCTTTACCAGACAATCCTGACTTTTAGTGACCTTGAGAAAGAAAGCTGTTGAAAACATTGTGGGAAAAGAAGAAAATTCTGGTAACTAGTATTTTCTTCTTTTCCCACAATGTTTTCTACCCTTCCCAAAACAAATTTCAATTTTTCAATCACATCTATTTTTTTGTCTCTAATTGCTTTCAATTTGGACCAGTCTAAAATGTTCTTGTTTGGTAAAGAGTTAGAAAGGGATGAAAAGTCAGACAGTGGTTTCTTAACGCAGTGTGCTGTTTTATACAGGTTGTCTCTGAGGCAGATTCAACTGTACAAATAGTGTACAAGTTCAGTTCTGACCTTATATCATTTCTTTCAGGGGAGCGATTTAGAACCCAAATGGTCCTCTTGTTAGACATATGTACTCATGTATATCTATATAATCGATATATATCCATATGTAATTGCTTTGTAGTATATAGAAATGCCATGGGAATAATCAGATTTGTTAGCACATTCTTTGCAAAAAATATCTGTCTACTTGAACTCTTTACCACACAGTCCTGAGTTTTAATGACCCACAAGAAGAAGGCTTTTGAAAACATTGTGGGAAAAGGAGAAAATGCTGGTAACCAGTATTTTCTCCTTGTCCCATGATGTTTTCTACCCTATCCAAAACAGAAATCATTATTGGATCAACATTTAATTTGTCATCTACAAATGCTTTCAATTTTTTGTCCAGTCCAAAATTTTGTCATTTGGTAAAGAGTTCAGAAACAGGGGATGGATGTATGGCCTGCCTAGCTCACTGCCTGTAATTCCAAGTTTCATCTCTTTTTTCCTGATGCATTGGAAAAGAAATAGGGCAAAAAAACCTTCTGATATTGAGCCAAGGATGAGAAATAGAGAGAAAGGCATATACTGATATCATGATGCTTAATACCTTAACCTGTGCAAAGCTGCTTTGACCTTTTTTGAAAACACTGATCAGTTGTTACCACATAGAAAGTACCACTCCTTAATCCTTAACTATCTGCTGTGTGATGCATATGTATTGGTGCATATCTTTTGGTAAAGATGAACTAAAGTTGTGACTCAAACTAGATCAAAAGCAAAAAGGTATTGCTAAAAAAAGAGGTGAAACCAGAGATTGCAGGCTGTTCTATGCACTATTTATTGATATATTGTCCAGCCAAGGATCTGGGATTGCTCCAACATAAGTGAGGATAAGAAATAGAGGATCTTACATAAATGTTTATGAATTGTCATTTTTATCAAACAAATTGACTAAAATTATATGATGTGAGTCTTGGTGAGTGTCATATACATTTTATTTGAAAAAAATGATAATACATAAACATGAATGTGAGATTTTATTTATCACATAAAACGAATGACAGACAAATAATTATCCTGCATTACCACTTTAGCCTATACATGTATATCATTCACGGTTCCATGTTTGCCAATGTAGTTCGGTATGAAATATGTACATGCAGAAGATAGGGAATAAATCGAAATATTTTCACAATTTTGTTGACTTTAAATAACTTATGCTACGTTTCTTGTTGTTATTAAACAAGAAAATCATAATATTTTTCAGCACTTATACATCCTACCAATAATGACGTCATTTTCCTGCAAAATGGCGAAGTAGTATGAATTCCCGCACATGCTGTGGTTGGTTTCACTGGCTTCACACGCTCATGACTACAAAAAAATGTACAACTGGAACCAAAAAAACAATAAAATGCTATTCTATTATCAAAAATAAGTCATGGGTTTCATACACTGCTGGAGGAGGCTTTTATGTGATAAAATGAAATACTACCAATTTAGAATTTAGTTAGAGAAATTATGTAGAAAATCAGCATTTTCATTTACATGCATATCTAGCATGAATAGAGGTAGCTTATAGGCCATGATAATGCTTCTATATATGAGCCATGCTCTGGCAAAAGTGGGCTTAATGCATCTCCATAATGCATGGTACCAAGCCATCACATAATTATGGATCCATGAAAGCCATTTTTTTTTTTTTTCAACAACCGATTGAATCATGAGGTAGACTGGTCCTTTGGCATATAGAAAATTGACCACTAGCGAAAAGTTTCGGCTCAGGTCAGCCTGTGTAGGCTGACCCGAGTCGAAACTTTTCGCAGATGCATTAAACCCCTTTTCACAGTGCATAGCTCATATTTATTGCCATAGTAGTTAGTATTGTATCTTCTTTTGTGTCTGAAAAATCTTCATACATAATGTATATAATTGTATCCCTATAGTTATAGATTTTTTATTCTCTCCTTACTCTTTACCAAAGCGTCTCATTTCTATGACCCTTAGATTTAAGCTTTGGAAAATCATTGTGGAAAAATGGATAAAATTATGGAAACCAGCATTTTCTGATTTTTCCACCATGCTATCAAAAACAAATTCCATCACTTGAGCCAGATTCAATTTGTATCTGCAAATGCTTTCATAGTGGATAAGTCTAAAATTTTGTTGTTTGATAAAGAGTTAAAATATACTCACAGAAATATTTGTTGTCCTAATTTCTATACAACACAACAAAAATACTATTCAACCCTTAACCACACGATCCCAAATTTTAACAACCCTGAGAAAGAAGCCTTTTGTAAACATTGTGGGAAAAGGAGAAAATGCTGGTTACCAGCATTTTATCCTCTTCCACGATGTTTTGACCCTTCTCAAAAGAAATTTCAATTTTTAAGTTGCATTTATTTTGTTGTCTGCAAATGCTTTCAATTTTGACCTGTATAAAATTTTGTCGTTTGGTAAAGAGTTAAAGCTTATTTCACAATTTGTACTTTGCCTTAGTGGCCAGTGTAGATTTAGATCAGACTGCATAAAATGCACACTGAATGTGCAGTCTGATCTTTGATATATCCTGTCTGTTTTGCTGAGACATTCTAGATAAAAGCAAATTTGAAATGATTCAGTTCTTGTAACCAACATTTTCACCTTTTTCCACTGTTTTCCACTCTTTCAAATGCCAGTTCCATCATTTTAGCTACATTTAATTTGTCTTGTACAGATGCTTTTAATTTTTACCAGTCTAACATTTTGTGGTTTAGTTAAGAGTTAAAAGTGCCCTTTGCAACTGCAGTTGTCTTTGTGACCAGTTTAGATCAAGATCTGACTGTACAAAACATGCAGTCTACTCTTGAATCTACACTGTCCCTTTGCTGAGACATTCTGGACAAAAGTTACATGGATTATTATTTTGTCTTATTTCAAGACAATGCCTGTTGTATACATGGATCCATAGCGATAAGATAAACTGACTTCCTTGGTTACCGTTGCGAAGGGCTCCCAAACAACTGCAGTAAATACATGCAGTATAGCAGATAGGCTACTAAATCTTGCTGTCATGACTGTTTCTCTTGATAAAATTGCGGTAAAAAATATTCCCTTTCATATGTTTCTGCCGAAGATGAATTCTCAGCAAGAAATTTACGGATACTTGAACTAATTCACATAAGGATGTGTGCAAATAGTGTGAATTTCAGGGGCTACGGACAATGAAATTAATACTAGTGTCAACAAAGTTTTGAACTTCAATGAGAAAGAATGAAACACCTCATAAACCTCAGTTTTGCCTATGAATAATAGAATTAAAGGTGCTTAATATTTCGTAAGGCTTGTTCGGTTGTCTCAACATCATATTTGATGATAAATTACTCTACATTATAAGCATTGTGAAATAGTTATAGATTGTCCAATCAAACAGAAAGTTGTAAGCCTAAGAAACATTTCAATTTCATGTTAAAGGAAAATGGTTGCCTGGTTATTTTAAAATGAGTGAAGTGTGCTGTCAGTTAACAACTTGTAGATATCATTGACGGTAGTTTATTTCATCTTATGATACACTGAAGACAACGGTGGTCAAGAGGATTAGAGCGGCAATCAAACACACATCCTATCAGTTAACAGTTTAGTTTACCAACATACCCTTTGAAATGGCAGATGTGCTAATCCACTAAATATGGCAAAGTCAGAAGTTGATTTAATTATCTTTGAGCTGAACTTCCAAAACAGTACAGAACAGGACTTAGTCTGTTTAATAATTCAAATCTACATTGTACTTTCACTAAGGAATACACTTAAATTTATACATGTGCTTAATTGAAGTAGCAGAAAATTTGAATCCAAAAACAAACTGCATGCTTTTTTTTGCACTCTAATCTGTATCTACATATTCAGCATTCCTCACACACCAAGGGTTAATGTTACTGTAAAACTGAAACACTGATGACAATTGCATCTTTTTAGATGTGCAGAGGTTATTAAACAAGGTTAGATATTTAAGTGAACATACTTTCTTTTTATTAGTATTTCATATATTTTTACCTTTGTTTTCCTCTTTAAAACATTTTATGTCTCTTTAGAGAATTTCAGATAGGGAAGAAAAAAAACTAACATTAATTAACCCATTGCGTAATATAGTGTTGATCAAAACACTTTGCTCATTTCCTTTTGTCAGTCATAATCATCATGCAAACTTGTAGCCTTGGTATATATCTCAGGTAAGCCCTACATGTTCGCATAGCCTACCTTTTAAACTTTTTTCTTAAATTCAAGCATTGTAAACACACATAATATTGCACTTCTCCAAAATTAACAGTCCCGTATTTGGGAGCCGAAATAGCAGAAAGCAAGGCTGCACATTGGGCCAATTAAATGCGATGACCTGATTGGTCAAATATCTATTTCCACAGATCCATGTATTGATTTTGGGCTTAATGATTAAGACACACTATGAAGATTCTTTTTTAATGCAGTTCTAGAAATCAAATTTCTTAGAATTTGAAACCACTTAAATAAATTTCTTTGGTCTGTTTCCTGTAGTTAATTCTGGTCTTTGTTTATATTCTGTTATGATAATTTTTCCCACTTATACCAGGTGAATTCAACATGCCCTGTTGTTTTCATACAGATTAGATTGGGTATGCTTTGCAGTAATCTCAAATATTTTTCATAGCATAGTGTAGTGGATAAGATTCTTGATATAACTAGGTATTTACTTGATGTAAGTAGCTTTCATGAGCTAAATCATGCACTTGTTTGTTTATAGGAAATTGTGTATTTGCAAATTTAAATTATCTATTTTCAAAGGATGTATGAAATTATAAGTTGGATGTTTTAGTATATCTTATTTTTTTTTACATTTTTTTGTAATCCATTTTTTGCTTTTTTCATATGAATCTTAACCCTTTAACCAGATAAAAAAAAAATCAGACTTGTTGATATTTAAAGAATTTGGAAACCACAAATTAAATATACCACAAATGATGGAATTTGTCTTTGAAAGGGTAGAAAACATTGTGGGAAAAGGAGAAAATGCTGCTCCTCCCTCAAGGTTTTTTGAAAAGTCATGAAAACACAGGATTCTCGGGTAGAGGGTTTAAAGGTACTAGACTATCTGTAAGACTGCATTGTGCATTTAGTTTTTAGCTCCACTGGCCGAAGGCCAGCGGGCTTATGTCATGGCCCGGTGTCCGTCGTGCGTCCGTCCGTCCGTCCGGCTGGCCGTCCGTCCGTGCGTTAACTTTTATTTCAAACATCTTCTTCTCTGAAACTACCCATCCAATTTTCATGAAACTTCACAGAAATGATCCTGCCATGATCCTCTTCAGAATTTCTTGAAAGAATTTGATTCCTTCAAAAGTTGCCATGGCAACAAAACTGAAAAATATTGGAAATCTTTAAAAATCTTCTTGTCTGAAACCATAAGGCATAGGGCTACCAAATTTGGCATGTAGCTGTATGTAGTAGACCTCTATCATGTTTCTTGAAATTATAGCCCTGGGGTCAAAATTGGCTCTGCCCCAGAGGTCACAAGTTTTACATAGGCTTATATAGAGAAAACTTTAAAAATCTTCTTGTCTGAAACCATAAGGCATAGGGCTACCAAATTTGGCATGTAGCTTTATGTAGTAAACCTCTATCATGTTTCTTGAAATTATAGCCCTGGGGTCAAAATTGGCTCTGCCCCAGGGGTCACAAGTTTTACAAAGGCTTATATAGAGAAAACTTTAAAAATCTTCCTGTACCTAGCCATAAGGCATAGAGCTACCAAATTTTGCATTTAGCTTGATCTAGTTGGGGTCTACCAAAAGTGCCCAAATTATAGTCCTCAATTTGGCCTCATGCTGGGGGGGGGGGGGGTTCACAAGATTTACATAGGCTTACATAGGGAAAACTTTTAAATCTTGTTGTACATAGCCATAAGGCTTAGGCTACCAAATTTTGCATAATTATAGCATTATCTAGTGGACAACTACAAAGACGGCCCAAGTTACAGCCCTAGGATCAAGTTTGGCCCTGCACCAGGGGTCACAAGTTTTACATGGGTTTATGGAATGAAAAGTTCAGAAACCGTCTTGTTACTAGCCATAAGGCCAAAAACTCCCAAATTTGGCATGTTATTCTTCTAATACACATATTCCCCATTTAGTCCGACTGTAGCTTTGGGGTCAAAGTTTTATAAGGGCTTATATAGTGAAGAATTCTCTTCATGGTTTATATTTATAAGCCAGTGGAGCGATACAGGGCCATCATGGCCCTCTTGTTTTGTTTTTCAAAGCATTACGGCTGCAAACAAAAGTACCTTTTGTGATAAGTCACTGCTCGGTACTACTGCTGCATTGCGGTTTGCAAGCCTGCTAGTATCTAACAAATTAAGAGTGCAGTTTTGTGACAAGTCACTTAGAATATTTGTACTTTTATGACTTTTTACTGTAATTTTACACAAAACTTCAAAAGTTAAATTTTATATAATCATCTTTATTTTCTTTTTATTTTTCTTGCTTTACTGCAGAAATGTACTGTGAAGATATCTTTGAAAATAGGCTACACACATTAGTTACAAAGCTCTTAAATCATCTGTTAAAATATCAAGTATAGGACAGAGGCTTTTCAAATCGGTGAATAGGACAGAATGAATGCAATTGAAGGCTGTATTGGCCAGATTGTCTTACAAAATATTCAACAGCATAGGTCTATCTACACTATCCTCATTTATTTTTAGCACCTGAAGAGCTGAAGTACATGAGCCATGCTCTGTGAAAAGGGGCCTTAATACATTTGCAAAATGTATTGACTAAGGTCAGCCTGCACAGTCTGCACAGGCTGACCTGGGCTGAAACTTTTTACTATGGTAATTTTTATGTATGTCAAAAGACCACTTTACCTCATGATTCAGTCATTTGCTATAATACTGTGATGGCTTGCTTGGAATCATGCTTCACAGAGATGCATTAAGCCCCCTTTTCACAGAACATATGTTGCATGTATTTACGTGGCCGACCAGTGTTTATACTCAAGTTCTATTCTAAATTCATTAGTTATTCTATATTTAGGACTTTAGCCCTCTGATTTGCTGAGATACTGTCTCAGCAGGTGAGATGGCTAATCCTCAAATTTATAATCCAAATTGAATTCAAAATTGTTGGTGGTGATTTCATTTGCCCCTGGCCTATACTGGTAATACTGAAGCCAAATTATGAGATAGAGCTGGCTCACTGCCCATGAAAACAATGTCATGTTTCACAGTATTTTCTTGTTTTGATATTTCTAGGGAAGGGAAAGGAAAGAAAGATGAAGAAGAAGATATAGATTGGGGAACATTAAAACCAGGTATAGTCTTTGCTTTTCATTTTCTGGTATTAATCTATACTCATTTTTGTCTCAAGTGAAATGAAAGAGTGTTTTGATGAAAGTGGTCAGGCAGCTCTGTGTCCAAAATCTGAGTAGCTGATCATTACAATTTAGCAATATATTATAGTACAGAAAGTTAAAAGTAACAAATCAGAGCTTCATGCTTTGGACATATTGTTCCTTGAAGAAAGAAAATTTGATGACAAAAAGAGTTGCATAATATTTATCAAAAGTATCAATTCATTCTACATGAAAGATCTGCAGGCTAACTTTTGGACTTGCCTATTTAGTACTGATATGATGGTATCAGAGATAAACCAGATGACAGAAGAAAGTCCTGCAGTCTTTCAGTAAACCCTTTACCACTCAATTCTGAGTTTTAATGACCCTGTAGGGGAAGGCTTTTGAAAACATAGTGAGAAAAGGAAAGACTGCTGGTTACCATTATTTTCTCCTTTTCTCACAATGTTTTACCTTTTCAAAGACAAATCTCATCGTATGAGCAGCATTTGATTTGTCACCTACAAATGCTGTAAATTTGGTTAACTCTTTACCACACAATCCCCACTTTTAACGACCTCGAAGAAAAAGGTTTTGAAAATATTGTAGGAAAAGGAGAAAATGCTGGTTACAAATGCTGGTAACCAGCATTTCCTCCTTTTCCCACAATGTCTTCTACCCTATCAAGAAGAGAAATCATCAGTTTAGCAACACTTAATTTGTCGTCTGCAAATGCTCCCAATTTGGGCCAGTCTAAAATTTTGTCGTTTGGTAAAGAGTTAAGTCTAAAATTGTGTCATCTGGTGAAGGGTTAAACCATGTATAAGAAAAGAGAAGATAACAAAAAAGTAAGTCCAAATGTAACTATTCAGCTCAGTTTATGAAAAAAGAAATGTAATACAATATTTTGCATAAGGTGAACACATTCTATAATCTTTACAATGCTATAGTACAACAGGTTAAAATGGAATTAAAACCAGTTGAAAAGAAAAAGACAGGTAAGGTAACCACAGCGGCAAGAACCATCTACACAGCCCTTTCTTAACAGACAGTCCATTAATTATATATACAAAATACAAAGAGCAAAATTAACATTTTTTATTTACTTTCATTTGTTCCTAACTCTGCTTTCACTATACACGAACAAAACTTTATTTTTACAGCAAAAAAATCTTTGTTCCAGAACTTAACCCCTATGAAATGTAGAAATTATTTTTTCATTATTTTATGTTCTTTTCTTTCAACCCAATTACTGAAGACATATGATTTTGAAAGCCATGATTGAGGTAGCTAGCTTTTAAAAAAAAGTTGTGAGAGAAAGAGCAGTTGTTTGCAAAAAGCAAAGGATTCTTTTCCCACAATGTTTTCTATGTCATTTATATGTTACATAGTATTATCTTTGAAATATGTCTCTTCATGATGGTATGTCACAAGATAGCCTTACAGTAATGGGTTAGAATAAACAGCACTTTTCTATTATTATCCTTCAGCACTGTGGCAACACTTAACCATTAACTGATTCCAGAATTATGTCATACTTATACTGCAAAATAAGCAACCTTTTACCAAAAATACCTTGTTTTGATGATATTGAGTAAGGAGGATTCAGAAAACAAAATAGAAACAGGTAAAAATGCTGGTAAACAACACTTTCTCCTGTTCCTACAATGTTTTCTACCCTTTTAAAGACAAACCCCACCATTTGAGCCATGTGGAATTTGTCGAATTGCAGTTTTTGACAAGTCAAAAAATTTTTGTCATCTGGTAAAAGATTATGCACCATTGGGAATATTTTAATTGGGTACCAAAAGAGATGTCCACAGTGACAAAGATGTTTGATCAGACAGAGTTTGCATAGGATGCAATGTTTCACTTTTCACTTTTCATTATGTTGTAGTAGTTTTCAAAGACAGATCAGATATCAAGTCAAATTCATTTGTCCATAGATTTTATTGGACATAATTTTGGCAAAGTGTGAACTAGTTCATTGAATGACATGCTACAAATAACAAGCTAGTTCCTACCTTCTCCAGGGCTTGTCACTGTGACAAGGGAAACTGCATGACAACCTATGTAAGTGACCTAATGAAAAATTTCATCCTATGTCGAGTCAGTCTTATTGCCGAAGGAATTACAAATTGAAAATTTTGCAAGTATCCGGGACTGTAATATTGCGAATCACAAATGGAAATCTGCACTGGTCTCATAGGACATATAATTGTTGTGAACAACCATACAGCACTATTTACCATTAATAGCACCACTCTACACTTGCCCGCCAGCTGCGCATATAAGCCATGCAGCTACTTGCCATCATTGCCCTGCTGTTTGCAGCCATTTTGTTCAAAGCCTACTCTTTCTTAAGACTTGTAATATTATTGAAATGGGAGAATATTCATCGATCCATCTGCGTGAAATGGAGATTGCAGTCATTTCATCATGCTCAACTTTTTTACTGCTTTCTTTCATGTAAATAGACTGATCGATAATTTGGCAAGAGAATTTCGTGTAAAGACATCAGAGGTTTTAAAAAAAAAAAGACAACAGAGATTGCTCTCATAAGCAATTTCTCAATTTATTAAAAGCTGAAAACTTGTTTAGTCTTCAGAAAGTCAAAAATTTCCCCTTGTTAGATTCACACTTCTATATACCATCGAAGTTGGATTCAGGGATATTCTCCCATCAACCATAGATTCCTGACGTAATGACTTTCTATTTACAGGTACATGTATTATTTTTAGCTCTACTAGCTGAAAGCCAGAGCTTATGTCATGGTGTGGTTTCTGTAGTATGTTTGTCTGTCATTCCTTGTTTATAGGATAAAGATTGCATTGCGGTCAGATTTTCGTGAAAAATGCACAGTTTGTTTATTATATCAATAGCTTGAATCCTTCCAATTTCGACGGAAATGTGGCAATCAGTAAGGGAAAAGTAGCCATTTAAAATTAAATTTGCATTTCCTGTTTATGCAATTAAGTCCCCATTTGTAGTTAGATTTTCATGAAACTTAGACAGTGCTCTTTTTCATCAATAGCTTGAACTGTTATTAATTTTGAAAAAAAATTGACAATTTGTAAGGGAAAATTGGCCATTTAAAGTTGAAAATTGACATTTGTTGTTTATGTGATTTTGTCATCATTTTTTATCCAATTCTTTTGAAACTTGTACAGATCATTTGTATCATCAAGGGATTGAACCCTATTAAAAATGAAAAGAAAAATATACAGCAATTAGTTCAGAAAAGGCAGCCATTTGATGACTTAGTCTTGATTATTCAACACAGTCCACATTAATGGTCACATTTGTTTGAAACTTGCATGAATTATTTAATACAATGAGTACTGAAACCATATCAAATTTGGCTAGATTCCAAACTACTGGTTTTCGGAAAAAGTGGTCAAGATATTGACCAAATCTTCTTGCAGTAATCTGGTGTGTGCCACACCTTTTCCATATAGTTCACTTCACAAAAATATCTTTTTCTACCTTCTCTTGATTGAGGTATAGCTTTTAGAGTTGTATTAGGTGTATGAGAAACAATCAGAATATCTTACCATCTAGAAGGGGTTGTCTAGATTTTTATCATCCTACCAAACTGTGATAAAAGTACGATACTCATATTTGCAGAGAAGATAAATGAGCCATGCTATGTGAAAAGGGGCTTAATGCATCTCTGTGATGCATGATAACTAGCAATTCACTTAATCATGGGTCCATAAAATCCACTCTGTCTAATAACGCACTGAATCTTGAGTTAGAATGGTCCTTGGACAAGCAGAAAATTGA
This sequence comes from Tridacna gigas, assembly GCA_945859785.2. Taxonomy (NCBI): domain Eukaryota; kingdom Metazoa; phylum Mollusca; class Bivalvia; order Cardiida; family Cardiidae; genus Tridacna; species Tridacna gigas. The sequence continues at coordinate 55,057,451 of OX244038.2, forward strand.
CCAATAGCAAAAGGTTTCGACCAAGGTCAGCCTGCGCTGACTGCAGGCTGACCTGGGTCGATACTTTTCGCAGATGTATTAAGCCCCCTTTGCACAGAGCTTGTCTGAAATGCATCAGTTACATCATATTTGTATAGTGTTAGTTAATCCTTATTAAATGGTCCATAACTGAAAAAAAATACTATTGTCATTGATAATTATTTTGGTGTGTTTTTTGCTTTTAATGGGTTGGTTATGTAGATTGTTAATCCTTATGAAACAACTATGTGTTTTACGACCCTTCGGAAAAGGGATTTTGAGAAGATTGTGGAAAAAGGAGAAAATGCTGGTAATCAGCATTTTCTCCTTTTTCTGCAATGTTTAATATCCATCCACTGTTTGAGACTCATTCAATTATGTGGTCTGCAAATACTGTCAAGTTGGTATGCCATTTGGCAAGATCTAACATACTTTTAATTTTTGTGCTGATAGTTGGCTAAGCCAAATGGACTTGTCATATGGTCAAAAAAAAAATTAATACCGGTATGTTTGTTCACATGAAACTAGGTATGATGATGTCATACCTGGTCCTATAAGAATGGGCAATCAGTTCCTGACTGTATAACAATCATCTCATAATTTAGTTAACCCTTTACCACACAATGAAGAGTTTTAACGACCCTACGAAAGAAACCTTTTGAAAACATTGTGGAAAAAGGAGAAAATACTGGTAACCAGCATTTTCTCCTCTTCCCACACTGTTTACTTCTCCACCAAAGACAAATTCCATCTTCAGAGCTACATTTAAATTGTCGTCTGCAAATGCTTTCAGTTTGGACAAATCTATATTTTGCTTGTGTGGAAAAGAGTTAAACTAGATTGCACCTTTATACTGGATATATCAGTCTGGTTTCTTTAGGCTTGCAAAGAAAATACTGTTGTATTTATCATTGTTTTACAAGAAATTTTTATTTATGGCACAAAATCTGTAAAATACCTCTTTCATGTTAATACGTACAAATGTTTTGTAAAAATATACTGATTCAGAAAAGTATTTAGAAATGTTTCTAGAAAAACAAATCTATATGAAAAATGTCAAAAAAGTTAACAAAATTTATGTTTTGACCAAATATCTTGATATCGCCCTGAAAAGATGTTGGGGGAAAAACTCACAATATGTTAGTAGTTTTTGTTTTTCATCTTTATTATAAGGAATGCCATTAATTTGTCCACACTGAAAAATAAAGTAAGAAAGAATGAAACACTACAAACCTACTTGTGGTTGTAGGCCAGGAAATAAACTTAACCCTTTCCCAAACGACAAATTTTGGACTGGTCCAAATTCAAAGTGTTTGCAGACGACAACTTTAAATTTGAGGAAAATGGCAGAAAAGTCTCAAAAAGGGTAGAAAACACTGTGGGAAAAGGAGAAATTGCTCGTTACGAGCAATTTCTCCTTTTCCCACAGTGTTTTCAAAAGACTTGTACTGCAGACACGTGAAAACCAGGGCTTGCTTGGGAAAGGGTTAAAAAAAATGTAGGCAAGGCAGTATACTTTCTAGTTCATTACAACAAGAGTGTTGCGGGTTATTTTGAGTCAAGGACAAAACAATATCACAACAAAGGCAGGCAAGGAGATATTATAACAATTTGAAAAGTTTATTGCATGGGAAAAAGAGCAATTTCTTGTTTCTAGCAATTACATTTTATCTCACAGTGTATTCTTACACTATTAACAGGAGGAGCTTAAAATACTGTATTTGTACAGTGATGGGTTAAGCAAACTTTTTAACATTTTATGATTTCAGATGAACCATCAGTTGCCCCTAGTAGGTGTTTACTGTGGTGGATTATGCGAAATGAGTTTTTGTGACATGCTAGAATAGAAATTATTACAAATAGTTGTTAGATCATTTGATCTAACATCATCTCTCATGCACAGACCGTTAGGAATATTTTAATGCTGCAAAACTGAATGCTAAATGCTATGAAAGTAAATGATAATCTTTAGTCTACCTAACTTGCAATGTATGACCTAAAGAAAAATGAATCTATTAACTTTTATTATACAAATGATAAGATATGGAAACATTGTGCTTAACAGAAATGTTGTTTAGAATTAGCATATTTTATGCAGTTTTCTTTTCAACCTATTACTTTCAGAGGATACCCCAGAAGGAATGTTTCCTTTATTGAAAGTATAAATTTTTTGCATTTAAGAAAGAAGAAAATAAAGATATACCTACTTTAAATCATTTTCTTGAATTTTATGTAAGAAGGTAAAAACTGAAAGGCCTTCTTTTCAGTGTATAATATACAAGAACGGAAGACAACAATTTTAGAATATTTGTTTGTCATGTCACAAGAACATCATTTCAGTACTGCCAGACACGCAGTTTATTTTGTTGTATTGAGATCTTGTATCTTGAGAAATGACCAGAGTTCAAAGTCAAGGGAATGTTTGATGATATTTTTAAAAATACCTTCAGCCAGCAATATTCTGCTGTGGTGATTGTCTAACAAAAAGATACTCGGACCAAAACAGCATTGACATTTATTTCATTGTCTTTTTTCAAAGACATTTTGAGTCAGGAAAAGAGATAAAAGTTAGAGATTTCAATGTCTCACAGTATTCACCAACCATTCTTAAGAATATTCTTAGTCTTATTCACTAAAATTTTCAACATTTGAAAGTAACATGACTTTGACTGGCTGAACCATTTGGTTTAGCCAATCAGAAGTTATGTTACTTTCAAATATTGAAAATTTTGGCCAGTAAGTCTAAGAATATTCTTAAAAAAGGTTAGTGAATACAGACCCAGAGCAGGGTTCATATTCACCAACCATTCTTAGGAATATTCTTAGTCTTATTCTCCAAAATTTTCTATGTTTGAAAGTAACACAACTCCTGCTTGGCTAAACCAAATGGTTTAGCCAATCAGGACTTGTGTTACTTTCAATTGTAGAAAATTCTGGAGAACAAGACAAAGAACGTTCTTGAGAATGGTTGGTGAATACGGACCCTGTACTGGTAATTGCCATAACATCTCACAAATAAATGTAATGTAAATGTAGATATAAGGTCAAGCTGTATGCTCTGTGCAGTATGATCTTGGTGTACAGTCTATGTGAAAGCAGCTAAAGTTGTGACTTATACTCCACCACTTTAGTATTTAGAACAGAATATTAAGATCAAGAGCAGACAGGTTAGGTCCAAGGTCAGATTGCGTAGAATGCTGTCAGACCTTGATTGATACTGTCTCTAAATGCTGCCTGGAGCATGTTAAAGGTCAAGTGATGTGAACTGTTGGTTTTTTATAGACATTGTGTCAATATGACATCATAAAGGATTGCTCTTAAACAATGAAAATACTGATTTGGCTATGCTCTGTGATAAGGGGTTTAATGCATCTGTAAAAAGTATCCACTCATGTTAACCTGTGAAGAGTTCGCACAGAATAACAAAACTTTTTGTTATTTGTTAATTTTCTGCATGTCAAAGGACCTGAGTCCACCTCGTAATTCAGTGGGTTTGTTAGACAAAATGGATTTTATGGATCCATTTTTTACGTGCTGACAGACTTGGTTTAACCCTATACCACACAATCCGACTTTTAACGACCCTGAAGAAAATGCCTTTTGAAAACATTGTAGGAAAAGGAGAAAATGCTGGTAACCAGCATTTTCTCCTTTTCCCACAATGTTTTCTACCCTTCCAAAATCAAATATCAGTTTTGAGCAACATTTCATTTGTCGTCTGCAAATGCTTCCAATTTGGACCAGTCTAAAATTTTGTCATCTGGTAAAGAGTTAATGCATTACAAAGATGCAGTGCACCTCTTTTTGCCAGAGAGCAGCTCAGTTTACGTTGCTCTTGACTTTGAACACTTTTACATCAGTGTAGGTGTACATTAGAGACATGATGATTACTAATATCTCATCAGTGTTGGCATAATTTTGCAAAGATTTTTTCAAAGAAAAAAAAATCATTTGTATTTTTGTATTTTTTTTTTTAATTTCAGCAAATATTTTTCCATTTTGTTTTGATCGTGAATATTTCAGAATCATGCTTTGACATACTTTTGTCTTGAAAGTAATGTAACAAAGAGTTGTGAAAATGAAGAAATTCACTTATCAGGGTCTGTATTCATCAACCATTCTTGAGAACATTCTTAGTCTTATTTTCCAAAGTTTTCTACATTTAAAAGTAACACGATTGGCTAAACCATTTGGAAGATACGGGAAGAAGCTATGCTGTAAGGAAGGAGTGATCTCCCGTAACAGTATGTTTAGCCTTAGGAGCGGAACAGTTTTCATAAGAGTTTTAGTTACATTGATGGGATATTCATAGTGAAATATTTTAGAAATTTTTGATTAATTTTCTGTATTTCCATTAATTTTCTGTATTTCATCAGTGACTTTGATTTTTTGTCTTTTTTTTTTTGAGGTGGGGGAAGTAGTAGTTTTTATGAAAATTAAAAAAGGAAAATAGAGATTCACCGGAGGAAAAAAAAAGTCCACTGCAATATGAAGATCATATTTCTTCCAATATTTCTAAAGCAATGAGTCATGTTAACTAAATAACAAAAAGTCAGTGACCTTGACTGAAAAATGAAGGAGCTCTTCCAGATCATGTGCATGATAAAAACTTTGTAAAAAAATATAATGAGCAAGGGCTATCCATTCAAGCAAGTTCATCAGTTATTTTATAACTGGTAAGTGCTATCACATAAACATTACTATTCAAGACAATAAAGTCACGGATGAACACACTGTATAATTGTACTTAGGCAGTTGCTGCCATTGCTGTGCTAGTCTATGCAACCTGTTCCCTCTAGTTCAATTTCTTTTTAGATTCTATGTTTACTTGCCATATGTTTTAACAGAAAAATCCTGTTGTTCATTTCATCAATGGAATTGCTGTAATTATTCAGTTCAGTAAATTTAACTCTTTACCACACAATCCCGACTTTTAACAACCCTGGGAAAGAAGCCTTTTGAAAACATTGTGGGAAAAGGAGAAAATGCTGGTAATCAGCATTTTCTCCTTTTCCCATAATGTTTTCTATTTTATCGAAAGAAAATTGCACCAATTGAGCCACAATGAAATTGTCGTTTGCAAATGCTTTCAATTTGGACAAAGCTAAAATGTTGTTGTTTGGTAAAGGGATAGTAAAAGTTATATATCAGCTCTTAACACTGAGCTGTTGTGCTGATTCAACATTTGGCACTTAAACCTTTACCACACAATCCAGTGTTTTAATGGCCCCTGGGAGGAAAGCTTTTGAAAACATTTTGGGAAAAGGAGAAAATGCTGGCAACCAGCATTTTGTCATTTTCCCACAATACATGGATCCGTGGAAATCGATATTGGACCAATCAGGTCATCGTATTTATTTGGCCCGATGTGCAGCTTTGCTGTCTGCTATCTCGGCTCACAAACAAGCGACTCTTAATGTTGGAGAAGTGCGATTTTATGTGTGTTTACAACGCTTGAATTTTAGGAAAAGTTTAAAAGGCGTGCTTTGCGATCGTGTACGGCTTACGTGAGATATACTAGGAGATTACAAGTTTGGATTATGATTATGATTAACAATGGGACATGAGCAGAGAGTTTCGATCAATGCTATATTACGTAATGGATTAATTAATGTTAGTTTCTTTTTTCTCTGAGACTCTCTGAATAAAACATAAACTGTTTTACCAGTGGAAAACAAAGGTAAAATATATGAAATACTAATAAAAAGAAAGTATGTTCACTAAAATAGCTAACCTTGTTTAATAACCTCTGCACATCCAGAAAGGGGCACATGTCACCAGTGTTTAAATTTGACATTAACATTAACCCTTGGTGCGTGAAGAATGCTGAATGGGTGGATACAGATCAGAGTAAAAAAAAAAAAAGTGTTTATTCTTGGATTCAAACCATCTGCTACTTAAATACATTTACGTGTATTCTTTACTGAAGGTACATGTAGATTTCAGTTATGAAACAGACTAAGTTCTGTTTTGTACAGTTTTGGAAGTTCAGCTCAAAAGGCAACTTACGTCAATTAAATCAACTTTTGGCCTAGCCATATTAAGGTGGATTAGCACATCTGCCATTTCAAAGGGTATGTCGGTAAACTGTTAACTGATAGGATGTGTGTTTGATTGCGGCTGTAATCCACCCGACCACCCGTTGTCTTCAGTATATCACAAGATTAAACAAACTACCGCCAATGATATTAACAAGTTTGTTAATTGACAGCACACTTTACACATTTTAAAATCATCAGGCAACCATTTTTCCTTCACTTGAAATTTAAACATTTCTTAGGCTTCCACCTCTCTGTTGAATGAGACAATTTATAAATACATGTATTTCAAAATGCTTGTAATTTAGAGTAGTTTATTATCGACTACAATGTTGAGACAACCTAACAAGCCTTAAAAAAATATTAATCATCTTTAATTCTATTATTTTTAAGCAAAACTAAGGTTTATGAGGCATTTCATTCTTCCTCGTAGAAGTTCAAAACTTTCCTGGCACAGGTATTACATTGTCCGTAGCCCCTGAAATTCACACTTTTTGTACAAATTCTTGTGTAAATAAGTTCAAGTATATATTCCTTACCGAGAATCCATCATCGGCAGAAACATAAGAAAAGGAATATTTGTCCGGAATTAAATCAATAGAAACAGTCATGACAGCACGATTTAAGTAGCCTTTCTGCTATACTGTATATGTATTTACTGCGTTTGTTTGTGAGCCGTTAACGACGGTAACCAAGGAAGTCGGTTTATCTCATCGCCACGGATCCATGTATTTTTTTAAACCCTTGTAAAGATAAGTCTAATCATTTAACCTTTACCACACAATCAAGAGTTTTTAAACCCTGAGTAAGAAGCCTTCTGAAAGTATTGTGGGGGAAGGAGAAAGTGCTGGTAATTATCATTTTCCCCTTTTCTCACAATATTTTCAACCTTTCCACAAACTAATCTCAATTTTTGAGTCACATATTTGTTGTCGTCTGCAAATGCTTTGAATTCGGAAAGGTCCAAATTTTTATTGTATGGTAAAGAGTTAAGCTACATTTTATTTGTAGTTTGGAAATAATTTGAATTTGGACTGGTCTAAATCTTGATGTTTGGTGAAGAGTTAAAAAAGAAATTTTCCTTTTTCTTTAAATTACTAAGACTGACCCAGGTAAAATAAGTTACATTGCAATAATCCAGCAGATCATGAGGGATAAGGTTTATGAGCATTGCTTGCTTTGGACAAAATATTGTCATGCTAAAAGTATGCGGTTGTATAATAGGGGCATTAGAAGCCTTTCAAATTGCTAATATAGTATGCAGCAAGCAGCGTGTGCAGTAGAATTAAGTAGAATGGTTTTAAATACATGTTCTAACATTTGTTTCTTCTTATGTATACCATGTAAGGCTACAATGGAATATAAAGTGATCTGTTACATTTGTATTTAAGAAACATTATGACATGGATGTCAATGACGTTCTTTTTAATGAATTAAATTGGTGGAAAAGATATAAAGGTTTGCTGCTTTCAAGTTCAGTAAACTTTTAGTAATTTGGTATAGAAGACCTATAGACCTTTAGACCTTTTCAAAAATGTTTTGACTTCACTATCTCCCATTTGAAATATTGGAAAAAAAATATTCATTAACAGTCCTTGCAGGATCAAAAACAGTCATCTGCAGATATTGGTTTTATGTTCTTTACAGTCTGTAAGTTTCAGCTGTTTAAAAAACATTAAAATTTTAGACTCAGCCATATAAATTGATTTGCAGACAACAAATCAGTGTGTTCTCCTTCACCTGTGATGTTTGCAAATGCCTTCAACCAAATTTCCAACTGAACTTTACTATTAAATTATTGTTGGATATGGCATACTATGATGCAGATATCAGAATTTGATTCATTGACATTATTGTCACATTAGTAATAGAGCGACAAGCGTACATCTGCTTATTGCCTTTGCCAGCGCACAACATGTTCCTAGGACAATTATATAACTCTGCAACTGTCCTACATTATGTAGAAGAATACTGCTAACATACTTTGCACAATGACCTCAGTAACAAATGTATAGGCACTAGATCTGTATGTATGAATTCAGCTGCTTAGAGTGAATATGATTATACACATCACCATGCAGAGATACAGATAAATGGGGCATTCTCATTCTAAATTTACCATTTCTTGATTTATATCAATGTTGTAGATATTGTTAGAACGGTATCTTGCTTACCATTCAAAAGAGTACCAGTACACAGGAAAAATGTATTCAGGATGAATGTGACAGATTATTCCAAAAAAAAAATACCCCAAATCTGTAACTCCTTAGTAGGGTAGATTGCATTGCATTTGTCATCAGTCTAATATATAGTACCTTCTAAATGATAGTGTCACAGAATATTTCTGTAATTAAACAGTTACAGAGTATGATAAATGAAACCATTATTACACATGAAAAAACTTTTTATTTAAAGTATATGTATTTTTTTTCTAATTTAGCATCACCTTTTTATTCAAATTCTAAAATGATGTCTGTAAATTATCGTCTCCATAATTGTCATGATATTGGTATGGTAAGTTCATTGAAAGCGTAATTTTTCCTCATGTCATGAACAAAGGACAATTTTGTTGCCCTTTTTTGTCAGAATGAATATTTTCAATTCTTTTCTAGAAAATGCTGTAATCTTTTTCTTTCAGAGAAATAGGTAACATTGTAACAAAACAAAAGGATATTCTATTGCTAACTTTTCTTTTTATAGTGGTCATGTGAGAAAGCAAATCCAACAAAGAAAAGTCATTTAAGATAAAGTCAAATCTGTCTGGTCATTAAGCAACCAGCAAGTTTCAACCCGTAGGCTGCTAGGTGCAATGCAGTGACATTTTGCAGACTGTGTAGATAAAGATCATACTGCATAGAATGTGCAGTTTGATTTTGGATCTACACTGTCAGATAAACAGATGTTTTTCTCCAAAAAGTAACTTTAAAGTTTTGTGTAACTTATTTAGCAGGTTAAAGTTTAACCCGTTAACACAATCCCAAGATTTAACAATCCGCAAGGAAAAGGACTTCTGAAAATGTTGTAGGAAAAGGATAAAATGCTGTTAACAAGCATTTTCACCTTTTTCCACAATGTTTTCTACCCTATCAAAGCTGGAAACCATCAGTTAAGCTACCTTTAATTTGTCGTCTGCAAATGCTTTCAATGTGGTAGAGTCCAAAATTTTGTTGTTTGATGAAGAGTTAAGAGGCTGATGTTTTCAGTTCCCAAATGTAAAAAAATAAGAAGTGTACCTGACTTAAGCAAAAGCATCCCTTAACCCTTGTCATACAACAAAATTTAGACAGACACTTCCATATTGAAAGCATTTTCAGATGACAAAGGTTACCCAAATGATGGGAGTTGTCTTGGAAAGAGAAGAAAGCATCCTCAGAGAAAAGGAGAAATGCTTGTTACAAGCTTATCTCACAATGTTTTCAAATGCCTTCTTCCCCAGGGTTGTTAAAACTTGGGATTGTGTGATAAAGGATTAAGCAAGCACTTTCCACTTATCTCTTGGCTGCTTGCTCAATAGTGGATTGGCTGTACATGTTCTTAAATGATTACGTGTATTTGTTTTTGATTAAGCATGCTTTCTCAATATATGACACCAGAAATCAATTTCTGATCCTATTATATCAGAATTTCTTTCATTTAAATAAAACAAAAGGTGGGACACAGGGTGCTGATAATGCTAAACAAACTACTACTGCCAAGAAGGGAGGTATGTTAGGGTAGATTAGAATGGCATACTAAGCTATGTCATTTGTCTTGGTGTCTAAGTTTTTACCCCCAAATGTTGGACAGAGTAATGATTATTTATTTGGTATATATTTTTTTGTTTATGGTATCCAATTTCCGGAAATGGTAAAAGAACATGATCAATACATTTCTGACTTGGTGCACTACCCCTTTCAATAAATTGTTGCAAACTATTTCATTTTAAAATACTGGTAGCCAATATGAATAACAGTATAACACATGAATACATCTGTTAAATTTGAGGCAAAAGGAGAAACTGCTTATTATAAGCAATTTCTTTGCCGTAATGTTTTTAAGAATGGCCTGTAACAATAAACAGAAAGTTGCCAGCTGGTGGAAATATGCTCAATAGCTTAACTCTATATAGACTTCAATATGTGAAAAGCTAAAAAAAAAAAAAAAAAAGAATGAAATACTGAAATCCCTTGATGGTTGTTCTTGTGGGAACATTTGGTATAATAGATGGTTTGTATACAAGATGTGATTGCCCACCCAATACTGCACAGTCTGATCTTGATCTACACTGTCCGCAACAACACCTAAAGCTATGTAAACTATCAATTTGGCTAATTTTTATTTATGTAATCTTTATTTTACATAAAGCAAAAGTATACAATTAAAAAAAAAAATAATATTGCTTCAGTTTAGATCTCCCCAAATCTACAATGTATTGACTTTGTCCTTCCATGACTGGATTCAGGATACCTACTGAGTTGGCAAAAATGCTTTCATTAGTGAAATGACATTACAGATTGAGTGAAAAATGTTGTCATACAACTGTGAATGTGAGATCAGAATCATTTTTGGATCCTTCAAAAATCATGGCTAACTGGGGGAAAGAAAAGGAACACAGTTTTGGAGAATGATGCTCACATAAAAATTAATGATTTTGCAAATTTAAGATAAGAAATCTATTGTCCACTTTCTTTCTGACACAATACATTATTGTTTTGTCTCAATTTGTTTACGAGTACTGGTGACAAAAACTCCAGGAAAGTATAGATAGGTGCACTGGCCACCACAATTTAAATGAAATAATGCATTCAATGTAATACAATCAATCGGTCCATCTGATTACTGTCAAATTAGATTATTTTGGATGTGTATGATTGTAAGAACTGAATTTTCATTCAAGAGGTATGACACCAGTAGTAACTAGTAGTGCTTCTCAACAGTCATGTTTCTTGCTTCATTTACCCTTCTTTGTCATTATCATTTGCTATCATCCAAGAAACAATTTCAGCAAAATGAAGAATTTCTTGTTAAGAGAAATTTTATTTCTGCTTCAATATTTTTGAAAAGTTTTTCAAGGCATTACTGGAATGCCAAGCAAGTAAAATGTTCAGATCAGGATAATAGTGACCTTACAATATTTCTTGTCATTATCATACATTCTTCAATTTAAAGACACTTGTTGTTTGCCACAAAAAGGGCATGTCTTTGAAAACAGTGAATTGCTGCTACATGTTAAATCAAGGTACAGATTACTGCTAAAATGTTACCGCTGCCAAGAAATGCCAGAGCTAATGCAAAAACACAGAAAATGCTTCTTTGAGGACCAAAGATAAGCATCTAACTTTGTTTGCGTGCAAAGCATATATAGTAGGTTTAGAAAAGTAGAAACCCTAGCTTGCATAGAATTAAAAGTTGCAAAACAGAGAACGTTTTAGCAGGTAATATATAAAAATGACTGTCACATGTATGGCTTAAAATTGCAACAGCGATTGAGTATTGTCTGGTAATGATATTCCATACATTTGATGATAGGAAGATTTTGCATGGCTAAAAAACTCTGCAGCTGCTTTAACTTTGCATTGATTATTGTGAGCATTTTCATTAGGCAGCTGGAACCCTGTCTTAAAAACTCATGTTGAATAGAACGTTTTACAATTAATTTGACATTGGTCAGGTCCAAGATAAGACTAGACAGGATGTGCAGTGTAATTTAGAAATTGCAGTCTGATTTTGGTCAACAGTCTCTACACAAACATCTCCATTGCTGATAGTGTGATATTTTGAGGGTTAGAGAATTTTAAATATCAAGGATTGGAAATTATTTTCTTTTACAAAACAAGCAGCCTAACAGAAAGAATTACTATCTGTACTGGCCAGGTCGATGACTTAGAAACAATTTGATAGAAAGTACATGTATATCAATATATGATCATTATTACTAACAGGAGCAAAAGCTCATAATTATTTAAGACAGGGTTCGAGTTTAATTCTAGGCTATTGTTCTGTGGAAGGTAAAGTATAATTTTCTGTTTCTCAATGCCACTTTAAATCACAAGTAGATCAACTGAGGACATTTTTAAGTTCTCAGCATTAGCGAACAAGCCAATTGCAAAGAGATGGCGCCTACTGCAATAAACAACTTAAACCATGCGTATCACTCTCGTCTACAGTATTATTATTTCATCATCTTTATAACTGTTTGTAAATCATTGCTTTTTGAAATTTGTGTGAGAAATCAAATATATATAATTGTCCAGCATTGTGTGTGACCTCAATGTTCAGACTTGCTCTAACATTTCATCAGAGACTTATATTTACACACACATATTGCTTTCTAATACTTAACTTTATTTGTAGTTTGTTAGACCAACATAAAATGTACCACACATAGTAATACACTTAGTGCTTTTGAATATTTCAGTGGAACAGAAACGTCGTATGTCACAGATTGAAATTACCAAGATGGCCTTGAAAAAGGTTGAAAGTGACAGCGAAGATGAAAGGGTAAGATAGATAAGTGATTTCAGTAAGAAAACAGATTCTTCATTTACATTAACTTATTCAGTGTTGAAGGCAAAACCGGGTGCTTATGCAGATGGCATAGATCATGATCAGACTGCAGAGAACATGCAGTTTGATCTTAGATATCTACCATATATGTGTTTTGTCAAGCCCACAAGATGAGAAATCTTACTGAGTTTCAGATATATATATTTGGCACTGAAATAGTTAAACATGTATTATATTGTAACCCCTTGATCAAACAAATTGAAAGCAGTGAAACCTTTCTCAAAATTAGTCTTGCTGCAGAACATAAGGGTCATCTACAGGAGATTAATGTCTTACTTAGTGCATCTACAGATATCATTATGTTTTTTAGCCCTTTACCTGAGTTTTATTGACCCTGAAGAAGACAACTTTTGAAAATATTGTGGGAAAATGAGAAAATGCTGGTAACCAATATTTTCTTCTTCTTCTCACAATGTTTTCTAACCTTTCAAAGATATATCACATCATTAAAGCCACATTTTATTTGTGTTCTGCAAATGCTTACAATATGTATAAGTCATAAAATTATGATAGGGTTAAACCTTTACCAGATAGTCCTGTATTTTTATGACCATGAAGAAAATGCGTTTGAAAATATTATGGTAAAAGTAGAAAATGCTGGTTTCTTTTTAGAACAGATCCCATTATTTGAGCCACTTTTGAATTTTAGTCCGCAAATGCTTTTAATATGGGCGAGTTTAAAGTTTTGTCATCTTTGTCATGGATGGTTGTACATGTGTTGTTATACCAAACCAATGTTTTACTCAAAGAAATACCCCAGGACATTTGTTGAAAACCGATGTAAACTCTTTGCTCCTGTTCAAACTTTAAGGTTCAAAATGATACCAAAATAACTTCTGTTTATTTGTGTCATGGCATCACTTTTACCTAGGTTGAGAACTCATAAATTTTGAATTTCTGTGCAAACAGTTGACAAGAAGCTCTCTAATTTTTTTTTTATAATTTCTGTCTGGAAAATAGAACATCAATTATTGTTTCAAGGTAGCTATTAGCATAAGAGTCCTGGCAGAGCGGGTTGTGCAATCTAATCTTGACCAACAGTGATGGCAAAACAAACTATAGTTTTTAAAGGTGCTCTAATAATTGTTTTTCAATTACTGGGAGCAAAGAGTACTTTTTTATCATTAATGTTAATCCTTAGAGTGTCAAACACACAAAATTGACAATTTCAGTTAACTCTTTACCACACAATCCAGACTTTTAATGACCCTGAGAAAGAGGCCTTTTGAAGACATTGTGGGAAAAGGAGAAAATACTGGTAACCAGCATTTTCTCCTTTTCCCACAATGTTTTCTATCCTTCCCAAAACAAGTTTTAATTTTTCATTCGAATTTATTTTGTCGTCTGCAAACGCTTTCAATTTGGACCAGTCTAAAATTTTGTTGTGTGGTAAAGAGTTAAACAATGTCTTCCCAATTTTTGCAATTTGGTGTTTTTTTGGCAGAATTTTTTGTTCAAGAGACAGTGTAGATCAAAGAGCTTGTTTTATGTTGTTTGATCCTTATCACACTGCTCTCAAATGCAACTATACTGTCATGAAAGGCACTTTAAGGAATAAATTGTGTGAGCCCCATATAGTCACCCTGCTTCAGGCAGATTTGTCAGTTGAACCATTTCTTTTCTTCATTTTTTCATGAGGCTTCTGTAAATGTCTATTATGGTGTTAGAGTTTTGTGAAGACAGCTGCTGCACTGTTTTAAAAAAAAAAAAATTAACTGGCTTAAACCCCTGCAAAAGGGGCTGTCCTTTTGTCAGTTACAGCATGATCAATCCATGAAGTGCTGAACAACTAAATAACATACATGTATTTTCAACCATTAAAACATTTAACTCTTTACCACAGTGTCTGAAAGTTTCAACAACCCTGAAAGAGAAGGCTTTCAATAGCATTGTGGGAAAAGGAGAAAATGCTGGTAACCATTATTTTTTCACTTTCTCACAAGTTTTTCTAACATATCAAAAACAGAAATCATCATTTTAGGTGCATTTGTCATCTGCAAATCCTTTCAATTTGGTCCAGTCCAAAATTTTGTCTTTGTTTGAAAGTTAAACATTTCCAAATTATCTGTTGTTTTTTTTATTTTTTGAGGGTGGAGGCTTTTGAAAACATTGATTGAAAAAGAAAAAATTGCCATCAGCAAGTACTAATATTTCATGACTTAAAATTTGAAGTCTGGAAATGCCTTTATGTTGTCAAGTCTACAGTTTTGTCCTTTTGGAAAGAGTAAGAATTACCATTTCCTTTGATAATTGCAGTGAAACTTCATATCATAATCATAGAGCTTAACAACAATATGACCGATCTTTGAAGTTTTGCTGCACTGACAAACAGTTGTTAAGATCAAGTCATTAGATATCTTTATAAACTGCTAAACTGCACATTCAGTGCACACTGATTTTGATCAACATTATTAACAAGTGTGCCATAAGTCATGTTTTTCAGCTTAAATGTTAGGATGAATTGTATTTAAGGTGTCTGAGTCAAGGCCTGGCATGGCACTCAGTGACAGGAGGGACTCATCAGCTTCTGAAACTAGTACCAGCATGACTGATCCCACAGAAACAAGGTCAAGGTCACAAACCCCTGCTTTGGATTTTTCTCTTCCAACAAGAAGGGGAAGCTCCTTTTCGAGGTTTGATGATATTGATAACCTTGAAATTCGGTGTAAAAGTGGAGCCCAGAAAAGGAAAAAAAGCATAAAAAGTGACCCTGACCCATTCAAAGTTCAATTAAAGCACAGGGATAAGCCCGAAGAGGCAGGTCAAAGGTGGAATAATTGTCAGATTACATTCATAGGCCAGATACTAACTGCTGTACTCTTGTTGTTGACTGAATAATTTAGATAAAAGTCATTCATGAGTATGTGTTGTACTTTTGCAAAACAGATAAACAGATTGTGCATTTTCAACAGATTTTGAAATGTTCACAGGATACCATCTTATAAAGCATTTTCTGTTATAAGCCTATGATTTGAAAAAAAAAAGTTCTGTTCCAGTTCTTAAACACATAAGGAGACCTCATCCTGTACAGAAAATTACATGTATAGTATGTATGTTATTATTAGTGTCTGGCCTCTGATGTGACACAAGTCTGACAAAACCTTTGTAGTGTGGGTTTTGGATTTCATACTTATGATACTGTAGAGGGAGATGTCCTAGTTTGTCCTAAACTTTAGTACGAGAAAGATGTTTTGTATGGGACAGTTTGAAGTTGGCACATTTGGCACATATGGATAGGCACTCAGCTTGATTTTGTGATCTGCCGTGGACTTGCTTTTGGTTTACTGGTAATTCTGATCATCATTACTGCACTAGAATAAAGTTTACATGACCTGATTTTTTTAAAATGGTTTATTCAAAATGCTGATAACTATTAAAGACACATTTTCTTTTCAGGTAATATTTCTATCATGCTGTCATTTTCTCATAATGAGCCTATGAGTGTTATTTTTGAAGCAATACATTTTTCATTTGTTTGTCCAGTGACAGTTATCCTATACGTCTGAATAATGCAAACATATATCTTTTCCCAATTTTTTTTTTTTTTTAAATTTCAATATTAATATAGTGTTTGTCTTTCAAGAATATTTAGTGCAATATCTGAGTGATTGAATTTAGATCTGAAAGCATTTTTTGTGCTTCCGGATCTTGATTTATATTGTCAGCAGAAGACGCCTCATGCATCAGTTGTAAGTGTCTAGGTTTTAAGCTAAATTCAATTGGTGATAAGACTTTCTATATGCCATGGAAATATGTTGAAAGTCATGTTCATCTCCTATAAAATATGCGATGTTACTTCAGACTTGTAGGAACTTATAGGGAAATGACAGTCTGTTTTTTCTTCACTTTGTTTCAGTCTCAATTTATTGTGTACCATTTCTGATTTTCAGTTTAGTTCCTCTTGTGTCTAAAAAATAAATTTTACTGTTCTTATTAACCAAACTGATAACCAGAATAACCATAAGATTGAAACAATGCCTTAAAACAGTTTCTAAGTTAATTGTTTCGTTGAACTGTCCTTCTCTTGTCTATTGATAGATTTTGAATTTTGCTTATGGTCGCTGTTGTAATAAGCCATGATTTATACTGATTGCACTGAATGGACCTTTTTTTTAAGCAAACAAGTTCCAATAATAACCTGATTACATAAATCTAATAGTAAGAGTATAATGGTTAGTGAATAACTACGGTTTTCATTTTGCTTACAATGCACCCTATGGGTCGTACTTACCTAATATGCACGGTATTTTGTAAAGGAAACTGTTTAAGTAATGTATGTAGTTATGTATTACAATTGTGTACAAAAATTAATGTTTGAATTATACTTGCACTAAATATAATATTTATCATAAGTAATACAATTGGCCCTTAAAGTGGATTTCCCAACTCCATTTTCCAGGTTTTGCAGTCAGTTCAGATCAAGATCTGAATGCACAGATTGTGAACTGATTTTGATCTAGACTGTCTGATATGTATAGACTTCATGCAAAAATAAACTTGAGATTGCAATCATCTATTATTTCATGAAGAAAATGTTCATTTAGGGTTTTTCCTTAGCTCTAAGGGTCAATTGACCTGTAAATTATAGACTAGAAAAACTGCACTCTAATGATTTATTTTGCAATGCAAACAAGAATTTCTTGTCGTTCAACAAAATTTCTTGAGACTCCTTTTTTTCTTAAAGGTTTTTCTTTTAGTTCAGAGGATACTGAAGTGGAAATCAGAAAATATATTTTAAGAAAAGGAAAGCAAAATATCATGCCTAATTGTTGATAATGCTATTTTTCTTCTTTGATTCTTCACATTTTCTTTTTCAACCATTGCTTATGTATTTGTAAAGAACCATTGATTTTTTAAAGACAAATTTCGTATAGCTGATGTAGAATGTTTTACAAAGACTGTGTGAAATTCCTGCCTTAGTCACCATATTTTATTTTTTGGTTTACTTTACACTGCAGTGATATTTATAGATCTTACAAAGTTTTTTTAAAGAAATTCTGTTTTTGGCATCTTAATATCAAGATCAAATTGTAGAGAACATGAAGTATTGTTGTGGATGTACACTATCCGTTAATTTAGAAGGTATTCTGCTTGGTCTAAATGACCCTAATTAGCTCTTTGTTAGATGATAGAATTTTAGAAATGTCCCAGTTGAAAGCATTTGAGGACAGTATATAAAGAGATAGGATTTGTCTTTGAAAGAGTTAAAAAAAATACTGTTGGAAACTGAGACAATGCTGTTTTTTTTTCTTACCTTTTCTCTTTATACTCTCAAAAGCATTCTCCTGAATGTTGGTAAAAAACACAGGTAGTCTTTTAACTCTTTCCCCATGAGAAAAATTTAGACTTGTCCAAAATGGTAGCATTTGTAGACAATAAATTAAATGTGACTCAAATGATGGAATTTATGTTTGGTAGAGTAGAAAACATCAGGGAAAAGGTGAAAATGCTGCTTACCAGCATTTTCTCCTTTTCCCACAATGTTTTCAAGGGCTTCTTCCTCAGGGTTGTGAAAAGTCGGGGTTTTGAGGTAAAGGGTTAAAGATTTGAATGTCAAAAAAATAGTGTCTCATTATCTGACCTTCTAGAAATTAAGATACCATTGTTGTGAAATCCAGAACTTCAAATATGAAGCAATGGTTTGAAATTTTTGTTACTCATTTTAGTAAATCATCATTTCCTCATTCATTATCTATTTTTACAATGATAAATTAATCATCTTTTTTCATTTGACTCATTTTGCCTAGCGATCGCAGCTTTTAAAATTGATAATTTTGCATGAATGTAATTTATTACTGATTTGATTACTTAGACAAACAGCAGACGCCAATCCGTTGATGAAGGGCCTATCATGAGCAAACTTGAGGTCCCTACAGCTATGAAACCCCTTTCTGCTGAAAATTTAGAAGATTTTGAAATGAAACAACAGCAAAGACGCGCCTCTATGTCAGGCAGAAGGGTCTCTCTGGTCGAAGCTATTCCTGATTTCCCCTCCCTTAAAAAGGTGGAAAAAGAGCAGGAGGTACTTTCAACCAATTTTTGAACTGTTGATCATTGGCCAACTTCTCTTCTTTTAAGTTCAAATGCTAGCAGAGATCTTTCAAGCTTTTATAGAAAACTATCACCTGCTGATGTTAACTTAGATAAGAGTTTTGCTTTATCTTTCAAATTCCCTGTAGAAAGACAAATGTTTTATTTTGCACATATATATTTCTACATATGGTTATTCAACTCAAAGATGCATTCTGCTTTAGTAAATAACATTTGTGAAGCTATCTATACATAGTTTGTCCACTAACCAATTAGAAAGTCACTGGAACCGTATCTAACCAATGGATGACCATGTTCAGTTGGACCCTCTGGTCACATGAAAGATATTGAGTCTATGATTGGTTACCTTGTTGAACTACCTATGGATTATTCAGAATTCTATATGTTTATGTGATGGCGCTGGCGGTTAAGCAAACAGAAAGTCATAGGAACTTGGCTCAGCTGCATGTGTTAATTTGATGTTGTCTGGTGAAAATGTTTTGTTGAGCATCATTGAAGTGGTCAGGTGTTAGTGAGTTTTCTTTTTCATAGTATTTCACCAATTAATAACCAGAAAGGAAGACCATGAGGTAGGATTTAGTCTTTGTCATTGCTTGTAGACAGATTATATGACATTCAACATAAAGTGTAAAGCATTCATTTTTAGTCAAAAGGGAGGATAAATTTATAAAAATTGGTTTACTGTTTTTTTTTTTTCCTGAAATTCTTTTTTTCTGTCTGCATTTTTCATGTTTGTTTCATACTGAAATAAATTGCATTTACGTTACCTCCTCCAGACAATTTTTTTTTTTTTTGCAGCTGACTATCTTTGAAAACATTTTCGCTAAAGGAGAAATCACTTTTATAGTGCATTTTTCCTTTTGCTAAAATGTTTGACACATATTGATTTATTGATAATTTTTATTTTACAAGGGTGTTTTAACTCTTTACCAAACGATAATATTTCAGACTTGTCTAAATTGAAAGCACTTGCAGAGGACAAACTGAATGTTTCCAGAATGATGGAATGTGTCTTTGAAGAGGTAGAAAACATTGTTGGAAAATGAGAAAATGCAGGTAACCGGCTCAAGGGCTGAATGCGAAACTGTTCCAACTGCGTTTTGGAAAGTTTTACAGGAGAGAAAAAATCTTCTCAATACTTACTTTCTGTGAAGAGTATTGTTAGATCATCTTTTTCAGATATATTGTGTTGAATTCATTTGTCCAATTTGACAAAACATATCTAAACAAGATGATCTAACAATGCTTTTCCTAGAAACAAGAAAGATTTTCCCCTCTCCTATAAAATTTTCCAAAATGCAGATGGAATAGTTTCGCATTCACCTCTTGTAGAAGCTGGTTATCTGCATTTTCTCCTCTTCCAACAATGTTTTCAAATGCCTTCTATGTCTTTGTCATTAAAACTTGTGATTTGTGGTAGAGGGTTCAAAGTTTTCTTCTGCAAATCTGGATCAGGAGATAATTTCTGTTAACAGTGCTTATTTTGATGATTAACCTCACATCTTTTTTTTTTACATTCTATAGGTGCATGCTAATTGGTAAAGGTGTGTGATTGTAGCTTCAGTGAGCATCAAAAGTCAATTAATACTGTTTTTTCACAGTCATGTAGAAAAAAAACTCTCTCTTGTGCAAGAAAAATAGAGGTACAGAAACCTCAGAAAAAACACAGTAATTATTTTATGTATTTTCAGGGTACATGTATTTCATTCAGGTGATTTGCATCATATGTGAAACATCAGTCAAAAAATGTTTTCCAACACAAAGGCAGTTAAATGGTATTTGAAAGTGGGAAACCCATCTTGTTTAACTCTTTACCACACAATCACAGGTTTTAATGACCCTAAAGAAATAGTCCTTTGAAAACACTGTGGAAAAAAGAGAAAATGCTGGTTACCAGCATTTTTTCCTTTTCCCACTATGTTTTCTAACCTTCCCAAGTCAAATTTCAATTTTTGAGTTGCATTTATTTTGTCATCTGCAAATGCTTTAGATTTGGACAAGTCTACAATTTTGTTGTTTGGTAAAGAGTTAATTGAGGACAAAGCAGTAGGACAAAGCAGTAGCAAAAAGAGTTTTTCAGTCAAAGGCTAATTGCTAAAACATTCCATGCAAGAGAAAGTTTAACAAGTTATTTAGCCAAAAGGAGAGTCAGAGTGTACAGTAACACAAATAATACAACAGGTTCATTCTTGATAATTTTCAATCTTACTTCTATTATTAAAAGCTACATTAAACATGATTTTACATGTGTACATTTTACAAGAATATTTAAATTTATTGGTTAGGGCAGAACCAAATTTAGATTTTTTTTTTTTGTTCCTTAACTTGATTTGCACTCTCTACAAAAGTCCTTGTAGTAAAGCCAGCATTTGTGGGCAAAAATGGAAAAGAAAAATTACACAGACGAGAGTAGCAAAATAGAAAAAGAAATCAATAAATATGGAACAGAGCAGAATTTTATTGCTAGAAGTATTTACAGTATATATCAAGTATATCATTTAAAACTTCTCAAGTATAATGAAATTTGAATGTTTTTGATGGAAAAATTAAAAAGTGCACTGTTATGGTACGCTGTGACATTCCTTTTATTAGTTTTAAAATGTTTGCTGTAAGTATTAGACTAGTGATATGGAAATAATATGATACTCATCTTTACAGATTCTTCTATCAAGTGTTTGACATTAAAAAAAAAATATGAAGGAATGGTTGTTGAAAATATGAAAGCAAAGACAAAAACTCAAAAACAATGCATGTGTGTTTATTTCTCACTTTGAATAAGTTATACGAATGAATAGACCTGAATTGCAAATTAATGACACGGATAAGAAGACTGGAGAGATTGCTGAATGGGAAATTACCATAGAGATCTCGGGTTTTGCTACCTACCCAATTTGAAGCAAATTTAACCCTTTACTGCACAATGACGCCTTTTGATGCCCCTGGGAAAGAAGCCTTTTGAAAACATTGATGGGAAAAGGAGAAAGTGCTTGTAACCAGCATTTTCTCCTTTTCCCACAATGTTTTCTACCCTATCAAAGAAAAGTTGTACAATTTGAGCCACATTGAAATTGCCGTCTGCAAATGCTTTCAATTTGGACAAGGTTATAATTTTGTTGTCTGGTAAAGGGTTAAACAGGCTGTACAACAAAGACAATGAGAATATCACATAAAGTGAAATACTAATTTTTCAATATTTTGGCCAACAATGTTATTAGTAATTACATTTTTATTTCTAGGTAGAGGCTGTTGACCAAAATATTGAAAAAAGAGCATTTTACTTTATGTGATGTATGACTATGGATTTCTGCCTGCCTTTTGAGCTGTGTTTCTGAGCACATTTCTATGAAAAAAAATTGTTATGGCCCCCTTTCTATGCACCCAACCCAGGAAATCAGCATGATAATGAATTCAATTATTGACTGATATATTAAAATCTTGACAAACTTTTTGAAGAATTGAAATGTGCTCTGTTATCTTGCTATAGTAATAAATCTACAGGTTACAGTTATTTTTCAAAAAGGAGGAGAGTTTTGAGACCTTAAACTTTCATATTTTTGCTGTAAAGCTTGAAAAGTTACCAATCATGTGACAAAAAAATCTGTTAAGTTGAAACTTTTTGTTTTTTTAGCATGGAGGTTGAATGAGGTGAAGTACTGTAGTTGTTCAGACGGCATTGAATCTTTGAAGATATTGTGTATATATTTAGTTTCATAATTTATTATTTCATGTTCATATTTGTTAATTTCAAAAAAAGTTATCAGACTTGGAGTTAAAAATTAATAGAATGGAATACAATAAAAAACAGCAAAGTTTTTAATCTGCATTCATCACTGGAGTTGAAACAGTCATTGGTAAATTTAAATATAGATAAAAGCTGTTTTGATACTTAACTGCCAATTCAGACTTGATTTGGTAGAGTGGACAACAGCCTTAAGTGGGCTATTAGGAGAGCAAGCTATAAATTAGTGTTGCATTGCGTGAACTGTCAGCAAAAATACAGTCTTATTCCAAATGCAAAATGTTTACCTGATCATATTGATTCTCTGTGTAAGAGTTACTTTTTTTCTACTGTAGGAAAATAAAGCCCGTGAATGAAAACCACATGCTCAAATGAGGTGGTTTATACCTATGCTTATTATCTTAACTAAACGCTATGCTAAGATTTTTAATAAATTGATGAACATCCGTGACATAAGGATTCCTTTCAAGGAAAATTCTGTGTCAGTTCCAAGATAGTCTGTTTATAAAAAGCTCTAAAAACATCACATTAGCTTTGACTGAAAATATTTTCTATTCCTTTGATTTTTTACCTTAATTTGTGTCCAATTTCAAATGAATTAGAAAAAAAATGTTTCAACAAGGGAGTATATGTTCTTATAATCATTTGTTAGTATTTTTCAAAATGTACTTGCTTTAAATGTGGATAACACATAACTCTTTTTCAATTAACATATTCTATGCATATCGATATGGATATGTTGAATGCTTTATATTGCTCTAACATTCAGTGTTGAATGTGGGGTCAGTATCCATGAATGTGAATTTAACAAAGAATAACTATATGTATTTTATTTACTTTCATTTTCATTCTCTCTTTATTTAGATTATTTTGCTTAATGCGCTGATAATTATTATGACAGTTTATATTCCAGGAAGGTATATTTGACTTTTGTATAGATCAAGATAAGACATACATAATGTGTTTTCTGATCTTGAAACTATCCTGCTTGCTACTTTTTTTCATACGAGGACCTAAAGGTCTCTCAATGTTTGTGAAGTTGATTTTTTTTTTCAGTCACCAAAAAGCAATTATTAAAAGATAGGAATGAAGTATTGAGCCTGATTAACACTTGATGTAACCACTGTACCTCTAAGGCATTGTGAAGGATGGAAGAAAAGAATTCTTTTTTGGGGTTTCTACATACATATTTTCAATCTGTCCTCTCAGCTGTTTTCCTGTCTTCCAAAGTTTTTTATGGAGAATGAAAAGTATATAATGCTGCAAGAGGCCACAATGGGATTTTTTGATGTTTCCTTGGTATTATTTTCTACAAAACCATTGTAAAGATATCATGGAATTGAAACAATACAAGAAAAATAATAGAATCCTGGAAACTAGAAATTCCGTAGCAAAGAGCTGCAGTATAAACACTTTGTTTAGTGAGTCATATATGGCATTTCTTCAGCAAAGATTCAGCTGAAATCAGATTAATCATATTACATATGGATCTATATTCTATTCAGATTTTGAATCAAACAAATTCTCCATGAGTTGTAAAAGGATTTCTTTTTCATGGCTTTTGTTGACCCTTGAATTGCTGAAACTGCAGTGTAGATCAAGATCAGATTGCACAGAATGTGAAGTCTAGTCTTGGATCTACACTGCCTGCTTCTTTGCCAGATATTCTGGAAAAAAAAAACAGCCTCAAAATTTCAATATCTGCATCTTTAGCAAAGACCAGGAATGTTTATTTTGTTTTTTTAACAGAAGAAGGGTTTATTTTCTTTTCTTTTTTCTCCTTTTCACAAAACTCAGCAACCTGAGAAGTGGTTGAAGGAATTTGATGACATCAAAGTGCGGGAAGGGACAGAGAAAGTTTTGTTTTCGGCACAGTTCTGCAAACCTGATGCTCCATTTAGATGGTACAAAAACAAGCTGGAGATATTCCATGGAGAGAAATATCATTTTGAACAAAAAGGGGATATGTACGAGCTTACTATTAACCATATCAAACTAGAAGATGGAGGCAAATACATCTTGGAATGTGGCAAAGGTCCCTTGAAGACTGCTGCTTGGCTTTATGTAGAAGGTATACAATAAACCCTTAGAGCACTGACCCCCCTTATCAAATATTGGAGCAGTGCTCTGGCAAAAGCAGGCTTAAGGCATCTCCATGATGCATGATAACAATCAAGTCATCACATGATCATGGATCCATAAAGTCCATTTTGTCTTACAATAGACTGCATCATGAGGTAAACTGATCCTTGGACATGCAGAGAACTGACCAATAGAAAGGTTTTGGTCCAGGTCAGCCTGTGCAGACTGTGCAGGCTGATCTAGGTCAATACTATTTGCAGATGGATTAAGCCACCTTTTCCCAGGGCAAGGCTCATTCCTTGTTTGTATAACCCTAAAGATGGTTGGTTTATGTTTAATTCAGGTGCATATATGTCACAGGGGCTAGTGCACCTATCCATGCATTCTTGGAGCTTCTTCTACCAGAACCTCACACAATGTTCTTTCGAGGTCCCTGGCTGCTTTTCCCACATTAACATCATCAAACAATGTTCAGAGGTGAGAGAAGAATGAATACTTTCACAATCAATATTGTCAGTCCTTCGAAAGAACCTGGCCAAACTGGCAATCAAATGAATGACCATCCAAGTTAACATTTTCATGTGTATAATTTATTTGTTGTATGGTTTTGCTTTCAGTGAGGATAGGCTTAAAATTTTTGCCGCATAATTAAAAAAAAAAGGTGATTTGAAGTTATGAACACTTTACCAAATGACAAAATTATAGACCTGTCTAAATTGGAAGCATTTGTAGATGACAAAATTAATTTTACTCAAAAAATCAAAAATTGTTTTTTGGAGGGTAGAGAACATTGTGGGAAAAAGAGAGTAGCTGGTACCAGCATTTTTCGCTTTTCACAATGTTTTCAAAAGCCTGTTTTCCTAAGGGTCATTAAAAGTTGGATTACGAGTGATAAACTATTAAAGTTAACAATTACTTACAAAATACATTAGACAAACCAGTATTTATCTATGAACCAGACTATCTCACAAAATATTAGTGTGGATCAAGATCCAACTGCACAGTAATTTTTCAGACAGATCTTGATCTGAATTTTCCATGAAAGCACCTTACGCTGTGTTAAGCATGCTGTAATCCTGTATGTACCACACAAGCCTGAGTTATAAAGACCCTGAAGAATAAAACTTTTGAAAGCAGCCTTGGAACCAGCATTTTCTCCTTTCTCACAATGTTTTCTACTCTTTCAGACATAAGTTCCATCACATGAGCTACATTTAACCGAAAATCTGCAAAATTAATGCTCTGAATTGGGAAAAGTCTAAAATTTTGTTGTTTGGTGAAAAATTAACCCTTTCCCAAACAAGGCCTGGTTTTCACGTGTCTGCAGTACAAGTCTTTTGAAAACACCGTGGGAAAAGGAGAAATTGCTCGTAACGAGCAATTTCTCCTTTTCCCACAGTGTTTTCTACCCTTTTTGAGACCTTTCTGCCATTTTCATCAAATTTAAGATTGTCGTCTGCAAACTCTTTCAATTTGGACCAGTCTAAATTTTATCGTTTGGGAAAGGGTTAACTCTTCTCCAGACTTGTCCATCGTAAAAAGCATTCGCGGAGGACGAATATTGCTCAAAGGATGAGCTTTGACGTTGATGAGGTAGAAAGCATTGAGGGAAAAGGTGAGAATGATTGTTGCAATCAGTTTCTCCTTTTCCCACATTATGTTCAAAAGTCTCATTTTTCAAAACAAGATATTAAAGAGGATTGTTCAGCGGTTGTACAAGTTTAGTAAGATTTTCTAGGTTTTATTTAACCCTCTACCAAAAAAAAAAAATTTATACTTGTCCAAATTAAAAGCATTTGCAGATGACAGAATAGATGTTACTCAAGAACTGAAATTTGTTTTGGGAAGGGTAGAAAACATGGTGGAAAAAGGAGAAAATGCTGGTTACCACCTTTTTTTTTTTTCAACAATGTTTTCAAAAGCCTTCTTTGCCAGGGTCGTTAAAACTCTGGATTGTGTGGTAAAGGGTTAAGGAAATATACTGAATAATTTGATGTCTAATTGAATGTTAGATTTCAAACTAATAACCCAATCTCTCCTACAGACATTAATTCATCTTTCAGACTGCATTTGAAAACAACATGTACCAACATGATAAGGTGGTAACAAGATAATGTGCCATGACATTTTCACATTACATTTTATGTATTAAATCTTCAGTCATGTTTATTGTTAAGCTTTTACGGGGATATTTAGAAAGTTTTCTGCAGCAAGTTGTTTCAGGTCTAAGGTAGTGAATTAATCTGCATTGTATTTCAGAAAAGCCTCCAGAGTATACCTTCACACAGAAACTGCATCCAAAGCATGGTATCATTGTGAAGAAAGAAGGCATGCTTGAGTGCTTTGTGTCAGACCCCAAGGCAAAGGTCAAATGGTTTAAAGATGGCCAACAAGTTGAGGTAAGTTATTTTAACTCTTTACCAAACAACAAAATTTTGGACTGGACCAAATTCAAAGCATGTGCAGACGACACATTAAAGATGGATAAAATGATGATTTCTGTTTTTGATTGGGTGGAAAACATTGTGGGAAAGGGAGAAAATGCTGGTTACCAGCATTTTCTCCTTTTACCACAATGTTTTCAAAAGGCTTCTTCCTCAGGGTCGTTAAAACTCAGGATTGTGTGGTAAAGAGTTAATCCTTTGCCCATTAAATCCATGTTTTAATTACTCTGAGGAAAAAGTTGTTCAAAGCATTGTGGGAAAAGGAAAAATTGCTGGTAACCAGCACAAATTGCTCAAGGTTAGCTTTGTGATCATGCTGTGTCCATTATTAGCAAGATAAGGTTCTACAGACTTAGCATTGTGATATTGAACCAGTGCTGTCAAAATTGTGTTTTGCAAGATGCTATAGCTAAAGCAGCCTTGAAATTACAATATGAGCTATGCTCTTGCAAAAGGGCACTTAATGCTTCTCCCTGATGCATGATTCCAATCAAACCACCACATAATTAAGGATGCATAATAGTAATTTTTTTTTAACAGCCAAATGAATTATGAAGTAGAATGGTCCTTTGACAAGTTGAAGATTGACCAATAGCGACACGTTTCGGCCCAGGTAAGCCTGCGTGGACTGCGCAGGCTGACCTGGGTAGATAATTTTCGCAGATGCATTAAACCCCCATTTCACAGAGCATGGTTCGTATCTTTGTATCATTTTTTTCATTACAAATTTTGTTACGTAAAGTTTAATACTGCAGGATAGCACTTCTATCACTTGAGTATTCAGAGCCATCTTGCACCACACTGACTCTTGGGCTGTCATAGAATTGATCTTGTCTGTTGTACATTGACTGGGATTGGTATGGTTTCATATAGTAGTCAGCATTACCCTGATAATGCACAGGTACTTTGGGCCCCTTTTTGGTCTTCCTTCTTGCTCTAGGGACAATAAATGGATCATGTTTAGACTTTTGTCTGTAAGCCATGCCTTCCTCATCCGATGCAACCAATCTGTTTGCATCATCTTTCTGCTGCAGGTGTTCCATCCATCTTGGCTGTGGATGATAAACCACATGATACATGTGTGGTTTTGCTTCACTGTGTCCATAGCCTTCTTCCTGTAGCACATGTCTCGGGCTAATTTGTGTCCTATACTTTTTCCTATACTTTGGTTTGTACCTTGTTCGATAATTGGTGTCACCACCATTATCCATGACTTTGGTATCCAGGGGCCACGTTTGTCTATCATCAGTGTCT
Organism: Tridacna gigas; assembly: GCA_945859785.2. NCBI lineage: Eukaryota > Metazoa > Mollusca > Bivalvia > Cardiida > Cardiidae > Tridacna > Tridacna gigas. The sequence continues at coordinate 55,085,623 of OX244038.2, forward strand.
TTCCTGTTTCTAACCACAGGTTTGTAATTGTCATAATTATTGCTACCTTGTAGAATATTTTTCTTTTCTACTTCAACCTTACTCTGAAAATCTCTGAAGTATTTTTTTCGTTTGGCTTGAAGCTCATTTAGTATCCTTGTCAGTTCCTTCATTTTCCCATATTTTCTGGGTTTTTCGTACATTTGAATGAGGGTTCTCTCTGCAGCAGGATACCCAATCCGACCCTTTCTTTTCTTATTCAACACATACTTCTTACTTACTCTAGGATGAAAGAACCAGAAAAAGAAAGTCTGTAAGCAGGTTATAGACCCTTCTGGAATCTCTTGGCATTCCCAGATACTGCGTTTTATATCATCAGCTGTTGGTCTTGCTGGAATTTTTATTCTTATCAGTGAAGAACCTTTTGTGATGTAGAATGTTTGAAAGAAGTCTTTGATTTGAATAAAGACAGAAATTTTTGCAGAAAATCCATTTTGATACAAAGTTATGTGATCTGGGTACAAGTATTCCTGACCTGCCAGCATAATGCGACAGGATGACATAGCATGACCAGATTTCTTCTCAATCTTTCTTTTGAAGTCATCTAGACAATGACCTACATCAATCATTGTTTTGTATATCACTCCATCAGGGGTATGAACAAATATGGGAAATCGTTCCACCTTCAAGGTTAGTGGCAATTCAAGGTCATAGATAATGTCCTTTACTCTAGCATGGCTCACTAACTTATAGTCAGAGATTGTCAGTTCATGTAATGAAGCATTTGGAACCCCCATACTTTCTAGTTTCATTTTGAGATCTTTAATAGTTCTTGTAGGAGAGACTTTAGTGTTTTCTACTATACCATGACCAAGAACAATCTTCAAAGGAACTCCAAACATCATGTCTGTATCCACGTTGGTCACTGTGACATTCATCATGATGGCCTTGTGACTTGGTATATTTCCAATTACACTTGTAAAATCAAGCTCAATAGTATCCTTATACAGGCGAATAAGATCAACTGGAACATTTGTTAAACCATGCATGATAAACGCAACTACTGACCATCTATCAAATTGTGAAATTGTCACTTCATAGTTCACACCTGTGTCAGAAATGATCCTGATTGGCCTCATGTTAAGATTACTGTGACGACCAACTGTAGTCAGTACCAAAGTGTCACCATTTTTTATCCCAAAGTAACCAAGGCAGTATTCCCAGTGAATAGAGCGATTATTGTGTTGAAGTACTAAAACATGAACAGGCACGTAAAGTTCATGAACACTTACATGCTCAGGGCCAAATCTACTGAAACACCGTCCAAATATTGTGTAAATTAGGTCACTCCCTGTACTACATCTATCCACATAGAGCCTGTATGTTTTACCCCAGAATGTTTCTATATTTATGAGCAAGTCAAAATGCACCTGAATCAAAATGTGCATAATTGAGTTATTTTTAACTCTGTACTCATACAAGCGTCTAGAGTTTTCCATGGCTCTGTCATGATAAAGGATGTCTTGTTGATCAATAGGAATACCTTTCATGCGTTTTAGATATAGCTTGACTTCATACACTGTACACATAACATCCACTTTAATGGCAAACTTTGCCTTCAGTTGGTTGATTTCAACCACTACATTGATATCTCCCCTAGGCATTATCATGATTACACTACCAGGCTTTAGTGAAAAATTACTCCTCATCTCTCTTGGTTGCCTTTCTCCAGGGTCCATAACCATAATCCTCTCATTTAGATGATCAAATGCCAGATTTTGTTCAGCATATTTCACAAGTCTGAAGAGTGAGTCGTCATGCCTTGGGGTGAACAGTATCAAACTGTCTGGCCTACTGAAACTCCAGATAACCACAGCTTTGCCCAAGACAACATTGACATCTATGTCGGAATAGTCTGCAGTATAATTTAGGGAGTCGTCTGAATCTTCATCAGAATCACTAGCAGTCTCCATACCAGGATCATCCTTTAATGTAAATGATAAAAGTATAAGAGAAAAATTGTGCAATGAATCACACAGAGCTCCAGATAAGAGGGAGTGATGGTATTCTAAATCCATTATTTGTCTTCCAAACCCTGTGTTGTGGGTACTCATTAGAATCGTCTCGATGAGACGATTCTAATGAGTACCCACAACATAGGGTTTAGTGGAGAAAAATTTATATTTTCAATTTTGAAATCAAAATCACTCCCACTATCTGGAGCTCTGATCACAGGCTTCTGAAATTTTATCGGTTGAACACTGTTAGTACACATACCATGGTATAAAAACAGCACATTGCATCTCTAGCATATAACATAGTACAGAATGTGCAACAAAGTTAGAAAAATATTTTACCCCTGTCTCTTTTGAAAGGGACTTTTTAACAGAAAAAGGAAAAAAAATCACCTGGAGTACGGAAAGAAGTGACTTTTCTAATTATCACTGACATGCAAAAGTTTCAAATGACTTTTGCAACCAAGTATTTGCACTGAACTGAAGCACAGTAATTTGGTAAGCATTCTGATTTTCTTGATTTCAATGCCTAAACGCTACACATTAAATATACTATTTTTAGACGGTCATGTAACCCACTTATGAATTAATCAGTGATTATAAAAATCTGAAAGGCTCCCACTAATTCTTAACCAAACAGTTCCTGAAGAAGAAGACTTTTGAAAACATTGTGGGGAAAGGAGAAAATGCAAGTAACCAGCATTTTTTCCTTTTACCACAATATTTTTTACCTTATTAAGGACAAAAATCATCATTTGAGGTTCATTTGTCATCTGCAAATGCTTTCAATTAGGTTTCTCTTTTTCTCACAATGTTTTCAAACCTTACACAGAAAATCTCATCATTTAGGCCACATTTAACGTGTCGTCTGCAAAGTATTTCAATTTGGACAAGTCTAAATTTTGGTTGTCTTGTAAAGAGTTAATTAAACAAACTGTCATGGTTCAATTTTTTTGAAGCAAAACAAAAATAAATAATGTGTACCATTTCTTGTCATGAAACTCACTAATTGGCTTTTAGTTGTATATTCACAAATTATCCATTTATTGTTATACTCTTTCACATAGTTCACATATACGTTATAAATGAACAATACCTTTTATCATCTTATCTTCACGATTAACCTGCTACCCACTATAACAAATTTTCAGTTGACTTTGAAAACATGTTTGTAGAATATTGTTATTTGACATGAATTTAGATTCCATGCACAGCTGTCATAACCCTTTTCAAACAACTTTGTTTGAAAAGGAGAAAATGCTTGTTACCAGCATTTCCTTCTTTCTTTACAATGTTTCCAAAAGCCTTCATCTAATCTGAGGGGCGTTAGAGTTTGGGATTGTTTGGTAAAGGGTTATGGTGTTTAAAGGTTTAGATAGATATCTGTGCAGGTTGGGATATTTTATTCTGTCCAAAAAGATATCAGTGAATATTGAGGCATTATCTTGGTATTACCCTATCACTGGATGACAGAATTTAAGACTTTCTGATGTAGAAAGAATATGCAAACACAGTTTGACTCAATGTAATAATTTTTTCCGTATTCTGCCATATTTTCAGAAAATATCTCTCTACATCAAATTTAAAGTCTTCATATGATTTTAATATGAACATTTCTGTAATGTCAGTTGGTAAAGATCTAAGGAAAGCAGAAAAAAACTTTCCTGAAAGAAATTAAACCATTGTTGGAAAAGGAGCTGTTGTAGGAAGGAATTGCTTCAAGAGTTACCAGTACCTAATGGGCTCTTTACCCAATACCAAACAATCACATGTTTTATAACCTCTAAGAAGAGGATTTTTAAATTGTTGAGAAAAAGGCTGGTAATCAGCATTTTATCCTTTTCTCACAAAATTTTCTACCCTTTACTAGACAAATCCTGTCATTTGAACCACATTTTTTTGTCGTCTGCCAGTGCCTTCAATTTGGAAAAGTCAGAAATTTTTCCCTTTGGTAAAATGTTTAGACATGACAGCTTGGCTTATCTGCTGGATTTATATGTCACGACTACATGACAAACTATTAAAAATTCCTCATGGATGATTTTAACCATTAAGCTGCTAAGCGGGAGTCCAGGACCTTTTTCGAACAGTGTAGATCAAGATCAGGCTGAACAAAACATGCTTGGATCTACATCATCCAATAAGAAGGTATTTTTCTCCCCAAAGTAACTTTAAACTAGCAACATTTGGGGTTTTGCCGTCAGGAGAAAAGTTTAACTAATTTAGCAGGTAAAGGATTAAAATTCTGCAAATTTATTTCACGGTGTACTGGTTGACAAGATTTAACGAAGACATATGCCTATTCAGTGAAACCGTTTTTGGTTTAGCTCATCTTCCAAGCTGACTAGTTCACTATAACTATTGTTAAAATATCCTGTCTGACCCTGGTAAAACCACATACCATATTTCACCTAATTAACGCTCCCTCCCTAATAGCACCCCCACTATATTTCTTACTCCATAGGACTCCAGAACAACCCCTACCCACATCGACCTTACCTTAAAATTGACAACTGGAGTGACAAACTTCCAAACGCAAGATAACTTCAATAAAACTTTTCCAATGCAGAAAATCACTAATGACCAATATTTTATAAATAAACCTACCGGTATGGTGTCTACATAATCCTAATACTTCACAAATCGATGTCATTACCTTACTATCCCAACACACGTACAGTTCCAATAACATTACAATCTTCCGGTAACACAAAATTTGTCAACTAAGTTTGAAAAACTTTAAGTAAGTGAAGTATTGAATACCAGTGTCCCATTATACTAATCATGAATGATATTTAATGTCCAAATATATCATGATCAGCGGTAAAGTCGATAGCTGCATTACTGCACACTACATTGAGTCTTTCAAAATGGTGACCGCTTTGCACTCGGCATTAACTAAAACCAGGATCAAAGTACCATACTTACTCTGAGTGACGGCACTCAAATTTCAGAAAATTGGCTATGAAATAGGAGCACCCTGTCGGTGTTTTGCATGGCTCGCAGGTGCGTTAATTAGGTGAAATACAGTAAAATGGGTCTTTATAGGAATGGACAAAGAGTGTACCAAAGTATCATATGCCTCAGTTCAATTAAAAAAAAAAACAGTAAAAACACAATCTTGCACTTGTATACATGGTAGCCTGGTGGAGACCATCCCATACTGGCATTGTGCCAGATTGACAGTAAAGACATTTGGTCAGTCTGTCCATACTTACACAGCTCTATTTGATCTTCAATGAAAAGTTTTAGAGGTAATGAATTTGGGGGTTACAGAAAGGACCCAAGAACAATGCTGTATATACCTGGTACGCTATGTAGATAGCCTCTCTTTCCAGCATGGTGCTGGATTGATAGTAGAGATGTATGATCAGATTGTCTCAATTTCAGCTTCAGCAACAACCTCATGTTTTAACGACCTTGAATTTGTTTTAGAAGGTAACAAATAAGAAAAAAAAAAATACATGTAATAATACTAATACCTGGTAGCCAGGATATACAGCATCTCTTGCCAGCATGGTGCTGGATTGATGGTAAAGGTGTTTGGTCAGTCTGTCCATGTTTGGACACCTCCAATAGCTGTCTACAGCTGGCTGTTTATTTAAAGTTCAGTCCATGGGTGTCAAAGTGCTGAAATAAATATAATTAGTACTTGTTTGTTAAGTGTTATAACCCTTTGAATTCAAAATCCAGTATTTCAAAGCCTGCTGAAAATGTAATGAGGAAAGGAGCAATGGTTTGTAACAAGTAATTTCTCCCTATTCCCTGTTTAGCTTATCAGAGAACTTCAGCCTGTATTCAATACCGAGCCCTTTAGCTCAGTCGGTAACATACAGGGGGTCCAGGGGGTTGCTGGATTAACTTCGGCTCTCTGAGGACTTACGATAGTCATTGCGACAGGATTCCTCTCACTTCTGGTTTCAAGAATGATTATGAGGAAAAGCATCCAGTGGCTCATAAAGATACAAATTTTGCACAGATTTTTTAATTTTTCTTACAATGTTATGAAAAGAAAACAAACAAACAAACCTATTCATTGATTTTGTATCAAAGGTTCCAATATCCATTTCTTTTTTTTATTATGTGAGTTTATTTTACTTTAACACTTAAGCTGCTAAATAAATGAAACGTAAATTTCTACTCAATACTAAAAGCCCAAACATTGCGGTTTCAAAGGTGATTTCACTGGAAAGAAAATACCATATCGGACAGGGTAGATCAAAGATCAGACTGCACATTCTGTGCAGTCTGATCTTGATCTACACTGTCGACAAAAGGTCAGTGGGTCGCGATTAGCAGCTTAAGGGTTAACACTACAAAAGACACAACACTAAAATATTGACTGTTATGGGTCAGAACTATCTTCCTTTCCTTGCCTTCACTAATACAGTAGGGGCACGCAAGAATGAAAGTCATAAAACAAGAGTAATATAATACCCTTACCTGACTTGTTAACCCTTTACCAAACAGTAAAGTGTTTTCACCACCCTATGGAAGCAGGCCTTTGAAAACATTGTGGAAAAAAGGGGAAAATGCTTTAAAGCACTGTTTTCTACCTTTCCACAAATTTCATCATCTGATCTAGATTAACCCTTTCCCAAACAAGCCCTGGTTTTCACGTGTCTGCAGTACAAGTCTTTTGAAAACATTGTGGGAAAAGGAGAAATTGCTCGAAACGAGCAATTTCTCCTTTTCCCGCAGGGTTTTCTACCCTTTTTGAGACCTTTCTGCCATTTTCATCAAATTTAAAATTGTCGTCTGCAAACTCTTTCAATTTGGACCAGTCCAAAATTTGTCGTTTGGGAAAGGGTTAAGTACGTTGTCTGCCAAAGTTTTCATTATGATCCAATCTAATATTTTGCCGTTTAGTAAAGAGTTTAAATCTTGTTAACCCTTTACCACACAATCCCGACTTTTAACGACCCCAAGAAAGAAGCCTTTTGAAAACATTGTGGGAAAAGAAGAAAATGCTGGTAACCAGCATTTTCTTCTTTTCCCACAATGTTTTCTACCATTTAAGAGACAAACATTATGTTTTAAGCTACATTTAAAATGTCGTTTGCAAATGCTTTCAATTTGGACTAGTCTACATTTTTGTCGTGTGGTAAAGAGTTATTCATGTATGATATGAAAACACCAAACAATTGTTATATCATTCTTCAACTCTTTATACCAACAACAAAATTTTAGACTGGTCCAAATTGAAAGCATTTGCAGATGATAGATGATGCAGATGATAGATCAACTGTGGCTCAAAAAATGAAATTTGATTTTGAAAGGGTAGGAAAAATTGTGGGAAAAGGAGAAAATGCTGTTTACTAGCATTTTCTCCATTTCTCACAATGTTTTCAAAAAGCTTTTTTCTTAAGGGTCGTTAAAAGTCGGAATTTTGTGGTAAAGGATGAAAACTCTACCAGACAACAAAGTTGAATATTCTCCTAATTTAAAAGCAAGTGCAGATGACTAGTTGGCAGAGCGCGCCGCGCCCCCGACCCCCCCCCCCCCCTTTAGCTCAGTTGGTAGTGTACAGGACTTGAGAACAGGAGGTTGCTCAGTTTCCAAATTGAAAAGGTTTGCCTCATGTATTCAGCATTTTAATTAACTCTTTACCAATTGACTTACTTGTCCAAATTTAAAACATTTGCTGATGAAAAATTTATATAGGGGTTCAAATCAGGGAATTTATCCTTGAAGGGGTAGAAAACATTGTAGGAAAAGGAGAAAAATACTGGTTACCAGCTTTTTCTCCTTTTCCCACCATGTTTTCCAAAGCTTTCTTCGTCAAGGTCGTTTAAACTCTAGGTTGTAAGGTAAAGGGTAATGTGTTAAATGTGTTGAATAATTAAAGCAGATATTTTTAGAATATCTTACAAGTGTATACAGTGTGAAGATCGAAGATTAGGCTGCTCGGGACAGGCATTCTGATCTTGATAATGCACTGGAAAAACTAAGGAAGATGAGCATGGTATTCAATGGACAGACCTTACTATTGTATAGTCAGTTCGAACAATGGGTTGAATATATATTGTTAATTCTTTGCCAAAACACAAAATTTTAACTTTGTTCAAATTCAAAGCATCAGTATTGTCGTTGACAAATGAAATTTGACTCAAATAATCAAATTTGTTTTTGAAAGGAGAGAAAACAAATTCTAGCAACCAGCATTTCCGTCTTTTTCCAACATGTTTTCAAACACCTTCTTCACTAGAGTCGTAAAGGACTTGGTTTGGCAAAGGATTGAGGACCTATTCAAGCGTTCTATCTCTTTTTGACAATCACATTGTTATTTTCTTAAAAGAAATACCCTATTGTGAATCTCAACTGTGAACTTACAAAAATTTCACTCCAATTAAAAATTCAGAATGTCATTTTAATGTTTGATTTTCAAAATTGGAGTGAAAAATTAAAGAAAGAAAGTTCTGGTGAACCCTTTCCAACATGCCAAATTTTGGACTCTTCCATATTAAAAGCGTCTGCAGACAACAAATGTAAACTTGGTACAAATGAGCTGAAGGTCTCTGATAAGGCACAAAATATTGTGAGAAAAGGAGAAATAGCTTAGTACATGCAATTTCTCCTTTTTCCAAAGTGTTTTCAAAAGCTTTTTTCTCAGGGTTGATAAAACACAAGATTGTGTGGTATAGGGTCAAATGAAAAAAGTAATGATAATTTGTTATTGATGCTTAACTCTTTACCACACAGTCCAGAGTTTTAATGACCCTGAGAGAGAGGCCTTTTGAAAACATTGCGGGAAAAGGAGAAATTGCTTGTTACCAGCATTTTCTCCTTTTCCCACTATGTTTTTTTCAAATTCAAAGATAATTCTGCACATTTTAGACATAGCAAAATTGTCATCTGGAAATTCTTTTAAAAATGAATGAGTCTAAAATTTTGATTTTGTTGTTTGGTAGAGAGTCAACAATATTAACATGTCTTTGTCCCATTTTTACTTCAGTATGAAGCTGGTGTTACAGAGATCCGCCGCAGAGAAAATCGCTGTATCCTCAGTTTTCCCAACATGAAGAAGGAACTTGCTGGTCACTATGAATGCAAAATTACACAGGGGGATGCTGTTACAGAGTGTGATCTCACCTGCGATGGTAAGGAGTATGACATGAGTGTTGATGCACATCTCTTATTATTACAAAACTGATGACTGAAATCACATGACGGGAGATTTAACCCTTAAAGCGCTGGAACCAACTTAACTTCTTTTTGCTGACAGTGTAGATCAAGATCAGACTGCACAGAATGTGCAGTCTGATCTTTGATCTACACTGTCAGCTACTTCAATACACCTTCTGGCTAAAACAACCTTGAAATGACAATATTTGGGATGATTTTCTTCACTGAAAAGGTTTATTTCATAAATTCAGCGCTCTAAGGGTTAACAAGCCAGGCCCATATCATTTATATAATATATTTTAGTCTTCAAATTTGACAAAAATAATTACACTAAACCCTTTCCCAAGTGACAAATTTAAGACCCTTCCAAATTGAAAGCACTGTTTTCAAAAGGCCTTTATCTCTCTACCTTAAAATCTGGGATTGTTTGGTGAAGGGTTAAACACATATGTTAGATTCTATTTATCATGTGAGGGACAGACAAACTAACATCCTGCGTCATCTTTTTGTGAAAGGGTAGAAAACATTGTGAGAAAAGGAGAAAATGCTCGTTACCAGCATTTTCTCCTTTTCCTGCAATGTTTTGAAAGGCTTTCTTTGTCAGGGTCGTTAAAACTCTGCATTGTGTAGTAAAGGGTTAACAGTGTATAGCTCCATGTTTACAGCCATAGTTCGATTGGGAATGTGCACATACATTAGAAAACAGCTGATTTGTCATCTATGTACAAAATAGGTAAAATATCATTATTTTCGTACAAAATAGTAGAGATATACGAAGTTTGAGATGCACTATAGTTGATACTTTTGGTTTCACACATGTATGTATAATCAAGATGGGATCAAAAAGTGATAATACTCTGATGTATTATCAAAAACAAGGCATGTGGTTAGTACACTGTAGGAGAACAACACTGATTTATGCAATGAAAGATTGTGATGAAAAGATATCATGTAAGGAGTACCCTAAAAAGGAAGCCTTTTGAAAACATTGTGGGAAAAGGAGAAAATGCTGGTAACCAGCATTTTCTCCTTTTCCCACAATGTGTTCTACCTGTTCCATAACCAATTGCAATTTTTAAGTCACATTTAATTTGTCGTGTGCAATTGCTTTCAATTTGGACCAGTCTAAGATTTTGTCGTTTGGTAAAGAGTTAAAATGTGAATTATTTCAGAACCTCAATGGGAATTCATGAAGAAGTTGGAAGATGTTGAAGTTCCTAACAGACAGAAAGCAGTCTTTGAGTGTGATGTGAGTGATCCCGAGGCTGAAGTGCAATGGTTCAAAGAGGACAAGGTAGGTCAAGGTCACCCAGAGTTCAAGTGTAAATGTCACATTATTATGTACATTGTTGTTGTAATGTTCACATACAGCAGTAGATAGCGTTTTGTTTAGATGTTGTTCACCTCACTTTTACACGTTGTCAAAGCTTTATGCTAGATATGATATTGGCGCTTTTGAAGTAGTAACAAATGTCTCAGTTGAAGAGTATTTACATTTATATATACTAAGTTACGGTAATATAAGAATTTAATTGGTGTTATAGACCTTGTCAAATTATTCATAAACACACAGTTAACATTAATTAGGCCTTTTATTGTATGGTTAATACATCTTGGTATCAAAAAATAGTTGTATGATAGCATCTTCAAAAAAGATTAATTTCTAACTGTGGTAACAATTAAAAAACCTTGGTTGGTGGGTTAACCGATGGTTAGAATTTAGAGAATTTTGGAGGAGTCCGAGAGTCTAAATGGATTCAGAAACAAAAATGAAACTTGCTAGATATAAATCATAATGTTGAAATTATCAACATCCATATTTGGAGGTCACTTTATATGTTGAATTATCTTTACCTTTCACTTAATTGATTTAAATAGTTCATTGGAAGTATTGAAATTTATATGAGAAATCAAAATGTAATTAGATCTTCCCTTTTATTTCTGATTTTGTACCATCAGTATGTAGATAGAACTGCTGTTGCACCTGCATGTTGTAAAATTTATATCAATTTGTAACAATAACCTTTGCTGTACAACAAAATTTTTGACTGGCCCAATATTGAAAGCAATTTCAGATGACAAATAAATGTGATGAAAATCAAATGATTGGATTTTGTCTCATGTTAGGTTTGAAAATATTGTGGAAAAAGGAAATAATGCTTGTCACCAGCATTCTATCCTTTTCCTGCAATAATTTCAAATGTTTCCTCCCAGAGGGTTGTTAAACTTGTGATTGTTTGGTAAAGGGTTAAATAACTGGGCCTTTAACCCTTTACCGCACCATGCCGCCTTTTGACGCCCCAGGGAAAGAAGCCTTTTGAAAACATTGTGGGAAAAGGAGAAAATGCTGGTTACCAGCATTTTCTCCTTTTCCCACAATGTTTTCTACCCTATCAAAGAAAAGTTGCATCATTTGATCCACATTGAAATTGTTGTCTCCAAATGCTTTCAATTTGGACAAGGCTAAAATTTTGTCATCTGGTAAAGGGTTAAGCAGAAATGCTTAAATTTGGAACATGTATTTGAGCCATGCTCAGTGAAAAGGGGGCTTAATGCATCTCCGTAGTGCTTGATACGAAGCAAGTTACCAGATGACAATGGATCCACAAAATCCATTTTGTCAAACATCATGAGGTAGAATGGTCCTTTGACATACAGAAAATTGACCAATAGCGAAAAGTATCGACACAGGTCAGCCTGCGCATTCCGCGCAGGCTGACCTGGGTCGATACTTTTCGCAGATGCATTAAGCCCCCTTTTCACAGAGCATGACTCATTTATATTAGACTTCTGCAAATGAAACTCTATCGAATGTTTGATTTTATACTCTTTTCTTCATGGTATGAGACAGCTGAACATTGTTTTGACAATGTGTTTATCAAAAAGCAGCCAATGGCTTTGAAAGTATGCAAAGTACTGGCTAAATTGTAGGAAAATTGTAGAATGTATTACTACATTAGGGGATGATATTGCTTGCCATGTGAATTGAATATGTGAAAAGCATTGAAATCAACCAGAAAGTTTGTGATTTATAGATTTGGCCAAAATCTAAATACCTTCTTTTAGATCTGTGTTGTAAACAATTTAATACCTTTCCTTTCATTCATTTCACTTTACAGGAGAGTGGAGAAACGGTAATTATTGTCATCAGATTAATACCATGACTCTTCATCTGCCATGTTGATTGATTAAACATTTTGTTGATTTTCTGACACTTTATGTTATTAAAAAAAAAAAAAGATTTTGTTAAATATTTTAATTTAAATATTTTCATAAACAAATTTGCTTTCCATTCAACATGACCTCACACTTGCACATTATCCAGATAACAGAAATTTGCCTTCCTTCCAAAAGTTGACCCAACCTATGAAAACACATGTCTGTTTTCTCTAATTTGTTTTCTTTTCAATAATATTTATGATGTTGAAAAATGTATCATTATGAGATTAATAAATGATGTTTTGAAAAGCTAGCTGCAATGTGGGGTGGGGTTGTTGAAGCCATAGTTCAATCAGGGTTCAGTTGCAAATGGAAATCCCTGGTTGGTATGGAGTGCAAACAGCAAGATGCTTCAGAGTGCTAGCTAAGTACTTATAAAACCAAGGAAACACACGAATATGTGCGCTGTATCTTCATGTAAAGGAGACACAGATGACAGTTTGATAAACATCATTCAGTCAAACCATGTGACAGTCAGTAAAACTTGTGCTACTGACCAACCAGAATTCCGTAAGATCATTATAATTTCCATGCACTCTTCCCACTCTTGCACAATCACACAGACCTTATTTTATCCATATAATCAAATTATTATTCCTACTTTCCTTTCTGCTAAGATAATAATTACATCTTGCTGAAATACTATGTTTACTTACATTGCCTACTATCTCCTGACTAAGGTAATGTGTGTTATACAAGTTAGTTGATACAAACACTACAGAGTATTTTAAGAATGCTTGGACTGTGAGAGTTTACCCTTTCAAGAAGGTGAAAAGAAGGCAAAATGTATAGCATTAAGTAGAAAAGATATTGAAGAAAAAACAACAAAGCTTAAAATGGTACAGTGAAAATGGCACTATTGAAAAAGCACTGGTAGAAATGGCATAGTGTGAAAAATACATGTAGATCTAAAGAACATGGTATATCTGAAATTAAAGTTTCTTTTTATTATTTCTATCGTCTGAGATTTTGAAATGATAACTTGAAGCCTTTTGTAAAAAAAAAAAATTTTTAGAATAATAGTTGTCATTTGATCTCTGACCTCAAGACACAAAAAGTACATAATAAAATACACTGTATCATAGCAAATAAGCCAAATTTTTAAACCACGTAATGATTTTCACTGATAGTAACTTAAAATTTGTCTTTGGAAGGGTAGAAAACATTGTGGGAAAAGGAGAAAATGTTGGTTACCAGCATTTTCTCATTTTCCCACAATGTTTTCTACCACTTCATGGAGAAATCCAGGTATTTCATCAATATTTAATTGTCTGCAAATGCTGTCAATTTGGATGAGTCAAAGACTTTGTCGTTTGGTAGGTAAAGTGTTAATACAGTAATGTATTAATGTTTTATAACAAAGTAATGAGTTTCATGATTTTTGTTTTATTTCTTATTAATAATTAAACTTGAAAACATAAATGTCAACGTTTGTCTTGGCTTAAATTGATAACCAAATAATGTTACGTGGCAAATGTGTTGTGAATGAGGGAGGGTCTTTCTGCAATAATTTGTGGTTTGCTTAACTTTTCTCAGTTAAGGTTGTCTTTGACGTATGATTCATAATGCCCTAGAGAGTGTAAATATGTATAGTGAATATGTTGTGTAAAAGTTTGATTGTTTATCTCATTGGATGCGAAGAGTGACATAAGGTGCTAATTACCTGACACTTCATACATGTATATCAAAATCAGATTACATTTAAGCCCTTGCCACACAATGCGATGTTTTAACCCTTAAGCTGCTGATCGCGACCCACTGACCTTTTGCGGACAATGTAGATCAAGATCAGACTGCACAGAACATGCAGTCTGATCTTTGATCTACACTGTCCGTTACGGTATTTTCTTTCCGGTGAGATCAACTTTGAAATTGCAATGTTTGGGTGTTTAGTATTGAGTAGAAATCTGTGTTTCATTTATTCAGCAGCTTAAGTGTTAATAAGCCTGAGGAAGAAGGCTGTTCAAAACGTTGTGGTAGCCAGCATTTTCTCCTACAATGTTTTATATCTGTTCAACAACAAATAGAACAATTTGCCATGTGATAAGTGGTTAACATTGAATTCTGATCCTTGATTTACACTGTCATATTCTTTTATAATATTTGTGTATGCCAAACCAGTCTTGAAATTACAGACTGACAAGAAATGTTTGGTCCATTAACTCCACTTTGTAAGAATTAATTTTAATGTGTTTGTGCTAGCTTGATTCAGCTGCTTTTATTTTGTTAATTGTCGTCTTCATACAAATATTGTACCCAAGAGTCAGATTTCAATGAAAACATGCATCTTCTTGCCCAAAACAAAACAGAAGAACTTGCTCCCCAGTCAAAACTGAGCTTTGTGTTTTGACAATATAATAGAGTTCTTGTGTTTGAAAGGGGGAAAAAAGGTCTTGCTGTAGCAAACATAACTAGAATGTTTTGGTTGTATCATTTCATTGAGACATAGATTTGGCTGGTTTTGGATTGTGTCTTATGTCATCATTTACTATATGAGCCATGCTCGGTGAGAAGGATGCTTAATGCATCTGTGAAAAGTATCAACTCAGGTCAGCCTGCGCAGCATTGGCAGGCTGACCTGGGCCTCAACTTTTCGCTATAGGTGAATTTTCTGTATGTTCAAAGACCAGTCTATGTAATGGTTAAGTGGGGCGTCAAGAAGAGTGGCTATTATTGATTCATAATTATGTGATGGCTTGATTGATATAATGTACCATGGAGATGCATTAGGCTCCCTCTTTCCAGAGTATGGTTCATATATAATATGAATGCAAAGTGTACACAACTGGGAGGTTTTGGTCTTGCATTAAAATTTTGTCTTTGAAAAGAATAAGATTTGTTTGAAAGGAATGCAAACAAGTGTGAAAGTTGACCAGAATGAAATTAGGGAAGAGTTTTTCCATTTTTAGCTAGCCTGTTTTTGAAGAAAACAATGAGTTATTGTCATAGCCCTGGTGCTATCTGCTTTGTGCAGACACTTTGACATTGTTTAATATCTCTGTTATTACTGAAGATATTTATTTCAAACTTGGACCAAATTGCTAATAATTGAAACTCGTACTACAGGGGCAGGTAACCATCAAAATATTTTTGACACACTTGTGCCCTTTTTTTGACTTAGAATTTTCACTGAAAATCAAGTACTTGCAGCCGAGGATTGGCACCCATATGCAATGCCCTGGTTCCACATGATCCAGTGTTTTTTTCAATCATGAAGGAGGTCTTTGAAAACGATATGGGAATTGAAGAAAATACTGGTAGCTGCATTTTTCTCTCACAATGATTTCAACTCATTGAAAGACAAATGTTATCATTTGAAAGAGACTGAATTTGCTGTCGTCAAATGTTCTCAATATAGACGAGTGTAAAATCTTGTCATCAGATAAAGAATATAGAATGAAACTATATTAAAAGAAAAAAATTCACCGTAATAATTACATTATTGTTAAGGTAACACTGAAAATGAGTATAGGTCAATACAGTAACTTTTGTGAAAATCAAGTAAAATGTGTAACGCCAGTACAGTACCTACAGAATGAGGAAATGTTACAAATACTTTTTCTAAGTCTCTGATCTAGAGAGAATAGATTTTTCAGTGTATTTAGTTTGTCATCTTATGATAAAGAAGTTGTGAAATAGTCAGTAGAAATCTATAGAATTTAATGTTGATTGGATTCTTGAAAAAAATTCTATGCTTGCCGTTCCAGGAAATCAAACCAGGCGGCAAATATGAGTTCATCAAAGATGGTTTCAAACGCAGACTTGGCATCAAGAACTGTAATACTAAAGATGAGGCAACCTACAAGTGTAAAATACCTGGATCAGAAACTGCTGCACAACTTTTCGTTGAGCGTAAGTGTACTCGTTTTGCAAAGAAATTTTCTTTTCAGATGTTTTGCACAGGCTGATTTAGGGCCAACCCAAAACTATTGGCAAATCTCATAAGGACAAACAATTTTGGTGTGAAAATTATTCTATTTAATTCTTTACCAGAAGATAGAATCTTGGACTTGTCCAAACAGAAATCAGAAAGCATTTGCAGATGACTTGGAAAGAGTAGAAGACATTGTGAGAAAATTCTTGTGATAAGCATGTTTTTCCATGATGTTTTCAAAAGCTCTCTTCCTCAGGGTCACTTAACCCTTTCCCAAACGACAAATTTTAGACCCTTCCAAACTGAAAGAGTTTGCAGACGAAAATTTTAAAATTGATGAAAAGGACAGGAAGTTCTCCAAAAGGGTAGAAAACACTGTGGGAAAAGGAGAAATTGCTCTTTATGAGCAATTTCTCCTTTTCCCACAGTGTTTTCAAAAGATTTGTACTGCAGAACCATAAAAACCAGGGCTTGTTTGGGAAAGGGTTAAACATAGAATTTATGGTAAAGGGTTACCTTAGAGCAAATATTTGTCATGTTTTTTTTTCAGCCGATATCAAATTCTTGAAGAAATTAGAAAACAAGAAGGAGAAAGAAAAGGGCGCTCTTCAGTTGGACTGTAAGGCCTCAAACCCCAACAATGCCCCTGTGAAATGGTACAAAGATGGTCAGCCTATTGACAAAGATGATCCGTAAGTACTGTAGGAATTCCATTAAATCTTTACCAAACGACAAAATTTTAGACTCGCCTAAATTCATAGCAGTTGCAGAGAACAAGTCAAATACAGCTCAAATGATGAAATTTGTCTCTGAAAGTATAGAAAACATTGTGGGAAAAGGAGAAAATGGTGGCAACCAGGATTTTCTACTTTTCCCACAATGTTTTCAAAAGGCTTCTTTCCCAGGGTCATTAAAACCTGGGATTATTTGGTAAAGTGTTAACTTTTTGCCAGACAACAAAATTTCAGACCTGCCAAAATTTGGTGGATTTGCAGATGACGAATTGAATTAAAATGATTGAATATATTTGTGAAAGGAAGAACACATTGTAGAAAAAGGAAAAAAAAAATGCTGGTTACCAGTATTTCTTTCTTTTGTTGCTATGTTCTTAAAAACTTAATTTTACTGTTATTGTATTATAACTGCATACTATTGACAAGACACTATAAGACACATTTTAAAGTTTCTGTACTTTTTTGTGCTCAAGGGTTGCAAAAATAATTCCCCTTAAACTCTGATATGTTTGTGCATTTTGCTTTTAGGTTTTAATCATTAGTGTGCAGAATTAATGAAATGGACCCTTTCATTTTGAAAAAAAGAGCTGGAATATAGCTATTTATACCCCCCCCCATCCCCACCTACGAAGTAGAGGGGTTTATACTGGTTTAACCAGTCTGTCTGCCTGTCGGTCGATCTGTTCATCAATCTGTCTGTTTTTCATTTCCTTGCTCTAACATCAAAAGCCATTTGACCTAGGACCCTAAAACTTTATACAAGTGTTGCTCATGACCCAAGGAGATGCCCCATTGTTTTTGGGTCACATTGGTCAGTGGTTAAGGTCATTGGTAATCTTTGTTTTGAAAATCATTTCTGTTCTCTGATTGTACTGCTTCAGTGACCAGCCGATATAGCTCAGTAGGTAGAGCGTAGGACTCGTGAACACAATGTCCTACAGATTGTGGGTTCGTATCCCCGGCTGGCCAACTAAAAATTACTAATAGTCTTTCGGATGAGACATTAAACCGAGGTCCCGTGTGACGGTGCTATACGCCGAGCACGTTAAAGAACCAGGTGAAGCTCTCAGTAGTTTCGACCTGTATCCTTGCACTATCCCCCGTAATAACTAACCGTCTTCTGGGGGCGTCGCTCAGATGGGCAACCGGTAGCGACGATAAATAAACGGAAATAACCAACTGCTTCAGTGACAAGGTGCTGGTGCGGGGGTATTTGTCTGCTTTGAGACAGTTTTAGTTCGAACTTGTTTTGGCCAGAATATAGATTAAAGTAGCGAACAGTGTAAATCCAAAATCAGACTGCATGTTCTGTGGAGTCTGATCTTGATCAACACTGTCTGCAAAAGCAACTGAAGCACTTTTAAGGTTAAAAATCAGTCTTTTTCATCAAATCATTATGTCCCCTTTAGTGACAGTCCTAGTTGCAATGAAAAGTTTCAGCAATTGCTTTCATTCTTCCTCACTAGACGTGTTGAAATTTCGAAGAAGGGAGAAGTCCTGAAAATGATGTTGAAGAACCTGACAGAGGCTGACTCTGGTGAATACATGGTGAAAGTGGGAGATCGTCCATGTAAATGTAAAGTTCAAGTAGAAGGATGTAAGTATGACACGATAGTCCATGGCCAGTACTTGTAAGTATGACACGATAGTCCATGGCCAGTACTTGCTCCTCGAAATTGTAAATTTTGTGAATCACAAGCCTAAGCATGATTTACAGGGATTCATCAGTGAACCCCGTAACAATTGACAAATTTTTTGACTTGTCCAATATGAAAGCATTTTGCATACTACAATTGAATGTGGCTGAAAGTTAAGAATACATTGTGGAAAAGGAGAAAATCCCGGTTATCAGCATTTTCTCCTTTTCCCACAATTTTTTCAAAAGGCTTTTCTGCCAGGGTGGTTGAAACTCGGGATTGTGTGGTTAAGGCTTAAGTAATTTTATTTTTTCAATGATTTAATACTTAAGTACTTATCATCGGTAATTGTAATATCAGGATAACATCACAAGTAGTGACATCACTTTACAGTGATGATATCATTTTTGCCATGTGTACATTTTCCCTTTCTTTCATGAAGTGAGGAAATGAACAAGGTAATGTAGATTTTCTGATATTATTACCAAGATTTTTACTCTTTACCTAACTACAAAATTTTGGACTGGACAAATCAAGTACAGCTCCACTGATGATTTCTGTCTTTGGTAGGGTAGAAAACATGATAAAAGGAGAAAATACTGCTTACTAGCATTTTCTTCTATCCAACTATGTTTTCAAACCCTTCTCTTTCAGGGTTATTGAAACTGGGAATTTTGTGGTAAAGGGTTACATAGATAAATGATAAAGGTTTTCACTTGAATGGTAAATCTAAAAAACATTCAACCATTATACAAAAAAAAAAGATTTTCTTTAAAGATTCTCCACCCCTCCCATTCCAATGTATCTTAACTCCCATAGCTGCTGCCTCATGGTTGTGTATTAACTCTTTACCACATGACAAAAATTTTGACTTGTCCAAACTGAAAGCATTTGCAGACGACAATTTAAGTAAGGTTCAAATGATGAAATTTGTCTTTGATAGGTTAGAAAACATTGTGGGAAAGGAGAAAATGCTGGTTACCAACATTTTCTCCTTTTCCCTCAATGTTTTCAAAAGGCCTCTTTCACAGGGTTGTTAAAAGTCGGGATTATGTGGTAAAGGCTTAAGTCATATCCTTGGTTGCAGATGCATCATTTTATGAATTTGCAGTCATCTGCAAAAGATCATTTAGTCAAAAATGTTTACCAGGCTGCAAAACTGTAGATTTGTCTAAATTTAAAGTAGTACAGGTACAAATTATATGAGTGCTCTGGCAAAAGGGGGGTTGAGTGCATCTCCATGATGCATTACAGCAAGTCATTACATAATTCTTAATCCATAAAAGTGGTGAAGTGTGGGACTCATAACCTGGAGGCCCCAGGTTCGAGCCTCACTGGATCCACTGGGTTTTTCGTGGGCAAGACACTGCAGAGCCCTAGCCTAGTACTGGTGAAACCCAGGAAAAACATGAATATGTGAGCTGTGATATGGGTGAAATATTGTTGAAAGGGGCGTAAAACACCATTCAATCAATCAATCAGTCTTAATCCATAAAATCGAATCTGTCAACAACCAACTGAATAATGAGGTAAACTGGTGTGCAGAAAATTGACCGATAGCATAAAGTTTTGACCCAGGTCAGCCTGGGCAGACTGCGCAGGCTGACATGGGACGATATTGTTTGCAGATGTATTTAACCTCCTTTTCACAGAGCAATGCTCGCAGTATTGAATATGACAAAAAAAGGACATCTCATGCTTTGTTTACAGTGCCCAAGCCACCAAAAGTTGACTTTGACAAAATACCAAAGGAGGTCATTCTGAAAAAAGGAGAGAAATTGCAGTTAGATGTCCCATTTGTTGGTAAGTGCTTGTCAACCATTTGTCATACAATCCAGCATTTTAAGAAGAAAGCTTTCAAAACATTGTGGGAAATAGAGAAACTTCTGGTATATAGTATTTTCTCCTTTTCCTACATTGTTTTCTACATTTAGTACAACTTGCATTATTTAGGTGACATATCATGCATTGTCAGCCAATGCTTTCAATATGGACTAGTCCAGAATATTTGTCACCCAGGAAAGATTTAACCCTTTTGAAGCCATAGGTGAAAGCTGAGATTTTTGTGGACAGAATAGATCAACATCAGACATACTATCCGCTTGTTTGGTGGATGATATAAAGTAAGACTTTCCGAATTTCAGTGGAATGTAATTTCAGCCCTCAAGAAGTGGTCGAGTTTAAATATTGGGTGGCGAAAGAGTTAACTCTTTATCAAACAACAAAATTTTGCACTCAACCAAATTGAAAGCATTTGCAGATGACAAATTAAAGGTAGCTCAAATGATGATGCCTGTCTTTGATAGGACAGAAAACATTGTGGGAAAAGGAGAAAATGCTGGTTGCTAGCATTTTCTCCTTTTCCCACAATGTTTTCAAAAGCCCTTTTCTCCTTGGTCATTAAAACTGGGGATTGGGAGGTAAAGAGTTAAAGCTGAACCCAAATGATATACAATAAACTCCAAATTTTTGAAACAGCTTTTCACTTCACATTTTTAGCCCTGTTATCTGAGGTTCCTTTTCTCCATTTTGTTAATTCTTTATCACACAATCCTGAATTTTAACAACCCTGAAGACGGAAGCTTTTGAAACCATTGTGGGAAAAGAAGAAAATGCTGCTAATCAGCATTCTCTTCTCTTCCCACAATGTTTTCAACAATCTTAAAGACAGATACTGTCGTTTGTACCCCATTTTATTCTTGGTATGCAAATGCTTTCAATTTGGACTGGTCTAAAATTCCTCATAAATAGCAGTACACATGAAGCTTTTAACCATTTACAGCATGACAAAATCTTATGATTTTTGACTTTCAAGGCACTTGCAGAATACAAGTTAGACTTGGCTCAGATTTTGTGGTATGTTTGTGAAAGGGCAGAAAACATTGTGGGGAAATAGGAGAAAACGCTGGCTACCTGCATTTTCTCCTAATCCCACAGGATTTTCAAAAGCCTTCTACATCAAGGTTGTTAAAACTCGGGTTTGTGTGGTAAATGATTAACTCTTTACTAAACGACAAAATTTTAGATATGAGCAAATTGAAAGCATTTGCAGATAACAAAATAAATGACTTTAAAATTTGAATTTGTATTGGAAGGGGTAGAAAACATTGTGGGAAAAGGAGAAAATGCTGGTTACCAGCATTTTCTCCAAAATGCTGGTTACCAGCATTTCTCAGGGTCATTAAAAGTCAGGTTTGTGTGGTAAAGGGTTAAATAGTGATTAGTGTGACTTTCTATTGGATGTTGATGCAGAAAGACACACCATTCTGTGTTGAAAATTTAGTTACTGTTCTAGGTGAGATGTTCTACCATGAAATATTTATGTAGACAATGAAAAATATACTTTTAACTTTTCTTTCAATTAAATTCTTTTTTTTTCTGATTAACCCTTTACCACACAATCCCGACTTTTAACGACCCTGAAGAAAAAGCCTATTGAAAACATTGTAGGAAAGGAGAAAATGCTGGTAACCAGCATTTTCTCCTTTTCCCACAATGTTTTCTACCTGTCCCTCTCAAATTTCAATTTTTGAGCCACAGTTGATTTGTTGTCTGCAAATGCTTTCAGTTTGGACCAGTCTAAAATTTTGTCGTTTGGTAAAGAGTTAACTAGTATTTACATTATGTGTTCAGTTTAGTAATATGTCTGTCAACAGGAACACCCAAACCAACTGTAGAATGGTCCAAAGACGGTGAGCCTCTATCTGACATTGATACGGACATTGAGAACAAGGAGAAGAGCTCCCATCTGTGTATTCCCAGTACAATTAGGGAGGACACTGGAGAATATTGTCTCACTCTTACCAACGAAGTAGGAACAGAGAAAGTACCAATCAATGTTATTGTTATGGGTATGTACTGGAGTCAACTCTCCCCCCCCCTGCATTTACTTGGCCTCTCCAACTGTAAATATTCTGAGAAAAGTATGTAAGATTTGCATAACTGAAACTTTAGAAATTGCTCATAATCACTTAAAATACTGGACGGTGTAGATTGTGGATAGGTGTACTGTTGAATCTTGATTTACACAGTCCAAAAAGCAGTTGAGGTTTAGCTTACTGGTTTAGAGTTTTATTGATTGTTTTGCATTGGAACTTATTTTTGTGACATGACTTTATTTTCAAAAGAGAGACAGATTCTAGACTGTTCTTTAGTGTAATGTTACATCTGATTTATCCAGTAGGGCTATAGCTCACCAGTAAAAAAAATGCAAGGTCCTAGTAGCATAGTGATGTGGAAGGCTAGTGACTTAGGGTTTGTAAGCTTGAATCCCAGCTCAGATTTTTTTTCCAAAAATAGATGAAATTAATTTGCAACAAGATTCATTCTTTTCTTACTGCTGGCCACTGTCTTTAATCAGTTCATGTGGGAAACCAGCCATTATCTTGGAGAGAGTTTAGGCATAGAACTTGTAAAGTAGTGCAAGATGTACAAGGATAGGTGCATTGAACACTGTGATATGATTACTGTTGAGACAAATAAATAAATGCAATAGACAGAAACATACTTTATGTATCATATTCAGATAAACCAGGCAAGCCCAAAGCACCACTGGATATTGTTGATGTGTACTGTGACCGTTGTGCCTTGTTGTGGGACAAACCTGACGATGATGGAGGTTGCCCAATTACTCACTATGTTGTGGAAATGAAAGAAGCTGGTGGAGACTGGAAAAAGGTATGTTCACCAGAGATACCAATAGATTCATTGATTTAACCTTATACCACACAATTGCATATTTTACAGACCAAGAGGGAAAGGACTTATGACGACATTGTTGGGAAAGCCAGAAATGCTGGTAACCAGGATTTTCTCTTTTGTCTACCTTATTTGCTACCTTTCAAAAACTAATTATTTAGGCCATCGTTAATTTGTTGTCTGCTAATGGCTTGAACTTGGCCCACTCTAAATTTTTTTTCATTTGGTAAAGGGTTAATGATTTTTTTTACGCAACATTCATTGTTGTTGTGCATTAAAGAGTGCACTTTTTTCAAGAATATATTATGGTAAAGTATGATGCTAAATATGCCCTCCCACGTTCTCACAGAAGAGAAGGTATGTTGCAGCTCTGCTCAGGTCAGTTTAATGGTAGTCTGGTTGATCTGTCCATGGATATAACAAACTATTCATGGACAGTAAGTAGACACCTGTTTAACCTAAGTACATATATTCACAGTGACATGTGGAGAATACTAGTACCTATTGACTATTGTGGTAGTAGGTCAAATGCAAAGCTCAGTGACAGTTTCTTTAGACTTGGCTAAGGCATTCAACATGTGGTATCAATGATCCTACTAGAATTTTGAGGTAAGAAGTCAGGGCAATGACAAGATCATTAGCTCGGCTGTTTTGAAAGAAAATGTTCAGGTATTGCTGTAGCCCTGGATTCGTCTATGTTTTCTGCGTTGTGTGAAAACTTTGACATTTTATAATATCTCTCTTATTACTGAAGATATTTGCTTCAAACTTGGACAAAATGTTTATTATCAATAGGGGAACCTAAACATCAAGGACAGATAACCATCAAAATATTTTTGACACAGTTATGCCCCTTTTTGACTTAAAATTTTCACTGAAAAGCATGTGTTGGGACCCACGTGAGTAGCTCTTGTTTCAAGTGAAAGTTTCTGTTGACAAGACATATAAGAGGGGAATGGGGCATGTTATATGTTTATCATAAAAACCATTATGTATTGTATTTAATTGTTTACCAGGTGTGTGACACTGATGACATTGAAATTGATGTTGCGGACCTGACACAGGGCAATCGTTACACATTCCGTGTTGCGGCTGTTAACGAAATGGGACAAAGTGATTGGCTGGAGGCTGATGGTGAAATTCTTGCAAAGGATCCGTGGGGTATGTATGATGTATGATATATTAACCTCGTACCAAACTATCAGATATTTTCTAACTGAACATTCCCACTGAAAATATTGTGGTGACCAGCATTTTCTGTTCATCCCACAATATTTTCTAACCTTTTGAAGGCAATTCTCACCCACTGTGCCTCCTTCGATTTTTTGTCTGCAAGTGTTAGGGTTTAGCAAGACACTTCCAATTGTACACAGTATCATACCTTTTTGAAAGTATTTTGGATTTCACTTGCTGGATTGTCATTCCAGTGGCAGTTTTCGATAATGTTTTACACCATGTTTTTTCTATCCTTCAGAGGTTGTCCTTTTTAGTACATGTGCATGGAACTTGGAAAAGCTTTTGTTATGGCTTTGGCTGTATAATGAACTTTTATGTTACTAAGTGTGACTCAATATGTTTTTCTAGGTGATGTAGATCAGGCTTAGACAGCACAAAAATGCAGTCTGATCTTTAATCTGTACTGTCCAATATGGTGATATTTTGCAGGAAAACAGAATTCTTTAAAATAGAAATTGTTTGCTTTTTACAATTTGCTCAAAATTCAAGTTATCATCGCTTTACCAAATAACTAAATATCAGACTTGTCCAAATCCATAGCATTTGTAGACAAAAAACTAAATGTGCCTCAAATGACAGAAATTGTCTGTGAAAGGTTAGTAAACATTGTTGGGAAAGGAAAAAATGCTGGTTAAAACATGTTTGGTAAAGGTTTCAGCAATTTAAGGGTTAGGCACTAACAGTTAAAACTCAACATTTTCTTTTCTATATTTAGATCCAACCACTCCACCCAGAGATCCGAAAATTGTTGATTATGACAAGGATTATGCTGAGGTTGGTTGGTTACCACCAGAGAAAGAAAATGGGGCGCCTGTAGATAAATACATTGTAGAAGTGAGAGAGAAAGGCAAAGACAACTGGAAACCAGTAAGTAACTACCTCCTATAAATTTTTGAAGGGCAAAGTCACATTGAGATATAGTATATGAAGAGTTTTTCATTTATATTTACTGTAAATTATTACAGAAGTATGTACATACTCTTTGAAAGACATTTAATATGGAGACAGCTTATATTAGTTTAAAAGTTTTATTTGGGAATTGAAACCAAAACGAATGAGTTACCCAAATAACAATTGTGGTGTGCTTTTCCTGTATAGGTTTGTCTTCAAATGTATTTGGTATATTTTACCTAAAAGGGTTCAAATATATGATTTTTATTTGTATATATCAATGGTGTAATATTGTATTCCTGGACTTACACATTGCTGTTCTTGGGATGCAATCAGTTAAGATATTGTATTGTTTCAAAACTACCCTTGTTTTCACTTTAATATAACTGGTAGAAAATTTTTGTTGAACATGCTATCGAGATAAGCACTGTATGCTGTCTTCGGTCAAAGTGCTGTATTCCTAACTCTATTTCCAATCATGGTTGACTTACATGTAAACTGACTGGTGTAAAACTATTTTATTCTACGCACTTACATACATGTATGTTAGATCCTCTATGTCAAAGAAAGATTTTCTTTACAGTGTAGGTTAAGATTGGCTTGCAAATCTTTGATATACACTGTCCACTATATAAAGATATTCAGGCCAAAAGCAGCCTTGATATTGCGATATTTCCTATTTTTTTTTTTCACTTAACCCTTTCCCAAACGACAAATTTTGGACTGGTCCAAATTGAAAGAGTTTGCAGACGACAATTTTAAATTTGATGAAAATGGCAGAAAGTTCTCAAAAAGGGTAGAAAACACCGTGGGAAAAGGAGAAATTGCTCATTACGAGCAATTTCTCCTTTTCCCCACAGTGTTTTCAAAAGACTTGTATTGCAAACATGTGAAAACCAGGGCTTGTTTGGGAAAGGATTAAATTGGCAGTTTGGTTTATTTGGCAATCTAAGTGTTGACCATAGTTGTAGTCTAGCATTCAAGAAGTATATTTATTATAACCACAGGGCACAGAGGTACCAGGGGATAAGAACACTGGCACAGTTGAAGGTTTGACAGAGGGTAAAGAATATGAGTTCAGGGTGTTTGCCCAAAACAAAGCGGGCCCATCAGATCCCAGTGTAGTCTCACCCTCAGTGAAAACAAAGGCCAGAAAGGGTTAGTAGCATATCAGTTTTATAAAGTTAACTATCTTTACTCTTTCCAGACATTTCAGTTTAGAAGATAACCATTGAAAACATATTATGGAGGAATTTTTATGTCTGTTATTCTGTTTAATGCATATGAGTGACACTGGTCTATTATTCTGTTTACCGGTAACTCTTTACCAAACGACAAAAATTTAGATTAGTCCAAATTGAAAGCATTTGCAGACGGCAAAATAAATGCCATTGAAAAATTGAAACTTGTTTTGGGAAGGGTAGAAAACATTGTGGGAAAAGGAGAAAATGCTGGTTACCAGCATTTTCTCCTTTTCCCACAGTGTTTTCAAAAAGGCCTCTTTCTCAGGGTCGTTAAAAGTCGGGATTGTGTGGTAAAGGGTTAATGCATATGAGTGACACTGGTAAAGGGAGTTTTACACATCTCCATGATGCATTATAGCAAGCAAGCCATTATAAAATTATGGATCCGTAAAATATATTTTGTCCAGCAGCCCATAGAATCATGAGGTGGAATGGTCCTTGGATATGCAGAAAATTGACAGATTGCAAAGAAGTGCCAACCTAGGTCAGCCTGTGTAGACTGGGTCGATACTTTTTGCCTGTGCATGAAACTCCTTTTTTACAGAACATAGCTCATATGAATATTAGCTCATGTGGTACACATCTTATCAAACCTTTATTTATAATGATTATCTGCATTAACTCTTTACCATGCAACAAAATTTTTAGACCTATCCTAATTGGAAGCATTTTCAGATGACAAGTTCATTGATGTGATTTGTTTCTGAAGGAGAAAAATACATGCTGGGAAAAGGAGAGATACTGTCTCGTGTAGTAAATGGTCATAGATATTTCCATAGTCCTTTGTAGGAAGTTGTTATTTTTCCATAAATAGTGAAGCCTAGAATTATGGACAGGGATTTTTTTTTTATGCATTTAACTCTTTACCATATTTTGGACTGGTCCAAATTGAAAGCATTTGCAGATGACAAACATTGTTAAATGATTTGACTTGTTTCTGAAAGGTTAGAAAATGGCTCAAATGATTTGTACTTGTTTCTGATAGGTTACAAAACATTTTGGGAAAAGGGGAAAATGCTGGTTACCTGCATTTTCTCCTTTTTCATACTGTGTTTCAAAGCCAAACCCTATTAATTGAGTCATATATAATTTGTTTTCTGCAGATGCTCTAAATTTATACAGGTCTAAAATTTTATGGTATGGTAGAGTTAAGATAGGTGTTTGCTTAGTACAGTTACATTTCAGCATACTTGCTTCCTCTCAGAGCTTGATATACGCTGGCTTAAAAGAGTAGCTTGTGTAATAAAGATGGCCACCAAGACAGGGTTTACTGTTTGTGCAATAATGTGATAATGCAGCGCTAACATCTTGTTTTGTTTTTTCTTTTTTCACCGTAACAGTGAAGCCTAGAATTATAGACAGGGATTCCCTAAGGCCCATTAGAATCAAGGTTTCCCAGACGTTCACCATTCCTGTCTCATTTGTTGGTGAGCCAGCACCAGAAGCCAAATGGTCTGTTAGGGGTCTGGTAAGTATTCATATGTGTGTACAGTTGATTAATTAATGATCTCTTACAATGTTTGATCTGTCAGAGATTTTACAATTCGTTTTGGAGATCATCAATTTTGATTTTTTTTTTCTTCATCAGAAAAAGTAAAATCATCTTGTCCTTCCATTTTGATTGCAAAAAAACTGATAAAAATGATTTTCTCTTCCCTTTTGGTATTCAAAATTCTGAACTCGAAATAAATCTGTTATTTTCTCTCTTCACTGTTTTAATCTTGTTTGGGAAAGGGTTAAAGGAGGAATAGTGAAAGTAAATAAATGGAAAACATTGTTAGAGAGGGAGTAAATGTAATTACTTGTAACTAGCAGTTGATCCTTGCTAAAGCTATTGCCTGCTTGAACTGAAAGTTCGCAGTTTTATGTTTCAATGAGCTAAATCAAGACAATTTACAGATATGCTATTGCTGTTAAAGAAATAGTCAACTAGTCTGCCAGTTTTATTTTTATAACTTGTCAAAGTTTTTCTATCAGTATTGATCTCAAGATGAAGGCAAAGTTGAAATTAATGTTTAGCTTCTTGCTTTGTTCATGTAGTTTACACACCAGTGTGTGACCTTTCAAAACTGTTACCTCACCGGTATTCAACCACTGTTCTAATTTATATTCTTAGTCTCATTCTAAATTTAGAAAGTAACATAGTATTTTACTTGTTTGGCCAATGGAAGGTTCAGCCAATCAGACTTTGAAATGTTTAAAAAGTCTTGAGAATTAGACTAAGAATGTAATTTAGAATGGTTGAATGCTGGCCCAGTTTTATGCACAGCTTCAAATTGAGCACAAAGGTTTTAAACTTGGCTGATCATTCTAGCACAAGTGTGCCATGATTTTTGCCCTGAGCAGACATTCATCATCAAAATACATGATCATGATTGTGCCTGAATGAATTTTTTCTCGCCATCACTTGTGGACATAATACCTTTTGGTATTTGCTTTGCCTGTTACCCAAAATGCAGTAATTGCTGTGATTGAAGTTTGAAAACTGTTGAATATAGTATCAGGAAAGACTGTTCTTCTTATTACACATGTAGAAAGTAAAATACTGATTACGGGTTTGGATTTGTACCTCCAAGACTTTTAACTCTTTACCTGACAATCCGGAGTTTTAATGACCCTGAAAAAGACAGCTCTTGATAACATGGTAGGAAAAGGAGAAAATGCTGGCAACCAGCATTTTCTCCTTTTCCCACAACATTTTCTACCCTTCCAAAAAGAAATATCAATTTTTTTAGTAACAGTTATTTTGTTGTCTGCAAATGCTTTCAAATTGCACAAGCCTAAAATTTTGTTGTTTGGTAAAGAGTTAATGTAAACTTAAATTGGAACTATAGGAGGATGCTAGGATATACAGCACTGATGATCCTCAGTTTTTTACTGGTAAACCCAGGATATAATCAGAGACATAGATTAGAGTTGTGTATTGTATGTCTCTGATATAATTATACTGGTTAGTAAGGTATCACTGTGGCGTCCTCAAAAACATTGAATATCATTCAAACACACAAACCTGTTTTGGTTTCTAAGTATACATATTTAACCTTTTACCAAACAATCCTGCCCTTTCACCACTCCGGTGAACATGTTTTTCTTACAATGAGGAGTCCCTTCATTTGAACAGGTTTAATTTGTGTTCAGCAAATGCTTTCAGTTTGGACAAGTATCTATGATTTTGTCTTCTGTGAACCCTTTACCACACAATCCTGAGTTTTAATGACCCTGAAGAAGAAGGCCTTTGAAAACATTGTGGGAAAAGAAGAAAATGCTGGTAACCAGCATTTTCTCCTTTTCCCACAATGTTTTCTACCCTATCAAAGACAAATTCCAGCCAAATTCGAGCCACCTTTAAATTGTCGTCTGCAAATGCTTTCAATTTCGACAACTCTATATTTTTGTCGTGTGGTAAAGAGTTAAAGGGTTATTAAACTTGTCAACTGTGCAGTAAGAAGCACTCACAGTTGTTACCAGTATTTTTTGTGTAAAGTTGTTTAATGGCCTTCAAGAGATATCCATGATTAAATTGAACATTTTTAGGATGAAAAAGGAATGCTGGTTGAGGTAAAAAATTGCTAGCTTTAGCTGTACATGTATGTGCTTAGTCATAGACAACTAGTATTAGCTTTGTAGTATTAGAGGCTAGTGAATGGATGAAGCCATCTTTGCAAGCCAAGGATACTAAGGTAGTACCCTTGGGCGCTCGCCTCTTTAAAAATCGAAACTCCCGCTGTGCCATTTCATTGGATGCGATCAAAACTCATCGCGTCCAATCAAACCATCTGTAACAAGAAATCTTCTGCGAAACAGAAAACAATAATGGCGGCGCCCGTCAAAAACGAAAGTTGTCGTGTTTGTGACGAAAATTTGCCAAAAAAGAGTAGACGATCGATATTTAATGAGTTTTTTGTAGTTCATGATCAATTATGTGAAATATTAGGACGGGTTCCACAGCCAAATGATTGCGAATCATCGTATGTCTGATTAATTTCAGAAAATTGTGATGAATCCAAAAGCGCAGCCATATTTGATGCATAGCCTAACAAATTTTATTACAAGCATTTTGATTGGTCAGGAATAATATCAGCAAAGGTTACGCAACTCGTGATATTTGATAAGTGGCGCAGCGGGAGTTTCGATTTGTAAAGAGGCGAGTGGCCAAGGGTACGTAACGAACAAAGTGGAGTTAGTATCCTTGGCTTGCGAAGATGGGATGAAGCTTGCTTGTCTGTTTAACACATTTGAGCAGAGCTCTGGCAGAAAGGGGTTTAATTCACCACCATGATGCATGATACCCAGCAAGTCATATAATTATGGATTCATAAATTCTATTTGCATAACAACAGACTAAATCATGGGATAGTCTATCATAGACTGGTCCTCTGACATGCAGAAAATTGACCAGTGGCAAAAAGTTTCATCTCTGGTCAACCTGTGCGGACTCTGCAGGCTCACCTGGGTCATTACTTTTTGCATATGCATTAAAACCCTCTTTCACAGAGCATGACTCATCTGTGATATTTTAACATGCAGTATAGTTAAATCTTGATTATATTGATTTTGATCCTTTCGATCAAAGAGGGACCTGGAAATGGTCACAAAACATTATGACAAAATTAGAAATTGAGTACAAGTTTTTATACCCCCACAGAACGAATGTTTTCGGGGGTAT
Organism: Tridacna gigas; assembly: GCA_945859785.2. Taxonomy (NCBI): domain Eukaryota; kingdom Metazoa; phylum Mollusca; class Bivalvia; order Cardiida; family Cardiidae; genus Tridacna; species Tridacna gigas. The sequence continues at coordinate 55,116,941 of OX244038.2, forward strand.
ACTGGAATCAACCTGTCTGTCCGTCTGTCTGTGTGTCCATGTGTCCATCTGTGTACAAAATACTACTAATTTTGTGTCGCAAACTACTCCTCCAGTTTTCTTTCAATTCTATTGAAACTTTGCACGTACATGCATCATATATTGAAGGTTTGCAAGATGCAATTTTCAAGTGTCAACTCCTCCTGCTTCATGAAATATCTCCCCTTGAACTTGACACTTTTTTTTCTCTTAACATCCATCTCTGTATGAAATACTAGTAATTTTGTGTCGCGAACACCCACAAAAGTTTTTCTGCAATTGTTTTAAAACTTTGCACATACATTGATCATATATTGAAGGTTTTTAAAATGCAATTTAAAGCCTTATGCATCCATTCTAAAACTCCTTCACATGGCAGTTTATATATAATTATGAAGATAGACACCATTATCTGTTCCTTACCAACATTTTTAATTAAATGAGTACATTCCTGAAAAAAAACATTGGTCAGTTACAGCTCTTGTGGGGGTATTAAGTCACATCCTGTGACAAGTTCTAGTTTCTTTTGCCACAATGATTTCAAGACAGTTCTCTAAAGTTGAATTTGTTATTTTGTATCACTTTTAAAATTACCACCATGTGATCTGCCTCACCTAAATTCTTTCATACATGAAAATTATCAATGCTTTCTCTTGATTTTGTTCACTGCATGATGAATGAATAGAAAATGACACTGTACAATTGCAGAAAATAAATATATCACAAAAATTATGAGGTGTAGATGTCAGACTGCATAAAATCAGACTGCATTCAATGCAGTACAATTTCAATGTATAGTTTAAAAAGCTTATAAGGTTGCTCCTAAGCCTTTGCCAAACAATTCCAAGTTTTAATGACCTTGAGGAAGAACGCTTTTGAAAACATTGTAAGAAAAGCATAGAATGCTGGTTACCAGCATTTTTCTCTTTTTCTCACAATGTTTTCTACCCTCTCAAAGTCAAATCCTATCATTTGAGCCAGGTTAGATGTTGTGTATATATGTTTTGTAAATGGACAAGCCTAAAATTTTGTCATCTATTAAAGTGTTGGCATACTAGAAATTAGCACATATTAACCCTTAGACTACATGGTTCACTTTTGTGGTACACATTTCATAGTCAGTGTTAGGGCGTAATGTTCCTAACTTTCCGCACATTAACCACTCGCTGATGTTAAAAGCCCAATAACTTGTTACCTCGTGAAACAGTCTGCAGCAGACAACTTTGGGAACATTTATAATTTTATGAAATGTGTTTAATCAGTAGGGATACACTTTTGACCCTTTCCACACCATACGGTAAGAACAGGGGCTATTGCAGATGGCATAGATCTAGGATTAACTCTTTACCTCACACTCCCGACTTTTAACGACCCAGTGAAAGTAACCTTTTGAAAACCTTGTGGGAAAAGGAGAAAATGCTGGTAACCAGCATTTTCTCCTTTTCCCAAAATGTTTTCTACCCTTCCCAAAACGAATTCCAATTTTTCAATCACATTTATTATGTTGTCTGCAAATGCCTTCAATTTGGACCAGTCTAAAATTTTGTTGTTTGCCTGTTTTGGTAAAGAGTTAACTGCACAAAACAGGCAGTCTTATCTTTCCGCATCATATGTAAGAACAGGGGCTATTGCAGAAGGCATAGATCTAGGTTTGACTGCACAAAACAGGCAGTCTTATTTCAGATCTGTACCATCCACTTGTTTAGTCTTGCCCAGAAAACAAAAAAAATCGTTCGCAGTTTTGGTGTATTGTATTTTCAGCTGTTGAAAAAGGTCAAGTTTATCAATTTGGCACTGATGTTAAAAAGATAGTGTTCATAATACACACTTTCCCCTTTTGACACAATGTTTTCAATGTGGTTTGCTGCAAGAAAAAACTCTGTTTACAGGTGCTGGCTGTATTAATCTTTTGTACATGTAACCCTCGTGCATTTTTTAAGCTTTTGCTTATATATATATATTTTTTTTTTTTTCTTATTTTAGAAAGGGAAATATAGTCTTTTTAATATCCAATTTAGATAAACAATTTAACATTAAAGCAAAATACTTTATTAAATTTACTGCAGCGACTGCACCCTTGTCAACCTAGGTGTGAAGTATTACCATTCATCACCCTTGGGACATTCAATTGCGAAACTGTCATTTCTATGGATATTCATATGATTGTAAATTACATCCAATAGCCAATCAAATTGTCAATAATATAATGATACTCTCTTGTAGTAGAGGATAATCTTATTTCTTCCGTTTCTATGAATAAACTGAGTAAAACCCACATCATTATCAACGAATGTGGCGGCCACCTGTGGGCCTTCCTTCTGTGGCACTTTCCTTATGACAATCCAGGGCAGACATTACAGTCTCAGCCATATTTAAAGTATCGCCAAGCTTGATTTGAAACAAGCGATTTGTTTGGTTGTAGACGAGGTAAAAACAGAAATGATGGCATATGGATGATAAAAATAGATTAAATTTTCTCACTGAAAAACTGAGATTACCAAACAAAATGCCTCATGAATAATTCATGAGAATGAGAAAACATACTGGAGATAACCCAGCAGCGATGAATGTGGTTTACAGAAAACTTCGGAACTGGGTCAATGAGGATGCAGCGACTGATGGTAATTGAACAATTAATGTGGCTTTAGAGAACATGTTGCACTAAACAGACTTTAATTCTGTACCAAAGAAACATGTGTTTTAATAACACAGTGGAATAAACCTTTAACCCTTAAGCTGCTGATCATGACTCACTCACCTTTTGGGGACAGTGTAGATCAAGATCAGAGTGCACAGAACGTGCAGTCTGATCTTTGATCTACACTGTCCTATACGGTATTTTCTTTCCAGTGAAATCAACTTTGAAATTGCAATGTTTGGGCTTGTAGTATAGAGTAGAAATGTGCGTTTCATTTATTCAGCAGCTTAAGTGTTAGACTTGTGGGGGAAAAAAAGAATATGCTAGTAACCAGCAAACCTTTCGAAGATAGATCCCCTCTCTTGGAGCCATAGTTAATTGGCTGTCTTAAATGCTTCAGTTTTGACTTGTCAGTTTTGTTTTCTGGTAAGGGGCTAAGGAAGTACCTAGACGAAATACAAAATATGCTAGTCTTTGACAGGTGCTTGCTTAGTACAGGAATATTTTAACATACATACCTTTATAAACTTGAGTTATGCAGTTTAGCGTGCTTAATATATCTATATGAGTTGCTTGCTTGATACAGGTTGCCACTAAGAAAGGCTTTCACTGTGTTTTCAGCTTCCACATTAGAAAGTGCCTATAAAAATTGTATTTAACTTTTTTTCAAAGGATTATTTACCAAAGGAATTGCTATTTTTTGGAGGTGTGGGTCTTCTGCAGTATGTTGATATTTAGGAGACTTGGCGTAGGAAAATAATAGTAGAATTAAGTAATGATCTCTGGTGAATCTGAAGTAAATCTGTGCTTGATTTAAAACTAGATAATTAGCTATGTTTTTCATGAAATTCATTTAATCCTCGATTATATCACAAAAATAGATCTGCAAGCTTATGGGATGCAGTTTTCTTTCTTACTGGGTTAATTCATATAACCTTTACCACACAATACCAAGTTTTAATGTCCCAAATCGAGACGGCTTTTGAAAACATTGTGGGAAAAGGAGAAAATGCTGGAAACCAGCATTTTCTCCTTTTTGAACAATGTTTTCCTCCCTTTCATAGACAAATGTCATAATTTGAGTGGCATTTAACCCTTTACCATACAACCCAGAAGAAAAAACCTTTTGAAAACATTGTTGGAAAAGGAGAAAATGCTGGTAACGAGCATTTTCTCCTTTTCCCACTATGTGTTTTACCCTATCAAAGACAGAAATCATTATTAGATCTTAAATAAATTTGTCGTCTGCAGATGTTTTTGATTTGGTCTGGGCTAAAATGTTGTCATTTGGTAAAGCGTTAATTTATCGTCTGAAAGGGCTTTCAAAACGGGCAAGTCTGTAATTCTGACATGTGGTATAGGGTTGATAGGTACAATATTTTACAATTTAAATAAAATCCAAAGTTTGGACCAGCTTTGAATTTTTTTTACCTAATTTTGTCAGCTGCAAATTCTCTAAATTAAGAACATCTATAGCTCTTTCATATCATATGGAGTTAAGTTGTGCCTAGTTTGTATAAAGAACTTCAAATTCCTTTTATGTTGTTTTAAATAGAAGTACAAGTTTTATCTTATTTTAATGTTTAGGAAGGCAAAGATGTCCCTGTGACTGCAGGAGAAAATGTCACCATTGATGATTCAATACCCAAGAAGTCCACCTTCACAATGAAGAACTGCGTCCGTAAATCAACTGGAAATTATATCATTACTGTCGAGAACAAACATGGAAAAGATTCTGCAGAGATTGAAGTGGTTGTATTAGGTAAGCTGTTTTAACTCTTTACGACACAATGACTTGTCTCAGTCAAGACCATTTGCAGACGTCAAATGTGGGTCAAATGATGGAATTTTGTCTTTGATAGGATAGAAAACATTGTGGGAAAAGGAGAAAATGTTGGTTACCCGCATTTTCTCTTTTACCACAATGTTTTCAAAAGGTTTCTTCCTCAGGGTTGTCGAAACTTGTAACTGTGTGGTAAACAGTTGATAGCATTAACCCTTTACCAAACAATCCCGGGTTTTAACAACCCTGAGAAAGAAGCCTTCTGAAAACAATGTGGGAAAAGGAGAAAATGCTGGTAACCAGCATTTTCTCCTTTTTCCACAATGTTTTCTACACTTCCCAAAACAAATTTCAGTTTTTGAGCCACATTTATTTTTCCGTCTGCAAATGCTTTCAATTTGGACTGGTCTAGAGTATTGTCGTTTGGTAAAGAGTTAACCCTTAGAGTGCTGGGCACAACTTATGCCGTTACTACATTGTTGACCAAGATCAGACTGCAAAGAAGGTGTAGTTTTGTCAACAGTATTGTCTTCTTTGTGAAATATTCTGACCAGAGCACTGCTGAAATTATTGAAAGTGCCAAAGATTATTTTTGCTGATTTTCAAGATTAAAAGACCCATTCAGAACCTAGGTGTAAACAAAGTACCCAGTCAGTTTGGGTTATTTTATAGTTGTTAACCCTTTCCCAAATGATAAATTTTAGACTGGTCCAAATTGAAAGAGGTTGCAGACGACATTTTTAAATTTGATGAAAATGGCAGAAAGTTATCAAAAAGGGTAGAAAACACTGTGGGAATAGGAGAAATTGCACGAGCAATTTCTCCTTTTCCCTCAGTGTTTTCAAAAGACTTGTACTGCAGACACGTGAAAACCAGGGCTTGTTTGGGAAAGGGTTAACTCATTACCACATGACAAAAATTTATACCTGTCCAAATTGAAAGCATTTGCAGACAACAATTTAAATGGGGGCTCAAATGATGTGAATTTTGTTTGACAGGTTAGAAAACATTGTAGGAAAAGGAGAAAATGCTGGTTACCAGCATTTTCTCCTTTTCCCACAATGTTTTCAAAAGGCTTCTTCCTCAGGGTCGTTAAAAGTCGGGATTGTGTGGTAAAGGGTTAATGTTGCCTATTACATGTGCTGCTTTAACTCTTTATGACATAATTTTGGACTGGACCAAACTGAAAGCATTTGCAGACGACAAATGAAATGTTGCTTAACCCTTTCCCAAACAAGCCCTGGTTTTCACGTGTCTGCAGTACAAGTCTTTTGAAAACACTGCGGGAAAAGGAGAAATTGCTCGTTCCTTTTCACACAGTGTTTTCTACCCTTTTGAGACCTTTCTGCCATTTTCATCAAATTTAAAATTGTCGTCTGCAAACTCTTTCAATTTGGACTAGTCCAAAATTTGTCGTATGGGAAAGGGTTAAATGATTATTTCTGTATTTGTTAGGGAAGAAAACATTGTGGGAAAAGGAGAAAATGCTGGTTACCAGCATTTTCTCCTTTTCCCACAATGTTTTCAAAAGGCTTCTTCCTCAGGGTTGTTAAAAGTCAGGATTTTGTTGTAAAGGGTTAATGCTGCCTGTTGCATGTGCTGCTTTAACTCTTGATTACAAAATTTTGGACTGGACCAAACTGAAAGCATTTGCAGATGACAAATGAAACGTTGCTTAAATGGTTATTTCTGTATTTGTTAGGGAAGAAAACATTGTGGGAAAAGGAGAAAATGCTGGTAACCAGCATTTTTCTCCTTTTCTCGCATTGTCTTTAAAAGCTTCCTTTCTCAAAGTTGTTAAAAGTGGTGATTGTGTGGTAAAGGGTTAAAAGTCAGGATTATGTGATAGTGGGTCAATCTTTTTCTAAACAATTCTTTCTTTTTTATACCCCCCAAAACTCTGTTTGGGGGGTATATAGGAGTCAGCTTGTCGGTCCGTCCGTCCGTCCGTCTGTCCGTCCGTCGGTCGGTCTGTAGCTTTTTGTCCGCTCTATTTCTCATAAACTGCTGGACGAATTTTATTCAAACTTCACAGGTAAACTCAGTATCAAGCAGAGATGTGCATATGAAATGTTGGTTATGGTTCATTGATTTTTCACTGAGTTATGGCCCTTTCATGAAATTTCTTGTCCGCTCTTTTTCTCATCAACTATTGGACAGATTTGGTTCAAACTACACAAATAGACTCAGTATCAAGCAGAGATGTGCATATCCTATTTTGGTTATGGTTTATTTAGGTTTCATGGAGTTATGGCCCTTTGATGATTCTGGACAAATTTCTTTCAAACTTCATGGATAGACTTTGCACTCAGCAAAGATGTGCATATCATAAATTGTTCTTAGTTAATTAAATAAAATTTCCAAGAGCGATTCGGTTCGGAGGTTGCTTTCGTTAGTTTCCGTACTGTATAAGTAAGATGTAGAGTCTGGTCAAAAACATTGCATGAAAAGACATTTGTTGTCTGCAAAACCTTTTCATTTAAACCAGTCTCAATTTGTCCAACTGGTAAAAAAAAAATGTATCAAGTAAGTTTTATTCTCTCCAAGTCTTCAGTCTGTAACAAAGAGTAATTCTTTGGCAAGAAGCCATTGCAGGATATTCATCACCTTCAGTGATAGCTCTGGTATAATTGACTCTCCAGTCACTTATTTTGCATTCCTGTGACATTAATCTGTTTTGTGACAAGGAGCTGTTGGGGGGTATGATCACGTTTAGTGATAGCTCTAGTTTTTTTTATAAAATCAGTGGAAGACTTTTGGAAATATTTTTGCTGTAATCCAGCATTTTTCCTTTTTTCCAACATGATTTCTATCCTATCAAAGGTAAAGCCTATGATTTGAGCGTCCTTGAATTTTTCATCTGCAGATGCTGTCAGTATGCAAGTCTTAATTATGTCCTCTGATGGAGAATTAATTTATTTTGTCTGGAACAAGATTACTTGCAGAGAGCTTTGAAAGCATAGATGTGAAAATATTTGTAATCATTCAAAGTTTTACTTATATTTGGTCCATGCTCTGTGAAAAGGGGGCTTACTGCATATGGAGGTCGACCCAGGTCAGTCAGCTCAGGCAGACCTGGGCCGATACTTTTTGCTTTTGGTAAACTCTCTGCATGTCAAAGGACAGGTGTACCTCATGACTCAGTTGATTCTTAGAGAAAATGGATTTTATGGATCCATAATTATGTGATGACTTGCTTGGTATAATGAATAACGGAGATCCAATAATCCCCCTTTTGCCAAAGTGTGGATCATTTTTATTCAACATCAGTTTAGGTTTAATTCTTAACCAGGCAAAAAACTGACAATATTGTCTAGATTTAACTCCTTACCAAACGACAATATTTCGGGCTGGTCCAGATTGAAAGCATTTGTAGACGTCAAGTCAAATGTGGCTAAAATTATTGCATTTGTTTCTGAAAGGTTAGGAAACATTGTGGGAAAAGGAGAAAATGCTGGTTACCAGCATTTTCTCCTTTTCCCAAAATGTTTTCAAAAGGCTTCTTTTACAGGGTCGTCAAAAGTCGGCATTGTGTGGTAAAGGGTTAAACCATTTGCAGATGACAAATTAGATATTGCTGCACTGATGGAATTTGTCTTTGAATAAGTAGGAAAAAATGTGAAAAAAGGAGAAAATTTTGATTACCAGCGTTTTCCCTTTTCCCACAATGTTTTTCAGAAACCTTCTTCCTTTGGGTCACAATAATGGGATTGTCTGGTAAATGGTCCTGTGAAATAAACAAGAAAGGTTAACGCTTTACCACACAATCCTGACTTTTAACGACCCTGGGGAAGCTTTTGAAAACATTGTGGGAAAATTTCCCACAGTGTTTTCTACCCTATCAAAGACAAAAAACGTCACTCGGGTCATCTTCAATTTGTTGTCTGCAATTGCTTTTAATTTGGACCATTCTAAAATTTTGTTGTTTGGTAAAGAGTTAATACATGTTTTATTTCTTGGATTTCCCTTGTTTATACTTTGTTGGTTTATTACAGGTCCACCTGGAAGACCAGAAGGTCCCTTGGAGACATCGGAAGTTACAAAGAACAGTGCCAAGCTGAACTGGAAACCGCCGGGAGATGATGGAGGCTCAGGGATCAGGTTTGCTTTTTGTTGTAGTCTGACTTTTTTTTTTCCAAACAATTTCTGTGTTTGCCTTAACTCTTTACCAAACTACAAAATTTTGGACTAGACCAAATTGAAAGCATTTGCAGACGACAAAATAAAAGTATCTCAAATAATGGTTTCTGTCTTTGTTTGGGTAGAAAACATTGTGGGAAAAGGAGAAAATGCTGGTTACCAGCATTTTCTCCATTTCCCACAATGTTTTCAAAAGGCTTCTTTCTCACGGTCGGTAAAAGTCGGGATTGTGTGGTAAAGGGTTAACTCTTTACTACACAATCCTGACTTTTAATGACCCTGAAAGAAAAGGCTTCTGAAAACATTGTGGTAAAAGGAGAAAATGCTTGTAACCAGCATTTTCTCCTTTTCCCACAATGTTTTCTACCCTATCAAAAAGAGAAATCATCGTTTTAGCAACATTTAATTTGTCGTCTGCAAATGCTTTCAGTTTGGTCCATTCCAAAATTTTGTCGTTTGGTAAAGAGTTAACCCTTTCCCAAACAACAAATTTTGGACTGGTCCAAATTGAAAGAGTTTGCAGACGACAATTTTAAATTTGATTAAAATGGCAGAAAGTTATCAAAAACGGTAGAAAACACTGGGGGGAAAGGAGAAATTGCTCGTTATGAGCAATTTCTCGTTTTCCCACAGTGTTTTCAAAAGACTTGTACTGCAGACACGTGAAAACCAGGGCTTGTTTGGGAAAGGGTTAAAGAAGTTGGCTATTTGAAACGTACAATGTTTTTATTTACCGATTCCAAATTGCATCAATAGTGCCAACTTTGATTTGTTTTGTCAGGTAAAGAGATATCAAGAGTTGCTTCTTAATACAAGAAGCTACTTAACACAAGTCAGACTGTGTTTCTTTTTATTCCAGTGGATATCGTGTTGAGAAAATGGACCTTGAAAAAGGAAAGTGGGAACCAGTCAAAACAACAGGAAAACCAGAACTTGTGGCCCCCAAGCTGCTTGAGGGTCATCAGTACAAGTTCCGTGTCATTGCAGAAAGTCCTAATGGAGACAGCGAACCTTTGGAACTTACAGATCCTGTAACTGCCAAGAATCCATTTGGTAATATCAGCTTAACCCTTTACTACACAATCACAAGTTTTAATGACCCTGAAAGAAAAGGCTTTCAGAAATATTGTGGGAAAAGGACAAAATGTTGGTAACCAGCATTTTGTCCTTTTTTCCCCCAAATGTTTTTATGCCTTTTAGAGACAAATTCCGTCATTCGTCATTTGCATGCAAATGCTTTCATTTTGAACTAATCTGAAATTTAATCATTTGATTAAGGATTCATATACCATTACATGTTCCATATATCCAGATGATATCTATTGTAAACATTGTGAGGGAAAGGAGAAATCACTTGTGACAGGCATGTTTTGCTATTTCTGTACAGTTTTCTGCCTTTTCAGAGACCACATGCTCATTTCACCCTGTTCAAATTTATTGTCTGCAGATGCTTTCAGTTTGGAAGAGTCTAAAATTTGTCATGTTGGAAATGGGTTACCTCTTGTAGTGATGGATAAAAGAAATTGGCATTCTCAGTCAACACTAGAGATGTAGATAATGTAATTTCAAAACCTTGGTAACCAGCATTTTCTCCTTCTCCCACAATGTTTTCTTTCCTTTTACAGACAAATTTCACCAAATGAGCCATGTCTAATTTGTTGTCTACAGATGCTTTCAGTTTGTTGTCTACAGATGCTTTCAGTTTAGACAAGTGTAAAATTTTGTTGTGTAGTAAAGGGTCTAGCAACCTCTATGAAACTTCACCTGGGTGTAGAGAACAAGATGCAGACACTTGCTCGTTTTTTCAGATATATAGTAGGGACAAAGGCACTATTGCTAAACCCTCTTTCTGTCATTACTTAAGATATGTCTTGCTAAAGTTTGGCTCTTGTTTGGAGCATCTGGTATAGTACATTACTGCAGTATTTCTTAAATTATTTTCAATAAAGCTACTTCAAATGGTCACTTACAAGAAAACAAAAAGAAACACGAAACTTTCAGTCAGATTTTTTTTTTTTTTTAGGCTTATATATTTTTTTTCTTTCTACTTTTAGATGAACCTTATCCACCTAGAGCACCTGAAGTGGTAGACCAAGACAGAGATCATATCAAGATTAAATGGGAGCCACCAGAGAATGATGGAGGATCTCCTATCACAGGCTATGAAGTGGAAAGAAAAGAACCTAAAGGCAATAGGTGGACAAAGGTACTAGTAAATTTGTTACTTGATTATATTAAACCAAATTAAGTCTTTACCGCACAAGGCAGACTTATCTGTAACAATTTTTCCCTTTGTCACATTGTGTCCAGAACTTCAGATGGTTTCATTTATTAAGATAATTCTTTATTTTATCTTTAAACTAACCGGATATCCATGCAATAACACTTGTGCAATATTTGTTAGCTCTACTGGCTGAAAGCCAGCAGAGCTTATGTCATGGCGGGGTTTCCGTCGTCCGTCCGTCCGTCTGTCTGTCCGTCTGTCCGTCCGTTAGTCTTTTTCTTGTTTACGCGATAAAGTCTGCATTTGTTGCCGGATTTTCATGAAACTTGCACAGTTTGTTTATCTCATCAATAGCTTCAACCCTATTGAATTTGAAAAAAATCCAACAAACAGTATGGGAAAAGTAGCCATTTCAAGTTGAAAATTTCCAGTTCTTGTTTACGCGATAAAGTCTGCAAATAACTTCAGATTTTCGTGAAACTTGCACAGTTTGTTTATTTCATCAATAGCTTCAACCCTATCGACTTTGAAAAAAATCCAACAAATAGTATGGGAAAAGTAGCCATTTAAAGTTGAAAATTTATATTTTCTGTTCTTGTTTACGCAATAAAGTCTGTATTTCTGGTCAGATTTTCATGAAAATCACACAGTTTGTTTATCTCATCAGTAGCTTCAACCCTATTGATTTTGAAAAAAAAATCGAAGAAACAATGTGGGAAAAGTAGCCATTTCATGTTGAAAATTTCCAATTCTTGTTTACATGATAAAGTCTGCATTTGTAATCAGATTTTTGTGAAATTCACCCAGTTGTTTTGTCTCATCAACAGCTTGAATCCTATTGATTTTGAAAAAAAATCCAAGAAACAATGTGGGAAAAGTAGCCATTTTTTTTTGTTGAAAATTTACATTTCCTGTTTAAGGGATTAAGCTTGTAGTTTGGGTTGGATTTTGGTCCCTGCCAGTAGAGCATATTCAGGCCCTTCAGGGCCTTGTAGTTTTTGTATTACCATGGATATTTATAGATTTTTGATATACAAAGGATATTTATAGAACTGTATCTTCCAGTGACTCTGCCCCAATTTACCATTTATGAATGAAATGTATTCCAAATAGAAAGCCAGCGAAAAAAGAATTATGTCATGGCTCTACTTTCTGATGATTTGCCTACGTAATTCCTGCCTGTGACGTCATTTGAATGCCTGTTTACAGTGTCTTCTCAAACAGAATAATCCAAAGCAATTTCAATCGCAAATTTCAGACATTTAATTACTACCATAAAGTACTATATGTTGGCAATGCCATTTTAGAATGGGAGTTCTGATAGAAATGAACTTTCATCTTGTATTTGTCAGCCACATTTTTCACATCAATTTCATGACAAGTACAAATTAGATGTTAAAAGATAAATAGAATACGTATATAATGTTGTTGTATATCAAACATATCTAACTCGGTTTAGGAATTGATAATTGTCTCACCAAGGCTTGAAAATTTTGAATTCTCCCAACCTCGTTAGATGTTTTTGATAAACAACAACACTATGTAGGTATTCTCTATATCCATATTTTACTGGGGTGTTTTAACTCTTTACCAAACAACAAAATTTTAGACTCATCCAAATTGAAAGCATTTGCAGACGACAAAATAAATGCGACTGAAAAAATGAAATGTGTTTTGGGAAGGGTAGAAAACATTGTGGGAAAAGGAGAAAATGCTGGCTACCAGCATTTTCTCCTTTTCCCACAATGTTTTCTTTCTTAGGGTCGTTAAAACTCGGGATTGTGTGGTAATGGGTTAAAAGTTGTCTTCGGTAAATTTCATTCAGGAGGAAATTATTTAATTTTATGAATTAGGATCTAGATACTGATAATCTGTATGACCAACAAATAAGCAAACAAAATAAATGAATGAATCTGTTTGCTCATAAATGAATAAATAAATGAATTGATGCTATTTCAAGGTATATTGGTGGCTTTGCTCATTTTGCGCACATGAATGGTTTTGTGCTAAATAATGATAAGTGATTCCCTTCATATTTGTAGCTGACACGAACTCCGATAAAGGATTTGGACTTTGATGACACCAAAGTGACTGCCAACAAGGACTATGAGTACAGAGTAATTGCTATCAATGAGGCCGGACCCTCAGGACCGTCTATGCCATCTAAAGTTATAACTGCTAAACCAGCCAAAGGTCAGTTCCTTGTATTACAGTACAATCAATCTCCAGGGTTTTTGTAGCCAGCTTTCACAGCACTTAAGTGGTTGAAAAGTAAACACTAGGTATCTGTAGGCTTAAGAACTGTAAAGAAAGCAATGGAACAAAGGAAGGCACTCAATGTCATCTGTCAAAGTGTCATGATAATGCACCTCCATGTTTTAAGGGTCAATGCACATTGATTCCATTTCATTCAACAATTTGCTATTTGTAATATGATTTAAACACACCAAGGATGTAGTTTTGGAGAAACGCTATTGCAACAGAAGCATCAGAGATGCAGTGTCTTGGAAACATCGCCTTTCATTCTGTTTCAGTAAATATGCTAAAGGTGCAGATTTCGTGAAATACTTCCTTTAATTGGTCAGGGGCACCAAAAATGTCCATTTTTTTTTCTATTTTTAGCTATATTTTTTGAAACACTGTGGCAACAGAATATCTTATAATGCAGGTTTAGGCCAATATACCCTTTTTCTCAATAGAGGCACCATAAATCCATTTTGAGCAATATCCCCCTTGAATTCTTTTGCAACAGATAGATGCAGCTTAAGGAGAACGTGCCCTTTGATTTAATAGAAGGGTCATATATGCCAAATTAGGGGAACCTTCCCATTTACTCTGTCTCAGTAGAGCCATTAAAGATGTGCTTGTTTGGGACCCCCCCCCCCCTCCCCCCTTGATTTAGTAGAGGCACCATGTATGCCAATATTGGATTATGCTCCCTTTCTTCTGTTTGAGATGCCAGAGGTTCAGGCTCTTGGGAACAATTTCAAGAGAGGCACCATAGATACAGTTGTCAAGTTTATTCTTGATACAGATTGTATTGTTTTCATTTTTTTTTTTAAAACAGAGGCACCAAAAGTTGATCTTACAAGCTTGTTTGGAGCTAAAGAGGTCAAAGTTAGAGCTGGTGAACCACTGAAACTTGAACTTGGCATCACAGGATCTCCAACTCCGACAGTGACCTGGCTCAAAGATGGGAAACCAATACCAAGGGTACTGAAGTTTATGAAATTGTTTCATCAAGCATACAGATATTTTGGATATTTAAAAAGCTCAGGTTTTTCCAATGTTAAAATGTGATTTGACAGGTTTTAATTAGTGTGATTGGTATTTCAATATTTTTAATCCTTAAGCTGCTAAATAAATGAAACGAAACTTTCCACACCCTAACAAAAAATTAAATATTGCAATGCTCTCTATCGGACTGTGTAGATCAAAGATCAGACTGCACATTTTGTGCAGTTTAATCTTGATCTACACTGTCTGCAAAAGGTCAGTAAGTCATGCTTAGCAGTTTAAGGGTTAATTCAGACCATTCAAACCAGCCTGTCATGGCATTTTCACAGGCTTTGCAATTTGATAAAAGGCAACTTTGTACTGAAAGATATATTCATTTAGCTAGTAAATAAATTCATTACTGTACAAATATATGCACATGTGAGTGTCCATGCCAGTTTTGTAATTTTTTCATCTTTTAAAATATCTCTATAGGCCACTTCCAAAAACACTGATGACAATGCCACTCTGGAGATCCCAAAATCAGAGAGAGGTGACACAGGTGTTTACAGTGTTAAAGTTGAAAATGAGCATGGCTCTGACGTAGCAGAGATACCAGTACAGGTCTTAGGTATGAGTTCCGCTTTAGTTGAAACAAATTTATTTTTAGTCCCCTACCGGCGAAGTCGAAGGGGACTTTAGGTTTGCACTCTGTCCGTCCGTCTGTCCATCCATCTGTCCTTCTGTCCATCTGTCCGTCAGTCTGGCATTTCAGTTTTCCAGACTTTTTTTTCTAAATGCTGTTACGTATTGAGCTGAGTTTTGGTGTGGAAGTCACCCACCATCACCTACTGATCAAGTTCGACTTTCGTTCCGGTCCACTGGTTTTTCACGGATTTATGGGCCTTGGACTTACAAAATTTTACTGATAAATCAGTTTTCCGGACTTTTTTCCTAAATGTTGGTAGGTATTGATCTCAGATTTGCTGTGTAACTCAACCACCATGACTTACAGATCAAGTTCGACTTTCGTTCCGGTCCATTGGTTTTTCACAGATTTACGGGCCTTGGACTTACAAAATTTCACTGATAAATCAGTTTTCCAGACTTTTTTCCTAAATGCTGGTAGATATTGATCTCAGATTTGCTGTGTAAGTCAACCACCATGATTTACAGATCAAGTTCGACTTTCGTTCCAGTCCACTGGTTTTTCACGGATTTACGGGCCTTGGACTTACAAAATTTCACTGATAAAACATTTTTCTGCACTTTTTTTTCTAAACGCTGCTACATATAGAGCTGATTTTTGGTGTGTACATCAACCACCATGACTTACACATCAAGTTTGAGTTTCGTCCCGCTCCACTGCTTTTTGACGCATTTACGGGCCTTGGACTTTAAAAATTTCACTGACATTCCAGCAATACATACGGCCGGTAGGGGACTGTGTATTGCTATGCAATACTATCAGAATGCTTGTTTACCATGATTGTGGGACAAGTTTTTACAACTTCTATCAATCAGTCTTGGTCGTTGCTTCCTTGAAACCTTAACCAGTACATCTGCCATGGTATGTTTAGTTGAAAAGGTCACAAGTGCAACTTTGCACATTTGACTGTTAGAGGGAAGCTTTGGTTGATTGGCCAGATTTTTCAGTTGCAGGGCAATACTGAGGTAGCAATACAGAACTTACTAGTTTGAAGCAGTCACATGCCAAATTTGCTTTCTTAGATTTGATGAAGTTCATTGCTACATGAATTATATATCTCTCTCTCACGACAGAAAATCCTATTACCTTCTAAATGTACTTAATAATTGTAGACCAATCAAAAAATTGCAATCAACTGAAAAAAAAAAAAAAAAAAGATATATTAAGACACGAAGCTTTGCAAAATATTGTAGAAAAAGAACCATTGTTTTACATGCTCTTTTCCTTAGCAGTGTTCTTAACCCTTTCCCAAACAAGCCCTGGTTTTCACGTGTCTGCAGGACAAGTTTTTTGAAAATACTGTGGGAAAAGGAGAAATTGCTCGTAACGAGCAATTTCTCCTTTTCCCACAGTGTTTTCTACCGTTTTTGGTAACTTTATGCCATTTTCATCAAATTTAAAATTGTCGTGTGCAAAATCTTTCAATTTGGACCAGTCCAAAATTTGTTGTTTGGGAAAGGGTTAAAGAGCCTAAAAGATTGAAAGATTCCTTTCCCTGGATACTTTTTACCAAGTTGGGTCCCTTGTTTTTCTTTCTATCTAGTAAGTTAAATATAGGCTGTGTAATTAGGGATCACAGGAGCTTTTGAAACCCATATTGATTCTTTACCAGCCAACAAAATTTCATAGGATCAGTATTTTCTTCTTTTCCCTCATGCACGAGTCAAAAGCCTTCATTGTCAGGGGTTTTATAGACACAGGGGATAAATTTATAAACTGTATTTCCATGTTGCAGACAAACCATCTGCCCCTGAGGGACCACTTGTAGCTGATGAAATCTTTGCAGACTCTTGCAAACTGTCATGGAATCCACCAAAAGAAGACGGCAATGCACCTATATCAGGTAAGAATTTACCTTTACAGCACAATATACAAAAAGAGGGGCTTTTTCAAATGCATAGATCAAGATCAGACTGCACAGAATGTGCAGTTTAATCTTCTATAAAGCCCCCTTTGTTTGTCAAGCTTGTAAGATGAAAATATTTCAAAGTTTCAAATGGTCAAAAAAAGGGCTGAAGTACAGTCAAACTTGCATAACCAATCAAGGGATGCACACAATGTGTTTGCTTAACTCTTGATCACACAACTAAATTGTAGACTTGTCCAAACTAAAAGCATTTGCAGACAACTAAATAAATTTAACTCAAAAATTGAGACTTGTGTTGGGAAGGGTAGAAAACATTGTGGGAAAAGGAGAAAATGCTGATTACCAGCATTTTCTCCTTTTCCCACAGTGTTTTCAAAAGTCTTCTTTCTCAGGGTTGTTAAGACTCAGGATTGACTAGTAAAGGGTTAAGGCAGGTGCTAGCCTGGTACATGTTCAGCATATTTGCTGCCTTTGGGAACTCAGTGCATGGTTGCTTACTACAGGTTGCTTGCTCAACAGAGATGGCCACCAATACAAAGTTCACCTTGCTATGATTTGCCTTTTTAGCTCCACTGGCCAAAGGCCAGCGGGCTTATGTCATGGCCCAGTGTCCGTCGTGCGTCCGTCTGTCTGTCCGTGCGTTAACTTTTATTTCAAACATCTTCTTCTCTGAAACTACCCATCCAATTTTCATGAAACTTCACAGAAACGATCCTGCCATGGTCCTCTACAGAATTTCTTGAAAGAATTTGATTCCTTCAAAAACTCTGGTTGCCATGGCAACAAAACTGAAAAATATTGGAAATCTTTAAAAATCTTCTTGTCTGAAACCATAAGGCATAGGGCTACCAAATTTGGCATGTAGCTTTATGTAGTAGACCTCTATCATGTTTCTTGAAATTATAGCCCTGGGGTCAAAATTGGCTCTGCCCCAGGGGTCACAAGTTTTACATAGGCTTATATAGAGAAAACTTTAAAAATCTTCTTGTCTGAAACCATAAGGCATAGGGCTACCAAATTTGGCATGTAGCTTTATGTAGTAAACCTCTATCATGTTTCTTGAAATTATAGCCCTGGGGTCAAAATTGGCTCTGCCCCAGGGTCACAAGTTTTACATAGGCTTATATAGAGAAAACTTTAAAAATCTTCCTGTACCTAGCCATAAGGCCTAGAGCTACCAAATTTTGCATTTAGCTTGATCTAGTTGGGGTCTACCAAAAGTGCCCAAATTATAGTCCTGGGGTCAATTTGGCCTCATGCTGGGGGGGGGGGGGGGGGGGTTCACAAGATTTACATAGGCTTACATAGGGAAAACTTTTAAATCTTGGTGTACATAGCCATAAGGCTTAGGCTACCAAATTTTGCATAATTATAGCATTATCTAGTGGACAACTACAAAGAGGGTCCAAGTTACAGCCCTAGGATCAAGTTTGGCTCTGCACCAGGGGTCACAACTTTTACATGGGTTTATGGAGTGAAAAGTTCAGAAACCGTCTTGTTACTAGCCATAAGGCCAAGAACTCCCAAATTTGGCATGTTATTCTTCTAATACACATATTCCCCATTTAGTTTGACTGTAGCCCTGGGGTCAAAGTTTTATAAGGGCTTATATAGTGAAGACTTCTCTTCATGGTTTATATTTATAAGCCAGTGGAGCGATACAGGGCCATCATGGCCCTCTTGTTCTATACAGGCTACATTGTTGAAAAGTGTGAGGAGGGATCCAACTTTTGGGAAAAGGTTCCAGGTATAGTGAATGGTACTTCCCACAAAGTGCCCAATCTTCGTGATGGCGTCAAATACAAGTTCCGAGTCAAGGCAGAAAACATCTACGGAGTCAGTGAGCCACTGGAGACAGAGAAACCAGTTCTAGCAAAGAACCCATATGGTAAGTTATCAGTATGAAGTTCTTGAAAAACTTTAGCAGTGCTCTGGTCAAAGGGGATTTGATACATCTTCATTATGCATTCAACAAATAGAGAATACGTACATAGTGTTGTCGTAGATCAAAAATATCTAACGAGGTTGGGAGAATTGATAATTGTCGAGCCTTGGCGAGACAATTATTAATTCTCACAACCGAGTTAGATATTTTTGATCTACGACAACACTATGTACGTATTCTATTTATCTTTTAACCTATGATTTGTACTCATTGTGAAAAGATGTGAAAAATGTTGCTGACAAATACATTTTAAAAGTTTTAAAAGTTTATTTATGTCGGAACTCCCATTTTAAAATTGCATTACCCACACACATAGTACTTTATCGTAGTAATTAAACGTCCGAAAATTGCGATTGAGATCGCTTGGGATTATTCTATTTGAGAAGACGCGGTAAACGAGCATTCAAATGTCGTCACGGGCAGGAATTACGTAGGCAGATCATCGGAAAGTAGCACGCGTGCTATGACATCGTTCTTTTTTCGCGGGCTTTCTGTAGTAATCGTTACTATTTTTGGAATGCATTTCATTCATAAATGGTGATGGGGGCGGAGTCGGTGGAACTTACTGTTCTATAAATATCCGTGGTATATCAAAAATCTATAAATATCTGTGGTATATCAAAAAAAATATCGCATGGGTGTTATTGCATGGATATCTGGTTAGTTGAAAGATAAAGTCAGTTGTCACATGATATGAATTCAGTTTGTCCAAAAAGAGACTGAATCCTGAGGTAGAAGTTTCTTTGACTTGCAGAAAATAGCAAACTTTTTCACTCAGTTCTGAATGCTTGAGTGATCCATTTGTAATCACTGACCCTTGTTGTACCCATCATGATTGTAGTTGTTTTTGTGGACAATGCAGATCAAGATAAACCTTGCAGTCTGGTCTTCAATCTACCTTGTCTGCTTAACCCTTTACCAAATGACGAAATTCTACACTTGTCAAATGGAAGGGATTTGCTGATGAAGAGTAGAATGTATTACAAATGATTGAATTTGTCTTTGGAATGGTAGAAAACATAGGGAGAGAAGAAGAAAATGCTGGTAACCAGCAAAACCCTCTTCCTCAGGGTCACGAAAACTCAGTATAGTATGATGAAGAGTTGGCTTATGACATTATGGCCAAAAACAGTCTCTGAATTAAAAGTATGTTGTTTTTTTTTTGGTCAGGCTTCTGTACCAGAAAAGGAAGAAAACATTGTGGGAAAAGGAGAAAATGCTGGTTACCAGCATTTTCTCCTTTTCCCACAAGGTTTTCAAAAGGCTCAAGTCTCAGGGTTGTTAAAAGTCGGGATTGTGTGGTAAAGGGTTAAGAGTAAATTATATGATGAGAATCATTAGTTTGAAACTTTGTGCTTAGAATTAGACTCATG
This sequence comes from Tridacna gigas, assembly GCA_945859785.2. Taxonomy (NCBI): domain Eukaryota; kingdom Metazoa; phylum Mollusca; class Bivalvia; order Cardiida; family Cardiidae; genus Tridacna; species Tridacna gigas. Next base: position 55,136,854 of record OX244038.2, read on the forward strand.
AAAGTCTGATATTTAGATTTTCTGTTGAACTTTGATTTTCAATAATTATATTTGTTTGTATTCTTTTTCATGTGTAAAGTCTGCATTTCCTCTTTTTCCTTTTTCAGCACCATTTAATTTGTTGTCTGCACATGCTTTGAATATGGCAAGATCTGAAATTTTATTATCTAGCAAAGAATTTACTCCTTACTACACAACAAAATCTTAGACTCGCCCAAATTAACAAACATTAGCGGACAGAAAAAATAAATGAGGCTCATGTGATAAGAATTGTTGTTGAAAGGGTAGAAAGCATTTCGGAAAAGAAGCAAATGCTGGTTACAAGCCTTTTGTATTTTATCTCCTGATGTAACCCAAAGCGTTCTTCCTCAATGTTATTAAAGCAGGGAATTGTGTGGTAAAGGGTTAACCCAATACCATTTTAACAACCCTGACAGAGATGGCTTTTGAAAACATTGTGGAAAAGGAGAAAATGCTTGTAACAAGCATTTTCTCCTTTTCCCACAATGTTTTCAACCATTTCACAGACAGACATATCTCATAATGTAAGCAATGTATAATTTGTCGTTTGCAAGAGCTGTCAATGCAGACATGTGTAGAATTTTCTTGTCTCAGAAAGAGTTAAGGATTGTATCCTTAATACTGAACGATGGTGTGACTATATCTTCACAGATGCACCTGGAGCACCCTCTGACCTTGAAATTGAGTCCTATGACAAGAGAACTTGCAATCTGAAATGGAAGAAACCAGCAAGTGATGGTGGAAATCCCATCAAAGGTTTGTTCTTTGACTTCAAACTTACGACAAGGAGTATGTTGTATACCAAACATCATACATATTTTGTCTGAATTGTATCCTTTCGACTGATTTTTGCAAAAGATGAAATACCTGAATTATTGACAGGTTCATCTGTCATGAAAATTTTCTTACTCTGGGAGCTTTACTGAGTTATACACGTATCAATTTTTCAAAAGATGAAGTATCAGAATTTATGACAAGTTTGTCTATCATGAATTTTTCTTATGCTGGCAGGGAGTAATATTTGCAAGGGTTCCCTGGACAGACTCATGAAAAGCTTTAAAAATTCTGAAAAATGGTACTTCCTTTTTCTTGAATTACCTATTGGTAATTAAACCTTTTTTGTTACTCTTAACCAAATACTCCCATGTTTCAGCACCTTTTAGGATAAGTTTTTTGAAAACATTTTGGAAAAAGGATAAAATGCTGGAAATTAGCATTTTCCCTTTTGCCGCAATGTTTTCTAACCTTTCTAGGACAAATACCATCATTTGATCAAAATCTAATGTCATCTGCTTATACTTAAATTATTGAGAGGTCAAAAATTTGTGTTATCTGGTAAAGAGTGAAGAAATACAGCCCTTTTTCTATGAAGTTTGAAGATACGTTTCAGGAAGTGGGGTGTGTTCTTTGCTACATACATGTGTAGGGTGAAAGTTGATATGTACGGAGTAGGTGGTGCACCTCAACTCAATGTTCTCTTGCAGGTTATATCGTGGAAAAGAAGGATAAGAGGGGTGATTGGAGCCCTGTGAACAACTTCCCGTCCAAGGACTGTAATCTGTCTGTGATGAACTTGCGTGAAGGTCAAGTGGTTGAGTTCAGGGTCAAGGCCGTCAATGATGGAGGTCCAGGAGCTCCCAGCAAACCCACTCAACCCCACACTGTCAGGGACCCAGTCTGTAAGGAAACATTTCCACCTTACTTAGAGCGATTAGCTTAAATTTGGCTGATTGAGCATTGTAGATGCACAGAAATAACTGTCTGATCTTGGATCTACACTATTTATACCCCCGCAAACGAAGTTTGTGGGGGGTATACTGGAATCAGCCTGTCGGTCGGGCGGTCGGTCTGTCCGCAAAATCTTGTCCAGACAACTCCTCCTACAGTGTTCATTAGGAGCTGTAGATGTGCAAGACACACATTTTGTAAAAATTCCATCAAGAATTACTGAGTTATTGCCCCTGATTTGACTTAAAAATGCTTGTCCGGACAACTCCTCCTACAGTTTCTGTCTGATTCACTTTAAACTTGGCATAAGTGTTCATTAGGAGTTGTAGATGTGCAAGACGCAACTTTCGTGAAAATTCTATGAAGAATTAATGAGTTATTGCCCCTGATTCACATTTAAAATGCTTGTCCGGACAACTCCTCCTACAATTTCAGTCCGATTCGCTTTATACTTGGCAGAAGTGTCCATTTGGAGTTGTAGATGTGCAAGACGCAAATTTTGTGAAAATTCCATCAAGAATTACTGAGTTATTGCCCCTGATTTGACTTAAAAATGCTTGTCCGGACAACTCCTCCTACAGTTTCTGTCTGATTCACTTTAAACTTGGCAGAAGTGTTCATTAGGAGTTGTAGATGTGCAAGACGCAAATTTTTTTAAACTTCTATCAAGAATTAATGAGTTATTGCCCCTAAATTGACATTGCAGAGTTATTGCCCCTGTGACATGAAATATAGGGGTGGGGGTATTTATCACCTTTAGTGATAGTTATTCTAGTTAACTCTTTTGTGGACCACAAAATTTCAGATTTGTTCAAATTTAAAGTATTTGCCAAGGATAGATTAAACATTGTTCAAATTATGGGAGATGCCCTTAAAAGGATTGAAAACATAGAGGGGAAAGTATTGTGCACCAGCATTTTTAATGCGGCTTTTTTTTCAAGAAACATCGCGGTATTGTCATAACCCTGTCATCATCAGCATGTTGTTGTGGTGCAAAACTTGGACAATTTATAATTTCTCTGTCATTACTCAAGATATTTACTTCAAGCTCAGACTATTTGTCAACCATCAAACCCATACAGCAAGGGCAGGTAAGCATCAAGTTTGTAACAACATAGGACTATTTAACCCTTTACCAGACGACAAAATTTTAGCCTTGTCCAAATTGAAAGCATTTGCAGACGACAATTTCGATGTGGCTCAAATGGTGTAACTTTTCTTAGATAGGGTAGAAAACATTGTGGGAAAAGGAGAAAATGCTGGTTACCAGCATTTTCTCCTTTTCCCACAATGTTTTCAAAAGGCTTCTTTCCCAGGGGCGTCAAAAGGCGGCATTGTGCGGTAAAGGGTTAATAAATGGTTACTGTAAGTCTTTTTGTTTAATGGCTTACAGTTGCAGCAGGAGCCCCTGAAAAACTTAACCTTGATGAGATCACTAAGGATTCGGCTACTCTCTCCTGGTCTAAACCCAAGAATGATGGAGGAAGCAAACTAGAAGGCTACGTCATTGAGAAGAAGAAGCCGGGAGAAGATTGGGTTGAGTGTATGGAAGTGCCAGCCCATCAAACTCAGGCCAAGGTTCCAAATCTGAAGGAAGGGGAAGATTATCAGTTCAGGGTTAAAGCCGTGAATTCACTTGGACCTGGGGAACCATCCAAGCCAACTGATGTGAAGAAAGCTGAGGACCAACCATGTAAAATTATTTTGTTTATTTTGTATAAACTGTCTTTAAAAGTATTGCATCCTTAAATTAACTAGTTTTTTTTAAAGATAGCAAAACTCCCCATAAAAAGAATTACGTTTCTTTGCAATGTGAAAAATTTCCTGGCTTATTATTAAAATTAGTTCTTTTCCTTCAATATTTTCTAAACCATTTGAAAATAGTGCTTTTCCTTTCAGTATATTCTCCCTTTTCAGTCTTGTCTCAAGTATGTCTGAAAATAGCCTGGATTTATCTCATTGTTTTTTCATAGAGAAAATTGTTGGTAATCTTTTTAGAGTACAAAAACCTCTTTATATATTACTTATTCAGTGTTTCTTGAAATATTGAAGGAAAAAAAGCAATTACCTGTTGCAAGAGAGTGTTCTATTCATTTTTTAATGTTTTTTCCATATCAAGGAAAGAAAAAACGTGTCCCCCCTCTCATTATTTTTGTGCTATTTTTCATTTCTCTTTGTGAAATTTATCCCAGATGACAATTGTTTGAAAGCATTTGAAGATGACAAATGTGACATAAATATTGGTATATGCCTTTAAAAGACTAAAAAGAATTGTGGGAAAAGGAGAAGATATTGGTTACATTATCCGTTTTTTTTTTTTTTCCCCTCAAAATTTTCTAAAGTCTACTCCCTCAGGGTTGTAAAAACATGGGATTTGAAGTGTCTATACAAAACTTGGAAAAGAAAATCAAATTTTGACATGCAGGCAAGCCAACTTTGGACATGGGTGGTGTGAAAGATGTGACTGTCAGGGCGGGACAGGATATTCGTATCAGAGTGCCTTACAGTGGAGTCCCTCAGCCAACGGTGAAGTGGTTCAATGGTGAAAACGAAATTGACAACCCAAGAACAACCTGCAAGGTATGCAAGTGGGCTCTTCCCTCTTGGTCTTACAAATGAGCCAAGCTCTGTGAAAAGGGGGCTTAATGCATCTGCGAAAAGTATCGACCCAGGTCAGCCTGCGCAGTCTGTGCAGGCTGACCTGAGCCGAAACTTTTCACTATTGGTCAATTTTCTGCATGTCAAAGGACCATTCTACCTCATGATTCAGTCGGCTGTTAAAAAAAAAGTGGCTGTTATGGATCCATAATTATGTGATGGCTTGCTTGATATCATCCATCACAGAGATGCAGTAAGCCCTTTTTTACTGTAGCATGGCTCATATTTTATGATATTGTCAGCAGAAAACTGTCAAATACATCTTGACAAATAGAAAAATTGTGTATTTTTAGCATTTTTTGCAGCTTGGCTCACTTCAAACAAAAAAAAAAGTTTGATTTTTGTGTTGCTGTTTTTTCTCAGCTGCACTTGCAAGGCTTTTTCTGTTCTTTTCTGTCTCTATGCAACTACTTTGGTTTAATGTTGATAACATGTTGAAATATGTTAGTTTTGTAGTTGTAAAGTTCGTGTAGACAGGCATTTCATTAATCATTTACCACATTTGGCAATATTTTAATAAACAGGAGAAAAATGTTTTCTTTTAACTCTTTACCAAACGACAAAATTTTAGACCAGTCCAGATTGAAAGCTTTTGCAGACGACAAAATAAATGTGACTCAACAGTTGAAATTTGTTTTAGGAAGAGCAGAAAACATTGTGGGAAAAGGAGAAAATGCTGGTTACCAGCATTTTCTTCTTTTCCCACAATGTTTTCAAAAGGCTTCTTTTTCATCTTCATTAAAAGTTGGAATTGTGTGGTAAAGGGTTAAAACACTGTTGAAAAAAAGAAAATGCTGCTAACTAGCATTTGCTCCTTTTCCCACAATATTTTCTATCCGTTAAAAGATAAATCTCACCAAGTTAGCGACATTTGAATTGTGTAGAAAAACTTTGAATCTGGACAAATCAAAATTTTGTCTTCTAGCAAAGGGATAATTCTTACCACACAATTTTGGACTCAACCAAATTCAAAGCATTTGCAGATAACAAGTGAAATGTGGCTGAAATGGTGAAAATTGTCTTTGAAATGGTAGAAAACATTGTGGAAAAGGGAGAAAATGCTGGTTACTTGCATTTGCTCCTTTTTCAACAATGTTTTCAAAAGTCCTCTTACTCAGGGTTGCTAAAAATTGACTTTGTGTGGGAAAGGGTTGAAAGACTGGCTTTGACTTGCATTGTATGCATTTTAGGTTACAGCTTAATTTTGCTTGTAACATTTTACATGCAACATTTACCAGGATTATGTGTGAATCAACACCAGTGGATGCATACTTTCTTGCAAAACTTTTCTGGCAGGATTTTGTTTGTAACTCATTAAATTGCTCGGCCTTGATGCGTCTCAGCTTTAGCTTGTAGTCTTAACTCTTTACCAAACAATCCCGGGTTTTCACTACCTTGAAAAAGAAGCCCTTTGAAAACATTGTGGGAAAAGAAGAAAATGCTGGTAACCAGCATTTTCTCCTTTTCCCACAATGTTTTTTACCCTTCCCAAAGGAAATTTGAATTTTTGAGTCACATTTATATTGTCATCTGCAAATGCTTTCAATTTGGATGAGTCCAAAATGTTGTTGTTTAGTAAAGAGTTGATATGCTTTGCATTTTGAGATGAGCTTTGAAAATTGTTTGGTTTGGATATGAAAGAAGTGAAATTGACTTTTTTCACTTAGTATGACAGTTGTATTCTTAACATAAGTATCAGTGTTGAGTGCTTTGTTCTGTGTCAATAACAGAATTGCAGAATTGTCCAGATTGACAGCTTTGCAGACCACAAATTAAAATGATGTATGATGTCTTTAAGCAGTAGGAAACAAAGTGAAAAGGGATAGGCATTTTCTCCTTTTTCCATGATGCTTTCTTTCCTTCCATGGACGACTTTGATAGATTGAGTAAGATTTGATTGGTTGTCTACAAATGGTTTCAATTTGGATGAATCTGAAATTATGTTCTCTGGTGGGAAATAAAAATCTGCACAAGACAAAGTCAAAAGTTGAACAAACATACTGAAGTTCTCTGACAAGGTAAAAAAGGTTGTGGGAAAAGCAGAAAATGTTGATAACCAGCATTTTCACATTTTCACACAATGTTTTCAAAAGATTTCTTTATGGTCTTTAACCCTTTACCAAACAATCCGGGCTTTCACGACCCTGAGAAAGAAGGCTTTTGAAAACATTTTGGGAAGGGGAGAAAATGCTGGTAACCAGCATTTTCTCCTTTTCCCACAATTTTTTCTCCTATATCAGAGAGCTTAAGCTCAGTTGTACCAAAGTTGAATTCGTCATCAGCAAATGCCTTTAAATTGGAATAGTCTACGATTCTGTCATGGGGAAAAGAGTTTAACCCTTTCCCAGACAGGCCCTGGTTTTCACGTGTCTGCAGTACATGTCTTTTAAAAACACTGTGGGAAAAGGAGAAATTGCTCGTATCGAGCAATTACTCCTTTTCCCACAGTGTTTTCTACTCTTTTTGATAACTTTCTGCCATTTTCATCAAATTTAAAATTGTCATGTGCAAACTCTTTCAATTTGGACCAGTCCAAAATTTGTCGTTTGGGAAAGGGTTAAACAGGAATGTTGGGTAAAGGGTTCAGGGATTAATTAGTTTTAAGTATGGCTGAAAACATTCTGTATAGTAAAGGGTTAAGATATCATACATGGATTGTTGCTATTGTGTAGTGCTTTTTGTTTTGTTTATTTGTGCTAAATGCTTATTGTCATGTCTGTTACATGTTTATGTGCAAAACTTGTATTTTTTTTCCAAAAACAGATTTTAGTTAGAGGAACTGTAGTTAATGAAGCCCAGGTATCAGTCATTCTGTAACCTTTCGTAATGTCCTTCACTGTGTTTTCATCTTGACCTTCACAGCACACTCCATATCCTCTTATCCTACTTTTAATTACTTTTGAATAATTGGTGACCCTGTACCAAGAAATCCCATGGTTTTATGACTCAATAAAAAGTTTTGTTTTGAAAACATCATGACAAAAAGAGAAATTTCTGGTATCCAGCATTTTCTGTTTTTCCCACATTATTTTCTGTCCTTTGAAAATACAAATGTTTCAGCCACATTTGTGTTCAAAGTTAATGTTTTTAACATTGATTAGTCCAAAATTTCTGTCATTTCAAATTAGTAGTTGATACACCAGGTTATCAGAAGCATTGACTTTTTGCTCATCTGAAAAGGAAATGCAAAAAAATGAGCAACTGTGATATATCTGATCTTGTGATATTATAATTTGCCTTGTTGATGCACTTGAGGCCATACGTTTATCCACATTTTAATGAAACTTATGAATGTTTGGTTTCTTCATGTCTTTGTTGAGGTTGAATATTGCTCTGGAATCAAAAACTATTTGTCTCATCTGTTTAATGACTACAAGTTAACCCCTAAAGCACCTTTCAAGACTATAGATGCCTTTGCGGCCAGTGTAGATCAAGATCAGACTGATCAGTCTGATCTTTGATCTACACTGTCCGCTTTGCTGAAACACTGTAAACAGAAAGCAACCATTAAAACTGCAATTCTCCGGGTTTTATTCTAGACTGAAAATGTCTGCTGGGTTTATTTGGTGTTTTAAGGGTTGATATTATTGTATTGATACAATTAAGTTGTCAGAGCTTGTTTCACAATTCATGTAAAATAAACAAGTTTAAACTAAACCAAGTTAATATGAAATACTTTAATTCTTTACCAAACAACAAAATTTTAGACTGGTCCAAATTGAAAGCATTTGCATACGACAAAACAGATGTGACTCAAAAACTGAAATTTGTTTTTGGAAGGGTGGAAAACATTGTAGGAAAAGGAGAAAATGCTGGTTACCAGCATTTTCTCCTTTTTCCACATTTTTTTCATAAGCTTTCCCCCCTAGGATCGTTAAAAGTTGGGATTGTGTGGTAAAGGGTTAATCTAATACAGCGCATGAAATTTAAAACTAAGCTGTACCTCTAGAGATGTGTTAGAATTTAAAATGATTGATTGTTACAGCTAAAACAATTTTACAAGAATCCTTGCTCTGCACCAAATAATCTCCTATGTTCTAATGACCTCATGAAGAAAGTGTATTGAAAATTTTGTGCGAAAAGAAGAAATTGCTTGTAACCAGTATTTACTCTTCTTCCCACAATGTTTTCTACCCTTTCAAGAAAAAATTTCACAGGTTTAATCCTTTTACTCAACATGTTTTGTTTCTATAATATTTATCTTCACAGAAATGTAAATGACTTGCAGACAACTTCTTGTTTTTGTCTGCAAACTATTCTGAAAACAAAACATTGCAACAAGAAAAGAAATTGCTGAAGATGTCAACCTCAAATTATGTCAGGAGGTAATCAGACCTCCAGATAAGAGGGAGTGATAGTATCCTAAACCCATTATTTCTCTTCCAAACCCTATGTTGTGGGTACTCATTAGAATCATCTCGATGAGACGATTCTAATGAGTACCCATAACATAGGGTTTATTGGAGAACGATTAGGGTTTAGTGGAGAGTGATTAATATTTTCAATTTTGAAATCAAAATCATTCCCTCTATATGGAGCTCTGAGGTAATGAGGATGGGGTAGCCTTTATCCTGATCTTCTCTTCCACGAGTAGTGTTTTTGGACTGTATGGACAAAGATCAGCATGCACATCTGTACAACCTGGTCTTTGTACACACCCTATGCTGCCTCATATATGAGCCATGCACTGTGAAAAAGGGGGCTTAATGCATCCGTGAAAAATATCAACCCAAGTCAGCCTGAGCAGTCCACGCTAGCTACCTGGGATGCTTTTGGTCAATTTTCAGTATGTCACAGGACCAGTCTACCTCATGCTACAGTCATTTGTCAGACATAATGGATTTTATGGATCCTAATTATGTGATAACTCATTTTGTATCATGCATGAAGTCCCCTTTTGCCAGAGCATGGCTCATGTTTTTGACTATGCATCCTGATGAAATGACAACATACTGATAATAAATGGACTCTCCCATTTTTTTCTGGGAGGATAGGGGTAAAGTGACTCAAGATGGAGTAACTATCAAATGTTATAAGAACTCTCACTATTTCAATGCATAGAGTACTTTCAATAGTCAAATTTGTCCAAAGCAACAACCCAACAGAACAAACTAAATTAAGGTTACTTCATACTTATTTTATATTGTAGTTGGAGAAAGATGAAGTGGTATTTGTCACTACCAAAGCTGAGCGCTCAGATTCAGGTCCCTACAAGATACAGTTGAAGAATCCATCTGGTATAGGAGAGGGAACTCTAAATGTTACTGTTCTTGGTAAGTGATAACCCTGTACCACACAATCCTGAGTTTTTAAAGACCCTGAGGAAGAAGCCTTTTGAAAACATCGTGGGAAAAGGAGAAAATGCTGGTAAACACCATTTTCTCCTTTTACCACAATGTTTTCTACCATATCAAAGGGTAATTTGAGCCTCATTTAAATTGTCCTCTGCAAATGCTTTCAGTTTGGATGATTTGGTTGGTTGGTAAAGGGTTAAACAGACTATTGCTCTTTTGCCAACAGTTTTAGCTCCTCTGGCAAAGGGCCAGCAGGCTTATGTCACAGCCCATCATGGCCATCTTGTTGCAGTGTTGTTTACAAACAGTCCTTCCTTTTCCTTCAGATATTAACTTACTGAATTATCCTTGTATAATAATTCACATGTGGTAAAGGATTGATAGATTTTTCTACAATATTTCTCTAAAACATTTACAGACAAGCCTGCCTCGCCAGAAGGTCCTCTGGAGGCATCAGATATCAGAGGTGAGACCCTGACTCTGAACTGGAAACCACCCAAGGACAATGGTGGAGAGAGAGTGAATAACTACATTGTCGAGAAGAAGAAGAAAGGAACAGGAAAGTGGCAGAAGGTGAGAATTTTATACTTTATGAGACCAGATTTTGTTTTGGCAAGTTGTAGATTGAAATAATATATTATTCACCAAAGTAGAGGATACTTTTGATATTTATTTTTTACCACACAATCCCAAGTTTTAACGACCCTTGGAAATAAGACTTTTGAAAACATTGTGAGAAAAGAAGAAAATGCTGGTAACCAGCATTTTGTCCTTTTCCCATAATGTTTTCTTTCAGTAACAAATCTTCTGAGCTACATTTAATTTGTCCTCTGCAAAAGCTTTCAGTTTAGACCAGTCTAAAGTATTGTTGTGTGGTAAAGAGTTAACTCTTTAACACACAATCCAAACTTTTAGTCACCCTGAGAAAGACAGCTTTTGAAAACATTGTGGTAAAAGGAGAAAATGCTTGTAACTAGCATTTTCTTCTTTTCCCACAATCTTTTCTACTCTTTCCAAAGCAAGTTTCACTTTTTGGGTCACATATATTTATACCCCTGCAAACGAAGTTTGTGGGGGGTATACTGGAATCAGCCGGTCGGTCGGTCGGCTGGTCGGTCGGTCGGCCGGCCGGTCAGTTGGTCGGTCGGTCATGCGGTCGGGCGGTCGGTCTGTCCGCAAAATCTTGTCCGGATAACTCCTCCTACAGTTTCTGTATGATTCACTTTAAACTTGGCAGAAGTGTTCATTAGGAGCTGTAGATGTGCAAGACACACATTTTGTAAAAATTCCATCAAGAATTACTGAGTTATTGCCCCTGATTTGACTTAAAAATGCTTGTCCGGACAACTCCTCCTACAGTTTCTGTCTGATTCACTTTAAACTTGGCAGAAGTGTTCATTAGGAGCTGTAGGTGTGCAAGACACACATTTTGTAAAAATTCCATCAAGAATTACTGAGTTATTGCCCCTGATTTGACTTAAAAATGCTTGTCCGGACAACTCCTCCTACAGTTTCTGTCTGATTCACTTTAAACTTGGCATAAGTGTTCATTAGGAGCTGTAGATGTGCAAGACACACATTTTGTAAAAATTCCATCAAGAATTACTGAGTTATTGCCCCTGATTTGACTTAAAAATGCTTGTCCGGACAACTCCTCCTACAGTTTCTGTCTGATTCACTTTAAACTTGGCATAAGTGTTCATCAGGAGTTGTAGATGTGCAAGACGCAACTTTCGTGAAAATTCTATGAAGAATTAATGAGTTATTGCCCCTGATTCACATTTAAAATGCTTGTCCGGACAACTCCTCCTACAATTTCAGTCCGATTCGCTTTATACTTGGCAGAAGTGTCCATTTGGAGTTGTAGATGTGCAAGACGCAAATTTTGTGAAAATTCCATCAAGAATTACTGAGTTATTGCCCCTGATTTGACTTAAAAATGCTTGTCCGGACAACTCCTCCTACAGTTTCTGTCTGATTCACTTTAAACTTGGCAGAAGTGTTCATTAGGAGCTGTAGATGTGCAAGACACACATTTTGTAAAAATTCCATCAAGAATTACTGAGTTATTGCCCCTGATTTGACTTAAAAATGCTTGTCCGGACAACTTCTCCTACAGTTTCTGTCTGATTCACTTTAAACTTGGCAGAAGTGTTCATTAGGAGCTGTAGATGTGCAAGACACACATTTTGTAAAAATTCCATCAAGAATTACTGAGTTATTGCCCCTGATTTGACTTAAAAATGCTTGTCCGGACAACTCCTCCTACAGTTTCTGTCTGATTCACTTTAAACTTGGCAGAAGTGTTCATTAGGAGCTGTAGATGTGCAAGACACACATTTTGTAAAAATTCCATCAAGAATTACTGAGTTATTGCCCCTGATTTGACTTAAAAATGCTTGTCCGGACAACTCCTCCTACAGTTTCTGTATGATTCACTTTAAACTTGGCATAAGTGTTCACTAGGAGCTGTAGATGTGCAAGACACACATTTTGTAAAAATTCCATCAAGAACTACTGAGTTATTGCCCCTGATTTGACTTAAAAATGCTTGTCCAGAGAACTCCTCCTACAGTTTCTGTCTGATTCACTTTAAACTTGGCATAAGTGTTCATTAGGAGTTGTAGATGTGCAAGACGCAACTTTCGTGAAAATTCTATGAAGAATTAATGAGTTATTGCCCCTGATTCACATTTAAAATGCTTGTCCGGACAACTCCTCCTACAATTTCAGTCCGATTCGCTTTATACTTGGCAGAAGTGTCCATCTGGAGTTGTAGATGTGCAAGACACACATTTTGTGAAAATTCCATCAAGAATTACTGAGTTATTGCCCCTGATTTGACTTAAAAATGCTTGTCCGGACAACTCCTCCTACAGTTTCTGTCTGGTTCACTTTAAGGAGGTCTTTTCTGTCATATGTATAGTTGGCCAACATTATGCGAAAAGGCACCTTTGGACATTTGCAACAAGCGTGGATCCAGACCAGCCGCTGTGTCTCAGACATATTGTCAGATCATGGTCTACACTTTTTTTACACTCATTTAGTTTTGTGTCCAATTAAATTGATACTTTGCATAAATATTCACCAGGAGCAGTAGAGGTTCAAGATGCATTTTTCTCAAATGTTTGCCAAATTAATTACCCCTGAATTTACTCAAAACTTCTTGTCCAGAGAACTATTGCTTCTGTTTAAGTCTTATTCACTTGATATTTGTCATGATATTCACCAGGAGCAGTAGATGTGCAAAGCACAAATTTCATGAGTGTTGGCCTAATGATTACGGAGTTATTGCCCCTAAATTGACATTGCAGAGTTATTGCCCCTGTGACATGAAATATAGGGGCGGGGGTATTTATCACCTTTAGTGATAGTTATTCTAGTTTGTTGTCTGTTTATGCTCTCAATTTGGACTAGTCTAAGATTTTATTGTTTGGTAAATGAGTAGGTTTCATATAATTAAGCATCTTAACCTTTAACCCTTAAGCTGCTAAGCATGACATACTGACCTTTGCGGACAGTGTCAATCAAGATCAGACTGCACAGAATGTGCATTCTGATCTTTCATGTACACTGTCCGATATAGAGATATTTTTTTCCTCCCCTAAAAATGACTTTGAAAAAGCAATATTTTAGTTTTTACTATCAACTTGGAAGTTTCATTTTAATTATATAGCAGAATAAGGGTTAATATACCATGTAAAACTTGTGTACTTTCTTATATGACTTTGCCATTGGTCTGTAAACTCTTTACCAAAGAACAAAATTTTTTATCTATCCAAATTTAAAGCATTTTGCAAGTGACAATTTCAGTGTGTGAAGAATTATGATATCTTTCTGTGAAAGGTAGAAAACGTGGTGGAAAAAGGAGAAATGCTGGTAACCAGCATTTTCTCCTTTTACCACAATGTTTTCTACACTATCAAAAAGAGAAACCATCATTTTAGCAAGATTTAATTTGTGACCTGCAAATGCTTTCAATTTGGTCGATTCCAAAATTTTGTCGTTTGGTAAAGAGCTAACAATCATGTGTTGCATGACAGATTTTTAATATTAGTAGTAAAGCCTAGATACCAGAGATGCCTATCTTAGTCAAGACTTCAGAAGGGGTCCTGCTTGGCTCAGTGGTAAAGTGTGGGTTTCTGACCTTGAGGCCCTGGGTTCGAGCCTCACTTGTTCCAATGGGTTTTTTTTTGTGGGAGCATCCTTGGGCAAGAGCCCTAGCCTAGTAATGGTGGAACCCAAGAATTACATAAATATGTGAGCTGTTGCTATGATATGACTTGCATAAAACACCTCTCAATCATTCAATCAGTCAAGACTTTTCTTGCAGAAGAATCTTTGTCTGTGGTCTGATATTATGTTCCTTAAGTAAACAGATACTAGAATTCTTTGGAAGCAACTTTGTTGGTTTCATCCTTGACCGACAACATCTAACTTAATGAGTAAATGACAAGAAACAGGAAACTGTGAATACCACAACATTAAAAAAAAAAAAAAAAAATTAGGTATGTAATATAAAGATGCTCATCTGTTTATGGTAACCACACTTATATTTGAGCTGAGCTCTGGCAAAAGGGTCTTAACCCTTTCCCAAGCAAGCCCTGGTTTTCACATGTCTGCAGTACAAGTCTTTTGAAAACACTGTGGGAAAAGGAGAAATTGCTCGTAACGAGCAATTTCTCCTTATCCCACAGTGTTTTCTACCCTTTTTGATAACTTTCTGCCATTTTCATCAAATTTAAAATTGTCATCTGCAAACTCTTTCAATTTGGACCAGTCCAAAATTTGCCATTTGGGAAAGGGTTAATGTATCTTCGTGATGCATGACACAAAGCAAGCCATCAAATGATTATAGATCCATAAAGTCCATTTTTTTCTAACAACAGCCTGAATCATTAGGCACACTGGTCCATGGACATGCACAAAGTTGAACAATAGCAAAAAGTTTCGGCCCAGGTCTGGGCTGACCTGGGTCGATACATTTTTAGATGCACTATGCCCCCTTTTCACAGAGCATGAATCATTTGTTTTTCTGTGAAAAATAGGTCAGCAGTTTCTTGTCCTCACCAAGCTGTGATGTGCGCAATCTGGAACCAGGAGAGGAGTATGAATTCAGAGTTATGGCAGAGAACTCCCATGGTGTCAGTGAGCCACTGTTGACAACAGAACCTGTGCTTGCTAAGCTGCCATACAGTATGTATACTTGAAAAAATTTCCGATTAGAACACCCTTGTTGAAATGTATTATATCATATTAATGCATGAATGTCTTTAGATTATTTTATTTGTCTTTCACAAGCCACTTTTGAAAACATTGTAGGTAGAGGAGAAATGTGTGTCATTAGTCATTTCCACCTTGTTACTATGTTTTAACATGTATTCTTTAGGACTGTATATATGTCTTTAATTTCTGATGATTATTCATATTTTACGAGTATGTTTTAAATGATTTTTGCTGCAAATTTGTTTCCTTTACCAAATGATCCCATATTTTTAAGATCCTGCAGGAAATTGCACTTGAAATACTATTGAAAAGGAGAAAATGGTGGTAACCAGTTTTGTGTTCTATTCCCTGTTTCTGCACTTTCAAAGTTTTATCAAGTAATTTGAGCAAAATTTGAAGGTTGTTGACAAATGCTATGAATATGAACACATTTTTTGTTGTGAGGGGAAGAGTGAGCATATCTCTAACTGTGACATTTCATCAGATATCACAAGTTGTTTACACTTCCAGGTAAGCCAGGATCGCCAGGTACTCCTAAATGTAAAAGTACAACAGAGGACAGTATCACCTTGTCCTGGTCAGCTCCCAAAAATGATGGGGGTAATCCTGTTAGTGGCTATGTCCTTGAGAAAAAAGAGAAAGGTGAAGACAAGTGGACAAAGTAAGTGTGCTGAACCTTGTTTTCTTTATGGATGTATTGATTTGAAAGGCTTTATGTGTGGCGTTAAAAAAAAAGCTTGGTTTAGATTTTTTATTCCTTCACCAAACTGTCCCGTGTTTTAATGACTGAGGCAGTAGTCTGTTGAAAAAAATTCTTCTTTTAACAACGGTGTTTTATACCCTTTCAAATACAAGTGATTATTTGAGCCATATTTAATTTGTGGTTTGTGTTCCTTTCAATTTGGGCAAGTCCAAAATTTTGTTACTTGGTAAAGGGGCTAAGGAACTTTTACTTTTTAAACTCACCAGCACACAAATTGCTCAAAGGTAAGCAATTTAACCCTTTCCCAAACAAGCCCTGGTTTTCACGTGTCTGCAGCACAAGTGTTTTGAAAACACTGTGGGAAAAGGAGAAATTGCTCGTAACGAGCAATTTCTCCTTTTCCCACAGTGTTTTCTACCTTTTTTGAGAACTTTCTGCCATTTTCATCAAATTTAAAATTGTCGTCTGCAAACTCTTTCAATTTGGACCAGTCCAAAATTTGTCGTTTGGGAAAGGGTTAACTTGGATATCCCTGTCATTAGTGGTTATCCATGGTGACCATTTACCTTATGTGCACACTAGATGCAAATCTTTTTGCTCCCATCTTGATTAAATTTGGTCAGATTGTTTGACTTTATGATGTCACAGACAGGTTTGAACACTTGGGCCAAAAACTAGCTCTATGGTTCAAACTGTAGTGAATTTAATTACATTATTACTAAATATATGTCTGCTTTTTATCAGTCCACTCATCTATGGAGGATGCAAAGTAAAAGGGTCCTTCAGTTTTATATGGTCTAAGGTTTGCATATTTAGCTCTGCTATTTCGGAAGAAAACTCCACTGTTTTAAAGAAAACCAAAAGTACTGCTATGGCCTTTTCACTGTCACGTTGACCTTTTCTCATATTTTTGTCATTACTGAAGCTATTTTCTTCAAACTTTGGCTTTGGCCAAAGTTTGAAGAAAATAGCTTCAGTAATGACTGTCAAAAGGGGAACCCCATACAACAGGGACATGTAACAGTGTAATATTTTGATACAATTGTTCCCCTTTTTCAACTTGGAATTTTGTCTGAAAAAAAATAAGAAAAGCTGCAGTCAAGCATTGATACCTGTATGCAATGCTCATGTTTATCTCCAACTGAATTTTTCAGATGCAGCTTTGCAGATATTATTGACAATGAGTTCACTGTGAAGGGTCTACAGGAGGGCAAAGAGTATGAGTTCAGAGTGGCAGCTGTAAACAATGCAGGTGTAGGGGACTACAGTGAATGCACAGAGCCAATCAAGGCCCAGCCACCTCCAGGTTGGATTGTTATATGTTTACATCACAGTTTTTTGGATATACCTTTGACTTTCATTGAACTTCAGAAAGCGGACTATTTATATTTTTGTAGTGAAGTGAATCTTCCAAAATGTTCTATCTCTGAATTTAGTTAGACAGTGGCTGCCAACCTCTCCCCACTTCCCATGTTTTTCATTGTATATCCTTAAGTGGAAATGTAGCCTTTGAATTATCTAAAAGTTTTGAAATTTCATGCCAGAACTTTGGGAAAGAATATGGGAATGTCACATGATTAATCACATGGATTGACCATGTGGTATTATATTAGAATAACTATGAAGACACCATAGTTGATCTCATTGATCTCATAATAAGAGACTGATATATTGAGTAAAATTGTACATATTTTTTTTACAGTGGTAGAGAAAAATAAATTTGTACTTTCTGTAAGTTTTTTTTTTTTTTTTTTTTTTTAACTCTTTACCAAACGACAAAATTTCAGACTGGTCCAAACTGAAAGCAATTGCAGACTACAATTTAGATGTAGCTCAAATGATGATATCTGTCATTGATAGGGTAGAAAACATTGTGGGAAAAGGAGAAAATGCTGGTTACCAGCATTTTCTCCTTTTCCCACAAAGTTTTCAAAAAGATTCTTTCTCAGGGTCGTTAAAACTGGGGATTCTGTGGGAAAGGGTTAATGGAATTAAAATAAAAAAATCAATAAAGGCCCTTTTAAAACTATTAGCACATTGCTTTTGAGGGGCAGTGAATATCAAGATCAGACTGCATCAAGCATGCTGTTTGGTTTTTATCAAAGTTTTATAGTGATCTTCTCATTAAAAGTAGCCTTGATCTTGCTGTTTGCAATCTTTTTTCTTGACTGAAAATGTCTGTTTTTTTTTTTTCAATGTTCTAAGGCTTAACCCTTTACCACACAGTCTCGATTTTTAACGACCCTGAGAAAGAAAACTTTTGAAAACATTGTGAGAAAAGGAATAATAAAATAAGTGCATTGTCCCCATGGGGGGAATAGTCCCCGGGCAAGGTTCTACAAAACTTCAGTGAACCCTGAATGCACACATGTATTTCTCACTGGTGACTTTTTTCCTCTCTTTATCAGTTGCTCCAAAAGTCAGTCCAGACTATGTTCCAAGAGATGTCATCGCCAAGAAAGGGGAACCATTTAAGATTAGCATTCCATATAGTGGACGACCAATTCCAACTGTCTCTTGGACTAATGTAAGTTGACAGATTCATGTTTTATACATTATTTTCTGCTGTTTGTTCTGATCATCAAATGTGTAATGCGGCAGAAAGTAGTTCGATTGTTAATTTTGTTTGGGTTGATTTAGCCGAGCCTGGGTAGCTCAGTCAGTAGTGTACAGGACTAGACAACAGGAGCTCGCTGGTTAGATCCTCGGCTTGGCCAATTTCTTTCTGAGGATTTATGATAGTCATTGCGACAGGATTCATTCCTCTTTTACTGCTGGCCATTGTTTCGACAATGATTGTGTTGAAAAGCAGGCAGTGGGTTGGAAAGAATATTGTGCAGAACACTGGTGAAAGAAACTCCAGGAAAGCATGGAACGGTGCAGTAGCGCCGCAATATAAGAGAAATAATGTTGAAAACAACGTTAAACACCACACAATCAATCAGTCAATCAGCTTGAATCATACTCTCCATACATATTGATTGTGACTCTCCTCCTAATTGTTGACAAGTAGTTTGAAAATATTCATTGTTAACTACCTGCAACTAGATTTCCAGATAGGGAAATCACTTTCCCTAAATTCAGGAGAGATGTAATTAGATTGGAGTTGATCCTCCTGTTTTTATTTTATTTTGGAGAGGGTGGTGATGATGGATCCATCTCATGGCCCTTGATCTTATGTTGTTTTTGAATGTATCAAATATGTCAAGAAAGGAACAGCTGAAAATAGCCAATCTGTATAAGATACAGCCTTTACCAAATGGCCCCCGAGTGCAACATTTAAGCATCCAATCCCAAGTTCAAAGGACCCTGCTGAAGAAGCCTTTCAAAAACATTGTGGAAAAAGAAGAAAATGCTGGTAACCAGCATTTTCTTTCTTTTCCACAATGTTTTCTACCCAATCAAAGACAAAACCCATAATTTTAGCCACACGTAATTTGTTGCTTTCAATTTGGGTGAGTAAATTTTTTTTTTTTTTTTTTTTATTCATTTGATAAAGGATTTTTGGAAAAGGAGAAAATGTTTTGGAAACCAGCAGTTTGTTCATTTCCCAAAATGTTTTCTATCTAATTAAAGACAAATTCTGTCATTTGAGCTACTTTTAGCTGCTGCAAGTGGTTCAATATTTGACAAGTCTAAATTTTTTTTCTTGTTTGGTAAAAAGTTCATTCATGTTTTGATGATAAATACTCTTTAACCCTTTACCACACAACCCCGAGTTTTAACGACCCTGAGGAAGAAGCCTTTTGAAAAAATTGTGGGAAAAGGAGAAAATGCTGGTAACCAGCATTTTCTCCTTTTCCCACAATATTTTTTACTCGTTTAAAAGACAACTGTTGCCAGTTCAGTCACATTTGATTTGTAGTCTGCAAATGCTTTCATTTGGATAAGTCTACAATTTGGGTGTGTGGTAAAGGGTTAACTTGGTTCCCTATGCTATAGAATACCAAACTGTCACTATAGTCTCTTGAAAGTAAAAAGAAAAAAAATTAGGGTTCTTATTACTTAATCATATTTTATTAAATGCTTTTTCAGAATGGAACCAATGTACGTGAAGAGCCTGGGCGTGTAAGTTTTGACAACACACTGGACAAAATTACCATTAATAACAAGAAAGCAGAGAAATCAGATGCTGGCAAATACTCGTTACTCATGAAAAATGACCAGGGCTTTGATACATTGACTCTTAATGTTGTTGTTGTGGGTAAGTGTGATAATCTTTGTGTGAAATCTGCAGATTACTGTCAAAAATATTACTGACTGTTAGCCTTTCAACCCTTTACTAGCCCAGCTGGGTAGCTCAGTGGTTAGTGTATCTGACTCATGACCCGGTGGTTGCAGGTTTGATACCTGGTGGAGGCGAAGTTTCTTTAAGGTGAAAGTTTTTAGCCTCTCACCTGATGCATGTGAGAAAAGTAGTCAATGGCTCGGAAAGAAAGTTTTGTCAATATTGTTGTGAGAAAGCCAGGAAACATGTGTAGGTGCACTGACTGCCTTGATGTGACCTGGACTGTTAAAACGACATTAAACTCCAATACAAACTGTTTACCAGAGAGTAAAGATGTGGGACTTTTTGGTAAAGAGTTTAATTTTCATGTTCTTCATTTCTAAAATTTTTGAGTTAGATATATTGGTACTCCATGCTTTTTCATGATGTCTATTGGGTAATTGCAAAATGCTAATGGACCATTGCAATATGTATTGTGCTCTCTTCAAATTTATTACTACTCACAAACTTCTTAGAGGAATGGCTGACATTAGCTTTCTTGCCCATAAAATGATAAGGTGGTCATAATAGCCCCTTCATGGTTGTACTGATGTGGACATTAGCCCCTTCATGAAATCTTTGAAGGCAATTTTACAAGGTCTCTGACTGATGTATCAGCCTTTTTGAATACAATTCTTTTTAAAAATTCCAAGGTTAGCCATTTGATTGGCCAAGAGGATATGTTTTAGCCAGTAAAATGGCTCATTGTAAAATCAGAATGATATCAACCCTTATCCTGCTAAATAAGTTAAATGAAACTGTCAAGCCAATGGTAAAAAAAAGTATGATGCTATCTAAAACTTATTTTTTTGAGAAAAATATCTCCTTATCAGACAGTGTAGATCTAAGATCAGACTGCACAATCTGTGCAGTCTGATATTGATCTACACTATCCATCAAAGGTCATTAAGTCATGCTTAGCAGCCTAAGGGTTAAGAGTTGTTGGTGTTGAAAGCCTAGGTGTTTCAAATGTATTTTTTTGAGAAAAATATCTCCTTATCCGACAGGTAAGACCTGAGATCAGACTGCACAGACTGTGCAGTCTGATCTTGTTCTACACTTTCTACACTGTCCATCTTAGGTCAGGAAGTTGCGCTTAGCAGCTTAGGGGTTAAGAGTTGCTGGTGTAGGCAGCCCGGCTGGTGATTGTAACCTGTTCCGAGTAGTATGTGCCGTAAGTTTGACTTCTATTTTGTAGATGCCCCTGAAAAACCAGAAGGGCCAATAGTTGTAAGTGATGTCACTCCAGATGGTTGCATGCTGAAATGGAACCCACCAAAGGTAAAATACCTTGTAGCTTAACTCTTTTACCACACAGCAAAAATTTAGATCAGTCAAAGTTGCAAGCATTTGCAGATGTCAGTTTAAATGTGCCTCAAATGACAATATCCTTTTCTGAAAAAGCAAAAAACATTGTGAGAAAAGGAGAAAATACAAGTTACCAGCATTTTCCCTTTTTCCCCACAGTGTTTCCAGATGCCTTCCTTTCCAAGGGTTGTTTAAACTTGGCATTCTGTGGTAAAGGGTTAACTCTTTTTCAAGATGATCAAAATCTTTAGACTTGTCTGTATTGAATGCAACTGATAAAAGTGGTCTGTCAAGTAGAAAACATAGTGATCTATCATGAGAGGTTGCAAGACTTATGAACTTAGGAGCAAATATCGTTCTTACCATGATGGATACAACTCATTAGCATGTTTGATATTGATTCTTGACAGAATTATTTTGGTCTTTAACCCTTTACCACACAATCCCGAGTTTTAACGACCCCAAGACAGAAGCGTTTTGAAAACATTGTAGGAAAAGGAGAAAATGCTGGTAACCAGCATTTTCTCATTTTCCCACGATGTTTTCTATCCTTCCCAAACCAAAATTCAATTTTTGAGTCACTTTTAGTTTGTTGTCTGCAAATTCTTTCAATTTGGACTAGTCTGATATTTTGCCGAGTGGTAAAGAGGTAATGAAAATTTTAGCTGAGAATAGAATATTGCTTAACCCTTTACCAGACGACAAAATTTTAGCCTTGTCCAAATTCAAAGCATTTGCAGACAACAATTTCAATGTGGCTCAAATGGTACAATTTTTCTTTGATAGGGTAGAAAACATTGTGGGAAAAGGAGAAAATGCTGGTTACCAGCATTTTCTCCTTTTCCAACAATGTTTTCAAAAGGCTTCTTTCCCAGGGGCGCCAAAAGGCGGCATTATGCGGTAAAGCGTTAAGTCGCTTACTTAACCTTTTACCAAACAATCATGAGTGTTTATGACCCTGAAGATAATTACCTTTGAAAACATTATAGAAAAAGGAGAAAATGCTGGTAACTAAGACTAAAGTCTTAAATTTTGTCATTTGGTAAAGGGTGATATGGGATCCAACTATATCTAATCTGTTTGAGGGTTTTGTTTGCAGAGTTATTTAGGATGTCATCACTATATTGCTCTTTGCAGAATGATGGTGGGAGCCCCATTACAAATTACATTGTCGAGAAAAAGGATCTTAAATCTGGCGACTGGAAACCTTGCAGCAAGTTTGTTAGGGGCACCAATTACGAGGTCCTCAACCTTGATGAAGGCCATGAATATCTCTTCCGTGTCAAAGCTGAGAATGAGTTTGGCCAGAGTGAACCTATAGAAACAGAGACCTCTGTTCTAGCAACTCATCCTTACAGTAAGCTATTTTTCTCTTTGAATTTGTGTCTTTCTAGCTGCCCTATCTTTTCAAAATATTCACATGTTAACTACATAACTACTACATAAAAGTCATCTTTTCTACAACAGCCTCTTCATGCCATCTACACAGACCTTGAAGTAATAGAAGTAGCTTAATTTGCTTTTGCCTACAGTGTAGATTAACCCTTAAGCTGCTAAGCGCGACTTACTGACTCACTCACAGAACGTGCAGCCTGATCTTTGATCTACACTGTCCAATACGGTATTTTCTTTATGGTGAAATCATTTTCAAAATCGCAATATTTGGGTTTTTTCCATTGAGTGGAAATTTTCATCTCATTTATTTAGCAGTTTAAATGTTAAGAACAGACACAGAATGTCTGTCCTTGGATCTTCTCTGTCCACTACTTTGTTACATTCATATTCTGGCAAAAATGACCTTGAATTAACACTGTTTCAACCATTTTTTTTCTATTTGAAAACTTCCATTTCATTAATTTAGCTCTCTAAAGGGTAACATATAAAGGGAAAGTTATATGGAAAAAAATCCGAAAAAAATTAGCAAGCATTGCTTCCGCTTTTCTTTTTGTGTTTTCAAAAGTTGTCTACAACATTATTGTGGCTGTTAATCATGGGAATATCAACTCTTTAGCAGATAACAAAGTCTGAGATTTGCCCACATTGAAAGCATGTGCGCAAGACAAATTATATGGCTCATACAAATGGTTTTGTCTGTTCAAGGGTAGAAAGTATGGAGAAAATGCTGGTCACCAGCACATTCCCATTTTCCCACGATCTTTTCAAAAGCCTTCATTCTTGGGGTTGTGAAAACACAGCATCAACTGATAAAGAGTTTAGTCTATTCAAATGGTGATATCAGTTTCTAAACTAAGTAAATTATCAACAAATTTTCATTGACATTGTTCATGTTTTTGTACTTTGTAACAATGATTTCACCTCCATTTCATTGAAATCATTTCAACAGCCTCCCCAGATGCACCAAGTAACGTGAATGTTGATGATGTAGACTTGGACTCCGTCACACTCTCCTGGCAAAAACCCAAAAATGATGGAGGCAAGAAAATCCAGGGCTATGTGGTTGAATACAGGGAGCCAGATAGCAGGAAATGGATTACAGCAAATGCTATTCCATGCAGTGATCCTAACTTTAAAGGTAAAATAGATAAAACTGTCTTATATAACTCTTTACCAGATGAAAAGATTTTAAAAAATCCAAGTTAAAAGCATTTTGCAAGCAATGAATAAACTGTGGCTCAAATGATAAGATATGTAAGGTAGAAAACATTGTTGGAAAATGAGAAAAGGCTGGTGACCAGCTTTCTGTCATTTTCCCACAATTTTTTTTAAAAAGCATTTCTTGGGATGTGTAAGACAAGGAATTGCTCAGTGAAGAGTGAACCCTTTTTAGGCTAAGTTAAGCCATACAGAAACAATTATTGGGAGAGAAAAAAAGATTCTTTTGAAGAAAAGGAAAGTGTTGTTTTCAATGGTGAGGAAAATGTATTATCAAATTTGTGATGGAACTGCTTCAATCTTCATCACATGTCAAAAACTTAGACTTGTCCATGTTGAAAAAATTTGCAGAGGACTTGTCCATGTTGAAAAAATTTGCAGAGGACAATTCAAATGTGGCTCAAATGATGAAATTTGTCTTTGATAGGGTAGAAAGCATTGTAGGAAAAGGAGAAAGTGCTGGATACCAGTATTTTCTCCTTTTCCTGCAATGTTTTCAAAGGGCCTTATTCTTGGGGTCATTAAAACTCAGGATTGTATGGTAAAGGATTAAATCTTAATTTTTGATTCACCCAAGTGTAATGTAGCTGCTGTCATGGACAGTGTAAATCAAGATTAGACTGCACAGAATGTACAATCTGATCTTGCATCTACACCATCAATTTTCTTCGCCAGATATTGAGAAAAACAGCTTTGAAATTGCAGTATTTGTACCTTTTGTTCTGACTAAGGATGTCCATCAAATTTTTTTTAGCACTATAATGTTAAATAGCGGTAAAACTTCTTTGATTTTTCAGTCACTGGTCTAGAAAAGGACAAAGACTATGAGTTTAGAGTTCGTGCGAAGAATGTGGCAGGTCTCAGTGAACCCAGCACCTCAACACTACCTGTAACCTGCAAGCCAAAATACAGTAAGTTTGCTTTAGTGCAATAAAGTGAGACAGGGAAGGAGAGAGGGAGACAGACACACAGACACACAGACTCACAGGCAGACACACACTGACACACATAGACAGGAGACAGAGGCAGGGAAAGACAAAGAGAGAAATGGGAGAAACAGACAGTGTGAGAGAGAAAGAGAGAGAGAGAGGGCGGGGGAGACAGAGGGGGTTAACTTTTAAAGTCAACCCTATACTAGACAATTCTGTGTCTTTTTATTATCCTGAAGAAGAACAAACAATTTCTTCCCTTTTCACACTGTTTTCTACCCTTAAAAAGACAAATTCTATTGTTTATTAGTCATTGGTTTATCTTAAACCTTTGGCCAAACAATCCTGAACTCTAAAGACCCGGAGGAAGACAACTTTAAAAAACATTGTGGGAAAAGGAGGAAATTCCCGTAACCAGCATTTTTCTTTTCAACCGTGAGAAAAGGAGGAAATCCCCATAACCAGCATTTTTTTTTTCAACCATGGTTGATACTTTTTCAAATAAATTTCATATTTTTTTAGCCAAATTTAATTTACAAATGCTTTTAGCTTTGACTAGTGCAAAATCCTTTTGGTTTAGTAAAGTGTTAAGTAGCTTGTATTGATATAATCAGTAAGTTTAAGCCTTGGATTGTAATTGTTTATTTTCTGTATTGTAGCAAAGCCATATCCGCCTGGCATTCCAAGTGCTACCAAGACTGGAAAGAACTTTGTAGAACTGGAATGGGATAAACCACCAAAAGACGGGGGAAGCAAGATTACTGGTAAGATTGAACACATCATATTCTATTGAAAGTATTTTCTGTAATTTTTTGAGCAAATGAATTAATCAAGAAAGTTGTTGCTAAACATATGAGCCCTGCTCTGGCAAAAGGGGACTTACTACATGATACCAAGCAAGATATCACCTTATTATGGATCCATAAAATCCATTTTGTGAAACAACAAACAGAATTATTAGGTAGAATTATCTCTTGATATGCAGAAAATTTAAAGATAGTATTGGACTGTGCAGGCTGACATGGTTCAATACTTTTTGCAATGGCATTAAACCCCTTTTCACAGAGCATGGCTCATATTGATGCAAAAAACATTTTAAAGGTAAAGATTGTGATTGGCTTTAACCCTTTACCAAATAACCCTGGTGAATGGGACTTTCGAAAACATTGTGGAAAAGGTTGAAAATGCTGGTAACCAGTATTTCCTCCTTTTCCCACAAAGTTTTCTACCCTCTTAGAGACAAACTTCTCCATTTGAGCCTTATTTTTGGGCAAGCCCAATGCTTTTCCTTTGGTAAAGAGTTAAGTAACTCTGCCCAAAATGTTTTCTACCAATTTATCAGCTAACATCATCATTCAGCTACAATTGAGATGTCATCTACAAAATTAATGTTTTAAATTTGGACAAGTTTAAAACTTTGTCATGTGACTGGTGTAGAATTTACCATTTACAGAACAAACCTGTTTTAAATCCTGAGGCAGCCGGCTCAAGAAAACATTGCAGAAAATGTGGCATTTTTCTTTAATGGCTACTTTTTTATGGAAAAATCCCATCATTTTGGCTACATGTAATCTCTGAAAATGCTGTTAACATGGAAGAGTTTAAAATTCTGTCATGTGGTACAGAGTTAAAGATCTTCAATTACAGGATATGTGGTGGAAATGAAGCCCAAAGACAGTGACAACTGGGTCAGATGTAATGAATACCCATGTCCAGATAACAAGATGGTGATCAATGATTTGGTAGAAAATTCCGAGATGGAATTCCGTGTCATGGCCCAGAATGCTGGGGGGCTGTCAGAACCCAGCGGAGCTAGCTCACCCATCAAAATCAAGGAGAAGATTGGTAATTACCTGTTTTTTAATAATTTTATTGTGATCTAGAGGATAATAATTATTGTTTGTTCTAATGTTAGATCAGAATATTATTTCTCTAAATGAACCTTAAAATTGATATTTTCAAAAGCGGCAAAACCAAAAGTGAATTTATTGAATTTGGTGTTCACAGATAAAATTATATCATGATTTTATATTATGTCAAATAATTTTCCTCTCAATAATTGCCGTTGCATGCCTCATGCAGTCTGATCATGACCTATACTGGCCGCAATGGCTACTATAGTGGTGAAAAGGACTTTAAGTGTTAAAATAATTATGAAACTAGTTTGCTTGCTAAATATTTTATTCCATCTCATTGTTAGTTATTTAACTCTTTACCAAACAACAAAATTTCAGACTTGCCCATTTTGAGACCATTTGCAGATAACACATTAGGTCTGGCTCAAATGATAGGATTTGTCTTTGATAGGGTAGAAAACATTGTGGGAAAAGGAGAAAATGCTGGTTACCAGCATTTTCTCCTTTTTCCACAATGTGTTCAAAGGGCCACTTCCTTAGGGTGGTTAAAACTTGGGATTGTGTGGTAAAGGGTTAATGTACACAGTTCACAGAGTCATTTTTCCAGCAAAGTAATTTTTTTTCTCTCTGCAGTTGGTTCTCGACCAGATTTCCTTAAAAAGTTACAGAACACAAAGGCACATGTTGGTGGTGAAGCAACATTCACTGTGCAGGCTGATGGCAAACCTCTTCCTGAGGCAACATGGTAGGCATTTAAAACTGCTTGAAAGTAGATTTTGACATACCCTCTCCCTGCCTCCCCCCTCCCCCGCACTCTCCACACAAAAAAATAACAACAATAATAATAATAATGCATATAGTAATTGCAATACATCAATCATCCAAGCTTGATAATATATTTGTGTTTGGGGACAAAATAACCAAAAAGTGCTGACTATGATGTCTGAAGTCCCAAACCTTGAAATTAACCCTTTTCCACACAATCCTGAGTCTTAACGACCCTTAGGAAGAAGACTTTTGAAAACATTGAGGGAAGAGGAGAAAATGCTTGTAACCATCATTTTTAGCTCCACTGGCCGAAGGCCAGCGGGCTTATGTCATGGCCCGGTGTCCGTCGTGTGTCCGTCCGTCCGTCCGTCCGTCCGGTCGTCCGTCCGTCCGTCCGTCCGTCAGTCCGTCCGTCCGTGCGTTAACTTTTATTTCAAACATCTTCTTCTCTGAAACTACCCATCCGATTTTCACGAAACTTCACAGAAATGATCCTGACATGGTCCTCTTCAGAATTTCTTGAAAGAATTTGATTCCTTCAAAAACTCTGGTTGCCATGGCAACAAAACTGAAAAATATTGGAAATCTTTAAAAATCTTCTTGTCTGAAACCATAAGGCATAGGGCTACCAAATTTGGCATGTAGCTTTATGTAGTAGACCTCTATCAAGTTTTTTCAAATTATAGCCCTGGGGTCAAAATTGGCTCTGCCCCAGGGGTCACAAGTTTTACATAGGCTTATATAGAGAAAACTTTAAAAATCTTCTTGTCTGAAACCATAAGGCATAGGGCTACCAAATTTGGCATGTAGCTTTATGTAGTAGACCTCTATCAAGTTTCTTCAAATTATAGCCCTGGGGTCAAAATTGGCTCTTCCCCAGGGGTCACAAGTTTTACATAGGCTTATATAGAGAAAACTTTAAAAACCTTCTTGTCTGAAACCATAAGGCATAGGGCTACCAAATTTGGCATGTAGCTTAATGTAGTAGACCTCTATCATGTTTCTTGAAATTATAGCCCTGGGGTCAAAATTGGCTCTTCCCCAGGGGTCACAAGTTTTATACATAGGCTTATATAGAGAAAACTTTAAATATCTTCTTGTCTGAAACCATAAGGCCTAGAGCTACCAAATTTGGCATTTAGCTTGATCTAGTTGGAGTCTACCAAAAGTGTCCAAAGTATAGTCCTGGGGTCAATTTGGCCTCATACTTGGAGGGGGGGGTTCACAAGATTTACATAGGCTTACATAGGGAAAACTTTTAAATCTTGGTGTACACAGCCATAAGGCTTAGGCTACCAAATTTTGCATATAATTATAGCATTATTTAGTGGACAGTTACAAAGAGGGCCCAAGTTACAGCTCTAGGATCAAGTTTGGCCCTGCACCAGGGATCACAAGTTTTACATGGGTTTATGGAGTGAAAAGTTCAGAAACCATCTTGTTACCAGCCATAAGGCCAAGAACTCCCACATTTGGCATGTTATTCTTCTAATACAATATTCCCCATTTAGTCAGACTGTAGCCATGAGGTCAAAGTTTTATAAGGGCTTATATAGTGAAGACTTTTCTTCGTGGTTTATATTTATAAGCCAGTGGAGCGATACAGGGCCATCATGGCCCTCTTGTTTCCATTTTCCCACAATCTTTTCTAACCTTTCAGAGACAAAAATCATCAATTTAACCACATTTGATTTGTCGTCTGCAAATGCTTTCAATTTAGGCAAGTTTAAAATTTTTTTTTTTTGGTATAAATTTAAAAGCCTGACACCTCTTCTTACAGAAACAAAAGTGCAAGGCAGAATCAAGTGTGCTTAAATTAAAACTGTATCGGTACCTTGTTACCCCATAGTGTCATTTGTATAGAAGAGAAATATTATGGAATATATTTTGTCCGCATATATCTATATCCTTTAATCAAAAGTTCAAAGGAAAAGGTGTTATACCTGAATCAGGGTCCGTATTCACCAACCATTCTTTAAAACATTCTGAATCATATTCTCCAGAATTTTCCAACTTTGAACTTAACACAATATCTGATTGTCTAAACCATTTGGTTTAGCCAATCAGAAGCTGTGTTACTTTCAAATTTAGAAAATCGTAGAGAATAAGACTGAGAATGTTCTTAAGAATGGTTGGTGAATACAGACTCAGGATGTCTGCGCATTCACCTGTATACTCAATTTTGTGATGTCCTCTACAACAATTTAAAATGTATTGGGCTGGAATTTAAGTGAAAACCTTCCTGTCCCCCAGCTGGGCGGGGGGATAGAAATTGCCCAGCTGTCGCACTACAGAAGGGGTAAGACCCCCCCACTGTGCCTGCCCGTTTGCTGTGGGCTGCAACTCGTGTCGTCTGATGACGGGATCCTGGTGGTTGAGTGGATTCAGGATATGGCCCTTTAATTGTTCTGCTTTCACAACACACCACTTTGGCCTTGAATTGGACTAAACGAGAGGTCAGGAGGGCCCGTCCTGATCAATCGGCTGGTCATGCCTAGCCCTAGGACATTTCTCTTAACTGTGTATCGTTTATCGTATACAAAAATTCACAAAGAATATCATATCTTTTTTCCTCTGTCAAAGATAGAAATCGGTGCCCTAGAAGGCGGTGGCTCATGGGCTAATCGGGTGAAAGTTGGTATTTGATTGACACTTGTAACTGCCCAAAGACAGTCTATGCTTGGTGTGACATTCTGCAGGCCTACATTTGTCCGGTCTAGCCCTTTCACTTCGAGTATATCACCGATGTATCCTTGTCATGATCTGCGATTGGTTTCCCCAGATCATGTCCCCTTGTTGGACTCCGAGGCGGGTGGGGAGCATCGGTGATGAACCATAAAAAACAAACATGGCAACACAAAAGAAAGCCAAGCGTGTTCTTTCTGATTCTGACTCAGAAACTGAAATTTCTTATCATACAAGTTCTACATTTGCTCGTTTTATTGTTATTGAGGAAGCTGACTCTTCAAAACCTATTACTAAACTTTCTCCCTTCGTAATAGAGAAGACAATCTCTTCCATTTTGGGTACTCCAAAATCAGTCAAAAAATTAAAAAATGAGACTCTGCTTGTTGAATGTCTTTCTCAACAGCAGGCCAAAAATCTCTTGTCTCATAAAAAGTTTTTCAATCTGGATGTTAAAGTGTACCCTCATAAAACTCTCAACACTAGCAAAGGAGTCATCAGGTGTAAGGAGCTCTCCTACTGTGACTCACTGGAAGAGATTAAAAGTAATCTTAAATCTCAGGCTGTGTCTGAGGTCAAAAGGATCTCCGTGTTCAGAAATGGTGTACGTAGGGAAACAAATACTTACATCCTAACATTTTCTACTCCCATTCTTCCTACATCCATCAAAATAGGATTTCAATCAGTAAAGGTTGACGTGTATGTGCCAAACCCTCTGCGTTGCTACAAATGCCAGAGGTATGGCCATCACGAAAGTAATTGTAAAAGCACACCAGTCTGTCCAAAATGTGCTTTTGAGGGATTAGACCATGCCCTAATACTTGTAACAGCCCTGTGCTTTGTTTCAATTGCAAGCGCTCTCATCCAACCTTTTCTAAAGACTGTTCAGTCTGGAAGGATGAGAAAGAAATCCTGTCTATAAAATTTAAAGAAAATGTTAGTTTTGTTGAAGCACGGAAGATAGTTGAAAAACGCAGAAATGACCAAACATTGTTGAATAGTTCAACAACATATGCAAAAGTGTCAACTGCAACGTCTGCACAGGAACATTGCTCTACTTGCGAACTCTTGGCCAAAAAACTTCTCGAAAAATTTCCAGAAATGGCCGATGAGTTAAAAAGCATAGTGCCAGACCTTCAATTGTCTAAATCCCCCATACATACACAGCCTGCAACAAAACCCAATACCTCCTCTTCTACCCCCAAAACACAAGCCTCCTCTGTTAAAGGTACAGAAAAACCTGTACTAAAGAATGATAAACCTACCCCCGAGCCTAAAAAACCTACTTCAACACACAAACAACCATCAGCCCCTACGAAGCAAAAACAACAAACCCCTAAACCACAAGCTCAGCCAAAATCACCAAAGAAAAAGTCAACAGAAATACAGAGGCCAAAAGCTTCCAGCTCCTCTAAAGACAAGATGCCTGTCCAGAAGGATTCATTACCTGTTTCAAACAGGTATGAACCTCTGAAGGACCAGGAAGAAAACATGGAAGAGGAGGAATTGGAGGGAGAGCTCTCTGATTCTGAACTCGCCCCTTCTCCAACTGACTGGGATAAGGATGTAGAATCCTGGTCAACCTCAAAACCTGAGACTGAAGTCATAGTGCGTATAAATACATAGGGTATATGAAATACCTACAGAAACATTTCATAACCCATATTTACATTCTTTTAATGGGCATAATGGCTCACAATATTATACAATGGAACTGTCGAGGTCTAAAGTCAAATCATGAAGAGATTTCACTTTTAATTAATGACCACAATCCTGTTGCACTTTGTTTACAGGAAACTTTCCTGAAGGAATCTGACACTGTCTCTTTCAGATATCACTCAATTTATAATAAAATATACAAAGAGGGTGATAAGGCCCAGGGCGGCGTGTCTGTTATTGTAAATAACAACATCCCCCATACACAAATACCGTTAAACTCCACTCTACAAGCTGTTGCTGTTCGTCTTTCGCATCATAAAACCATAACCCTCTGCTCTATTTACCTTCCCCCAAGTTCTCCTATCAGTGAAAGCAAGCTCATTGATCTCATTTCACAGCTACCATCTCCTTTCATATTGGCAGGAGATTTTAATGGTCATAATATTATCTGGGGTAGCAGTGATACAAATCAAAGAGGCTTACAACTGGAGAACTTTATCTCTAATAATTCTTTGTCAATTATGAATGACAATAATTCAAAAACATATCTTCATCCAGCAACTGGATCTTACTCTTCCCTTGACCTTTCTCTGTGTAGCCCAGCCTTGCTTCAGGATTTTAATTGGAAAGTGGGAGATGACCTTTGTGGAAGCGACCACTTTCCAATTTTTATTACATCTTCTGAGCCATCTACATGTGAACGTCCAAAGAAATGGAAACTCTCCAAAGCCAACTGGGACCTTTTTCAAGTTCTCTGTGAGCAAAATATTAAAAAAGAGATAAACTTGTAGATTGTGCTAACCCTGCAGAATTATTTTCCCGGCTGCTCATTGATGTGGCAGAACAGTCAGTTCCACAGACCTCGACAAAGCCAAAACGCCCAAATAAGCCGTGGTTCACTGATGAATGTAAGTCGGCTATAAAAGAACGGAAAGAAGCTCTCAGAAAATTCAACCTGAGACCCACTCCGGAAAACCATAACCTTTTCCGTATTTCCAGGGCAAAAGCCAGACAAACCATTAAAAGTAGTAAGCGTAAGTCTTGGAGGCATTTTGTTTCCAGACTTAATGCTAAAATGTCTACAAAAAAAGTCTGGGACATGATCAGAAAGATCAAAGGCAGTGCTTCTTCACCTATTAAACATCTTTCTACAAACAATACAAATATTGAAAACCCTAAAGATATTGCAGATACTTTAGCCGATTCTTTCGCCAAGAAGTCCTCCTCTGAGAACTACTCTGAAAAGTTCCAGAGGAATAAAGTTAAAGAAGAAAAGAAAAGGCTGAATTTCAAATCCAACAATCTTGAGTTTTACAATAAACTGTTTTCATTCAAAGAACTCAGGTCCGCTTTAGATAAAGCCCATGATTCCTCTCCAGGTCAAGATAAGATACATTATCAATTTCTGAAGCATTTACCAGATACCACTCTATCAATCTTACTTGATATTTTCAATGATATTTGGCAAAAAGGTGATTTACCTTCCTCCTGGAAAGAAGCTCTGGTAATTCCAATTCCAAAACCAGGAAAAGATACTTCCGACCCAAACAGCTACAGACCCATAGCTCTCACAAGTTGTCTCTGTAAAACTTTAGAGCGAATGGTCAACACCCGCCTTGTTTGGTTTTTAGAAAAACATAATCTCATTGTTGAAGTTCAAAGTGGTTTTAGACGTCAACGCAGTACAGTTGACCACCTTGTACGCTTTGAAACTTTTCTTAGAGAAGCCTTCATAAAAAAGCAACATGTTGTATCAGTATTTTTTGACCTGGAGAGTGCTTATGACACTACCTGGAAGTACGGAATTTTAAAGGACTTGCATGACTTTGGTCTCAGAGGCCACTTGCCTCTTTTTATATCTTCCTTTTTAAATAATCGCCTATTTCGTGTGAGGGTTGGCACAACCTTGTCAGATGCAAGGGAACAAGAAATGGGTGTGCCGCAGGGATGTATCCTCTCTGTGACACTTTTTAGTATCAAAATAAACAGCATAATAAAGGCTATTAACCCTGGTGTGGATTGTTGTTTATATGTGGACGATTTCGTCATATGTTTTAGATCAAGCCATATGGCTATCATTGAAAGACAACTTCAACAGTGTTTAAACAAACTGCAAATATGGTCTGATGAAAACGGTTTTAAGTTTTCAAAGACCA
The DNA here is from genome assembly GCA_945859785.2 of Tridacna gigas. NCBI lineage: Eukaryota > Metazoa > Mollusca > Bivalvia > Cardiida > Cardiidae > Tridacna > Tridacna gigas. Next base: position 55,170,725 of record OX244038.2, read on the forward strand.
AAACAAAATGTGTTCACTTTTGTCAATTACGAGGTCATCATCCAGACCCGGAGCTGCATCTTGACAACACAAGAATTGAAGTTGTACCGGAGTTTAAATTTTTAGGTGTCATCTTTGACAAGAAATTGTCCTTCCTGCCCCACATTAAAGCACTTAAAAAGAAATGCTATAAGGCACTTAATCTTCTAAAAACAGTTGCTCATTCGGACTGGGGAGCTGATAGGAAAGTTCTTCTACGTCTCTATCGCTCCCTTATTCGCTCAAAGTTAGACTATGGCTCCATTGTGTATGGTTCAGCCCGCAAATCATACTTGAAGATCCTTGACACAATCCACAATCAGGGTTTACATTTGGCCCTTGGGGCTTTCAGAACTTCTCCTATTAACAGCCTGTATGTAGAGGCCAATGAGCCTTCTCTCTCTCATAGAAGGCTCAAACTATCCCTTCAATATCTGTTAAAACTGAAAGCAAACCCATCCAACCCTACACACAAAATTGTTTTTAACCCTGGCTGCAAAAATTTATTTGCTAGGAAGCCAAATGCAATAACTCCATTTGGTATCCGCATGGAACCTCATCTAGACAATCTCCATGTTGACATGGATGCCATCTGTGAAAACAAAATTCCTGATACCCCTCCATGGTTGATAAAGGCTGCTGAATTTCGTTTTGATCTTCTAGCCCACAAGAAGTCAACCACAGATAGAGTTGTTTTCCAAACTCGGTACCAGGAAATAAAAGAACAGTACAATTCCTATAAAACCATTTATACAGATGGATCTAAGGATGGGCACGCTGTTTCAGCAGCAGCAGTATTTGGTAACAAAAGTAAAAAATGTCGCCTTCCTGACAATACTTCAATTTTTTCTGCTGAAGTGAAAGCAATCGACCTTGCCCTGAGTCTTGCGGAGGAAAGTAGGTCTAATCGCTTTCTTCTGTTCTCAGACTCTCTCTCTACACTCCAGGCTCTTTATAATCAGAAAATTGATAACCCATCTATTTGTGCTGTTCTTGAGAAAATTTCCTCTCTCTCTGATACAAACAAGTTTGTATTTTGCTGGCTTCCTAGTCACATGGGTATTCGAGGCAATGAAAAGGCCGATGAACTTGCCAAGTCGGCATTGTCTCTACCCATATCTCATTTTAAAATACCTTACACAGATTTTAAAGCGTCCATTTTACCTTTCATCCAATCTCTTTGGCAATCCCAGTGGGATGCTGATCACTTCAACAAACTTCATTCCGTTAAACCAACCCTTGGCGAATGGTACCCCTCTTACAGGTCTGTTCGTCGAGAAGAGGTGATAATCACAAGGCTCCGAATCGGACATTCTCGGTTTACACACTCCTGGCTTTTAACCAGAGAAGATGCACCAGAATGTATTCAATGCAACAAACACCTTACAATAAAACATTTTTTATTAGATTGCATTGACTTTCAACCAATTCGAGAGAAATACTACAATGTTGACAGTATGCACAACCTCTTTGAAACAGTCAAGATTCATTCAGTTATTACCTTCATCAAAGAGATTGGTCTATACAACAAGCTGTGATATTTTCTTAATTAACTTTTTAACCCATTGTGTAAACTCATATTTCTACTGCTTAAACCTTTTATCTCCAGTTTGCATCTCCTTAATGGGAGGATTGGCTCTCTTGGGAGTATCTTATCTCATTGGAGACGGGACCTCTTTAATGGGAGTATTTTGATCCCATTGGAGGCTCCACCCTTTCTCAATTTTAAACTTTCATTTCTTTTAAACTACTATTCACATTGTTAACTTTTTCAGCTAAAACTTTGAGTAGGCAGGGATTGCCCAGCCACTCAATATTATATTTTATGCACTTTATCAGTTACACATAACCTTTCATCATTTAAAGACTTTTTCTTATCATTTTAAGACTGTTCAAATTTTTTATCACAATCTTAAGTTTGCATCTCCTTAATGGGAGGATTACCTCTTTTGAGGGCATCTTATCTCATTGAAGACATTCATTCTTCATTTAAAGACTCCTTTATTATCAATTTAAGACTGTTCAAATCTTTTTATCGCAGTCTTAACATCATTATTCAAAACCTTTTTGAATTAATAGGAAAGCCCTGTTGCTCAATTATATCTTTTATACATACTTAGATCACACATGATCATTCTTAATTTAACTCTTTTACTGTCAGCATGTCTCAAATCTTTTTAGGAAAAAATCCGCCTTAATCGTTCCTTCAACACAGATATGCGCGCTAAATGACCAAAGCTGTCGATGCGCCATAAAACAACATTCATTCATTGAAAACCTTCCTGCCATACAATGTAGGTACTCATGCACTAGCATTCTCATTTTGATTGGTTGAACATTATAGAAGGACTGGCCCTTTGAATTTATTTCCTGATCAAGTAACAGTGCAACTGTTGTAGGTTTGGGAGCCTGAAAAGTTCAAGTTAAAGACGATTGTGAAAATTAACCCTTAGAAGAGCTTTGAAAATTTACCTTTAGAATGGGGTGTCATCAAGTAAAGGTGCATTCTATTCAGACATAAAAAAATACACATATTTTCATATTGTTGACATAAAAATTCAACTGTATTTTTCCTCCAGGTACAAGAATGGAGTGCCATTGGGTAATACAGGACGCTCTCGTATCAGACAGTCAGACGACACATACACTCTGATCCTCACAGATGTGGAACCTTCAGACCGCGGCAAGATTACATGTGAATTGCGCAATAACTTGGGAACAGAGTCTTGCAACTGTAACTTGGATGTGCTTTGTAAGTTTGATTGAGGTTATCACCACTGATTATAAAACTCACTACCAGAGGATCAAATTTTAGACTTCAATTTTGCAAGCATTTGCTGACAATTTGATTTGGTTCAATTGATTAGATTCTTGCTTGAAAAATTTTAAGTAATGTGGGAAAAGAAGCAAATGAAGGTTACCAGCATTTTCTCCTTTTCCAAGAGTGTTTCCTTAAGCTTTTTCCTGAGGGTGGTAAAAACATAGAGTTCTTTGGTAAAGAGATTACAACATAAGTGTGAAGAATAGACTTTATTTCTATAGGATTATTTTCAAGCACCTACGTGTCAGACTCCCACATTGCTGAATGCCAGTAAATGAAACATATAATTTTAGTTAGTAGATAAATCCTACTTTTTACCATTTCAAGGGTTTTTTATCATCAGAGCATCTTTTTAAGAGTGGGACAGTATAGTGCAATGATCAGCCTGCACTTCTGTGCCATCTAATCTTGATTTCGTTTGTATTTTCAGCACCACCAAGCATTGGAAAAGACATTCGTGATCAGAAATTGGAGGTTGGAGAACCCTTCAAACTGAAGATCCCATTCAGTGGCGATGGACCATTTGAAGTGAAGGTCAAGAAAGATAACAAGGATGTACCAGAAAATGACCGTGTTAAAATATCTGTGTTTGATGATTTCTGTACCATTGCTTTGAAAGGTATTTGGTCTTGTACCGTTATTTGTTTAAAACTCATTTACATTTGACCTGACAACAAAATTTTAGATTTGTCCAAGTTGAAAGTCTTAGTAGAAAGTCTTAGCAGATGACAGACTTTATGTGGCTGATGCCAGCATTTTAGTTATGGCTGATCGCAGTATCTTATCCGTTTAAAACCAAATCTGTTCTTTTGAGTCAAGTGTAAGTTGTAGTCAGCAAAAGGGCAAGTCTACAATTTTGTTGTCCTGTAAACAATTAACTCTTTGCCTAGCAGTTTAACCCTTTCCCAAACAAGCCCTGGTTTTCACGTGTCTGCAGTACAAGTCTTTTGAAAAGACTGTGGGAAAAGGAGAAATTGCTCGTAACAAGCAATTTCTCCTTTTCCCACAGTGTTTTCTACCCTTTTTGATAACTTTCTGACATTTTCACCAAATTTAAAATTGTCGTCTGCAAACTCTTTTAATTTGGACCAGTCCAAAATTTGTCGTTTGGGAAAGGGTTAACATGTACCTCTCCGGCACCTTACCCATTCATGTACAGTTATCTCTTTACCAAACGACAAAATTTTAGGCCCGTCCAAATTGAAAGCTTTTGCAGACGGCAAAAAAAATGTGAATCAGAAATTGAAATTTGTTATTGGAAGTGTAGAAAACACTGTGGGAAAAGGAGAAAATGCTGGTTACCAGCATTTTCTCCTTTTCCCACAATGTTTTTAAAAGGCTTCTTTCTTCAGGGTCGTTAAAAGTCGGGATTGTGTGGTAAAGGATTAAAATATCTTATTTTGCTACAATGAAAAGCTTTGGAGGAAGCATGCAGGGAGAAGTGGTAAATGGTTGTCATAATTCTACATGGAAAAGTACACATTAAACAACAGTATCTAAATATTTAGTAAATCAGTTTATGTAGGAAATATTTATTCTCTTTGAAATTCAAATATTTTACAGAAGCGACCATGGCTGATACAGGTGCCTACAAAGTGGAAGTAACCAATGACAGTGGTGCAGCAACATGTGCTTTCAAGATGAACGTAGTTGGTATGTAGTTTATTGCTGTTTTATAATGGCCTTTCTGTTGTAGGCTGTTCCTGGCTTTATTGTTTTTGGAATAACAATTCAGATAAAAGCAATAAAAGATTAACGCTAATAAAACTGCTACATTGGAAATAATAAAGATAGCCACTGATTATTTTTCATTTGAATTAATGGAAGTTGGTGAGAAGCAGCATATTACTTCAGTTACAAAAAAAAACTAATTTCCTGAAAAGGCACTGTCCTGATTAAACAAAAAAATTGGGAATGCTTGTTTTCTACACCTAATCACCTGTAAAAAGCTGAAATTTCCCAGAAAAGTTTCTTTCTTCTTAGAACAAAGGTTTTGATTGCAATAACAAATTTGTTTGCAGGTTTCTTTATATGTAGGCAGAGAATGACATTTTCCTTCAAAAAGCATTGTGTCGAAAGATAGCGAAAACTTTGCATTTAACTGCTTTTACCTTAACCCTTTCCTAAACGACAAATTTTGGACTGGTCCAAATTCAAACAGTTTGCAGACAACAATTTTAAATTTGATGAAAATGGCAGAAAGTTGTAAAAAAGGGTAGAAAACACTGTGGGAAAAGGAGAAATTGCTCGTTACGAGCAATTTCTCCTTTTCCCACAGTCTTTTCAAAAGACTTGTACTGCAGACATGTGAAAACCAGGGCTTGTTTGGGAAAGGATTAAACAAACAAGACAGTATTAAATTTGTCTATATTGAAAGCTTTTACAAAAAACAAATATGGTTTAAATGAAAGGATTTGCCTTTGAAAGGATAGAAAATTTATGGAAAAATAGAAAAATGCTAGTTACCTGCATTTTCTCCTTTTCCCAAAATATTTTCAAATGACCTCATCCTCAAGGTTGTTAAAACTCGAGGTTGTTTAGTAAAAGGTTTACATGTCAGAAAAAGAAAAAAAGGTGTGTCTTTAACATTTGTTTTTATACGTAAGAAACTTGATATTATTTGGTTTTTGATGAGGTTTTTACTCCATTATGATACAAAGTTTTGTTTGAAATGTCATGATACCATTTCTAACTGGTGGAACACAACAAAAGTTATCAAACTATAGTTCTTCACTAGTGAGCTTCCAGATATGGTATGAAAATTTTGAAGCAGGCAAAGCACAAAGAGTTCGCCAAGTTAACTTGTTATTGATCATTAATCCTTTACCGCACAATGCCACCTTTTAACGACCCTAGAAAAGAAGCCTTTTGAAAACATTGTGGGAAAAGGAGAAAATGCTGGTAACCAGCATTTCCTCCTTTTCCCACAATGTTTTCAGCCCTATTAAAGAAAAATTGCAGCATTTGAGCCACATTGAAATTGTCATCTGCAAATGCTTTCAATTTTGACAAGGCTAAAATTTTGTCATTTTGTTAATTAAGGGCTAATCAAGTATTTGTCCTATAATTTTCTTTTAATCCTTACAGCTCAAAATTTTAAAAGTTTATTAACTTTTTACCAGACAACAAAATATAAGACTTGTCCGAATTGAAAACATGCAATTTAGAGACCTGTATTAAATTATTGGACTTGTCTTCGAAAAGGTCAAAACCTTTGTTAAAAAAAGGAGAAAAAGCTGCTTTGCCTTTTAAAAACGTTGTGGGAAAAGGAGAAAATGCTGGTCACCATCATTTTCTCCTTTTCTCATAATGTTTTCTATCCTTCCCAAAACAAATTTCTACTTCTAGTTACATCTATTTTGTCATCTGCAAATGAATTTAATTTGGACCTGTCTAAAATTTTGTTCTGTGTTAAAGAGTAAACACAGGATTATGTCATTAAAACTTGGGAATTTGGTACAAAGTTAAGTCTTTGCTGTATTTTTTTTGTCTTTTCTCAGGTGTACCTGATGCACCACAAGGCCCTCTAAAAGTCTCCGATATCACCAAGAGTACTTGTCACCTGGCCTGGAAACCACCAACACAAGATGGTGGTCAGAAAATCCTTGGGTATCTAGTGGAGAGACAGGAAGTAGGGAAGCCATACTGGACCACTGTTGCTTCCAGATGCAAAGTGAGTGTCAACCTTTAAGCCTTTACCACACAATCCCCAGTTTTAAAGAAGCCCTTCGAAAACATTGTCGGAAAAAGAGAAAATGCTGGTAACCAGCAGTTTCTCCTTTTCCCACAATGTTTTCTTCCCATTCAAAGCCAAATGCCGTCATTTGAGCCACATTTGAATTGTTGACTGCAAATTCGTTCAACTTGGACAAGTCTACATTTTTGTCATGTGGTAAAGAGTCAACCGTTTACCAGACAACAAAATTTTAGCCTTGTCCAAATTCAAAGCATTTGCTGACGACAATTTCAGTGTGGCTCAGATGGTACAGTTTTTCTTTAATAGGTTAGAAAACATTGAGGAAAAGGGAGAAAATGCTGGTAACCAGCATTTTCTCCCTTTCCCACAATGTTTTCCAAAGGCTTGTTTCCCAGGGTCGATAAAAGGCGGCATTGTGTGGTAAAGAGTTAATATGAGAATTTTGATGAGCAAAACAAAAATTATTGTTTTATGAGTTTGTTGTATTTTGGCTCCATAATATCTTAGTTCCTCATGCAGACAATGTTTTAGTAATCTTTTAACAGCCCATGTTTGAAAACAACTATGGCAAATGGAGATAATTATTATAGCTCACAAAAAGCAGTTTTTCCCTTTGCTGCAAAGTTTTTACATGAATTGATAAATTACTCTGCAGTTTTTACACTTATGACATTTTTTGGCTTTGAGAGGTAAGTGAGCAGTAGTTTGATACCTTAAAATGCAAAACTCACAAATTATTGACTTTTTTTTTTTCTTTTTTAAAGAGAAAAAAATTAATGAAAAAGTAAAATAAATACCGTATTTAACCCTTTCCCAAACAAGCCCTGGTTTTCACGTGTCTGCAGTACAAGTCTTTTGAAAAGACTGTGGGAAAAGGAGAAATTGCTCGTAACGAGCAATTTCTCCTTTTCCCACAGTGTTTTCTACCCTTTTTTGATAACTTTCTGCCATTTTCATCAAATTTAAAATTGTCATGTGCAAACTCTTTCAATTTGGACCAGTCCAAAATCTGTCATTTGGGAAAGGGTTAAGTGGATGATAACTTTATTATGAATGCAGATGAACAGTTATGATATAATAAAGTACCGGTAGTGTGCATATTTTTACATCATCATACTAGTATTTATTCAGAGTGTAGCTGATATTGTCAGATATGTTTTTCCCCCTTCATGTTTTATCCACAAGTATATAGGTATTTGAGCTAGAAAATTCATAGGCACATAATAAATTGATAATTATATTTGAGCCATGCTTTGTGAAAAGGGGGCTAAATGCATCTGCGGAATGTTTCAACCCAGGTTAACCTGTGCAGGCTGACCTGGGCCGAATCTTTTTGCTACTGGTCAATTATCTGTATGTCAAAGGAACAGTATACCTCAAGATTGAGTCAGTTATCAATAAAAGTGGCCACTGTGGATCCATAAATATGTGATGGCTTGATTGTTTTTATGCATCATGGAGATGCATTAAGCCCCCTTTTGCTGGAGCATGGCTTATTTGAACTTTGCATTTCTATACATATTAGGTCTCACTGATATTGTTTATAAATTGGTTTTACTTTCAGGACACATCAATTGATGTACAAGGCCTGTACGAGAACAACCAATACCTGTTCCGTGTATCTGCCGTCAATGATTCTGGAAACTCAGAGCCTTTGGCTGCAGAGAACCCCATTGTGGCAAAAATGCCTTACGGTAGGTCCAAGATTTTAAGAAAATCTGTCTGTTTAACCCTTTACCAAACAATCCCAGGTTTTAATGACACCGAGGAAAAAGGCCTTTGAAAACACTGTGGGAAAAGGAGAAAATGCTGGTAACCAGCATTTTCTCCATTTCCCACAATGTTTTTTAACCATTAAAAAGGCTGAAATCAGCTTTTGAGGTATATCAAATTTGTTGTCTGTAAATGCTTTCAGTTTGGACAAGTATAAAATTTTGTTGTTTGGTAAAGAGTTAAATGCATTTTTCAGAACTAAGGTATCATACTATGTGATATGTCATGTAAGTTTTTAAAGTGCTGAATCAGTGAATTCAACTTTTCAGTCAGAAAAAAAAAATAAAGTTACGTAATGTTCAGGTTGTTATGTAACTAAGGAGGAGACAGTTTGATCTAAGATCAGACTGCAGTCTCTGTGCAATCTGATTTTAATCTATGCTGAAAGTATAAAAAGATGTGCTCAGCTCTTCTGAGGTAAAACCACATGCATCATGTCAGGCACAATTGACTTGCAAAATGTTGTCTTGCACATTTATTCGTAACAATTCTTAAACTCTTATCCTGCTAAATAAAAAAAAAATGAAACTTTCAAGCTGATAGTAAAAACCCAAATTTTTCTATTTCAAAGGTATATTTGGAGGAAAGACATCTCCTTACCGGACAGTGTAGATCAAAAATCAGACTGCACCTTCTGTGCAGTCTGATCTTAATCTACGCTGTCCGCAAAAGGTCAGTGAGTCGTTCTTAGCAGCTTAAGGGTTAACTCTAAATCTACTGAATAAATTAATCAAAAATTGTCAGCTGATACTAAAATACAGAATATCACAATATTAGAGGATATTTTTTTTCCAGAGAAAATCTCAAAGTATTGGAGAGTGTACTTTCAAGATCAGACTGCACATTCTGTGAAGTCTGATCTTTGTTGACTCTGTCTGCATTGAGTTAGTGCTTTGCAATTTAAGGCTTAATATATCAGTAGCAAGTCTGAATGTGAATGATACAACAATAGTCTCTTTCACTAAAGTCTAACTTTCCACCAGATGACAGATTCTGGACTTTGAAATTTAGAAAGCGTTTGCGGAAAACAAGTTTAATATAACACAATTAATGGGATTTGTCTTTTAAAGGGAAGAAAACACTGGCAGAAGATTTCCTATAATGTTTTCTAAAGCCATCTTTCTCAGAGTTTTTAATAATCTTGATTGCTTTGTGAAAGGCACACTCGTGGCCAAAAGTGAACATTTTGGGAGTCATAGTGCAGATGAATTAATTCACACCATTTAAAAGTATGGATGACATTATGAGTCTGATAATGTGTTACAGTGGAATCGGTCAAAGTTCTTGTTGCTGGCATAAAAATGTATCATAAAAACTGAAACAAAAGATTCCCAACCAACCAACCTGAAACAATGTGATTTTGAAATGTGTTACGGTCACCACTTACTCTGCCTGCAGTTCGTTCTACCATATTAAGGACAGTTCCCATGATTTGAGCTGCATTTTCTGTCTCATCTGCAAATGCTCTCAATAAAGATGAATCTAAAATTTTGTATTGATAATGAGATGGGCTGACAGTTTCCTCTCCCCTCCCTCTTAAAGAGATATTGGTATATTACAGATGTACCTCTTGCACCTGGAATTCCCGAGGTTGAAGAAGTGGGTGGTGACTTTGTCAGTCTTACCTGGGCCAAACCCTCCTCAGATGGTGGGGGTAAGATTAACGGTTTCTGGGTGGACAAACGTGAGCATGGCAAAGATGACTGGGTTCGTGTCAATCCCCAGATCTGTATAACAAACATGATCAACATACCTAATCTGATTGAGGATAAAAGATATGAGTTCAGGGTATTTGCAGAAAATGGTGCAGGTCTCAGTCCCCCTTCAGTGGCCTCTAACAGTATCAAGATCAAGGACCCAAATGGTAAGGTTTTTTTATTTTTACTTTAACCCTTCCCCACACAATCCCGAGTTTTAAGGACCTTGAGGAGGATTTTTGAAAACATGGTGAGAAAAGGAGAAAATGCTGTTAACCGGCATTTTCTCCTTTTCCCACAATGTTTTCTACACTTTGAAAGAAAAATATCAAATGCAACACATTTAATTTGTCGTCTGCACTTGTTTTCAGTGTAGACAATTGTATAATTTTGTTGTTTGGTAAAAAATTAAACTTACCTGTTGTACATTGATTGTGAAACAAGATTGCTTCCTGTGAACCTTAACCCTTTACTGCACAATGCCGTCTTTAATGACCCTGCAGGGAAAGAAGCCTTTTGAAAACATGGGAAAAGGAGAAAATGCTGGTAACCAGCATTTTCTCCTTTTCCCACAATGTTTTCGACCCTATCAAATAAAAATTGCACAGTTTGAGCTACATTGAAATGATCTTCTTTAAATGCTTTCAATTTGGAAAAGGCCAAAATTTTGTCGTCTGATAAAGGGTTAAGTGGTTCCAAATGTTGACCCTACTCATCAAGGGTTTGTAAGCCTCATCTTTGATGTGAGAGGCAAACACTCTACTTCTTCATCACTATCTCCCACATAGATATTTCAGCAGTTTCTTTGCTTGCAACATCTTTTCCTAAAACATCAACTTTTGTGGATAAAACTGGGTCTGCCTGCTTTGATGTTGCTTTTATCAGTTGGTTCTGTTGTTTTGGTTTAAAGGAAAAAAGATAAATCCATGAGCAGTTTTTCTTAGTGGCAGTTTAGCATACATGCTATATTTAGCTTTGCTGTTTTTGAAGAAAATGTTGATGGTATTATCATAACACTGTGTTTGTCTGCATAGTTGTGTGAAAACTGAGACATTTTCTAATATTCTAATATTTTCTAATATCTGTGTCATTATTGAAAATATTCACTGCCAGTCAAAAGGAAAATTCAAACTAATAGGCCAGGTAATTTTGACACAATTATGTCCTTTTTCATAACTTAAAATTTTCACCAAAGAAATAACTGCAGCCAAGTGTTAGCATCCACATGTAGTTTTCTTATTCATACTTTTTCAGTATTGTGGAAAAAACAGAGGTGATTATGAACATTTTTATTTATACAAGCAACTGCTTCTTTTCTTGCAAATTTTTATCACCAACCTGTTTACTACAGGAGGTCAGAACCAGTCATATTGGTACATGAAACTTTTTAACTTCATGATTTCAGCTGCAATTATCCCAGAGGTTGTATCTGGCTTGAGGAAAGCCCATGTTGCTGAGGGTAAAACTGCAAGATTTGAATGTGAAATTACTGGAACACCCAAACCAGAAATCTCATGGTAAGCCTGTTTCTACCCTGTAAAAATTATCTCTTATTTGTACAACCCTAGGAAGGAAAGCTTTTGAAAACATCAGTGGAAAAAAGATTATGTTGTAACAGCCACATTCTTCCTTTCTACCAATTTAGTGACAAATATTGCCATAGAAGCCATGTTTGATATGTTATTTGCAAATTCTTCCTAGATAAAGAACTTGGGCACTTTGACAAAATTTGTCCTCAATAGGTAATATAAATTTATTGTGTTCACTATATGGTGTTTAACACGGTTTTCAATATTATTTTAGTTATATCGTGGTGGCCAGTGCACCTGTCCATGCTTTCCCAGAGTTTCTTTTACCAGTACTAAACACAATATTCTTTACAAGCCACTGGTTGTTTTCCCACATAACCATCATCGAACAATGGTGGTCAGCTGAGAGAGAGAGGAATAAATCCAGTCACAATGACTATCATCAGTCCTTCAAAAGAAATTGGCCGAGCCAGGGATCAAACCAGCCACCCCTTGTTCTCAAGTCCTGTACATTACTGACTGAGCTACCAGGGCTAGGCAGATAATTTAAAACAAGGTCTCCAGGATCTGTTTTCACCAAACATTCTTAAGACCAAGAATAAAACTGTGACTGGGGCTAATGTGTGGCAGGAAATAAAAGTGGGGCCCATATTCACCAAACATTCCTAGTTTTATTCTTGGCCTGATTCTAGATTTAGTAACACCACCATTTTGGTATAGCAAATCAAAAGTTGTGTTACTTTCAAATTTAGAAAATTCTAGAGAGAAAGACTAAAACAGCTTGGAAGAGTAAAAACTTTGTTGTTTTGGAAAAGGTTAATTGTCCATTCCTGAGTTCAGCATTTTCTATATTATCTACAGGTTTAAAGGTAGCAGAGAAATCTTTGACGGTGACAAATACCAAATCTCTAGTGATGGTAATACATACTCTCTCAGTGTCCGAGATGTGTTTGGAGAGGATGCTGATGAATATGTTGTCAGAGCTTCCAACAAAGCAGGTTCAAAGACCAGCAGAGCTGATCTTGAAATTAGCTGTAAGTTCTTTTCACTTAAATTACATTATCTTTTGTCTTTACATGTTTTTTACAGACCAATATAATTATACCCCCACCTATGAAGTAGAGGTGGGTATACTGGTTTCTCTGATATCTGTCAGTCTGTCTGTCTGTCAATCTGTCCGTCCCTCTGTAGACTTTTTCGTTTCCATGCTCGAACTCAAAGCTGTGTGACCTAGGACCCTGAAACTTTATACAAGTGTTGCTTATGACCCAAGAAGGTGCCCTATTGTTTTTGGGTACATGTGTCAAAGGTCAAGGTCACTGGTGGTCTTTGTTTTGAAAATCATTTCCATTCTCTGATTGTGCTGCTTCAGTGACAATGTGCAGGTGGGGGTATTTGTCCACCTTGCGACAGTTCTAGTTCTATTTCTTTTCCAATATTGTTCGCTTTCATCTGCTATTCAGTGTACGTTGATAAAAAAGAATTGTAAAGCTGTAAGCTGGTTATCATACTAGCAAGCAGGCAGCTGAAATAAAGTACCTTGAAATGCATATTGTTATCTTATGAATTAACTCTTTACCAAACGACAAAATTTAAGGCTTGTCTAAATTGAAAGCATTTGCAGACTCCAAAATTGATATTTGACTCCAAAATTGAAATTTGTTGTTGGAAGGGTGGAAAACATTGTGGGAAAAGGAGAAAATGCTGGTTACCAGCATTTTCTTCTTTTCCCTCAATGTTTTCAAAAGGCTTCTTTCTTGGGGTCGTTAAAAGTCGGGATTGTGTGGTAAAGGGTTAACTCTTTACTGAACAACCAGACTTTGTACTCTACCAAATTGACAGCATTTGCAGATCTGATGTAGTGACTCATTTTTCAATACTTGACAGCTGCACCAAAGATCAGTGTTCCACCAAGATTTCGCGATGTGTCGACCTTTGAGAAAGGAGAGGATATTTCCATTAAGATTCCATTCACTGGTAATCCTAAACCCACTGTTAAATGGATCAGGGATGGTAATGAGGTGTCGGGAAAGAGATTCCAAACAGATGTAACAGAGCGCCATGCTTTGTTGGTGATCAAACATTGTACAAAAGAGGATGATGGTCCATGGAGACTACAGCTGGACAATGACCTGGGAACAGACTCTGCCCTGATCAAGATTCAGGTTAATGGTATGTATTGCTGTTTATCTGTTTAGTAGTGGTTAGGTCCTGTTGAGTGTTCAAGTCATCTCAATAGGAACACTGTGGGAAATGAAGAAAATTCTCTTTAACAGAATTTGTTCACTGTCTCTGTTTTTAAAATGCTCCTTCTCACAGTCATGGAAATATGGTGTTATTTTGTACAGTGTAAACTTGTTCCCAAACAACCATATGTTTCAGCAACCCTGAAGTAGAAAGTCTATTGAAACAATTGTGGGAAAAGGAGAAAAAGTTGGTTACCAGCATTTTCTCCATTTCCCACAATGTTTTCTGTTGTTGCATTGATGAATTCTGATGTGTAAGCCTCATTACTTTGTCATCTGCATTTGCTGTTCACATTGGACAGGTCTAAATTTTTGCTGTCTGGTACAGGGTTAATGAGAAAATAGGAAATGAGTGTGTTAATGATTGCCAAACCAATGAGTCTTTTCTGCAAATCCACATTTGCTAGCTTTTGCAAATGTTTTGGAAAAAAGTGATTTACAATTGTGCAAAATATAGATTAAACACAAGCTGCTATTAAAATATGCTATCAAAATAATTATGGCTGGATGATCAGTTGCATCCAAGGGAAAATTTTTTAGATCACGCTTTGTGGATTTTAATAAAACTGTTTGAATTAAAAATCAGAAAATGCAGACAAAAATTGGACATAACATGAGCAGTATGGTGTTTGTTCAGTGGAGAAGCTAACATAAGGAATATGGTGTGATAAGTAGAGAAACTGCTTCGTTGCAGTATTGAACAAGTTGTCACAGGGCCATATGCTTACTTAACTCTTAACCAAATAACAAAATTTTGGACTGGACCAAATTTAAAGCATTGCACAAGAAAAATTAAAGGTTTCTTGATTGGTGATTTCCATATTTTAAAGGTTAGAAAACATTGTGGAAAACAGAAAAAATGCTGGTTACCAGCATCTCCTTTTTCCACAATGTTTTCAAAAGCATTCTTTCTCATGGTGGTTTAAAGTCAGGATTGTGTGGTAAAGGGTTAAGTTTTTAGCTACAGATACTTGCACTCATAAGGAAACAGATTATATTATATCACCATTTGCACAGTTTATCTGTAGATGCCAAATGATTAAATTCTACATTTTTATGTGGTGTAAAATTAGATTTCTTCTGCAACTTGAGATGATTCTAGTCATACTTTAGCACCAGGTAACAGACAAAGGAGGTGAAGACCAGACTGGATGTTTTTTGCAGTCTAATCTTTATCTACATTTTTTGCAAAACATTTTTTAGTTTCTATCGGCATTTTCATTGTATCAGAAATGAAAATGTTGGTCAGTACAACAAAAAAAAGGGTAGTGTAAATTTAAAGTTGTTTTGAAATGATCATCACAAACACAGGAATGGTTAATAAGAGCACTTTATAGTCCATAAAAACCAGTTAACCCTTTACCGCACAATGACGCCTTTTGACGCCCCTAGGAAAGAAGCCTTTTGAAAACATTGTGGGAAAAGGAGAAAATGCTGGTAACCAGCATTTTCTCCTTTTCCCACAATGTTTTCTACCCTATTAAAGAAAAATTGCATCATTTGAGCCACATCGAAATTAACGTCTGCAAATGCTTTCAATTTGGTCTAGTCCAAAATGTTGTCGTCTGGTAAAAGGTTAATGAAATTCAGAGCCTTGTAAATATTTCAGATCGTCCTGATCCACCCAGGTTCCCAGTGGTTGAGAACATCCGTGATGACTCTGTTGTGTTGTCATGGAAACCGCCATTGAGTGATGGTGGAAGCTTTGTCACAGAATATGTCATTGAAAAGTTGGAACTTCCTTCAACAGTCTGGAGTAGAGTTGGTACCAGTAGGTAAGTAGCCTCTTGTTTAGCATGTTACATGAAAATAGTGAGTTTTAAAGACCCTGAGAAAGAATGCTTTTAAAAACATTGATGGGAAAAAGGGAGAATGCTGGTGACAAGCCTTATTTGTTTTCCCAACATGTTTCTACCCTTTCAAAAACAAATCCAATCATTTGAGCTATAGTTTATTTGTCGTCTGTAAATACCTTCAATTTGGATGAGGGGGAGATTTTTCTTTAACTCTTTACCACACAGTTCTGAGTTTTAACAACCCTGAAAGAGAAGGCTTTTGAAAAAATTGTTGGAAAAGGAGAAGATGCTGATAACCAGCATTTTCAACTTTTCTCACAAAGTTTTCTACCTTATCAAATACAGAAATCACCATTTAAGCTACATTTAATTTGTCATCTACAAATGCTTCCAGTTTGGACCATTCCAAAATTTTGTTGTTTGGTAAATAGTTAATTTTCTTATCAAGCAGAATTATAAGACTTGTCTGTATTGAAAGCATTTGCAGAGGACGAATTAGATGTTTTTGAAATGATTGGATTTGTCTGAGGAAAGGGAGAAAATCTGTTGAAAAGGAAAAAAATACTGGTAAGAAAATGCTGGTTATCGGCATTTTCTCTTTTTTCCCACAATTTCTCCTACAGGTTTGTTAAAACTTGTGATTGTTTGGTAAAGGGTTAACAGGTAATCCCCAATTTTTACAGATGAGGGCTTTCCAAAAAAAATCACGAAAGAAGAAAAAAAAAAGCTATTAATGTATTTACTCTTTGAACATTATTTGTCAAAAATAAGAAAAAAATGTTACATTGCAAAACCACTTATTATTTCACGTGACAATTTTCTTACAGATTATGTGTTCACAATGTCACTAGTCTCTCACCGGGTAAACAGTACCAGTTCAGAATAATGGCTGAAAACTTTTATGGTCGCAGTGACCCATGTGAGCCTACAGCACCAATAACCACCGAGGAGCTCAGTGAGAAGGAACGCAGAAAAGAAGGTAAACTCCGAGATTAAACTCTTTGATAATGTTGATGCTAATAATGATTATGACATTAATGATGATGGAATTGATGATGATGAAATTGATGATGTGATGATGATGATGATGATGAACTTATAAATTAACTTTGATGATGAACTTATAACTTAACCCTTTACCACTCTGTCCCAACCTTTAACAACCCAGGGTAAGAAGACTTTTGAAAACATGGTGGGAAAAGGAGAAAATGCTGGTAACCAGCATTTTCTGCTTTTCCCACAATGTTTCCTACCATATCAAGGACAAATTTTGTCATTTGGGCCACTTTCAATTTCTTGTCTGCAAGTGCTTTCAGTTAGGACAAATCTACAATTTTGTCATTTGGTAGAGTTAACAAATACAACCTTTCATACCAAGTAAATAGGTTGAGAAAAATTGAGCGAAAAAGGAGCAAATGTGAGTAATAATCACATGCTCCTTTTCCCTCAGTGTTTTCTATACTGTTGAAAACTGCTTTATTCATTTCACTACCAAATGTTTGCCCTTTTATAAATTTTCAGTGCTTGGTTAGTCTTAAAAAAAAATAATGCAGTAAAGTAAGAGATAACCCCTTCTTGTTAGGCACAGCATCATGGATGCCTTTTCTGATTAACCATTTACCACAAACTTCTGTGTTTCAATGGAAAAGGGCCTTTGAAAACATAGTGGAAAAAGGAGAAAATCCTGGTAACCAGCATTTTCTCCGTTTCTCAAAGTGTTTTCTACAGTTTTAAAGAAAATTCTCTCATTTGAGCCACATTTAATTTGCAGCTTGCAAATACAGTAAATTTGGACAAGTCTAAAATTTTGTTGTCTAGTAAAGAGTTAACCCTGTATCAAATGATCTAATATTTCAACTACCCGCAGAAAGAAGGCATTTTACTCCATACAAGATGTCAGTATTTTAGACTTTTCAGCATTTAACCCTTTACTGCACAATGACACCTTTTGATGCCCCTGGGAAAGAAGCCTTTTGAAAACATTGTGGGAAAAGGAGAAAATGCTGGTAACCAGCATTTTCTCCTTTTCCCACAATGTTTTCGACCCTATCAAAGAAAAGTTGCACGGTTTGAGCCACATTGAAATTATCTTCTGTAAATGCTTTCAATTTGGACAAGGCTAAAATTTTGTCGTCTGATAAAGGGTTAAGTGGTTCCAAATGTTGACCCTACTCATCAAGGGTTTGTAAGCCTAATCTTTGATGTGAGAGGCAAACACTCTACCTCTGCATCACTATCTCCCACATAGATATTTCAGCAGTTTCTTTGCTTGCAATATCTTTTTGTAAAACATCAACTTTTGTGGATAAAACTGGGTCTGCCTGCTTTGATGTTGCTTTCATCAGTTGGTTCTGTTGTTTTGGTTTAAAGGAAAAAAGATAAATTCAAATTCAATTTGGACAAGGCTATAATTTTGTCGTGTGGTAAAGGGATAAGGTATTTGCAGATGAAAATAAATGTGGCTGGAATGACAAAATGTGTCTTTGAAAGGCAAGAAAAAACTTTGTGAAAAGACAACAATGCTGATTACCAGCTTTTTCTCTGTTTTCCACAATGTTTTTAACAGCCATTCCCTCAGGGTTGTTGCATTAAAACACTGAAGTTTTTGGTATGGGTGAAAAAACATTGTTGGAAAAGGAGGAAATGCTAAGACCCAGCATTTTCTCCTTTTCTCACAATGTTTTCCATTCTATCAAAAGCCATCAAATCTTCAGAGTCAGTTGCAATTTTTCATCTGCAGATGCTGTCAATATTGACAAGTCAGAAATTTTGCCTGTTGGTACTGAGGTAACGGAAATATTTTGAAGAGATCCTTCATGGTTTAGTGATTATACCATTTTCTTACATGCTATTCTTGCATGCTATTTTGGAAATATATCAGTGGATTGTAACCAGATAATTTCACTGCTGACCTAAGTTCACTGCTTGTGCAGTTTTGTATCCCACAGAACAATATGGTATTTTGGCTGTTTTGAATTATTGAAGATATTCATAACACCACACAAATGTTGTTATGAACCTGATGTTTTTCCAGAAACAGGTGAAGTAGAATGTTAGACTGGGCCTTTCGAACATTGATTTTGGTGTCACTCAGCGAAACTATATTTTGATCACACACACACACACACACACACACACAAACAGTTATCCTCTAAAGGATACAGGTTTGACCCCTAACTATGAGTGTCTTTGCTCTGTTTCAGATGAATTTGGTCGCAAAGTTAGAGGCAAATATGATGGACCAAAGATTGCAGACTATGACAAACTATGTAAGTTGTATAATTGTTAGAAATGAGATATTGTCCACAGGTGTAACAAATAGCCAATAAACAGTTAGCCAACCTGATTTCATAAATGTCAAGTAATATCATACTTAATGCTTAATTGATCCTTAATGTGCTTTACTGGCTTAGTTGCTTTTGTGGATGGTGTAGATCAAGATCAGACTATACAGAATGTGCAGGCTGTCTGCTACATTGTGTCATATTTTGGTCAAAACAAACTTGAAATGCCAGTATTTCAGTCATTTTTCATGATCTTAAAGTGATCCATTTAGGAGTTAAATTGGCCCCTTTCTTGTTTGTTTGAGCATGTAGGCTCAGTGATAGATCAGGTGTAATGTCTATGGCTGTGTAAACAGGCTTCGTGATTTCAAACTTTTCCAAGCAACTGGTTACTTTCTAACATAATAAGAGTCAAAAACAGCTTGTGACTATATTAAAAAAAAAAGAAAACAAAACTTTTTTTATATTTGAGGGAGTGCCAAATTAGTGCACATTTAAGTTGTTTCATAATGACATGTGAAAGCTTTTTTTATCCTTGAAATATAAAGAAGCAAGAACTCATTTGAATAACAACTATAGCAATTAATGTTTCTGTTGTTTTAAATGCAGAAAAAGCACAGTTACCCTTTTTAATTTCTATCCTAACCTCCACTTGACAAGAAGATCTACTTGCAATAGATCATTTCTAATTTCATGATGATTTTTTCACAGAAATTGAATTTTTTATATTGGTATTAGGAAGTATAATTAGATGCAACTTTACAACTTTCAGATTATGACCTTTGGGCTAAATATGTTCCACAGCCAGTCGAGGTGAAGCAAGAAAGTGTCTATGATTATTATGATATCCTGGAAGAGCTTGGAAGGTATAACTCTACTTGTAAAGTTCTTTGTATTAGCTTGAGAAAAGATATATAGACTTTTCCTTATGGTAGTATGTGCAGACCATAACCTAAATATGGATCAAATGATGGGATTGGTCTTTGAAAGAGCAGAAAACAAAGACAGCTGTTTTCCAGCATTTCTCCATTTTGTAAAATGTGCTAAAAAGCAGTCTTCCTCAGAGAATGGTTTGTTAAAGGGTAGATTTGCCAAGATTGATTGACAGAGATATAATCAGATGGTCTATGCATGTATGATATTTCTACATGAATATGACCAATTAACCACTGGTATGTTAACTCTTTACCTAGTGACTCAATTTCAGGTTTGTCCAAACAGAAAACATTTGTAGATACCAATTTAAGTACAGCTTACATGACAGAATCTGTTTTTAAAGCAACAGAAACAGTAGTACATTGTGGGAAAAGGAGAAAATGTTTGTTACTACGATGTTTTCATAAGCCTTTTACTTCAGGGTCTGTCAAAAACAGGATTGTTTGGTAAAGGGTTAAACTGGAATTAGTCATCTGAGTAACTGAAAATTGAATTGTATGATTGAACATGTTTTACGGGTAATTTAGGGTGGGTTTTTGTGTGTGTGTGTGTGAAAATGTATTGAAATTCTTGGTGTTGCATATATGTTTTCGATTGTTCTGAGTAAGGATTTTTTTTTTTTAGTTCAAAATTCTGTTTCAACAAATAAGTCAAACACTGTTGCATGAAGTGGAAATTTTTTACTAAATATAAAAAAAAAATGAAAATTGAGAAAAAAATCTGCTGTAAAAAGTAGACCACAAAAGAATGTGCATAAAAGCAGTTGTTTCGGGTCTTTTCTTCCGTTTCCTTACCACAATCTTTCTATGGATGAGGCAAACACTTTTCATTGAAGACTTAAGCACTGTATTCTATGAATTAATTCTAATTTCAGTGGAGCCTTTGGGGTTGTACATAGATGTGTAGAGAAGGCTACAGGTCGTGTGTTTGTAGCCAAGTTTATCAACACACCATACCCACTGGATAAATACACAGTGAAAAATGAAGTAAACATCATGAATCAGCTACATCATCCGAAACTCCTCACACTCAAGGATGCATTTGAAGACAAGCATGAAATGGTGCTCATATTGGAATTGTAAGTATACAGTATATTTTACCTGTACATTGAGCATCGGTTGCTCGGTTGTAAGCTAGAGAGCTAGTTTCCCAGGGGTTTTAAGTTATTCCATAACAAGGTTTTGGGAACATTTTGGCAACCCGTATTTTCCAGAATGTTTTCTACCCTATCATTTGAGACAAATGTAATTTATTTGCAAATGCTTTAACCCTTTACCACACAATCCTGAGTTTTAACAATCCTGTGGGAGAAGGCTTTTCAGGACATTCTGAGAAAAGGAGAAAATTGATGGTAACCAGCATTTTCTCCTTTTCCTTTAATGTTCTATACTCTATCAAAGACAAATTTCCCCATTTTAGCCTACGGTATGTTAATTTGTTGTCAGCAAATGCTTTCATTTTCTGAGATTTTGTTGTTAGGTAAAGAGTTAAATTTGGGTGAGTTTAACTCTTTACAAAACTACAAAAATTTTAGACTTTTAGACTCCAAAACTGAAATTAGCTTTTGGAAGGGAAGAAAACATTGTGGAAAAAGAAGAAAATACTGGTTATCAGCATTTTCTTCTATTCCCACAATGTTTCCAAAAGGCCTCCTCCCCAGGGTCGTAAAAACCCAGGATTGTTTGGTAAAGGTTTAAGGCTGTTTTTGTCTAGTGCAAAGTTAAATCTTTACTAAACAAGAATATTTTAGACGTTCACATTCAACCCTTTACCACCCAATCCCGAGTTTTAATAACCATAAGAAGAAAGAAGCCTTTTGAAAACATTGTGGGAAAAGAAAAAATGCTGGTAACCAGCGTTTTCCCCTTTTCCCACAATGTTTTCTACAATATCAGTGACAAAGTCCATAATTTGAGCTACATTAAAATTGTCATCTGCAAATGCTTTTAATTTGGACAAATCTACATTTTTGTCATTTGGTAAAGGGTTGAAGCTCTTGCAGACAACAAATGAAATGTGCCTCAAATAATTAGATTTGTCTTTGAAAGGAAAGCATTGTGGTTAAAGAAGAAAATGTTGGTTATCAAAATGTCCTCAAAATGTTATCAAAGCTTGTGAAAACACAGGATTATTTTTTAACCTTTTACCACGCAATCTTGAGTTTTAACAACTATTACAAAGAAGACCTTTGAAAACATTGTTGTGGAATAAAGAGAAAATGCTGGTAACCATCATTTTCTCCTTTTTCCTTCGCAGTGTTTTTTAACTGTCAAAGAAAAATCATATCATTTGAGCCACATTTGATTTGTCATCTGAAAATGCTTTCAGCTTGGACAAGTCCAAAGTTTCATTGTTAAATGTAAATAAATAAATAAATAAGAATTGTTTTCAGCGGAGTAACTCAGTATTCATACTGCTTTAACCTTTTACCACACAGTGCCGCCTTTCAACGACCCTGAAAAAGAAGTCTTTTGAAAACATTGTGGGAAAAGGAGAAAATGCTGGTAACCAGCATTTTCTCCTTTTCCCACAATGTTTTCTACCCTATCAGACAAATTCGATCGTTTGAGTAACATTTAAATTGTCGTCTGCAAATGCTTTCAGTTTAGACAAGTCAACATTTTAGTCGTGTGGTAAAAGCAGCCCAAACCTTGGTAGTGGCTTTGCCATCATTCAAGATATAACCATAAAAGATTTCTTGATTTTAGTTTATCTGGAGGGGAGCTGTTTGACAGAATTGCAGCAGAAGACTACAAAATGTCTGAGGCGGAAGTGATCAACTACATGATTCAAGTCTGTCAGGGCTTACAACAGATGCACGAAAACAGCATCGTCCATTTAGATATAAAGGTAAACTAAGAAATATTCAAGATGGGTTGGGATTTGAATTTTGAAGGGAAGGGAGGTCTTTCGTTATATGGTAAACCTATATTGTTGGAAATTTGTTTGTGTTTTTTTTTAGCTCACCCGAGCACAACATGCTCAAGGTGAGCTTTTGTGGTTGTCCGATGTCCGTCGTCCGCCATACGTCGTCTGTCGTCAACATTTACCTTGTGGACACTCTAGAGGCCACATTTCTTACTCAAATGACCTGAAAATTGGTCAGAATGTTGGTCTTGATGAAATCTCGAATGGGTGTGACTTTGGGTTACCTGGGGTCATAAACTAGGTCACTAGGTTAAATTAAAGAAATACCTTGTGGGTACTCTAGATGTGAGTTGCGGGTTGCAATAATTACTTGGCTTGTGTACGGTTCGATCCTTTACTGACAACTGATTTGTAATTCAAATACAAAACGTATAAAACAAACATGTATACAATAACAACGTGACGTCAAGACAGCACACGAAAACGCACACAAAAATACGGGAACGCGGGAAAGACAAAACGACGTTAACGTGTTCACGACATTCTCCGGGCGGCACAATGAATTCACTGACTTATAAACGAAAAAACATACATCAACATATTATGTAGGACAAAAGACACTTGATTACTAAATAATGATTGTCTGATCTTCAACTATAGTACTGGACATTTGAAACCCTTTTTCTGTCTTAATAAACTGTCAAAAATGTTAAGAGCAGATGACTTTACGGACACTATACATAACTAGACAATACTTAAAGTCACTTACTTGCTCGTGTGAAACTTAATGTTCACTAATGTATCTAAAACACATTCTTAATGTTCACTGTGATATTCGTTTGTCACTTCTAACGGATATAGTTTAACCACTGGTCTGTTGGTGTAACCGTTGTTTGTCCTTAGTTTAACCGCTCTTCTTATCCCATCGTTACCAGTCAGCAGTTCTTCGACGATACCGAGTTTCCACTGTATACGGGGCTTATCATCATGTATCTGAACGACGTCACCGACGAGTGGTTTGTGTTGGAGTAATGTTCTCTCAGAGCAGTTAAATATTCAGTCTGCCAACGTCTACGAACCTGTTTAATAGTGTGAATGACAGACTTTGATCGTTTTCTCACGATATTACTGTCCGACTTTGGGAACGTCTGTGTATCTACTGGAGGCTCGCTGTACGGTAACGTAATAATTCTCCTCCCATACAAAAGGTGAGAAGGTGAGATCGCTTCGGGTCCTTGTGGTTCACAGAAAACGTGTGTCAATGGGCGGTCGTTCATGTAGGCTTCTACCTCGGTGCATACGGTTTGAAGTTCATCTAGGTTAAGAAAACTGCGACCGAGGACCTTTCTTATGACTGTTTTGGTAATTCCTATCAGCCGTTCCCACCATCCTCCATACCATGGTGCGCGTTTTGGAATGAATTTCCATTCTGTACCTTTATGATTGAGGAACTCTTTCACTTGTTCAGAGTCAAATAATTGTCTCAAATGAGAAGCTGTTGCTATGTAAGTAGTGGCGTTATCTGATAGCATGAGTCTTGGTAACGATTTGCGACTAACAAATCTTCTGAAGGCATTCATGAACGAATGTTCTGATAAGTCTGTTACGACATCAATGTGGACCGCTCTTGTAGTGGCGCACGTGAATAAGCAAATGTATGCTTTCGATTGGTATCCAGTTTTGTCTCTTATCCACAGTGCCCCTGTAAAATCAACGCCTGTTACTGTAAACGGTGGGCTCACTTCAACTCTAGTCTTTGGTAAGGGTGGTAAGGACTGTGACTGAAATGGCTTTCCAATCACTTTCAGACAAGTAACACATTTCCTAAGTTCCGACTTAACCCGTTGTCTGATAGATGGAATCCAATAATTCTGTCGTATTTGGGTTACTGTAGCATTTATACCGGCATGTAGAATGTTTTTGTGGATGTGTTGTATTATGAGTGATGTGAATTTGTGTTTCCCTGGTAACAAATGAGGGAATTTTGTATTTTCTTCAAGGGGAGCATTATGAATCCTTCCACCACATCTGATAAAATCCTGTTGATCCAGGAACAAACGTAACTGTTTTACTACAGCTGTAGGCTTTTGTCTGCATTTAATGTTCGTAATTTCTTCCGAATAACATGTATTTTGGCAGTTTTTTATCCATGACATTTCTGCCTCTTGTAACTCTGTAACAGTAGGATGACCCTTCACTTTGGTTTTCTCCTGAATTCTACAATTTTTCAGAAACCGAAGAACGTAAGTTGTAACATTTAACAACTTTTGGTAAGTACTGTATCTGTTAATGTCTATAACTTTGTGCAATCCGATATCCCTCGAAGTGTTTACACAAAAAACAGTCTTTGTATTTTGTGATTCCTGATTGCTAGTGCTCCTTTGTGGCTTATCTGCATGACGTTGAATTTCCCAAGATGGCCATTTTGATTCATCCACAACCCAAGCAGGACCATTACGCCATAGTGTACTGTCATTGAACTGGTTTGAAGTCAATCCTCGTGTTAGAAGGTCCGCGGGGTTTTGCATTGTCGGACAATATTTCCAGCAAAAAGTTTTGGTCTTTTCGTGAATTTCTGATACTCTGTTCTTTATGAAGCGTTTTTGTGGTTTGTCTGTAACTAGCCAGTGTAGAACGATCTGGCTGTCTGACCAAAGTGTAACCTCACGTGGCTGTAATATTTTCTCCAGAAATGTTGCTAATCGAGAACCAAGCACTGCTGCCATTAGTTCGAGTTCAGGAAGTGTCAATGATTTAACAGGAGCTACTCTATTCTTCGCCATCACGAAACTCGATTGGTCATTTTTTACTACATAAGCTACAGCTCCATACGCCAGCTTGCTTGAGTCCACAAAGACATGTAGTGCCATGTCATTATTGTGTTTGCTCATATTCTCCCCGGCCATGTTGAAATACTTTCTAGGGAACGTCACTGTAATAGTATCATTGATGTCTGTGGTCAGTTTTGTCCATTTAGACTGGATGGTTTCTGGAAGAATGATGTCCCACTCAAACTTCTCTTTCCATAGTAACTGTAACATAATTTTTGCTCTCACTGTGACTGGGCTTAGAAATCCCAGGGGATCGTATATACGAGAGGAATGTTTCAAAATCAACCGTTTGGTAATGTTTGTCAGGTGTGGTATCGTTTGCGTTGCGTATGTCATACTATCTTCTTTGACCTTCCATTTCATACCGAGCACCTTAGCAACTTCATCTGTGTCTAGCATATTGTCTTTTAGAGCAATATCTCTCAATGTCTTACTATTTGATGTCCAGGAACATAGATTAAAGCCAGCTCGTAACATCAGTTCACGTGATTCTGTGTAGAAATTCATCGCTTCTTATTAACTTTGAAAACTGGAAATCACATTGTCAACGTACAAGTCTTTCTTTATGATTTCTGCCGTTTCGCTGTTTTCACTACTGTCCAAATGTTTCAGGATCGTCGCATTCAAGATAAAGGGAGAACATGTCGCCCCGAATAGTACCACTTTGAATCTGTAGGTACATAATTCACTATCCGGATTCTCTGGATCAGTTAACCAAAAAAATCTGGTCGCATCCCTGTCTTTTTCGTGAAGTCCCACGTGTAAAAATGCCTTTTCAATATCTGTGGACACGGCTATCGGGTTCAACCGGAATCTAACTAACAATTCCGTAAGATCGTTAAGGATTGGTGGTGTTGACTGTAGACAATCGTTTAGTGAAGGTGAGGTCTGTGACTGCTTACAGCTACAGTCATATACGATTCTAACTGGTGTAGTAGTTGAATCTTTCTTAACGGGATGATGTGGGATGTAATGAACCGTCCTCTGTTTTGGTTAGTCCGGGTAAGAGGTATCACATATCTTCTCAATAAACCCTTTTTTTTCTTGGTCATGTATAATTTCACCGTACTTTTTGAATATGTATGGGTTTTCTCTCAATCTGCGTATGGTCGACTCCGTTCTTCTCTTTGCTATCGAGTAGTTTGTAGGTAATGTTAAATGATCTTCTTTCCACAGCAACTCTACCACGTATCTCTCTCCATCAAATGTTATTGATTCTGACTGATATTCTTGTACATAGTCCGAACTTTTATGATCAGTTATGTCCGTAATACCCATACTCCCCAGTTTCCAGAATTTCTCTAACGAATTTTCCACTGATTCACGGGAGGTAATTACGTTCATCACATGACCATTTGTCTGACTCGCTTGCTTCCCGTGGATTGGTCCAGAGAGTAAGTAACCTATCTTCGATTTTACCGCAGTGGGGCCGTTACCGCGAACTACATTGTCTTCCACTATTTTCCAGTACTGGTCAGCACCAATCAACAAAGAAATGTCAAATTCACTTTCACTTGTCACTGGGTGTGCCAACTTTAAGCCTTTTATATAGGGTAGTTCTGATGCACGGCTTTGTGCACTGGTTTTTAAGGGTACTGCTATTGTCGGAATTATGAGGACGTCTAGTTTCACTTTCTCATTACTGTCAGTTATTAAGAAGATCTCGGCTCTGTCTAGGTGCTGATAGCACAAATCCTGTTCCTTGTTGCCAAACGAAGCTAGTCTAATTGTGTCTGTCCCTGTGGGTCTAATCTTTAAAATATCTGCCATTTTTTGAGTGATAAAACTTCTTTGCGCCCCCTCATCAAACAGGATATTTGCGAAAGTAGAATGACTGTCGCTCTTCACTTCTGCGATAGCTGTTTTCAATAGTATGTCTGGCCTTCGATGATTTCTGTACATACTTGTAACGGTGGTTTCAGATGAATTTCCATTGTCCGGTTTCCCAAATAGTGGG
This sequence comes from Tridacna gigas, assembly GCA_945859785.2. Lineage (NCBI taxonomy): Eukaryota > Metazoa > Mollusca > Bivalvia > Cardiida > Cardiidae > Tridacna > Tridacna gigas. The sequence goes on from OX244038.2 coordinate 55,198,178, forward strand.
TTTTTTTAACATATGCTCGAATGATGTCTCTTACCGCAAAATTTACACGTTCTCTTCGACGAACATCTGACCACTTGATGTTCACCTAGACAGTTAAAGCACAATCTTTTCCGTTTTACTTCACTCATTCTGGTGTCCAGACTGGTAAACTTATTACATTCGATACTCCTATGATTTTTGTCACAAAATTGGCATTTTAGTACTGGCCTTTTATTATTGTTATTTTGGTTTTCATTTACGTGTTTGCCCTTGGTCTGCATATAAAACATGGCTGTCGCGTTTGGTGTATTTAAGTCCGATTTATTCGAATTTCCAGCCTCAAGAATATTTATCTCTCTATTGATAGCACATCGTAGATTTACCAATTTCCAGTCGTTGTGCTCATTTTCCCTGGCGATATTCTGTCTCAATTGATTCGGTAGCTTGTCAAGTAATATTGGCACTAAGAGGCTTCCATAGGTATCTTGACTTTGGTTTAATGACTCTAGCCCACGAATATAACTTTCCATTTTGTCATAGAAATTTCTCAGACTTGGTATGGTAAGGGACGGACTAGGTAACTGAAGTAAGGCCTGCATTGTGGCTTGAATGATTTTATGTTGTTGTCCATAACGTTCTCGTAACAACTCTACTGCTTTTGAGTAATTGCTGTTTGTTAGAGAAAAGCCTTCAGTTGTCATGGCGGCTGCCCCTTCTAGCTGTGACTTAAGGTAGCTGAATTTTTGAATTGGACTTAGATTTGGGTTATTATGCACGCTAGTTTCGAAGCTATCCCAGAATGTTTGCCACAGTAGTATTCCACCGTCAAAAGTAGGAAGAATTAACTTTGGTAATTTGTGGTGACTTAGGGATGTATTTGAGTAAAAAGATTCGTTACTCACAGTTGGGTGGTTCCTATTCATATCATATCCCTGACTTACTGTTAATTGAGGTATGGCGCCTTCTTCACCTAGGGTGGACTCTATCATTCGCCCGACTGCAATATTGTTTGAACAGTGTTGTTCACTTTGGCTGGGACCCTTTCGTCGGAAAACTCTTAATTCCTCTAGGTGTAAATCGAATTCTAAGGAATACTCGTCCGTATTCACGATCTCCTCCTCTATCCCGTCTTCATCAGTTAGAGATAAAATCTTCTCGTTGAGTAACGTGAGTAAATTCCACTTTTCTTCTAACTTTTCGAAAATTTAGTCAAACTCCGTGAGTCTGTCGTCCTTTTTGTCGTCTTCGATTCTCTCAAAAAGTTTTGAAGAAATCTTTCTGTGAGCTGTGCGCTGTACGACCAGCTTGTTTAATGTCGGTTTAGACATTCTCTATTTCTCTATTCTCTCTTTGGTCATGGCACCAAAAAATGTGAGTTGCGGGTTGCAATAATTACTTCGCTTGTGTACGGTTCGATCCTTTACTGACAACTGATTTGTAATTCAAATACAAAACGTATAAAACAAACATGTATACAATAACAACGTGACGTCAAGACAGCACACGAAAACGCACACAAAAATACGGGAACGCGGGAAAGACAAAACGACGTTAACGTGTTCACGACACTAGAGGCCACATTTCTAGCTCAACTGACCTGAAAATTAGTCAGAATGTTTTGTCTTGATGAAATCTGAGATGAGTTTGAATTTGGGTTACCTGGGGACATAAACTAGGTCACTAGGTCAAATTAAAGAAATACCTTGTGGGCTCTCTGGAGGCCACATTTCTTACTCAACTGACCTGAATTGCAAACTATATGTTGAAATATGCAAAATCCTACATGCACATGTGGTAATTTCCATGAAGAAAAAAAAAATGATTCACTAAATTCACACTGGGCTTATCTCAAACATGTGTAAGATAGGAGAATTTGTTTTGGGTGTATTACACTGAAAACAAGGAAGGTTATTAATTTTTTTTTTCAATGTTTGTAAACTCTTTACCACACGAAGAAAATGTAGACTTATCCAAATCAAAAGCATTTTGCAGACTACAATTTAAATGTGGTTCAAATGAGGAACTTTGCCTTTGATAAGGTAGAAAACATTGTGGGAAAATAAGAAAATGCTGGTTAACAGCACTTTCTCCTTTTCCCACAATGTTTTAAAAAAGTTTTCTTCCTCAGGGTCATTAAAAGTTGGGATTGTGTGGTAAAGAGCTAAGTAGTATTGACACTGATCATGCTGTAAATGGATATGTTTCATTGTGGTTGATGAAAACAGAAGTCATATGACTGCAGAAAAGTATCAGGTTTGACAAATATCACAGAAAATCATATAACCATCTTTATATCCCCCCACCTAGTAGTAGAGAGGGGTATACTGGTTTCACAATGTCTGTCTGTCCATCCGTTTGTCAATCCATCTGTCTTGTTTTCGTTTTCTGTAATTCAAAAACTGTTCGACCTAGGACCCTGAAACTTTATACAAGTGTTTCTCATGACCCAAGAAGGTGCCCTATTGTCTTTGGGTCACATTGGTCAAAGGTCAAGGTCACAAGTGATTTTCGTTTTCTCTGTGCTGCTTCAGTGACAAGGTGCCGATGGGGGGTATTTTTGTCCGCTTTGCGACAGTTTTAGTTTTTACGGAAACCTCCAATTAATTTACAAATCCTTTTTACTGTCAGAACATAATTTACAAAAATGTCTTTAACTCTCCAATTACAGCCAGAAAATGTCATGTGTGAAACAAAGAAGAGCAACAACGTAAAACTCATCGACTTTGGCTTGGCCACCAAGTTGAATCCAGATGAGATCGTCAAGGTTACCACAGCAACAGCCGAATTTGCAGCACCAGAAGTTGCCGATCATGAGCCTGTGGGTTTCTACACAGACATGTGGGCTGTTGGTGTCCTCGCATATGTTTTGTAAGTAACTCTAAAGTTTTCCAACAATTCTGCACATTTTAGTATCATTTAATTCTTTACCAAACGACGAAAATTTAGACTGGTCCAGATTGAAAGCATTTCGCTGATGACAAAGGTGGCTTGAATGATTAAATTTGTCCTAGATAGAGAAGAAAACATTGTGGGAAAAGGAGAAAATGCTGGTTACCAGCATTTTCTCCTTTTTCCACAATGTTTTCAAAAAGTTTCTTCCTTGGTCTTTAAAAGTCAGGATTGTGTGGTAAAGGGTTAACTCCTTACCAAACATTAGAATTTTCGACAAGACCATATTGAAAGCATTTGCAGATGAAAAATTCGCTGTGGCTAAAATGAGTGGATTTTTCTGCCCTAGAATAGAAAATATTGTGGGAAAAGGAGGAAATGCTATTTACAAGCATTTCTTCTCTTCCTGCAATGTCTGCAAAAGTTCTCTCATTCAAGGCTTTTATAATTGTAAAGGGTTGTATTCTAAAGGGTTAACTCTTTACAAATATCAAAATTTTTAAGACTTGTCTACATTGAAATCCATTGGAATCGGAACAATAGTTACAATTATTTGTTAATCTCTAGCACCTCAAAAGCATGCAAATTCATTAATATTTCCTCATTTTTTTCCCTGCATTTTTCTATAATTTATAGCATGGCCATTTTAGAAGATGGTCAAGGTATTGTCATAGTCCTGCTTTCTTCTGTGTTGTCATACTGGTGTAAATGCTTTTGACATTTCTGATATCTTTGTCATTACTGAAGATATTCTCTTCACATTTGGGCTGGTTTATTTTTGACATAGATATAGCCCTTCAGATTTGAATTAGTACTTTTGCTAGGATTTAAGCATGCCCTACATATTTGAGCCATGCTCTGTGAAAAGGGGTCTTAATGCATCTGCAAAAAGTATCAACCTAGGTCAGCCTGCGCAATTCACTTAGGCTGACCTGAGCTGAATCTTTATGCTATTGGTCAATTTAATGCAAGTCAAACAACCAGTTTACCACATGATTCAGTTTGTTGTTAGACAAACTGGACTTTATGGATCTATGATCATGTAATGACTTGCTTGGTATCATTCATCACAGAGATGCATTATGCCTCCCTTTGCCAGAGCATGGCTCATTTCTAAATCTAACTGCATTGGAGCATCAGTGCCAGCAGTTTTTTGTTCTTGTTAATGTTCTGATATGTGATATCAATATGGAAATTATTGTATGTATCTATTGGTTGATATTGTTCTTGTTTTACAGACTTAGTGGTTTGTCACCTTTCGCAGGCGAGGATGACATAGAAACTCTCCAGAATGTCAAATCGGGCGAGTGGGATTTCGATGCTGAAGCCTTTGCTAATGTTTCTGAGGAAGGTAAAGACTTCATAAAGAAACTGCTCATCAAACAACCACAGTAAGTTTTATTTGTTGACTTGGTGCCCAAACGTTTTAACTCTTAAAATGCAGAACACGACATTCAGTGTTTTTATGCGCAGTGTGCATTGAGATCAAATTAAATGACATATACTCTCATACTTGATTCACACTGTCATATATTGGAGCTATGGTCTGTGAAAATGGGACTTTGTGCATGACCTGGCCAGAAACTTTTCGCTACCAGTCAATTTTCTGTATTTCCTAGGACCAGTCTACCTCATTATTAAGTCAGTTGTTAAAAAAAAGGGCTATTATGGATCCCTAATTATGTGATGGCTTGATTGGTATAATGCATCACAGAGGCATTAAGCCCCATTTTGCCACAGTGTGGCTCATTAATTGTAAGTTATACTGACCTAAGCAGTTGTAAATTTTTATGGAGATGCTTTAAACTATAAACCAACTGACTAAATGTTAGATATACCCAGATCAAAAGCATTTGCAGATGCAAATTTAATGTGACTAAACAGAGCTCCAGATAGAGGGAGTGATTTTGATTTCAAAATTGAAAATAGTAATTATTCTCAACTAAATCCTATGTTATGGGTACTCATTAGAATCGTCTCATCGAGACGCTTCTAATGAGTACCCACAACGTAGGATTTGGAAAAGAAATAATGGATTTAGAATACCATCACTCCCTCTTATCTGGAGCTCTGACTAAATTCAAGAGATATGACCTTCATAGGGTCAACAACATTTAACTCTTTACCCAACGACAAAATTTTAGACTGGTCCAAATCGAGAGCATTTGCAGAAGACGAATTAAAGGTGACTGAAAAGCTGAAATTTGTTTTGGGAAGGGTAGAAAACATTGTGGGAAAAGGAGAAATTGCTGGTTAACAGCATTTTCTCTTTTTCCCACAATGTTTTAAAAAGGCTTCTTTCACAGGGTCGTTAAAAGTCGGGATTGTGTGTTAAAGGGTTAAATGCTGGTTACCGGCATTTTCCTTTGCCCACAATGTTTTTTCGAAAGCTATCTTCTTCAGGGTTGTTAAAGCACAAGATTATTTGGGAAAGGCTTAAATGCTTCCTTTCACGGGAAAATGTATAGTGATTGATTGTATGGTGTTTAACGCCGTTTTCAACATTATTTTAGTTATATCGCGGCGGCCAGTGCACCTATCCATGCTTTCCTGGAGTCTCTGTTACCAGTACTCCGCACAATATTCTTTCCAAGCCACTGGCTGCTTTCCCACATAACCATCGTCGAAACAATGGTCAGCGGTGAGAGAGGAATGAATCCTGTCGCAATGACTATCATCAATTCTCGGAAAGAAATTGGCCGAGCCGGGGATTGAACCAGCGACCTCCTGTTCTCAAGTCTTGTACGCTAACGGATGAGCTACGGGGCTCGGCACAGGAAAATGTAAAAGGGAAAAAAATAGTTTGAATTATTAGAAATATATATAAAGATATCTTGTTATAAGTATATTTTTTTCTCCATCTTACAGGGCTCGTATGACAGTTCACCAGTGTCTGGAGCATGCTTGGTTAAAGGGAGATCACTCCAGCAGGACACAGAGAATTCCATCAAGCAGATATGATAAGATTAGAGCAAAGATAAGGGAAAAATATGTAAGTAGTACTGTAGGAGACGCTCCTTAAAATCTTAAATATCTGAGCACAGAAATCTGTAAGTGCTGAGTATAGCCTTATTTGCTCCTGCTGACACTGTCTATAAGACCAGACTGATCAAATTGTGCAGCCAGATCTTGGATCTACACTGTTGGCTCATTTATGGGCTACATGTATTTTCAAACTAATAGTCTAACCTGTGCAGTATATAAGATTTTATGTCATAGTAAATATTGTCTATATGAGCCATGCTCTGAGAAGGAGGCTTAATGCATCTGCAAAAGTATCGACCCAGGTCAGCCTGCGCAATCCGCGCAGGCTGACCTGAGCCGAAAATTTTTGCATGTGGTAAATTTTCTGCATGTCAGAGAACCAGTGTATCTCATGATTTAGTCAGTTTTTTAAACAAACTGAATTTTATGGATCTAAATTATGTGATGACTTGCTTGTTATCATGGAGATGCATTAAGCCCCCTTTTCACAGAGCATGGCTTCTGTAGAGTGAACTCTTTACCAGTTAAAAAAATTCTGGATGAATCTAAATTAAAAGCATCTCAGACTAAAGATGAAGTAGATCACATGATGAAACTTGCCTTAACCCTTTACCACACAATCCCGAGTTTTAATGACCCCAAGGTAAAGGACCTCTGAAAACATTGTGGGAAAAGGAGAAAATGCAGGTAACCAGCATGTTCTCCTTTCCCCACAATGTTTTCTACCCTTTCAAAGGCATATTTTATAATTTGTGCAACATTTAATTTATTGCCTGCAAATACTTTCAATTTGGACAAGTCTGAAAGTTGGTCATGTGGTAAAGAGTTAAAAGGGTTAAAAAAAAAAAAAACATTAATGTTAACCCTTAGGCTGCTAATCGTGACCCACAAACCTTTTGCGGACAGTGTAGATCAAGATCAGACTGCACAGAATGTGCAGTCTGATCTTGGATCTACTCTGTCTGATAAGGAGATATTTCCCCAACCCCCATAACTTTGAAATACCAACATTTTGGTATTTACCATCAGTTTGAACGTTTCATTTACATTATTTAGCAGGATAAAGGTTAAAAGAGAAAATGCTGGTTACCAGCATTTTCTTCTATTCCCACAGTGTCTTCACTTTGTTCAAGTTTGTAAAACCATGTTTTCATAAAGGGTTAAATCATTGCACCTGGCATGAGTAGCTTTTCAAAGCCATTCTTTAATGTACAGATCTAGGTGACACTTTGGCAATCAATAAAAGTTTTGACATCAAAATTGGAAGCATTTGCAGTTGACAAATTTGAATACATGTCAAATGATGGCATTTGACTTTCAGAGGATAGAAAGCTTTCAAAAGCCCTTTTTTCCAGGGCCGTTAAAATACATGATTGTTTAAAGGGTTAAATGATTTACTACAAAGAGCACAATCGATACTGTTAAGTTTGCATATCTAGACAAGTACACAGAACACAAAAATCTGTGGGATTACTTATTTATCATCTCTGCTTTTCCTGAAATAACTACCAAACCCCAGTATCCTCTAGCGGACAAAAACCACAAGTTCACGTATGTTCAGAATGTAAGCAGTAACTTCCAGCAAAATGTAAGATTAAATTTGCTCATCTACTCACACATTGTCTGCAGCAGTATAAGTTCACTTCCCTTTTTATTGTTCTCGAAAAAAGCAACAGCCCCTTATAGCCCTCTACAGGACAAAATCTAAAAAGAAAAAAATAACCAATGATTTGCTACTAACAGTACAAATGGTACTATAAATTTCCACATCAACACAAATGTACAGAATAAAGAATGTCTGCCACATTAATTCTATCCCCTATGCTTATCATTAACCCTTTACCACACAATCCTGAGTTTCAAAAGCCCTAAGGAAGAGGCCTTTTGAAAACATTGTTGGAAAAGGAGAAAATGCTGGTAACCTGCAATTTCTCCTTTTCCCACAATATTTTCTACCCAATCAAAGACAAATTCCATTGTTTGAACTACATGTATATTTAAATTGTCGTTTGCAAATGCTTTCAATTTGGGCCAGTCTTAATTTTTGTAGTGTAGGAAAGAGTTAAAATAATACTGGTTATAATCACCATCAATCAGACTCAAGTAAAAGGAAAGGAGTATATGTTTAACCCATTACCAAACAACAAAATTGTGGACCTTTCCAAATCCATTTAGCATTTGCAGAGGACAAATCAAATCTGGCTCAAATGGTGGAAATTGTCTTTGAAAGGTTACCAGCATTTTCTCCTTTTCCCACAGTGTTTTCAAAAGCTTTCTTCCTCAGGGTGGTTTAGAGTCAGGATTATATGGTAAGGAGTTAACCCTGTACCACACAATCTCGACTTTTAACACTCTGAGAAAGAAGCCTTTTGAAAACATTGTGGGAAAAGGAGAAAATGCTGGTAACCAGCATTTTTTTTTTTTCCCACAATATTTTCTACCCTTCCGAAAATGAATTTAAATTTTTCAGCCACATTTATTTTGTGTTCTGCAACTGCTTTCAATCTGGACTAGCCAAGCCCCCGTAGCTCAGTCGGTAGTGTACAGGACTTGAGAACAGGAGGTCGCTGGTTCGATCCCCGGCTTGGCCAATTTCGTTCCGAGGATTGATGATAGTCATCGCGACAGGATTTATTCCTCTCTCACCGCTGACCATTGTTTCGACGATGGTTATGTTGGAAAGCAGCTAGTGGCTTGGAAAAAATATTGTGTGGAGTACTGGTAAAAGAAACTCCAGGAAAGCCTGGATAGGTGCACTGGCCGCTGAAATAATGCTGAAAACATCGTTAAACACCATACAATCGATCAATCAATTTGGACCGTTTGCAAACGGTTAATGTAAGCTGTGAATTGCCTTTTGAGATTTTACGATGGTGTCTTCACAGAAGTGACGTTTTTTTGTTTTGCAGCTGAAGTAAAATGCACCTTAGTGTAGTAAAGAGGGAAAAAAAAAACCTTAGCATCATTTTCATTTGGATGGTTTGGTTGTATGGTGTTTCACATGTTTCACACCGTTTTCAAGATTATTTCAGTTATATGGCGGTGGCCAGTACACCTATCCATGCTTTCCTTGTGTTTCTTTTACCAGTACTACACACAATATTCTTTCCAGCCACTGGCTGCTTTCCCACATAACCACTGTCAGGAAAATGGTCAGTGGTGAGAGAGGAATGAATCCTGTCACAAGGGCTATCATCAATCCTTGGAAGGAAATTGGCCGGGCCGGGGATCGAACCAGTGACCTCCAGTTCTCAAGTCCTGTACGCTACTTACTGCGCTACTGGGGCTTGGCATTATTATTTTCGTTTAACAATAATGACTATATACACAAAGACAAGGAGTGATAAAGATTTTTTTGTATAGAAATGATTTGCTTTGACAAGAGGTTTTTCCGCTGAAGACTTCTAGAATTTGTCTTGGTACATACATCAAAATGTATGCTAGTGCAGTAGAGGGACAAAAATATTGGAATATTTTCTTTCTGTAATGACAATCATTATGTACAAAGATGATATATGGTGATAAAGTTTTTTGTAATGTGTCATGCTGGCACCTCCCAGACACATTTTACAATATTTATTGCCCATGTGAATTAACCCTTTCCCAAATGACAAATTTTGGACTAATCCAAATTGAAAGAGTTTGCAGACAACAATTTTAAATTTGATGAAAATGGCAGAAAGGTCTCAAAACGGGTAGAAAACACTGTGGGAAAAGGAGAAATTGCTCATTACGAGCAATTTCTCCTTTTCCCACAGTGTTTTCAAAAGACTTGTACTGCAGACACGTGAAAATCAGGGCTTGTTTGGGAAAGGGTTAAGAACAGCAGCAGTAGATGTCATCTGTGCGTATAATTCGTTCATTTTTTCACAGGACAATGTCTTTTTATTTATTACCTCTTGCAGATGACTTTTTTGCACTTGTAAAGATGCAGTTTCTTCTTTTGCCACAATGTTTTTTAACAAACTTGTTCATTTTAATGTAATAAAAACTACTGCTACTAGCATTGTGGCAAAAAAAAAAAACATGCTGTTGACAAGCACTTTCTCTTTTTCCTCCATATTTCCTTCTCTTGTAGTACTGGAGACATTCCATTGTGTTAGCCACATTTAATATTTTTTCTGCAAATATTTTTTACTTGTATAAACATAAAGTTTTGCCATGATAAGGAGCATGTGTTGATCCTGTACTAAGCAATCCAATGTTTTTATTTGGAAAAATCCATAGGTGACATTGTGTTTCATTCTTTCATTAACAAATGCCATAGTTTGAGCTATGTTTGATATTTGGTCGACAATTGCTTTTGTTACGGAAAATTCTGATTTTTTTGTCAGGTAAAGAGTTAACTGAGAAAGAGCTAACGTTTTACCAAACAACAATATTTTAGACTTGTCTGTATGAAATGCATTTGCAGACAGCAAACAGCAAACAGTTACATTTTAGGGATTTGTCTTTTAACCCTTTACCAGACGACAAAATTTTAGCCTTTTCCATATTGGAAGCATTTTGCAGACGACAACTTTAAGGTGGCTAAAATGGTGCAATTCTTCTTTGATAGGATAGAAAACATTGTGGGAAAAGGAGGAAATGCTGGTTACCAGCATTTTCTCCTTTTCCCCACAATGTTTTCAAAAGGCTTCTTTCCCAGGGTCGTGAAAAGGCGGCATTATGCGGTAAAGGGTTAAGTTTAAACATAATTGTGGGAAAATGCTGATTACCAGCATTTGCTCTCTTTCACTTGATGTTTTTCAAAGCTGACTTCTTCATAGTTCTTAAAACACTGGATTATTTGGTGCAGATGTTGATGATGATGATGCTTTGTTGTTCTCTGTATCTGACATTTGCCTTCTTGTTTTGACAGGCTGACTGGCCCATGCCAATGCCAGCCATTGGAAGAATTGCCAACTTCAGCTCTCTCAGAAAACACAGGCCAAAGGAGTACATGATCTATGATGCCTATTTCGGTAAGTCATAGCCCTTGGTCAATACACAACAGGTCAGTTGGTAAGGTAAGTGGCTAGTAATACAGGGTTTGACCAGATTGTGAGCTATGATCCTGTTTATGTCCAGAAATTCTCACCAGGGATTCGGTTAAAGTTACTTCTGTAAGAGGAATGACCCTGTCACCTGCATACTTGTAGGTAATGGACTGGTTAACTCTTTTAACAAACGACAAAATTTTAGACTATTCTAAATTAAAAGCATTTGCAGACAACAAAATGAATGTAACTGAAAAATTGAAATTTGCTTTGGGAAGGGTAGAAAATATTGTGGGAAAAGGAGAAAATGCTGTTCACCAGCATTTTCTCCTTTTCCAACAATGTTCTCAAAAGGCTTCTTCTTTGGGGTCATTAAAAGTCTGTATTGTGTGGTAAAGGGTTAAAGAGGAAAAGTAGCCAATTGCTTGAAACTGCTGATGAAGTCGTTGCTTTTTTAAAACAGATTTTTAGCAACTATGTAAGAAATGACAAAACCTTTGACTTGTTTTCATTTAAAACATTTGCAGACAACAAATTAAACATAGCTTAAATAATGGGATTTGTGTATGGAATGATAAAAAACATAATGGAAAAGGGGCAAAATGCTGGTTACCAGCATTTTTTCCTTTCCCCACAATGCTTTGTAAAGCTTTTTTTTCCCAAGGGTCATTTAGATATAGGGTTGTTTGGTAAAGGGTTAAGCTGTCATGAACACATTTATACATGAGATAATTGATTTGTGTCCCATTTTAGATCGCCGTGAAGCTATTCCTAGGTTTGTTAGAAAGCCAAGAACCTGCACAATCACAGAAGGACAGATCGCTAAATTTGACTGTAAAATCATCGCTGCTTCTCCGCCAGTGGTCACATGGTAACAATCTTACAAACTTGATTCAACTTACAAACTTGCACAAAGCCTTAGGCTCTTTTTAATATAACCCTTTTAGTGCCAAAAATTAATGAAGTAGACTTTTTCAGTAAGGAAAAACAGCTAAAATATTGCTATCTCAAGGTTGTTTTTGGCTAGAGTATGTGAAAGAGTGGCTCACTGAGTTGATCAAAGATCAGGCAGCGTGTTGTGTTTTGTCTGATCTTTATCTTTAAACTGTAGTCAATCCCATACCTGACAAGCATCGCTCTGGCAAAAGTGATTTAATACATCTCCATGATGAATTATACCAAGTTATAGCCTGCGTAGACTGCGCAGGCTGATCTAGGTCCATATTTTTTGCACATGCATAAAACCCCCTTTTCACAGAGTATGGCTCATATTTTATTCTATCCTACAGGTACTTTGACAACATTCAGCTTACTCAGAGTGTTAAGTACATGCAGAAGTATCGTGGGAAGGAATATGAACTGAAGATCAGTCGAGTTAAGATGGAAGACAAAGGTGAATACATCGTTAAAGCGGAGAATTCCTTCGGCAAACGGGAAGAACTTGGCCTGTTGAAAGTGGAACGTAAGTGTCGCTATTCTTTTAGCTTTTGTTTTACCCATGATGCAGTATGTAGCATCTATACTTGAGCCATGCTCTGTGAAAAGGGGACTTAATGCATCTGCGAAAAGTATCGACTCGGGTCAGCCTGTGTAGTCCGCACAGGCTGACCTGGACCGAAACTTTTCGCTATTGGTAATTTTTCTGCATGTCAAAGGACCAGTGGTACCTTATGAATCAGTCAGTTGTTGAGAAAATGGATTTTATTGATCCATAATTTTGTGATGGCTTGCTTGGTATCATGCGTCACGGTGGTGCATTAAGCCCCCTTGTGCCAGAGCACAGCTCAATTCTTTTTCCCAAACCCATTACCACACCATCATGACTTTTAATGAGCCTGAAGAAGAAGGCCTCGGAAAAAATTATGGGAAATGGAGAAAATGGTTGTTACCAGCAGTTTCTCCTTTTCCCACGTCTTCTACCCTTGGAAAGGCAGATCACATCATTGAATAAAACTAAATTTGTCATCTGCAGATGCTTTTCATTTGGACAAATCTAAATTTTGTCATTTGGTAAAGAGTTATGGGTGTCTACAGGGGAAATTTGCATGAATACTCCTTTAACACTTTACTAAATGACAACATTTTGGATTTGACCAAACTTTGAGTATTTTCATTGAAGAAATTAAATGTAGCTCAGATGATGAATTTTGTTTTACATTAAGTAGAAAACATTGTGGGAAAAGGAGAAAATGCTGGTTACCAGCATTTTCTCCTTTACCCACATTGTTTTCAAAAGCTGTCTTCCTCAGGGTTGTTGAGAGTTTGGATTGTGTGATAAAGGGTTCATATATGTCGGCAAGAAAACAATTTGACTGAGTCAAACAATTGTATATATGATCTCATTGTTTTCAAATGTCTGCTTTTGACACTTGCATGAATTTGCTTTTTGACATAGGAAAGGGTCAGATAAGTGCTATTTGTAGCCTCATTTTAGCTCATTTTTATCACAGTGGCAATTGCATCTATCCATGGTCACCTAGAGTTTCTTTCTCCAATACTTGGCCAAACATTCTTTCCGAGCCACTGGCTGTTTTCCTGTACGTAAAAACCATCAAAACAGTGTTAAGGGGTGTGCCAGGAATAAATCTGTTGCAATTCCTATCTCTGTCCTCAGAAAGAATTTGATCAAGCTATCAATCCAACCAGGGAACCATCTGACTGGTTTCACAAAAAACTTAGTCTTTATATTTTTCTCAAATCTACTTATGGACTTACTTTCTGACTTAAGTTTAGTTCATTATTTTTTACCCATTTCAATCACATTAACAGACTCAAGTAACTTTCCCAAATTCTGAGTTGGCACAACCTTTCAGACTCAACTCAGCAAAATAAACTGACTTAAGCCAGTTAACCCTTTACCACACAATCCCGAGTTTGAACGACCCTGACAGAGGAGCCTTTGGAAAACAATGTGTGAAATGGAGAAAATGCTGGTAACCAGCATTTTCTCCTTTTCCCACAATGTTTTCTATCCTACCGAAGACAAATTCCATTATTTGTGCTACACTGAAGTTGTCATCTGCAAATGCTGTCAAATTGGATGACTTTTAGATTTTGTGGTCTGGTAAAGAGTTAACAGACCTAGGTCCATTATTTTGCTGTGTCGAGTCTGAAACGTTGTGTCCGCTCATAATTTAGGAATGTGACTTTAGTCCGTTAATGTATTGAAATGGGTCTCAAATAATGAAGTGACCTCAAGTCAGAAAATGATTCTGTTTGTGGATTTGGGAAAATAAAGTGAGGAAAGTTTTTTCATGAAACTAAGCCCTGGATTTCAAGCATTATAAGAGCTAATTTTAGACCTTGATTCATGTTCATTAATACTTAGGAACTATGCTCCGTGAAAATCGGGTGTATTGCATCTGCGAAAAGTATTGACCCAGGTCAACCTGTGCAGTCCATGCAGGCTGACCTGAGCCGAAACTTTTCGCTATTGGTCAATTTTCTGTATGTCCAAGGACCAGTCTACCTGGTGATTCAGTTGATTGTTAAAAAAGTGGCTACTATGGATCCATAATTATGTGACATTGGTACAATACATCACTGTGATGCATAAAGCCCCCTTTTGCCAGAGCTCAGTTATATCTTCTTCTCAACAGCCGCCCCAGAGAAGCCAAGCTACAGTAGAGATACTACACCCATGAGAAGATCTAGACCTCCATCCGAACTGAAGGAGTTTGAGAAACCAGTTGTTGATAAGTCCCCAGACTTTTCCTTTGACCTTCGACCTCGTATCATACAGGCAGGGTCAGAGTTTAAATTAATCACAGTTGTGAATGCTCATCCAGTTCCAAAGGTAATTGGACTTTTTTTTTTAATGCTCTACTTGACAACAAAATTTTAGACTTGTCTAAAGCATTTTGAGAAGACAAATAAAAACTGGCTTAACTCTTTACCACACAACAAAATTTTAGACCAGTACAACTTGAAAACATAAATTTGCAGACATCAATTTCAATGGGGCTCAAACAATGCGATTTTTCTTTGATAGGGAAGAAAACATTGTGAGAAAAAGAAAAATGCTGGTTATAAGATTTTCTCCTTTTCCCACAATGTTTTCAAAAGGCTTCTTCCCTCAGGGCCGTGTAAACCTGGGATTGTTTGGTAAAAGGTTAAATGATCGGAATTGTCTTTGAAAGAACATAAATGGTTGCAAGTTTTTTTCTCCTGCGGTCTTAATGTTTTCTGTCCTGTAAAAGAAAAATCCAAAGCTCTGGTAACAACTTTATGTGCAGCCTAGTAAGGTGGCATGTGCTGTTGAGTTAATTCTTTATGACACAGTTCGAGTTTTAGTGACCCTGAGAAATGAGGCTGTTGAAAGCATTGTGGGAAAAGCAGAAAATACTGGTAACTAGACTTCTCTCCATTTTTCCCCCAATGTTTCTACCCTTTTCAAAAAAGTGCCATCTTTCTAGCCACAGGTCATGTGACATTGGCAAATGCTTTTAAATTGGACAACTGCAAACTTTTGTTGTCTGCTGAACTGTATAGTGGATTAACTCTTTACCACACAATCATGAATTTTAACGACCCTGAAGGAAAAGCCTTTTGAAAATATTGTGGGAAAAGGAGAAAATGCTGGTAGCTAGCATTTTCTTCATTCCCACAATGTTTTCTACCCTTCACAAAACAAATTTCAATTTTTGAGCCACATTTAATTTTATCATCTACAAATGCTTTCAATTTGGACTAGTCTCAATTTTTGTCGTTTGGCAAAGAGTTAGTGGATTCATTCATTGTTTGTACATTTTCAGGTGACATGGTACAAAGATGGTAAAGAACTAGCATCCAACAACCATGTAACAATTATGTATTCACATGGTGTTTGCTCACTGGAAATCCTGAGTGCCAACACGGAGGACACCGGTACCTACAAGTGTCTGGCTATCAATGACCTCGGAGAACATGAAACCAGTAGCAAAGTTATAGTAGAAGGTAAGCATGGAATCTTCTCATCATGTATTGATACATTTTTGTGCAGAGTTCAGACCAAGATCAGCCTGCACATGCATGCAGTCTGATTTTAACCACATCCATTATCTTTATTAACTGTGTACTGAATAATTCAGTGTTTTTATTTCCCTGAGGGTGAAAACTTCTAAAAACATTGTAGAAAAACATGAAAATGGTTCAAACCAGCATTTTCTCCTTTTCCCATTATGTTTTCTACTCTTTCATAGATAAATAGCATCATTTTATCATCATTTGACTTGTCTTGTGCAATTCCTTTCAATTTGGAAAAGCTTAATCCTTTACCACACAATCCAGACTTTTAACGGACCCTGAGGAAGAAGCCTTTTGAAAACATTGTGGGAAAAGGAGAAAATGCTGGTTACCAGCATTTTCTCCTTTTCCAACAATGTTTTCAACTCTTTCAAAAAACAAATTTCAATTTTTGATTCAAATTTATTTTGTCATCTGCAAATCCTTTCAATTTGGACTGGACTAAAATTTTGTCATCTGGTAAGGCGTAGAATAAAAGGGAAAGGGACCTAAAAATTGGATGCTGGACGCCAACATTTTAAAATCCAGTTTGTGCTTCTGTCATTAGCTTCTTTTTATATTTGTTACCCGTTGGAACGATTAGAAGTGGATGACTAACTCTTTCTGTTGGTAACATACATGGCTTGAAACATGAGGGTCTCTGGTTCAGATCTCCAGCTTGCCCAATGTCTTCAAAATATTGATTATAGTCAATGCGATGGAATTCACACCTCTATCACCGCAGATAGTTGTTTCAAAGATGGTTATATGGGAAAGCAGCCTGTGGCTTGAGAAGAAAAAATTGTGCCAAGTATGATGAAAAGGAAGCCCAGAAAAGAATGGATAGGTGCACTGGCCCCTTTAATATAAACGAAATAATGTTGGAAACACCATACAATCAGTCATTTATATTTCAGACCGTGTCAGTGATTTCAAGAAGAGAAAGGGTTCCTTGTCAACAGGATCGGCCTATTCATCGTCGTTGTACTCTTCCTCTTCACTTGGAAGCGGTGGATATAGTAGCAGCTATTCGTCAGGTTATTCATCTCGCTCAGCTCGTCGAACATCACGTTCCAATTATGACTCAACATCCTCATCGTCTTACTCTAATAAAACCTCTAGATCATCAAGAAATTTCGTGGAGGAAAGTAGCTCAGTAACATCGAGACGCACACGACGTAGTGAGTCCCTGTCTTAATATATCGTAACACTCTTAGTGAATGTTGTATCTAGAAAACTTCTTCACTGCTACTACTAGTACCACTGAAAGTATCAGCAACCACCACTAACATGTTTCAAGAATGTTTATTAACGATGTAAACAAACACAAGCAATTAATACAGATAGTGAATGAATGATCTTTATTTTATAACGTGACAAGTAGTAGATGACTATCACAGAGCTGACTGGATGCGATGTAGGGAATGTGATTACTATATACAGGTTAACAGTGCTTTGATTATATAAAGATATACACTTGAGAATGTTGTGTTGTAATCATTATATCTACGATATTAGCTGATACATGGAGTTTTCTTGTCAATATGGATATATATATAACCCTTAGAGCGTCAAACAAGTCCATTACGCATTTTAAGTCTTAAAATACAACCCAGTTAAGAGCAGTTTCAAATTTGCCTTTGTCCAGATAAAGTAGTCAGTAAAGATTAAAGATCAGACTTCATGTTTTGTGTAGTCTGATCTAGATCTACACTGACTGCGAACGCGATTAAGGTAGTGAAAGGTGCTTTTAAGGGTTAACTCATTTAGTACCAAAAGTTACAAACTTGATCTCTTTCAAAGAGGTACTTGGTTCTTGAAAAATTTACAATTTGTTTCTTCCATTGCTTGGAGGAAAACTTTCTTTTGAAATTCTAATGATTGGTAAGATTACAAAAGAATGTTTGTTTGTGGAAATTATATATGTATGAGCTATGTAATATTTATACAATTGTTTTACATATAGATGTTATATTATACTCTTACATATTTAGTTTGTGTCAATGGGCAAATACTCTAGCATTGGGATGAACTTTTCTTTTTATCTAAGCGAAATGGAGTACTAAAATGTTGACTATTGCACCATAGATCTGCACATACAGCATATTTTCTAGCTGTCATTTTTTTGTAAAGTGAGTCAAAATTCATTTATGGACTCTTCTTTTTATGTATTCAAGGTCAGCACGTACTAAGATTTCAAAGTGTGCAATTAAAAGTTATTGGTAGAGCTCAGTTTTATTTCCTTGAAGGTTAAATGATTTCAATTAAATAAAAAACATGTTTGTCACAGGTGTGAATAAAAGTAATAAATTTGAAATCAAATGTTTTGTCTTTAAAGCAGATGGTCTTGTTCAGTATACTGGTGGAGAGTTTTAATATCATCGTCAGGGAGATATCTCGTAGTAAACTATAATATCTTAACATTTCCTCCCGCAGACAAATATTTATTTTCTAGCATCTTTTGAGACCATTGTGGCAAAAATGGCCCAGTCAACTACTGCAACATTGTTTCAAGTAATAGTGAGGAAACAGAATTGTATCCATAGAAAGATACTGATAAAGATAATTTTTCTCTTGTTATGAAATTCTTTGGTATTCTGCCCCTAGACACATCTTTTTTGATTTGAAAACATTTTTTTTTACTGTTTTGATAGAATCGTCCATATTTCATAAATGTTTGTTTTTAGAATGTTTGTTAAATAGATAATAAACTATTAACCATTAGTGCGTCAGGTACAAGAATTTGATGTTTTAATCAAGTTTGATGCTTGACAAAAATGTTAAGGTATAGATATTTAATTTCTTAGTTTCGAGATAACTGTTTGGAAAAAGAGAAAAGATAATTTTTAAAAGAAACTGCATTATACAATGAAGGTAGTGCTGCAGTTTAACTGTAAATAACATATTAAGGTGTTGACTGTTTTTTTTTTCTCTTTTTAACTCTGTGATAATGTGTATCTTCCCTTTTGCTTTAGTCGGAATGAAGGCTTTTTTAAATTGATTGAATGACCTGTATGTGATCTGTGCTCTGTATGATCGTTGTCTAGATAGTGTATATTTATTCGACAACAAAATTAATTTAGGATAGATACATGTAAATAGCGTAACACACACAAAAAAATAACCCTCCATTAAACAAAAAGTGACTCGAGACAGGAACACCTATTTTGAAAAATGAGAATACTTTTTGTGTATGGAAATGGTAAGGGAAAAGTTGCACTTGCATAGAACAGGCAATCAGGGTTTTCCCTTCCACAATGTTTTCAAAAGCTGACGGCTGCATAGACGGAACGTCAGTTTTGTTTAGTGATGGTCAGAACAGTGTACATGTAGTTTGCAAATTTAAATGTTGTATTGATTTGTGAAAAAAAACTGGCCACGCATTTAAGGGAATATTTATTATTTTTTTCGTATATTTATATTCATCGTTATGATTTAATTTTATAGTTACTTGCCAATGAAAGTGGACTCTCTAGTTATTGGTGGAGAATCCACGAAATAAGGTGATTGTTAAAGTCTGTTGGTCGGCTTTTCAGAGCCATTTGAAGCATCATAGACTTGCAGCTGCTTACCCGTATCTTTAAACGACTGAAAAAAATGAATTTGTTTTTAAAAAGTAACCCTTTACCACACAATCCCGAGTTTTGAGGAACCTGCGAAAGAAAGCTTTTGAAAACATTGTGGGAAAAGGAGAAAATGCTGGTAACCAGCATTTTCTCCTTTTCCCGTAATGTTTTCTACTCTGTCCAAAACAGAAATCATCAGTTTAGCAACATTTAATTTGTCGTCTGCAAATGCTTTCAATTTGGCCCAGTCCAAAGTTTGTCGTTTGGTAAAGAGTTAACCAAAAATATTACGACTGTAAGGGAGCTTTGGCAAAAGTAGTTATGACAATGAATTGCAAAGAAGATCAGAGAGCATGGAACATGTAGTCGGGGTTCGATTTATACCATCTACAACGTAGAGCCAATGTCATTCATAGGCATATTCATGGTTAAATGGTACCTGGGCATATTGCTGAGTGTGCAAGGATGGGCGATTTCTGGAAATCACAAATAGATGCAAATATTCCTTATGAATAAAGTTTTCAGAAAAAACGTCACAGGGATTTGCCCAAATGCGTAGTGTATTATAATAATGATCGTCTCTTATTCTGGAACAGTTGTTTAGAGTTCCAGCTAGTTTCTCGTTGTTTAGTGCTTGTGTTAGTCTGTTTCGGCTTGAATACTCTGTTACAGTTCCTGGCTTGAATACTCTGTTACAGTTCCTGGTAACAAAGGAGGTTTTTCGGGTGCCAGTCCTTACCCAATTTTAACAAACATGTGCAATACTTATATACATGTATCCTCTGTCATTGATAATTTATTTGTTTGCAGTGTGTGACACATTGTTTCGATTCAATAAATTACTTAAAAAACCTTACTTTAAATTGATTATTTTTTAGCTCACCTGAGCAGCAAGTGCTTAACTGTTTTCCATACGATAAAGTTTTAGACTTGTCCAAACTGAAAATATTTGCAAATGACAATGATTAAATATTGCTAATATGATGAGATTTGTAGCTGAAAGGGAAAAAAACATGGGAAAGGGAGAAAATGCTGGTTACCAGCATTTTCTCCCTTTCCCATAAAGTTTTTAAAAGTCTTGTCCATCAGGGTCGTTAGAAGTCGGGATTGTGTCGTAATGGGTTAAATGTGAGGCATTATGACTGGTCTTTGTCCGTCTTTCGTCGTGGGCGAGTCGTCGACTTTCGTCCTAAAGAAATTTTCCTCCAGAACTACTCGACAGATTTAGAAATAATTTCAAAGCAATGTTGCTTAGGTGTACCTTCCCACAAAAATGCCAAAACTTTTCTGCTCTGCAAGACTGCAGAATAACTGGCCTCTAGAGCTTGAAATGAAAAAAATCTTTAACCAACTTTTAAATGTTTGAAAGGATTTTTGAACTGGTTAAAGAATTTTGAAATAGTTCTGTAGGATTGTTTCTGGAGGGACTTTGCACAAAAATAATACAAACCGTCCAGCTCCATTGAACAAGATGGCCAACAGAGATACACTTTGAATAGAAAAACTCTTAAACGCCTTCTCCAAAAGTATTGGGGGGATTACGAATTTTTCATTAGAGTTCCGTTGCTTACTGCATTAAAATTGCCCAACTTTAACTCCACTGAATAGAGAAAAGTAAATGTTAACATACAGAACGCAAAGTTAACATGTTTTTTTCCTTTTTAAAAAGACAATGAAGATCAAGAGCGGACTGCAGTTTGCGGACAACGTAGATAGTGATAAGACTGACAGATTTTGCAAATAAACATTCCGTTATTTTGTGCAACTTTGGGAAAAAATACCATCCAAAATTTAATTTACTTGGCCCGTTTTCCTGATTAGCCCCATACCAGACAATCCTGCGTGTCAACGACCCAGTATAGAAAGGCTGTTGAAAACCTTGTGGGGAAAAAAAAAAGGAGAAATGCTGGTATCCAGTATTTTCTCCTTTTCCCACAATGTTTTCTTCCCTTTCAGACAAATTCCATCATTTAAGCAACTTTAGAATTGTTGTCTGCATATCGCTTTCAATTTTGACAGGGGTAAAACTTTACCGTCTGATAGAGAGTTAAGAAAGCGCATTTCATTCTTTTGGCGCTTAATCAATTAATGTTGAAGCCTTGGCTTCCGTCTTGCTACACGCTTGGCCTTGACCTACCAAACCGCTGGGGAGCACAGAGAACTGATAGAAAGTGACAATATGATGTACTCTATTTTATCGAATAAGATCTGGCCGAAAGCTATATCTAATCTCTTTAGCCGACATCTTCGTAGTTCTGTCGACCTCTCACTGAATTATTGTCTTATAAAATTAACGCTTTACAAAAACCACCTAGTGCTTTTACGACTCTGAAGAAGAATGTTTTATTGAAACAGTGTGGGGAAGAGGAGAAAATGCTTGTAACCAGCATTTTCTCCGTACCCCACAGTGTTTCACTCGGAATTTCTAGAAATAAATTGCATGCTCATAGCCACGTTTAATTTATCGTCTGAAAATACTTTAAAATGGATGAGTCTAAAATTTTGTCGTCTGGTAGGATAGTTAACCCTTTAGTTTGATTGCCACGTGACCTAAGATGGGGGGGTTTTCAGTGAGTATTTAACCGTCAGAGCACTGAATTCATCAAAAGTGCTTCCAGGCGAAAAGAAGACAAAAAACAAAGTGTTAGGTCGATTTCAAAGGCGTTTCTGCCAGAATTTGCAATATATATATATAGAGAGAGAGAGGTAGATAGATATTTGAGTGGTGGCAAAAGAGTTTTTTTTTTTTACATCTCCGTGACGCATGATACAAATCAAGTCATCACATTATTATGGATCTATAAAATCCATTTTGTATAACAACCGACTAAATCATATGGTACAATGATCCTTTGACATGCAGCAAATTTACCAAAGCAAAAAGTTTCGACTCGGATCAGCCTGCGCGGACTGCATTTGGCCCCTTTTTTCACAGAGTATGGCTCATATTTTTATCGGACGATGTAGATACGCCTGCAGGATCTGTTCAGACTGATCTTGATCTACACTTTCCGCAGAGACAGTCTGGTTTGGATCGACATAGTCTGCTAAAAGTTGTTCTCAGAGGCTTGAAGTATGGAACATAAACATGGATAAAGATTTTATACATGCAGACAGAGCACGTGGTAAGATCGGCTGTTTTAATAACCAGCATTTTTTTCCCATCTACAAATTGCACCATCTGAGCAGCATTTATTTTCATTGAGTCGTCTTCAAATGCATTCACTTTAGAGAACTGTAAATATCTGTTTTCTTGTGAAGAAATTTTGAAAACTACATTTTTGATGGGGGAGTGTATTTTAATGCACCCCCACCCGTTGGAAATATTTTGAACTCGCCTATCACAGTCACAACTCGGCCGATTCCGTAACTACATCTAACCTCCTCCATATCGCACGATTTTGAACATGGCGGCGCCCGTGTTAATCGACTAGAAACGATATAAACAACCACGGTGAAATTATTCACATCTATCAATCTGTCAGTGAAAACTTCCAACGGCATTGATAAACAATGTTAAAAAGTGAATGTAGGCCTACAAACTGTTTGTCGGCGGAAATTTATCAATAAAGATTTCGACAGGAAATTGTGACTCGTGGTTTCTTTTTTAAGAGTAGCTTACAATTTTTAGAACGGTAAAACGGCGTACCGTGTAGGTACATATCAAGCTACGTGATACAGCTGAGGGACTTGATCAACGGATCATCCGAGGTTTGTCGAATGGAACTTAATGCGTTAAAGGACAGCTATGTGATCGGTGCTATCCTGCGGTCCTATAAATCCCGTCGTATAACACGGGTTGGCAAATTTGTCTTTTTTGTCTGCAAAGTTAATGCAACTGCGTTTTTGCGTACAGGCAGCTACGCCCCTATTTCAAACAACTTCTGAACAGTTTTGAATCAAGCTCTCACAAAAGTTGCCTTAGTGACATTACACCAAAGCTATTCGAACTGTCCTGCTACGCTGAACAAGATGGCCACCATAGCTAATACATGAAGTAGGAAAAAACATTTGAATGGTTTTTCCTCCTAAACCAGTTTTATGAACTTGATACAATTTGACATTCATCTGAAGTGCAACAATGGTTTAACTTTGCCGAACAAGATGGCCTCTACAACTAAGATTACCAAAAAATATATATAACACGATTTCTCTTTATGTACCTTAGGAAAGATTTTGAATTATTTCACAGAATGTCCTCTAGGTAAACCTGCCCTAAAAATAAACCGTTCTACCTTGCTGACCAGTGATAAATACTGACATACCTTATCACAACTTTTCAGCTTGAACGGATTAAGGGGTTGTGAAATAATCAGACAACTTCAGGCAAGTTTTTTATGTTTTTAGTTTTATTAAAGAAAGAAAAAGAAAACTGCTCAAAATATTCCGCTCGGCTAAAGAAAAATAAGGTAACGTACATTAAATTATAGTCTTACATTTTCCGATCAGGTGTACAACATATTTCTATAATGGCACTCTCGTTTTCATTCCTTTTTTTTTATTGATAAATTCCTCCTATTCCCGGTGTCAAATTGGGTCAATGATTCACCTTCAGTTCTTAAGAGAATCCATAGTCCTATTCTCTAGAATTTTCTAAATTTAAAAGTCGCATGACTTCTGATTGGCTGAACCAAATAGTTTAGCCAATCAGAGGTTTCGTTACATTCTAAATCTAGAGCGAGACTAAGAATGAAATCAAGAATGTTTGATGAATACAGGCCCTGGGTCCGTATTCACCAACCATTCTGAAGAACGTTCTTCGTCTTATTCTCCAGAATTTTCTAGATTTTAAAGTAACACAACTTTTGATTGGCTAAACCATTTGGTTCAGCCAATCAAAAGTTGTGTTACTTTCAAATTTGATTTGCCCATAGTGAAAGCATTTGGAGACGACAAAGTTAATGCGGTTCAGATGATGAGGGTTGTCTTTGAAAGAGAAAACATTAATTGGAAAGGGAAAATAGCTGGTTACTAGTTTAACAAAAACGTTATTTCAGATGAAAATGTAAAACCAACATTCTCCGATGACCTTGAACCTGTGACATTAACCGAAGGGGATAAACTCGTTTTGAGATGCAATGTTACTGGCACACCTGACCCGGAAGTCACGTGGCTTTTTGATAACAAGGTATTCTCTCTCTCTCTCTCTCTGTACCTCATTTGAAGGAGTTTACTATCACCTCACACAATGTAGGTCTGTTAGTCGATTATACATATAAGTAGGATAAGAATCCTTGACAGGGGATATATTTATGCATTATATACCTACTATTTTTCCGGCTCAGATGCATGCATATTCGGACACGACATGAAATAAACCTGTATCTACACAGTGTCAAATAAAGTCACAAATATAAAGATGTGAGGCTATCGAAGCGACAGTATTTAATTGTGTTTAACCCATTGCCACACGATCACGATTTTTAAAGACTCTTGCAAATTCGACTTTAGAAAACATTGAGGGAAAAGGAGAAAATGCTGGTAACCAGCATTTTCTTCCTTTCCCTCAATGTTTTATAACCTATCATAAACAAATCCATTTCTTTAAGCCACATATAATTTGTCGTCTGCAAATGATTTCAATTTGGACCAGTCTAAAATGATGCCGTGTGGTAAAAAGTTAAAATGAAATTATCCCTTGTGATGCAAAAAACGGCTATACAGTTACTAACCGTATAAGAAAATTTACAGTGAAGATACAAAAAAAGGCATTTCCTTGTGTTTTCAACATGTATTTCTATCTATATTCTAATCTTAAAGCTGTTTTTGTACATGAATGAAAGAAAGCCGTTTATATTAATATTTTCTACCGTTCTTCCGGCCTCCGTTCACAAAACGGACTGAAATTACTCCAGTAACCCTTTAAAGTGCATTACACCAGATTTGGAAAAAAAATGCGATAAGAAATAGTGTTAAATGCCCCTTTAACGCGTTTCAAAGTTTGGAGTAATTATTCAATTATCCATATTTTGGGGCAATTTGAAATGATTTCTCGGTCCTCCGGGGAAAGAAACGGTCTAGCAGCATTTATATTGGTTTTTACATTTCATTAGAACTGATGCTGATCGTATTTTTTCTAACATTTTTTCTTCACCAATTCTGCATGGGGACAAAACGAGCAGATTAATGTAAATGACTATTTTTATTTTAAATTCTTTGTTTAACCCTTGGGCTGCTAAGCGCGACCCACTGACCTTTTGCAGACAGTGCAGTCTGATCTTTGATCTACACTGTCCGATAAGGAGGTATTTTCCAAAATAATAATAATAAGAAGTTTGAAAAAGCATTATTCGGCTTTTTACTATCGGCTTTAAAGTTTTATTTAATTTATTTAGTAGGAAAAGGGTTAATACTGGGTTCGTATTCAACGACTGATTTGAATGTTGCTAATTCCTAGTTATTAGACTAACCATCTGATTGGCTGAGATAGAATGTCACAGCCAATCAGGTGGCAAGTCTTGGGAATTAATATAAAAGAAGAATGTTCGTTGAACACGGCCCCTTCAATTCATAAGCATGAGTTTCATAAACATATACTGCAATTTTTACCAGGTTATTCAATCGAACGACAGAACGGTGATGAAGAACCGCTCTGGTCTTTGTTCGTTGACAATACAAGAAGTCATCATGAGTGACAGAGGAATGTATACATGTCGGGCAACCAATGAGGCTGGCGAGACAGAGACCAGCGCTGATGTCACGATCAAATGTAAGATTTAGTTTTCATTGTCTCAACACAAAGCTTTCCTCTCTATTTTAGCAACACGGCGGGTAAAATTACTTCATCAAATTCCGAATCCTCACCGACTTACATAATTATGTTTTAAATTTACATTTTTTTTAATCAACAGCGAGTTTTAGATAAAGCTTTTTTGTTTATGAAACGTAAGTAGTAGTAGTAGTAGTAATAATAATACTAATAATAATACTACTACTAATAATAAAGACTTCTCATAAAGAATAAATACGTAAAATGTGTGCAGCAGCATACCTACTTAAATTTCTGTCCAACAATGATTACTCTGGTTTATACAGACCAGAAGTTGGTTAAATCTAAAACAAAAGGGTTGGGGCGAGATCTACAATTTGACGGGGTGGGGGGAATCTAAATGTCTTTTCCCAAATACTCATTATGTTAAAAGGAGAATAATACTTTTTTTATGTTTTCAATGACCAGCCAAGACTAAGATAATGAAGGCACCCCCGGTGGAT
This sequence comes from Tridacna gigas, assembly GCA_945859785.2. Classification (NCBI taxonomy): domain Eukaryota; kingdom Metazoa; phylum Mollusca; class Bivalvia; order Cardiida; family Cardiidae; genus Tridacna; species Tridacna gigas. The sequence continues at coordinate 55,224,771 of OX244038.2, forward strand.
TTACCCCGGTTTATACGTCATCCACAAGGTCTCGCGCTGATGGACGGGGATCCAGCGTCAATAGAGTGCACCATTCAAGGTAAGACTAATCAAAGCCATTGCCACTGATACGATAGTCAGAAATCAACCATCAAATTCTGCATTACGTTGACAACAAGGGTTGTTGTTATGTCATATTTAACTTTCTCATTGCCAATCGCGACTTAAATGGTTTTTTTTTCTTTGGACGGCGTATCACAAAATCAGACTGCACAGAACGTGCAGTCTAATCTTGGATCTGCGACTTCTGTTACCATACTCTACATTATGTCAAAATCGTTCTTAACTGTAATTGGAATCTACGTGTATAAAATAAAATTTAAAAAGAATAAAAAAAAAAAAAATCATTTGCGGCCATAGAGTTAGTGGGTACGAAAAAACATCTTGACTTGACTTCTTTTGTACAATTATTTTTTTTTGTACACAATGGTTAGTATGTTTAACATCATCGACCGTCTGCTCAGTCAATACTTTAGGATTGTCATTGTCACTGCCTGTTTTATCACTTCATTACTACTCCCTATTTCACATTTTATATATCTGCTCCCTATTTCATATTTTAGATATGGCGTGCAACACGCGAAAAAGGGCCTTGGGACATTTGCGTAAAGTGTTGTCTCGGATTAGCCTGCGCAGTCCGCGCAGGCTAATCCGAGACAGCACTTTACGACTACATAAGATTTTTTTCATACAGCAGACTTTCGTGAGACAGAAAATCGCACAAAAACGGGAAGTGTCGTCTTGGATAAGTCACATACTGCACAGGCTGATCTGGGACGATACACTTTTATGCATATGTCCGAAGGCCCCTTTTCGTGTGTTGCACGTCAATTATTAAGTATGATAAAAAAAAAAAAAAACCTCCATATGGTTAATTCTTTAGCAGGCGACAAAATTTTAGAGTCGTCCATGTTGAAAGAATTGTAGATGACAAATATGCATGAAATTATTAATTTTTGTGTATGGAAGGGTACAAACTTTGTTGGAAAAGGTAAAAATGTTGAACATCGGTATTTTCTTTTTCATTTTTCCCAAAACATTTTTCATAAGTCTCTTTTTTTAGGGTTGCTAAAACACGGTATTATTTGTTAAAATCAAGCACAAATCCGTTTTTCAGGACTTTTAGTCCTTTGATTATCGTAAAGAAGTGCGGCAATCAGTACCACACCATTGGTTGCCTATCGACCCGGTTTTAGGCATATAATGACCATAATATGAAACACTTTCTGAATACCTCGGTCCTTTTTTACGTGAAAATGTTCAATACAATTTTGGGGCATGCTTTTTATTGACTATGTACAGACATTGATCGAAGTAAAAAGTAATGATATTCATAATATCGTAAATATCGAGGGACGTGGAGAGGAGAGGCAGATTTCATTTAATTTTCGATATTTTTCTCTCTAGCTGAATAGGACCTACTAACTCTTCAACAATCCTGTATTTTAACCTGTCCGGGAGAAAATGCTGTCGTGGGAAAAGTAGAAAATGCTGGAGTATTTTTTCTTTTCCCACAATGTCTACTACTCTTTCACTGATAAATACCATCATTTAAACCATATTTTATTTGCCGTCTGCAACTGCTTTCTGGTTTAGAGTTAGGCGGAGGGATTCGGTTTACATTGCGCCAATATACTGTATTGACCGCAAAGCGCCCGATACTTCCGGTTCAAGGCTGTTCGTTAAACAAAGACATGCTGAATGAAAAAAAAAAAAAACCTAGCGAATTGTCCGCCTACAAAGTCCTGTCAGTACAAATCATGTCAAAGTGTAACGGAAATAATAGACCTCTGGTAGCACTGTTAACTACTTATTGTTACCCCAAAGTGACCAGACGACTTAATTTTAGATCTGTCCGTATTCAAAGTATTTGCAGACGAAAAAATAAAGCTGGCTCAAATGACCATAATTTGTCTTTGAAATGGTAGAAAATTTTTGGAAAAGGAAAATAATAATGGTTACCAGTATTTTCTCATCTTCTAATGGTGTTTTCTAACCTTTGTAGGACGAACTTTATCATTGGAGCAAAATCTAATCTGTAATCAACAAATGAACGGCTCTATTTACCAAAAAGGTTCGTAATGCATCTCTGTGATGCATTATACCAAGCTGGTTATCATAATAAATATGGCAATATACAGTAATCCATTTTGGCAAACAACTGACTGAATCAGGAAATAGAATGGTTCTTTGACATACAGAAAATTGACCAGTAACAAAAAGTTTCGACCCATGTCAGCCTGCGCGGACTGCGCAGGCTGACATGGTCGATACTTTTTGCAGATGCATTAAAATCCCTTTTCAGAGAGCAATACTTTTAATTCAGATGAATTTTAAAGTTTGGCGTTGGGTAATGAATTAAATGATTATTACAGGAAATCCTGAAGTCACGTGGTATAAAGGAAGTGAACTGATCCGGGATTCCGAGGATTTCAAGTACGAGCACGATGGGGACAGATACAGACTTGTTATAGCCGAGGTGTACCCCGAGGACAGCGGTACTTATAGGGTAGAGGCCTCAAACGCAACCGGTACAGCGTCAAGTCACTTCACTGTTCACGTTGAAGGTAGGTTCCTGGTTAATAACAACATGCATAATTCGACTCCACAACCGAGTGCAGCCGGCAGTGCAAATGCTAGACAAAACGTCGGTTTGTGCAGGTAGGAATCTTTAACCTGGACTGAAAATCGAACCCAGGGCGTCCAGTTTGCGAGACCTTCACCTTCACAACTGATTCTTGCACAGAGGACCACAAAGATGATTTTAAAACAATATTATACGGAAACGCCGTTCACACATAGATAGTGTACATGTATCGATTCTTGTTGAACTAAACAGAAATGTACCTACGTTTATGGAGTGTTTCATTGTCTCATTTTACCTGTACAAACCATTGAAATTAAAGGGAAAATCGCTCAAAATTGGCGATATCACCTTTTGTTACAATGTTTCCAAAAAATTACTAGCGGCTGAAATATCTAAGTTTCCAAAAAAATACTAGCGGCTTAAATATCTAAGTATTCAAAAAATCATTTACTAATTTAGAAAATTAATGCGTGCCCGTCTATCAAAGTCCTGGATTGTTTAAAGTTTCTCATTAAAGCTGCATTACGACTAGTTTTTTAACGAAAACATTATTTTTTAGCAGAACGTTTGTATTTTGTTGGGAAATGCATTCTTCTGCAGATGTGAAAATTAAAATGTGATACAAATGAAGTGAAGGCCTTTGACAGGGTAGAAAACATTGTGGGAAAAGAAGAAAATGCTGGTAACCAGCATTTTCTTCATTTCCCGCAATGTTTTCAGAAGGTTGCTTTCTCAGAGTCGCTAAAACTCGAGAATGTGTGGTAAAAGTTTAAGATGCCATGCCTTACAAGTTTAAGATAAGACAAAAAAATGTAGTCTGATCTTGGATCTTCACTGTTCTGTGTATTATTATGTATTCTGGCCAAACCATAAATTTTACAAGTCGTAGTGTCTAAGTCATCTTTTTAAAATGATTAAACATCTTTAGCGATCTTAGGTTTAAACTTTGATAAATGATAAAATTTTTTTTTCAACCCAATGAAGTTCCAGAAGAAGACCCATCAGGTCCCGTTTTTGTCGAGTTTCCAAAGTCACAAACGGTGGAGGAAGGTTCCTCGGTGAAATTTGTCTGCGAATTGGACATTGCTGATACAGGTATTGAGTTCAAGCCTCCCTTCCATCCCCCCGTCCTCGGAGCATAGTGTTTAGAACTAGAGTAAATCTTTGAACACAGCCCCTACAGGCGCAGTAGACTTTCAAGTGGTATATATAAAGTAGTAAAAAAAACTTCAAGAACATCCACGAATTCTAATGATAGACCATGATATAAAGTCCAAAACTACCGAGTCCATCCAAACGGTGAATTTTCTATTTATAGATATCAAGAAACGGGTAGAAAGATCGCGATAATTATATCTCTAGTGTCAGCCTCGTGCACAAATGAGAAATTTTGCGTTAAAATATTTACTAATCAGTTTAAAAATTTCTAGATAACAAAGTTTATCGTGATATTTTTTTCAGAAAACTTTTCACTCTCTAGATAAAATCTCCAGGAAACTTTGATTTATCCTGATGGTTTTCTAAAATTATCCCGATAGTTCGGGTTCTGTCGTATCTCGTGGCAGAAATATGCCACCATACTATTAACATTGGAAATGTTTCGCGCTAATAAGTAATCATTTTTCCTTGTTCCTAGCCTGACACCAGAGTTGAAGTTCTCAGAAATCTACTGGTGTCATTAATCCATTACGTTTTGGCGATTTCGCTGTTGACAAAAGTATAAAAGAGAAGCTTTATTGTATGAGCCATGCTCTGTAAAAAGGGGGCTTAATGCATCTGCGGAAAGTGTCGACCCAGGTCAGCCTGCGCAGTCCGCGCAGGCCGGCCTGGACCGACGCTATTCGTTGTTTGTCAATTTTCTGTATGTCCAAGGACCAGTGTACCTCATGAATCAGTCCGTTGTTTAGTCTATAAATATTTATTTTACATCGACTGGAAAGCAAGTTCATTTAAACTTATACTTATCTCTCTCGATTCTGCTACCTGGAAACTACACCAGTACTCGCGCCAAATGAGTGGATGAACAGTCCAAAAGTTGACTGTCGCTCCCGGGTATCGAACTCAGGACCTCATGATTACGATGTCGACGCTCTACCTCGCAACCACGGACACCCGAGAAATACATGTAAGTCAGTGGTGATTTGGAATTTTATGAACTATTTTTGGCCACTGGCTGTATTTATAAACTTACATGTGCGTATTTTCATGCTAAGATAAGCTTTCATACACTTATTATCTTTATTTCATTATTTTCATAAGTCACGTGGATGATGGGTAACCGAGTATTGGATGAGTCCGGTCGATTCAAACTTAAAAACGAAGGTAACAGGAGTTATTTCGAAATTCCGGCTGCCATAGCAACCGATTCAGGAACCTACACGGTTGAAGCAAACAATCAAAAAGGTGGGTAAACTTTATTTTGTTAATCGTTATCCTCCTAAATAAAAGAAATGAAACTTTCAAGCCGATAGTAAAAGCTCGAACTTTTCTATTTCAAAGGTATTTTTGAGGAAAGATATCTCCTTATCGGACAGTGTAGATACAAGATCAGACTGCACGTTCTGTGCAATCTGATCTTGATCAGCGCCGTCCGCAAACGGTCAGAGAATCGCGCTTAGCAGCCTAAGGGTTAAACTGTTTACCAAATGATAAAATTTCAGAATTATTCAAATTAAAAGCATTTGCCCTCGACAAATTAAATGTGGCTCAAATGACTGGATTTTTCTATGAAAGGTTAGAGGAAAATTGTGGTAAACAATTGATTACGTAACTGTTTAAAATAAATTTTCAAAAGGTAAAAGTTCATGATGCAAAGGCACAGTCCTTTGGATGAAGGCAGTAACATATAACATGTCGAAATATGGAAATGATATAAGAATATACTAGCTTTGTACAAAAGTGAAACCTTTATACATGTACATGAAATAACCGAGCTTAAACTCAATTCCGTTGGAAAGCGTTATGCAAACCAAACCCCCAAAAAATCATACAGTAATACTCTTGTACATGTACTTTCATTCCATGGTAACAAGGAGTATGAGTTAACGATACATCTATACTCGTTTTCTGTTTGTTTTTAACCCATTTTATCTTTATGTCATGAAACAATAATCATTCTTGTATCTTCATGCCAAATGTTACGGCTGCAAGGTTGCACAGATTACGACTAATAGAAAATGCATTTAATTTTCTGGAGACCTTCAAAGAAATCACTGTTGTCGTTTTCGGTTTTAAATCGAAGACAATCCCCTTAAGTTTCTTTATCCCTTACACTTTATATATTGGTAATTTATCTATGTTTACACAGCTGACTAAATTCTGAGCCATTCTACACACTGTCAAGTTTTAACAGCGTATTATCCCTCTGGCTGAAAAGATGTATCTTTAAATTAACAAACATAAAATACAGTCTGGCTTTAATTTTACCTTGCTGAAACGGTGACAGCAAAAACTGAGGGAAGTCTCTTTTTTCAATCCTTGTATTGTCGTGAAAAAAAAAAGTTGTTTCCACCGGAAAAGTTATGGCATTAATAAGCTCACGTTTTATGGACATGTGAATTCCAAATTTATCTGTTTGAACCTCATTTTTTTGACGCCATAAATAAAGACAGATCACAATAAATCTCGAAAGCGATCAAATATCACATGACATCAAAAGAAAACAAACAGCTAGTCGCAAAGCAACATAGACCGCGATTATCATAGTGATGCTTCAACGATAGATAACGTTTTGTCTTAAAGCGCCTTTCACAACAATAGTTGCCTTTGCGTTCAGTGTACATCAAGATCAGACTGCATAGAACGTGCAGTCTGATCTTTAATCTACACTGTCCGCTTTCCCGAAACACTACAGACAAAAGGCAGCCATGCAATTATCTCGGTCTTATTCTAGCATGAAAATGTCCAGTGAGTTTATTCGGCACTTTAAGGATTAGTAGTCAGGGCCTAGAATATATGGTATACAGTGGCCCGGAGTATATGGTATACAGTGGCCCGGAGTATATGGTATACCGTGGCCCGGAGTATATGGTATACAGTGGCCCGGACTATATGGTATACAGTGGCCCGGAGTATATGGTATACAGTGGCCCGGAGTATATGGTATACAGTGGCCCGGAGTATATGGTATACCGTGGCCCGGTGTATATGGTATACAGTGGCCCGGACTATATGGTATACAGTGGCCCGGAGTATATGGTATACAGCGGCCCGGAGTATATGGTATACAGTGGCCCGGAGTATATGGTATACCGTGGCCCGGAGTATATGGTATACAGTGGCCCGGAGTATATGGTATACAGTGGCCCGGAGTATATGGTATACAGTGGCCCGGAGTATATGGTATACCGTGGCCCGGAATATATGGTATACAGTGGCCCGGAGTATATGGTATACAGTGGCCCGGGGTATATGGTATAGTGGCCCGGACAATATGGTATACCGTGGCCCGGAGTATATGGTATACAGTGGCCCGGACTATATGGTATACAGTGGCCCGGAGTATATGGCATACAGTGGCCCGGAGTATATGGTATACAGTGGCCCGTAGTATATGGCATACAGTGGCCCGGAGTGTATGGTATACAGTGGCCCGGAGTGTATGGTATACAGTGGCCCGGAGTATATGGCATACAGTGGCCCGGAGTATATGGCATACAGTGGCCTGGAGTGTATGGTATACAGTGGCCCGGATTGTATGGTATACAGTGGCCGGGAGTATATGGTATACAGTGGCCCGGAGTGTATGGTATACAGTGGCCCGGAGTATATGGTATACAGTGGCCCGGAGTGTATGGTATACAGTGGCCCGGAGTGTATGGTATACAGTGGCCCGATGTATATGGTATACAGTGGCCCGGAGTGTATGGTATACAGTGGCCCGGAGTGTATGGTATACAGTAGCCCGGAGTACATGGTATACAGGGGCCCGGTGTATATGGTATATCGTGGCCCGGAGTACATGGTATACCGTGGCCCGGAGTACATGGTATACAGGGGCCCGGAGTACATGGCATATAGGGGCCCGGTGTACATGGCATACAGTGGCCCGGAGTGTATGGTATACAGTGGCCCGGAGTATATGGTATACAGTGGCCCGGACTATATGGTATACAGTGGCCGGGACTATATGGTATACAGTGGCCCGGACTATATGGTATACAGTGGCCCGGAGTATATGGTATACAGTGGCCCGGACTATATGGTATACAGTGGCTCGGAGTATATGGTATACAGTGGCCCGGAGTGTATGGTATACAGTGGCCTAGAGTGTATGGTATACAGTGGCCCGGATTATATGGTATACAGTGGCCCGGAGTGTATGGTATACAGTGGCCCGGACTGTATGGCACACAGTGGCCCGGACTATATGGCATACAGTGGCCCGGACTATATGGTATACAGTGGCCGGGACTATATGGTATACAGTGGCCCGGACTATATGGTATACCGTGGCCCGGAGTATATGGTATACAGTGGCCCGGACTATATGGTATACAGTGGCCCGGATTATATGGTATACAGTGGCCCGGGGTATATGGTATACAGTTGCCCGGAGTATAAGGTATACCACGGCCCAAAGTATATGGTATACAGTGGCCCGGTGTATATGGTATACAGTGGCCCGGAGTATATGGTATACAGTGGCCCGGAGTATAAGGTATACCACGGCCCAAAGTATATGGTATACAGTGGCCCGGTGTATATGGTATACAGTGGCCCGGAGTATATGGTATACAGTGGCCCGGAGTATATGGTATACAGTGGCCCGGAGTATATGGTATACAATCGCCCGGAGTGTATGGTATACAGTGGCCCGGTGTATATTGTATACAGTGGCCCGGAGTATATGGTATACAGTGGCCCGGAGTATATGGTATACAGTGGCCTGGAGTATATGGAATACAGTGGCCCGGACTATATGGTATACAGCGGCCGGGAGTATATGGTATACTGTGGTCCGGACTATATGGAATACAGTGGCCGGGAGTATATGGTATAGTGGCCCGGACTATATGGTATACAGTGGCCGAGAGTATATGGTATACAGTGGCCCGGAGTATATGGTATACAGTGGCCCGGACTATATGGTATACAGGGTCCCGGAGAATATGGCATACAGTGCCTGGAGTATGTGGTATACAGTGACCCGGAGTGTATGGTATACAGTGGCCTGGAGTATATGGTATACAGCGGCCTGGAGTATATGGTATACAGTGGCCCGGAGTGTATGGTATACAGTGGCCCGGAGTGTATGGTATACAGTGGCCCGGAGTATATGTTATACAGTGGCCCGGACTATATGGTATACAGTGGCCCGGACTATATGGTATACAGCGGCCTGGAGTACATGGTATAGTGGCCCGGAGTATATGGTATACAGGGTCCCGGAGAATATGGCATACAGTGCCTGGAGTATGTGGTATACAGTGGCCCGGAGTGTATGGTATACAGTGGCCTGGAGTATATGGTATACAGTGGCCTGGAGTATATGGTATACAGCGGCCTGGAGTATATGGTATACAGTGGCCTGGATTATATGGTATACAGTGGCCCGGAGTGTATGGTATACAGTGGCCTGGAGTATATGGTATACAGTGGCCGGGAGTATAGGAGTCATGTGGAAGAAAAATCCTTTCGTTGACAAGACGAAGAGCGATTCGGTGAACAAAACCTTTCGATCTTCAAGCACTCATGCTCTTAAATCTTATCCTGCTAAATAAAGTAAATAAAAACTTTCAATCCGATAGTAAAAAGCCGAAAAATGTTATTTCGAACTTATTTTTTGGGGTAAAATATCTCTTTATCAGAGAGTGTAGATCCAAGATCAGACTACCCGTTCTGTGCAGTCAGATCTTCATCTACATTGTGCGCAAAAGGTCAGTGAGTCGCGCTTAGCAGCTTATGGGTTTTAATGGAAACTGATATAGAATTTCTGTGAAAAAATCATGACAAAATGAGATTTTGATCATTGTTTAGCACCTTCTCCATTTTAGCACATAAATTCTAACGGTCTTCTTTTCTCGTATTCAAATTCTCTTTCCCGCCGTTCGTCCCCGAACCGCCTTCTTCGCTCGTGACGAACGATCGTTTACGGAACATGCCGAAAGCGATCTTATTGCAACGACCATGTACGGAATACTCGATAAGGGATGTCGGATTTTGCCGATTTGGTTATGAATAAATGCCACATGCACGATGTGAAAGATCTATTCATGGTCTTTGTATATGAAAGAGACTTTATTATATATCGTCTGATAACGACATCTTATTTAAAGACCGATAGTGGCGGAAATTAAAACCTCGAATATACGAACGCATTATAAAAGGCAGACAAGACAGTGTACAAAAAGACAATGTCACGTGGCAAAACATGATCTCTCGCAGACGACTGTTTCTTTTGTCTTGCAGAAGGTGTCTTGAAATTGCCAAAATGTCTTCGTATAAATTCGTGTAGTCAACCTTGAATCGAGCCGATTATACGTATGAGCTGTGCTTTGCGTAAAGTTTCAATCCAGATGAGCCTGTGCAGTCCGCTCAGGTTGACCGGAGTCGAAACCTTTTGCTATCGTTAAATTTTCTGCGTGTCAAAGGATCATTCTACCTGAGAATTCAGCCTATTGTAAGGCCAAAAATAGATTTTATGATTCAATAATTATGTGATGGCTTGCTTGGTATAACGCAACACGAGAGAGGCATTAAACCCCCTTTTGCCAGAGTATGGCTCATATTTACACAGGACATTTCCAAACTCGTATGCTGCAACCTTGATACACGAAGCAAGAAGTTAACCCTTGAAGCGCCGAATAAACCCAATGGACATTTTCAGTCTAGAATAAAACCAAGATAAGTACAATTTTGTGATCACTTTTCATGTCTAGTGTCTCAGCAAAGCGGACAGTGAAGATCAAAGATCAGGCTTTACGATTTTGTGCAGCCTGATCTTGATCTACACTGGCCGCAAAGAAAACTATAGTCGTGAAAGGCGCTTTAAGGGTTAACCTATAGGCTGCTAAGCGCGATTCACCGACCTTTTTGCGGACAGCGTAGATCAAGATCAGACTGCACAAAACGTACAGTCTGATCTTCGATCTACACTGTCCGATAAGGAGATATCTTTCCTCCAAAAATACCTTTGAAATAGGACAATTTTTTTTCTCTATCGGCTTGAAAGTTTTATTCTATTTGTTTAGCATGATACGGGTTAACCTTTCACCAAAAAGTCCTCTGAGTACGACTCTCGTGAAAATGGCTTTCCAAAATATTGTGGAAAAAGGAGAAAATGCCGAAAATCAGGATTTCATTCTTTTTTTCCCTTAATTTTTTTTCTACCTTTTTTATTGTACCGTTTTAAAGATAAATCACATCAGTTACGAAACAATGAATTTGTTGTCTGTAAGTGTTCTCGATAGAAACGCACGTCTAAAATTTCGTCGTCTGCTTTAGAGTTAGATTAGTAAAGTTCTTTTAACTCTTTACCAAAGGACAAAATTTTAGACCAGTCCAAATTGAAAGCGACTTGCAGACGACAAAATAAATGCGACTTAAAGGTTGAAATATATGTTGGGAAGAGTAGAAAACATTGTGGAAAAGGAGAAAATGCTGGTTACCAGCATTTTCTCTATTTTCCACTAGGTTTTCGAAAGCTTTCTTTCTCATGGTCGTTAAAAGTCGGGATTGTGTGGTAAACATTGTTTTCGGTAATTCCCCGTGGCGTACCCCCCTCACATAACAACGCATTGAAATATTTCGTAAAGCGAGAGAAATATCGGGTAAATGCGCGTAAATTACTTTATAATATCACTATCCTCTAGTTGAATGCCACGAGCTGTTTACCCAGGCAACTACTGCGCGGGAACTACTGTTTCCGCCTTCAATTGAAGGTTTAGAAAATATGAAATCGGTATTTTTCTCTGATCGTACCCAAGACATATCAAACCATAATGCACCACTATTTCTCGATAAAGTACCGAAAAGCATGAAATAAAATTTCTAAATCGTCTGCTGAAATATACATGTAGTTGGGTGATTTGGTTATTTCATCATTCGGCAAACCTCGGGTGATCCGTTGATCAAGTCCCTCGGCTGTATCATGTAGCACCTACACGCTACATTTCTTCGCCGTTAACACACCGCCTCACCCTTCTTAAATCGGAATACTCCACTAAGAAAAAGAAAACACTACTCACTTTTTTCTTTTTAAAGAATCTTTCTAAATACACTTCCTTTGACAAACAGTTTGTACGTTTATTTTCTAACTTAGTCTATCAATTGCTGAGGCTTTTTTAGCGACAGGTGGCTTGTTATCGTGGCTGTTGTAGCTGTTGCTAATTGATTTATATGGGCACCACCATGTCTAAGATTATGTGACTGGCAGTATTTCGAAATGGAAATCCCCTTGATACAGACGAGGTTAGATGTAGGTATGAAATCGGCGAAGTTGTGACGAGCGGTTATTTTATATATGAATGGAAAAAAATGACAGGGGTGACAAAAGTGAGGGAAAGGAGGAAGGTTGAGAAAAAGGCAGAAAATGGCAAGCTTGGTAGGGTAGGGAAGGGAGGGAAAGGAAAAAGAAGAGTTCGATGGGTGGGGTAGAGTTTTGGGAGGCTGTTGAATAGGGTGAGGCGCAGGGTGAGGCGCAGGGTGTGGGGTTGGTGGGTTAACCCTTTCCCAAACGACAAATTTTGGACTGGTCCAAATTGAATGAGTTTGCAGACGACAATTTTAAATTTAATGAAAATGGCAGAAATTTCTCAAAAAGGGTAGAAAACACTGTGGGAAAGGGAGAAATTGCTCGTTACGAGCAATTTCTCCTTTTCCCACAGTGTTTTCAAAAGACTTGTACTGCAGACACGTGAAAACCGGGGCTTGTTTGGGAAAGGGTTAAGGATTTGGTCGGGTATGTTGTGTTTGCCTTGGATAGGAGTGGGATGTGGTGGCCGGAGTATGCCGGTGGATGGGCAGATCGGTGGTTCGTTAGGTAGATACGCAGACAGATAAGATGTACGTGTGTTGCTAAAAAAAAACCCCAAACTACAGTAACTACCTGACGCCATTAAAATGCCAGCTTTTCATTATTTCATACTTTTATATTTCATTCCAGGAAATTCCGTCTGGACCTTTACGCTTACCGTGAACGTAAGCGCATCACCATGTGCTGATGTTGATGTACTAAGTTTGATTAACTCTGTACAATAAATATTCAGTATATACCAAGAACGCCTAGAAGGACAACAACAACAACGACGACAACAACAACAACAAAGGAACAGTGAAATTTTGAGAAGGAAGACATTATTGTTACTTATCTATTTGTTATTTTCTCTAGTTATTTGCCTTCGTAATTTGACGTGATTTATTTAGTTGTATACATTCTTTATTCCCGATTTGTTGTGTTCCTGTGTGTTACAAGCAAGGAGCCATGCTCTGACAAAAGCGGTTTAACATTTTACCAAACGACAAAATTTTAGACTTGTCCAAATTGAAAGCATTTGCAGACGACAATCTTAAGTGTGGCTCAAATGATGAAATTTGGCTTGGATAGCATAGAAAACATTGCGGGAAAAGGAGAAAATGCTGGTTACCAGCATTTTCTCCTTTTCCCACAATGTTTTCAAAAGGCTTCTTCCTCAGAGTCGTTAAAGGATAAAGGATTAACGCACCTTTGTGATGTATTATAGAGAACAAGTCATCTTTTATGGATCCGTAAAATCCATTTGTCTTACAACCAACCGACTGAATGATAGGTAGAAAATCTATTTTGTATTACAACCAACCGACTGAATGATAGGTAGAAAATCCATTTTGTATTACAACCAACCGACTGAATGATAGGTAGAAAATCTATTTTGTCTACAACCAACCGACTGAATGATAGGTAGAAAATCCATTTTGTATTACAACCAACCGACTGAATGATAGGTAGAAAATCTATTTTGTCTACAACCAACCGACTGAATGATAGGTAGAAAATCTATTTTGTCTTACAACCAACCGACTGAATGATAGGTAGAAAATCCATTTTGTATTACAACCAACCGACTGAATGATAGGTAGAAAATCTATTTTGTCTTACAACCAACCGACTGAATGATAGGTAGAAAATCCATTTTGTATTACAACCAACCGACTGAATGATAGGTAGAATTTTCCTTGAACCTGCAGAAATCAACATACAGCAAAAAGTTTCGACTCATGACTGACATAGGACGATACTCTTTGCACGTGTACTGATTGATTGATTGATGGTATGGTGTTTAACGCCGTTTTCAACATTATGTCAGTTATATCGCGGCGGCCAGTGCACCTATCCATGCTTTCCTGGAGTTTCTTTTACCAATACTCCGCACAATATTCTTTCCAAGCCACTAGCTGCTTTCCCACATAACCATCGTCGAAACAATGGTCAGCGGTGGGAGAGGAATGAATCCTGTCGCTATGACTATCATTTGCACGTGTAATAATCCGCCCTATTCGTAGAGCATGACCCATTTGGAGTTCGAGGGGAATCGGTTTGTTAATTTTTTCAATTTGTTTCATTTCGTTTGAATAAAAAGATAGAAATAGAATGTTCTGGAGGGTGGGAAAGAGAGGGCGAGAACGAGAGAGTGAAAGAGGACCTACGGCAATGATTTGTTTATAATTCATAGCCAGTCTTGGTCAGAATTGAGAAGTGTGTACATGTACATATAAATTATGACGTATAATTTGAAAGTAGTTATTAACCCTCTGGGCATCATACACAAAAACATGGCTTATTGTGGACGATGCAGATCATGATCAGACAGCACAGAAATAGGCAGTCTGATCTTGGATCTATACCGTCGGCTTATTTAGTAAACCCTATAAGATAGAAAGCTTTCTGAGTTTCAGTAGATTGCAATATATCAGCCTTAAAAAAAAAACAGAAAAAAAGGTCGAGTTTATATGAGCCATGTTCTGACAAAACGGGGCTTAATGCATCTCTGTGATGCATTGTACCAATCAAGCCATCACATAAAATTTACAGATCCATAACAGCCATCTTTTTTAACACCCGACTGAATCATGAGGTAGGCTGATCCTCGGACATACACAAAATTGACCGATTGCGAAAAGTTTCGACCCAGGTCAGCCTGCGCGGACTGCGCAGGCTGACCTGGGTCGATACTTTTCGCAGATGCATTAAGTCCCCTTATCACAGAGCACTGTTCATATAATTAGGTGCTGAAAGAGTTAAATCAGTTAAATATATAGTTATTAAAAGCTAGACAGTATTCCAATGTGAATTCTCTTCTCTACCATTTCTTCTTAACTGTTTACAAGGCGACAAATTTTTAGACTGGTCTAAACTGAAAGCGTTTGCAGACAACAAAGGGAAAAGGAAAAAATGCTGGTTACCAGCATTTTCTCCTTTTCCCACAATGTTTTCAAAAGCTTTCATCCTAAGGGTCGTTAAAAGTCCGGATTGTACGGTCGGTAAAGGATTAAATACTCAGGATCTGTAGCGAAATCCTGACCTCCCGACCTCCCGACACAAATTTGCAGAAGACGGGTTATAAAACAAGTATATTGTGAAATATGGTTTATAACAATGAATCATGGTTTCATATATAAAAGAAAACAGGTGTTCACAGTTTGAGTCAAAACTGGACATGACCAAAATGCGAAATTATTACGTTTACTATTATTCTTCATTGAATGGTGTTTTACGCCTCTTCTATATTTTTTTAGTCATATCACGGCCACAGCTCACATATTCATGTATTTCCTAAGTTTCACCGGTACTGCTCTAAAGTGTCTTGCCCAAGGAAACTCCCACGAAAAACCGAATTGATCCAGTGAGGATCGAACCCGGGGCTACTGAGTTACGCAGGACCCGGGGAAAATATTACGCGCGACAGTGTTTCTGAAGTTTTCTGTTGACAAAAAAAAAAACACATTACAGTAAAACGAAAGTTTGTTAAAATTCAAAGCCTTGAAAGTTAACCCTTGGGCAGCTAAGCGCGACTCAAGGACCTTTGGTGGACGGAGTAGATCAAGATCAGACTTCACAGAACGTGCAGTCTGATCTTGGACCTACACTGTCCGATAAGGAGATTAAATGGTGCGGTTTTTCTTTAAAAAGGTATGAAGCATTGTCGGGAAAGAAGAAAATGCTAGTTACAAGCATTTTCTCCTTTTTCAGCAATGTTTTCAAAAGCCTCCTGTTTTCAGGATCGTGAAAACTCGGAATTATGTGGTAAAGGGTTAAAGATACATCTATACTCATTTCAGCCAGTTTTTAACACCAATTCATCTTTATTTAATCAAACTATTAGCATTCTTGTATCTTCATGCCAAATGTTGCAAGGTTGCACAGATTACGACGGATAGGAAATGCATTTCATTCTCTGGAGGCTTTCAAAGAAATGAATTAGTCCCCGTTGTAGATCTACATTCTATAGGTAACTAGTGCGCGGGAACTACTGTTTCCGCCTTCAATTGAAGAGCTACAAAATATGAAATCGGTATTTTTCACTGGTCGCAACCATGAAATGTCGAACAATAATCCACCGTTATTTCTCGATAAACCACCGAAAAGCATGAAATAAACGTAAATCTTTATCATTTTGATTATGCCCTTGAAAAAATATGACCTAAATTTGTACCTGTGTTAACCCTTTCAGCGCCATAGGCGAAAACAGAGACTTTTGCGGACAGCATAGATCAAGATCAGACTGCACAGAACGTGCAGTCTGATCTTTGATCTATGCCCTCCGCTTGTTTGGTCATGCCTAAATAGTAAAAGTCTTCCGGAGACTCAGTGGATTGTATTTACAACCATCAAAAGAAGCCAAGTTTGTTTATTTGGCGCCGAAAGAGTTAAAAAAGAATGTTTTACATTATACCTCATTGGTTCCTGTATTTCTGTTGCCTGCTCTACTTATATGGTTTCGCAACAAAACTTAACGTTAGTTGGTATGTAGGTAATACTTGCAGGTCACGAGATGAAAGAAGAAAACATAAACAAAAGTTTGTAACACTAGATATATCTCTCTTTACTTCTGCTCAAGAACTATATGTACAAGAGCACATGTATCTGCGATACAATAATACTAGTACCAAACATTTTAAGTGCAAGTTTCAAATCATAAAACCTAGGTTCCTGAAATAGAAATTACAAATACAAATACAAGAATAAGTCTAAATGCAAATGACTTTCATAAACTTGCTCAGGCTATGACAACTATAGCTTCCAGTTCTAGCTTTGAATGAAAGTACTTGTTGTAAACCGAAATGCATGTAATGACAAATCTTACAAGCAATGTAAACATGAAACATATCGTACATAAATACATATTTCAAACTCACCAATTTGCGAAATTGCTACAGCGCAATCTACATAGCTTGTCAATCTCAACACACACACACTCTCTGTAGGAACAGTTAGAGGCTGTCAAGCTGTAATGAAAGTGCAACAAATGAAGTAACTAGTAACCACCACTCGTCACAACTCGGCCGATTCCGTACCTACATCTAATCTCGTCTGTATAAAGGAGGCTTCCATTTTGAACTACCAATCACATGATCTTAAACATGGCGGCGCCCCTGTAGATCGCACTTAGCAACGACATGAACAACCACTGTGAAGTTATTCACTTCTATCGATCTGTCGATGAAAGCTCCTAACGGAATTGATAAACCACGCTGAAAAATTGAATGTACAAACTGTTGGCCGACTGAAATACTCTTAGAAAAATAACGATAGAAAATTTACTCATGCGTTTTTCTAAAGAAGAGCCTTACATTTTCAATAACGGTAAAGCGGTGTGCTTCCGGAGATGTGCGAAATGTACCGTGTAGGTGCATATCAAGCTACGTGATACAGCCGAGGGATTTGATCACCGGATCACCCGAGGTATGCCGAATGTAGTAACCACGTCTAGTGAGGAACGTGACAAAACTTTAGTTAGTGACTTATGCCGCCATTTTAAATGTCGCGCGAAAACTGAAAACAATTCCAACCAACAAACAAAGCCGAAGAGAGCATAAATACAGAAAGTCAGTGTATGGCAACTAAAACCTAGCGTATGGAAGTTTTCACCTACGTAAATGAACATTTATTTAAGCTTCAGTACATGACAAAAATATTTGTTTTTTCTCTAAAGACAAATTCGACTGTTCTGCTCATACTCCAAGCTTGTTCTGCACAGGAGGCACGTGAATATGATGTAAGGTTAAAAAGAGTCTTTCCTAACAAAAATGATTTTAAATGAAGGAAAGGAATAAATGGTATCACACCGTTAAAGTGGTAAAAGAGCACGGCAACAATTCTCCCCATCATTTCTATTGGAAATTGTCTAACCCTTAAAACGCCCTTCACAGCCTTAGTATTTGTGGTCAATGTAGATCAAGATCAGACTGCACAAAGCGTACATTCTGATCTTTGATCTACCCTGTCCGCTTTCAGGAAACATTCTCGACGAAAACAACGTTGAAAATGCTCTCAGTTGAGTCTTATTTCTAGATGGGAATTGTCTACTGGGTTTATTCAGAGCTCTAAGGATTAATATTCTAAATCAGATTTACGAGATGAAAATCTGAACTCATCATATCAAGTGTCTTGAGAAGAGCGTTCAGTTAAAGAATGGAACGTACAAAGTGAACGTTATGTGCAGTCTGTACTTGATCAAAACGCTGTCTGTGAACGCACTTAAAGTTCTGTCGGGTTTCTAAAGAGAAAATATTTTACCAAGAAAAGGGGGCTTAATGCATCTACGAGACGTATCGACCTGGGTGAGCATTTGATCCATGATTATCTGATGTGGTATAATGTGCTTGTTATAATGCATTAAGTCCCCTTTTCACAGAGCACGACTCATTAATATATTTTTTAAATCGCTTTAAAGAAAGAAAGTTTTTTTTTTTTTTTCTTTTTTTTTTTTAACGTGGGATATTAGAAATTAGTGGTAACCAGCATTTTCTTCGTTTCCCACAATATTTACATTACTTTTCAAAGACATATCCCCGCTTTCTAACCATTTTGGCTGTAGACTTCTTATTCTTTATCTCATTCTTCTTCTTTTATTGTATGTATTTTATTATTGTTATTGTTATAATGCTCGCCAATTTGGCCGAAAAACAATAGAATAATAATAATCTAATTAGCCGTCTGCAATGTGCTTTCAATTTATACTAGTCTAAAATCTTGTCGTCTGATAAAGGGTTCCACATAACATATTTATTGTCATCTTTGTACTTTTGCCAGCCGAAAGCAATTCATTTAAAAAGCGTCCTTGATATTTGATGCAAATAAATACCGTAAAACGGGGGATTAATAGTTTTGCATTTTTAATATCAAATTTACCGGAAATGCTCTCTTTTCCTTTTAGGTTTTAAGAGCAGATATTACGACGGAAAAACAATTTATTTTCAGTTTATTATTATCTTTTTTTCTTTTAAATTGGAGAAAAAAAAAATCAAGTAAAGAAATTCGTTTTTGCATTAAGATCTGCTTTTAATGTCAAGGGCTTGAGAGAGAGAGAGAGAGAGAGACAGAGACAGAGAGAGAGAGAGAGAGAGAGACGGGAAACGTATTAACCAACCGTTTCTCGACGACGTTTTCAGTCTAATTTAAAAAAATTCAAACTTTGAAAGTAACACGATTTCTGATTGGCTAAGCCAAATGGTTTAGCCAAAATGTCCGTGTGTAAAGTGTACCATTTTAGTTCTATGTTCATAAACTAGCCTCCTTGTTGGGTTCGAAGTTTTGTCAGAAGACTAATTTTAAAGAAAAGATAAAGAAAATATTTCCTTTGATAGACATCTAGAAAGGTTGGTGTTGAAGCGTTTTAATGCTAATTAGGTGAATTCTAACGTATCCTCACCCCAGCGACAAGCAAAAATCGGACTCAGAACCTCTAAACTACAACAGAACCTCTGAACTACAAAGCAAAATGCCTATGATACTTAGCTATGGATAATTCTTACCTAAAAAGCACTGTTCTTTGAAATAAGGGGATAACGTAATCCTTCAACTCTTTCGGCGCCAAATAAACAAACTTTGCTTCTTTTGATGGTTGTAAATACAATCCACTGAGTCTCCGGAAGACTTTTACTATATAGGCATGACCAAACAAGCGGAGGGCATAGATCAAAGATCAGACTGCACGTTCTGTGCAGTCTGATCTTGATCTATGCCGTCCGCAAAAGTCCCTGTTTTCGCCTATGGCGCTGAAAGGGTTAAAAACAATCCCGTGTTCATACGACCCTCGAGGAAGACATATTGTTGTTGGAAAAGGAGAAAACGCTGTATACCAACATTTTCTTCATTCCCGACAATGTATTTTTTACCCCATTAAAGACGAATTCCAGCATTTGAGACATGTTTTATTTCTCGTCTGGGAATGATGTGAGCCATGCTCTGTGAAAAAGGGGGCTTGATGCATCTCCGTGATGCATGATACCAATCAAGCAACCACATAATTATGGATCCACAATAGGCACTTTTTTTTAAACAATCAACTGATTTATGAGGTAGAGCAGTCCTTTGACACGTAGAAACTGACCAATAGCGAAAAGTTTCGGCCCAAGTCAGCCTGCGCGGACTGCGCAGGCTGACCTGGGTCGATACTTTTCGCAGATGCATTAAGCCGCTTTTCACAGAGCATGGCTCTTTTCTATTTGGACCAGTCAAACATTTTGCCTTGTTTCGAATCTTGCCTTTCTGGTGTTGGTGCAAATTAATTCCCCATAT
This sequence comes from Tridacna gigas, assembly GCA_945859785.2. Classification (NCBI taxonomy): domain Eukaryota; kingdom Metazoa; phylum Mollusca; class Bivalvia; order Cardiida; family Cardiidae; genus Tridacna; species Tridacna gigas. Next base: position 55,245,116 of record OX244038.2, read on the forward strand.
TCAAGGTTTGGCCGGATAAACGAAAAATGTATTGTTTGATTAGTGAAAGACGACTAAGATCAAATTTAAGACTGCGTAAAATATTATTTTTCTTCCAAGTTCTCTCTTCATTAGTTTCCAAATAGTTAATCCAAGATCCGTCGTTCGATAGATGAACGCCCAAGGAAACTGGAAAGACGGAATTTCGATGCTAGATATTAAACGACTCGAATAGCTTGGTTTATTACGTTTACGAGATATGCTCATAAATTCAGATTTGGATGGATTAAATTCCAAATTTTACAAGCCACCTATCTGCGCATTGGTCTATCTTGTCAGGTCTGGCTGCGCCTGTTTCAATCGGATTGTCTATGATATTACTTTGAATGAACTTGTATCATCCGCGAAAACATTTGTGTTGGACCGTGGGTATATACCTTACTTCATTTCACTTGATTCTGACCTTTATGCTAAATATATAAGTAGGCATATAAATAGAACTCCGACTATCATTCGGGAAGTTACGTTCGCATGCGCTGAAGTTACGGAAGTCTTCAGCTAGTTCTCTGTGTCACACCACTGGTTTTTTGCCATATTGAAAAATAGAATGAAATTGGCCATCTTTGAAGCTTCACAAATCGCTTAATGGCAAAATTTTGGCTTTACCGTCTATTGCTCTCAAAGGTACAATCATAGGCCTTCCCAAAAAATGCATAAAAAAACAACATGTCAACCGATTGTGTTTTTCGCTAAATCCCAATCAATACAGGCACCCTAGAAATTGTCCTCTCAAAAACGCCTGTTCACCGCCATGACCCCAATTTTTTGTACCTCCTCTGACAGAAAATATTCCAATCAATATATGATAAAATCACATCTAAATGGTCCCCACTGCCTAAATTTGAAGCAAATCTAAATCACATACCACTAAGCCCTCTCATCTCCACGAAACAGTGCAACAAAAGTGCTACTGCAAAATTTCACATCGGATTACTTTTGACTACTACGACCCGGAAGCAATCTCGCAGTGGTGCGACACCATATACACAGGTAAGCCATTTAATTGGCACATATTGCACGTAATGTTTTCCATGACCATTCGGGACCTATGCAGAAGACAGTCCCGTGCTATGCCGAAGGTAAAGATAGAATTCTAATTTATGTAAATAATATTGACCTGGGTCAGGTTAAATGATGTGAACTATACTACAATATCATAAATACAGACCAGGGTCCGTATTCACCCACCATTCTTAAGTACATTCTTAGTTTTATTCTCCTAGATTTTCTAAATTTGAAAGTAACACAACTTCTGATTGGCTAAACCAAATGGAGAAATAAGCCTTATGTTCTAAGAATAGGCCTAAGAATGCTTGGTGAATACGCGCCCAGGAAGATCAAAAGCCCAAGGTACAACTATGTGGCACTCCAGCTTTGGACTGATAAATCTCTGAACTCTGTGTAAGAGACAATCTTCAAACCAAAGTAAAAAACCCGCTTTGAGATATTCCTATAAAATAATTTTCGCAACCCGAATCGAAGGTAAAGTGCGCAAGCGTACGTACAGTATTTGTTTCCGGTCAAAACAATCAAAGAATCGGATTTGCCTAGCACATCCTTTTATAATGATTATTATGACGATTGTAGAAAGAGAAAAATAAAGATTAGTTTAACGGCGACTGACTTCTCTGACCTTTTATCCTAGTACCTTGAATTAGAAAAAAAAAATCACATGTTTTAAATATTTTAGATTAGATTCGCCGACGAATTGCCAATTTTGCTGATTTTCCATGATGATTACATGCGTTTTATTGCCTCCCAGAAATTATCAGTGCTTTTTTTGCAGTTTATATGATTCTGTGATGAATATAAGTTCGGCCTTCCGTATTTCAAAGATACAGGAATTTTTGAAAAAGTTACATATTACTTCTGGGCTTCGCCACGCGTATCATTTTTAATGTCAGGCTTTTTTTGCTAGAGAGAGAGAGAGAGAGAGATGAACTTTAGAAACCGAAATATTTTGGTTTGTATTTCTTAGCGGAATTTTACATTACATTTGATTTCTTCAACAGTTTAAGGGTTTGATCATTTTAGGAATCGAAAGGGTAGAAAGCAAAAGAATCATGGGTAAGAATCTTACAAGTGTGTATTGGATAAATCAGCTGCTTGTCTGTTCATGCGCATTTCCTCCGTCAGTTTGTCCATCCTTCCGTAAATCCATCCATCCATCCATCCAAAGCTAGTAAGACAAATTAAAAAAAAAAAAAATCTTTCCGCGTTGAATCACATAAACGGAGTTTTTCACCCTTTACCACAGGACAAAATTCGAGACCTGTCCGAAATGACAGCATTTGCAGATGACAGATCAAACTCACGTTTAACTGATGGGATTTATCTCTGAAAAGAGTGAAAATCTTTGTGGAAAAAGAAGAAAATGCCAGAAAACAGCATTTTCTCCTTTTCCTATGAAGATTTCAAAAGCCTCCTCGATCAGGGTCTTTAAAACTCGGGTTTGTGTGGTAAAGGGTTAATAAATAACAAAACAACTTCAATATTGCTACTTCAAGCTAAAGATGATTTTGAAAGAAAAAAAAAAAAAAAAAAAATGAAACAAAGTAGCAGACTGTGTAGATCCAAGACCAGTCTGCACGTTCTGTGTAGGGTGATCTTGACCTACACTGTCCGCACCAGTGACTTACGCCAGGTCCCGCTCTTTATGTTCAATCATACAAAGATCTGTATACATGTGTACCAACGGACCTAGACTAACAGGTTTAGCCGGTGTTGTCTAAATTCAACAGCAAAATACGCATAAATTATTTTTTTCTACTCCAATTTTACTTTTCACTTCATGACAAATTTTTGTTGAAGTAAAATACTGTGACAACTGGAGAGAACGTTCAGATAAAGAACTTTATGTATTACTAGCAATCCCGGTTTTCTAGATTATATTCATATTTCATGTGTCCTATTGTAAATTTAGCCAGTTTTTTATGTCTTTATTTCGAAAAATGTAACTTTTTACCTAGTTTTCAGAGCTTTGGGGAAGTGGATTTTCGAACCAGAAACGGAAAACAGGAAAAGAACAACATCTAGATTACCGGTATTTTCTCCCTTTTCTCTACAGTTTTCTACCCTTTCGTTGAAAGAAACATTTACTTGATAATTTGTCGTCTGCAAAATGCTTCGAATTGGGTCTTTCTAAAATTTTGGCGTGTGGTTAAGAGTTAAAAATAGGGTGAGTTTATACCGTTTGAACTGTCATTGACCTTGTATGACGTGTCCTAAATGGCTGATACATGTGTGTGGAAGTGCAGAATTCATAATTCAGCGGACCCTGGCTCGACACTCACTCGAAGCGCTGGGATTGTCCTTGGACAAGGTATTTCAGAAGCCAAGCCTAGTACTGGCGAAATACAGGACAAACAGTGAGATAGCGCCGTGATATGACTGAAATGGTGTTGAAAACAGCGTAAAAAATTCAATGAACTTTTCAGTTGCCTCAAACTCAAAGCGCTGAAAGCACTGGTGTACACCTACACACAGTTCTAGATCATCTCAAATAGGCTTATATCGGCAACATTTGTCGAATGTAGAAATACTCATGACTTGACTAGAGCAAGCCTTTACCTATATGCTGTTAACCCTATCCTGCTATATAAAAGAAATGAAACATTCAAGCCGACAGTAAAGTGCCAAATTTTCCTATTTCAAACGTATTTTTGGAGGAGAGATATCTCCTTATCGAACAGTGCAGATCCAAGATCAGACTGCACGTTCTGTGCAGTCTGATCTTGATCTACACTGTCCGCAAAAGGTCATTGAGTCGCGCTTAGAAGCCTAAGGGTTAACAACTTTGGGAAAAATTGGAGGAAAGGAGTAATTGCTTGTACATATAACAATCAATTGCTTCTTTTTCCACATTGTTTTAGGCACTGTCGAAATTCACGTTTTACCTTCTTACTAATCTTTGATCTTTGTGTCTTTAGGTCGACTCACAGGGATGGATACTGCCCATTTTTGTTTAACTTTGCTTTCAACAAAATGTCAGTCATTTAACTTTGCTTTCAACAAAATGTCAAACATATAATAGCTCTTTTACGTATTTCTTTCCTAAGATTCATCGGTGGCAGACTGGCGCTCTACAGTGCCTTGCCCAAGGACATTGTCGCGTGATCAGCAACACCAGAAAGAATCGAACCAAGAATTTCTTGGATGCATTTAAACACATTAATCACTGATCCCTAGGGTACACCTTCGATGTTGTAGGAGAAAGCTTTAATTGTGACTATGGACAAACATATGAGGAAAAAAAGAAAAAAACATTTGTACGCCATTTTAAGCCTTCACGAGACGACAATCTAAAGACCCATCCATAGTGAAAGCATCCGCAAATGGCAAAATGAATCGGGCTTAAATGATGAAAGTAGAAAAAGCTGGATACTGCCATTCTATCCTTTTCTCACACTATTTCCAAAATATTTTCTCCTTTGATTCGTTAAAACACGGGTTTTCGGTAATGCGAAAAAGATTATTTAAAAAATATGCAGGGATGTATGTGCTTGTACATACACGTAAATGTACTCATTTGGTGGTTGAATTGCAAAAGTCAGAAATACTATAGTAAATGTTGATCTTTTAACACTTTGGCTGCTAAGCGTGACTCACTGACCATTTGCGGACAGTGTAAATCAAGATCAGATTGCACAGAACGTGCAGTCTGATCTTGGATCTACACTGTCCGATAAGGAGATATCCTTCCCCTCAAAATACCTTATAGATAGCAAAATTTGGGTTTTTTTTATCGGCTTCAAAGTTTCATTCCACTTATTTAACAGGATAAGGGTTAATAAAATCTACAAAATTGTCAGCTAATTGGCTGAGCAGTGGGCAAACTGACTGCCATCAGGTCCGTTTTCACCAACCATTCTTTGGAACATGTTTAGTCTAACTCCTGAGAATTTTCTAAATTTAAAAAATAACACAACTTCTTAGTAGCTAAACTAAATGGTTTAGCCAATCAGACGTTGTATGTGTGTGTGTGTGTTTTTTTTTTCTGCAAAATCTATAATTAGACTAAGAATGTTCTTAAGAACGGTTGGTGAAAACAGACCCAGAGACCGATAGACTGGGTGAAAATGAGAATCCTGAACAAATGTCTGACTGAATGTTTGCCTAACCGAGCCAAAAGATACCTGTATTATCACCCATTTCATCGGGTGCCTACGAAACCTGCCCTTACAGTTATCTTTTTTTTCCCTTAAAGACGTGTTTGTTAAACAGGATGGGTGATAAAAGTCTGATCTATTCACCTTGAAAATTAACATATTTGTTTGAAGTGAACCATATTATCATACACGAAAATCAACCCTGGTTAACATACCCGGTTATGTTAAAAAGCAAGACACTTGAGCAAGAGCGTTTCGGTTATTCGAGTACTAGTTGTACTTTTTAAGGTGAAGCTTGTAGCAAAGACGTGTGACAGAATTGTCATTCAGTTGTACTTTGAAGTAAGTTTTTTTTTTCCTTTTTAGTATTGTGTGTGGCAATGTATCATCTGTTACAAAATTAAATGATCGTTGAAATCACTTGATAATACATTATTTGGAATGAAATGTAGCAGAATGTATTGATTTAACGCAGAATGTGGTTTAACCCTTATCCTGCTCCATAAGTGAAATAAAAACTTTCAAGCCAATATTAAAACCCAAAACTTAGCAATTTCAAAGGTAATATTTTGGGGAAAGATACATCCTTGTCAGACAGTGCAGATCCAAGATCAGACTGCATGTTTTATGCAGTCTGATCTTGATTTACATTGTCCGCAAAAGGTCAGTGAGTCGGCCTTAGCAGCCTAAAGGTTAATTGCTAGCCATTTCTAATTACAGTATAAATATGAATATTGCTTATTTTTAAATTTGTAGGAGAGAAAATCATATTGAATCATCCTTCCACTTGACTTTTGTATTAAGTAGATATTTAGAAAAAATGTTTAAATGCCATATTGCAATTATTTCGGGCAAGTAGATTATGCATTTATTTTTGGCGAGAGGGCCCTTCCGGCGCCATGGTCGGCCAAGGCACAAGTAGCTTTAGTGAACGCTATAGACAAACATCATCTAGGGCCGTATTTAACATCCAGTCTAACTCAATAAAAGTTTCTAAAGTTCAACGTAACTGAAATACTGAGTGGTCAAGAGAAATTGTTGAGCCTATTAGAAATTGTGTTACTTTTCGAATAGTGATATTAGCCTTCGGACAACGAAAAAAACTATATCTTGTCAACTCACTTTGACCATTACCATCAAGTAGGTGGCCAAAAGATTAAACTTTTGACCCGTCAAAGCTGTCATAAGAAGCTCTGCGGATGGCGTAGGTCACAATTTACTTGTACATAGAAGTCGCATTCATCAAGTGTTCTAAATTGCATTTCAGTTCTTAATCTCACGAGTATTCAAATGAGCACATTTTCTTAGTAGAGGCCGATGGCTTTGAAAAAATGCACTGCGAAGTACTGGAAAATAAACTCTAGGAATGCGTGGGTACAAGTAGGTGCGCCTGTCGGCGCGATCAAACTGAAATAATATCGAAAACCGCGAAAATAATATCGAAAACAGCGTTTGCATCAATCAAAAAACAAACAACATTGACTGAAATACAACTATTTAACAAATACAAGGATAGTAGTGTCTAGACACCTCGTTCCTGACCAACTACAAGTTCTGATTCTGAACAGTAGTAACACAATTGCCTTCCTATGGAAGTCATGGTTGACGAATACGGCCCCCGGTCCCCATGTGCCTTTATTTATGAAACATTATGTTGATTATGGAACAATTACATAACCATTGCGATAAATGTGTAGGCATTTTGTGTCTACTGTAAAATCTTTGGAGACTCCTTGTATTAGATTGGACGGCTTTCTGTGCGATGATTAAGTGTATCAAGGGTCTGCATTCACCAAGCATTCTTAAGAATAATCTTATGTTGAAGGATTTTCAAACTTTGAAAGTAACACAACTTCAGATTGGCTAAACCATTAGGTTTAGCCAATCAGAAGTTGTGTTACTTTCAAATCTAGAAAATTCTTGAAAATAGGGCAAAGAATATTCCTAACCCTTATCCTGCTAAATAACCTAAGTATAACCTTCAATGCGATAGTGAAAACCCCAATAATTTTATTTATTTACTTTTTCGGTAAACAATGTCTCCTTAACGGACAGTGTAGATCAAGATCAGACTGCACGTTCTTTGCAGTCTTATCTTGATCTACATTGTCCGCAAAAGGTCAGTGAGTCGCGCTTAGCAGCTGAAGGGTTAAGAATGGTCGGTGAATACGGACCCAGGGTGGACACATATTTCACTATTTTATCGCCAAATATGTAAGCCCGTTCTCTGTCGAGGGCCGAAATAAAATCTAATGAATCTCTGACAGGATTTTATTTCATACGAGGCTTGACTTAACAGACGGACGGTAAAGGTGCAATCTGATCTTGATCTAGATCGTTCGCAAAAATCTGTTTTAGCCTATGGGCCGAGAGGGTAAAGTTCTTTGGCCTCTTCCACGTTGCTGGAATTGACAGGTAAATGGGCTGGAACTCTTTCTATCATAGCACGTGGGCAAATTGCTGCTTTGTTTTTCTTGTGTGTTTGACATTTGCAAACGACGATGTCGTGACCATGTATCTATATTTTCTGTACATGTTTATTGAAACGGACATAAGGCCACATACGTATTGTAACCCTCAGGCTGCTAAGCGCGACTCAGTGACTTTTTGCAGACAACTTAGATCAAAATCAGACTGCACAGAAAGTGCAGTCTGATCTTGGATCTACACATTTAGCAGGTTAAGGGTTAATCAGCATACGTAAGCAGCCGTTTCTCTCTACCAGCTCACAAAATTGTAGACTTGTTGATGTTAAAAGCATATGCATGCGACTAACGGAAAGTTGTTCAAAGTGGCTCGCTCTGAAAGGACAGAAAAGGAGAAAATGGTGCTTACACACACATCCCCACAATATATTCAAAGACCATATTCCACACGGCTGTAAAAGCATGGCTTGTTTGATGAAGGGTTAAGGGTTATGATATGAGAACGTTGATGTCAACAACCTCGAAAGCCAAATGCCATCGACTCCCACATCGAGTCCTGACCTCCATGCTGTTAACCTTCATCATGCTGAATAAGTGAAATTAAACTTTCAAGCCGATAGTAACAACCAAGAATTTGCTATTTCAAATACATTTTTTGGGGGTGGGGAAGAAATCGCCTTATCGGACAGTGTAGATCCAAGATCAGACTGCACGTCCAGTGCAGTCTGATCTTGATCTGCACTGTCCGCAAAAGGTCCTTGGGTCGCGCTTAGCAGCATAAGGATTAACATTGATGGGAATTCTATATTATGCGGTTTGGGAACAACTAAACACAGTGAAATCTGTCTCCGTGACTGCCACTGTTCAGTAAGCGATCGGTAGTGATCAGGCATGTTATGGGTTCCCAGTGAGGACTATCATGTTGCATTTTATATGTGCACCATGCGAGCATCTGTCACAAGCCAGCATATTTTTTTATGTCCCTAGGGTACTTGCTTAACCCTTTGCCACACAATCCCGAGTTTTAACGACCGTGAAGAAGAAGCCTTTTGAAAACATTGTGGGAAAAGGAGAAAATGCTGGCAATCAGCATTTTCTCCTTGTTCCCACAATTTTTTCTATCCTATCAAAGAAAAATCTCATCATTTGAGCCATATTGAAATTGTCGTCTGCAAATGCTTTCAATTTGAATAGGTCTAACATTTTGTCGTGTGGTAAAGGGTTAAAGGGCAACAATGCTGGTGTTAAAATTGCGTTTAAATTTAGAACTTACCATTTAAAAGAATGGACAATATTGTGTAGATAACAATCTGTTACTGTTTGGTCGGTCCAAGTGTAAGTCGCTGGCAGAAAATTGAATTTTAAAATCAGGCAAAAATGTAAACAAAAGATAGTGTGACCTGGCAACTTTTGACCTAGGTTTGAAATTAATGTCTCTGCCAGCGATTAACACTTGGACCGATTATTATCTTCACAAATTTTCCATACTTTTAAATGGTATAATTTAAATTTAAAAGCATCTTAACACCCACTTTGTTTACTTTTGGCAGCTATTTGGGCTTTAATACAAGTTGGAATGTGAATCCCCTGATGAATTAGTATGTAAAGTGTTGTTGACGTGGAGAAGAAAAAGATCAGAACGTGTAGTCTGACCATAGATGTACCTATCTAAATCCCTTACTTTTTTTAACAATTAATAGTTAAATATAGTAAAACTTGTCTTGATAGCCAAACAATCAATAGTTAAATATAGTAAAATCTGTCTTAATGGCTAAACAAGTAATAGTTATATATAGTAAAATCTGTCTTAATGGCCAAACAAATAATAGCTAAATGTAGTAATATTTGTCTTAATGGCCAAACGATTAACAGTTAAATGTAGTAAAACCTGTCTTAATGGCTAAACAATTAATAGTTAGATATAAAAAAATCTGTCTTAATGGCCAAACAACTAATAGATAAATATAGTAAAATTTGTCTTTAAGGCCCCCTCTACTCAGCAAGCAACCTGCATGAAGCAAGCATAAAACTGAGTTCCCAGAGAAGTGTACATATGTATGAGTCATGCTCTGTGAAAAGGGGTTTAATGCAACTACAAAACGTTTCGACCCATATCAGCCTGCGCGGTGCACGCAGGCTGACATGGGTCGAGACCTATTGCTATTTGTAAAGTTTCGTCATGTCCAAGAGCCATGTTACCTCATGATCCAGACGGATGTTATACTAAGCTGTTTTTCTTTTTTAATGGATCCATAATTACGTGATGACTTGCTTTGTATAATGTATCACGTAGATACATTTAGCCCCCTTTTCTCAGAGCATGGCTCATATAGGAACTGTACTAAGTAAGGACCTGCCTGAAGCAATCATATTTTGACTTACCCTAAGGTGCTTGCTAAATTCAGGCTGGACTGTACTCAAGAAAAATTCAGAATGGCGGATATATACTATTTCTTACGATATTTTGGTATGTTTTTCTTTACAATTCAGAGGATAATGACTAACATTCTACATTTATTTAAATACAAGCAGTTCGCCGCTTGATTCTAAACTAGCAGTCTGTTTTCGATACTCGAACCAACAACATTTAACAACCAAATTATACGGGACAGATTTCGGCTAGGTACGAGGCTTAATGAGACACCACGACGCGACATTTTATTCAACACTTTCGAATTGGACGAGTCTAAAGTTTTGTTGTCTGTCAAAGACTTAACAACCGTATAACTTTAAAAAAAAATTAAATGCACAATTCCAGTCAGCGTAGAAGATGCCAAATGTAGCAGAGTCAGTGCCGTTTGGTCACAGATATTTTTGCAAAAAAAAAAAACACCTAAGATAAGCCCACACACGGATCTGTATCTAACTTCTCTGTACTCACTTCCTTCTTTTGTAATGTAACCCTTTCAAACTCTAATTAGTTTATATAATCAATGGTCTGTCCTCAAAGAAGAATACCTTTATAAGTTCATCCTTTACAACACAAACATTAATTTCTAACGACCCTGGAAAGGAAAGCTTTTGAAAACATTGTGGGAAAAGGAGAAAATGCTAGTAACCAGCATTTCCTCCTTTTCCCAAAATGTTTTCTACCCTACTAAAAGGAAATTTAAATTTTTGAGTTATATTTATTTTGTCGTCTGCAAACGCTTTCAATTTGGACCCGTCTAAACTTCTCTAGTCTGGTAAAGAGTTAAGTAAGATACATTGAATGAGAAAAAAAAAAAAAGACCGCGCAATATTATACCACTCTCCTTTCAACATCAGTAGCCAGGTCAGCCCATTTTCATTGCGCGAATGAAGATTAGAGAAATTGGCTTGTCAGTTTCCGTCGATACCGATTTTTTGCGAGGTAGCAATTGAGAGTTCGACAAAGGAAAGTTTTTTCCCCCCACTGTGTTATGAAATTGTGGTATAGCATCGCAGAAATATGAATTTAGACTATGTGTACTTTTATTATACTTTTTAGACCCAATTCATAATTACAATTAGTCTGGGGCATACTTTTTTGGCTGTCAGGCCTTTCCCAAATCACAAATTTCAGACTCTTCTAAATTGAAAGCTACACCTGGTGACAGATTCAAAGACGATACAAATGAGCTGAAAGTCTTTGTCAGAGTAGAAAACATTGTGGGAATTGGAAGAAGCTAGTTACAGGCATTTTCAGTATTTTCCACAGTATTTTTTCTCCAAGTCCTCTCAATGTTTCTTCCTCGGGGTCTTTTAAACTGTGTTGCAATAGGTTACATACTTAAAATGAACTATTTGAACTAAATGAAAAGACGCACAGATATCGCAATTCTAGGATAGCCCTAGCAGTTTTTTTTTTCTTATCATAAATAACGGGCACTCTGGGTCAAGAGCTGGAGATTCATTAAAGATTTTACCAGCCATGCTAACTGGTATTCTGGTTCTATTTTTCAAGATTATTTGCCTGTAACTTTTTTAATTACGAATGAGTTTCAGTATAACTTGCAGAACCTTTAACTACATAAAGAAAATGTATCATGTGCAAGAGTCATGTTCTTGGGCTAAATATCAAGGTCACGGTAAGGTAAAAATGTGTTTGGAGTTGCCGTTTTTGTGTCCGGACAATAACTTTTTTCCCTTTCAATTAATTTCAAAATAACTGCACAAATGTTAACCACGTTGAGACAATGTGTGATGCACAATCATGTCCGTAGGGTAAAGGTCAAGGTCACAGCAAGGTCATATGTGTTTTCGGGGGCTTAAGTCACTTCTCAGTGACACGTCTTGTTGTTCTATATTTTGACCTAAAAATGACCTGTGTTCACGCTGTTCAAAATTTTGATATAACGTTTTGGTCCCGAGCTGCCACTTGTCCTAAATTTTGATTCAAAGCATGCGTTCCGGAGTCGTGACATTAAGAATTTCGCTTTTGTTTTCTATTTGGACAGAAACAATTTCGTCCCCGATTATGTCACTATCTTTTTTTGATATTTCATTTTTGTTTCTAATTCTATTTGTCTTTCATTTTGAAATACAGAATCTTGTCCCCAGTGCATTCTTGCATTATATTTTGATACAAAGCTTTTTGCTCCGAGTTCGTTCTTGTTCTATTGTGTTACATAATAAAGTTTGTCCCGGGTCCATATCTATATATATAAGATCTATATGGTTGTTCTATAGTTTGATATAAAGATTTCTGTCCAAAGTTTCCCTCGTCCTAAATTTTTATTTAACCCTTATCCTGCTAAATAACTGAAATTTTCAAACCAGTAGTAAAACCCCAAATAATGGTATTTCAAACTTATTGTTAGGAAAGAATATCTCCTTACCGGACAGTGTGGATCCAAGATCAGACTGCACATTCTGTGCAGTCTGATCTTAATCTACAGTGTCCGCAAAAAGTCAGTGATTCGCGCTTAGAAGCCTAAGGTTTAAGAATGTTGCCACGAGTTGTTTCTTGTTCTCAAATTTGATAGGTAGGTTTTTGTTTTAAGAATTTACAAGAATTTAGTACCCAGTTCGTTCCTGTTTTTTTTTTTTTAGAATTCTGACTCAAGTTTATTCTTATCCTTTGACATAAAGAATTCTGAATCAAGCTTGCTCTTGTTCTTTATTTTCATTTTGAGAGATTTGATCCCAGTTTGTTGTTCATGTATTTCATACATTAAAAAAAAAAAGAAAAAAATCGATCCAAGTTGGATACGTGGTTGACGTAGCGAATTCTCTATGTTTGCAAACGAACGATTGGCCAGGACTTGATTTTTGTTCTGTTTTATATTCTGATAATATCCAATACTCAATATCCATTATTCGTTCTGCTTCATTTGTATTTGTTCCTTATTTGACATACTTCTCGACTACGTTGCTGTCCGTCATTTTGTCATCTGTGCTGGAAGTTTATCGGTTCTGTATTACACTAGGGGGGAAAATCGCACACAAAAAATGTACTGAATGAATGTGTGCCTAAATTAATTTAACAGAAATAGAAATTTTCTAGAATTCCGCCTTTTTTAGGACTATTTCATGGCTTGATTGACAAACGTCTCACGTATTCCATTCTTTATTATCAATGATATGAACGGAAAATTGGGTCTATCCCTCACACTTCGTGAACTTGAAAAATGAGGTAAAGGTTACGGTAGGACAAAGATACACTCTTGCCCATACAAACCGTCTTGCAAATAATTGAGCCATGCTCTGTGAAAAGCGGACTTAAAGCATCTGAAAAAAGAGTCGACCCAGGTCAGCCTGCGCAGACCGCGCAGGCTGTCCTGAGTCGAAACTTTTTGCTACTGGTAAATTTTCTGCATGTCAATGGACCATTCTACCTTATGATTCAGTCGGCTGTTACACTAAATCAGTTCTATGGATCTCTAATTTATGTGATCACTTGCTTGGCATAATGCACCATGGAGATGCATTAAGCCCCCTTTTGCGAGAGCGTGGCTCAATTCTATTGTGGTAGTTTCCCGTCAGTTTGATGAGTAGTTTCACAAAGAAAATTGACGGCAGAGAATAAAATGAATATTTGCTCTCTCTCTCTCTCTCTCTCAAACCTTATGAGGAAGAACCTACTGAGGTACGTGTTAGTGTAAAAAGACACAATATAAAACTTTCCGACAAAACTTCGAAATTTTTCGACAAATATGGCTAAAGAGAAAGCAAGAAGGAATGGAGGAAAGAAAGAAATAGCATGTAAAACTCACGACGCAGTAAACTGTCATAAAATGTAACCAGTATGACAAGGAACCCTAGAGCAAATGAACCATGCTTTGGCAAAGGGGGTTCAATGCATCTTCATGATCCATGATACCAATCAAACCATCACATAATTATGGATCCATAATATCCACTTTTTTTTAAACAACCGACTGAATCATGAGATAGACTGGTCTTTTGACATACAGAAAGTTTGACCAATAGCGAAAAGTTTCGGCCCAGGTCAGCCTGCGCGGACTGCGCAGGCTGACCTGGGTCGATACTGTTCGCAGATTCATTAAGCCACCTTTTCACAGAGCAGGGCTCAAATATTTGTGCATATCAACATTCCACTCTAGCTCCATGATAGGTTGATGTAACTGCTTTACGCATATCGAAAATTTGAGCGTTTTTCTATTTGTCTGTATTCCCTCAGAATTCGGACTCGCAACCTGGTTCAAATCGTGTTAAAAAATGGCTCTGTGTGGAAAAGTGGTTTGCAATCCGAGGGTCCTGGGTTCGATCCTTCGCCGGAGTATCCTTGGACAAGACACTTCAGAGACCTTCTACGTAGTGCTGGTAGAGGCCAAGGCACGTAAGAATAAGCAAGTTGTGGCCTTGATACGCTGAAATAATTTTAACAGGGGCGTACAGTACCATTCAGAGAATGTACTGGTGTTTAATCATCAAGATCAAATTTGAAGTTCAATTTCAAATTTATCAGGAACAGTGGTAGAGGGGTAGAGCGTAAGCCTGTCGATCCAGAGGTTCAAAGTTCGATTCCCGTAATGAGCAAGATCACTTTAGTTTCGTACGATACACATCGCGGCGCGAGCACTGGTAAGGTTTTTAAGAAACAATCATCGAGAGTAATTAACATGGAATGTAGAACTTGTCATACAATCGATGTAAAAACTTTTAACCCTTATACTGTAAAATAAAGTTAATCGAAACTTTCCAGTCGATAGTAAAACACGAATAATGTTATTTCAAACTTATTTTTTTGTCGAAAAATATTTCCTTGTCAGACAGTGTAGATCCAAGATCAGACTACACGTTCTGTGCAGTCTGATCTTGATCTACACTGTCCGCAAAAGGTCAGTGAGTCGCGCTTAGCAGCTTAAGGGTTAAAGTAAGATTTCGATGTACACTAATCAAGCTACAAATAGATTTGTTAAAACTCAGAAAAAATGGCTGAACGTCCTTAGCGCAAAAATGTGCTCATCTTGAAAAAAAAAGTGATTTCACTGCTTCCTATAAATACTAAGACCCTCATTTATCTGGTCAGCAAACAAGATCAAATGAGGAACAAAACTGACATTGAATAGAACTCATTGGGTATTAGACCCAAGAGTTGTAGCACGTTTTTTATAAGGCACGAGTCTGGTATCTATATGAAAGTCATTCAGGTTTTCAGTGTCTTTATTTATCATAAATTTTCCCTCTAGGCCCGTATATTCTAACTAGCATTGGATCATAATGCAGACTTTCAATAGGACTGCAGCCATGTGTATTCCTTTGGGAATTACGTTGTTTGTCTTTTTGTGAACAATAAAGACTTTTGGGGGCTCTCCAGATGAAATGAGTCGAGATCATAGTTGACAATTGACAATTCTTGATGTGAATCTTGTTGCTCGTTTTTTATATTTTTTTTATTTGTCTCCATTTTTTTCGTAATCTTTATTTTGAAAGTTCCCACTGTTTATACTTCTGAAAAGCCTATAAAATGGTTAGGCCCGTAATTTTTTTCGGGAAAGAAAACGATGTTTGATGAAAATAGAAATCAAACTTTTACTCTGATTGTACAAGCTGATAGTTTAAACATTTTCAAGGACTGACCCAT
The DNA here is from genome assembly GCA_945859785.2 of Tridacna gigas. Taxonomy (NCBI): domain Eukaryota; kingdom Metazoa; phylum Mollusca; class Bivalvia; order Cardiida; family Cardiidae; genus Tridacna; species Tridacna gigas. The sequence goes on from OX244038.2 coordinate 55,260,700, forward strand.
GTAAGAATCGTCAAAATATTAAATATAACTTGAAGAAGAGAGAGGATTCACTGTACATCTAGGGAGAAATAGAAAGTGTTGAATACCTATGGGTGATACATAGACTGAATGGTTTTTTATACCTCTATCAACATTCTTCAACACATGTATATAACGAAAACATCTTATATATCAATGGACTTTTTCCTGCTTGAATGCCTGTCAAAGGAAACGCTTACGAGAAGACAAGTGCTTATATTGAAGACCGAACCCATGACTTCTCTTAGCTTATGTATTCAAATGATTATTTGATCACTGCGCGCCCTTCAATTAGATAACAGTCACTTGTATTAAAGGACCAGTATCTGTCAAAAGTAAACAATGCGGATGTCAAAATACATCTAAATTTAAACCATACCATTTGAAATTCGTGGAAAATTATTAGATGTATAACAAGCGGTTGTTGTTCGATTGATCAAAATAGTAGTTACTGACAGAAAAATGAATTCTAAAACTATGTAAAAAATTGCCAAGTCACTCAATCGTTAGTTTAATTTTTAGCTTGGTTTTAAAATTCCGTATTTCTTTTTTTAATGACAGCGATCACCATTCTGGACCTACTGTACAATAACAGAAGGTCATCTTCACAATAACTTCCATACTTTTACTTCGGGCCGCTACCAGGCCTTGAATCTTGGAATAATTTCAGAGTTGACTTTCTTGCAAAAGGAGTTAGTGAAATACAGAAGTTGGTCATTTTCTAACTTTTGTATCTGTCACTATGTGTTTGTTCGTACTATAAAACAAAAACAACAACAAAGAGTTTTCAGTACTTTGATGGGTCCGTTTTTCAAATGAAATCTGTAAATAAAAAGTTAATTAGATAAAAAGAAATAAACAATGTAAAAAATAGTGTTTTTTTCTTCCTTTGCATTCTGACTAGAGTCTGACCCAGGCATAGAGAGTACAATTACTCGATTAATTATGATAAAAATGATAAGGCAAGAAAAAGCGTTGGGTGGTGAATGAAGAATAAACTAAGCCTTGAACTTCATGGTAAGCAAACAAATAAATCTACTGAACAAAACTAGTGTTGAAAATAAATCATTAGGTGTCAGACCTCGGAAATAAAGCACGTTATTTTGTGGGACGCCATGTCTAGAATTTCTATGAAAGTCATTTACTTCTTCTGGGTTTTCATTTGTCATGCTTTCTCTCCCTGTTATATTCAGGCAAATATTGGATCACAATGCGCCCTTCAATTAGACTGCAACCGTGTGTATTCTAATGGGAATTAACCTGTTTGTCTTTTTGTCAAATAAAAGATTATTGCGATGTTTTGGATGAAGCTATGCGGAGATTACCAAGACAATTCTTTTGTTCGCCCCCTTTCTTTTCGTCAAGCGTAATTTTTATATTTATATAAGTTTCCATTGTTTAGATTTGATTCCATGAAGAATATGAACAAGGTTTAGAAAATTGAGATAAAAAGTTGATTAATATTGCAATGTGGAATGATCTTAAGTTGTGTGTTCAACTGAGACTTTTTTTTCCCGAACAAAATGATTGTCATGAAAAACTAAAGAAATGTAACGACATTGTGAACAAAAAATGAATGATAGTGGACAAATCCTGTAGTGAAAAAAAATTATTGAGAGTCAGACCTTGGGGCTCTGGCAAGTTATTTTGCTGGTGAACGGTATGGGTTTCTACGAAAGCTATCAAATTCTTCTAGAAATTTGTCAGGCTTTCTTTCCCTGTTAACACTTAAGCTACTGAATAACTGAAACGCAAATTTCTACTCAATACTAAAAGCCCAAACATTGCGGTCTCAAAGTTGATTTCACCGGAAAGAAACTACCGTATCGGACAGTGTAGATCAAAGATCAGACTGCACGTTCTGTGCAGTCTAATCTTGATCTACACTGTCCGCAAAAGGTCAGTGGGTCGCGATCAGCAGCTTAACGGTTAATTTGTACATTGCAAGCAAATATCGGATCACGATACAAACTTCAATTAGACTGAAACCATGTATTTTCTTGTGCGAAATGACTTATTTGTCTATTTGTAAAGAAATACAGATGTGTGTGGCTTTTATAAAATGTCGAGATAGCATGAACGGTTTTTCCCTGATATGGCAACAAATATAGAACTCGAACGCCTAAGCATATTTCTTTCCCTTTTCCATAACATTTCCTGTTTTGTCAATATCAAAGATTTTCAGGGAATAGATATGATCTATGTTTCCCTAAGACTTGAAAAATTTTTAGCTACATTTATTTCTCAGAAGGTACGTGGATAACGATTGTAGATTCTTTGAGAGTTTTCTCGATTATCTGTTTACATTAATTATTCGAATATTTCATTGGTCTGTATCCACCATGCATTTTTAAGAATATTCTTAATCTTATTCTCAAGGATTTTCCAGAATTTGACCGAAACACAATTTCTGATTGGCTCAACCAAATGATTTAGCCGATCACAAATTGTGTTACTTTCTAAATTTAGAATAAGGCTAAGAATGAAACTTAGAATCGTTGGTGAATGCGGGCCCAGTCCGAGTAATGAAAGTTGACTGTAGAAAATAACAATACTGTAGTTCGGAGACTACTAAGCTATAATTACATTAAAGTTCTGCCAGTAAATATAAAGTAAAACAGCCATCTATTCAGTGAATAGGCAAGGGCGAATGGAGAAACATACCCGCAAATTAAAATAATAATTGTGTGGCATACCTCGGAACTTTGGTGTGTTATTTTGCAGGCGACCAGTCTGGAATTTCTTTAGGGATTATCCTTTGATTATCCTTTCCCTCGTATATCTAAGTATATATCGAATCATAATGCACCTTTTACGTAGAAAGTAGCCATGTGTATTCTTATGGGGATGGACTTGTTCTTCTGATATATTAAAGGTTTTTGAAATGGTGCTCAGACCGCGGAAATCAATTCTCAGTTTGAGAACATTAAAGATGCTCTTTGCTTTTTGTTCCTGGTTGTCACTAGCCTTTTTCCTATGAAACATGTAACTATTTTTTCTTGTATAAATTTGATCTTGTGAAACCTGTAAAATTCTCAAGAAATGGTAGAGGAGGTTTTGAGTTGATTAGTATGTAAATGTCAATTGACTTTTCGATTGTCTTCATTGACCGGTAAACATAACTAACTTTCGTAATTAACTTACTGCTCTATGATCAAACACTTAGTACCACTACTACTACTACTACTGCTGCTCCTGCTACTACTAGTGCTATTGATGAAACAGGAAAATCAATAAAATTGTTGTTTCTATTACAAAACAGCAAAACCAAAAGCTAATAAATATCTCAATCCTTATTCCGCCGAAGTTACCTCTCTACCGCACAATGCCACCTTATAACGACCGTGGGAAAGAAGCCTTTTGAAAACATTTTGGGAAAAGGAGAAAATGCTGGTAACCAGCATTTACTCCTTTTTCCACAATGTTTTCTACCCTATCCAAAAAAAAAAAAAAAAAAAATGCACCATTTGAGCAACATTGAAATTGTCATCTGTAAAATACTTTCAATTCGAACAAGGCTAAAATTTTGTCGTCTGGTAATGGGTTAAATTGTTGATGATTACAAAAATATATTGCGTTGAATTCACTGGTTTTGAATGGAGTTTATATGACAAGAACTAGTGACAGAGCAACGGAGAGTATAGAGCAATATCAGACTGTATGTTTACACTCTCCGCAAAATACTTCTAAGGTCGCGAACAGTATGAGAAGATTTAAATGAATTGATATGATTAAGCACAGAGTTCGCACGACAACGTGTGAAACAGGCTTAAGTGCATGAGGGGTGGAAAGTCTATGCTACAAAATGATAACTATTCCTAGTGAATCGCGCCGAGCAGTTTTTTGATGGGGCAAATGCATTTACATTCTTCAAAATGTAAAATTGTGATGCGATAGAAAAAAAAAAAAAAAAAAATGCCAACGAGATGTATGGAGGGCTGACGAGAGAGAGAGATGCAAATAGGCAGACAAATCGAACAAAAGGGAGAAAGACAGAGCATGGGATCACTAGCCTTGGTAATTTAATATGTATGAATATAGTGATACATCCTATAAGCGTGATTAAAGCCATTGATTAAAATGAAAGTCAGAGCTAAAACGACTTCACAGTGCACAGTCATTACACTTAAATGGTAGAAATTATATAAATAACTGAACTTTTACTGCCATGCATGAAAGAAAGAGGAGTACTGAAGACGTGAAATGACGGTGGTGATAATGATGATTGCGATGGCAACGTCGACGAAGATGATATGCACTATGTAAATAATTCTATAGAGAATAGTGTTTTCAAGATAACATGATGAAGTACATTTATCTTTCGACGTTTCATGATCTTGTATTGAAAACGGCTTCTGCAAACCATCGAGTCCTACAGATCTCGAAGCATATGGAAATCGTATAGTTTTATAGGTTTTTCGTAATATTTGGTCTCTTGGCTTTCTCTACATATTACAATATTTCATCTAACCAAGGTCTAGTAACTAATTGACATTCCCCATATGAGTTGGCTAACACTAAATCTAAAAATAATTGCTGGACGACTTGTGAAAGAATAGTCAAATCTGATTTCAGAGACCAAACAAGGAAAAAAAGATTAGTCATCTGTTACAGTGGGAGGTCTTTTAATGCAGGTTCATCTTTCTTGACTTTAAAGGGGTGTAGGATAAAAAAGGGCGTTCTGTTCCATAACAGTTCTGTTTCAAAGGCAAGAGTTTGTCTTAATCATTGTCTTTTTAATTTTGATTTGCCTTTTAAATTAATTTTATATGTCTTATTGCATGTACAGGAGACAAATTAGAAAAAAAAAAAAATGTGAAGTAAATTTGTGGGAGCGGCTTGAGAATTTCATTGGAAGTTAGATAGCATATATATATATACATACACAACACACACACACACACACACACACACACACACACACATATATATATCCCCACTGCTAAACGCAACTCACTGGCCCATGCGGAAGCTGTAGATCAGGACCAAACCGCATGTAAACGTGCAGTCTGATCCTGGAACCACATCGCGCAATAAGGAGATACTAAGTTAGGAGCAAAAAGAACAAAATTTGTTATGGCGGCTTGAGAACATCATTCATAGATATTTAGCAGAAAACCAAACCGCTGGATGCCAAACGCGGCCCACAGACCCCATGCGGGCAGGGTGGATCAAGATCAGGCTGCACATAAACGTGCAATCTGATCTCGGATTCACACTCCGCGACAAAGAGATACGTTCATAAAAGGTTACCATTGGAGCAGGAAAAAAAAAAGAATTGTACTAGCGGCTTGAAAACCTCATTTGAAGTTAGTTAACTGGATGAGGGTTCATGTAAATATATAAAAACAGACCCTTAGCAACTTAACGCAACTCGCTGACCCCATGCGGACAGTTTACATCAACATCAGACCGCGCGTAGAACGAGCAGGCCGATCCTTGATCAATACCGCGCCATAAGGAGATGTGTTCTCCAAACTGTAACCCTTGGAACAAAAAGAACGAGATTTGTACTCGCGGCTTCAGAACTTCCTTTGAAGTTGTTCAGAAGGATGAGGCTTCGTGGAGATATGAAAACAAACTCACCAGCTCCAAGCGCGACTCATTGACCTAGTGCGGACAGGGCAGCATCAAGATCAGGCCGCACATGAACATGCGGTCCGAACCTGGATCTGCACTGTGCCGCAAGGAGATTCCTTCCTAAGAAATATACCTTTGGAACAGAGAGAAAGATATTTGTACTGGCGGTTTGAGAACTTCATTTGAAAATATCTAGCAGGATAAGTGTTAAACAACCAAAATGAGTTTAGACTGGACTTATCGAAAACGGAAAACAAAAACAAAGGGAGAGAAAATACTACGTACAAAAAAAAAGGGGGGGAAAGAAAGAAAATATTTAACGCCAAATTTACACAAGGGAATATTTGCTTTTGTGTGACGGGGGAAATGTGTAGGAGAACAGAAAAATGCAGACAAAGATTAAACTGCACAGATGTGCAGATTGGTCTCTGTCTCCACTTTCCATATGGACCACAAATATGATTTGTCTTCACAAATTAAAATCAAATTGACCAATAACAGGTAGAGTTTCGGATGAGTGGGTTTGTAATACAGTAATCTATTTATAGATCACAATACAATGATGTATAGATCACAGAAGAAGTTAAGGAAACTGGCTTTTCAGTCTTTCGAGTTCTTCAATAGTTTCTACCCTGTAGAGTTTGTTATTTTTGTCCTTAACCATTATCATACCGTTTTTCGTCCATGTTCCAAGAATGTGTTTATCCTTGACCATTTTCCTCGCGTGGTAGAATATTTTATCTCTTGTGAATGTCAGATCTTCATTAATAAAAACGCCTTTAAAACCACTTTCTTTCAGTAACTTCTTATTAGTATAGAACTTTTGGCGCGATCTGTAGCTTGTAAACTTAATGATTATGTCCCTTGGCCTTCCAGAATCCTTCTGTCTGCCTAGCCGATGACTGCGGTCTATTTCCTCTAGTGAGATATCAGCTCCTCAAGCGTTGGCAACTTCCATAACTTTGTTATCAACCGACTCCCTGTCTGTTTCGATAATGCCAGATAAACGAAGACAGTTTCTTCGGCTGTATTGTTCAGCCTTGTCAACCTTGGATTCCAGTAGATCAACTCGAGATCTGAGTTGCGAGTTCTCCACTTCTAGACTAGTAATTTTACTCTGGAGACCCTCAAGCACCCCCGATATGATGCTGGAGACCATGAGTGGTAATTCAACCTTTAAAGAAGCCTTGACGATATTGGTAATTTGGACAATATTCTCATCCGTGAGCGTAATGTTGGCTACAGGGAGAAGACCAGCCATTGTTTCTGTAGAAGATTCAGCCATGGATTCAGATGAGTGAGTTGCTGGAAATGGCTCAGTCTCAGAACCTTCACTGATCTTTTCATCCAGTATCATTTTTTCTGAAGAATTGTGAGCCATTGTGGGTTTCGACTTTTTGGAGTCTAATAAATCGACAGGAGATGACAGAGTTCTTTTCTTGTTGTCTTTGTTTAACGGTGTAGAGTCAATAACATTTGCACTCATAACTTATTAATTTTGAACAGTATACTTCTTGATTTTTCAAGCGTGACTGGTATGCACAGCGCACCGTTAACCAACTGATCAAAACTATTCAAGCGTAACTTAGAATGATATGTAATTCACAATAGTTTTTCCTCAAATTACAACAAATACTACATGTATGTCTAACTTAGTTACATATACAGCAAACAAAGCAAATGTTCCTATGTGATGTCACCGATTTTCAAGAATATTTACCCGGTAGAACTTTCGAAAATTATTTTTTTCTTCACTCTAGAAAGGAACGATGTTTACGTCTCAATAACCGGAAGTCCCACAATGGCTCCTTGTTTCGTTCTAATGTTCTAAGTCAGAGTATTCCCTGTTTTTATTTGGTGCTTTCTTGAAATGAACCCCGTAAAAAAGTAAGTTTGGTAAAAATGGATAAACGAATACAGATTTAAACCGTTTTTTTTGTGGCATTTGTCAAAGACAGTGCCACTATGAGTTCAATATGGCATTTTGAAAATCATGTATCGTAGTTTGTGCAAAACTGAAGGAAGTAAACCCAATTCAACTCAATTTTTCTAAGACAAATAAGTGTTTCGATTGCAATCAGATATGAAATTGAAAATGGCATATTACAATAAATTGGATCAACCGTGGAAATACTTCTTTTTTTATCGAAAATAGCTTGATCCGCTATGGCCTTCTATTGGCGTAATGATACACACAATTTTTGTCTCCTGACCGCCCGATTCCGTGCTTGTTCATCCCAACACCAGTTCGTTCCTGGGCTTATTCATCCCTGGGCTTGTTCGCCCGGACTTGATCGTCCCACAAGATTGCACGCTACTCTATCGGATTGTGCATGACTATACAGTAGGTTTATTTTCAAGCGAATATTTTGAAACTATTTCTATTGTTTATTTTTTTAATTATTAATTCCACACAATGACTCCCTTGAAAAATGCCACACCAGTGCTTTCAACGTTTTGATTTTTTCTTTTACCTGAGTAAATCCATGGTCGATTAAGTAAGTCTAGATTAGAATGATTATCTTTTAAAACACCTAGAATGAAGCAGGGAAAAGTGTTGGATGGTAACTTAAGATCAATCTGGCTTAAGTTCCATGAAAACTAAGACCCGACCTTCATGTCAGGCAAACAAATACTTAACAAAAATGGTGTTGAAAAGAAATCATTATGTATCAGAACTCCAGGCTGTAGCCACCTCTGTTATGAGTGCACCGTGTCTAGAATTATTATTAAAGTCATTTACTTCTAGATTATCGTTTGTAATGCTTTCTTTCTCTGTTACATTCGTGCGAATATTGGATCACAATGCACCACTTCAATAAGACTGCAACAATAAGTATACTTGTGGGAGTTGAACTGTTTGTAATTTCGTCAAAATAAAGATTGTTGCGGTCGTATCAAATGATTTGATATCGAGAACACCAAGACCATTTTCAGTGTTTAAACAAATAGAGACATTAGTAGCTTAAGTAGTAACCACTCTCTATTTTTATCTACAGTTTAATTTTCATTGTATAACTCTTTACCATACAATAAAAGTTTACGAAAGTTTAGATGGGATTTGTCTTCACAAGGGTAGAAAGCATTGTGGCAAAAGGAGAAAATGCTGGTAAACAGCATTTTCTCCTTTTTTCCCCACAATGTTTTTAAAAGGCGTTAAAGGTCGGAATTGTGTGGTAAAAGATTACAGTCGATCTCATGAGGCCTGCAAAATAGGTTTAGAAACTGGAGGTGACGGGATGATAAATAATGAAACAAGTGTTGGATCACTGATCACAGTGCAGCCTTCAATTAGACTGCAGCCATGTGTATTCCTATGGGAATCAACTTATTTGAATTCGTCCAAGCAGGGATTTTTTCGACCCTTCAAGATGATGATCCGACTTTATTTTGCTTTACAAGTTAGCTGGTGTCCTGCAAATGACTTATCGCCTCGCACTAACAAGACGGGTAATGAAATAATTGAGACAACTGTAGAAATTGCTCTTCCCGTAGAGTTCCTATTTTTATTTGTTTTTTTTTTACGCTTAGACCTGAGTTAATGCTGATCTTTCATGTATATGAGCCATGCTCTATGAAAAGGGGGCTTAATGCATCTGCTAAAAGTATCGACTCAGGTCAGCCTGCGCAGTCCGCGCAGGCTGACCTGGCCGAAACTTTTCGCTATTGGTCAATTTTCAGTATGTCCATGGACCATTCTATCTCATGAATAAGTCGGTTGTTAAAAACGGGGTTATTATGGATCCTTAACTGTGTGATGACTTGCTTGGTATCATGGATCACGGATATGCATTAAGCCCCCTTTTGCCAGAGCACGGTTCATATGTATGTCAAAACAGCGTTCTCAAAAGACGTCTTTTATAGATTTGTTGCAGAAGGTAGTTAGCTGAGTTTATGGACTAGATATTAACCCCTAGGCTACTAAGCGCGACTCAGTGATCTTTTGCAGACAGCGTAGATCAAGATCAGACTGCACAGAACGTGCAGTCTGATCTGGGATCTACACTGTTCGATCAGGAGAAATCTTTTCCCAAAAATACATTTTAAATAGCAAAACCTTGGGTTTTACTATCGGCTTCAAAGTTTCATTTCACTTATTTAGCTGGATAAGTGTTAGCGTTACAGAAAAGTAATGTGAAAAGACGCTTTCATCAAACAATCATGTGTTTTAATGATTTCCAGCGAGAAAGCTCTTGAAGTATTGTTGTAACTAGGATTTCCTCTTTTTCCCCACGATGCTTTTCACTCCTTTTTAAAGACAAATCATATCATTTGAACCGTATTCAATTTGTTGTCTGCAAATGCTTTCAATACGGATGAGTCCAAAATTCTATCGTATGGTAAATTGTTAAAAGAAAATAAAAGACAGAGAGAAAGAAGACTTAAAAAAAAAACCTTGAAGATCGGGATTTTCATTGGCACACTGCACATGAAATCAGTAATTCCTGGTTAAAGCCCGCTGGCACCACTTTCACCTGAATGTGTCCTCGTACAGCTTTTTTACTAGGAAAACAAAGGAAATATAGCAAGATTCTCCTTGATATGAACGAAATTTCTATGGAAAATGGTGTAAAACAACAGTCAAACAAGCAAATAAGCCGCAGTGTAAAAAAAGGCCAACCTGCACATACTGAACTAATGAAGTTCAACGGTTTTCTCTGAATATCGTATTCAGGCTCCAAGACGTGTGACCGATGGATAGTTCCACACTGTCTACCTTGTTTCCGGTTCTACAATGTTCGTCTTCCTGATAATTCATTATGTAAGGGGAGCAGATGGAATAACAACTGGGATGAAATGACGGCCAATTACTTCTAGTCAGACTACTATGCCAATAAAATAAACTTTTGGTGTCGTAAAACAAGAATTTCTAGTTGCAGTAGAAGATATATGAGTCATGCTCTGACAAAGGGGGTTTGATGCACCTCCGTGAGCCATGAGCCATTATACCAAGCAAGTAATCACATAATTATGGATTCATAAAATTCATTTTGTCCGACATTTGACTGAATCATGAAGAAGACTGGTTCTTTGACATGCAAAAATGCAAAAAATTGACAAATAGCAAAAAATAAAGGGGCCGACCCATGTTAGCCTGTGCGGACTTGGTCGACACTTTTTGCAATTGCTTTAAAGTCCCTTTTCACAGAGTATGTTTCATAGAGTTTATTTTACTTTTTAATGACTGCTGTATATTGTGTTACTTAATGTAACCCTGAACTATCTTAGCTCAGAGGACAAGAGCACGGCTTGTAACCTAGGGGCTTTGAGTTCGATAAAAACTCGTTTCCAGGATTGATGAATCGTGCATGGTTTAAAGAAGTCAAAATTTACCATTTGGAAAAGAGTGACAAACCCTTTACCACGCATCCCGAGGTTTATCGATCTTGAAATAGAAGGTTAGTGAAAACACTGTGGGAAAAGTAGAAAATGCTGGCAACAAGCATTTTCTCCTTTTCCCACAATGTTTTCCACCCTATTAAAGACAGAAATCATCATTCGAACGAGTTATTTTGTCGTCTGAAAATGCTTACGATGCTTTCAATTTGGTCGTGTCCCAAATTATGTCGTTTTGTTAAGAGTTAAGTTGTATTGGATAACGATTATGTTACTGGGAAAAAAAAAAACAGTTACTTCGTAAGTCAACGATTAAGTACTTTTTGACCCAGTTCTTCTCGACAAGAAAGAGACAAAACACGCCACAAGTCATTGCCTAAGCCACTTGACTGGATCAGTTCATTTTCGACTCTATCTCTAAAGGACACTTTGGTAAAAAAGTGCTTTCTGGTCATTTCAGCAAACAAGCACAAGAAAGTACGTGTTGCATGTGGGAACCGTTAGCACATGACATAATCAGGACTATATCTTACATAACATATCTTTCCTTTTTTAGTTATTTTTGTTAATAAAGCCATTTAGAATTTTCCTTTTAGGCCGTAATGCTTTTCGCCGACGAACTCCAAGAGGAAAGCAAATATGATAAACAGAAAAGCGACCTTGGGTTATTTTCAGTATATGATTTTGTCATTAAGACGTCTGTAGTTAATCTTTTATTCGTATCAATAAGCTGTATGTATGGTCTCCTTTTTCTTCGCCTTCCCACTCCTTCTCTTCTTCTCCTTCTTCATCTTCTTCTGTTTTCCTTACCCTGGTTTATAAAGGTTAGGTTCTGTGTTGTTTCATGGCACAAGGACAAAACAGTGTGTCTAGTCAATTTACCAATCAATCTATCAAAAATGGACGAGGGTATTGCATATTACGTAATGTCATGATACTTGCTACGACCGTATCTTATGTAAAGTCTTGTTTTTATTTCCGGTCAGTTTAGTGATTAAGGGTTATTCTAACAAGCTACGATTTGCGGATGACATGAAGCGAAGGTCATCAGTGAATCAGTAGTTGACCTTTTACAATTCCAAGTTTTAACGACCCTGATCGAAAAGGCTTTTGAGTATACTGTTGGTAAAGGAGAAAATGCTGGTAACCAGCATTTTCTCCTTTCCCCACAATGTCTTCTCACCGGTCAGAGACAAATCTTAGTATTTGAGCCACATTCAATTTTTCGCCTGCAAATCCTTTTAATTTGGACTAGTCCACAAATTTGTCGGTTAGTAAAAGTCTTTCTCGTCCCGCTCTCTCTCTCTCTCTCTCTCTCTATATGTATATATATATATATATATATTTACTGCATTCTACCGCATGATTAGGTTGGTTGTTCAAAAAAAGTAGCTAATATGGGTCCATAAGTATTTGACGACTTGCTTGGTATTATGCATCAAAAGAGATGCATTAAGCCCCCTTTATCCAGAGCGTGGCTCATATTAAAAAGTTGACCGCTTTCGTTTGCTGAAAATACAAGCCACTGAAACTCAGAAAGAAATCCGATCAAAAGGACTGACTAAACATGCGGATGGTATAGATTCAAGATCAGGCTGCATGTTCATTTTACTCTGATCTAGATCTATGTCTTCCGCAAAAACCCATGCTTAGGCCTTTAGCGAAGATAAGAATCAGGTATTGGATTTATTATCCAGAATTTCTGGAATCGACCCCCCTCCGGTGTAAGATTGATATACTGTACTATCTATTATTATATATTTTTTAATAATAAACAATACAATATAACAGTCTCACATCAGATATATTGAAAGAAATCAGAAAGTGATTTAAAAAAGAATGTCTGTCTTTGGATATTGACTATTTACTTTTCACGATATATTCCGATTTAGCAAAAAACTATTACTACTTACAAAGCAGACAAACATCTGAAATAAAAGTAAAAAATAAAGTTTTATAATCTATGAAAAACTATCTGAGAAAAGGAGTAATATAGAATCTAGTCTGATACAAGCAATTTTTCCTCTCCAGACAATGTTTTCCAAAGTTATCAAATGAAAGTGTATTAAAATTCGAGCTGATATGGGCCATGCTTTGTTAAACCGTGGTTTACTGCATCTGCAATTAAAATATCAACCCATGTCAGCCTGTGCAGCCAGGGCAGGCTGACATGGGTCACAAATCTTTGCTATTAGCAAATCTTCTGCATGCCTAAGGACCACTCTACCTCGCTATTCATTTGATTCTTCAACAAATGGATTTTAGTGAACTATAATTATGTGATGACCTGCCTGGTATCATACATTTCGAAGATGAATAAACCAATTACCTCAAAATCGCGACATTTAACGACCCTGAGAAAGTGCCCTTTTGAAAACATTGTTGGAAAAGAAGAAAATGCTGGTTACCAGCATTTTCTCCTTTTGCAATAATGTTTTCTACCCTTCCCTAAACAGATTTCAATTTTTGAGTCACATTATTTTGTCGGCTGCTAATGCTTTGAGTTTGGACCTATCCAAAATTTTGTCGTTTGGTAAAGAGTTAAGACCAGTTTCCCAGAGCGCAGCTCACATAGAATTGGATTCCTTTACCTTCTCTTATGTAGGAGCAAACATTAATATCCAGCTTGTATGCCTATAACTATAGAACAGTCAGATTAAATTCTTCAGCGTTAAATATATATGAGTCATGCTCTGTGAAAAGGGGGCTTAATGCATCTGCGAAAAGTATCGACCCAGGTCAGCCTGCGCAGTCCGCGCAGGCTGAGCTGGGTCGAAACTGTTCGCTATTGGTTAGTTTTCTATTTGTCAAAGGACCATTCTACCTCATGATTGGTTGTTTTTTTTTAGAAAGGTAGCTATTATGGGTCTATAAATATATGTGAAGGTTTGATTGGTACAATGGATCACGGAGATGCATTAATCCCCCTTTTGCCAGAGCGTAGCTCATATATAAATTCGACCTCTTTCGACGGCTTAAAGTATTATCCCCTGAAATCCAGAACGATTTTCATCTTATAGGCCTGATTAAATAAGAGGACGGTACTGATCCAAGACCATACTGCATGTTCTGGACAATCTGGTCTTGATCCGTACCGCCCGCTTAAGGCCTATTTTTGGCTATAGCTCTGAAAATGTTGGATGGGGCCGACAGTAATAAGGACATATGAATTGAACTTTGACAAGTAAATGCATGCTTTTATTTGATTAATATTGATACTGCTTTTAGTAACTGAACCGGGAGATATTTTAGAGGGCCTTCTTCCATTTCCTCTCCAGCTTTAGATCATTCGCCGCCAGAGATATAGATCCTCCTCTTCCGTTGCTCAAATAAACGGAATAATATACACCACTGCATAAGAGTATATACGAGTACAAAAGTTTAGCATAAAGAAACAGAACGTAGAGATTAAAGATCAGACTGCAGTTCTGTGCGGTCGGATCTTGGATCTATGCCGTCCAAGCAAACTGCACTGAGGTTTTCTGTGGCGGTTAACAGTTAGAAGCGGTCATGATAATCTGTGAAGCTTTAGCTATGCTATACAGAATTCACATACAACCTCCTTCAGTCATATACTCCTAAGCCTAAGAAACGCAGGGTAACATTACTTTCAATATAATTTGCAATATCTTACGAATGCAAAAAATCAATGAAATACGGTTATGCTACTGTCTACATCATAGAACACCATGTCCTGCCTCGAAGGTGACGTAACGGAATAACGTAACGCTCATTTCCAAAGAGAGCACAGAACGCGAAAAACTCGTGAAAGCAGTGTTGTAACATTGAGTTACACAGCTCATCATACCGTCATACAGATGCACAATTTACAGATATTTTGATTTTTGTTGGATAGCATTCAACAATGGCACGGCTGACAAACATTCAAGGGGAATCAGGCCGTTGCATTGCTTATGCAAGTTCAAATGCAAACACGGGCTGCCAGACATTGGTGTCAATGTTTGAGCAATTTGTGAAAAGTCTATGGCAAACTGGACGGGTAACTGACAAACTTAGGTCTGGGCGTCCTCGTGCAACGTCACAACGTCAGGACAGGTTTATTCGTCTCACTCACCATTTGATTGCCACTGCATCTGCCCTAAATACTTAGGTAATCATAACTGTCCTATCAATGCTAAAACTGTAAGGAATCGATTGCGAGAAGTTGCTTTACGGTCTCGTCGCCCGTGCGTTGGTCTGCCCTTCACACTGCTCGTTACCAGCGTTGTATGACTTGGGTGGCTGCATATGCACCCATAATATTCCCGATGAGGCTATGGAGGCAAGTCTTGTTTACTTATGAATCCCTTTTCTCCCTGTTTCGAGCAGTCTACGACGCCATAGGAAACGTTTTACTGACTGTTGCGTTGTAAGGAGGGATAGGGTTTTTTGGATCAGTTATGGATTGGAGAGGAATGTCACATGGGGTTAAATCACCACTTGTGCTGAAGTGCAATTTAACTGCCGATAGTTGTTCCCTTATTAAAGCACAACTTTCTCAAATTCCAGCACAATTTCAATTTCAGATTACAGGACTGCCCTTCAGTTCCACTTAATGATTCCTAACCG
Organism: Tridacna gigas; assembly: GCA_945859785.2. Classification (NCBI taxonomy): domain Eukaryota; kingdom Metazoa; phylum Mollusca; class Bivalvia; order Cardiida; family Cardiidae; genus Tridacna; species Tridacna gigas. Next base: position 55,276,204 of record OX244038.2, read on the forward strand.
GATACAGATCGCCCTTTTGCTGTTCGTTCATTTTTCATTCTTACCTTAAAATATTGAACAATTTACGCGACATGTTACATCGAATCATCTGCAAAGTTTACCATGCGCTTCTTTATGCATTCAGTAACTTTCAAAGGCACCTGCTTTTTGACAAAGTTACGCCCTTTATAAATGACAACAGTATAAAATCCACCCATGTTTTCAATTCTGTGCACTATCTAAAGTATTGAATTGTATTCGATAACAACGCTGAAACTTGCTAGGAGGAAAAGATACGTCAAAAACATGCGTGCGAACATCTTTATTTATTTCCTGCTTAAAGATCTTTTACCAGAAACTCAGAAAAACCAGCTATGTGTCAAAACCATTATTTGGGCATCAGTTTTCATTTATCCTCCTGCCAATACATCTCGACAACTCTTACCCACGCAATCCAATATTTTAACCATCCTGGGAATGAGGCTTTCGCAAAAATCGTGGCAAAGGAGAAAATTCTGGTAACCAGCCTCTTCTCCTCTTTCTACGATGCTTTCAACCCTTTCAAGACAAATCCCATCGTCTGAGGCGCGTTTACTTTGTCGCATGCAAATGCTTTCGATTGAGAAAAGTGTGAACTCATCTTCAGCTGACAAAGAATTAAAGATTCAAGCTAATCATGGCCCAAATCTAGGTTATGTGGCTCTGGAGGCGAAGAGTTTGGTTTGGTCATTTTCGTACCGTAATATTCTTCCCAGACAGACAGAGATATAGCGAATAATTGCTTGTGCTGGCGTAAGATCGACACATCATTCCACTCTTTGAACACACAAAGTGACATTCATACGAGTGGTGGCTTGAAAATTAGTGTTCAATATCATTATCAGCTTCTATCCTCCAACTCGATATTTCTTGTACGAGGAATGACACTACATTCATGATTTGAATAACTTATTTTCGTGACGTTACTAGAATGATGTCATGAGTATTAACTCTTATCCTGCTAAATAAGTGAAATAAAACTTTCCAGCCGATAGTAAAAACGTAGATTTTGCTTTTTCAAAGGTATTTTTTTCGGAGAAACATATCTCCTTATCGGAAAGTGTAGATCAAAGATCAGACTGTACGTTCTGTGCAGTCTGATCTTGATCTACACTGTCCGCAAAAGGTCAGTGAGACGCATTTAGCAGCCTAAGGGTTAAAAACCGAACATGAAAGACGCATTTTACGTGTTTAACTTGAAGATGAGAGCATTGAATTCGTAGCTTGATATATACAGTTTTACAGTGAAATGCTATCTTTTTCGAGGGAAATCAGAGCTAGGTCTCCACCGAGAAATTTCAAAAATCATCTACTTAAAAATACCACGTGAGAACTCGTGGAGATTATAGATGTATGATATGTCGCAACGGTTTGGGTTAATCTCTGATTATTTCATCCTGATTAGATCTAGATGCACGGGTATTTAACAGCCCATGGCTTATTTTAAAGTTCAAGGCGAAACACTTTTAGACTTATTCAGTTTGAAAGCTTTTGCAGATAACAAATTAAATGTGGCTCCAGCCGTGGGATTTGTCTCTGAATTGATAGAAAACATCTAGGGAAAGGGAGAAAATGCTGGTATTTCTCATTTTCTCCTTTTCCTATTTTTGCTATGAAAAACGTTCTTCACCACGGTCGTAGAAACAAGGGATTGTTAGGTATCGTGTTGTTGACTCCATCAAAGAGATTTCGTTCAGTTTATTGAAATCGAATTGGGGTTATATGAGGAGAGTAGATTGTAGACCAAAATCAAATTGCAGGTATTCCCAGGATGATTTGGGTCTACCCTGACTTCAAACTTTATCCATGGTCCTTTTAACAGTTAGACGTGATAATATTGTCCGTATGTGCATCAGAGGTTACAGATATTAAAGACAAATCCTTACAACCAGAGGATAAATAAATAAATAAATAAATAAATAAATAAAAATAAAGAAAGTAAAATAATTAATAGACTGTTGAATGATTCAAAATTTAGTCAGCTGTGTAAAATAGATAAATTACCGATATATATGGTGTAAAGGATAAATATATAAACTGGACATCTTCGATTTAAAACCGGAAACGTCAGACAGTGGTTTCTTTGACGGCCCCAAGAAAATGAAATGCATTCGTAATCTATGCCACCTTGAAACCATCCGGGGCGTCATTTGACATGAAGATACAAGAATGATTGCGATTTGATAACATAAAATTGAAATGGGTTAAAAACTGGCTAAAAAAAAAAAAAAAAAACAGTATAGATGTCGCATCAATATTCAACGGTGAGGGCTGAACGAATCATATCGCAATGACTTTAATCGATCTTCGAAAGAAGTTTTTGCCGTGCCGGTGTTCGAACGCACAACCCGTTAGATAGTTGCCGACTAAAGCAGCTGTCCTCGGTATGTTTCCATTCTATTATAAACAAAGTTTTCAAAGCATTTAGTTAAGGTACACGCGTGGACGTATTACGCAGTCCTGTGTGAATTATGTAATTTCCTTGAAAATTCAGGGAGATTTCGTTTGAATAAAAAGGAAATTAATACGGCAATTTTGATTAACAGACAGCTCAATAGATCACGATATCTTTCCAGCGATTTCCAGATATAGCTCTATCTTAAAACTTAATGTGGTCAGAAAGTAATTCTTCAAACAATTTAAAATGTTTGCCGCTACTGTAGTTCGAAATTAACATCTTTTTAACACTATTTCATTTATGTCACGGCTGCGAAAGCCGGCACCATAGACAAAATCAAAGGCTTTTTTGCGCACGACTTAGGTCAAGGTCAGACTGTGCAGAACGTGCAGTCTGATCTTAAACCTATACCGTCCGATTGTGCAGTCGAGGATCTAGGATGCACTTATTTCATGTATCAAAAATGGTATGATAAATGTTTCGTTAACATTTATACAAAAAAATATTAGGTACCATTTCGACATTTTTCAAGGCGAAATAAATTTTGACCTGCCGAAAAAAAAAAAAAGCATTTGCAGACGACCAATTAAATTTGACTCTTGTGATAGCGTTCTTCTTTACAATAATAGAAAACATTAGACAAAAAGGTATATTTCCCAGGAGTGACCGTAAGACAAATATTTTATCAAGATTGGAAAAAATGTAAAAACATGATTTCAAGACGTTTTAAATGTTCCCTCGGTCTTTTTTCAAGTTTTGCTTTGGGAATTTTTATCATTGTGATAAAACTTGAACATTTGACACCGAAGATTAGGGGAAAAATCAGTTTACAAAAATTTTAATAAACTGCATATTTGATGCGCTACCTCCTGCCAACGGTATTTTGTCTTCTTGCAACGTGTTACTCTTTATTAGCAATTTCTCCTTTTGTCACAATTTATTCACATGTATTGCCGTTTTAATTAATGCTGATGATGATGATGGTGATTATGGTGATGATGACGATGATGGGCTTTAAACTAAAAGGTCGCTCTACGCAGTTGTGTTGCACGACAAAATGATAAAAAGGTGTCCGGTGATATATTGGCAGTTTCAGGTACAATCGGCATGCAACAATTTCGTAAATGCTCGTCATTACTGCGTTCAGGTGTACGCCTAGCGTTCGTAATTCATATGTGGAAAGCCATGGCACTTGCCTCTTGAAAAGCATAGATTAACTGGGAAGTTAACCACAATCAGTTAACAGTGCATAGCCGTTACAGTACGAGGATAATACATTGATACAAAACAATCATTGACAGGCAGTGAACGTCGCTATGCATTAAGGAAAGAAGAATACTGAAAACTTGAAATGATGATGATGATGATGGACGAAGATGGTCTGTACCATGAAAAATGATTCTGGACAAAGAATACCATGGATATAATGACTAAAAGTATCAACAAAACACGCTCAAATAGGATTACATAACTAGAGTATATTTAGCTTGTGGACGTTTCATGATCTTGTATTGAAAACGGCTTCTTCACGCCATCGAGTCCCACAGTTCTCGAAGCATAAGGCAGTCGTGTAATTCAATGGGTTTCTCGTATTTGCTAGTCTCTTGGCTTTCTATATTTTGAATAATATTTCGTCTTTCCCTAAGTTTATCAAACAACTGACGTTGCCCATACGCATTCGGCAAAGTGCATATAAGTCATGATTATTGAACTACTTTTGACGGTATTCCGTGCTATTTCAAAAGCCATATCCTGTTGGAAAAACTGTCTTTCTCAGTTTCGATCGGCTTTTTTACTTTCATAATAATTAAAAGTACGGAAGACCTTTTTTAAAAGAATGCTTGTGAATGGAGAAATGCTCATAACGAGCAATATCTCCCTTTGCCAGGTTTTCCACGTTAAGAAAAATAAAGAAATATATGCGTATTTCACTATACCAAACAATCCCACATTTAGAAGACCGAGGGAAATACAGCTTTTGAAAATATTACAGGAAAAGACGAAAATGCTGACTACAGAATTTCCTTCTATTTCAATGATGGTTTCTATTCGTAGCAGGTACTTTGCATTTTTCCGTGACTAATGATTTAGAAGGGTCTACTGTAGGGCGAGGTAAAGTGACAATAATGTCAAAGTACACGGTCACTCTCTTGTGAGTAATAACTCAGGTACGATAATCGTAAGCCGAACAGTTGTCGATCTGCGTCGCCCTGTATCATGATTATCTTACACACACACGCGCACGCACATTCTCTAAGACTTTTTATTCTTTTGAACTGATCATCGATTTTAATCGAGCATATTTCATTGCAGCTCACCGTTGTTTTTGCGAAGAGGTAGCACGCGGCATAGAAAGAATGTCTTGTAAAGAATTGGCAACACGATACAGTGACAACTTTGAATATTAATGCAAAAGAGTTGAGGCATGCTCTGGTAAAAGAGGGCTTAATGCATTTCCGTGATGAATTATACCAAGCAAGTTATCAAATACACATGTAATTACTAATCCATAAAATCCATTAGTTGAACAATCGACTGGATCTTGAGGTAGAATAGTCCCTTGACATACAGAAAACTTACTTATAGCAAAAGCTTTCGACCCATGTCAGCATAAGCGGCTCACATGAGCCGATAATTTTTGCAGATGCATTAAGCTCCTTTTTCAGTGAGCGTGGCTCAGTTGTAAACGGCGTTAAATACCAAATAAACAAGGCAAGGAAAAGGTCCTAAGCCAAAGGTTAACAGACGAAATGGTAACAATTACACAGAACGCTTAAGTGAACCAAAACTTCATTAGCGCTTTCCGTAACATTTACCCTTAAACAGTTTCATTAGTTTATCTCAGGTCTTCAATTAAAGACGATCGAAACTCTAAGTCAATATAATTGTTTGCATGGCAACAATTAGCTTAATTATAGCAAAGAAGACGTCATTAAGTTTATTCTAAAAATAGGAATACCTTTTCTTTGCTTCCATGGTATAATTTGATGGTACACCTTTAACCATTTCAGCATCATAGGCGATAAATTGGGCTTCTACGGACTTCATAATCAAGATCAGATTGCACAGAAAGTGATGTGTTGTCGCGGATCTATACCGTTGGCTTATTTAGTCAAGCCTATCCAATAAACAGCTTTCAGTCGATTGTGTGTTCAGCCGTTGAAAGAGGTTGAGATCTGGGTCCATATTCACCAACCATTCTTAAGAACGTTCTTAGACTTATTCTTTAGGATTTTCCAAGTTTGAAAGTAACACAACTTCTGATTGGCTAAACCATATGGTTTAGCCAATCAGAAGGTGTGTTACTTTCAAATTTGGAAAATTTTGAAGAACAAGACCAAGAATGTTCTTAAGAATGGTTGGTGAATACGGACCCTGGTGTTGAAAATGTTGAAAAAATAAAAAGAAGAACAACTTAACCAATAACATGCATGTACTAAAACGTTTGATAAAGGTGGTGCTAGTTGTCTTTTGCTAACAACTTAGAATGCAATCAGACTGCATAGAGGGTCCAGGTCAATCCTTGAACCACACTGCACGGAAGTTTGTAAGATAGAAAGTATTACTTTAGATTAGATTAGATTTTATCAGTTACTTATGCATATACATGCATTTCGTAATATACTCATATATAATACAAATTAAAGGTCACTACAAGTGTTGAAATAGATAATGAAATGACGTAACAAAAAATAAAAAGAGAGAAAAATAGAAAAGAGAAAGGAATCAGGAAATAGAAGGTGGAGAATGAGCACTAACAGTTTCAGGTTCGAATTACAGTACAAGTATAATTATACATGTTCCATGCAGGTGGCAATCGTAAGAGTTGCTTCTGCATTTGTCAGACGGTCAAATACATAAGCTACTCCATCGACCAGCAACATTACTAAAGTGTGGATACTTTGGTTTAAACACTCAACCCAGTATTCTGTAGATCTTTTCGGAAATAGACCTGTGAAACCATTGCGTGAAAAGCAGAAAAAGTAGGCAATAAACTGGCATTTTCTTCCATTCCCACAATGCACTCAGATCTTCTAGAGACCAGACTCGTAATCATAGACGTAGTAAGCTTACGTCTATAACTAATTTAAACTTCGACGAGAAAAGATATTATCGCGTTGCAAAGACGCAACTTGGCTCATAAAAGCTACAGAATCCATAGAAAACAGAAAATACAGGTCTAATAAAATAAAGACTTAAAATTACATTATAAGTCAACACATAGCTAACAAAGAGTACCCGAAAGAGAAACTATCGACTCTTGAAACCACAGTTTGAAACCACTGTTTGAAGGGCAGAAGAGCCAGTCTGTAGCTAGCATTTTGTTCCTTTCAGACGAGTTCACAGCCCTTTTAGAGATCAGACTCGTTATCAACGCCGTGGTAAATTCCCGCCTTTCACAAACCGACACGGGAATAACACATCGCAATGCAAAGACTTGACTTGGCTCACAAAGAACTGCAGAACCCTTAGTACTTACCACTGAATGGCTAGCGCAATAAATATTTAACTCTTTACCAAACGACAAAATTTTGGACTAGACCGAATTGAAAGCACTTGCAGACGACAAAATAAAAGTAACTCAAATGATGAGTTCTGCCATTAATAGGGTAGAAAAAATTTTGGGAAAAGGAGAACATGCTGGTTACCAGCACCATCTCCTTTTTTCCAAAATGTTTTCCAAAATGTTCTCCCTTTGGATCTTTAAAACCCGGGATTGTGTGGTAAAGAGTTAAAGCGACATTATAAGCCAACACATAGGTATTACAAACTAATTATATGAAAATAAACATTTGAAATCATTGTGCAAAAATCGCCGGCGACAAACTATTGGGTAAATATACATCATTATGATAATATTAATGTGATCCATATGACTTATCTAGTACTCTTAGGGTTTAAACCTTTACCACGCAACAAAATCTTAGACCTGTCTAACTTAAAGCATTTGCAGACGACAATTTTAAAGTGGCTCAAATGATGCGAATTTTCTTTGATATGGTAGAAAACATTGTGGGAAAAGGAGAAAATGCTGGTTACCAGCATTTTCTCCTTTTCCCACGATGTTTTCAAAAGCCTTCTTTCTCAGGGTCGATAAAATCGGCATTGTGTGGTAAATGGTTAAAGTTGAGATCATCTCTATTATCACTTAGTTCTTTAGCAGCCGACGCAATTTAATCCTCGCTAATTCTTAAAGTATTTACAGACGTCAACGTAAATCCGGATCAAATGATGGCGTTTTACTTTGAAAGGAAAGAAAGCATTGTTGGAAAAAGGAAAAATGCGAGTTACTACAACCCTGCTCCTCTTTCTCCGTTTCCTTCGCAGCTGTGCTAATTCTATTACATCCATTTCAGCGCCCTAAAAGTGAATGAAGAAATTGCTGTGTAGATACTAATTAATCAAATGGCGTTTTACGCCTTTTTCAACATTAATTTAGTAATATTATTGGGACAGCCCGGTCTAACCTTGGTTTCTAATACAAGTTTGTGGATCTGGAGTGTCTTGCCCAAGGGCACTCTCAAGTGTTTTGAGACAGGACGAACCAAGTGCCTCCATGTTGCTAATCCTACATCGTCACCACTAATCCACGCAGGAACCCCTTCTGTAAATAAGTCCAATAGTGCTGAAAATTCAATTCTTATTTCGGATTTGAATATCTCCTAGAAAACTGACAAGTTAAGATTCAATATCAAAACAAGAGAATCTTATTTTACTCTCTGTAATTGAGCTATGCTCTGTTAAAATGGGGTTTAAAGCATTTACGTAATGCACGATGCTAGGCAAATCATCACATAATCAGAGATCCCTAACATCCATGTCGTTGAAAAACTGATTGAATGGTGAAATAGAGTTTATTTGCCCATATTGAGAAAGTTTCGATACTTTATCCCCCAAAATATGGGATACTGTTGATCCAAGATCAGAATCCACATTCTATGCAATTTCGCCTTGATCTACCGGTCAGCAAAACCAAATGTAGAGGCGAATTGGCACCCAGTTTTAATTTTTACCAGACGGCAAATTTTGAACTTCTCCAAATCAAACGGATTTGCAGATAAAAGAAAAAATGTATGTGATACAAAAGCTGGAGTTAGTTTTCGAAAGTGTAGAAAACATCGTAGCATAAGGAAAAGATACTTGTTACCAGCATTTTCTTCTTTTCCAACAGTATTTCCAGAAGTCTTCTTTCAGGGTTCATTGGTAGATGGATTGTTTGATCAAGGATTAAGGGATACCGAAACATTTACGTTCCAAATATAGAATCAAAACAATTATCGAGTATTAAACGTAAGCATTGTTTTTTGTTAATTTCTGACTGGTTCTGTGTTTTTCAGAATGCCTCCTGCTACGCTCAGTGCAAAGAAGAGAAGGCAGTCTGGTCTACTTGTAAGTACATTTTCTTTGGATCTTCATTGTTTTTCTTTCTTAATTTCTTAAAATATGCCGTATTGTTCAGTTGATAATAAAGGACTAAGTACTGAAATTTCATGATTTCTTTTTGGGTCTGAAATTGTGTTGGTGAGGTGAAGGTGGGGGAGGGGGAATGATAGGTGTGCCAAAGTTAAGTGATGGATAACGTTTGACGTCATCCTCTTTTACAGTATACAACTATAAATACTTTAAAAATGTTGTTATTATCTTTCCAAATAGGGAATAAGATAGAAAAAGAATACTCAGAGTTTCATCTCTTTTACTAAATTGTAAATGATCGTGTAACTTTTAAGAGCTGACCTAATGCGAGCTTTGCGTTGTCTGACATGTGTGAGTGGCGCTCCGGTAAAAGGCGTTTAATGCAGTATACTAAGCGAGTTGTCATATGATTATGTATCCATAAAATAAGTTTGGTCTGAATCATGAGGTAGAATGGTCGATCGACATGAAGAAAGTTGACAAATACCAAAAGTTTCGACTCAGGTCAGCCTGCCCGGATTGTGCACATTTATATATAGGAAAACATCATACGTCCACGTTGAAAAGCATGTTGGAAAGTCAGCAGTCAGCTACAACCAGTTTACTTCTGGTGGAATGAAACAATAATTGACAGATACAGGACATTGCTTTGCATGACAGAAAGAGGAATACTGAGAAGTTGAGATGATGATAATGATAATTATTGATGATGATGACGATGATGATGGTAATGTCGAAAAAAATATTGATGTATACTACAAAAATTATTACACAAAGAATGACATAGATTGGCAACTTAAAGCAAAAATAGATACACGCTAATATCAAGATCACATTTTCAAATACATATATCTGTACATGTTTAGTAAAATCGGCTTTTCTATGCCAGCGAGTCCTACAGTTCTCGAAGCAGAAATAAATCGTGTTGTTTAATTAGTTTTTCGTCCTTTTCAGCCTCTTGACTTTCTATACATTGAACAATAGTTTATCTTATCCCAGGTTTGCAAAATAGGTGGCGTTGTTCATACGCGCAGAATAAACTTTATCTAAATCATTTAAGACAGTATTCCGTGTTATTTCAGTGGCAATATTATTTTTGTTGTCATTATCTTTCTCCATGTTGACTGGCTTTTTAACCTAGGATTGTATGTCTTATCATCACACGTGCAAGAGATTTTCTTTTACTTACAAAAAATAGCCATTTGCCGGGACTTTTTCACATTTATTTCTCGTTTGGACACGTTTTCCCCGTTGATAGAAATAGGGAAAAATGCTTTTTTAAACTTTGACAAACAATTTGGCATTTTAAGGACCACGAGGTACATGACTGTTGAAAACATCGTGGGTAAAGGATTTATTTGCTTGTATTGTAGTTTAAGGCCGTTTTAATGGCTTAGGTCATGTAATGGCGGATAATGCACCTACACATGTATTTCCTGGCTTTCTCACACCAGTGCTGACACAACTTTCTTTCCAAGCCACTGGCCACTTTTCTCACATGCATCAGACGTGACAGACGACAAATCGCCCGAGAGAAAGTGTGCCTCAACCGTGTATCAACCATCAGGTCATGAGTCAGATACGCTAACCACCCGGCGGGCGGGGGTATCGGAGAAAATGCAACAGAGTTACATTTTCTCGATCTCCACAGTTTTCTCTTTTTTAAAAGGCAACTTCCGTCACTTTCCAGTTTCCAAATAGATTGATTATGATCTATGCCGTCTGCAAATGCGCAGACAGTCGTACCTTTAAGCTTTACTTATTTTCACAGGCCTTAGCAGGCGAAACTGCAAAGATGGCACAGAACATGATGGTGTTAGATAAAACAGAAGCTGCGCTCGAACGTGAACTGGAAAAAGAGGAAAACAGAAAACCAACAACTGAATTGGCAAAGTAAGCTTTCTCTCTTTGGACGATTGTATAAGTCCATTCGTTCGTTCATTCGTCCGTTTTTTCGCGCGCTCGCTCGCTTGGTTGTTCGTTTGTTCGTTCGTCCGTTCGTCCGTTCTTTCCTTCCTTCATTAATACTTATTCATTCATTCATTCATTCATTCATTACAAATTGAACGACCTTATCGTTACGCTGGTTAACTCCTATCACGGCAGGTACATCACATGCTCATCTGGATATTCTAGGTCATGATCAGACTACATAGAACATGTAGTCTTATCACAGATCTACTATGTCCGATATTTTGAGAGAAAGATATGCCCCCGACCCTGATCCCTTTCGGCGCACATGGTATATTTCTCTTTTAACCCCAGAAACGCTCAGGCTAAGTTAATCGTGATTTTATTACTAAATCTTGCCATGTCCGTTGCAATTTACAACCATGTAAAGCTGCAAAACCTTGTCTTTCATCAAGTTATAGGACACAATTTCAATAAAAAGGGGATAATGGCTCATAAAAAACGTGTATACTGCCATTACTGGGGTATCAGGTTACTTCCGTCTTTATGCTTAGGCTGCAAAGCGCACCTAAATGCTCTTTTACGGACAGGTTAGTTCAAGATCAGACTGCACATTGAATCTACACTCTACGACACGGTATGAATTTTCTCGACAAAAAAAATCTCGTTTTTACCATTAACTGTAAGTGTTCATTTGATTTTTTGAGGAGTTTAAGACCTAATTTATTGCCAGTTGTTTTATATCGTTAACTCTCAAATTTTGTTTCAATGCATTTATTGGAATGTGATGCGGATTTGAACCAAACTAAAAAGTAATGTAGCAGAAAGAGAGTAGAGCAGAAATAACCCAACCTAAATCAGATCTAAGAAAAGTCTTCACCTTTCGTGAAGTCTGATCTTGATCTACATCGTCTGCCAACATCTATCAATGTCGTTACAGGCTGTAGAACGGGAAAAAGTAATATGTAAGTTGACTACAAATTGTCCGGTCGGTGAAAAAAGACCCAAGTCCTGCAACTTTTTAATGATTGTTTAGACATAGTGTCTCGCAAATCGATTGCTCGTATATCGTACAAGTTACAGTATTTTCAGTCTGATTTTAGTTTTGCATTGTTTGCAAAAATATAGCTTAAGTCATGTTCATCGTACGGGTTAATACCCTTGGTAGTCGTATTGAAATAGTCTTTTGACTGCTTACCCAAGATATACATAGAGCAACCATCTTATGTCAACAGTTGCAGGGTAGGACGGAATTGCCTACATCAACACACACTGTTCTAAATACCATTTAGTCTGTGCTTTGTTTCAAGATGCCCTGAGCCCTTGAGGAGAGCTATTTTTATAGCCAGTTGTCCGCCGTCGGTCGACAATTACATATACAAAAACTGCTGGATCAAATGAAATCAGCATTCATATTCAGACTCCATCAAGTGTTTGAAAGACATAGTGTTTAAATGGTTTAGACCACATAACCAATAAGACCTAGTTTTTTGACGCATACATTTTAGGGCCTAAGTGAAGGTCAATGTCAATTTTACTTAACAGTGAAAGAGAAAATGTAATGTTTCATCTGTCTTTGGGCTAGGTTTTTAAAACTTTACATGTGATGGAGCTTGATATGCACCCATCTTCACATAAAAGCTAAGCTTGGATAAATTTTTAAAGTCAAGGTCACTCACTAAATGGAGAAAAAGCACTATACAAGCTGTTAATCGGTAGAGAACTAAGTCTTGCTGTGCAATGTTTAACTCTTATTGATTCAAGTGATCGAAATAAGCATACCGCGGTTCTCTTATTTGAATTTTTCATTAGATATTCTTTCTTTAAGTGATTAGTACCTACTATTTCAGAAAAATCGTTTTTGTGAACCTCATAACATACAATTCTTATTTTCATTTACTTGCTGTTTAACGCCGTTATCAACAGTATTCCAGTTGTATCGCGGCAATTAGTGCACATGCCATGCTTTTCTGTAATTTTTGTTTGGTTAATTTTATCTGATCGCTTTACCTTCATGGCAAAGAAAACAAGTTATGTGGGGATTTGTGGTAGATGAAACACTAGGAATGCATGGAATGAGAGAGTTGAAAAAACGTTTAAAAGGTCGTCAGAGATCTAAAAAAAACGTATTCATCTATTTTTGATTTTATTTCTTTTTCATTTCTTTTCAGAATTAGATATAAAGGTGAACTCATTCTCCATTCGAAATATGTCTTACTGGCAATCGTCATCTTAAACGTGGTTGACTGTTTGCTTGTGCTTGGCGAGCTCATGTTGGACATCAAATATGTTACAGGTACATTTACATACCCATAGCATATAGACATCTCATTTGCGAATGGATTAAGTCGAGATCGGGAAGCACGAAACGTGCTTTCAGATCTTAACCCTATTCTTTCAGATATTTGGTGGACTGTTTACCCATATTTTGCCCGCTGGTACTGGACATCAATTATGTCAGGAATAGAGGTTGTACCATCGTGAGTGAACAGAACTTGCACCATGCTTTCAGTCCTACACTGTCCAATATTTCTCAACTACTTATTCGTACTCCGCAAGCTCTTGTTGGGCATAGATCATGTCAAAAGTAGAGTTTTTGTATCCTGCGATTACAAAACACACAACCTGGTTTGGGTTTCACGCTAAATCAAGCGGTATAAAATGTGAAGCCTGGTTCTGGATTTACATAGTCCAGTTATTTCTGAGATATTAAGACAGCATTAGATTTTACTTTGAGTTAAATGATACATATCAACGCCTTTTTGTCACAGATCTTCTGACAGAGGAATATGATCGTTCCGCCGATTTCATAGACTCAATGAAAAGTATGTACCCAGGACAACTGGCTTATCTCGATAAATCAGACATAGAAATCTTAGAGAAGGAGTTACTGAACGCTAAGATAACATGGGACAATTCCCTGCATTCTGTATTGGAGCCACATCGACGTAAGAGAGCTGATGACCAGATACCAGGCCCCGGCCTTCACATAAACGAGTCTACAAACGGGACAGCCCATGCAACAGGGCATCATGGCACACATCATGAACACAGTCTGGAAGAGAAAATAGCTCACGGACTACATAAGGCCAGTATAGGCATTCTTGGAATATTAGTTATAGAGGTATTACTTCTTTGTCTTGCCTGTCTTGTTTTTGTCTGCTTCATTTCATCTCTTGGATAGGTTAGCCGAGTTATTCGGTCCCATCAATGGCTTATCCCTCAGGTTTGCAACGAATACTTTCTAAAGCAAAGAATCGTTTATCTGTCGAAAGCTCAGCTTCTGGTCAGACCAAAATAGGCTGTCATGCGCGTGTAATAGCCTATTTTTGAACCTTGTTCGGGTTTCTAATCAAGTTGACCGTTGATACCAGTGATATTCGTGGTGCGCAAAAACTGCACACTTATTCTCAGTTAGAACACCTATCCCATTTCTTGTCTAAAACCACACACTTTTTTACCATTCGGGGCGCATCACAGTCAATAGAATGTATTTATACGACGAAAAAATACATGTTTAAACTCACTTATCTGAAGAACCCACCAACCGTTTACCAAAATAATCAAATGTTTTGAAAACCCTATGAAAGGTGCTGAAAAAAGGCGGGAAGGAAAAAATGCCGATAACCAGAATTTTCTCTTTTTCCCATATTTTCTACAGGGAGAAATTCCATCACTGTAGCCACATCTAAAATACCATCCCCAAAAGTTTTCTATATGGATGAATCTAAGCCATGTGCCATCTGGAAAATAATTAAACCATGTACCGATTTTGGTCTGTTTTCACAAGGGTCACCATACTGATAATACACAGGGTAACGGTCAACAAGTCCTGGGAGTGGCATTTTAGCTTTCTTTATGGGGGTCAATACCTGTTGCTGATGGTGATGTGTTCTTCTACTTCCGGTACAGCGGAATAGATATAAATAGCACGCAAAAGCCTGACTAGTAAAGTGCTTTTCAATTATTTCGAAATTTAAAGTTTAATGAGGAGACGCAAAAGACTAGAAGAAAAAAACACAGACCTGAGTCATACTGTTTGTTAGAGATCTAATTTAAATCTATTTATAATCTATGTTTATTAGCTTGCGCAGACAAACTTTATACCTATGAAAATAAATTTCTTTGTTATTTGTGTCTATGTTGTATTAATGTTAACTGTTAAGATTCCAACCACAAATTTGCTTTTCTTTTTAATTCGGACAGTGTAGAATGAGATATACATGAAACATCATGTTCTGATCTTAAAGATACACCATCCAATATTAGATGTATCCGAGACATTCTGGTCTTATTTGTCTCCCAACTTTAAGATCTTTTTTTTTTGGACCACAAGGCTTCATGTAGTTTATCCACTACTCTAATGGTTAAGTCTTAACCAGCCAACAAAATTTTACCCTAATCCTGCTAAATATGTGAAATGAAACTTTTTAAGCCGATAGTAAAAACCGAAAATTTACTATTTCGAAGATATTTTCTGGGAAAAAATATGTCCTTGTCGGACAGTGTAGAACCAAGACCAGACTGCACGTTCTGTGCAGTCTGATCTTGACGTACACTGTTCACAAAAGGTGCTTGAGTCACGCTTAGTAGCCTAAGGGTTAAACTTGTCCATATTTAAATCACATGAAGACAACAAATTAACCTAGATCAAATGCTGGAGATTTTCTACTTTTCAGAAGGTAGAAAAATTGCGTGGAAAAAAAAAACTGCTGGGGTACCAGCAGTTCTTCTTTTTCACACCATTTTTTGAAATAACTTAATTCTTCAGGGTCTTGCAACTTGTAAGGTACAGAGTTAAGACGCATCGTTTTCCCCGTGGAGCCATGTGTACCAAGCTGAAGACTAGACTGCTTAATTGGTTATTGCTGTATTCATAGTGTTGATGGCATTGCATTATCTCTTTACCACGCAATCCCGAGTTTTATCGACCTAGAGGAAGATGGTTTTGGAAAACATTGTGGGAAAAGGAGTAAATGCTGGTAAACAGCATTTTCTCTGCGTTTCCCACAGTTTTCTACCCTTTTATAAATGATTTATTTCACTTCAACCATATTTAAGTTGTAGTCCGCAAATGCTTTCAAAATTTGTTGCGTGGTAAAGAGTTAAACTCATACCATTCTCTCCTATAAGTACTCATTAACCACTGAAAACACTCTTTGCGTCTTGCAGCAGACCATATTTTGAAAACGTTGTGACGAAAGGAGGTACTGCTAGCAGCGGAACAACTTTCCTCTTACTACAATCTTTTGACTAGTATCCATGTAGTAAAACTCAGAACAAGTTGATTCTTTGCATTTTTCAAAAGAGAAAATGCTGGTTACCAAGGTTAAAAGTAATTTACGTCGATTTCAACGATATTTCAGGCAAATTGTCATAGCGACTGCTAGTTTCTCCCCAGGTTTCATCGGTGTTAGGCTTAGGCTCTAAAATGCTTCTTGAGCGGGGATTGAACCAGAAGCTTCCGATTGAAACCACAATATTTTAAGCACAAAGCTCTAAATTGAGTCTCATGCAAGCAATCACAGCTTCTACACGTTTCTATCCCAAGGCCTGTCTGCTCTAGTAAATACTTTCAAGTAAAAGATTGACTTAAATTATTGCATTATGGGAGCTATCATCTTCTTACCGTATATAACCATCTTACGCCAAGATTTCTGGTACTCTTTCAGACTTGTTTCAAGGTGTTTTGTCTCGGGAGAGAAATGTTGGAACGCAAACTAGAGGTAATAGTTGTTTACTTCTGTCTGTATTCACTTTTCACAAGCCGAGCCTACGGATACTTAGTATGTTTGATGTTTAAAGTCGTTATTCACAGTGTTTAATTTATATCACGATGGCCAATGCAACTATCAATGAATGATATATACTAGTAATTCCCGTAGTTTCTCCCAACAGTAATTCGCACAACATTCTCTCGTAACCACTCGTATCTTTCTTACATAAGCTAAGACGAAATTATGTCTACCAGTCGAAGAGGAATGGAGGTTTGGCCTAACAGGTCTGCGATCTCAAGACCCTTGCTTTTTAGTTTGAGGCTATCTAGGAAGCTTGAACAACTCGGCCGAATTATCTTCTGAAATTTTGTGGAATTTATTACTAAACAATTTCTTTGAAGCGTGCTCTGGAAGAAGGGGCTTAATGCATCTCCGTAATGCAATGAACCAAGCACGCCATCACATACTTATGGATCCATAATAGCCACTTTTTTTTAAACAACCGACTCAATCATGAGGTAGACTGGTCTTCGGACATACAGACAATTGACCGATAGCAAAAAGTTTCGGCCAGGACTGCTCAGGCTGACCTGGGTTGGTACAATTTGCACATGCATTAAGCCCCCATTTCACAGGGCATGGCTCATATTTTTCTCCACCGCTGAACATTTCATTACTTCCTTATGTAGGGAAAAATCGGCATGTGAATAATATTGTCCGTACTTCTGGAAATCATGTATAGTTGGACTGTCTTTAAGCCATCCCTGGATTTCGTTTAAAATGGCATTAATTCAAAGCTTACAAACTTTATCTCGAGGAAGGTTTGCTTCTGATAATTTTGTTTACCTGTTTTAAAACACACATAAGAATTTGTTCTTCGTATTTCTATTTACATATCCTTATTGTTTTCAATTCGATAAAAACTATGCTAAGGCACGTTTTAATATGCAGGGCTTTTTCGGCGTAGCTGAATGGGCTTGCTTTTGACCTACTTCTTTGTACTGATAAAGAATGAATAAATGCTAATTTACGATTGGTAAAAAATGTGCATATGTTTATATGGCTGGCCCCTGCTGCCATATTCACTCACATATTTATTAAACCACCATTAACAAGCGTTACTACTGCTTCATACCATAGCAAAATAATGTAGTAGACTTTTCTCCTGAAACGGTAGTTCTGTCATTTTATTGGTCATTTATTCTCTCAAAATAATATGAATAGCACAAAAGAAATCCAGCATCTATACATACCTCTATAACTATATTTAAACGCAGTGCACGAGTGCACTCGCTGTACCAATAGTTTCCTTGCGACTCGGTGACCTTTTGCGGACAATGCAGATCAAGATCAGACTGCACAGAACGTTCTGGTATTTGGATCTACACTATCCGATAAGGAGATGTTTCTTTCTTCCAAAAGCAAAAAAAAAAAAAGTTTTAAATAGCAGCATTCGGGTTTTACTATCGGGTTGTAAAGTTTCGTTTAACTTTTAGAGCAGTATAAGGATTAAGGTTACAAAAAGATAAGGAAATTTCTACAGCAGATTTGATACGTCAACACTAACTTCCTAGTATAATTTCAGCTAAATTTATAATCGAGGAAATCGCTTCCAAATTCTTGGAACAGACGTCTAAGTAAGATTTACACCAATTCCGTATAAACCCTGGAATTTATTTCATAGAAAATGGCAATGCCTTTTTTTCCTAAATAGCGACGGCTTGTTTTATTAGATCATAAACTTCAAGTCTGTCCTTTTCTCTGTCTGGAACACCAATAAGCTACCTTTTCGCGATACAGAATCCGAGATTTGCAGAAAAAAAAAAACAAGGAAAAAACACGAAAAAGGGGTGCAGCGAACTCTAAATAAATCAAATCTGTAACAATTTGGTCATTCCCGCCTGCAGACAGTTTCATTGATCTTTCAGCATAGTACTTTTAAATTAATGGAAAAAAGTTATGCTACAAGGAGAAATGGCTCGTTAAGTGCATTTTCTCCGTTACCCACAATGTTTTATAAAGCCTTATTCCCCAGGGACGTTATCAGAAGACTGTGTTTGGTACATGGTTACGCTTCTGGTGATCGTTCTGAAATTTGCGTTTATGTTGATCTCCAGGGTCCAATCATTCTTTAGAACGTTCTCTGACTTGTTCTTCAGAATTTTCTAAATTTGAAAGTAACATCAATTCTGATTGGCTAAACTATTTGGTTTAGCCAATCAGAAGTTGTGTTACTTTTCAAATTTAGAAAACCTTGGAGAATAAGACTAAGAGTTTTCGGAAAAATGGAGGGTGAATAGGGGCCCACATGCTGTTTCTTGGTGCCTGTTGTAACTGTACAAGACGTCAAAATTTTAGGTGTGTCCATTTTGAAGGCACACTATTTTCTACCTTTTTCTCACAACCTCCCGTCATTTTAGCCGCATTCAATTTGACGCTTGTAAATATGGGCGACCGTCAATACGTCCGTGGAAAAGACCAATTCAATTGTCTGTGCAAAAGGTTAACTCATTAGAGCCACATTCAAGCACGAAAAAGGATAATTTAGGTGAAGAAGAAAATTAACTTAGGGTTCACATTAAAAGAAACAGGGAGGGGGATGGGAAATAGACGTTTGACCCCTCCCCCGATTTGATCCCTGGAAAGTTCAGGGGTGACGTTACTCCACTACCGCACCAATATGTTCGGAAAAACAGTAATATTAGTGCTAAATTATAGTTGTCTTCTCCGCCAAAGGGATCTGGACAAAAAGTTCGCCGAATGATCACAAAGATTACGTCAGGGGCCATATCCACCAACCATTCTTAAGAAGGTTCTCAGACTTGTTCTTCAGAATTGTCCAGATTTGAAAGTAACACAACTTCTGAATGGCTAAACCATCTGGTTTAAAAATTAGTAAAAGTAGTTGTTAAATACGGACCCTGAGCATTTCAAACAATCGAGTCTTTTAACAAAGCGGAAGAAAAAGACATCAGAAAACACTGTTCGAAAAGAAAAAATGTTGGTGGCCAGCATTTTTCCGATTCCCACAATGTTTTCTACGGTTTAAAGGCCGGCCCCGATCATTTATGCCCTATTTAACTTTGAAGTCTGCAGATGCCTTTAATTTTACCGTCTGGAATAGAGTTAACCCTTTGCAATACAATCGCTAGTTTTAACGACTCTGAGGAAGAGACCTTTTGAAAACATTGTGGGAGACGGAGAAAATGCTGGTAACCAGTATTTTCTCCTTTTCCCGCAATGTTTTCTACTCTATCAAAGACACTTCCATCAATTAAGCTGTCGTCTGCAAACGCTTTCAGTTTTAACAAGCCTAAAGTTTTCTCGTCTGGAGAAAAGTTAACGGTTTACAACACAATTCCTAGTTTTAACGACCCTGGGGAAGAGACCTTTTGAAAACATTGTAGGAAAATGAGAAAATGCTGGTAACCAGCATTTTCTCCTTTTCCCACAATGTTTTCAACTCTTGGTTATTAAAGGCACTTCCATCAATTAAACAACACTTAAATTGTCGTCTGCAAACGCTTTCAGTTTCGACAAGCCTAAACTTTTCTCGTGTGTCGAAGAGTTAACTGTTAACAACACAATCTCTAGTTTTACCGACCCAGGGGAAGAGACATTTTGAAAACACTGTGGGAAAAAAAGAAAATGCTGGTAACCAGCATTTTCTCCTTTTCCCTCAATTTTTTCTACTGTATCAAAGACAATTCCATCAATTGAACAACATTTAGATTGTCGTCTGCAAACGTTTTGAATTTGGACGAGCCGAAAGTTTTCTTCGTCTGGAGAAGAGTTAAAGAAACATATCGGATGTCGTTCGTCAGGCAATATAAAAACATTTACGATCAATATCTAAGCACCCGAAGACAAAAAATAAAGTTTCTTTTTTTTTTCTTAAATAATTAAACATTTTTTTCCCTGGTCTAATGACGTTATATGTGACATTTATTTGATGATTTTGCATTTTTTGTCTGGGAGGAAAAACTCGGTAGAATTATTACTTCTTTGTGGACGTTTACGGACACATGCAATATATTAGTTGGCCGTAAGAGGTCTCTAAGTTTAGCGACTTAACCCTTTACCGCACAGTGCCTCCTTTTGACGCCCCTGGGAAAGAAGCCTTTTGAAAACATTGTGGGAAAAGGAGAAAATGCTGGTTACCAGCATTTTCTCCTTTTCCCACAATGTTTTCTACCCTATCAAAGAAAAATTGCACCATTTGAGCAACATTGAAATTGTCGTCTGCAAATGCTTTCAATTTGGACGAGGCTAAAATTTTGTCGTCTGGTAAAGGGTTAAGTTGCAATTGTGGACAATTGAAGTCAAGATCAGGCCGTACGAAAAAGCGCTGTCCGATCATAGATTCACTCTGCGACCTAGGTATTGAACAATTTTGGGATTGTCACCAGTCAGTTAATATCTTTTTTCCTTGTTTTGTTTTTCTAAGAGAAAACGTCCGAATTTTTTCAGCAGAATAAGAGTAAAGCCTTAAACTGCTAAGTAGATCAAATAAATATTTCCAGGCAATAGTTAAAATAGTTAAAACCCAAAACATTGCGATTTTAGAGCTTTTCACTGGGAAAATATCGTCGTATCGGACATTGTAGATTCATTGTCAGCCTGCACGTTCTTTGCGGCTCGATCTAAATCTATACTGTCCACAAAAGCATGTTGATTCCAACTTTCCTTCAACCAAATGCCGACCGATAGACAATACCTTGATAACGAATCACTGATAGATGACTGATTCTGTGCCGGAAAGCTGTCGACCAGAGATTTTGATCTTTTTATTTCTTAGAGCAGTTTCTTTATCACCACAGGGTGGAATGAAGTAAAACTTCATAAATGTATGTACCTCTGTGGTGTGATAATCCATGTAAAGCATTTTCTCAGATTGGACTCAAGATAGCCGACTCTCGGCCGTCTTGAAAGTACCATCTTTGCTTTTTTTGTTTGCTTTTCTCCACCAAAATGGGTTTTAAATAAAAAAAAAAATAAATAAATAAAAAAAAAAAAAAAATGAGCCATGCTCTGGCAAAAGGGGTCTTAATGCATCTGCGAAATGTATTGACCCAGGTCAACCTGCGCAGTTCGCGAAGGCTGACTTGGGCCGAAACTTTTCGCTACTGGTCAATTTTCTGTATGTCCAATGACCAATCTTCCTCATGAACAAGTCGGTTGTTAAAAAATACGGCTATTATGGGTCCACAATTATATAAAGGCTTACTTGGTATCGTAAATCTCGGAGATGCATTAAGCCCACTTTTGCCAGAGCATGATCCATCGTATGTACTCCTGTAAACTGCTGATTGATCCTAATTTTATAAAGACAAGATCAAAAATGACCGACTGGCGACAACTCTGAATTTAGAATTTATGACAGTTCGTCTGTTTTGTCAGTTTATTTCTTAAAAAATTCACCGCCTTCATAAGATATTTAACTGTAATAACACCCTTTTCATCATGCCACAACATCTAGACCTTTCGGCGAGGGGTATGATAATGTAACAGGTGGTGAAAAATATCATGGCTCGACCGGGATTCGAACCCAGGGCCTCAGGAATACCGTTCCTGCACTCTAACCAACTGAGCTACCGAACCACATGTCGGTACGGCTGCACGATATATCACCAAATACCTGTACCCGGCTACATATACCCCCTCCAAATTTAGAATTCGTCCCGAATTCTGGAGGCAGAGAAACATTGTGAAACGTTCTCGAGGTGCCTAAGCAGTAGCCATCCACATCGTGGGTTATTTACGGTGGGCGCCAAATGTAACAGGTGGTGAAAAATATCATGGCTCGACCGGGATTCGAACCCAGGGCCTCAGGAACACCGTTCCTGCACTCTAACCAACTGAGCTACCGAACCACATGTCGGTACGGCTGCACGATATATCACCAAATACCTGTACCCGGCTACATATACCCCCTCCAAATTTAGAATTCGTCCCGAATTCTGGAGGCAGAGAAACATTGTGAAACGTTCTCGAGGTGCCTAAGCAGTAGCCATCCACATCGTGGGTTTTTTTACGGTGGGCGCCAAATGTAACAGGTGGTGAAAAATATCATGGCTCGACCGGGATTCGAACCCAGGGCCTCAGGAATACCGTTCCTGCACTCTAACCAACTGAGCTACCGAACCACATGTCGGTACGGCTGCACGATATATCACCAAATACCTGTACCCGGCTACATATACCCCCTCCAAATTTAGAATTCGTCCCGAATTCTGGAGGCAGAGAAACATTGTGAAACGTTCTCGAGGTGCCTAAGCAGTAGCCATCCACATCGTGGGTTATTTACGGTGGGCGCCAAATGTAACAGGTGGTGAAAAATATCATGGCTCGACCGGGATTCGAACCCAGGGCCTCAGGAACACCGTTCCTGCACTCTAACCAACTGAGCTACCGAACCACATGTCGGTACGGCTGCACGATATATCACCAAATACCTGTACCCGGCTACAATAACAATTCAATGAACGTCCTTGTTTTCAGTGTTTTGATGGAATCATAGTTGTTGCATCCTTTATTGTGGATCTCGTGTTTCTGAAAGGCCTTCAGCAGTTCGCAGTACAGGAATTTGTTCTGATTCTAGCCTTCATGGTACCATGGCGGATCATACGAGTTGTAAACAGTAAGATATTTCTAATACTAACGAGTTGACAATAGTTAAATGTTACAAATTCTATGTCGGGAGCATAAATAGCAATATAATCCATTTATAAAGTACATGCAGTTGTAAACTGTAGGGTGTTTCTTAATCTAAGTCGAGAGCATAAATAGGAGTTTCAAACAGCTAGATGATCCTTTTTATATACTACATGTGGTTGTAAACCGTTGGTTGTTTCTCAATTTAAGTCGGGAGAATATATAACAGTTTCGATAGTAAGATCTTTCAAGTTGTAAGCCGAGAGCATTTATACGAATTATCAACCGTAAGATCTTTTGAATTCTAAGCTGAGAGTATAGATACGAATTGTCAGCACTAAGATTTCTTTTTAATTCTAAATCGAGAGCATTTATATAATCGTCAACGGTAAGATCTTTTGAATTCCGAGTCGAGAGCGTTACTACAAACCGCCAGCGGTAAGATCTTTTGGAGTCTGATTCGAGAGCGTTAATATAAATCGTCAGCAATAAGATCTTTTGAATTCTGAGTTGAGAGCATTAATACAAATCGTCAATGGTAAGTGCGTTTAATTTCTGAGGCGAGAGCGTTAGTACAAAGCGTCAACGGTATGATCTTTTGAATTCTGAGTCGAGAGCGTTAATACAAATCGTCAACGGTAAGGTCTTTCGAATTCTGAGTCGACAGCATTAAATCAAATCGTCAGCGGTAAGATCTTTTGAATTCTGAATCGAGAGCGTTAATACAAATCGTCAGCGGTAAGATCTTTTGAATTCTGAATCAAGAGGGTTAATACAAATCGTCAGCAATAAGATCTTTTGAATTCTGAGTCGAGAGCTTTAATCAAAATCGTCAGTAGTAAGATCCTTTAACCCTTTCCCAAACGACAAATTTTGGACTGGTCAAAACTGAAAGAGTTTGCAGACGACAATTGTAAATTTGATGAAAATGGCAGGAAGTTCTCAAAAAGGGTAGAAAACACTGTGGGAAAAGGAGAAATTGCTCGTTACGAGCTATTTCTCCTTTTCCCACAGTGTTTTCAAAAGACTTGTACTGCAGACACGTGAAAACCAGGGCTTGTTTGGGAAAGGGTTAATTGTGAGTCGAGAGCATTAAAACAAACCGTCAACGGTAAGATCTTCTGAATTCTAAGACAAGAGCGGTAATACACGTTGTCAGTAGTAAGATCTTTCAGTGATAAGTCGAGAGCATTAAGATCAATCACCAACGTTAAGATCTTTTGAATTCTAATCCGAGAGCATAAATACGAACTGTCAACAGTAAGATTTTGATAACCTTAGTCGAAGGACAAATCAGTCTTCTTGTAATGACTGTCATCAAACCTCATCGATGTTTGGTAGAGCCTGAAATCGAACCCAAAGTATCTGGATTAAAAGTCCCATCCTTAACCGACTTAACTTAGCGTGTAAACTAATTACAAATTATTAAGTAGAACCGGAATATCAACAACTGTATTTACCAGTTATTCTTAATAACTTCCTGCACTAATTAATGAGAATTTCCTAAATCAGAAGTAACACAAATTTTAGGTTAGCCAATCAGAAATTGCTTTTCTTTCGAACGTTAGAATTAGACTAAAAATGCTGTTTAGAACAGTTGGCGAATACGGGCCCTTTTATTTTTCAGGGTCCCTATTCACCAACCATTCATTTGGTTTAGCCAATCGGGAGTCGTGTTACTTTCAGATGTAGAAAATCTTGGAGAGAATAAGACTAAGAATGTTCTTAAGAACAGTTGGCGAATAGGGGCCCTCTTATTTTTCAGGTCTTGTTGTGGCAATCATGGATCACGAACATTTCCGATTAAAACTTCTCTATAAGCAAAAGAAAAAGATATCTGCGGACTTGAAAGAAGCGAAGGATGACATAAAGGGCTTACAGGTATCCTTTTTTTTTTTTTTAACCTTCGGATGTTAAGGACGATGTAGAAGGGCTTTTTTGAAGAGCTAGATCAATATCAGACTGGACAGCACCTGCAGTCAAAACTTAGATCTGTACAGGCCGATATTTTGCAGGGTTGTACAGCTAGCCTTCTATTTCTGTACATTCGTAGCTGCGCTAGAAGGATTCAGAAGCAAGTTCCAGAAAACTTCGATATAAAGAAAAAAAAAAAATGTTGCAATCAAGGCGTTCTGATGTGCTTTATCTTGTGCTGAAAATCAAATGTTAACCCTTTACTGCGCAATCCCGAGTTTTAACCACCTGGAGAAAGCTGGCTTTTGAAAATATTGCGGGAAAAGAAGAAAGTGCTGGTAACCAGCGTGTTCTCCTTTTCCCACAAAGTTTTCTACCCTCCCAAAGACAAATTCTAATTTTTTAATCATATTTATTTTGTCCTCTGCAAGTCGTTTTGTAAACGGTAAGAGGAGCATAAAGCAACAAATAATTCCATTACTCAGCAGATTTTTTTTTCTTTGAACCAGAACTAAAATATCAAACTCATGGTTAGAACCATGAGGGTCATTCCTAGTTTTTTTCTGAGAGATGTTCTGGTTTTTAACTTTTTTTAGCCATGTTCTTTGAACAGGGAGTTCAATGTATCTGCAAAAAGTATCGACCCAGGTCAGCCAGCGCAGTCCAAAGGGTTATCATGTAGAAAATAGATCAAAAGCAAAACGTTTCAAACCAGGCCAGTCTGTGCAGGGGTACAGTGGTGCACTGTACCAAGCAAGTCATCACATAATTATGGATCCATGAAATCAGTTTTGTCCAATAAAATGAGGTAATCATGAGGTAGAATGGTCCTTACATATACAGAAAATTGACCAATAGCAACAAGTTTCGATTCATGTCAGCCTGCGCGGACTGCGCAGACTGACATGAATCGATGCTTTTTGCACTTACATTAAGCCTATTTTTCACAGAGAATAGCGGATATATAAACTCAACGCAACCTCTTTCAGTAGTTGCAAATGCAATTCGCTAGATTCAGAGAGATTTTTTTCCTATATAGTCTTGACGGAACAAGCGGACAGCACGGGCATAGCTGCCTGTACGCAAAAACACAGTTGCGTACACTTTGCAGAAAAAAAAGAAAGACATTTTTGTCAAAAACGTCACCAGAGGCCACCAAATAGCTTCAACAATTCAAAGATTTTCCGAGGGAGGCCCCCTACCCTGCTGTGAAATCCCCCTCCCCGTCTCGGCACGTTGAGTCTCCGTTAATACATTCGGTATTACTTTTGCGTATACTTTATTTGGGATAGCTACGTCCCTTGTACGGTATATATTAATATGATCCAGGCTCTAGCAAAAGCGGGCTTAAAGCATCTCCGTAATGCATCATAGCAAGGCAAGACATCACATAATTAGGGATCCAGATTCGTCATGTGTGTCAAACGACTGTATCATAAGGTAGATTGGTCCTTTGATTTATACAGAAAATTGACAAATAGCGAAAAGTTTCGGCCCATGTCAGCCTGCGCGGACTGCGAAGGCTGACCTGGATCGATACCTCTCGCAGATGCAGTAAGCCTCCTTTTTACAGAGCATGGCTAATATCCATGATTAGTCTGCACCTTCTGCGCAGTCTGATCTTGATATATCCCGTCCGCAAAGGGCCTACTTCCGGTTATGGCGCTGTAGGGGCTAAAGGAATTCTACGATTCTACCTCTAGGCATGCATTGACGCTCTTGAAAGACTGGCGGAAGCTGCTGGTGTTCCACAGATGCATGTGAAATCTAAACTTAGTAAGTGGTATCTTAAATCTGGGTCCCTATTCATTCTTAAGAACGTTCTTAAGAACCATTCTTAAGAACGTTCTCAGTCTTATTCTTAAAGATTTTCCAAATTTGAAAGTAGCACACGTTCTGATTGGCGAAACCAAATGGTTTTGCCAATCAGAAGGTGTGTTACTTTCAAATTTGTAAAATTCTGGAGAATAAGACAAAGAACGTTTTTAAGAATGGTTGGTGAATACGGGCCCTGGTGCTTTTCACTCTTTGTCAAAAAATAGGAACTTTTGCGGACGTATAGATCAAGATCAGACTGCACATAACGTGCAGTCTGATCTTTGATCTATACCGTCCGCTTGTTTAGTCAAGCCTGTACTATTAAAATCTGTCTGAGTCCTAGTAGATTGTATCTCACCTCTGTCGAAAGAAGCCTAGTTTATTTCTTTGGCGCCGAAAGAGTTATTGAAAGCATTTGCCGACGAGAATTTACATATTGCTCAAATATGTGTGTCAGAAAACATTGTTTTAAAAGGAGAAAATATGGCTTTTCAGCATTTTCTCCATGTCACACAATATGTTCAAAAATTTCTTGCAGGGTCGATAAAAATACGAGGTGTTGTGACAAAGAGCTAAGTCAACTTGAATCATTAAGACTTCAGAAAATAAAGAAATAGCTGGGTTTTTTAGACAAAACCTCTATTACACATAAAAACAACTGTGCAGATAGAGAAGAGTAGGATTAGACCGCACAGAGCATGCAATCTGATCTTTGATCTACACAGTTCAATGTTTTTTTGTCAGTGTATTTTCGTACAGACCAAAATTATTCGCCTCAAATATCAGGCTGTCTTTGAAACAAAACATGCCATTCTGATATGACACAAAGCTGGTTCTAACAGTCATCTGGAAAAATATTCTTCTGAAAATAGAAAGTACAGATAGAGTTATAGATCCAAGATCAGACTGCATTTCTTATGAAATCCAATCTTGATCTAACATGCTACAGAAAACCTTTATGCTCCTCTTAGCAATTAAAGAGTTGAACGTGACTCAGGAATTAACGTTTTCACGACCCTGAGGAAGAAGGCTTTTGAAAACATCGAGGGAAAAGGAGAAAATGCAGGTAACCAGCAGTTTCTCCTTTTCCCACAATGTTTTCTATCCTATCAGATCACTAAAGCTCATTTGTATCAACGTTAAAGCTCATCTGTACCAACGTTAAACTTGTAGTCGGCATATGTGCTGAATTTGAAAGAATTTAAAATTTGGAAAAGGGTTCAACTGAATTTGCATCGGTGAATTGTTTTTATAAACTAATAGAGAACAAAATGAGCATATGGCTGCCTGAAAGGATTGCCATTTTTTCTAGATGTTTCTGCAAGTCTACAAGATCCAGACGAGATCTTTGTGTCGTATAATTATTAATTTCTCGCATTTAACCTTTGTCCTGTTAAACAAGTTATATGAAACTTTTAAGTCGATAGTAAAAACCCAAATCTTGTTATTTTAAAGTTTTTTTGGGGGGTGGGGGAGAGAAATATCTCCTACTCGGACAGTGTAGATCCAAGATCAGACTGCACGTTCTGTGCAGTCTGATCTTGATCTACACTGTCCACAAAAGGTCATTGAGTCGTGCTTAGCAGCCTACGGGTTAAGGAATCTTTCATTTATCCGTTCGATTTATTTTTTGTCGCCTTATCAGAGCGGGGAGAAAATATTATTAGAATTACTGTTTTGTCTATTTTATTATTACCCGTGCTTCTGACAAACTTTATTTCATTTTTTTAATCGAATATGTTCGTCGTCTTTTTGATGTATGCTAATTGATTTCTTTAATAATTTATACAGAGATTTAAACTACAGTGTATATATCTGGTGAAAATTTACTGAATTTGAAATTCCCCTAAAGACAAGATGCTAGTTTACTTTTTCTGATAAGTATCAAAATGACTACATATGCATAATGTTTGCATTTTAATTTCTAAAACTTTCTCTTTTTTTTGCATCTATTTAACCCTTGGGCTGCTAAGCGCGACTCGCCGACCCTTTGCAAGCGGCGTAGATCAAGATTAGACTGAACAGAATGTGCAGTCTGATCTTGTATCTATACTGTCTGATAAGGAAATATTAAAACAAGGTTTAAAGAAGCATTCGGCTTTTTAGTTTCGGCTTGAAAATTTAACTTATTTAGCAGGATAAGGGTTAACTTTTTACCGGAGAACAGAATTTCAGAGTTGTCCACAATGACGACAAAATATTTTATGACTCAAAAACAGGAATTTGTCTTCAACAGGATAGGAAAATTTGCACAGAAAGGAGAAAATGCTGGTAACCAGCATTTTCTTCTTTTTCCACAGTATTTTAAAAAAATCCTATTTGTCAGGGTCGTAAGGCACACGGTGGTATGGTATAGAATTATATGCTGACATCTGCAGAACATTTATCTTCTATCTTGCACTTTAAATATATATTTTTTTTGACAAAGGCATTTTTGAATGCAATTAAAATGAATTTGAATAAAATTTAATATTATCTTGGTAATAAATAGAAATAGATTCTATAATTTATTGCTGTACAGGCTATCGATGAAATCCCAGACAATCTAATACACAGGAGAAATATTTAACTCTTGGCAAGACGATAAGATTTTAGACTTGTCCAATTAAAAGTAATTGCAGATGACAAATTTACCTCTTGGCTGCTAAACGCGACTCACTGACCTTTTACAGACAGCGTAGATCAAGCTCTTGGATCTACACTGTCCGATAAGGAGATATCTCTCCTCCAAAAATACCTTTGAAATAGGGAAATTTGTGGTTTTACTATTGACTTGAAAGTTTCATTTCTTTTATTTAGCAGGAAGAAGGTTAAGTATAACACAAGATGTTGATAATATTTCTAGGTGGGGGTAGAATACAATGAGGCAAAAGAGAAAATACTGATTAGCAGCATTTTCTCCTTTTCAACAGTATTTTCAAAGGCCTTCGTTTTAGCATGGGGTAGTGTTGCAAAGGATTAACCCTTATCCTGTTGAACAAAAGAAATGAAACTTTCAAAAGGATAGTATGAACACAATTGTCCTGTTTCAAAGGTATTTTTGGAGGAAAGATATCTCCTCATTAGGCAGGGTTGCACAGATTACGACGGATAGAAAATGTATACCATTTTCTGGAGGCCTTCAAAGAAATCACTATTGTCGTTTCCAGTTTTAAATGAGGACAAAATCCTTTGAGTTTCTCTATCCCTAACACCATATATATTGGTAATTTATCTATGTTTACACAGCTGACTAAATTCTAGTCCATTACACGCACTATCAAGTTTTAAGGGTGTTTTTCTCTCTGGCTCTAAAGATGTATCTTTAAAAGGTTACTAATTATTGTACATGTTACTTTCAGATATGTTACTACGAGTAACTATTACAAATGACAAAAAGGAAAAAAATAATTGAAGGAAAGGAAAAAAAAGTTGTTTTTCTTTATCCAAATATACGGAACACATTTGCTCGCTGCCAGCGATTTTTTTTCCTTTGACCACAGAGTTTTCATGTATGCATATATAGATTATGCTCTGGCAAAAGGGGATTTAACCCTTTACCACACAATCCCGACTTTTAACGACCCTTTGGAAGAAGCCTTTTGAAAACATTGTGGGAAAAGGAGAAAATGCTGGTAACCAGCATTTTCTCCTTTTCCTACAATGTTTTCTTCTCTTCCCAAAACAAATTTCAATTTTTGAGTTACATTTATTTTGTCGTCTGCAAAAGCTTTCAATTTGGACTGGTCTAAAATTTTGTCGTTTGGTAAAGAGTTAAGGCGTCTCCTAAATCCATTATACCAAACAAACCATCATATAATTATGAATCCGCAAAATCCATTCTATCCAGCAACCGACTAAGCTATGAGGTAGATTGGTCTTTAGACAGAAAGAAAATTAACCAATAGCGAAAGGTTTCGACCCATGTCAGCCTGCGTGGACTGGGCAGGCTGACCTGGGTCGATGCTTTTTGCAGATGCATTAAACCCCCTTTCACAGAGCATGAATTATACGCTATAACTTTAATGTCTTTCGATAATTTGCTATTGATCAAAGCTGTTTGAACTGACTGTTATTTTGTATCCGAATGTGGATTCTATACAAGTAGACACAAATGTAGAGATGCTATAGATATATAGAGGATCTTGCATGAGTGTTTATATATTATCATTTTTATCAAACGAGTTGACTAAAAATGTGTGACGCGAGCCTTGGCGAGCGTTAAATACATTTTAGTCAACGAGTTTGATAAAAATGATAATACATGAACACGAATGTGAGATTCTATTTATCACATAAAACAAATGAAAGGCAAAAAATATCCTACATCGTTACCCTTAGCCTATACAGCATTCGCGTGTCCATGTTTACAGTTGTAGTTCGGTTTCAAATGTGTACATACACAAGTAGATAGATCTTTGACATAAACTCCGAAAGTAGAATGAAACAGGTTCTAGAGGGGTTTAGTTTACCTATTTCCTCAATTTTGTTGTTTTAAAAGACTTTCGCCGCATTTTTTGGTTTTTATTAGACATGAAAATCAAACACTTTCCACGCGTATACGTCTAAGCAACATTGACGTCATTTTTCCGCGAAACGGCGTAGTCGTATATATTTCGGCACGTGCTGCAGTTGGTTTCTTTGGCTTCATGCGCTTATGACTAAAAACTGACCAGAACCGAGACCCAAAAAACGAAAATACACTAGTGTATTATGAAAAATAAGTCATGGGTCTAATACACTGCCGGAGAAAGTTTTATGTGATAAATAAGCAGTAGATAACTTTAATGCCGTCTAGTCATCAAAGAATAGTAAAACTAATCGTTTCATTCATTTTTTTTCAAAACCATCTAATAGAAAAGCATGTATAAGAGAAAACAGTTTACCTTTTGTCTTTTGCATAAGCCTATTATCTCTCGTATCTGTTATATCTGTTTTAGTGAGCATAGTGAAGATTGTATGTAGTTTTGTATTGCATAATGAACCGAAGGGCTTACCCATGAGCTGAGTATTTGAACTTCTAATCTAATTAAAGGAGGTATGAGTTGATAATAAAATCTAAATTAGAATTTGAAATATTTCATTCTTTTTTTTTTTTTTCAGATCTCTACAAGAGAGTGAAGTCGAAAAACAATGCTATGGGCGCTTTGGGTTCTTTTGCCGTCGGTGGGGAAGCCATGACCAAGCCCATGCCAGCCACTAACCAACCCCCATCCTTTTCACTTCTCTCGGAAACAAAGGAAAAATGTAAGAGCTTTGTGTATAAATCAACACATATTATTTTGATTTTAGACGGACACAAATGAAAAATTATTGTCTTGGAGAACAGTTTAAAAAGGAGGGTACCAAGTGGTACCCGTTTATTACAAAAAAATAAAACCCACAAATTTTCATCATCATCGTTATTATCATTTTCATCATCAACAATATTATTATCATTATTATTATCACTGCATTCAAGAACTAGCAGGATTCTTTGAGGACTAATCTATTTTTTTCTAACGATATCATGTAAGAACGGTTACATTTAAGTTGGATCAGAACTCTATGAGCGCAGATGTCGTTCGTATCTGTTTTTTAGTACCCTGTGTAACACGACCTCTTTGCCTTTTGCATACTATATTAGATACTTACGCATGAATTGTTTTTAACTCAATACCAGATGTCAAAATGCTGGTCGAAAACTGATAGCATTTGCAGATGACAACATAAAACTGGCGCAAATGATGGGATATCTACTTGAACTGAAAGAAAAAAGTGGAAATAGAGAAAAAAAGCTGTTAACCTTTTACCACACAGTCCCGTCTCGTAACAATCCGAATGATGAAGGCTTTCGAAAACATTGTAGGAAAAAGAGAAAATACTGGTAACCAGCATTTTCTCTTTTACCTACAAGGTTTTCTATCCTACCAAGGACAAATTTCTTCATTTGGCGACCTTTAATTTGTCATCTGCAAATAGTGTCAATTTGGACCAGCCTAAAATTTTGTCGTTTGCTAGAAAGTTTAACGAAATGTTCTTCTTTTCCCAAAATGTTTTAGGTATCTTTTCTTCCAGAGTCGTCAGAACCTGGTTGGTTTAGGTTAAGAATATGTCTAAGTAATGTTGAAAGCGGCGTTAAAGCCAATCAAACAAAGTCAGAACTTCAGAAGTTCCCATCTCTTTATCTCCTAATACGATATTATTCTTTGTTGGAACTTCAAAGTTATATATTCTAAGTTTGTGTGTATTCTCAGCCGCATCAGCCAAAAGGTTTGAGGAGTTACTGAAAGAAAATCCTGGTTCCACTGTAACCGAGCTTGTTGCCAACATTGTAGCCGAAAGACACTCAGCCAGCAGAGAAACAAGACCCAGAAGTACGTACAGCGGTTGCATTAGACATCGTTTCAAAATCAATTCTAAATTTAAATTCCTGTACCAGCTGATTGGCTGAGAGCTTATCAGACTTCTAGTCCTAAAATGTAGAATTACAAATATTTATAGAAATGCTGGAGAATACGGCACTAATGAGTGAGTTGTCTATTTCTTTTCTACTAAACTTGTTTTGCATTTACATCTTCTGGTCCTAAAAGAAACTCACTGGTCATCAGGTATTCGAGATAGAATTTGTTTCTGTCGCTTATGAGTCTGTGTACAATGAAATCAAAATTCCGAAAAGTATCTCAACTCGCGCTTGACAGCCTAAACAGTTAGAAAAATTCAGAGTCAGAATCTACCAAGCAATTAAAATATAGTACTTTCTCTAAATTTCAGCACTCTGAGTGACTCTATGAGAATGTGAATGACTCAATGAGAATGTGGTTAACACACAGTAAATGCTCGGTGCTACCATAAAAGTTTTAGCAAGAACTCAGTAAGGGAGCGAAGCATATAGTGCTTATTTGATTAAGCACGAGAAAAAAACTGGTAGGGGCGAGTAAAGACCTGGAACACAACTTGAAAACTGTACTTTTTCCTGCAGTTTACGCCGTTAACCATGCACTTGTCAAGACTCAAGACCCCAGCACAATATTTTTTCTCCTCGTTGTCTAGGTGTTACGGGAGGAGGTGGGTTTAGTTTGGTCTCTTATGGCAACGACAATTACTGATATATTACATGAGCATGATATCGTGATTTGGGATAATACGACCCCGAAATTATTGAGTTGATCCTTATAAATGAGCCATGCTCTGGTAAAAGGGGCATAATACATCTCCTTGATAGATGATACCAAGCAAGCCATCATATGATCGTTGATCCATAAAGTCCAGTTTG
This sequence comes from Tridacna gigas, assembly GCA_945859785.2. Taxonomy (NCBI): domain Eukaryota; kingdom Metazoa; phylum Mollusca; class Bivalvia; order Cardiida; family Cardiidae; genus Tridacna; species Tridacna gigas. The sequence goes on from OX244038.2 coordinate 55,310,282, forward strand.
TCCTACAATCGAGTGAATCTAACGGTATACTGGTCCTTTGACATACAGAAAATTGACCTATAACGAAAACTTTCCGCCCAGGTCAGCCCTCGCAGACTGCCCAGGCTGACCTTGGTCGATATTGTTCGCAGATGCATTAAGCCCCCTTTTCACAGAGCGTGGACCAAATATTTTTATGGGTTGCGGACTATTTTATCCTTTGGGTTTTTTGTTTAGGTCGCTCTGCCATTGATCCAGTAACCCGTCTTGAAACCTTGGCCGAGAACAGTGCAGCTTTTATTGTTACGATGAACAAGGACGACCAACTTGGAAGGTATTGAAGTCATTAATATTTCTCATCTCTTTATCAAACAGTCCGTTGTTTTTACGGCTGTGAGGAAACAAGCTTTAGAAAACATTGTGGGACCTGGAGAAACTGCTGGTAACCAGCATTTTCTCGTGTTCCACAATGTTTTCTACTATTTTAAGGGCAATCTCACCATTAGAGTCATGTTAATTTGTTGCATGCCAATGGTTTCCATTTTGACGAGTCTAGAATTTTTGCGTTTGGTAAAGAGTAAAGCTTGTGTTTGCATTTGCTGAAGCGTTCAACCGGAAGTTCTAAACGGGTTGCCATCGACAGAATCTACTTAAGCCTTTATCATATAGTACCGAGTTTAAACGACGCTCTTACTTAGTATAAAGGCTTTGGAAATCATTGTTGGACCTATTGAAACGCAAACGTACATATGCAGACACCAAATTAAATGTGGTTTAACCTGTGCAAGTTGTTTTTGATAGGTACAAAACAGTGTGTATATTTCATTCTGTTTTACATGGAAACTACCCATGTAAACTCTTCCACTCCATCCGTTCAACTTTGAAAATACATGAATATCCATTTTATCAATATAAGTTATGGTTTAATACATTAATAAAGGCGAAAATGTTTTTTTTTTTCCTGAAGAGAAAGTGCTCGTTACGGTCACTTTTTCCTATACCACAATGTTTTCAAACAAGCTCTGCTGAATGACTTTAGCCCTTTACAAAATTTTAGACCTATCCAAACGCAAAGCATATGCAGACACCAAATTAAATGTGGCTGAAATGGTGGAATTTGTCTTTGATAGGTAGAAAACATTGTTGAAAAAGGAGAAAATGCAGGTAACTGGAAAAGGAGAAAATGCTTGTTACCTGCATTTTCTCCTTTTCCCACAATGTTTTCAAAATTCTTCTTTCTCAAGGTCGTTAAAAGTCGACATTGTGCCGTTAACGTCGTCTGCAGGAGGCCGTATGTTGACATATCGCCCTGGGAGGCAAAAGTCTCTGCAGACCGCCACTGTCGTCAATGACATTTAATTCCTTTAAGCAATGCTTGGCGACAACAGCCGCATTAGCGCAATTTTCTTCGTACGTATTATTGTTCGCGAAAGAAATCAGGGGAACATTGGCGGTATATGTAAACCCTCTTTGATGACATTCTTGAAAACAATAAAAGCTTTTTATCACTTTTTTCTGCAGTCCTTTTTCGCAAATTCCCAGTAAAGGACATGCCGAATCCATAACGAAAGGTTGACTGTTTTGCAATAAACTCGTCACATGAGGCAGCAAATCTGTTTTCATAAGCAGGGAATATTTATAAATATATTGTGGACCATGAAGACTGTCTCGTAACTAGTAAATTCTGCTTTATTGCTACTGTAGTAAAAAACAACAACTTTGCTTCATGTAGATTATGTCTTTTTGACAAGATTTGTTTCAAATTCGCCTGCGAAAGATTTGTTGAACCCTTTATCAAACAATACCGAGGGTTAACGAACCTAGCAAAGAAGTTTTTGAAAACATTGTTAGAAATAATAGATTGCTGACTGACAGAATTTGTTATCTTTTCACTCAATGCTTTGTACACCTTCAAAGATTTATCCAGTCATATGTGGCAAAATAAGTTTTCGTCTGCAAATGCTTTCAATAGGGATGAATCTAAAGTTTTGTCGTCTGGTTAAGTGTTACAGAGCCAATGAGGAAATTGAAAACTTTCCCCGTGATTCATAACCTTTATGGTATACATTTACGAGCCACGCAAACAAGCTTCTGTGCTTCTGACTAGAACAATTATAATTGCGTCATCATCAAATTACTCTCAGTATTAAAACAGTTATTGAAATTTAAGTAACTGCACTGTTGGGCATATGAAATTTAAGTAACTGAACTGTTGGGCATATAATGGCCATTATGTTAATGTCAATCAGACAGTTTGCAATTTCTACTGAGTTTTCCTCATCATATTTTTTTCTCTATATATGTTCAAATGTATTTAAATTCTGTCAGCTAAACATTTTGTAATTTTATGCTTAATAAACTGAAACTGTTACTGAAATGTAATGGCTTGGACAAGGGGGACTCCAAACTCAAAGCTCTGTGTCCGTATTCACCAACGACTCTAACTAACATTCCTTTTCTAATTCTGAATTGGGAAAGTAACCATTTCTAGTGGCTAAACATTTTGTTTTAGCCAACAAGAAATTACATTCTTTTGAAATGTAGAAAGCTGTTAGAAATGAAATATTAGAATGAGAATGCAGATTAAATTGGTTGATAAACGGTGACGACCCTGGTAATTTAGATTTAAAAAAAAAAGAGAGGATCGGAGAAACCTCGTAAGTTACGGACTCGTGTGATGTCTCTGCGGTCATTCTAATTATATGATTAGGTTTATTTTACGCTGGCAAGAGCTCTAATTTCACGTCGCGAGTCAGGGTGAATATCGTGGGAGAGTTAATTCAATTTGGTTAATGATTTGGAAATATTTGATAAAGTTGGAAAAACTGTAAGGTCACTGTCATCCGTGTGACTTTATGTGCTTAAGCGGACAGTGTAGAACCGAGATCAGAGGGCACATATTGGGAGGTATAGTCTGATGTTTACACTGTCTGATATTTCTTGGGAATCTCTGGCCAAAACAGGCTAGAAATTGTAAAGTTAGGATCTTGCAATCCCTAAAAGTGTGTTTTACCAGGATAGTTCATTGTCATACCATGCGCGATGAGACTTCTTTTCCGACATATAAAGCGGTTGTGTGTGTGTGTGTAGGGGGGGTGTAAAGCTGAGAAAATCCTGGTAACCACTACTTTCATCATTTCCCACAACATTTCAAAGTCTCTGAGAAAAAGAAATTCTATCATTTGAATCACATTTTTAGATTCCGTATTGTGAAAACACTTCTAGTATGGACTAGTCTGAAAATTGTCACATGATTAATAGTTAAGTAGTGATAATAGAATCGAATTTACCATGTGATACCACTGTTTCTAAAAGTAGATAATTTTCTCTTCTGAATAAGATACAGGGATGGGGTTCGACGTAGTTGTAGTCGGCTGGGTGAATCGAAGCAGCCTGAAAATCTGAAAGAGGAGGGTGAAGGTTCGAATTCCTCGACAAAAGGATTAATGCAAAGTAAGTTTGCTACATAACCGTTCACTGCAATACCCCGTCTTAACATTTCCATGTGTTGCACATTGCAAAGGTGGAGTTATCGGAAAAGGATGAGTGACGCAAATGCATTTTCGGAGATCTTTGTTTTCTGTTTGTTGCACATTCAATTCAATCTGCCTGGCCTCCTCCTGTTGAAACTGTGCATTATGGTACGCGTAAAATACAGTATGTTTAACCCTTAGAGTGTGCCAAATAAAGAAAATCAAAGTTTGCAGTCACAGAAAAACACCAACAACTGTCCAAAGAAACAATACGCCTCACGTTTAAAATGCATTTACGAACAGCTCTGTTACGCAACACACTTAGATCCTGCTATTGAATTTGAATATCTAGCTCCATCACTGTACTAGAGTTAGAGGAAACGCCTTTTGTAATTGTCAAATATCTAATAAATTTGCTGCACAGTGATATGTAATATGTCCATCTGCGAAGGTTTTTAAACCATGATTTTAATGTTTAGCTATTGGCTTGACAGTCCAAACGCTGTACTGAAAAAAAAAAAAAAAAAATACAGGACCGAATATTTCCGCCCAAAGTTTTAAAAAAGATATCGGTAAAAGATTTGAGCGGCGCTGTGTAAAAAGGATGCTTAATATATCTTCGTAAAGTATTATACTAAGCAAGTCGTTACATAATATACATCGATTTTGTCTGAACACTGACCAAATCAGACGGGAGAATGTCCTTTGACAAGCAGAAAATTTACCCACAACAAAAAAATTCAGCCTAGGCCTGCGCACACTCTTTCTTTCTTTCTTTTTTTCTTTCTTTTTTTCTATATTTCTTTCTCTCTTTCTTTCTTAAATGAGTTGAACCTTTTTGCAGATGCATCAAATCCCTTTTTCACCGAGCATGGGACATTTAGAATTAAAGATTTGTTATATTTCTCTCATTTTGTTACAGGTAATGAAGATGAACGAAAGACTGGGAACGAATCAAAGACACTGAATGATTAAACCTGTTGTGCTTCAGTCCTTTATCCCAAGGACTTTTTTTTATATGCTTTAACAAGTCCTTGACTTTCTTGCACCGATGGCTATTAACCGCTGTTCTTGAAATCACGACATCTTGTGTCTTTTAAGTGTAATTTATATTATTCAAAAGATAAAAACAGACACAGACGACTGTATACATGAAAGAAAGAAGAATAACGAAGACGTGATATGATGATGATGATGGCAACTTCGATGAAGATTGCATCACAAGAATATAGATATCTTTAACGAATTTCATGCTCTTGTACATAACATACGCCAGATCACGAAGCATATGGCAATCATGTAGTTTGATAAGTTTTTCGGCATTGTCAATCTCTTAGCTTTCTTTATACTGTATTTATTATGATATCTTACCCTGAGTTTCCTAATTAACTGACGTTGCCCTTTAGTACACAGAGGGTGAAAGACATCTAAATTATGATTTTGGGAAGACTTTTGACATTATTCCGTACCATTTTAGGGAATGTATCGTTTGATGTTTTTGTTTTTATCCTTGTATGTCTCACTACAAGTGCAGGAAATTTTTTCTGTAAAAATCATGGCAAATGAGGATTTTATTTTAGAATTACTAGATGCCTTAGGATACAAGGATGTAAACTAAAATGCTATAATAAATAGTTAACGGGTAGAGTGGCTTTCAAAACTTTTGCTTTTGCGTCCTTGAGACAAGGGCGCACAGAACGTGATAAGTTCACATATTCTCGTAAGAGGGTTAAAACTGATAAAAAAGTACCATGGATTCTGTAGCAGAAATTTATATGTACGTATTCTAAAGCGATAGCAAATTAAAGGGGTAAAAGAAACAGCATGCAGTCGGCTGTATGTCTACCAATGGTAATTCATATACAAGAAAACATCCTAAGTACACCATAAAAACCATCAGTTAAATGGAAAAATCAGCCACCACGAATTAAAGTGCATAAAACTATTGAAATAATAGGACTAGAATTTATATAAAAAATAAAGGCAGAGACAGAACATACGCATGAAAGACAGAGGAATAGCGATGACTTGAGATGATGATGATGAGGAGGATGTTGATGTAGATGATGATACAAAGTAAAGCATGGAAAATATCTTAAGTACAAACAAAGCATGCTCTTACATCACAAGAGTACAAGTATCTGTAAACGTTTACTGATTTGGTTTAAAACGGCTTCTTTACGCCATCGAGTCCTACAGATCTCGAAGCAAAAGGCAATCACGCAGCTGAATAGGTTTTTCGGCATTGTCAGTCTCTTGGCTTTCTATACATTTAATAATATTTGACCCTCCCTAAGGTTTACCAATAAACAGACATTGCCAAAGCGCAAAGGGTAAAAACATCTAATTCTGATTGTTGGACCTATTTTGACAGAATTCCGTGCCATTCCAGGAAATGTGTAGTTAAAATCATTTGCTTTCTTTACTTTCATTGTTTTTACCTTCAGATTATATATCTCATCACGTGTGCAGGAAGGTTTTTCTTAAAACATCATATCAAATATTAAAAACTGCGCGTAATTAATGTATATCTGAAGATAGGGAGGTGTAAAATAAAATGTTATGATAAACAATGAACCCATAGACTCATTTTTCAAAACTTTAGTCGCTTTTACGTTCAGCGTAAATTCAGATCAGACCGTACAGAACATGACAATTTCACACATTCATCAGTAGAAAATTAAATGCTTACCAAAGAACCATTAACTCTTTACCAGCAAACATTGTGGACGCATTCTGAATTGGTGGATAGATGCTGCTTTTTCTTTTCATCTAAAATAGGGGAAAAAAAGACTGTCTTACAAAACATCGCCCATTTCTAAATTCTCCATGCGAACGATATTTGCTAGCCGACATTTTATGTAACTACCACCCATTTTTAAACATTAATTAATACTCTTGTTTTATTTTCTTGTTTCTTTTCTTTTTCTCTTTCTTTCTTTCTTTCTTTCTTCTATTCCTCCCTCCCCCTCCCTTCTTCCTTCCTTCTTTCTGTCTTTCTATCTTTCTTTCTGTCTTTCTTTCTTTTCTATTCTTTCTTTCAACTCTTTTCCCCTTTTTGTCAACCGAAACAGATAGCATAATGTGTATAAAGATTCAGATTGCTTTTGGTTAAAATTCCTAGTCCAGATATGTTAGTTAACTCTGACATGATACAAGATATTTTCCTCTTTGCCCCATTGGGCATGGTAAATTCATATACATATGAGTCACGCTCTGGCAAAATGGGGCTTCTTGCATCTCCGTAATGCATTATACCAAGCAAGCCATCACCTAATTATGGGTCCATAAAATCCATTTTGTCAAACAGCCGACTGAATCACGCGGTAGAATTATCCTTTGACATGCAGAAAATTTAACGATAAAGAAATGTTGTGCGGACTGCGCAGGCTGACCTGGACGATGCTTTTCGCAGATACATTAAGCCCTCTGTTCACAGAGCATAGCTTATATCCATTTTATACAGTTAACAGATAGACATGGGGCATGTACATGTACCTACCAGTTAAAGTTATAAACACAAATGGTGTCACACCGGTAACCTTTTGGTACCTACTGGTTCTAGACCACGTTTCTAAACGTGGTAACAGGCAAGGAATAGTCAGTCACCTGGGAAATGGAAAATTGCACTCACTTTTCAGAAAACCACCAGAAATACATTTAAAACCTGTTCTGTTATCTTTTCTGATAGAAAAGTATAGCAGACATGCTTAATGTCATATTTTTATATGGGACAAATTTTGACTACTGCCACCCAAGTGTTGTGCTCTGTTCTCACCGCCGATCTGAGTACCTCGATCTTAACCGACCGACCAAATCACACAGCTGACCTTGACCACGTGTTTACTCGTGTCTTACGCGACGGAAAAGGACAACAATGAACGAATAACCCGCGGAAACGTCACCTGGAACGTTTATCCAAGTGGGTAGGAAGAATCGGGGTAAGATCGGATTAAAGTCGTGTTTGCTATGGTAGAATATGTGAAAATATGTGACCAAATGTCTTCCCTACTAAATAGATTTTGTACACTAGCTTACCACGATGCATTTCAGACAGCTTCCAGAACATCTGCTTACTCGATTACTACATGTATTTCTTTGACATGTCAAAAAAAAAAGTGTGTTGAAACCCCGACAGCTACTGACTAGTAAGGTAGATCTGTGCTGACCGAGCGCAGCCCCACCGCAGACCGAGAAAAGTAACTTTAAGACTGCATGATCTAGTTTGATCGAATTTCTCAGATCGGAGGTGAAAAGGGGACACAAGTTCATCTACGACCGTAAAGCATTCCGTTCCGGCGTTATGTCGTACGAAAACAGCACGGTTTTCAAAAGATAAAAGTACGTCATTTCCTCCCTTGCATAGCCGGTATATGACCATCTGCCGAACTGCATCGGTGCTGTACAATGTAGCAAGGAATAAGCCATCCTTCGTAGCTCGATAGGTTACATACTACAACACATAGTTGATGCAGTACATAATTATATGGAAGTCCGCGAAAGAAGACTATGTAAACCAATTACAGTATGGGAATATTCATTATCCTTCCGGTACCATCAAATAGAACTTTCATCTGAAATGGGATTGCGCAAACAAACACTTACCACAAAAATGTTGCTCACTTTTAACGGCTGAGCAAAACATTGAACCCACAACGCAGGGCAAATTAGATTTCAAGAACATTCATGGTCTTATTCGCGCGCATATTCTACAGTGGAAAGTAACACAACTTCTGATCGGCTAAACCAAATGTTTTAGCCAATCAGAAGTTGCGTTACTTTCTAAATCTAGAGTTAGACTTAAATGAAATAAAAAATCGCTAGGACAAGTGTTCACCGACCGTCCAACCATTCTAGATTGTTTTCTTAGTATAATTCTAAATTTAAAAATATAAAATAGTTTTTGATTAGCTTACCCATTTGGTTGAGCAATTTAGAAATTGCATTGATCGGCCTTTGAGAAATCCTCGAAAATTAGACCAAAAATGGTGTTTAGAATGCATCGTAAAGACAGCCTGTGTTTGACTACTTTAACACCGAATCATGTCGAGCTCGATAGCTGAGTCGGTAACATTAAGCGCTTGAAACCCAAGGGTCGCTGGTTCCATTCCCCTACTCGGCCATTTTTAATATAATTGATGACTGCGCTGGCTGAACATTGTTTAACGATTTTTATGCAGGAAAGCGGCCAGTGGCTTGGGAAGTAGGTTGTACGAAGTTCCAGTAACAGAAACTTACTGAAAGCATAGATAGGTGCACCGGTACATAACTGAAATATAGTTGCAAAGTTGACCACCAAGTCAGCGTTATTCATTTGCACTTGAAAGGACATTTGTTATTTAACACCCTTACGTAATACAGGACATATGAGTATTTACATTTGCACAACATAATTGAACATTACGGTGACAATAAGCTGATCATTTAGGTATAGAAAGCCGTAATCAAGTAATGAAATAGGCAGTTTAACCCTATGTTAACACAATTATACATCTAATCACAGATACAGACTGGGTAATTACGGAGTTCCACAGACTTATGATGACGGGCGTTGTCAGAACAAACTTATTATGAAATTGGCGTTTGTTAGTACACCAATTTGTCTATTACACCAAATGCCACATGATCTACTGCATACAGTGTACTACATATTTTTGTCTTGCTCCATTAGTACTTTGAAAAGACTATGACGATGTTAAGTTTTTGCTCTAATTTTGAACAGACTGTGACAGTTTATTATTTTGTTTTCATTTTTAATGGTATTCCAATGTATTTGACTCTTGAACTACTCTGCCATGTACAATTAACTCTTAAGCTGCTGTATAAATGAAACGAAAGTTTTTACTCAATAGTTAAAGCCCCAACATTGCGTTTTCAAAGTTGATTTCACCAGAAAGAAATACCGTATCGGACAGTGTAGATTCAAGATCAGACTACGTTTTGTGCAGTCTGATCTTGATCTGCACTGTCTGCAAAAGGTCAGTAAGTCGTGCTCAGCAGCTTAAGCGTTAAAGCGCTTTTAAAGAACATATCATATCACGGCGAACGCTCACTTACGTGCATTCATGTATGTCCTATGTTTCACCAGCACTGGGCTATGGCTGGAAAATGTCTTTCTCAAGGACACTACCGCAGAAAATCCAGCGATTTAAATGAGGATCAAACCCTGAACTCCAGGTTTCGAATCCTACACCTTCACCACTGAATCATGCAAGACCCCGACCTCGGATCTTCAGTGTTGGATACGGTTAGATTTTTCTCAAGCAAAAGAACTTATAAATTTACAGTATTTCGGATTTTACTGTTGGTTTGAAATGTTCATGTAATCTATTTAGCACTTTAATTAAAAGTCAGAGATGAATAGTTTACAAGGTGAAAAACAATTATCACTGTTAGCGTACACACAGCAACGTTCACGTTAACCACAAATCAGTCTTTACCAGACGCTAAGGTTTTAGACTAATCCAAACTAAACGTATTTGCAGACAACAAAATTAATGTAATTCAAATGATGGAATTTGTCTTCAAAAGATGCATGTTTCAAAAAGCTGTTAACTGCACAGGCGTTAAAAGATGCTTGTTTTTCAAAGCTATTAACTCCAAAGGGTGGTGGGGGTTTAAAAGATGCCTGTTTCAAATAGCTGTTAACTCCATGGGCGTTAAAAGATGCTTGTTTCCAAAAGCTGTCAACCCCACGGGCGTTAAAAGATGATTGTTTCAAAGAGCTGTTCACTCAATGGGCGTTAAAATATATTTGTTTCCAAAAGCTGTTAACTCCACAGGCGTTAAAAGATGCTTTATCTTTGTCCAGCAATATGGTACTTTGTTTATGTCCTATACAAATTCAACTTTTATACACTTAACCTTTCCAGCGCCATTTGCGAAAACCGGGCATTTGTGTAAGCCGAAGATAAAGATTAGACTGCACAAAACGTGCAGTCTTATCTTGAATCTTTACCGCCAAGCCTGTAAAATAAACATCAAAGAGTTTTTAAGAGGGTGAAGAAGGGGTGTATCTTAAGCCTCTCGAAGAGGTCGACTTTATATGAGCCGTGCTCTGGAAAAAGGGGATTAATGCATCTCCGTGATGCATTATACTGAGCAAGTCATTATATGATCAAGGATCCATTAAATCCATTTGGTCTAACAACCGACTGTTTCATGAGGGAGACTGGTCCTTTGACATACATAAAATTGACTAAAAGCGAAAAGTTTCGGCCCAGGTCAGCCTGCGTGGACTGCGCAAGCTGACCTGGGTCGATACTATTCGCAAAAGCATCAAGCCCCCTTTTCACAGGGCATGGCTCTTATATTTGTTGTTTATAGCGTAAAGAAAGTATACATTGTGGGAAAATGAATATTTTTTTGCTACGAGCAGCTGCTTTCCGTTTTTTTTTTTTTAATACAATTCTTATCTAATGATTTAAACCGTTTTCTATCCCCTATGCTTTATGTGGCTAGTTAGATGTCTAAAGCCGTTTTCAGCATTATCTTAGTTATATCAAGGTAGCCAATGCACCTGTCAATGCTTGCCCGAAACATTTTACCAGCACTTTGATTAGTATTCCTTCCAAGTCAATGACCCTTTTCCCGCATAAAAATCGTCGAATCAATGTACAGCATTGTGTGAGAAATGAATCTTGGACCAAAGAGTATCATCAATCCCCGGGATTAATTTGGCCGCGCAGATAATCGCAGTAGCGACCTCTGGGTTTCAAGCCAAGTACGTTAATACTGTACTTATATATGTTTACGGTACTTTTATATAGTATCATGTGCTCTTCAGTTAAACAGTGTATTTCATTATGAAAAATTTCTATCGCATATATTTTGTAATTGCTAAACAACATTTATATTTTAATGAAATAGAAGTAGTAGTAATCATCGTTTGAGTGAGTGGGCTTGGCTTGTGTGACTTGTACTAATTAGCGATTTTTCTATATATGGTTACAATATGGTTATAAGATAAACGTACCTATTCAAGACCACCTTGAGTGTACTTATCGTAAATCATGAAGGGCAGTAACCGATTTCCTCTGTAACTAATTGCAGCAGACGACTTTGAAAGGCATCTCTCTGAAATATAGATGGATATATTTGAGTCATGTTCTGTGAAAAGGCGGCTTAGTGCATCTGCAAAAAGTGTCGATTCAGGTCAGCCTGCACAGTCCGTGCAGGCTAATCTGAGCCAAAACCTTTCGCTCTCGGCAAATTTTCTACATGTCAAATGACCAGTGTACCTCACGAATCAGTCGGTTGTTACAAAAAAATAGATTTAGTGGATCCATTATAATGTGCTTGGTATCATAAATCACGAAGATGCATTAATCCCCTTTTTCCAGAGCATGGCTCATTCTATTTGACTCATATAAGTACATGTATCTCGTCATATACAATAGCAATATTGAATATAGGTAATCAACGCTAATTAATGTTACATTCTCATAGATACATGGAAAAACCTTGTGGTAAAAGGAGAAACTGGTCGCTATTCGTAATATCTCCGTGTAACTCTTTACCAAACGACAAAAATGTAGACATGTCAAAATTGAAAGCATTTGCAGACAACATTTAAGATGTAGCTAAAATGATGGAATTTGTCTATGAGTGGGTAGAAAGGATTGTGGGAAAAGGAGAAAATGCTGATTACTAGCACTTTCTTCTTTTCCGACAATGTTTTCAAAAGGCTTCTTTCTCAGGGTCGTTAAAATTCGACATTTTGTGGTAAAGGATTAATTTGTTTTTAGTTGTCTGTTGCAAGACGCAAATGCCGTCTGCACTATATAATTAGTTAGACCACAAACTTATTTCGTCGAGGAGAGAAGCTGGTCAAAGCAATGTTTGAATTGCACTGTCTGGATTCTTTATCGCAGACTGAATTTTTCATTTCATTTACCTAGCAACCTGTTGTTCAAGAGAATCTCCGTCTACGAGATTTTCCCTAACCTGACAACAACAATAACAAAATGAACTGGTGTATATGGTAAGCATTTGCAGAGGACAAATTAAGTATTGTCGAAATGGTGGGGTCTGTCCGTTTAAAACTGTAGTCAGTACGAATAATAAATGTAATTATTTTATTTACTACCATTTTATCCCTTTCTAGGTTGTTTTCGGAGGCATTCTTGTCTTACAGTTCTTACAACACAGGATTTTTTGAAATAGCAAACTACTGAGGCTTTATCGTGAATCATAGTTGCATTTTTTTGATACGAGAAGGCGCTACTTATCCAGAATTGCATTTGTAATTCTGCAATTTCCGTGTCACGCAACGTATAGCGCCGTGCTATTCCAGTCAAATAAATGTTCTCCTTTCCTTAAAAAGAAGCTTTATCACAAACAATACTAAATCTGATGTGTACTTAAGAATTTGGCCAACTTAACTCTATTTCAATGTCGCAAAAAAGGCAGTGGTGTTAGAACAGAGGTAAAGAGAATGCCAAATTTGGTTCTTTTCTTACTTGCGTAACAGTGAAGAAGTGAAATTTCTATGGTACAGCAGTCATTATTCGTGGAATAATTTCATCTGAAACGCTGCAAAGCTAGTTCTGCATATAGATCAAGTCTTACTTGGCCATCATGAATAGTGGTGTATTACAAACGCTTTTGTCTGCAAACAGAATTGTATACGAGCCATGCTCTGTAAAAAGGGGTTTAGTGCATTTGGGGAAAAAAATCGACCAAGGACAGCTGACATGAGTCGAAACTTATTTGCTTTTGGCAAATTTTCTGCATGTCAAAAAAAGGACCTGTCGAGCTCAAGATTCAACTGGTTGTTAGACAAAATGGATTTCATGGATCCATAATTATGTGATGACTTGCTTGGTAAAATGAATCACGGAAATGCACCAAACCCTCTTTTGCAACAGCATTGCACATATACTACTGAATAGGGATTTCAAGCGTGAGATTGTCATTAACTGATATTTTAGCTGAAAGAAGTTATAAACGTTCTCCACTGGTCTACATTGCCTTGACAATGTTACAAGGTGATGTCATACGAAATGATTTGACGTCTTAGAAAGCCTACTTCTTCCTTTTGCGAACATTGTATATCAAGATGAAAAATAACATTCAAGTTTCAAGAAATATACAACCAGATCTCGTTTCGAAAGTTTCTTTTTTTAACGGGTAATTTTTATAGCTTTTTACACTAAGCTGTAGACAGAAGTACATGTACATAAAATGAAGAATGTCCATTTCTTGATATTTTGTCTGGGCTATTTCTAATCCACTTTGCGTTGTCTGCGCATGTCATATTCTTCGAAAACAGACCTGTCTGCCATGGCGCCATTCAGCATACCTCGGGTGATCCGGTGATCAAATCCCTCGGCTGTATCATGTAGCTTGATATGCACCTACACGGTACATTTCGCACGTCTCAGGAAGCACACCGTTTACCGTTATCGAAATTGTAAGGCTCCTCTTAAAAAAGAAAACATGGGTCAATATTCTATCGTTATCTTTTTAAGAATATTTCAGTCTGCAAACAGTTTGTACATTCAATTTTTAGCGTGGTTTATCAATTCCATTGGGAGCTTTCATCGACAGATCGCTAGATGTGAATAATTTCACCGTGGTTGTTCATGTTGTTGCTAAGTGATTTACAGGGGCGCCGCCATGTTTAAGATCATGTGATTGGTAGTTCAAAATGGAAGCCTCCTTTATACGGACGAGGTTAGATGCAGGTACGGAATCGGCCGAGTTGTGACGAGTGCCATGGCGCATCACTATCCGATACAGGATAAATATCAATACATGGTGCGTAAATTGCCGCTAAAAATAGCAAGCGGAAAATGGCTGAATAATACGTCTGTGGAAAAATCAAGCCAGTTTTAGCTACAATTTTTTATAATAAAATATAACAATTTCAAACGGGAAAAACAATTTGAAAAATACCATTGCTTACTGCAAATCACTGTATACAGTTTCTAAATATAGACATGGGAAAACCCGACATTTGTGCAACAGACTGACAACAAAGTTAACGTCCCCACCATGCCTGGCTTTTACCGGGGCCATTTCCCAAGCTTATAGGGGCTGTGTTTATAAATGACTGGTGCATAGTTTATATGCAAGCTGACCATGACTGGATGAATCGTACTACGTAAGTTTTAATGACCAAACGTATATTTTATTCTGAAATACGCTGCATCGATTGTCGCCTTGAAAAGTAATCCGGTTCAATGCCCAAATCAGATAGGTATGCATTTGTAAAATGCCACCGAGCGGAAGATAATGATCCAGTTTGCCACATGGTCGCACTTATAGCCGCTATTTAACCGCTTTTCCACAGAGCAAAGCTCATCCTAAATACACTAGATTGAAATACGCGGCTAGTTCAGTCTGCATAGTTCATATACTACGTTTTTGAAGGGTGATAGGTTCGAATACCTGTGATAGTCAATATGAGCAATTTTTCGTTAAATGGGGGTCTAATGCATCTGCTAATGTATCGATCCAGGTCAGCCTGAGATTTCAGTGCAGGTTGACATGGGTCGACCCTTTATGCTATTTGTAAATTCTCTGCATATCAAAGGACCATTCTACATCATGATTCAGTCGGTTGTTAGACAAAATGGATCCATAATTTTATGATGACTTGCTTGAATCACGGAGATGCATTAAACCCCTTTTTATGAAGTCCTTATGATTTTTCCTTGCAAAATATTAACTTTCACTTTTGTGGCATTTCTAGAAGACATTGCCACTATGAGTTCAATACGGCATTTTGAAAATCATGTATCGTAGTTTGTGCAAAACCGAAGGAAGTAGAGCCAAAGAAACTCATTTTTTTCTACGACAAATAAGTGTCTCGATTGCACTCAGATGTGAAATTGAGAATGGCGTATTGAAACAAATTGGATTAGGCCATCGACCGTGGAAATACTTTTTTTCGTCAAAAATAGTTTGATCCGCTATGGCCTTCTATTGGCCTAATGATACACACAATCTTTGTTTCCTGACCGCCAGATTTCTTGCTTGTTCGTCCAAAAACCAGTTCGTTCCTGAGATTATTCATCCCTGGGCTTGTTCGTCCCGACTTGTTCGTCCCACATGATTGCACACTACTCTAATAGGATTGTACATTACTATATAGTACGTTGACTTTAAAGTGAATAATTTGAAACTATTTCTATAGTTTATATTTCAAATTCTTAATTCCTTACAATGGCTCTCTTGACAAATGCCACACCAGTGCTTTCAACACTTTGATTGAAAATAAAATGGCTTAAAACCTAGTTCTTTGTAGCTTTAAGAAGATTTAAGTGCGTATGAACCGACATACAAAATGATAGTAATTTTACGCCAATACAGTTATACTGAAAGTTATATTATGTTGTCATTGTGGAGTGGTATGCAATATTAGGATAAATAACCGCGTAATCAATATGTCTGATTTTAAATATGTACTCTATATCTGTCTGTTTATAATAAGCCTTTTGTCTGATTTATACTTAGGATGCTTCAAGGAACGTTTGTTTAGTAACGCTTACGGACAATGTAGATCAAGATCAGACTGCATGGAATGCGCAGTCTTATCTTGTATCTACACTGTCCACAGTTTTTGTGAGTATCAATGCCTAGAACTACACCCAATTTGTATTGCAACCATTTGATTGTTAAACGCAACTGAACACGCTTCTGAGGACACTGTAGATAAAGGTCAGACTGCAGAAAACGTACAGTCTGATCCTGAATCTACACTGTCCGCTATGGTGAACTTTGAAATCGATATGACTTATTTTCTATCTATTTAAAATAAATAGCAGTTTCGGGCTTAAAGGTTGATTCAGGGCATTTTTTATTGATTTAAGTCTTAAATATGCGAATAAAAGGAAATATACGTTGGGTTTCGAGTTTCCGGACGTCACAAAACATCAAATTAAATGCTTTGAGGAAGGCTCGAATAATAATAATAATAATAATAATTATAATAATAATGATGATGATGATGATCATCGTCATCATCATCATCATCTTTTTGATCGATCACACAAGCCGACTATGATAGTTTAGTCGATAATGTACAGGTCTTGAAGCCCAAAGGTCGCTGGTTCATTTCCTAGCTCAGCAATTTTTTCCGGAGAATCGATGATAGTCATTGCAACAGCATTTGTTTACTTCTGACCTCTAATATTTATCTTGGCGATGTTTATATGGAAGAGCAGTCAGTGGCTTGGAAAGACTGTTGTACGAAACAGCGAAGAGAGAGACTGCAGGAAAGAATGGACAGGTGTACTTGTCGCCGGGGCAGAAATGAAACAGAATTGAACTCTGCGTTAAAAATCCTGTAAACAAACGAACACGCGTCTAGATAATAAAGACCTACGGAAAAAAAGTAACGGACAGCATACACCAAAACTCAAACAGCATGACTGAGCCAGTCTGATCTTGATCTACTCTGTCCATACAAAAGCAACGAAATAATAAGTTAATTAACACTGTAAGGTATAGAATAAGCCGTGCGCTGTGAAAAGGGGTTTAATGCATCAGCAAAAAGTATCGATTCAGGTCAGCCGGTGCAAGCCGAAGTCCTGGTTAAAATAGATGGAAGCTTTTTCTTCTTCTTTACAAAATTGAAAGGAAAATTTCATGATGACAGGTTGTCAAGTTTATATGTAGCCATGTAATTAGTGCTGTGAAAATGGAGAAGTACAGCTAATCTTTAGGTTGGTTGTAATTGAATCATACCGTGGGAAAAGGGGTTTTTAATGCGTCTGCAAAAAGTATCGACCTAGGTCAGCCTGTGCAGTCCTCACAGGCAGACCTGTGTCGAAACTTTTTGCCATTGGTCATTTTTTTTCGTGTAAAAGGACCATTCTGTAACATGATTCAGTCGGTTGTTAGACAAACTGGATTTTATGGATCAATGATTATGAGATGATTTGCTTGGTAACATGCATCACAGAAATGCATTAAACTTTCTTTTCCAAGAGCGCAGCTCAAATCTTCTCGTACGGTTTCCCCTTGTAATTGCGTCTAGATAATGTACTGTGGAGAAATAACGGACAGCCTAGATTAGAAGATCATACTGCATGATTTGTGCAGTGTGATATTTAGCTGTATTAACAATCAACTAAGGTAGTGTTCGTCATTCCTTGACGCTACGAGTACATCATTTCGTATGACATCACCTTGTAATTTTGTTTAGACAGTGTAGATCTACAGAAAAATAACGGGCAGCTTCGATAAAAGATCAGACTGCACGTTTTATGGAGTCTGGGCTTGGTCTACATTATCAACAAAAATCAACTCAGGTGTTATATAGCTTTCTAAGACCTCAACTCTTTACCGAAGGAGAAAATTAATTTTAGACATGTGCAAATTGAAAGAGTTTGTAAATGACGACATAAGCGTTACTAAAAAAAAGATTTTTTTTCGGAGGCTAGAAAACTTTGTGTAAAAAGGAGAAAATGCTGGTGACCATCATTTTCTCCTTTTTTCCACAATGTTTTCAAAAGATTTATTTCACAGGGTCTTTATAAGTCGGTATTTGTGGAGAAGGGTTTAATAATATCGTGTGACATCATCTTGTAAATTCATCCAGTTAATGTAGACCTAAATAACGGAAAGCGAAGATATAAGATAAACTGCACTTTTCATGGAATCCGATCTTGAACTACACTTCTACATAAAGGAGTGGAAAACGCTCTCAGACTTTAAATAATTTCGTACGAAATCACCTTGTAATAACTTCTAGATGGTGTAGACCTAGGGAGAAATTCATAATTCTGACAGATGATATATCCGTAGACGCCAATCTCACGCTTGAAATCTCCCGTAGTAATGTCGTATAGACAGGGAAGTTAGCAATGCCTCAGTATCTCTGATGACCTCTAATAATACTTGATCTATATGCAGTCGTACAGATGCGAACCTTGCAGATGAGAATTAATTATTCAACGAATACGAACGCCGCACTGTAAGATTCTCGACTGATAACAGAGCTTTGATTGATTCTGACAAGGTGATTAGGCTAAAGAGAAATTAGAGGTTGCATCAGACGAAATTAAACCTTCACCCTTTAGCACACGATCTTGTATTTTAACGTCCCCGACGGCGAAAACTTTTGACTTTACGCATTCTGGGAAAAGGAGAAAATGCATTTACTAGCTCATCATTTGAGACACACTAACTTTGCTGACTGACAAATAGCAGTTAACAAATTAACTGGGACTCATAAGTTAGAATTTATCTTTGAAAGGAATGAAAACGTTGAGGGAAATGGAGAAGATATTGGTGACTGGTATTTTCTACCTTTTTCACACAATGTTTTCTAGAGCCTTTGCCAAAATTATTGTCAACACAAAGAATCATTCACTAGAAAAAATAAAAAAAAAAATCGGGTTAAACTCTTTCGAACGATCGTATGTGATTTCATACAGAAGAAGAAGAAGAAAAAAAAAAGACTTTGAAAGAAACAAGTGTAACAATTTCGCGTGATTCAGTTTTTCGATGGTCCGTCTTGATCCGTACGTAAACGGCACCGAAAAAGAAACCTTTACAAACAGTTTGGGAAAAGGAGAAATGCTGGAATCGTTCTCCCATATTGTTCAAGAGTTTAACCCCTCACCCTATGAAAAACTGGGAGCACCGGAAAGGTATTAACCTTTTACCGCACAATGCCGCCTTTTGACGCCCTTGGGAAAGAAACCTTTTGAAAACATTGTGGGAAATGGAGAAAATGCTGGTAACCAGCATTTTCTCCCTTTTCCACAATGTTTTCTACCCTATCAAAGACAAATTTCACCATTTGAGCCACAAAGAAATTGTCGTCTGCAAATGCTTTCAATTTGGACGAGGCTAAAATTTTGTCGTCTGGTAAAGGGTTAACTCTTTACCACACGGTCTCGACATTTAACGACCTTAAAGAAGAAGCCTTTTGAAAACATTGTGGGAAAGGAGAAAATGATGGTAACCAGCATTTTCTCCTTTTCCCTCAATGTTTTCTACCCTTTGAAATAAAAATTTCACATTTTGAGAAAGCTTCAACATGTCGTCTGCAAATGCTTTCAATTTCGGCAAGTCAAAAAATTTGTCGTTTAGTAAAGGGTTAAAAAAAAGAAAAAAAAAAAAACAGACACACACACCAGTGAAAATCAAAACTGATAGATAAAACCGAAATTGATAGGAAAATGGTACACACTGAATACATCTTATAAACGGCCACTTTAAAGCTGTAAGTGCCTATAGCCCTTCTGTTGCATCCTCTGTCTGGATAGGGGACAGGTCATTTGTTTTAATTTTTGTAGAACAGATTAACAAGTGCAAACAATAACTCAGCCAAAGTCTGAAAATAGTGCTTCACGAGCAAGAGACTTGCTGAAGGTTCATTCACTCAACACTGAAAATTGAAAAACCCGGACATATTGATACTCTCGAATATTTCTTTGTGATGAAAATCTTTTGTTATGTTTTTCTTGTTTCTGACGCAATTTCAATCAAGTGGGTTTCTATTTTTGAACCTGTTTTCCAAGTTAGCCACTACGCATGCGCAGCCTATGCATGTTATGTTGTTGTTGTTGTTTCCAATATGACATCATTTTTAATGACAAAATCGAAATCGTTTCTTCACAATATCACGACAAAGGCCGCTATCATAACGCATGACATTTTTCTGTTATGTAAATTACTCGGTCAAATTACAGAAGGGGAAAAAAGTGGCCGTTTAGAGGTACTGACTAGTATATACTTTATGATCTATCCATAAATTAATAAGATACTAAAGGATTCATGATTCAAAGAAATCAATGCCACTTACCTTACAGAAAAAAAAAAAATCTGGTTACACATGAAAATGGATCGGGAAAAAAACCCGTCTTTTTGCATTAACTCTTAGGCTGCTAAGCGCGACTCATTGGCCTTTTGCGGACAGTGTAGATCAAGATCAGACTGCACAGAACGTGCAGTCTGATCTTGGATCTACACTGTCCGACAAGGATATACTTTCTTCCTTAAAATAAGTTTGTAATAGCATTATTCGGGATTTTACTATCGGTTTTATAAATTTTATTTCAGTTATATTGCAGGATGAGGTTTTAAATGCATTTAATACAACAGATATTCATTTGCAGTTGAAAGTTGTGCACAAAATGCTAATCTTAAGTTTATAATACGGATCAGACTGAATAAACAATTTAACGAACAATGCAGTATTTAATGATCCAGGGAAAACAAGCTTTTGAAAAACTTTGCGGAAAAAAAAATGCTGGTAATCAACATTTTCTCCTTCTACCGCAATGTTTTCTCCCCTTACATAGACAAATCCCATCAATAAAGGCACTTCAATTTTAGTCTACAAATGCTTTCAAATTGGAATAGTCTAAAATTTTGTCATGTCTTAGAGTTAAATATGTGTTTGTCATTATATGAATACAGCAAAATAAAAAAAAAATGCTTGAAATCTAAAATGTAAATTGCCAGTTACGTAACATAAGAAAATGAAAAGTTCTATTTAGTACGAGACTAAACACGCAAAAATACGTACGTTTATGTAATATCAAAATTAGACGAAAGTATGGCTTCTACATTTAGATTGCAATTGAAAGCTTCTCCCTCGACATTTTGATGAACAAAGTCTGGTAATTCAAGGAAAATTAAAGTAATACACAATTTTACCTTTTCAGCGCAATGAACGGCAAAAGTAGCGTTTTATGGAGTGCCAAATTCAAGATCCGTCGGCACGAAATTTGCAGTTTTATCTTGGATCTACGTTAACCTTTCGCTACCAGATTCTTATTTCTTTCTTCGGATTTTTTTTTTTTTCTTAATCTACAGTGGTATTTCAACGTTTTCCGTCGAAAGAGGCTGAAGTTGTTTATTTCACCGCGACAGGGTTATGTCTTTATCAGCTAACAAGATTTTTAGAGTTTTCATGCCAGATTGAAAGCTTTCGCAGACGACAAAATAAAAACAGACTGATAATGAAAATTGTCTTTGATAGGATAGAAAACATTGCGAGGAAAAGAAGAAAATACTGATCACCAGCATGTTCTCCTTTTCCCAGGTTTTCAAGTGCCTTCTTCTTAGGGTTGTCAAAACTCGGAATCGTGTGTTTAACCCGTGAACTCTTAATTAAATAAAACAGATATGAGCCATGCTCCGTGAAAAGGGGGCTGAATGCATCTGCGAAAAGTATCGATTCAGGTCAGCCTGCGCAGTCCGCGCAGGCTGACCTGGACCGAAACTTTTCGCTATTGGTCTAATTTCTGTTTGTCAAAGGATCAGTCTAACTTATGATGCAGTCGTTTGTTAAAAATAATGGATTTTATGGATCCCTAATTATGTGATGACTTGCTTGGTATCATGCATTACGGAATTGCATTTAGCCATCTTCTGCCAGACCATGGCTCGTATTCAGTTATCAGTGTATACCCATCTATTGCAAAATCAATGCTGTTATCGCCAGAAACACAATAAAGGGCAGTGTAGATCCAAGATCAGACTGCAAGTTCTGTTTAGTCCGATCTTGATCTACACTGTCCATAAAAAATAAAAAAAAGCTTTTGGGACATATGCCACAGTTTTTCCTACGGACAGTTTTTTTTTTTTTCTCAGGTGATAACAAAATGTATGCGAAATAGTAAAAAAACAATGAAATGAAAATCACATGCTGCGGAGCAAAATACAGATACAGTTCTTATAAGGGGGTATATCTTGTCAAAATTACAGCAAATAGGCTTTAATTTCAACTCCCAAAAATAAGGTTCTTAAAGTAAAAATACTGCTTAAATAAATAATTATTCTCAGAAATGTGATGTTTGTCAACAGAAAAAAGGATTAATCGAAAGAATTAAGGCACCAAACAGATTATAGTAGCAACTGGAAACGTTCTTACGTGTCAACTAAAACTTATTTTCTGAACAATTTTCTTCATGAAAAAAAAAAAAAAAAAACGGACAGACGTTTTTTCGTTTTTTTTTTTAATTTGTGCAATAGTAGTGATCTCTAATATCAATTTTAAAAAGATATATCAG
Source organism: Tridacna gigas (assembly GCA_945859785.2). NCBI lineage: Eukaryota > Metazoa > Mollusca > Bivalvia > Cardiida > Cardiidae > Tridacna > Tridacna gigas. Next base: position 55,332,714 of record OX244038.2, read on the forward strand.
GCAGGGTATTTTCAAGAGATACGTTCCGCTTTTGAGAGTTTTTGACTAAATGAATTACCTCCCTTTACAATAAACGTTTGTTTTGGTGTGATTTGGTGTCCCGATCGTTTATAAATCGCTTATTTTTCTTCTGTGTCTGTGATTTCCAGATATTTAAAGGCAACCGACATATTACAGTTGAAAATGTACTTTCTGTCATACTAACCCAGTGGAATATTATAGACTTTATAAAATAAAATAAAAAAAAAACATGCGCAAACCGCTGAGCAGGAAAAAAAAATGTGGCACATGTCCTTAATGTCGAGCCTAATTTTGAGAAGTGACGTATGAGATATCAACTAAAACTATAACCAAGTACGATGAACTGGTTATTGACACTTTTCAAGCCTAACCCTTTCCCAAACGACAAATTTTGGACTGGTCCAAATTGAAAGAGTTTGCAGACGATAATTTTGAATTTGATGAAAATGGCAGAAAGTTATCAAAAAGGGTAGAAAACACTGTGGGAAAAGGAGAATTTGCTCGTTATGAGCAATTTCTCCTTTTCCCACAGTGTTTTTTTAAAAGACTTGTACTGCAGACACGTGAAAACCAGGGCTTGTTTGGGAAAGGGTTAATATCGGAACTGAACTATGTAACTCTTTACCATACGTCAAAAATGTACAAATTGAAAGCATTTGCATACGACAATTTAAATGTGGCTTAGTTGAGGGGGTATGTCTTTGATGGGGTAAAAATATAGTAGGAAAAGGAGCAAATGCTGGTTACCAGCATATTTTCCTTTTCTCACATTGTTTTCAAAAGACTTCTCCCTCTGGATTGTTAAAACAAGGCTTCAGATTTCAGTCAGTGGGAATGACTTGGATAAATTCAAACCGACTTTTACAATTTTTACAATTTAAACACGGCTCCAGGGAACTGATGAGGTGCAGAATATTGTGGGAAAAGGAGCAAATGCTGGTTACAAGCATTTTCTTTCAAATGCCTGAGTTGTTACAACACGGCTGAAGATTTCGGTCAGTGGGAATGACCTGGATAAATTCAAAGCCGATTTTGGTGGAAATATATTCAGAAACATCGGAGTGTGGGTACCTAAGATCAGAGAACAATTCTTGTGCCATCTGATCTTGATCTATACTTACCGATAAAGCACCTGTCAATACCATTTCAACGCTAAGAGTTCATTAGTTCTTAGACTGCTAAGGGCGACTTAATACTCGTTTGTGGACAGTGTAGATCAAGTTTAGACTGCATGGATCTACACTGTTGGATGCGGTGATTTTTTACTGGTGACAGAAACTTTGAAATAAAAATGAGTCATGCTCTTGCAAAAAGGAGCTTAATGGATCTCCGTGATATACTGTACCACTCAAGCCATCAAATAATTATAGATTTTTAATAGCCACTTTTTTCACAACCGACTTAATCATGGGGTAGACTGGTCCTTTGACATATAGAAAATTGACTAATAGCGAAAAGTTTCGGCCCAGGTCAGCCTGCGCGGACTGCGCAGGCTGACCTGAGTCGATATTTTTCGCGGATGCATTAAGCCCCCTTTTCACAGAGCATGGTTCAAAACCGTTGGTGCTAAAGCACTGACTCCAAATGGCATTTCAATTTATATAGCAGAAAAAGGGTTGAGAGGACTTGAAAACAGATAATTACGACTTCAAGATATGCACTATACCCAGTGTTAGTTTATCTTGCGTGTCATCTAAAAGATACGGCTTTTTAACAAAAAACACTTAAGAGTTGTCCAAATTGAAAGCATTTGCAAGTTACGAATCAACTATGGCTCAAATAGTGGCAATTGTCTTTGATAGAGAAGAAAACATTGTGGGAAAAGGAGAAAATGCTGGTTATCAGCGTTTCCTTCTTTTCCTGCAACGTTTTCAAAATGCTTCTTTCTAAGTGTCGTTCAAACGTGGTATTGTGTTGTAAAGGGCGAAAGGACTAATTAGAAGATCGATTTAGAGGAGACAAGATATGTTAGAGAAGCAGCATGACCCCAAATGGTAGCCAGTCGTGACTGCTTAAGCAAAATATAATTGCCTAAAACGTTTTTTTTTTTTATCAAGCCCTTGATTTACGGTGATATACCCAACTAAAATTCAATGTTTTGCTTAATACTAACAGGTGGACATCTCCGTGCCTAACACGGAATAAGGTTTACGGGGGCGGGCGCCTGAACAAGACATCCGTGCTGTAATGCATCCTTGAAGGAATAACAACCACGTGATAAATTGGACAAGTAGAAATCTCCGGACTCGATCTGCATCGGCTAAAAGGTGGTGGATATCATTGCTGTGACGCATTCCAGAAGTAATTGATTGATTGATTGGTGTTTACGCCGCTTTCACTGATATCACAGCGACAGGTCACATATTCATGTATTCCCTGGGTTTCACCAGTACTAGGCTAGGGCTCTGAAGAATCTTGCCTAAGGATACTCCCACGAAAAGCCCATAGATCCAGTGAGGCTCGAGCCCGGGGCCTCCAGGTCACGAGTCCTACACTTTACCATTGGGCCACGCAGGATCCCCTGCATCCTAGAAGTAACAGCAATAAATACCTTCAGCGCCAAATATACTACACGAAAGAAGACACGCAAAGTAATCACTTCATGCGTTAATTGTTAAACGGCTGAACTTCTTGGAAATACTGGGGTACCATCGGAAATTGTTTCACTACACCACAAATAGTAGTCATATTTAAATGAACCTTTAGCTATTTGTCGAAAAATGTTATGGCATGAGGCATGAACGGCTGAACTTCTCGGAAATACTGGGCTACCATCGGAAATTGTTTCACAGTACCACAAATACTAGTCATATTTAAATCAACCTTTAGCTATTTGTCGAAAAATGTTATGGCATGAGGCAACAAACCAAATATTAAATCAAACATTTTCATTTCAGCACACAAAATGTTACTTTACTTATTTGTCCAAAAATGTTATGTCATGAGGCAATAAACCAAATATTAAAACAAATCTTTTCAATTTGGTAGAGGCTATCTACAGGTAAATGTAAATAGCCTAAAAAAAGTACAATGGCTGTTTACAGTTAACCGTAAATAGCCAATTCTACGTTTTTGGCTGTTTACAATTATCTGAAAATAGCCAAATTTACGTCTTTTGGCTATTTACAGTTAAAATGGATCTTAATGTTGTAATATGAGTTACAATTTCAACCATGTTTTTGAGAACTGGATCTACAAGACGACATTAATTTTCTCCCGGCATCAAAAGACCATCGAGGTCTAATTCTCCGTATCGTTTTACTTTCAACACACATAGTCATGTTAAAAAAAATGCGAGCAAATATATTTCATGTCTAAGATGAATACATTTTAAAAAGCTAACTATGAATGTTCATATTTATGCAGTAAACTTTGCCTTAGCTTTGGTGGTTTTTCTCTGCCTTTATATATATATATATATATATATATATATAAGCTATCCATGGGAATTATTCTTATGATAGACTGTTTTCTCCTTTTTCAGATTATGTGCAGGATTTTTTCAAATGAAGTAATCACTGAAGACTATTACAACTGTTGCTGATAGCACACAGTTAAAGCTTGGGCTTTCAAAGCCATATGTTTGTGACTTTGTATTGTAACGATGAATTGCCATGTAGTTCAAATTTGATTTATGAATGTTCTGTTCTGTTCTGTCCTGTCCAATAACTGATGCATTATTTCGGCAAACGTTTAAATATGAACAAAAAGTTTCGTGGTCAACTGTTGAAGTAAAATAGGACTTGTCAATTGTCATAGAAACATACAATACTGGCTAGCTGCTGAAGATTAAGACTTCTTTAGGCGATAGACTTAGTGATTCAATACTTTGTTTTGTTTTTTTTTAAAAAAAACTTTAATTCAATTTCTACTGTAACTGGTGAGGCAACAAAACAGGTTAAGCCATACGCAAATTTACATGAATACAGTTATCTAGTGATGATTCTCATTTGAGAAATAAGCTATGACTGGTTCATTAATATTTTTGCCAGTCAGGACACACCCGAAACTTTGTATAACCTGCCTATTAGTAACTAACAGACAGGTTCTAGCAGATCTTCAAAATTACAGAAAAGAGACATGTGGACACACTGACCTAAACAGTGCTCAATGTAAAAATAGGAACCAGACCGCAAATTTACATTTAAAGGCTATTTTTGGCATGAATATCTCAAGTTTCAAGTTCTGTTACCTATTCAATAAAAGAAAATTGATAACGATGCATGAATATTCATTTTGTACCACTGAAATAAGAAATTTTAACATTGTCACATTCCTACTCATGAACGGTTTATTCTGAGATTCAAACTTGCGGCCCACATAACATGTATGTGAGACAGCAAAATTATCTATACATAATGTGTCGTATGTAAACGTAAGCAAATTTATACAACTTTAACTGTCAATAGCCAAAAAACGTAGAATTGGCTTTTTACAGTTAACTGTAAATAGCCTATTTTAACGGTTTTTGGCTATTTACAGTTAAAGGTAAACAGCCACTCCATTTCATTTTAGCACATAAAATGTTAGCCCCCGTTTCTTTTTCCGTTTGGTGAATAAAAATTCCACGTTTTTCGGCGGTTGAGGATACAATCCACTGAAACTAAGAAACAGTTTTATCTTACTGCCATGACTAAACAAGTCGAAGGTATAGAGCTAACTTCAGACTGCACGTTCTGTGCAATCTGATCTTTATTTATGTTGTGTACAGAGGCGTTTTTTTTACCAGTGGCGCTAAAAGAGCAATAAACATGAGCCATGCTCTTGCAAAAGGATGCTTAATGCATCTGCGTGATCCATGATACCAAGTAAGTCATCATATAACTGTGAATCTATAAAATCAATTTTCTCTTACAACCGACTCAGTCTTGAGGTAGAATGGTCCTTTGACATGCAGAAAAATTGACCGAAAGCAAAAAGTTTCATCCCAGGTCAGCCTGCGCGGACTGCGCAGGCAGACCTGGGTCGATACTTGTTGCAGTTGCATTATGCTCCCTTTTCACAGAGCATGGCTCATATGACAAGTTGTCATCTCCGAACTCGAGCAGCATATGCTAACGGGGTCACGACATGTGTGACGCATTGCATGCAAAAGGCAACAAACAACTATTATACAGCCAATAAACATCAGACAAATAGACAGTTTTTTGGCCTTGAAGCCCAAAGTCATTTACCCACAATAGTCTGGAACTCATAGATGAAAGAAAGTACGTATTGTCATAAAATGTCACGCATAATTGTTTCTCTAGACAAACAATAATGTGGGTTGCTACATGCGCGGTGCTGTGACAAAAGGGGGTATGATGCATTTCCGTGATGTATGATACCCAAACAAGTCATCATATAGCCATGAATCCATGAATGATGATATTCATTTTGTCTAACATCCGACTGAATCATGAGGTAAACTGGTCCTTTGACATGCAGAAAATTGACCTCTAGCAAGGTATTAGGACCCAGGTGAGCGCGGAATGGCAAGGCTGACCTTGATCGATACTTTTTCGCAGATGCATAAAGCTCCATTTTATTCATAGAGCATAGCCCATATAGATGTAGCAACCCTATCACCAGATTCGAGTAATAACTGAAAATTATTTGGGACAACGTAGATCAAGATCAGACTTCATGTGATATAATTAATCGTATGATCTTGTTTTTTTTTTTTTCGAAGTTCTATGCTATATTTCGCAACAGAACCAACAAGTCTCCTTATTGCTTGGAGTCAATCTGTGTTTTCAGTCGTCAAACAATGTCGAATTGAAATCAAAACAGGGGACCAAGTCTCCGACTAGAGCATTTGCATTGCAGACAACAGGATTCAAATTATGGATTTTGTTTATAAAAGGATATAAAACACTGTGGGAAAAGGGGAAGTGCTGGTAACCAGTATTTCCCTTTGTCCCACAAGGTTTGTTGAAACGCATTTTCCTCAGCAGGGTAGTTAAAACATGGGATTGTATGGCAAAGGGTTAAACGTCTGCAGCTTATACCACAAAAATACCAGACTGTCTAGATTCAGGGTCTGTATTCACCAACCATTCTTAAGAACGTTCTTAGTCCCAAAATATTCCCCAAAATTTTCTACATCTGAAAGTAACACAACTTCTGATTGACTAAACCATTTGGTTTAGCCAATCAGAAGTTGTGTTACTTTCAAGGTAGAAAATCTTGGAGAACAAGACTAAGAATATTCTTAAGAATGGTTGGTGAATATGGACCCAGGTCATACTAAAGAGTATAGATCAAAATTATGCTGCAGAGATTGTACTGTCTGATCTTGGATCTTTGCCGTCCTCTTGTTTAGTCAGGCCTGTAAGATAGAAAATTGACAGATTGGGTTGTATTTTCAACCCTCGGAGGAGGTCGAGTTTATTTGATCCATACTGTGCGAAAAGGGGGCTTAATGCATATACAAAGAGTATCGACTTATGTCAGCCTGCGCACTCCGCTCAGGCTGACATGAATCGTGACTTTTTGCTTATTGCCAATTTTCTGGATCACGGAGATGCCTTAAGCCCCCTTTTGCCCGAGCATAGCTCATTTATTTGGCGCTAGCAGACTTAACTCATATACTGAGCACAAAAGGAAAGTACCCTTTTGCATTTCTATCTATATACAATGTACATGGAAATGGCATAATTTTCTGACATATATTTTTTTTTCTATCTGGAGTAAAGAACCGTTCCTTTCTTGCATTCCGCGAAAATTTAAAGTCGCCGCTGTATTTCTTTCATCTAAACAATTTGAGGGATGTGACATAGGGTTTATCTAAAAAAAAAAATTGCTTAAATAAGACCCTGTTAATCAGCAGGATCGATCTGAATTCATTTTAAATATAATTTACGCCACGAAAAGGGGTTGTAAAGTAAAGAGAACGAGTCAGTAATTAGTATCTCATGACACCTCCATGTTGTCCAACGCACGTCGTTCTTCACGACTCCATGCGGTTTACGCAACGCTACGTATATATACGGCGTTAAACTCTCGCATTGTAGTCGGCATGGCTAGGGTTAAATCGAGATTCATCCCAAAACGAGACCCATTTCGAAACAGCACGCCGGAAGTTCGGATAACAGAAGCACCAATCGGGCCTTGCCACTCGTTGACGTGGGTTGAGAATTTGACTGAAGTACGGTCGGCACTAGCGAATCAGTTGAACATTCTGTCTCAACCGATTACGGGCAGACAGTGGATGAATACCATGCTGTCTTCCAGTTGCTAAGTTGCAGTCAGGTGTCTGTTACGAGCATGTTGCACAAAGATGTACCGATCATCGGCCGCCGTCTTCATACGTGGTCTACCATTTCGGGGACAGCCACAGACGTTTTCCGTGACCCGGACTCGTCTCCGCAAAAAGCTAAATCGTTTTGTGCGGACTGCTCTTGATTCACACTGTCCGCAAAAGCATCACTATGTTGTCACTTACACGCTGAGAATTAAGGAGAATTTATCTTTTTGTAGATCTTACTTCATCTCAACACGCGAATAACTCTTTATCACTGTCATGAATAATACATTTACGGAGCATTTCTGACAATAACTCAAGATTTCGTGACGCTTGTAAAAGATTCGTTTGTTTGTTGTTTCACGACGCTTTCAAAAACATTACAGTTACGTTGTGGCGCGGCCAGTACACCTAGCTATTTTCTTCCAGCCACTGGCTGCTTCCCTGCATAAACAAAGACAATGCAATGTACAGCTGTACAGCAGCGAATGACGAATGGACTCAGTCGTAGGGACTACCACCGATCCTCGAAAGGTATGGCCGAGCTTGGAATCGCAAATCGCACCCCGTACGCTCTCCCCCCTCCCGTTTTATACCGACCAAGTTACCAGACGAATATTAAAGAAATAATTGACTTGTCCCGAAAAGACTAATGCTGTTTTGCAAGACGAAACATCAGTTAGATTACTGTCCTTTTTAAGGACTGACGGCCACAAAACAAACACGCAGCTCAGGAAATCAACCACTTTCCATGCAGAGTTTCGCTCACAGGCACTCGTCTCTTTTCTTTTTTGCGGACTGCGCCTTTGTAACCTAATATGTAACATTTTACATGATAAACTCGGCCCCAAGTCATTTTGTCAGTATTTTTCTCTTCTACACTGGAACTGAAAAGTTGTGACTTTCACCGTGCTCTATGGTAATATATCTACATAATTGGAACAATGGATGAATATTAGGAGAGTTATACGGTCGAAATTTTGGAGGCGGACAAATTTCTCTCATCTCACCGTTAAAAAGATATTTTAACAGAAAAGTAAATATATTGAACGAATCTGGTTGGCCAATGATATTTTCAGCAGCTTGTAGTTATTTCGAAAGCCGATTGCTAATTTCCATTGACCAACCAGCATATTCGTTCACTATATTCACCGCGGTATTAAAATTTCCATTTAACGGTGGAATTGGTGACATTTGTCCTCTTCAAAAGCTTTGGCTGCGAATTACCGCATAATACGATACAAATATCGAATTTTTCCGACCCTATTAAGAAATATATGAAAAAAAAAAACTACCGATCATGCACAAAAGACTACCGATCGTGCTCGGAAAGGAATATTTTTTTCTTTTATATACCTTTTCCTATATAATAAGATTAAAGAGCGAAGTTTGTAAAAAAAAATCACGAGCGCCTGTATTTTGCTATACATGTATATCGAAGGCTAAATATCAACAATCGCTCAAACAATACGTATTGAGACGATAAAATTCTCAACTTGTCGAATTTGAAAGCATTGGCAGTGGACAAAGTAAACGTAACTTAAAATCTAAAATTTGTCTTTGGAATTATCGTTTTGGGTTTATAAATTATCTCGTCACGATACGTGATTTTAAACCTGTTATCCCAAACATAAACAGTTATATGAACTGATAATGAAACGTTTATCGAGTAAAAGCTATACTACGTTTTCACGGTTTATGAACGGTGGATTATGATACTATCGGAGACAAAAACAACTGTTCTGAGTACAAGGTTCAAAGTGAAATAGCACCTCTTATTTCCTTTCGATATAGGATAATTCTTCCTCAAGAAAACAAATACGTCTGCCTTTTTTGCCGAACCAGACACAAATTTAAAACATGGGATTTTAGAGGATGATTTCATCAATATATCAACAAAAAAAAAGTTATATCTTTGTTTGATTTTGCCAGAAATGCATGGCTCACGTATAGGAACGGAAATTTAAAGGTTTAAGTGTAAGACGACAATAAATATACTTAAAATGTACGTCAGGAAGAACGCTTTAAAAATACGCTTTAATTCACAGAAAGACATGAAGAATAGTCAGCCCGATAGTTCAAGTGAGACTTGTAAGCATCAAATGTAACTTACAAGAGATTTGTAAGTCTCTTGTAGGAGAGACTCTTACAGTGGTTCCGTAAGAGAATCTATCTTGCAGTGCTCCTTAAGTACGGCAAGCTAGGTTCCGCTGCGTTTTAGTATGTTCAAATATGCGCACACATTTTCCTGCTTGCCGTAGTAATCTTTTGAACATACTTAACGGTTAAAAATCAAATCGAGACTCGTGGCTTTCCTACGGTATTTGCAAGTTATTCTGAAATTTAAGTTCGGTAAGCTACGGAAGTATGTACATTCAGCAAAGTTTAGATATGTTAAAACACCTCTAAGTAAATTATCCCTAAGAAGGTTCAAATAAGCATGTGTATCCGTGGTTGTGAGGTAGAGCGACGGCCTCGTAACCATAAGGTCCCGAGTTCGATACCCTGGAGTGGGTGTCAACTTTGGGACTTTTCATTGGCCTACACATTCGGCGCTAGTACTAGTGTAGTTCCGAGGAAGAATAATCGAGAGAGATCAGCATAAGTTGTTAAAACTTGTTTCTCAAATGATGTAAAATAAATATGTTTAAAACTAAGTATGTGTGACGGCTTTCCGTCGAATCTTTGTGTACATAAAGTTATCACTGGCAAATAATGCACCAACAAGGGTACATAGACATCGTATATCACGCAAGTCATTTGCGCCTATAACTCTCTCTTAAACAAGGGCGTATTGATCAGCGCTAGAAAGTCATCATTGTCTGTAGTGAGACGAGAAAACGACCCTAATTAGTTGACTTTACTAGCTGATTAAACGCTAAGCAATAAGAAGCTTACGCCGTGCCTTCCCTTGGTTAGCGATACACTACACCAAACAACCCCGTGTTTATACCCTTTACCACACGATCCCGGGTTTTATCGACTCTGCAGAAAAAGCCCTTTAAAAAACATTGTTGGAAAAAGAGAAAATGCTGGTAACCAGCATTTTCTCCTTTTCCCACAATATTTTCTACCCTTTGGAAAACAAACTGTCAATTTTTGCGTCACATTTATTTTGTCGTCTGCAAATGCTTTCAATTTGGACTAAAAGCCTGGTGTATGTTAAAGGAACAAACATTGTCAGACGTTTCATGGCATCAGGGCCTGTATTCACCTACCATTTTGAAGAATATTCTTAGTCTTATTTTCCCAGATTTTCTAAATTTGAAAGTAACACTACTTCTGACTGGCTAAACCAAATGGTTTATCCAATCAAAAGATGTGTTACTTTCAAATTTAGAAAATTCTGGAGAATAAGACAAAGAACGTTCTTAGGAATGGTTGGTGAATATAGGCCCTGACCTTTGCAGGGAGACCAGGCAAAGATCCACAGGACGTCGCTGCAGTCGTAGAGTCATATTACATCTGATTTGTTTGCTTAAAGGGTTAGTTCTGTCGATTTTTTTGTTGCGACCAGCTCAGGATTGCCTGCAATTCTTTTTTTTTTATCGTTATCCTGCTAAATAAGTTACATAAAACTTTCAAGCTGATAGTAAAAACCCGAATAATGTTATTTCAAACTTTTTTTTGGTAGAAAAATATCTTATCGGACAGCATAGATCCAAGATCGATACTTTTAGCAGATTCATTAAGCCCCCTCTTCACAGAGCATGGGTTATATCTTACTGAAAATTTTCCTTTTGAAATGAAAATAATGAGGATAAAGAGGCCATTTCTCTTCATGCTAAACACCAACATAGTTTTAATATTCATACTCCGTGGACCCATATTTTTCAGAGATATTTTTTGTTTGTGATCTACTCCAGTAGACTCTTTTAGAAGTCGATCATTTAACCCCTTACCACACAATCCCTACTGACAACGACCCTGAGAAAAAAGAAAGCTTTTGAAAACATTGTGGATAAAAGGGGGAAAATGCTGGTAACCAGCATTTTCTCGTTTTCCTACAATGTTTTCTACTCTTTCCGAAAACAATTTCAATTTTTGCGTCACATTTATCATTTCGTCTGCATGTGCTTTGAATTTGGACTGGTCTAAAGGTTTATCGTTTGTAAAGAGTTCATCTGTCTCAAGCAGTCGTTCTCCAATCGTGAAAGAGGCTTTACCGACCAACCTTGTTATCCGTTGCAAGGTCAGGTAGACCACGTGGTCAATATTAAATTTATCGGATTAGCTTCAGCATTTTTCATGACTTGAATGACGTCTGTGGCAATATCCGGACAATTAACGAGGTTAATTCTTTCGGCGCCAAAGCTATTGCACACGGGATAGGCCAAGATCAGACTGCAAAGAATTTGCAGTCTGATCTTTGATCTGCACCATCAGCTTGTGGAGTCCGTCCTATAACTTCAAAAGAGCTATGCTCTGCACACGGGATAGAACTTGCAGTCTAATCTTTAATCTGTACCATCAGCTTGTGGAGTCCTTCCTATAATTTCAAAAGAGCCATGCTCTGCACACGGGATAGGTCAAGATCAAACTGTAAAGAACTTGCAGTCTGATCTTTGATCTGTTTCATCAGCTTGTGGAGTCCGTCCTATAATTTCAAAAGAGCCATGCACTGCCGAAATGAGATTTAATGCGTTTCAGTGATGCATTCAACCAAGCGAGACATCATAAAATCATGGCTACATAAAATCCATCATTTGCCTCATAACCGACTGAATCTGGGGATAGATTGCTCCTTTGACATGCAGAAAAATTTACAAATAACAAAAAGTTTCGACTCGGGTCAGCCTGCGCGGACTGCGCAGGCTGACCTGATTCGATACTTTTTGCAGATGCATTAAACTCCCTTTTCTCAGAACATGGCTCAAATCTTTTTTTTCTTTTTTGACCTTGAAGTGGAGTGAATTTTTAGTCGCCGAGAGAGGTCGAGTTGATACGTGTGGTGCAGAAAGATTTAATGCCTATTTAATCGGTTTATTTGTTGGTTCTGTGAAAGTGCAATGTTGGTATTTTGATTCTGACAAACCAAAGTGAAATCTAGGAATTTCCAGCAGTCATGAAAATTGAATTTCTGTTCTGAATATCTTTAACCCTTAAACTGCTTAATAACTGAAATAAAACTTTCAAGCCGGTAGTAAAACCCATAATGTTTCTATTTCAAAGTTCTTTGTTTTTTTTTTTTTTTTTTTTTTTTTGGGGGGGGGAGGGGGGGACTGGTCTTCCTATCGGACAGTGTAGATTCAAGGTCAGACTGCGTGCAGTCTGATCTTGATCTACACTGTCCGCAAAAAGGTCAGTGAGTCGCGCTTAACAGCATAAGGGTTAAACAATAATTGATCCATTGTACCGGAAGTTGGGTGTTAGATTATGTATACAGACATTTTGGAATCAAGCGCTCTTTTTACAGGGATGAGGCTTGCTTGAAATTGTACAGTATCTTTTCGGTAGGTATTAACGAATTATACTATCACTGACCTGTAAGATGAAATTTTGAAAATCGAGAGCATTCTAGTAGATTGTATTATTGTATGTGGCATCCTCCTGGATAGAGAGGGAAGGAGATGGATGGATGGACGGACGGACAGACAGACAGATAGATAGGCGGGTGGGCGGGCAGACGGATGGACGGACGGACAGACAGACAGACAGACAGACAGACAGGAAGAAAGACAGACATGAAGACTGACAGGAAGACAGACTGACAGACTGACAGGAAGACAGACAGACAGTTAGACAGTCAGACAGTTAGACAGACAGACAGTATATGCTTCATAGATAACATTTTGAAATGACACTATGGTACACAAACTCAGATACTTTGAGGTACATTAATTTATTTGTAGAAGCAATGAGGATCTAGGAAAAACGAGAACAACAAAGTAATCGTGGGGAACATTCTCACAAACCCTTAAACTACGAAACTGAACACATAACTATTTCCAGCCAATAGTAAAAACTAAAGTATAGCGATTTCAGAGTTCTTTTCGCTTGACTCAAAAGTCACCACATCGGACAGTGTCGATCAAAGATCAGACTGCACATTATGTGCAGTCGGATCTTGATCTACACTGTCCGCAAAAGACCTTATAGTCACGCTTGACAGTAAAGGGGCTAATAACAGTCGCCCGATAACAAAATGTATGGTTTAGCTTTCTAAAGCCCACGTTAATTATCCGTTTCTGCAGGTCGCTTGATACAACCATACACAAAAATCAATGCCTAAAAAATCTGCACAGATCCAAGCTCTACTTAAGATATCACAGGCCGGTGTAATGCAGAGAAATGACCCTCCCCTACAAAATGACCCATGGGTCATTTCACTACGTAGAGGAATGACCAGGGTCATTATTCTACGTAGAGAAATGACCCAGAAGTAGTAGTTGCAGCGTAGTAGTAGTAGAAGTAGTAGTAGTAGAAGTAGTAGTAGCAGTAGTAGCAGCAGCAGCAGCAGCTGTAGTAGTAGATGTAGTAGTAGTAGTAGAAACATCAGCAGCATCAGCAGCAATAACAATGTTAAGGCAAAAAGGGGGTAGTAGAAGTACGAGTAGTAGTAATAGTAATGGTAGTAGTAGTATAGTAGTAGTAGTATCAGTATCAGCAACAACAATGTTACAGGGTAAAAAATGGGGGTCATTTCTCTAGGGGGGTCCTTTCTTTTCATGAGGGGGTCATTCTACTACAGCCAGAGGGGGGTGGTCCTTTCTCTACAGTCTGGGGTCATTTCTTCACGTAGAATAATGACTCGGGTCAATTATCCACGTAGTGAAATGACCCATTGGTCATTTTGTAGGGGAGGGTCATTTCTCTGCATTACACTGGCTCTAAATGATAAAAAAGTGACCGAAACAGATTTAACTGTTTTTGCGTCAAATAAATAATATTGTGCGAAGCATTGATAGCATTGATAGCTGCAATGGCCGCCTCGATATAGCTGAAGTAATGTTGAAAGCGTCGTTAACCACCATACAATCAATCTGACGATATCATCAGTGAGCTGCACTCTGGCAAAAAGGAGTTTATCACATAAAACCTCCTCCAGCAGTATATTAAACCCATGGCTTATTTTTGATAGTACACTAGTGTATTATCGTTTTTTGGGTCCCGGTCCTGATCAGTGAAGCCGGAGAAAGCAGCCACAGCACGTACCGGAATTTGTGCGACTACGCCGTTTCGCGGAAAAAATGACGTCATTGTTGCTAAGGCGTATACGCGCGGAAAGTTTTTGATTTTCATGTTTAATAAAAACAAAGAAATGCAGCGAAAGTCTTTTAAATCAACAAAATTGCGGAAATGGGTGGACTTATCCCCTCTAGAAACTGTTTCATTCTACTTTCTGTGTAAATATCAAAGAACTATCTACTTGTGTATGTACTCATTTGAAACCAAACTACAACTGTAACTATGGACCAGTGAATGGTGTATAGGCTAAAGGTGATGATGCAGGATATTTTTTGCCTGTCATTCGTTTTATGTGATAAATAGAATCTCACATTCGTGTTTATGTATTATCATTTTTATCAAACTCGTTGACTAAAATGTATTTGACGCTCGCCAATGCTCCCGTCATACATTTTTAGTCAACTCGTTTGATAAAAATGATAATATATAAACACTCATGTAAGATCCTCTATATACATGCATCTCCATGATGCGCTGTACCAAGGAAGTCGTCGCATAATAGTGGATATATATATATATATATATATCTCTCTCTCTCTCTCTCTCTCTCTCTTTTTTTTTTTTTTTTGTCTAACAACCGGCTAAATCCGAAGATCGAATGGTCCATTGCCATGTAGAAAATTGACCGATAGCAAAAAGTTTCGAACCAGGTCAGCTTGCAACCAATCAGAAAATTAGCTGTACATTTCCGTTTTCGAGACACTAATTATAGTCGCATATAAACTTGACAACCTTTTGTAGTGAAATATATTCCCTTCAATGTTTTTGACGAAGAAGAAAAAGCTTGCAGCTATTTTAAACCTTTCACAGATTATTTCTTGTTTAAATGGCCAAAAAAGGGCGTTTGAAAACGTGGTGGGGAAAGGAGAAAATGATGGTTACCACCATTTTTCTCTTTTTCACACCACGTTTTCTATCTTTGCATGGGTAAAAACAGTCATTTGAGCCACAAATAATTTGTCGTATGCAACTGCTTTCAATTTTGAAAAATGTGGAATTTTGTCGTCTGATAAAGGGTTAATTATTTCGAAATTAGATGAGATAATCACCACCGAAAAACCGGTACAATTGGCAGCCTTTCCCCCTGGAAAAATGAATTTTGCAGCTAACGAGTTTAACGAGTTTAAAGACGACATTACTAAATATCGCTCATCACCATCAATTAACCCTTAGGCTGCCAAGCGCGACTCACTGGATGTTCTTTTTGCGGACAGTGTAGATCAAGATCAGACTGCACAAAACGTGCAGTCTGATCTTGGATCTAAACTGTCCGATAAGTAGATATATTCTCAAAAACATAAGTTTGAGAAAACATTATTCGGGTTTTTTACTATCATCTTGAAAGTTTTATTTCACTAATTTAGGAGAATAAGGATTAAGATTAAATGCAGGAATACGTGTAAAATATTACGGCAAACGCAAAACGTTGCTCATAACGCTTGCTCCCATCATGTCTTCATTATGCTTTCATGATGTAAATATTCTATTGTCCAAGAGAGCTTGTAAGGTATTTCAGAGAGAGAGAGAGAGAGAGAAAGATGAGAGGGAGAGAGAGAGGGAGAGAGAGAGAGAGAGGAAATGAGAAAGAGAAGGAGAGAGAGAGCCCGCCCCAACCTCATTATGCGGGGCTTTTACCCCGCTGTGAGAGAATCCAAAGACCCCCAGGACCCCGACAGAGAGCGGCAGAGAGACGGAGAGAGACAATCACAGAGAGAGAGAGAGAGAGAGGGAGAGAGAGACAGAGAGAGAGAGAGACAGAGAAGGGGGCTTTGACTCACCTCATAAAGAGCTTTGCCCAGTTATGAGAGATAACTCCTTCCTGTAAAGCGTGCTTCAATCTTCCCCCTCCCCCGTCTGATCTTGGATCCTCTGTCCGATGATTTTTTTATAAAAAAAAAAAAACCTTGAAAATATATTTTTAGTCTAATCCTTTTCAAAGGTAGACAATTAAGAAACCTAAAACTTTTGAGCGCAAATGAATCAGTACATTTTTTCCAGATCGGAAGAGACGACAAAAAAAAAAGTATTGTAAAGTCAATACTATTTTGTCAGAATAGTTCTCAAGAAATCTGGGCGTGTAGAGGAAAATTCAAACCTCAGTCTGGGTCGGTATTCACCAACCATTCTTAAGAATATTCTCAGTCTTATTCTCCAAGATTTTCTTCATTTGAAAGTAACATAACTCCTGATTGGCTAAACCAAATGGATTAGCCAATCAGGAGTTGTGTTACTTTCAAATGTAGAAAATTCTGGAGAAAAAGACAAAGAGCGTTCTTAAGAATGGTTGGTGAATACCGACCCTGGTCTTTAATGTGTATTGTCCAGGAAAGGCAGCAAGGGGCTGTATTTACCGACCATTCTGATTTTCATTCTAAGTCTAATTCAAAATTTAGAAAGTGAGGCAACATATGGTTGGCTAAAACCGAATGGTTTAATCAATCAGAGGATGCGTTACTTTAAAATTGAGAAAACTGTTGAGAACAAAACTAAGATGACTGGTTGGTTAATACGAACCCTGATCTTCATCTACAGTGTCTACAATAAAAATTTAGCCCAGGACTCTCAATAAAGTAAACCTATTGTGACAGTAAACCTAGTCTCAATAGTTAGACGTTTGCAGTGCTTCTTTTTTTACTTGGACATTTACTGTGCACCGCGCCGTGTCAAGTCCATCGTGAATTTTCTGGTAGCAAAGTACAGCACTGTACTGACTTTCTGTTTTGTCGGTTTAATCTGTATTGCAGCGAAATGCAGTTAATTTTCAGCGACACACATGACCGAGGATAAATTGATAAATTTTTCATTACCTAAAGCGCTTGTAGAAGTTTTTCATATTCATATTCATGTAAATCTCAGGGGAAAAACTAACAAAATTTAACCCATTACCACACATTCCCGACTTTTAACGACCCTGAAAAAGAAGGCTTTTGAAAACATTGTGGGAAAAGGAGAAAATGCTGGTAACCAGCATTTTCTCCTTTTCCCGCAATGTTTTCTACCCTATCCAATACATAAATCACTATTTAAGCTACATGTAATTTGTCGTCTGCAAATGCTTTCAATTTGGTCCAATCTAAAATTTTGTCGTTTGGTAAAGAGTTAATTGTGTTTGGTAGCCATTTTGTCTGTATTTTCGGGAACGTGAACATCTCGAGTAACAAATGAATTCAACTTTTTTTCATATATTTAGGGTTAAATTGAAACAATTTGTATTTGAAAAGAGGGATTATTGAATACGTAAGCAACAGGTTTGTTCAAAATCTACCTTTGTCCTCTATTTGTGAAAATAAGAGAGTTTCAAAGTGCGCACAAAATCTGTGCTCAGATCTCAACTGATTTTTTCACGATCGTCTCTGTACCTGGAGGCGACCAATCAAAAACTAAAATCGCCTTCGGGGACAGTTATCTGTACTAACGGTAAACCCAACTGCCCTGTACAGACATTTCAAAGCTTTGTTTAATCCTTTGTCACACAACATAATTTTAGACTGGACGAATTCGAAAGCATTGTTAACGACAAGCTAGATTTCACCAAAATTAACGGATTTGTGGGTAAAAGGGTAGTAAACGTGGAGGGGGAAAAGGAGGAAACGCTGGTTACCAGCATTTTCTTCTTTTTCCATAATGTTTGCAGAAGCCCTTTTCGTCAGGGTCAATAAGAAAAAATAAACGTGTGGAATTTGGAAGCACTTAAAAATGACAAATCAACAGTGGGCCAAATGACGGAAGTTGATTTCGATGGGAAAGAAAACATTGGGGGAAAAGGGGAAAATGCTGGTAACCAGCATTTTTCTTGCTTTCCTTCAATATTTTTAGGAGCCTTTTTACCAGGGTCGTTAAAGCATAAGACTATTTGCTTGTGATTAAGTAGGCTTTTTTCAGTTAGGAAAAAATAGCCAAAACAGTGTTGTTTGATTAAATGGTGTTTTACGCCGCTTTCAACATTATTTCAGTCATATCACGGCGACAGCTCACATAGTCATGTATTTCCTTGGTTTCAACAGTACTAGGCTAGGGCTCTGAAATATCTTGCCCAAGGACACTCCAACGAAGAACCCAGCAAAATAGTGTTGTACACTCAAAGTTGTTTTGGCCAGAATATATAGCATAGTAAGGGTCATAATGGTTCAAAGGTAAGACTGTTCGTTCTGTGAATCTACACTCTACACCGTAAACAAAAGTAACTTTGGTTGCTCATAGTGCTATAAGTGTCTGAAAATTCAGTCTTTGTTAACTACTTGATGAATTAGATGAGCCATGTTCTGTGAAAAGGATGGCTTAATACATCTGCGAAAAGTTTCGGTCCAGGTCAGCCTGCGCAGTCCGCGCAGGCTGACCTGAACCGTAACTTTTCGCCACTGGTCAATTTTCTGCATGCCCAAGGACCATTTTACCCCTTGATTCAGTCGGTTGTTAGACAAAATGGACTAGATGGAACCATGGTCATGTGATGACTTGCTTGGTACCATGCATTACAGAGATGCATTAAGCCCCCCTTTGCCAGAGCATGACTCAAATGAAACTTTCACGTCGATGGTAATAATCAAAATATTGTCATTTCATTTCAAAGTTATTTATTTGGCATAAAATATCCCCCTATCAAACAGCGCAGATCCAAGATCAGATTGTACATTTTGTTCTGCCTGATCTTGATCTGCACTGTCTGCAAAAGGTCATTGAGTAGCACTTAGCAGCCTTAAGGATGAAATGACGACCTTTGTCTTTAACAGAACCATAGGAAGGTTGTCATGTTGATTACTAAAGCGTGTTTTCAACTTAAAATTGATAACATGATAGGTCCATTAAAAGAAATCTGTTCGGTGCACGTTACTATTCCCTTTGAGATATATTTTAATATCAGAAGTAGAACGAAGCATTTAAAACCCTGTAAAAAGTGGAGAAAATTAAAAAAAAAAAGATGCACTTATTCTTAGCATCTACAATCATTAAGTTTATGTCGGGAGCCAGGTCGTGTGCTCCAAGAAATGCTGTTGTTAACGTCAATAACTTGAAGTGTTCGGAAACTCTCTCTCTCTCTCTCTCTCTCTTTGTTCCTATATGTATGCTTCTCTCTATGTCTCTGAATCTGTCTTTTCCCCAATATCTGATAGCCGGAGTCATTTTCTATATGTCTGTATCTCATTCTGTATTATCAATTTCATACCTAGGAAGCCCGACAAGTTCCACGGAAAATTGAATGTCTTTGAGCATAAAAGGAACTAGAACGCTTGTTTTATAAGAATTACAGCTTTGGCATTAGTACGATAAATTAATCAGTAAAAAGTACATTATCCGTATATTTTCTTTTGTCGAGTTCCTCACAATCCAAGTTGTATGCACAGAACGTCGAGTATAAATATGGAATATTATGTTGTAGCGACTTCCCTGGTGCTCGCATTTAATTCGAAAAAAATTGATATCGCCAAAATTTTCTTACGCAGCGAAAAGTAAATACAAGCACCAGGAAAGTCCCTACAACATGATATTCCTTAAATTATAAACCTACCTCTCTCAAAGACAAAATTTTGTAACTATTGAAATTTTATTCGAAAACAGTAAACAAATAATGGTGTAGTCAGGAACTGCATTTCATGAATGGCGGATAAATGTCACATCGTAAAATTTTGACCAATCAAATTGCAAAAGATATACAAAGATATTTCGCGCATGAGTTACGTCATCATAGTGTCATCAACCATAACCGTATTTCACAGTGTGTAGATATGGATTTTTTCTGTCGTTTGTGACACTTTATCTACGTGCGACGCGTGTATTTAAGCCGGAACGTTTTCAGATATGTAATAAACGTTGATCTACACTGTCCGTTATTTTGTGTGATACTGCAAGGAAAACATGCGAAAGTTCGATGTTACAATCCATTAATCTTACAGGCAAAGACATTTTGTTCAGTTTCAGGAATATTCATGCAAAGGCGTAGCGTCCATTGCGCGCAATACGCAAGTGCGTAGTGTAGAAAAAATGGGAACAGGCAAAACATTCTTTTATTATTTCAAGGAACAACCCCCCCTATCCAACCGATAGTAAAAAGCTTAATCCTGATTTCATACCAGATCTTTTTTTCTTTTCGATGAAAGATTTCACTGTATCGGACAATGTTGATCAAGATCAGACTGCACGTTCTGTGCAGTCGGATCTTGATCAGCTATGTCCGCAATAGCCCACTGCTTACGGGTGAGGTACATGTATCACTCTCGGAGTGCGTAATGAATCTGAAACTCTGGTTAAGCCCCTTCGTGTGTACTGCTTAAGGCTTCCCTCTATGAGTGGGTGGAGATAAATTAGCTCGCTCTTACGATCACTTAACGCATTTTTTCTCAATATTTTGGTCTTTTCTACTGATTGAAAATGTTTCTCTAGCTCTTATTTAGCTGTGTAAGAGTGAATCTTTTACCAAACAATCCTGTCCGTATTCACCAACCATTCTTAAGAACATTCTTTGTCTTATTCTCCAAGATTTTCAAAATTTGAAAGTAACACAACTTCTGATTGGCTAACCCAAACGGTTTAGCCAATCAGAAGTTGTGTTACTTTCAAATTTAGAAAATTCTGAAGAATAAGACTGAGAATATGATGAAGAATGGTTGGTGAATACGGACCCTGAACATTAGCGATTCTCGGAAAGAAATCATTTAATGAAACTGTGAGAGAAGGAGAAAATGCTGGTTACTAGATTTTTCTCGCTTACCCACAGCGTTTCTACACTATTACAGTTTGGTAGAGCGTTGGTGGGTGTCTAAAGATAGCACGTACTGTTTCAGATTAATCAAACCTATGGGTTCTCAGACGATATGATAAAAAAATTGTCACCCCTTCTCTCCTCCTCTCGACAGACACTAATAAAACCCATATTTTTATCGCTTTCTTGATACGAAAAGCGGGAATCTAAAGCTAGCTCAAAGGTAAAAGGTATAATATAATATACAAGTGAGCCATGCTCTGTGAAAAGGGGTTTAATGCAAAAGATATCGACCAATGTCAACCTGCGCAGTCCTAACTTTTTGCTACTTGTGTATTTTGACCATTTTACCTCATTATTCAGCCGGTTGTTAGACAAAACCGGTTTATGGTTTGACTGATTGATTGTATGGTGTTTAACGCCGTTTTCAACATTATTTTAGTTATATCGCGGCGGCCAGTGCACTTATTCATCTTTTCCTGTAGTTTCTTTTACCAGTACTCCGCTCAATATTCTTTCCAAGCCACTGGCTGCTTTCCCACATGACCATCGTCAAAACAATGGTTAGCGGTGAGAGAGGAGTGAATCCTGTTGCAATGACCATCATTAATCCTCGGAAAGAAATTGGCCAGGCCGGGGATCGAACCAGCGATCTCCTGTTCTCAAGTCCTATACGCTACCGATTTTATGGATCCATAGCTATTTTACTGTATTATGAAGACGCATTAAAATCCTTTTTGATAGAGCATGGCTCGGATGACACGTATAGCCTGAATGAAATAGTTATAAAGAAAAACAAGCAGGTCTTTTTCATTTCATCTCGGAAAAGTACATGTACATAACAACACTGAGCTACATTTGTTTTGGGAAAATCTATATAAAGTATAAAAGGATGTAAAAAACATCCTTGATGACGAGACAGTAAAATGGAACACGCAATGTCTTTATATGGATGCCATCACTCGGGAAGATCAGAAAACAAGCACATGTGTTTAATATTTATGGCTTCCCTCTATCGCATTCTTGGACTTTATTCACTCACCATTGTAAATCGATTTCTAGGTCTAAATCACCTTATTCGCCGAGATATTTTGTCAAGTTGTCCTTGCTTATTCCTGGCAGTAATTACTGTATCAGATTTCATATACATGTATCACATCTGAAGGAACATTTTTCCTGCTACACTATTGCTAATCAAGCGCTAAACCGCTTTCCAGGACTTCGAGGCCGGAGTTTTATTTTCTCTTCTTAGCCATTGGAATACTGTAGCCAATGTGTATGTGATTAAAATTCTACTTTACATTCCATGATTAGCCATCCCATTAGATCAGACATTCTGTCACTAATGCTCTTGCGTTTACCATCAAATAGTTACAACACCTTACAACACTATTCACAAACCATTCTTAAAAATGTTCTTAGACTTATTCTGCAAGATTTTCAAAGTTCGAAAGTAACACAACCTCTGAATGGCTTAATCAAATGGTTTAGCCAATCAGAAGCTGTCTTACTTTCAAATTTGGAAAATTTTGAAGAACAAGACTAAGAACGCTCGTAAGAATGGTTGGTGAATACGGACCCAGATTCGATATAAGTTAATTACAGTGGATAGAAATCTAATTTCTTTATTCCTATATATCATCGTCAATAAGGCATAGAACCGCTTTGAAGACTTCGGGCCCTTTGGGTCTGGAAACGTTGCTTTTGGCCAAAGATAAAAACTTATTTCATCAATGAATGGGGTCTAAGGACCTCTGCACCGGAGTCTGCATTGTACAAATTTATGTGCATTTTTCCTTAAGTCCATTATGGCTTTTTGCTCGTCGCTACCCACACCTGCTTAATGCATGTTTTTCAGTTGCGTAACTTTTAGCGTACCTACCGCTTTTCAACTTTGTCTGCTCTTGCTGTGAGAAAGACAATATTACTCTTAATACCACTGAATATATATTAACAGAATGTGTAAGTGTAAATGGTTGCAGAATATTCTTTGATCAAACTGTTTACCGTTGTTTTGGTGCACTTTTACTTGACTACTTGTAGGCATTACACAGTAACGGCTATGTTAAGGCTCTCTTTGGGCTGGATGAAAATTTAGGGCACATCTTAGGTGCAAACCTTGATTATTTTTACAACAAAGTTGTCACTTTCGTACATGCAATTTGGACTTGTTATAGTTTTAACTATAGCTAAATGAACTAGTCTGTTCATTATAATTGTGTTCGACGCACTTACAACTGATTTTTCGGGAATTAATTATTCAGAATTAAGCCTTCTTCAGGCGAGTTATAAAAAGAAAACGCTGTCTTTTTTTTGTGTTATAGTCCTCAATGTAATCTGATATGGTTATGCTAAAAAATTGTTCCCTTTTGAGTTAACTTTTCTTTTCGTTTCGGTTAAGTTCTCTACATAGAAGATAATAAGTCATCTCTCCTGCTCTCTGCCTCTCTGTCTCTGTCTGTCTGTCTCTTTCTCTCTCTCCCTCTCTCTCTCTCTCTCTCTCTCTCTCTCTCTCTGTTATTTGTCTTCATAATTCTTTTTGTAAATTATTAGATGTTCATAGTCATATGTTTGATGCACGATTGTATTTTTTTGTATCTTCAAATATGGAGGAATTAAGAATAATAAATAAATAAATAAATAAACAAATAAATAAATAAATTACTTTCCTTTGAAACTTAAAAAGTTCTTGATGAGTAAAATAAGAGTGCAAAAGAAAGGTTGGTTAGTACAATCCCATTTCTTATCACCTAGGAACTGTGTTATTTTGTGTCCTGGAAAATAAATAGGAAATAAGTCTATTTAACAGCGTTATATTAGGAAATGAATAGCGTGACAACATCTATAACTTCATCCCTACCAAAACAAAGGAAGTCGTCCTTTTTTTGATGGTTTAACCTTTTACCACACAATCCCGAGTTGAAATACCCTTAGAAAGACATCTTTTTGAAAACATCGTGAGAAAAGGAGAAAATGCTGGTAAACAGCATTTTCTCCTATTCCCACAATGTTTTCTTCTCAATCAAAGGCAAGTTCCATCATTATGTCGTCGGCAAATGGTTTGAATTTGGCAGTTTTTAAAATTTTGTCGTGTGGTAAAGAGTTGACTCCATGGAACATCATATAAAACCAACGAACATTTTCAGTCTGAAGATTTAAGCATAAATATGAGCCATGCTCTGTGAAAAGGGCGCTTAATGTATCTGCGAAAAGTATCGATTCAGGTCAGCCTGCGCAGTCCGCCCAAATGTTAGCCAAAAGTTTTCGCTATTGGTCAATTTTCTGTATCTCCAAGGACCAGTCTACCTCAAGATTCAGTCGCTTCTTAGACAAAATGGGTTATTTGGATCCATGATTATGTGATGTTTTGCTTGGTACAAAGCATCACGAAGATGCATTAAGCTCCCTATTCACAGAGCGTGGCTCATATGTGTAAGTTTGTTTGTGCCTTTAGTGTTTCAGCAAAGCGGACAGGGTAGATCAAATATCAGACTGCATGTTTTGAGCAGACTGAAATTGATCTACAACGGCGGCATAGATAACTAAAGCTGTGAAAGGTGCTTTATGGGCTTATAATTAGATCACATTGTCAAACACGAGGATTGTTTTTTTTGACAGAGTTCAGAATCAAGTTTATTTGAGACATGCTCTGGCAAAAGGGGTCTTAATACATCTCCATAATGCATTATACAAGCAAGTCATTACATAATTATAGATCCGTAACAGCCATTTTTTTAAAATAATCGACTTAATCACGAGGTAAACTGGTCCTTAGATATACAGAAAATTGACCAATAGCGAAAAGTTTCTGCCCAGGTCAGCCTGCGCGGACTGCACAGACTGACCTGGGTTAATACTTTTCGCCCGTGTGGTCTGATCATGATCTAAGAATGCCGTCGCTAAAACTACGGAGGCTGCCAAGGTGAATGAAATGTTTATTGTTATATAACTTGGACAGAGAGAGAGAGAGGGAGAGAGAGAGAGAAGGAAAGAGAGAGAGCCAGAAAGACATTGAGACAGACACAAGGAGAGAAAGAATTAGAGTCAGACAGACAGAGAGAAAAAGAATCAGACAGGCAGGAACAGAGAGAGAGAGAGAGAGACAAACGGACGGACAGACAGACAGAGACTGACAGAGAGACAGACAGACAGACAGACAGACAGACAATGATGGTCGTCTTGCTGTATGATATATTTTGTATGAAAGGGAATAAGATTGTTGGATATCAGTGGTCTGTGCCCCTAACCCCCAAAACCCTCAAAATTTGAACATCGGGGTCCATATTCACTACTAGTAACCAAAATAAATTCAATATTGATTTCAAATTTCAAGTCTAGCCATCTGAATGGCCAAGACACAAGGTCTTGACCAATCAGATAGCTAGACTTGTGGGAAAGTAGCCACTGGCTACGAAAGAATGTCGTGCGAAGTACTGGAAAAAAGTAACTCCCGGAAAGCGTGGATGGTTGAGCTTCTGGTCTCGAAATTACGTTTAAATGGCGTTCAACACCAGACAAACAGGGGGGATTCAAGTCGTTTAGAAAATATTTGAATTTCTGATTGGACTGACCATTTGATTTAGCAAATCAGAAATTGCGTCCATCTGAAATTTGGAAATGTTTTTGAGAACTAGATAAGAATGCATTTTAGGACGGTGTAATTTAATTTAATTTAAACATATTTTATTCGGTATATTTCCATATGTTACATCTTGTACAACAAAGCATTACGAAAAGGATTAGAACGGAAGCATAAAAGCTTATATAGTTCTTCTCCCTAAAAACAGTCATGTGACATAACAAGCGCAGTAAGTCAAATAAAATGAATAAACACCAAAAATTTAAACTGATAGTGAAGATTTCAGAGAGTGATTGTAAGAAAAGAAGTATAAAGAAAGGAATGATCTTAGGAGATTGAGCAGAGTGAAGGGAAAAATTGAAAAATTAGATTGTATATGTGTATCTATGGGACGGTGTAAATGCCCACTCTCCTTGGTTCCAAGTGACGAAATGATTTCAGTCGTCGACTGAGTGTCTCATTTCAAATGACGTAATCCGAGAAAAAACAGTATGAGAAGAAAATTCAACATGTACATCAAAACCAGGTTCAAAAGAGGTGATTTTCACGAGCGAAAATGATATCAGAATTCTTAAAATAACAGAAAGTCCTATAGCATAATAACTACAACTCACATATGAGCCGTGCTCTGTGAAAAGGGAGCTTAACGCATGTGCGAAAAGTATCGACTCAGGTCGGCCTGCGCAGTCCGCGCAGACTGACCTGGGCCGAAACTTTTCGCTGTCTGTCAATTTTCTGTATGTCCAAGGACCAATCTACTTCATGATAAAATTGGCTGATTAAAAAAAAAGGTGGCTATTATAGATCCATAGTTATTTGATGGTTTGCATGGTATCATGCATCACGGAGATGTATTAATCCCCCTTTTGCCAGGGCATGGCTCATATAAAAGTGGAATAGGAAATGAATTCCTATCTGCAAGTGACAGATAG
The DNA here is from genome assembly GCA_945859785.2 of Tridacna gigas. Classification (NCBI taxonomy): domain Eukaryota; kingdom Metazoa; phylum Mollusca; class Bivalvia; order Cardiida; family Cardiidae; genus Tridacna; species Tridacna gigas. The sequence continues at coordinate 55,359,356 of OX244038.2, forward strand.
TTTTATTCGCATCTATTTTAAATTGTTTGTGAAACAAGTCCTTACAACAAACATCTAACAATCTCAGTAATTGCTTCCATAAAAACTGAAGCAGCTTGTTTGTTTAGTATTTAACCCTTTACCAGACGACGAAATTTTGGCCTTGTCCAAATTGAAGGCATTTGCAGACGATAATTTCAGTCTGGCTCAATTTGTGCAATTTTCTTTGATAGGGCAGAAAATATTGTGGGAAAAGGAGAAAATGCTGGTTACCAGCATTTTCTTCTTTTCCCACAATGTTTTCAAAAGAATTCTTTCCCAGGGTCATTAAAAGGCGGCATTGTGCGGTAGAGGGTTAAGGCCCTTTCTAACATTATTTCAGTTATATCACTGTGACAAGTACACCTACCTATGCTTTCCTGCAGTTTCTCTTACCAGTACTTGGCAATATATTCTTTCCCAGGAAACTCAACCAGTACTAGTACCATTATTTGAAATATACCCTCATTCAATCAACCAAGCATCCCTCGGGCTCACAATCAAATGTTCATTATTCGGCCATTCTGTCCGGTGTGAGTTAATATGTGTTGCAATAGTACAAACAATTCAAAGGAAAATGGTGATTTGTTGAAAATTCCATTTATTATGAATGACGAAGTCTTATCTTAAAAAGACAAGCAGTATATTCAAAATGATTTATTTCAGAACCATTAATGCCACATCACTTTTTTAGATATGGATCAAATGAAGTGTAATTACGGAGTCCAGTAGGTGTCATGCTCTACACATTTTTTATTTCGAAATAACGAAATCCTAAATCGTTCAAACGAAATACTATTTCGAGAAAACGAAATACTAAATCGTTAAAACGAAATGCTATTTCGAGAAAACGAAATACTAAATCGTTAAAACGAAATGCTATTTTGAGAAAACGAAATACTAAATCGTTGAAACGAAGTCACGATTAAGAAAAATTAAAGGCCATAAAATCCATAACGATATAGGTTTAAAAGAAAATTGTTGCCGATTTAATAAATTCTTATCGTACAGACTGTGTAGTCACTCACCTCACATGGCCATGGCGGACGATGACAACAAAGTGTTCCGAACATACCCATTTCGTTTTCTCGAAATAGCATTTCGTTTTATCGAAATAGCATTTCGTTTTAACGATTTAGTATTTCGTTTTCTCGAAATAGTATTTCGTTTAAACAATTTAGGATTTCCTTATTTCGAAATAAAAAATGTGTAGAGCATGACACCTACCGGGCTCCGTATGTAATGTACGCTATTTTATCTTTTTATTTCTCTTATTTCAGTGGCATTCATGCATCGTTTTACTAGTGAACCATTGACTGGATTGTTGTTCAGTTGAGTCTTATCTGCAATTTACTTTGACATTTTTGGTACTGAATTAGGTGGGTAAAGCGTTTATTCTATCTGACAGCAACCTATAGATTTAATTACACTTATTTGATTTTTTTTCGACAGTTTTGGTACTGAATTAGGTGGGGATAGCGTTTGTGTTTACCAACCTATGTGTCAGCAACCTATAGATTTAATTACACTTATTTGATTTTTTTTTTTGACATTTTTGGTACTGAATTAGGTAGGGATAGCGTTAATGTTTACCAACCTATGTGTCAGCAACCTATAGATTTAATTACACTCCATTTGAGTTCCATGTTTGTATGTAAGTCCAAAAGTTGACAATGCCAATAATAGAAAATGAACCTGGAATCCCTGATGTGAACGACTGAAGTTTAACCCCCACGGTGATGTGTCCAGCTATTAGCGAGTTAACCCTTTGCCAAACAAAAACATTTAGGCCTGTTGAAATTGAAACCAAACTAAAGTTGGCACAAATTAAGAAAATTCTCTTTTGCAGGGTAGAAAGCACCCAGTCTGTATTCACCAACCATTTTTAAGAGCGTTCTTAGACTTATTCTTCAAGATTTTCCAAGTTTGAAAGTAACACAACTTCTTATTGGCTTAACCAAATGGTTTAGCCAATCAGAAGGTGTGTTACTTTCAAATTTGGAAAATTTTGGAGAACAAGACTAAGAACGTTCTTAAGAATAGTTGGTGAATACGGACCCTGCTGGATAAAGAGGAAAATGACAGTTAAAAACATTTTCTCTTTTTTCCCCCAACGTTTTCAGAAGTCCTTTTCCTTGGGGGTGGGGGAGGGGTCGTTAAACTCGGGATTATTTAGTCAAGCCCCCTACCAAACAGTCTAGTGTTTCCACGGCTCTGAGATAAAAAGGCTTTTAAGAACATTTTGGGGCAGGGAGAAATTGTTGGTAGCCAGCATTTTCTCACCGTCAAATAATGTTTCCTAAAATTTTACAGACGAATTTTTCATATTTTGAGCCACCTATAATTCATCGTGTTCAAACGCTTTCAGTTTGGTCATGTCTATAATTTAATCGGCTTTGTAACTCTTTACCAACCCGACAATATTTTAGAATGGTTCAAACTGAAAGTATTTACAGGCGACGAATTAAATGTAGCTCAAAAGATTTGATTTGTATCTGAAAGATTAGAAAACATGGTGGGAAAAGGAGAAAATGCTGGTTACCAGCATTTTCTCCTTTTCCCATAATGTTTTCAAAAGTGTAATTTCCGAGGACCCTTAAATCTCGGTATTGTGCAGTAATGGCCAAAAGAGTTAGTGTGCCGGAGCCAGTGGTGCCGCTGATAGAAAGCCAGACCTTAACAGTTACACACACCTTGCATCCATCATTAGATGTGTCCTTAATTCTTTTTTTATTTTTTCGCAGACATCTTGAAAAAAAAAAATATTCGACCAATTTTCGCTGATGGTATTATTTCTGAAGTGAAACCAGACGCCTAGCGGGCAGTCATTTTCTTACACTAAAGTGGCTGAATTAGCTTTATTGGTCCGACACAGTTTGACTCTTGAGAAATCAGATGTCTTCGAACGACAGATTACGTGATATCTCCTTTCTGCACTGGGTCTCAATTCTGAGGACAGTCGGACCGTATCTTACTGAATACATTATTTTTCTCTTGGTGGCATTTTTCAAATACATACCTATTTGATGTAGGCATTCTGGGTACAGAACCGGACTACTTTTCAAGGCGGCAATCAATGCAACGAATTTCAAAATTAAATATACAATTATTCACTAAAAACCTACCTTGTACGATTCATCTAGTCATGTTCAGCTAGCATGTAACCTATACACCAGCCATTTATAAACGTAGCCCATATAAGCTTTGGAAAAAGGCCCAGTGTAAGCCTAGCAAGATGGGACATTATTTTGGATTTCAGTCTGTTGCACAAATCCCGGTTTTCCACATGTCTACATTTAGAAACTGTCTACAGAGATTTACGGTGAACAATTGGTATCTTAAAAAAAATCCCCGTTTGAAATCATTTTGTTTTTTAAGAAATTTGCAGCCAAAAAACTGGCTTGTGTTTTCCACGGACGTTTTATTATTGCAGTTTTACGCCTGCGCTTTTTAAGCAGCGATTACGCACCGCGTATTGATATTTGTCCTGTACAGGACAGTAATGCGTCATAGCAGACAGGTCAAATATTCGAAAAATATTGACATGGGCACTTACAGAAGCTTCGCAAATCGATCTTGGTTCGAATGCACCAATTGTTCTAATAATGTTCAGCACTGCACCCGCGTGGCATCGCTCGATCGCAATTGCTTTTCTGTGAATTCTATTTCAAAAACGGGCATTACGGTATCAAACGTTTTTTTTTTTTTTCTTAAGTGGGGAGGTGGGGGTTACCTGCTAGTCTCCTGTAGATTTCTCCTTTTTTTCAGCCCTTTAGCGAAGCAATCCTTGGTATTATAGACCCTTAAAACAAAGGTTTTTGAAGACATTGTGGAAAAAGGAGCAAATTCTGGTAACCACCATTCTCTCATTTAGTCACAATGCTTTTACCTTTCCAAAAGCAAATCTCATAACTTTACAAACATTTAATTTGTCGTCTGCAAATGCTTACACTTTGAGCACGTCTGAAATTTGGTCACCTGGTGAAGAGTTAAAACATAACCCTTAGATTGCTAAGCGCGACTCACTTACTTCTTGCAGAACGTGCAGTCTGATCTTGGATTTACATTGTCTGATAAGGAGATATTTTTCTCAAAAGAAAGTTTGAAATAGGATTATTTCAGACGCTCCTAGAAAAAGGGGTTAAATGCCTCTTCGTAATGATTTAATCAAGCAAGTCGAAGCATCAAATGGATCCTTTTTGTCGAAAATGAGGTTACATTTCATTATTTTGCTTCATATTAAGCCTCAAAAGAGTTTCAATATTTATATTTTAGTATCTCTTACAACGTCTGTCTTTTTATAGATATCTTGTTTTAACTGAGAACGAAAACTTTGAAGAAAAGCGAATAATATTTTTTAGCACTGGAAAAAAAAAATGTGGAAAATGGCTCCCACTCTAACAAATGTTAAATGTGGAGGCGTTGAATGTCGTTTGTACAGTAATGGATTAAATTGACGTCTGGAAATGCTTTCAATTCGGACAAGTCGAAAACTTTGTTGTCTGGTAGAGAATTAAATCAGATTAATCCTCGTAACGCCGAACAAACCAAGCGGACACTTTTTTAAGCCTAGGAATATACTAAAATCAGAGCAACTTCAAGGTTGCCCTTGTCAAGAATTCGTAAACAAAGCGGGCAGTGTAGCTCAAAGACAAGACTGCACGTTTTGTGCAGTCTGATCTTATCTACACTATCCACAGAGACTATTGTAGTTGTGAAAGACACTTTTAGGGCGAAGATGAACCTTTAAGTGGAATCTGTTAATGGTACAAGAACGTGTCGTTCCCTCGTGGACTCATTTTAGACATTTTGCGGCTCCGAAAGAATTGCTTTCTATTGTAGAGAACTGTGATTATTTCATCAAATTTGTTCCGCATTAGCTCAGGGTCCGTCTAGAATAATGTTTTTTTTTTTCCTTGAATATTTTGAGGGAGCAATTTTTTGGAACGGAACTATTCCATTAAACATTATTTCTGGTGATGGATTTGCCAGTTTACCAGATTTTCTTTTCATATCGACGATAACGCATTAAACTAATTTATCCTGGTTGGTTCCAATCATTCGTTTTAGAACGGTGAAATAATTTGAGAAAGCTTCCCCCCCCCCCCCCCCCCACACACACACACACATAAAGCCGGTTGATGCCTCTGCTGTTCTAATTTATGATCCTGTCCGACTCAAGACACCATTCAGGCTTTATCGGATGATAAAATTCAAGAATTGTCCAGTTTGAAAGCAGTTGTAGGCGACAAAGCAAATGTATCAGAATTGTTTAAACCTAACGTAAAAAAGGTACGAACCATTATGGGGATGGGAGAAAATGCTCTTTGGCAGAATTTTTGAGAAAATGTTGTTGATCAGCGCTTTATCCACATATTTTTAAAACTCTTATTCCCAAGGGTCGTTAAACCACAAGATTGTGTGATAAAGCGTTAAATAATCCCAAGGCAGAATTAACAATAAATTAATCTTTAACTTGATTTCCCTCCTTTAAATATTGACTTTAAAAAAAATAGAATCATAGAGTTGTTTGTTTTTTCCGAAAAGATATCCTTTTCAGGCGAATGAAAATGATCGGTTCTTGATCACTTTTTTCTCAAAAAAAAAAATACCAAAATAAATCTGGATCTGTATTCACTATCCATTCTTAAGAACAATCTTATGGGTTCTTCTCAAGACGTTTCTAAATTTGAAAGTAACACGACTTGTGATTGGCTAACCCAAAAAGTTTAACCGATCAGAAGTTTTGTTACTTTCTACATCCAAAATGTAATGTAATGAAGAATGGATGGTAAATACGGACCCTGGCTGTTAGGCAATTTAAATCTGTACGAAACCAATATTGACTTGTCCAACTTGAAAACTACATATTGAATATGCATACAGTAATGGTGTTTTTCCCCAGAAATGTATAAAAACATTCAAGGAAAAGTAAAGAATGCTGGTTAGCAGCATTTTCTCCTTTTCTCACTATGTTGTCAGAAGCTTTCTTGTTCAGCGTCATGAAAACATGGGGTTCTTTGGTAAAGGTTTAACTCCCTCTCAACTCTTTACCACATGACAAAAAAGTAGACTTGTCCAAACTGAAAGCATAGGCAGTTGACAATTTCGATGTGGCTCAAATGAAGCAATTTTTCCACGATAGGGAAGAAAATATAGTGGGAAAAGGAGAAAATGCTGGTTACCAGCATTTTCTCCTTTTCCCACGATGTTTTCAAAATTCTTCTTCCACAGTGTCGTTAAAAGTCGGCATTGTGTGGTAAAGGGTTAAGCTCGTAAATTTGTTTTATAAGCATTTTTAGCCAGTGGTATAAAACATGTAAAACTTCTTTTCCCCAGACAAGAAATCCCAATCTACAGGACAGTGAAGTCCATGCAGTCTGATCTTGATCTACATTGTCCACAAAGCACAACGAGTCATAGGGTTAACAACAACTAATTTGATATCGAATATTTAAAGTGTTAAGACTAAATGCGCCTTTCACTACTAAAGATACCTTTGCGATCCTTGTTGATCAAGATATGACTGCAAAAAAACCATGCAGTCTGATCTTGATCTATACTGTCAGCAAAGCATAACGGGCCTAAGGGTTGTCATGGTAATAACAATTAATTTGATATCGATATCTGGAGTGTTATGACTCAAAGCGCCTTTCACAACTAAAGATACCTTTAAGATCCTTGTAGATCAAGATATGACTGCAAAAAAAACATGCAGTCTGATCTTTGATCTATGCCGCCCATCGTCCGCTTGGCTGGAACATCCTCGACAAATGCATTCATGAAATTAAAATTGAGTCATGCTCTGTGAAAAAGCGGGCTAAACGCATCCGCAAAAGGTATCGATCCAGATCAGCCTGCGCAGTCCGCGCAGGCTGACCTGGATCGATACCTTTTGGTTTTGGTCGATTTTCTGTATGTCTAGGGACCATTTTATCTCTGTATTCAGTCGGTTGTTAGACAAAATGGACGTTATGGATCCATAATTATGTGATGACTTGCGAGCCTGCTATGATGCATCACGGAGATGCATTAAGCCCTCCTTTGGCAGAGCGGTGCCAAATTATTTTGGTTGGATTTTTCGATTGAAAATGTCTAGTTTCTACTGCGCTTCAAAGATTAAACAAGTTTAGAATACACGTGGGATCAGATATCGCGATGTGATTTTTTTTCCTTCAGTGATGAACTTCATCGTCTTGTTTCCTGGAATCTCACTTTAATCCTTAATCTGCAAAATAAGTTAAATGAAACTTTGAAGCCGATAGTGAAAACCTGAATATGCTGTTTCAAACTCTTCTTTTTTTCCGGAGAAAAATGTCTCCTTATCGGACGGTGTAGATCCAAGATCAGACTGCACGTTCTATGCAGTCTGATCTTGATCTACACTGTCCGCGAAAGGTTAGTGAGTCGCGCTTAGCAGCCTAAGAGTTAAATTATTGTCAGTGAAGAACTGCAATTCCTGAAATTTCTGGAATCCATGGAAAGGAATTCTATATCCCTTCTTGAAAATTATGAAGGAAAAAAAACGCTAGATTTATTTTTCATAAAAAATTTGTCTCATTTTCTGGTTAACTTTATCTATTGAAAAAACTATTTTCGTTTTGAAAGTAATGATAGTGATTAATTTAAGCGGAAGATGGACTTTAACCAAAATAAGGAACTATGCCAATATTTTCTAGACAATGAAACGGGATGTTTGAATAAATGTCAACTTCAAAACAGCATCTGCCAAATGTATAGGAAATGTCACGTAACGTTTGCTGTGTATTGGATTTCATTTTGAATCTTTTTTTTAACGATGTGGTTAATTTCGAATTTTCCCTTTTAACTCTCAACCTGCTAAATAAGTAAAACTTTCAAGACGATCGTAAAATCCCAAATATTGCAATTTTAAAGCTTTTTTTTTTGTTTTTTTTTGTTTTGGTGGAAATATTTCCTTATCAGACAGTGTAGATCCAAGATCAGACTGCACGTTCTGTGCAGTCTGATCTTGATCTACACTGTGAGCAAAAGATCCTTGAGTTCCTCTTTCCAGCTAAGGGTTAACATGTTTTTTTTTATATCAGACATTTCTACCGATATGAGTTATTTACGACGGTTTCTGCATTATCTGTCATTGTGGACTGAAGCCAGATTCTGTTACTCAAGTGTTTGAGAAAAATCTGTATGTGCCATGCTCTGGGAAAAAGGTGTTTAATGCATCTCCGTGATGCATTGTACCTAGAAAGTCAATACATAATTATGGATCCATACAATCCATTTTGTCTAACAAGCAACTGAATCTTGAGGTAGACTGGTCCTTGGACATGAAGAAAATTTTTCAATGGCAAAAAGTTTTGACTCATATATGAGTCGTGCTCTGTGAAAAGGAGGCTATAATGCATCTGGAAAAAGTATCGACCTATGTCAGCCTGCGCAGTCCACGCAGGCTGACATGGGTCGATACTTTTTGCAGATGCATTATAGCCTCCTTTTCACAGAGCACGACGCATATAGGCGATAACTTTTATTTGCCTACAAAGACGGCTGAAAAACTAAGACAGACAGAAATACAAACAGAAAGTACGGGGTCTGCCTCTCTATCAATTTCTCTGTAAAATTTCGTACCCTTTTTATCATGGGAAAGTCCTTATTGCTTAACGAGGGAAAAAGCATTCTGAACACGCAAGGGAAGTTCAGATAAATAATACATCAGGCCTTTGCCTTAGCGATGAAAAATGACAATGGCGATTAAAAATGAATTCAGCGTAAATCAAAGAATGGACAGTTCATTCCTTGCCATCTAATTTTAATCTATACAGTGCCTCCAAACGCAGACTAAAAAATTAGTATCTACTCCTTGTTGTATCTTTGACAATAAGATCTGACATAAGTTGATGGTTGAGAAAAAGTTTTGTTAAACGAATCTTGGAGATATGTTAGATCTATTAACCGAGCCTTTGTTGAGCTTAAAACATATTTTCTCGGCGAGTTAAGTAAAAATTTATTTCAAACGCCAATAAAGTTCAGATTCTTTTAATCAGATAACTGTATTTCAAGAACCACTTGAATAAAATCTATATGATCTATATCGTTAGATTTCTACGAGAAATCCGCATATTCAGTATTCATTGGGCCGACTCTTCTAAAATAACCTGAGTACGCTCGGAGCTTTAAATGGTTCTTGCTGGCATATTATTACGTCTACTTGATCTTAAATCTGAAAATAATACAGGCCTTAGCTAGTTTTACAATAATTATTAATTTTACTGTTGAACTGACCGGAAAATATGTGTCGGACGTTGTTCTTGAAGGTAAGGGGCAAATTACAATCTTTAACAAATGAAGTCATATAAGGCTCCTTCATGACGTCACAAAATCTTATCCCAAACATGTGTATGATAAGAAGATTCGAAATGGCTATATTACACCTAAAACAAGGAAGGTTATGTGATAAAAGGACATTATCGATAGGACAGTAATTTCAGAGATCAACAACAAAGATTGCTCTGCACTTTCTTGGCCGTCTTACCTGTTTCCAGAAGCAGACAAGAAGCTTACTTCTACTCCCTGTTGTCGCATTTAAGACCTTGCTTACATCAGGGTTTTACGTTAGTAATGACATGTGACAGGCACAACGCCAATAACAAATGAGCGGCGCACTGGGAAAAGGGGGCTTCATGCACCTCCGTGATGCATGAAACCGAGCAAGTCATGACATAATTATGGATCCACAAAATCCATTCTGTCTAAGAACCGGCTGAATACGAGAACAGAGGCAGAATGGTCCTTTGACACGCAGAAAATTTACAAAGAGCAAAACGTTTCCACTCATGTAAGCCTGCCCGAACTGCACAGGCTGATACGGGTCGATACTTTTTGCAGATGCATTACACCCCCTTTTCACCGAGCAATGTTTCATTAATTGATTTTAGCGCAAATCAAGACTTGATTGTATTTTCTGTGCTGTCTTACATTTGGTCTACAGTGACTTCAAGCAGACTTGGAGCTTACCTCTACTCCTTGGGAGACAATGCTTACATCCGGATCTGTAATCAGAGAGAACAAGGATACTATCCACAACAAAATGATTTCGGTGTACGCCAGGAAATCGATATTGGACTGCTTTGTCGTCTTATATTGGGTCTACAGTGTCTGCAGTACCAGAGTAGAAGCTTACGATACTCATTGCTATGCGTCAGAATTTGTATCCCTAACATCCGGGTGTATTTGCTAACAATCCTAAATTGCATTCTTACTCTTATTCTACATGTAAATCTAAAAAGTAATGCAATTTCTGATTGGCTAAGCCTTTAACTGAGCCAATCGGACTTTGCAGCTTTTTTTTTTTTTTTTTTCAGATTTTGAAAACTCTTTAGAATTAGGCTAAGAACGCTATTTAGATTGGTTGGTCAACACAGGCTCCGGTTTTTACGTTTGAAAGGACATAAACAAGTGACAATAGTAGTTATGAAATTCCTTTGCCGTATAACCATAAACTTAATCTACACTAGGGTCCGTATTCACCATCCATTCTTAAGAACGTTCTTTGTCTTGTTCTGCAGAATTTTCTACATTTGAAAGTAACACAATTTCTGATTGGCTAAACCATTTGGTTTAGCCAGTCAGGACCTGTGTTACTTTCAAATGTAGAAATTCTTGAAGAATAAAAGTAAGAATATTCTTAAGAAGGGTTGGTGAATACGGACCAAGGTCTTCAAAAGCAGAAAATAAGCTGACTATCTTGCCCTTACTTTATCGCAGACAATGCCTACATCTGGGTTTTTACGTTAGCAATGACAAATGACATGAGCAATATCGATGGCAAATTGATTTTAGCTTTTCCCTTTTTTTTTTTTTTTTTTTGAACGAGCGATTAAACATGAATACTGCAGGGTTTCCGTTATTAAACTTTCTTGTATGACTTTACGGTTTACTCGCAATCCAATCGTTTATTCCTTTTGACAACAGTGGAGAAGGAAAGAAAATACAGGGTCCGAAATAATCAACCATTCTGAAAAATATCCTTAGTCTTATTCTCAAGATTTTCTCAATTTTCAAACATGGTAACGCAAATTCTGACTGTTTAAAACAAATGCTTAAGCCAGTCAGAAATTGTTTTACTTTCTAAATTTAGATAAAGACTCAAAATGCAATTTAGAGTGGTTGGTGAATGCAAGAGGCCATGCTGTTTGAGGATGTTTTACCGAATGACATCTTTTGATAAATAAATAAATAAATAAATAAAAATGACAAAAAAAAAAAAAAAAAAAAAAAGTACAGTCACACTGCTATTTTGAGCACCATTTCTTTTCTTATCAAAAGTATGTCTAAATAGTATCTTGTGATACACAGGTTTGCAAAAACAATGTATTGTGATCTTGGAGTTTGACTATCCTGTTTTTGGCAAAATATTCTAACGGAGGTATCCATCACATGGCAATATTCCTAGGTTTTGTAACCCATTACCACACAATCCCTAATTTCAAAGATCATGCTAAAGAAGCCTTCTGAAAACTTTTGTGGGAGGAGAAAATGCTGGTAACCAGCATTTTCTCCTTTTCCCTAAAAAGTTTTCTTTCTTTTCACCGACAAACCCAATTATTTAAGCCACACTAAGTTTGTCGAATGCAGATGCTTTCAATTTGAACAGCTCTAAAGCTTTGTCCTTTGGTAAAGGGTAAAGTAATTAAAAATATACATTTCGTTTACATGGTGCGTGCTCAAAGGATTAAGAGGAGATGATATAAATGCGGCTAAATTTTTTGCTTGCAATATTTAAGTTTCCTTCTGTTGAGTCAATATTACAAAATGTAATTCTATATCTTCTCTTTAAACAATTATAAATATATTTTCGAAGTTTGTCTTACCAAACCGTTGTGTCATAGCCATGTGACGCTAACGTAGTATTTTGAGTCTGATGGAAAATACTACCTGCTTCAGTTGCCATTGACCTCGTCCTATCCTCTCTCTTCCTTCCTTCCTTACTGCCTTCCTTCTTTCCTGCATTCACTGCCTAATTCCTTCCTTCCTTCCTTCCTTTCTTCCTTCATATTACCTGCGTCAATTGCCATTGACTACCTTCCTCTTTCTTTCTTTCTTTCTCTCGTTACCATTTTTTCTTTCCTACTGATCTTTCATCCCCTTTTTTTACTTTTTTATTTTATTTCTTCCAACCTTTTGTATTTTTCTTTCTAGGATTTTAGACAGTACTTTTTTCATACTCGGTAACTTTTTGTTTTCCTTTCTTTTCTCGGTGCTGTTTTTCCTTCTATTAATCAAGGTAACAGACGGCCTGTGTTCGATCATTTACTTTTTCGTGAGAGTGTCCTTGGAAAGACAGCCTACCACCCGTGAAACAAAGTAAACAAAAGAAAAAATTACATGTCATCGTGATGAAACAATTGAAAGCGGCTTTAAGCATGATTGAACGGAACTGTTTGATAAAGGCTTCATATAGAATAACATTTTGGCAAGGGGAGATAGAGCTCGATTTCAGCAATTTCTCGATTTTCCACAATGTTTTTGAAAGAGAGAGAGAGAGAGAGAAACTTCCTGTACATGCATTGCGACATGTTATATCAAACATCAAGTCAAAATGGAGGAAGACGATTATTTCGACAAAATATTGCCTTTGAAATAACTCTGAATACTGTCCGATGTCGTCCAATAACCACGATTTAGATGTACTTTACCCTGTGCGTAGGGACAACGTTATTTATCGAGTAAACCTGTAGTAAGATTAAACATTGGTCAATGTATAGAAAGCCAATAGGTTGGCAATGACGAAAGACCTATTAAATTATATGATTTACTTATGCTTCGAGAACTGTAGGACTCGATGGCGTAAAGAAGCCATTTTCAGTACAAGATTATGGAACGTCCATAGGTACAAGGACATGTACTTTAAAGTGTACTTTATGGTGTTTATCTATGCTATTCTTTGTGGGATCGTATTTTATGGTATATATCATCATAATTATCATTCCTGTGGTCGCCGTTGACATCATAATCATCATCATCATCATCATCATTTTTTTTAACTATTTGTTACGCTACTTTCATTAAAATGAATATAAACCTTGAAAATAAATAGTGAGACATGCACCAATTTGCTAATAACAAGCGATCTTTGTTCTCCTGTAACGTTATTCAGTTCACGAAAAATATCTGTTTTCCTTTCCTATAAATGGGCCATGCTCTGTGAAAGGGAGCTTAATGCATCTATCAAAAAGTATCAACCCAGGTCAGCCTGCGCAGTCAGCGTCGGCTAAAATGGGTCGAAGCTATCTGCTACTGGTCAAGTTTCTTCATGAAAAAGTACAAGTGTACGTCATCATTTAGTCAGCTGTTATACAAAATGGATTCCTTAATTGTGTGATGACTTGCTTGGTATAATGCATCCAGCAGATACATTAATCCCTCTTTTGCCAGAGCATTTCTCAAATATTCCTGCATGCGTCACTTGTTTTAATTAATCGATGGTCCGTCAAAAATAGTCTCAATCAAAAGGGCCGGGTTAAAAGGACAATGATCTGCAGTTACTTCAAACGTGTACATTATTCGAAGACATTTTTCTTGGCATTTCAGTGCAAACTTACTCAACTACTACTTCCACTCTCTCTCTCTCTGTCTCTCCCTGTCTCTTTCTGTCTCTCTCTGTACCTTAAGCTGTCGAAAAAATAAAAGTCGCTTTAGGATCAAATAACCGTTTGAAAATACAAGCTAAAAGCTCTTTCATCTCCTATTTTGTCTATCTGTCCGTCTTGGTGGCCTCCCTTCCCTTCTCCTTTTTCCTTCCCTTCCTTCTTTCCTACCTACCTACCTACATACATACAGTTCTGTTCTGCTCTATTTTATCTTACTTTTTCCCACCTTTTCATTTTTTCTTTCTAGGGGTATGAGTCCATCAATTTTTTCCCCATTCGGTCACTTGTTTATCTGCTCTTTTTCTGTTTCCTGTCTATTTTCTTTCTATTTTAGTTTGTTAAACTGTTCACGCGACGACAAGGATTCAGGCTTGTGTGCAAACAACGAAATAGAATGTTGATCATATAATGAGACTTTCTTCTTTGAACGGCAGAAAATATTGTAGGGGAAAAGGACGAAATGCTGCTTACCAACATTATATTATTTTCCCAATATGTTTTCAAAAGCCTTTTTTTTCCCCACAGCGTCCATAGCCCTTTACCATACAATCACGATTTTCAGAGACCCTGAGGAAAAACGATTTGAAAACACTGTGGGGAAAAAAGAAACCAGAAAGGTCTTGATACTTGAGAAACATAAAAGCGCCCAAAAAAGAAGACACACTGACACATTATTGTCAGCAAAGTTTCTAACAACCACTAAGTCGAACACGTCGCTTAACTCTTAACCACACGAGCAGAATGTAGACCTGCCCAAATTGAACACCGACTTAAATGTAGCTCAAATGATTGAATTTATCTTTGATGAGGTAGAAAAAATTTGGTTACCAGCATTTTCTCCTTTTCCCACGATGTTTTCAAAAGTCTTCTTTCTCAAGGTCGCTAAAAGTCGGCATTATGTGGTAAAGGGTTAAATCACACTATATGCTAGAGTTTATAGATAATTTCCTTAGGATTAAAAGCGAATGAAAAATCGCTGCACACATTTCGAAAAAGTAACGGAGAAGTCTTCAATAGCTGAACAGATTTCGAAAAAGTGTAGGCGTAATCTCAAAATGCTGCAACATGTCGAAAAATTGTAAATGTGTCAAATTTCTGCACAGATTTCGAAAAGCTATGAGAACAGTCTAAAATTGCTGATCAGATTTCGAAAAAGTGCAGGGATAATCTGTACAGATTAGAAGAAAAAGTCTAAAATTGCCAAGCAGAATTCGAAAAAGTGCAGGGATAATTTCAAAATGCTGGAAAATTTTGAAAGATGTAGTCGCCGTTTCGTATTCCTGCACTGATCTCATAACAGCATAGGATCAATCTAAAATGTAAGAATTCCAGTAGAGTCGTCAGAAAAACATTTGAGCCACGCTCTGATGAAAGGGAGCTTAATGCATCTCCGTGATGCATTATACCAAGCAAGACATCGCCTGATTAGGGATCCATAAAATCCATTTTGTCTAACAACCGACTAAATCAAGAGAAAAAATGTTCTTTTGACATGCAGAAAATTGATAGAAAAAAAAAATTTTTTTTGGCTTAGATCAGCCTGCGCGGACTGCCAAGGCTGACCTGTGTCGACACTTGTTTTTTTTTTTTTTTTTTTTTTTTGCAGATGCATTAAGCCCCTTTTCACAGAGCATGGCGAGCTTCGTGATTTTTTTCTCACGTTCAATTAATTTTACATCTACTACCGATGCATATCAGACCCTATCCATTCATTCCTCAACTGCAAACTTATATCAGACCCTGTATACCTGATATTTCAAATACAGTGATAATTTGAACAACAATTTTTCAGTCCTGCTCAAATTCGAGGTATCGATATTCTATATCATGGTGCCTCATTTCATACACATTGAGCACGCGGAAAACAAGTCACTTACATGTCATTTACAGGGACCTGTCCGTATCGGGAAAACTGCCTCGAAACATACAATTACGTAGGAAACAGTTATCTGAAAAATGACAGTGAACCGTTCCGAACGTTGGAATATATTGTTGTACAGTGCATTTCTTAAAACGGTACATTATTTTAAGACGGATTTGTAATAGACTATAAAAGAGGACTATTTATGGTAATGTATTTCAGTCCTTTAAATATAATTAAAATAAGGCAATTAAAGAAAATATTTTAACGTTGTATTTATTTATTTTCCTATTTGTAGGATTTTCTTCTGGGTCTTGTTGTTTTTAAAAGACTCCCAGTTGGTAGGTCTATTTCAATAATTGATCAATTCCATATTTAATTCAAAGTTAAGGAAATTGAGTGTGAACTGTCCTTCTCATGTGTTTGAGCTTTGAAAACAAATGTAGAAACGTGCAACTTTTGTTTGGTACAGGGGGTAAGGACATATCCCCTAAACTATATAAAACATGTTTTGTAATCGTGATTCTAGACATAAAATATTAAAATTTTAAGGCATCTCTTATTACTCTAAATAGGAGGGAGAAAAAAAGCTTCTATAAACATCTTAATGAAAGCATGAGCCCAATCGTTGACAAAGAATTTTTCAGTGAATATATTATACGCACTGTTATAGATTTATTTCCATTCATTCCAAGTAGGAGGGAAAGATGTAAAGAACATACCATTACAAAAAACGTCGTCAATAGGACTCCCACTCAGGACCTTAAATCTTAATTTCATGATCCGGTCCCTCTACCAACCATGCAATTTCAACCGTGATAAGTACCTATCGTGCTGAATACGTATTTTGAGTATCATGCGATAGCAACTATCCTGTGAATAACGGGGTAAGAAAATCTTTTTAACTCTTTCCAAGAGACACAATTTTAGACTGGTCGAAATTGAAAGCTTTTGCAGAGGACAAATCAAATGCTACTCCATTGACTGGATTTAGCTTTTCAAGGGTGAAAAGCATTGTGGGAAAAGGAGAAAATGCTGGTTACCAGCATTTTCTCTTTTTCCAACAATGCTTTGAAAACCCTTCTTTTTCAGTGTTGTTCGAGATTTTGTGAGAAAGGGATAAATAAGAAAAGTCGATGAGTTTTTTAGAGATTTTGATTTGACAAATGCCCCAAAAAAGTCTTAGACATGTCAACCATGAAGTTTACCTAGAAAAGTCCAAAGTCGAATCTAATATGTGCTATTAGGAGACAGTGGTTTACGTAGCGGTTGAGTGCCGACCTTTCGCACCAAAGGTTCCGGGTTCGAATTCCGGGATGAGCAGGGTCAGCCTTTGGGATCCACCCCAAGCATCACAGCGCTAGTGCTAGTTAACGTCTCCATGCAGCAATTATCGAAAGTGATTAACTCTTACTCGACTCGATACGCTATTGCGGACAGTGCGAGATCAAGATCAGACTGCACAAAACGTGCAGTCTGATCTTTGATCTTCACTGCCCGATGTGTTATTTTCTTTCCGGTGTAATCAACTTTCAAATCGCAATATTTGGGCTTTTGCTATTAAGTGGAAATTTTCGTGCCATTTATTTATCAGTTTAAGAATTAAGATAAATTGTAAGAACTGTCTTTCACAATCGATGTAAAATAAATAATTTTAATATCTGCTGATTTCTTTATTTCTGGAATTATTTTTCAAAGTCAGTATTCACCAAACATGCTGAAATTCAAGCTCAGTCCCATTCTAGATTTCAAAAGAAACACATCTTTCTGATAGGCTTCCAAATCAGAAGTTTTGTTATTTTCAAACGCAGAAATTTCTTGAGAATAAGACTATGGATTCTCTTAAGAATGGTTGGTGAATACGAACCCAGGTTATTTATATGATATATAGGGAAGTAGAATTTAGCACGAATTTGGAAGTTTCTACTTACCTAGGTAATCTTTTTTTTTTGTCTAAGACAGTTTTCCAACTGAACCGTTCATCTAGAAAATTTGAAATTATCCTCATTAATTTCAATTTTTCTGAGGAAACTCTGGAACGTAAAGTCGGATTTTTTTTTAATTTTTTTTGATAAATGTCATGACAAAACTCATATATTTCTGCTTCTAATAAGAATAAGGTACATGGAAAAAAGATCGAAGTCAGAGTGCCTAATTTCTTGTTTTCTCTACTTCCGTTTGGGACCGAAAGTCGAGGACGGGAACAGAATTCCATGTCAATATTAGTTGCCCTTCTAGGTCCTTGGGTTTAACACTGTACCCAGACGATCCCGAGTTTTAACGACCTTGAAGAAAAAGCCTTTGGGAAAGGAGAAAAAATGCTGGTAACCAGCATTTTCTCTTTTCCCACGATGTTTTCTACCCTTCTCAAAGCAAATTCAATTTATTAGTCATGTTAATTTTGTCGTCTGCAGATGCTTTCAATTTCGACAAGTCTAAAATTTTATCGTTTGGTAAAGTATCAAATAGAAGACAAAATTTTAGAAAGACCCAAATTAAACTTTTGCAGAAGACAAATTCACCGTGTCTCAAATGATGAGAGTTGTCTTTGAAAGGGTAGGAAGCACTGAGGGCAAAGAAAAATCTGGATATCTTTGTATCACAATATTTTCAGTAGCTTTCTTCCCAAGGGTTTTTAACACATGGGGTCATGTTGTAAAGGATTAAAATATTCAATGATTTGCTTTGTAGTTTCTTTTTTAACCCTTATACTGCTAAATAAATTAGATCTAAGTAATACTTTCAAGACTATAGTAAAAATCCGAATAATGTTATTTCAAAGTTATTTTTGGAGAACAATATCTCCTTAGCGAATAGTGTAGATCCAAGATCAGACTGCACGTTCTGTGCAGTCTGATCTTAATTTACACATACCGCAAAAGGTCAGTGAGTCGCATTTAGCAGCTTAAGGATTAATCAAATAAACATAAAGTGATAAAGGTGTATAAATGTTATTTAAAACACTTTATCGAGTAACTTCTTAACTTTTTCAGGTTTCTGTTATCCCTCATATAATATGGACGGCGTAACATCAATTTTACTTTCATTCTGAAACATTTAACAAAATATTTAGTTTAATCGCTGACACATTGTGTTTTTTTCAGTAAATGATGCTGAAGTTATTTTTTTAGATTCATTTAATCTTATAAGAATTATCATTTTCCGTCCAATTCTAAAAATAAATCCTCGCTTTTGATATGCCATCCCGCGCTTTCGTAAAACGCCGAGTTAGGGCTAGCCTGGGTTCAGGCGGTAATAATTTTAATTACTCCTTATCATGGTCTCCCTAGAATGGTGGTCTGCTATTGATCTTTGGCAGCTCTCTTTTTATCTTTTTCGTCATTATTACGTCATTTTTGACAAAGTAACGCCATAATGACAGGAAAAAAAAAATAGAATATGAACGGACTGAAGCCCAACCTAGGTTAGAGCACAGTATCAGATTGATGAAAGCACACAACCAAACAGAATGTCAGAATTGTTTTAACTATATAGATCTAACTATCCTTATATTCACCGAATTTACACCGATTCATAAAGTTAACAATAATATTCAGACACACAAAGATAGTAGAACACAAAACATCGTGATAAACAGTTTAGACAGCAGGTCTTTAACCCTTCCAGCACAAGAGGCGAAAACATGGGGCTTTTTAGGACGACATAGAACAAGATCAGACTGCACAGAACTTTCAATCTGATCTTGGATGTATATCTTCTTGTTTAGTCAAGCCTAGTCAAGTAATTATTTGGCGATGACAGAGATGAAGGATAAAATTTGATATGTCATTGTATGAAATTATGGTGAAAAATATCTCTTATATATTAACTTTGCATAGGAGTTATTCTTCAGGAATACAAGTGAGGTTGTGAATATTGATATCAGGCTATGCAAGAGGACAGACTGATTTCAGTCTACAGCCTTGAAATACTGATCAATACGACAATATTACAATGTCCATTTAACTCTTTACCAAATGACGAAATTGTAGACTTGTCCAAATTGAAAGCATTTGCAGACGACAAAATGAATGTGACTTAAAAATTGAAATTTGTTTTGGGAAAGGTAGAAAACATTGTGAGAAAAGGAGAAAATGCTGGTTACCAGCATTTTCTCCTTTTCCCACAATGTTTTCAAAAGACTCCTTTTTCAGGGTCGTTAAAAGTCGGGTTTGTGTGGTAAAGGGTTAATTCAAGAATGCATTAATTGATTTCTTTGTCAAAAGATAGATCTATTCCCTTTAGGTCGCCATCGGCAATTCCGAATGCTTTTCGGACATTGTAGATAAAAATCAAATGGCACGAAAGATGCAATCTGATCGTTGATCTACTCTGTCCACAAAAACTGTGAGCACCAAAGACAGTCTCATTTACAGACAGTGTAGATCAGATGGCACGAAACTTGCAGTCTGATATTTGATCTACACTATCTCCAAACCCTAGTCTAGTACTTTTGGACGGCCGAAAATGCGTGAAAGTGAAATTATTGAAATAAGGTTGAAAGCGATTTAAAATACCATTTAATCGATTAATCTGATCCCTGATCTTATTCTAATTAATACCCCATTTTCTAGAGAGATTTTGACTTTAAAAAAAGGCCTTAAAATTGGAAAATACGTTTGTTTGTTTTTTTCCCTCAGAACTATTTGTTGCGCTATTTTCATAAACAATGTTTAACCCTTTCAGCGCCATAGGTGAAAACAGGAACTTTTGCGGACGGCATAGATCAAGATCAGACTGCACAGAACGTGCAGTCTGATCTTTGATCTATGCCATCCGCTTGTTTGGTCATGCCTATATAGTAAAAGTCTTCCGGAGACTCAGTGGATTGTATTTACAACCATCAAAAGAAGCAAAGTTTGGTTATTTGGAGCCGAAAGAGTTAAAATTCTTGGAAGTAAATGGTGAGACATACACCAATTGCTAAAAACAAGCGATTTTGTTCACCTGCAACGTTTTTCTGTACACGAAAAATTTCTGTTTTCCTTTGCTGTAAATGAGCCATATTCTGTGAAAAAGGAGCTCAATGCCTCTATTTAAAAAGTATCGACCAGGTCAGCCTGCGCAGTCCGCGTCGACTGACATGAATCGAAACTATCTGCTATTGGTCAATTTTCTGCACATAAAAGTACGAATGTATATCGATTTAGTCAGTTGTTATACAAAATAGATTTTATGGATCCTTAATTGTGTGATGACTTGCTTGGTATAATGCATCCAGCAAATGCATTTATTCCCCTTTTGCCAGAGCATGACTCAAATATTCCTGCATGCGTCACTTGTTTTGATTAATCGGTAGTCAGTTAAAAATAGTCTGCATCAGCAGGGCAGGGTTAAAAGGACGAAGATCTCCATTGCTTCAAATGTGTAAATTATTCGAAGACCGTTTTCTTGGCATTTCAGTGCAGACTTACTCAACTACGACTTCCAGTCCCTCTCTTCTCTCTGTTGAGGAATTTAAAGTCTCTGTGTGATCAAATAACCGTCTGAGTATACAAGCTACAAGCTCTTTTCTTCTCCTATTCTGTCTTTCTGTCTATCTCTCCGTCTTGTTGTCTGTCCGTCTTTCCGTCCCTCCGTCCTCCTTCTCCTTCTTTCCTTTTTTCTTTCCTTCTTTTTTTCATTCCTTCAATTTATCCTTCCTTTCTTCATTCCTTCCTTCCTTCCCCACCCCTCCCTCTCACTCATATTTCTCTTTCTTTCTTTCTTTCTTTCTTTCTTTATTTCCTTCTTTCTTTCTTTTTTCTTTCTTTCTTTCTTTTTTTCGTGAGGGTGTCTTTTGAAAAAACGCCTAACACCCATGAAACCAAGTAAACAAAGGAACAAGTTACCCGTCTCCGTCATGAAACAGTTGAAAGCGACATTAAGCACGATTGAACGGAACTGTTTGATAAAGGCTTAATATAGAATAATATGTTGGCAGAGGAAGATATAGCTCTATTGCAACAATTTGTCGATTTGCCATATTGTTTTTTGAGAGAGAAAAAAAAGCTTCCTGCCCGGGCAATGCGAAATGTTATAGTAAACATGAAGTCAAAATGGAGATAGACAATGATTTCGACAAAGTGTTGCCTTTGAAATAACACTGAATACTGTCGCAAGTCTTCCAATAAACATGATTAGATGTACTTTACCCTGTGCATATGGATAACGATATTAATCGAGTGAACCTGGGGTGAGACTACATATTGGTCAATGTATAGAAAGCCAATAGGTTGGCAATGACGAAAGAACTATTAAATTATATGATTTACTTACGCTTCGAGAACTGTAGGACTCGATGGCGTAAAGAAGCCTTTTTTCCATACAAGATCATGGAATGTGCGATCTTGCTTCGAGCATTTTATTTCTATTTGTGCATTATGTTGTTTATCTATGCTATGCTTTGTGGGATCGTATTTTATGGTACATATAGTCTTAATTAATATTGTCGTTGTCGCCGTTGACATCATCATCATCATCATCTCCGTCATGTAATGTTCAGTACCTTCACTTTTATTGTCATTACTATTACCATTGTCATTAAAACCATTTTATCAAATGATTTCTATCTAGTGGATGTGATTGCTATGCTCTGTAAGCCGCTTAAACTGGGTACGGCTTATTTTACATCGAAATGATGTTTTTCAACATGGACGAAGGATGTTTATCTACGTGTAAATTACAAACACTAAACATTCACCCGATCCCATGCTCTCTCATACTCCATTTGTTCGATTTGTCTGCGTGTTTACAAGTCTAAACCTCTTTCTCTCTCTCTCTCTCTCTCTTTCTCTCTCTCTCTCATAATCACTCACCCAGGACATGCCTAATGGAAAACAATTATTTATAATATGTCAAAAACGTCAAGAATTTTAAATTAGTAAGATTTATTAAAAAAAAAAAAAAAGTACAAAGGGCCCCAGAAATAGTGCTGTGCGTAGTACTGCTTTATAATATTCGAGCAGAGCATTGGTGGGAAACTGGCCACCGCCATATAACTGAAATTTTGCTGAAAAAAGACGTTAAACACCAAAAAAGTAAAAACCATATAACTCATAATTTTGTTTAGAACAACGCATCTGTTATGTATATCTATATGAATTATTATTCTTAACCCTTAGGCTGCTGAGCACGACTCAGGAACCTTTTGCCGACAGTGTGGGTCAGGATCAGACTGCACAGAATATGCAGTCTCATCATGGATATAAACTGTCTGGATAAAGATATACACGTATCTTTAGACGCAAAACCACTTTTGAAATAACAAAATTTAGATTTTTACTACTGGCTTGAATGTTTCGTTCCAGTTATTAGCAGGATAAGCGTTAAGATCGAGTCTTGATGGAAATATATAAGCCATTCTCCGACAAAAGGGGGCTTAATGCATCTCCGCGATGCATTATACCAAGCAAGTCATCATGCAATTATGGATCCATAATATCCACGCTTTTTAACAACCGACTTAATCATGAGGAAGACTGGTCCTTGGATACACAGAAAATTGACACTTGAATAGCGAAAAGTTTCGGCCCAGGTCAGCCTGCGCGGACTGCGCAGTCTGACCTGAGTCGATACCTTTCGCAGATGCATTAAGTCCCCTTTTCACAGAGCATGGCTCATATGTATTAAAGGTCAACCAACTGCTGGAGGTAACAACGTGAAGACACCGGTCACTCACCGATCTCAATCCTAGAAATGTAACCCTTAACTCTTTCTCCGCCAAATAATTATCAGCCGTGCTCTGTGAAAAGAGGGCTTAATGCATCTCCGTGATGCATGATACCAAGCCAGTCGTCATAGTATCATACATCCCTAAAATCCGTTTTGCGTAACAACCCACTGAATAATGAGGTAGACTGGTCCCTGGACATACAGAAAATAAACTGGTCAATAGCGAAAAGTTTCGGCCCAGGTCAGCCTGCGCGGACTGCGCTGAACCGGGTCGATAGTTTTCGCAGATGCATTAAGCCCCCCTTTTCACAGAGCACGACAGCTGAAAATACAATCCACTGAAACTTATGTAGGTTTTTTTTTAAAATCCTATATGGATTGGACTAAACAAGCGGGCAGTATAGATCCAAGGTCAGACTGCATGTTCTTTGCAGTCTGATCTTCATCTTTGCCATCTGCAAAAGATCTTACTTTCGCCTACGGCGCTGATACGTTTAAAGATTTAGGAGAAACTAAAGTTAATACATGCTCGGGCAAAAGAGGGTTTCATGCATCTCCGTGATGCATTATACCAAGCAAGTCATCGCATAATTATAGATCCATTTAATCAGTTATTGTGTTGACAACCGGCTGAATCCTTTATAAGGAACAGAACAGAACAGAACATAGCTTTTATTTTCACCCAGGTATAGCAAATATACAACAGGGGCAATATAAAATAATAAACATGGCTGTGCCCTTTATCCCAACTGTGTATATTGTTGCATTAATAAAGAAAATAACTGTAGTTCCAGTGGGATTAAATAACAGTGTAGTTGGGACAAGGAGCTATTAATTGTATATACAAGTGACTTCCAGATAACATTTATAACTTTTCAGAGAGAGCGAGACGGAGAAGGGAGGGAGTGGAAGAAAGGGAAAGAGAGACAAAGATAGAGAGGGCCCTTGTGGATGTAGTATCCTTATGAAAACTGCAAAGGTATAATGATCCTTGGACATACAGAAATTTGACCAAACGCAAAAAAAGTATCGACCCAGGTCAGCCTGGAGATTGCACAGGCGTACCCGAGTAAATACTCCCCCCCCCCTCCAATTCATTAAACCCCCTTTTCACAGAGTATGGCTCGAATGCATTACAGCCAATGGACTTTCAGAGCAAATTACGTGAGGCCACTGTTCAGTAACCGATCTCAAACCTTTACAGAGTAAGGAAAAACTAAAGTTGTTTTTGTAGACAATGTAGATTAAGAACACCTTTACCGGACGTTGCAGATCAAGATCAGACTGCACAGAACCCGAAGGCTGGTTTTGAATCTACACAGTATTACATATTTTAAAATATTCTGGCAAAATCAGCTCTCAGAATTGAAGTGTTTCTATTTTCCAGACTGAAAGGGGCATTTGATCTATTGAGCGCTCAAAAAAGTAAATATTGAGGCTGCTAAGTGCGACTCAGATTCTTTAGCAGTCAGTGCAGATCATGATCAAACTGTAGAGAAAATGCAGTCTAATCTTAGATCCTCACCGTTCGATATGGTGTCACTTTTCCAATGAAAATACCATTGAAATCGTATTTTGTTTTTCACTTTTGGTCGGAAATTTTCAATTTATTTATCTGGCCGAACCTTTTACCACACAATCCCGACATCTATCAACTCTGAAACAGAGGGCTTTTCAAAACACTCTGGGAAAAAGAGAAAATGCTGGTAACCAGCATTTTTTCCTTTTCCCACAATGTTTTCTACCCTGTCACAGACAGAAATCGTCATTTCAGTAGCATTTGATTTGTCGTCTGCAAATGCTTTCAGTTTGGTCCATTCCAAAATTTTGTCGTTTGGTAAAGAGTTAAGGTTTAATTTGTTATTCATGATCTATGATGTTTTTCAACCTCCAACATTTTGTCTGGTCATTGGTATTTAATGTACGTCAACAATATCTAAAGTTGTCGCAGGCTGACGAACATTGGTTGCCTTTTCACTGGATTAACCCTTTACTACACGACAAAATTTTGGTCTGGTCCAAATTGAAAGCAATCGCATACGACTAATTCAATGTGACCTAAATGATGAGATTTGTCTCTGACAGGACAGAAAACATTGTGAGAAAATGAGAAAATGGTGGTTACCAGCATTTTCTCCTTTTCCACAATCTTTTCAAAACGGTCCTTAAAATTCGTGAATGTGTGGTAAAGAGATAAAAAGAAAGTCAAAGGACGATAACTCCTGCAATAATCAACCAATCATAGTAAACATTATAGGTTCACAAGTTCCTATAGGAGGAAAACTTCAATTAACCCTTATCCTGCGGAGTAAGTAAAATTAAACTTCCCAGCCGATAGGAAAAGAAAAAAAAAAAAAAAAATGCCATTTCAAAGGAAGTTTTGGAGCAAGATATGTCCTTTCCGGAAAATGCAGATCGAAGATCAGACTGTATGTTCTGTGCAGCCTGATATGAATCTAAACTGTCCGCAAAAAGTCCTTGAATCGCGCTTAGCAGCCTCAGGGTTAAATCTTTATCAAGATTGGTTGAAAACTTAAGGAGACCATGAGGACACATAAATGCGCATAAATACGGACGGGCATACGGACAAGGCCAAGTTGACAGACGGTGTATAAAAAGGGGGTAAAATCGTGTTATACTGTCAAGACCAGTCACATACGTCAATGAAAGAACATCGTGGTATATATGTTTAGCATGGTAATACGTTGAATATGATTACAGAATTTTCTAATCAAGCTGTCAAACCTATTTTCGATAAAGAAGATTGCGTGCATGTCGATCGCAATCGGATTATCTTGTTCACTCCCTCGCACAATGGACGTTTGGAATACGTCTCGGAAATTAAATAGCAGCGCCGCCTAGGTGACAGAGTATGAGTGAAAACAAAATCGTAGCCAAAATGTTGTAATTTCTGAGAGAGAGAAAACGGAAAAAAGATACAAATAACTACAATTTCAATTATATTATGGGACAATGTCTCAGCACAGTAAATAGTGTAGATCTAGGATCAGACTGCGCGTTTTGTGAAGTCTGATCTTTTTCTGCAATGGCCGCAAAGCGATATAACTGTGAAATTCCCTTTTAAAAAAAGGCAGACTCTACATAATTGGCGTCATATTTCTGTTGATTGATAGCCAAATGATGTTATCAGGGAAAACAATTAGTAGCTTGGAAATGATCCCGTGCCAAGTAGTGGTAAAAGAAATTCTAGGAAAGACTGGATAGGTGCACTGGCCACCGTGAGATGACTATTACAATGTTGAATCGGTGTTTAACACAGGACAAACAGGCAAACAAACGATATACTTTGTTTAATGTCTATCTCATTACCTCTCGAGTCAAGTTTGAATTAGACGAGTTTGAAAAAACATTCCTGTATAATACGGACCATGGATATAAAGGTTTGTTGATGCACTGGGCTTCGACTCATGGTTCTTTTTCGGACAGCGTAGATCAAGATCAGACTGCACAGAACGTGCAGTCTAATCTTGGGTCTACATTGTCCAAATGGAGAAATCTTTTTCCTTCAACATGAACCTTGAAATCAAATTACATGTGTTTGTTTGTTTGTTTTTTATGCTGGAGATTTCATTTAATCTATTTAGCAGTTTTAGCGTTTAAGACAATGATACAATTACGTCTTTGCCAGATGACAAAATTTCAGATTTCGAAATCCAAAGAATTTGCAAAAGACAAGTTTCAAATGGTGTGGGTTGTTTCGGAAGGATAAAAAAGCATCATGGGAAAAGAAGAAAGTGCTTGTTAGCAGTGTTTTCTTCTTTTCTTGAAATATTTTTTTAAGTTTTCTTTTTTTTTTTTTAGAATCGCTTTCACATGATTCTTTGTTAAAGGATTAAGATATTGTGGCAAAGGGCAAATATCTGAGCCATGCTTTGGAAAAAGGGGGTTTAATGCATCTCCGTGATGCATTACACCACACCAAGCAAGTCATCATGGATCGTGACATCCATTTTGTCTTAAAACCGACTTCATCATGAGGTAGACAGGTTGTTTGACACGCACAAAATTTAAAAACAGTAAAAATTTTCGACCCAAGTTAGCCTGCGCTGACTAAGCAATTGATCTGGATTAAAACGTTTTGGAGATGCATTAAACCCCTTTTCATAGAGCAAGCCTCATTCTTAACTCTTTACCAAACGACAATATTCTAGACTTGTCCAAATTGAAACCATTTGCAGACGAAAAATTACAGATGGCTCAAATGGTAAAATTTGTCCCTGATATGATAGAAAACATTGTGGGAAAAGGAGAAAATGCTGGTTACCAGCATTTTCTCCTTTTCCCACAATGTTTTCAATAGGCCATCTTCCTCAGGGTCGTTAAAAGTCGGGACTGTGTGGTAAAGGGTTAAAAGTGGTCAGCAGTAAGACGCAGAAAAAAATCTTACGCAGGAGGTAACGAGCCGAAGCAAGAGGCGTATTGATAACTAGGGTTCAAATATCCGCTCCTCAACTCAATATTATGATGTTCGGTGTAATTTTCAATATCCCATACAGGTTGATTAATTAAATTGTTATATCCCGCAGTCGTTTGATGAAATCCGCTTATTGCATTGATTCGCGGGAGGCCAAAGTAGGCCTTTTGTGTTTTATTTCCATTTTTGCTATTCAATGTCTCCTTGTTAATGTTTTAGAAAACGCGCTTGTTGTGTGTTTTGGTCAGTCCGTAAACACTTAAATGTATTACTGTATTACAGTTCTAGTGGAAGCTTACAGAAAATATAGATCGGTTCTTGTTACCTTTTTTTAGATGTTTGACGCAAATCCCTTTATCAACCGATCTCTTTTTTCACGAACCTGATGCAGATGGCTTTTGAAAACATCCCGGCCAAAGCGAGAAAAAAAAAAAAAAATGCTAGTTACCACTATTTATTTCCCTTTTCCACCTTATGTTTTATGATATTAAGGACACATCCTAGACCTTCAGCCACATTCAGTTAATCGTCTGCAAATGCATTCAGTATGAACGAGTCTAGTAATCTCCCCTCTAGTAAAAGTCAAAAACTTGCAACGCAAGCTTCCTTGATTAATTTAAAAAGGACAGGAAGCAGAGCTCCAGATAAAAGGGAGTGATGGTATTCTAAATCCATTATTTCTCTTCCAAACCCTATGTTATGGGTACTCGATGAGACGATTCTAATGAGTATGCATAACATAGGGTTTAGTGGAGAATAATCAGTATTTTCAATTTTGAAATAAAAATCACTCCCTCTGTCTGGAGCTCTGGAAAACAAAAAATATAATGGGAGTAAATCAAATGCAATGAAAGGATCACAAATCGATGGTAAAGGAAGCATTGTGGGAAGAGGAACAATTGACCATGCAGCAATCCCGCCATTTCTTGCAATGTTTTCAAAAGTAGTATGTTGGAGAGGCGAACAGATACGTGAGACAAGTTACAGTATAGGGTTTGATTTCTAAACTTTCAGTACATTGATTGGTGTATGTGATTAAGTTTGAATTATTTATCTAACATTTTAATTATTTGTCTAACAGCTAATTTGGTCCGTTATGTTGTTGTTATAATAAAAGAAAATGATCAACATTAAAACTATTATTTAAGTTATTTCGGGCAAAATAAAATCAACAAAAGTTAAGATTAAAGTATCAAACTTAAATAAAGGCTTAGATTAATTAGGTTAACTCTTAACCTGCTAAATAAGTGAAATGAAACTTTCAAACCGATAGCAACATCCCAGATTTTATTATACCAAAGGTATTTTTTTGAGGAAAATACCTCCTTATCGGACAGTGTAGATTCATGATCAGACTGAATTCTGATCTTGATCTACACTGTCCGCAAAAAGGTCCTTAAGTCGCCCTTAGCAACTTAAGTGTAAACGTTCAATACTTGATAAACTCTACGGACTGTCTGTTAAATGACTCTATTTCAGGCTATATCTTAAACACAATGATTTTTATGAGATGCAGGCGAGACTGGGAAATTAAGACCATTCTTGTGACAATGTAAAAGCTTGAAAAAAAAAAAAAAAAAATATCCTCGAACCAAATTGAACCTGCCCATTCATACGAGTTGAATCCTTTCAGCGCCATAGACGAAAACGGGGTCTTTTGCGGACGGCATAGATGAAGACTAACCTGCACAGAACCTGCAGTCCGGTCTTCGATATATTCCATCTTTTTGTTCATTCAGGCCTTTAAGATTAACATTTTTATCATTGGACTGTATTTTCATCCTAAGACAGAGGTCTGGTTTAAATATTTGGCACTGACAGAGTTAAAGATGCTTTAAGACGAAATAAAAACTAGACCAAGATTTATTATCTTGTCTAATTTCAGATGTGTGAATCCATTTTATGAAACCCGGAAACAGCGGACAACATGACTTCTATTGCAAACTACTCGGTGACGCAAAACGCAACTCAAAACCAGTTCATAACATCGACTCAAACGGTCATCACGACCGAGGCCGAAGTCATTTGGACGCCGGATGTCATACAAAGAGTTGCTTCCCTTGTTGTGATTATGTTACTTTCTTTAATTGGAAATACTGTGATAATTATTGTGTTGACTTGCAGCAAATATCGAAATCGGAATACAAGGGTCAATATTTTCATCATCAACTTAGCGATTGGTGATCTTACCGTGTGCTTTGTTACTATGACGACAGAAATATTATTCGTTGCCTTTGGTGAATGGGTGTTTGGTGCTTTCTGCTGTAAGCTGTTCACATATCTTCAAGTGGTAACCTTGGCTAGTACAACTTTTATCCTGACAGCCATGGGATTTGACCGGTACATGGCTATCTGTAGACCTTTACGATTTACCTCCTCTCTCTCAAGAGCAAGGAGGATGATTATGGTCTCTTGGGTGCTAGCCTTTATTTTTGCTGTACCTCAAATCTTTATCTTTGTCCAGACAGTCGACGGCTATCATACCGACAACACAGTCAAATATGGCTGCCGCAGTCAAGGATACACAGCTCAGTGGCAAAGAAAAATGTATTTTTCATTTATGTCTTTGTACATATTAGTAATTCCAGCGATTATCATATCTTACTGCTACATAAACGTAGCCCGGGTGGTCTGGAGACAAGGTCGACATGATAGTAAAATGAACAACAGTGATAATTCTTTGCGTCGATTCATTGTAAATAAAGGAATCATATCACTAGCCAAAATGAAAACTGTGAAGATGACATTTTGCATAATAATCACTTTCATAGCTTGCTGGACACCGTATTTTGTGACAACTATGTGTGTTATATATAGCAATCATACCTTAAAAATACCGCGGTCTGTCATGGCGTTTGCGGAAACAGTTGCCCTTCTACAAAGCGCTGTAAATCCCATTCTGTATGGAATATTTAACATAAAGGTGTTTCGTGGATTAGTGGAAGTTTTCTGTCCCAACAGGCTTCACAAGAAAAGAGTAAATAGTTTTGCAAATTATAATGCTGCCAATGGTTTTTATTACTATACTGGGTCAGAAGAACGACGAAGAGCGATCACATTGTTAAACAAAAACTTGTCTGTGCCCTGCCAGGACAGAATATCGCGTTCAGCAACCTCAAGCAGTGACGGTTCCGCCGACAAACATCAAGGTTCAGCAGGCAGATCGCACGGTTGTATAGTTGCAGAGTCGAATAAAAATGGGTTTCGACTCAGGGTGCGGTTTATGTCTAAAGAAATGCTGCACATTCATGATAGAAATGGTCGTTGTTTGTATCCGTTGATACACAAAAATGAAGACGCTCAGTTTGTTGAATGCACAGTGTGATAAAACTGGATGCTTCGGTTCTTAAAAGCGTGAGGCATGGTGTATTTTCTGTTGCAAAATTTTATCGTTTTAATCTATGGTCTTTCATACATTTATTTAACGTAATGAATCATTTGTTGGAAAATAATGAAAAGAAATGTTATCAAAATCACAGAAATCCATTCATTAGATGTATTATCATTGAATTAGCAGCTTGTATAAAAAAAAAAAAAACTTATTTATATCTCAAAATATTTTACCAGAAAAAATACAGATTCAGTAATTACATGTAGTACTGATGGGAAATGCACTGCATCGCATTTAAGCATTTGATTGGTTGATCGTCGAAACCAAGATGACACCTCCCAGGAGGAACACACATTTATGCTGTAACTTTTGCAATCGACGTTTTAACTTTTTTAGACCCTTGAGCTGCTAAATAAATGAAACGAGATTTTACACTCCATAGTAAAAACCCAAATATTGATGTTTCAAAGTTGATTTCATGGGAAAGAAAATACTATATCGGACAGTGTAGATCAAAGATCAGACTGCACGTTCTGTACAGTCGGCAAAAGGTCAGTAAGTCGCGCTTAGCAGCCTAACGGTAACCACAACTGTAATTTGAATGATCACGTTTAGTTTTACTCCAGACTTTTTGCATTTTTCTTTAATAACAATACGAATAAAGCATTAAAAAAAGACAAGAAAAGTCCGGAATCTGTCTGCATAATTACATATAACAACATCTTGCCTGTGACGATATAGTATGTCAGCTTCGTCATACATACCTTACATGAATCCTCCTTAACAACGTAGTTTATATCACGTGATGAAATTTAGCGCTAAAGAATATATGTACACTAGTCAACTACGAACAAAGATAACAAATGGTATTTTGCATTACAACCAACAGTTCTTATACTAAGCATACATCTGTTGTTATGTGATGAAGAAATAATTCTTCGCTTTTTATGGCCCCGTCATACAATGGCAACGGGCAAATAGTGTTATAACTGTCCGTGTGTGTGTGTGTATTCGGTAAAAACTAGTGTTCGTGTCTGGCCAATAACTTCCAGGTGCATGGTCCGATTCAAGAATAATTTGGCGTAGATGATCACCATAGGTGAACAACGTGTTGCGTGCAAAACCGTGTTGCAAGCTCAAAGGTCAAGGTCACAGTACTTGGCTGAACTTCGTCAATATTTGGTACTATCCTAGAGATGACGGGTGTTCCTGGCCTGCCCATTAGTATGACATGCATGGTTGGATTTCACAATCATGTGGTACACACAATCACCATGGATAGACAAGGTGTGGCATACAAAAATCGGTTCGCTAGCTGAAAGGTCAAGGTCACAGTGCTCAGTTGAACTTTGTCAATTTTCGCTACATTCATAGTAATGAAGGTTATTCGTGTCCAGCCCACTTGGTTGGATTTCGAAACTATTTGACACAAAAGATCACCATGGATAGACGATGCATTGCATGCAAGAACTATGCCATCAGGTTAAAAGTCAAGGTCATAGTTCTTCGCTGACCCCGTGATTTATCTCCCGTAGTTGTTAAATTTTGTGCAGGCCATGACCCTTTAGCCCGTTGATATAATTTCATGATTCTTCACAAATCTGTAAATGTTATTTAGTAGATATGTCGAATACAAGCAAGACAACTCTACTCCATCTTGTGTTATCTCCCATGGTTGTTAAACTTTCTTAAGGTCAAGACTCCTCTACCAATTTAGATCTTTTGGTGATAATGAATAGGGCTGCTAAGGACATAAAAAATGAGATGGGTATTTAGGAATTGTTAACTCTGAATTACTGCATCTATTTTCGGTGATCTCACCCGGTGGTAAAATTTTGTGCATGTCAAACTCTTTAATCAGTGGAGTCATTTTAATGGTAGTAAGTAAAGCTGCTAAGAAAAGGAAAAACGGGCGTCACGATATGTAAGGATAACTCTGACGTAAGTGTTGGAGTTATCTTCCTTATTCTTCGGATGCAGATTATCAGTTGTCCATGCAGCAGGCCGTATATTTTTCTAATGATTTTTGCATTCTTCGTTGAAAATCACTTACTAGCAAATACAAAATTGAGATTTTCAGATTTACGTTTCGAGAATTGTAATCTTGGCAGGGAATTGCCCTTATTATGCTCCCCCGCCATAAAATGGCATGCACATAGTGTTACTCCTGTCTGCTTGTTCTTTAAAAGGATGGTGTTCATTTCGGGCCTTAACTATATATGCATTGATGGATTTCAAAATAATTCGGCACAAATAATTGCCATGGACAAGCAACATGTCAACATGCCAGCACCGTTTCTAAAATAATTTGGCACAAATGATCACCGTTGATGAACAAATGTTGCATGCAAAACCTCGATGCCAGCTCAAAGGTCAAGGTCACAGAGCTTGGTTGAACTTTGTCAATTTTCACTACATTAATAGGCATGGTGGTTGTTCTTGTCAAGCCAATACGTTTGACGTGCGTGGTTTGTTTATAAAATAATTTGGCACAAATAATAACCATGGACAAACAACATGTCGCATGCAACAATCCTGTTGTCAGCTAAAGGTAAATGTCACAGTGCATGGTTGAAATTTATCGATTTTCTCTACATTTATAGTTATTATGGTTGTTCATGTCTGGCCCATGAACTTACGGTGCATGGTTGGACTTCAAAATAATTTGGCAGAAAATTAATGATGACCATAAATAGACGACGTTTTTCATGTAAAACGTGTCCCCAGCTCTGAGGGCAAGGTCACACTTCTCTGTTGAACTTTGTCAATCTAGTCTGCATTTACAGTTATGATGGTTGTTCGAGTCTGGTCCGTAGGTTTGATGTGCATGGTCGGTTTTTAACATAATTTTTCACATGTCATTACCATAGCCAGATGTTGTGTCATGTCCAGGACCGTCACTTGCCAGCTGAAAGGTCAATGTCAATTTTTTCGGTTGACATCGTCAGTATTATCTAATTTATAAACATTTTGTAGTTTTTGACCAGCCTATGAGTTTGATTTGCATGGATGCATTTCAAAATAATTCAAAACAAATGGTCACCATGTATATGTATATATACATCTGTTAAATTGTTTTTGTCTATTAATATGGCTATAGGTCATTTTTTGAGTTAGAAACTATACCTAGCTATATACTCTGACCATTGTCATTTTGCGGCGGTATCCGTGTCGGTGACACATTTCTAGTTTTTCTGTTATTTCATAACACTGAATAAATGTATGGAAATAAACGATGCTTCAGAAAGGATCTAATTTTGCAACAGATTACATGCCATATTTGGGTTGCACATCTTGTTTGAGAACAACATGAACTCCTATACTCACCAACCATTCTACATGTATAATGCGTTCTAATCGCAATTTTTAGCCAATCAGAAATTGTGTTACTTTGAAATTTGGACAATTTTTGAGACTTGGTATTAAAATTAAATTTAGAATGATTATCAAAAGTGGCCCCGGAAGAAAATGTGTGCCTAAAAATATATTACCCCCCCCCCCATATACTTTTTTAAAATCATTTCTTTAACTCCTTCAACGACAGAGGGCCAAGTTGAATACAGCAACTTTTGCAGACGGCATAAATCAAGATCGGACTGCACAGAACATGCATTATGATCATGGATCTATACCGTCGTCGTGTTTGGTAAAGACTTTAAAATAAAATTTGTCTGAATGTCAATGAGTGTATTTTCATCTGTCAAAAGAGACCACGTTTATAATTCAGCCGTGCTCTGTTAAAAGGGGGCCTAATGCATCTGCAAAACGTATCGACCCAGGTCAGTTTGCGTATTCCGTGCAGGCTGACCTGGGCCGAAACTTTTCGCTATTGGTCAATTTTTTGTATGTCAAGGGACCAGTCTACATCCAGATCCAGTCAATTGTTATACAAAACGGACTTTATGGATCCATAATTATGTGATGATGGTCTCATAGGTATCACTCATCACGGAGATACATTAAGCTCCCTTTTGCCAGAGCATGGCTCAATTATGTATGGCGCTGAAAACATCAACACATTTACTTGGACTAAATATCCTGCTGAACTGAAAAAAAAAAAAAAAAAAGAAGCTTTTGTTTGAACGCTTTATCTTCTGAATCGAATTGGTAGCATAAGACCAGAGCTCCAGATAGAGGGAGTGATTTTGATTTCAAAATTGAAAATATTAATTATTCTCCACTAAACCCTATGCTATGGATACTCATTAGAATCGTCTCATCGAGACAATTCTAATGAGTACCCACAACATAGGGTTTGGAAGAGAAATAATGGATTTAGAATACCATCACTCCCTCTTATCTAGAGCTCTATTAAGACTTTGAAACTATATAGATTAAATACAGAATATCAACAAGATAGTATTATACAACTACATGAATTCATATGGGCCATGCTCTGTGAAAAGAGGGTGTAATGCATCTGCAAAAAGTAGCGACCGATGTCAATCTGCGCTGTCCGCGCAGGCTGATCTGAATCGAAACCTTTTGTAATCGGTCAATTTTCTGCGTGTCAAAGGACCAGACTACATGATGATTTAGTCAGTTGTTTAACAAAATGGATTTTAGGGACTCATAATTATGTGATGACATGCTTGGTATAATGCATTATGGAGATACATTAAGCCCACTTTTGCCCAATGCTGGGCTAGCAATCCTGGGTCGTGAGATCGAATCTCGGCTCGGCTAATCTCTGTTATTAGTCGCTCGGGCAGGAGTAATTCCTCTCTCAGAACTGATCATTGTTTAACCATATTTGTGCTGGAAAACAGCGGGTTGCTTGGAACAAGAACTGGTTAGAGAAAGTGCAGGGATGCATGGATAAGTGCATCACTGGCCGCCACGTGTTATGTCTGAAAACTGTCGGAATAGCGTTAGACAAACAAACAACCAAATCTTTTCGAGATTTTCTTTTGTAATGATATTTTCGAATGCTGCAAAACAAACAATCTGTGTTTAAGCGACCCGGGAAAGGAAAACGGGAAACTGCTGGTCACCGGCATTTTTTTTTTTCCCTTTTCCAACAAAGTCTTCCTGTACAAACAAATGGCTTTTGAGCTGCTTTCAATTTAGACAATTTCGTCGGTTTCTAAAGAGTTAAGATGCATGTTATCGATTTTAATTGAGTACAGAAACGACTACGGTAATGTTTAGGGGTGTGGAACATGAGCAAAATGTAGGTACATGTTCTTAACTCTTTACCACACGACAAAAATATAGATTTGTCCAAACTGAAAGCACTTGCAGACAACAATTTAAATGCTGTTCAAACGATAGAAAATGTCTTTAATGGGGTAGAAAACATTGCGGGGAAACGTAGACAATGCTTGTCACCAGCATTTTCTCCTTTTCCCACAATCTTTTCAAAAGTCCTGTTTCCAAGGGTCGTGAAAACGTTCATACTCAAGTTCTGTGAGGAAATTTTACTTTTAAACTGTTCAAAACATTATGAAAATTTCCACCAAAGCATAAATGCCAACTATATGTATTGCAATATCATGGTTCTTCCCCCCCCCCCCCCGCTGGAAAAATCTCACCGTTTCGGACAGTGCGAAAACCAAGGTCAGACTGGAAGTTCTAAGCGGTCTGGTCTTAACCTAATATGTCCAAAAAAGGCGCATTGAGTCGGCTAAGCAACATAAGGATTAAAAAAGTATTGTTATCATCTCAACTCAAACACTGTATGCAAAATTATAATTCTATAAATGAAACATAATTATAACATTCAGATTGTTTGTCCTCTTTGATCGAATGACAACTCTGTCTGTCTGTCTGTCTGTCTCTCTCTCTTGCATAACTGGAAGACCCATTTTGATCGAACAATCATTAGAGAAAAAGAGCAAACAGAAGGTCTGGGTCTCCATCTTAACCCAATGTAGTCCTTTCGTACGAGTGTTCTTGGAAAAGAATTTGAAATACTGCTGAACCCTGGAAACATAAATTTGTGAGCCACAAGTAATGATGTGATGTAACTTTTCGTAGCGGCATGAAACACCATTCATAGGCATTGTTTGGTAAAGGCATTAATAACATTTTGGCAAAGGTAGGGATTGTTCCTTATGAGCATGTTTTGCTGAAAAAGTCTCCTGCACATTTCACATTCGTTAAAAACTCCTATCAAAATAGAGAAAGACAAAGATTCCAACAAAATATTGCCTTTGAAGTAGCACGGAATATCATCATATGCTGTACGACAATCATGTTTACAAATATTTTACCCTAAGCATATAGGCAACATATTTAGGAAGTAAACCTAGGGTAAGATAAGATACTATTAAATTTATAGAAAGTCAGAAGACTGATTATCACGGTAAACCTATTAGAATATGTGATCGCCTTATGCTTCGAGAACTGTAGGACTCGCTGGCGTATAGAAGCCGTTTTCAATACCAGAAAATTAAACGCCTATAAATGCATATATTTGAAAATGTTATCTAAATAGGAGGGTGTTTTACTTGTACTTTATCTTTTCTATGTTATTCTTTGTAGAATCATATATCATGGTACATGTCATCATCATTGCAATCGTCGTCATCATTGCCGTAATCATCATCATCATCATCAGCAGCAGCAGCAGCAGCAGTAGCATTTTTTCATGGGAATCAAAGTTCAGTACTTGTTATTATTCTTTAATTGAAAATTTCCATCGAGTAGATTTAAAGGTCATGCACTCTTAAACTAGTTAAAGCTGACTATGATTCAATCGATACTTTCAAACATGGACGTATATGTAGGATGTTTTCCTACTTGTGAAAGCTATCCACAGATAAATAAGCTTCCGTCCTGATAGAATTTATATACTGTTAAAAACTGCGTGAAGCAATACTCAAACAAATATTCTATCCGTATACTGTTTGAATCCTTCGATTTCCCTTTGTTCAAAGTAACATTTTACGTAGACTTAAATTAGAAACAGACAGAGTATATTAAGCTTGAATGTGAAATTATCCCAACTTCTAACTTAGATTCATTACCTCATTTTTTTTTTTTTTTTTTTTTTTTAAATAAATAAATAAAAATAAAACCATAATGCCTTCGTCTACTTACTGTTTCCTTCGATGATTTCCACGATAAAATTGACTTTATTACATCAAGTAAGAGGAAATCGAACCAAAATACATTAATAATTATTTTAACAAATTCTTGCCAGTACAAATACTTGTACATTTAACGTCGGTTAAGGTAAGCATGGCGACGAATTCTTAATGTAACGGCATAAAGTGTATCCATACGGTTGTGTATTATGAAAGAGCGATGCATTTGTGAAAGAGCGATGATGTTACGCGCATAATTGAGTTTGAGTTATGGTATAACATGTACACTGGGAAACAAGAAGCCTATTAGGAGTACAATGACATTATTAAAAAAATTGATATCTTTAAATTTGAAACAACTACATAAACTTACCTCAGTCACATTTTCAGTTATAAAATTGCTCTGTTTATAATCATCCCGCCAATATTTTTTTTTCTAAAGTGTGCAAATACCTTAGTTACTGTGCTTGACACCTGTAAAAGGTAGGCTACATAATAATCAGAATGACTAAACTTTATCTCTGTAATGTTAAAAAAAGAAAGCATGGCCATTTTAAATACATGCATGACAATTTGACAGGGTTTTATTACAGCTATGATAAATATATAAAGTGAACTCATGCGTATCCCGCGCTCTTCTTTTTCATATTTTCACGTGTTTCTTTGTCAAAAATAGTTACGAAAGAGTTTAACGATTTATTTCAAAATATCTATATGGAGACCGTGATAGTAGGGTTTAATCCCATTTGTCCTACATTTTGATTTTTAGATCAAAATCAATATGTGGGACAAATGGGAATTCCTACAGGTAAGGGTACAGCTAATCCCTGCCTGAGGCTAATTTACAGCTATAGTCTGTATCAATACTGATATATGCAGTTGTAGCCAATTTATGCATAAAATAAT
Source organism: Tridacna gigas (assembly GCA_945859785.2). Lineage (NCBI taxonomy): Eukaryota > Metazoa > Mollusca > Bivalvia > Cardiida > Cardiidae > Tridacna > Tridacna gigas. Next base: position 55,398,219 of record OX244038.2, read on the forward strand.
CCATCTTTTTTTAAAATTTTATTTCTTTCTTTATTTATAAAACAGAAATATTAATTTTATAAATTTTGTTTATCTCTCTCTCTTCTCTCTCTCTCTCTCTCTCTCTTCACAAAAAAAAATGCTAGTTTTCACAACTATGATTAAACATTGTGGGAAAAGGGCTAAAAATACTGGTAATGAACATTGTGGGAAAAAGAGCAGATAACCTGCATTTTCTCTTTTTCACATTGTTATCAGTCCTATCCGAGGGCTAAAGCAAATTTTAAAAATTTGAACCTGAAGATTATAACTCTCTTTTTCTCTTTCTTTATCTCACCTTTACCACTTTACCAAGAATTTTGGACTAGTCCAAACTGAAAGCATTTGTAGAAGACAAAAAAAAAAAAAAAAAAAATCTGAATCAAAAATTGAAATTTGATTTGGAAAGGATAGAAAACACTGTGGGAAAAGGAGAAATTCCTGGTTGCCAGCATTTTCTCCTTTACCCACAATGTTTTGAAATGTTTTCTCTCACAGTCCATGGGAAAGAAAGCTTTTGAAAACAACGTAGGACTTCTCTTTTTCCCAAAATAGGTTTTTTCCATATCAGAGGGCTTAAGCTCAACTGCACCAATGTTGACTCTGTTGTATGTAGATGATTTGAACGAGTCTGAAATTTGAAATGGTTAAACTAAAGCACACAATAATAAGATAATATCAATAATACATAAATGGCAGAACAGTATTTTCCCTACTTCTCCTTTTGTAAAATAAGAATTCTGCCCTAATTGTGGAAGAAGAAAAACACAGAGAAATATCTAGAACTGTTCATTTACACATGTACAAATGTAACATGTATGAAGCAGCGTCTGCATACTGAATCGTAGTCAATGTTCCGTCTCGAAGGCGACCTTTGAGCGATGCCAACCTTTCATCAATAGCAACATACTTCCTTCGTTTGGTTGGTCTGGTTCCACCAGCAGCATACTGTATAAGTCGTATACATGTCAAAGATTCAACATGCTGAAGAGTGCGGATGATAGAAAATATATTTGGATGTGGATGTTCTGCAGCTTTCTTTAACATGTTGTGCCATCCTTCTAAATGATTTGTCGTTCTTGGACCTTGCGTGCAGAAATGGTTCCAGGTTTGTTTCTCTCCCCCCACCCACTGCTCTGTAACGTAATCCGTAAAAGTTTGCACAGCGCCTGGTAAATCTAAATCTGCAATGTCTGTAAGGTCATTGAACCATACATCTTCCACAGCCACCTCAGGTACCAACGGTAAAACGGCTGCTCTTCTAACAAGTCTGTGTATGTCTTCGTTCTCCCGGTAGGCAGCTGTGAGTCCAGTGGCCTGTACTTTTCTCCAAATACACTGAGTGTAGTGGAAAAAGCAAGCTTTAACCTCTGTTGTAGGAAACACATCTTTAGCAGCAATTCTGGAGGCGACTTCATGGCCCATGAAAATGGTGTCGGGACTTAGATCAAGGCCGAGGTTCCCACACTTGGTCTTCATTTCTTCAAAAAGGCGTCGGTAAACCTCTCTTGATTTCCCAGGGAGGAATGCAAACATTACCGGAAACATGTGTCCGTCAATAAAACAATGCCATGAGTATAGCTGGTAAAATAGGTCAGGACATGAGTAAAAGGTTCCGTCTCCATATATAGTTGTCGCTGAGCATAGATCTTCTAGGTTCTTTTGGGTTGCGAATACTAGGATCCGATTCTCTTCGCCGTCGTCTATCTGAAGGAATTGTTGGCCGGTTGAGGTTTGTGTCCATTCGCCTTCTAGAGCAATTTCTTGACGAGTTTTAGGGAGTTTTAGTCTGCCCTTGCTGCGTTCTCTGTAAAGATTGGACTTGCATCCTTCTTATGTTGGTAACCGTTGTACTACAGCTGCACCTGTCTCATCCCATTCTTGTGTTCTAAGTGAGGCCAGCTCTTCTTTATATATAGCTGGAACTGGCTTAGTTTCCTTTCGGCATCGTTTGCGGATGTTTTTCATGATTTTGTTGCATTCTACTTGGAATGGATCAGCGGCATGGTTGTGTTCACCATTCTGGTTCAGCAGAATCCTATCGGCAGTCGTAGCACGCGCAGGACAGCCCCTAACAGCACAGACCCAATATGTTCTCTCCTCACGTCTGCTTTTCACCTACAAGACGGAGACGGGAGTGAGATGTATCCGTTGTATCTGAGATACAGTCATTTTGGAAAAAAAAAAAAAAAAAACATTTTGAGAAAAGAAGAAAACACTGGTAACTAGCATTTTCTCCTTCTGCCAAAATATTTCCTACCCAAAACAAATTCAACTTTTGAGCCACATTTATTATTTTGTTGCATGTAATTGCTTCAAGTCTGAAATAGTCTAAATATGTTGTGATTTGGTAATGAGTTACTACTTTACATTTGAACGCTGTATCTTAAATGTGCGTTTGTGCCACCCTTGAATTATTAGTATACTGGCGTTCATATTGTGAAAAACAGTGAAATTACTAAAACCATGTTTTCCTTTTGTATGTCTCTTACAAGATTATTCAACTTACCACAAATCTGCATCCATTGTGGACCAAACTCAATCCTCCACGACTGTTATTGATAAAATCTACATTTACAAGAGCATTTGCCATGTTTCTTAATCCAAAAATAATCACAGAATGATGCAAATATAAATGAAAAAGACTTTGAAAGATTTTGAATCACATTTTGTTAAAGACTTTCAAACTCATTTAATAACTAACTGCAAACTACCTTTAATTACAACAATAAAAAAGATAGAGGGATGGGATGTTTGAATAAACTTGTTAACTTTTAATTGGATGCAATGAAAGGCAGTTTGTTTTTTGTTTTTGTTTTTGTTTTTTTTATTATTTCTTTTTCCAAACTGGTTCTATTTTCCAAACTGTTATTCTTTTAATTGGTTGCTATTTCTTTCAAAGGCATTTTTTAATTTGCTCTATGTTTCAAAGTGTACAAAACTATGGCCTCCAACATTAATCTGTTGAAACTATTTCTATGTTCCAAACTGTTAATCTTTTAACTGCTATTCTTTCAAAGACAACTTTTTTAATTTGCTCTATGTTTCAAACTGTACAAAACTATAGCCTTCCTTATTAATCTGTTTGATACAGGCTATATTCGCACTTACCCTTATATCACCCCTAACCCATACAGGTAAATGCCCTATTGGTTTTTCAAAATGTGGGACAAATGGGAAGACACCATCGGGACGACGCTGATTTTAAATTCTTCCATGGGAATGTTCTCGCAAGGCATAGAAAGCAGTGGAGGCTAGACAACATTGCGCGCAAATATTTTTTTTCGTCTCGCGCAGAGGCTGAAGTTGAAACGGATAAGGTATATTTAAATATCAATCTTCGCGGTATCGTATTTTCTCCCGAGGATTTTCCACACTCGTGGCAAGATGGCAACTTCGATATTTTTACCGTATGGGATGATCCTCCCATAGAAGAAGAGCCGGAAGATATAGAGGGCGTTCCTCCTATAGAAGAACTGGAAAATATATGGGGTTTTTACGAACAGGTTATTCTTCCTGATGAAAGGGAAAACCTAACAAGAAATTCGATAATTGCTAACGGGGTAGAAGTATTTCCTAATAGATATTGCGTCGTATGTTTATCGCAAAAACCCAATATTTTATTTTGTAATTGCGGTCACGTTCCCGTATGCGACAAATGCGAATTGCTCGGTAATTTTAACAAATGTCCTATGTGTAATACGCCGAGTAGTATCAAAAGAAATCTATCCCCCCTCGAAATAGATTAACGAACGAATATATATTTTTCTTTTAAAATATATATTTTTAACCGCAAAGGCGGAAAAATGTTAATTCGCGTTTTTGTTTTTTTCATTAAATTTTTGTTTTCGCATTTTATTTTTTCTATCATTCTATTATTCAAATATCTTTTTTTAGCATTAATTATATGATTTATTATCATTTGCGTCGATACGCGTCCGTAAAGACGCATTTTCCATTTTAAGCGCTTTAATACGTTTATTATTTTCTAAGATTTTATCGTTATAAAACGATTCTACTTCGCGGTAAGCCATTTTTTTAAAAATTATTTTTCGCTTAAAATTGAGTATTTTTTCAAATTTTTTTTTCGTATAAAAAAAGATGAGTTCATCGCATTGGAGATTTATTTCGCATTTAACTAAAGTACTGGAAGATAAAATTTATTTCGGCAAAGTAAAATATCGTTCTCTGAATGTAATATCATTACCTCCGTGCATAAATGATGGCTATTTTTCGGCGGTTCGAAGATTAAAACCGGTTATTTACTATCAGTATAGTAAGATAGATTATATTTACAAAAATGTATTAACCGGCATGACGATGATAATTAGAGACAAAAATAGTTCTATCAGGGAAGATTTAAATAATCTACGGTTTTTTAATAATTTAGCTAGCGTTTACGAATGGGATAAAGAAGAAACGTTTTTCGTAAATCTTGTTATGGACCGTGTCTATTTAATGCGGCAGATTTTTCTCATTTGTGGGAAGATGGTAACTTTACGCAATATCATCATTGGCTCGATTATCTTATAGAAGAATCGATGACTCCTTATCGTTGGAACCGATCGATGACGAACCCCTAGTAGAAATCACGACAACGGTATCAGATCCTTTCGAAATTGAGGTAGGTGAAGTACAAAATGCCGAAGAAATTACGACAACCTCGACCGAAATACTTTACTCCGGCGAAGTTTTTAAAGAAAAAGAATGCGTAATTTGTTTCGAAAAAGAACCGAATGTACTATTCTTTAATTGCGGGCATATAGTCGTGTGCTCGAGCTATTTTAACGACAGTCGGAATAAAAATGAGGTCATGTATAGGTGCCCTTATTGCAGGTTAAAATGCGGCATGGCGAGGATATTTTAATAAATTTATAACTTCTTTTAAAAAGTTATAAATTTTCGTCCAATTCGTAATGTCCTAAAGCTAACGTATTTATACTATCTTCTAATATAACTCTTTTATCATCGTCGTGACTTAACGCTATTTTGTTTATCTTTTCCGTGTACATTTCATGCCCGCGACTTCTTAGTACGTGCATTTTTCTATGCTGATCTTTTTTCGCGAATAAACAATCTTTATAATCCGGGAAATGTAATTCGTTCTTGACGACCGACTTTTTAATCCCTTTACATCTTTTATCCTACTTATTATCCGAGGTTTTATAAGCGTACATTTTCGCTTTTAATCCCGCAAATTCCGTCATAATTTTACCGCCCAATTCGTCTTTTAACTTTCCTATTACTTTCTTGTTCCCGCTATAATAACACTGATGATCGATCGGATAGTTACTCGTATCAAATATTTTAGGTATGTCTCGACGAATATCTTCGTAAAGGTCGTACATTTCTATTTCGAGTATAAAACTATCGGTATCCGTATAACATAATTTAACTTTGTCGTTATACCTTTTCTTAAAATAATTATAATAAATGTCGTACATACGCGTTTTACTAATATCTAAAATGCTCATACCCGAGTAAACGGGCTTGTCATATTTTACTACGGTTCTTTTCATGTGTAAAGCTACTAAATATTCGTTAAATATAGTCGTATGATCGTGGTTTGGTTTCGCTACCTGCTTTTTAAAATAAAAATAAGATTGATCGACAGAAAGTAATTGTATATCTACTCTGTTTCTTACGTTTTCCATCGTCTTACCAAAAACGGAATTATTCATCAACTTAAAAAAATCTCTTTCGAAGTCATTTTCGGCTTTAGTTCTTAAAACGTTGTTAAGATCGATGTAAGATTTTAACCAATTACTTTCTTTAAATTTAAATCCGCGGGTAACGTTTTTTAATTTAAGACCCGAGTCAATATACGTTTTTAAAGCTCGATTATGCAGAACATATTTTTCTTTATCGTATAAATTGGGAATTAATATTTTTACCTTTCCTACTTTTAAATGTTCGGGAGCTAAAGGAAAGTCATTGTGAAAATCGTGCAATGTTTTAGGGTATTCCAATTCTACCTCTAAGATACAACCTCCTCCTTTTTTACCGCAATATTTTTCCCAATTTTTTAATTCGTTTTCCGTCATCCATTTAAAATCGTGCGTGGGCAAAGGTTCACTCATTGCTCAGGAGTAAAGACTATTTACATCTAAGTATATTAAATACTTCGAAGGTTCGCTCGTTACATATTGATCCCCCATATATTTATTATTCGCTTTCGAATATCTCGTTGTACACATACTAACTCCGCCTCTTAGCCCATTTTCTACCATTAAAAGCATGTCTGGGTCTGATAAAAGTTCTAGCTTTACCTCGGTTATCTTTAACGCGGCGTCCCAAGCTAAACCTGGAGCGGTGTAATACCAACTAGGGTCTAAGTCGTAGTTTTCGCGACAAACGTTTCTAAAGTTTACGTAAACATCGGCTAAAAGTAATACGTCCGTTTTGTTGTATAATTTTAAGTAATCTTCTAAAGTACTCGCGTTAAAAGTTTCCCAAACATTTCTCGCGTGAGCGTAGTCCTCGTCTGTAATATGTTCCCCGTTTAAACCGGAGTAAAATTTTTCCTTAGGCCGTAACTGAGTTTCTCTAAGCTTTTTAAAAGAGTCTAAGTATTCGTACGGAAAAACTCCTTTTTTCCTAACTAATGGCAACTCTTCTTTCGTAAAAAATTGCGATAACATTTTTATTTGGTCTTCATTTGAATTGTTCGAAAGATTATCTAAACTCGTACTCATAAATTTAAAGGTGTCAATAAATCTAAGTTTATACCATATCGTTTTTTTCTTATTTTTTTCTTCTTTTACCTCGTCAACGACAATATCCTTACTAAAGCTAATGTATTTTTCTTCGTTATTCGGGATGCAATTAATTTTCCCGTAATGTTTACCGAGACTTTTAATAAAAAGGTGAGCGTCATAACCGCTAAGATTATGAAAATACACGGGCATAAAGTCCGGCGTTTTAGCTTCTAAGTTACACGAATTATGCGCGGCGCCCCTATATTTACTCGTAAAATTGCAATGATCTCTTACTTTATCGTTGTTGAATGCTTTACGGCAAAACCAACAATGTGTTTGATTTTCGTAATCCGCCTCCTCTTCCTTAGTCATGATAATAGGCTTTTTATCTCGGTAATACTTTCGGTGAATTTCTCGCGCGTCGGATATTAGTCGGTCTATAAACTTTTCTCCCGCATCTTCTCCGACATAACTTCTCGTAATAGGCGGACACACATTATCGTCGAAACATTTTAAGATACGTTAAAAACTACAAGGCTCATGATGGTGTTGTTGTATAGTAAAACTATTTTCCGGGTTTAATTCGCTCGTATGTATAGGTCTCAAAATACTCTCGAAATCCGCATACACGACAAAAGGAACCGGTAGTTTCCTATAATGGTTTTTAAAACTTATCATAGTACCTCTTTCCGGCATCTCTAACCAAATACTCTCGTGATCGTTACAAATTGTTCGGTGTTTTTCTAAAAGATCTTCGTTTCCAAAATGGTTTAAACACCACTTACAAAATTTAATATTTCCGTTATGATTACTCGTTATCTGGCTTCTTATTAACCGATTAAAATTTTTTATCAGGGCATAGTGCGTTTCTTTTCCGTCTTTAATATATAACAGGTCTACATGAATGCTTTTTTCGACGATCGCATTTCTAAGAGGATAAATTTTGTTATTTTCGTAACCAAAAACATTTACGCTAATTTTCGGATTTTGTTTTTCGAACTTACTTATCTCTTTAATCGAGACGGGGTATTCGATCCCTTCCACGTTTAAACTGCCTTCCCTCGATCGTAAATCTCAATCAATTCTATCCGCGTTCTGGTCTTTAGGATAAAGATGTCTTAAAACGCACCATAAAAAACACTTATTATCCGTATTTTTCATGTTAATAACGGCCTTTTTATTTTTAATCCAATCCGGCAAATCTAACCATCCATTAGTCACCAAAGGTTCGTAAGCTACTGTGTGCAGTTCTAACGTCGTTATAGCTACAAAAGACCATCCGCTGCCTTCTCTTTCAAACTTATCCATTTTTGCCGTAATTTCGTCCAACATATCTCGTAATATATCATTTACTTCTTCCCCATTTAAGTTTAAATGATGATTCGAGTGAAAAGCAAATTCCTTTTCTTCCTTATTAGGGTCCGTTATATAATAATATCTACTTCTAAGAACTAGTTTTACCTTTTTTTGTAGGTTACTTCTAAGAATGCCTCGAATAGGCTCTTCCGTTCCGCGAAAAAAATCGTCCGGCAAATAACCCCTTTTTCCGTCTATTTCATACGTTCTAATAAAACCTCGAAATGCGGATTTTTTAAAACTAATATTAAACCGTTCCCTAATAGGAGGAGCCTGCGGTACTAAGGGTACTCGAGCGGAAGGTCTAATGCGTAACCTAATTCTCGATTGAGTCGGGGCTCTAACTTCCGGCAGAGGTGGTACTATGGATCTTCTCACATGCAATGTAAAGTCATCCAATACTCGCGGTATGTCCGTGGTATCTACGCTATTGACCAACCAATTATTGAAATTAGTTATTCTTCTCCGTATAGGTTCAGGGACAAACGCGGAGTAGGCGGCAGATGCGGCCCGTCTCGCCGTCGAATAAAAATTTCTCGGAATATAACACGACATTTTTTTATTATAATAAAAAAATACTTAATAAACGATCAATTTTATTACGGTTTTTAATCGTAATAAAATTAAGTTATAGTTATTTTATATTTATCTCCCCAAACTCTACCATTCCAATTACAAACCGTTTGAGGACTACTTCCGATAAATTTACTCGCTTTATAAATCGAGGGAAAATCGCGTATTTCTCCCGTTTTAACGTCTTCTACGCGAACTTTCCTCAGATTTTTTCTAATATCTTTTAATCTATCGAACCTAGGATCTATCGTTTTTTCCGGCTTAAGAGGCTCTTCCGGTAATAGCCCGCGCTCTTTCGCTAAATGGATCAATTGTTTTTTATCCAAATAAGAAAAAAATTTTATATTATTTTCTTTAAGAATATCTTTTAAACCCGATTTGCTTATCATTTTTTATATTAAAGAAAAAAAATCTTAATACACTACGCTCATTTTATTTCCATCGGATTGGAAGTTTATTTGCCTATCGCTAATCATAACGGCATATGCGTGCGTGTTTGCGGGTATATTAGCGCCAAAATTTGCTTTAACATGAATATCGGTTACGGAATATTTTAACCTTTCACTTTGTTTGCTAACATCGAACAAAAACAACGGATAAAGGTGTTTGTACTCTAACGGGGTAAAGGTAGGGTTTGACGCTAAATCATCCATGAGAAAAAACTTAGATCTAAACGCAGCGGCATCACCGTACGCTCTACTAAATTTATTGTTTTCAAAAGAAAGTTTGTAGTCTGTTCTAGGATATTTATAAGAATTTAACGTAATGTGAATATCCGTTACGTGAACGTGATCAAATAGGGCTGGATTTTGCACTTGACTATCTTTTTTATTTGTCTGAAAACCGATAATGATGTAACGCGGAAACTCGGGTGCCATTTTAACGGCGAGTCTCCAGGTAAATGATCTTGTTTGAGTAACTGTAGCAGTATCGCATTGTATCATTCTATAATTAACCGGAAAACTTTCTTTATTCTGAATATGTTTATAAAGTGGCAATTTATACTGATCCGCAGGTAGCACGTGCGGCATATACCACGCTATTTTTTCCAGCACAACTTTACCATCATCGGCAGCGCCAACTTTAAAAATAGCGTCATTATTGCCGGCTCTTGTCAAGTAAAGAGTTTGCTTCATTCCGTACAATACTTTATCGTAATCTTCGCAAAAACCAAAAATATATTTTAATGGAACTTTAAAGCTAAATGTACTCTTTTCTCCAGGCATTGCACCAGCGGGTATAATATCATCAATAATGTAATTTTTTCTAAGAATCCAACCCAGATTAGCAGCTTCTGCTAAGTCTGTCACATCCTTATACCACAATTGGTTTAGCCCTCGCGATTTATAAAAATCTTCATCATATTTTAACAATCCGAGCATAGTGGTGGCCCACCCCGGATGTGCTATTCTTTCGATCTCTTTACCCGAAAGGTCGTATCTAATATTACTAAAAAGATACATTAAGCCGTTGTTCGTTAAAGCAATATTGTCCGCATTCCCGTATCTTGTATCATCATTTTTTACTAATTTACCTTCTATAAGTAAATAGCTTTCGCTAGGATGCATAAAAATATCTTGAGTTTCGATGGTAATCACAATATCTCTGGTATTGTTAAGAGTATTAACGGCACCTACAATCGGTAGATATTAGAAGTATTCGTACTCTTCGATGGTATCGTCGTTGACACCCGTTTCAGTAATGTTTAAAATGCTCATTTTTTATCAAATTATAATAATCTTAAATTATTATAATATTTTTTACGTCGTTTTAATACCGGCCCCACTATTCAATTTTCTAACTAATTCTTGTATAGCGATCGCCTCATTACCACTTCCAGCTATTAAAGAGTTTATGTTTTGCGAAGTCACGGGCGTTGTCGTCGCGGGTATAGCGGTATACTTTTTCAAAATTTTCTTAGATTTCGGCGTTAAAGCCTTTTCGACTAACCTTTTTCCCGCATCTATAGCAGCGCTCTTTCCAGCCTCGAAAGCTTTTTTTGCTCCTTCCTTAGCGACGCTCTTTCCCACATCAACGGCGGAGGACGCAATTTGTTTAGCCGCGCTACTACTAAAAAGTCTCGCGAGAAAGCTGGCTAAGCTGTCAAAAATTCCAGCTCCCCCGTATCTATTTCTTCTTACAAATCCTCGTTTCTTATAGATGATCATATTTTTATAATACGGACATTACTTTTTTATAGCTTTTACAATCGAAAATGCCCTGCCTTTTTAATTCGTCGCACACGCTCACCAACTCGTTTCTCATGCCTGTGTTACCCGCTGCTTTACTAGCCATAAGTAAGTCGAGTTTTTCTAGTAACGCGTTAGGATCACCGGGGATAACAACTTTTTTAATGCCTTTACCACGTAAAGTTTTTTGTACGTTTTTTTTTTTTATAATAATCTCCCTGTGTGTACGGTTCCCAAATATCTTCTTCAATAAATTTAGCTTTTTCCCGTATACTATCATCTATTTCTCTGAATTTAAAATTGGGATTAGTCGGTTCATTGTTATGATGCATGGTATCAGTTAAAAATAAGATTTTTCTATACAACGAATAATCATTTGGTGTATGAGAATCTGGGTCAAATTTTTTAGAAAAAATAAGATTAAGTAAGCCCTTTGTTATTTTACATATTTTTTTCCCCAATAATAATATCACCTTTTTGTAGGTTAAATGACTTATTGCCCATATAAATTCCTCTGTTGGGTACCCTACGAGGGCCAACTATGTCATCATTATCAACATTTTTTTCTAATTCCACTTCCAGGTCCGCTTCTGGTATTGATGCCGCTTCTGATAATTCTGTTAATGTTGGGCTTGTTGTCCTATAACTAGGAGGAGCCATGCTAAGAGGATAACCTATTTCTTGCGGTAACCTTTGGGGTAATTGTTTGATAGCCGTTTTAATACCTTTAAGACCCTTAATAGGTTTAAGGCCCTTTTTAATAGGTCTAAGACCCTCCGTAATTCTCCTTTGCGTTTCTTTTTGCGTTTCTCTTTGCGTTTCTGTAACAGGCTTAAAAAACTCCGAAAGATCCGCTCGTAATTCTATTTTACCCGTTTTCTCCGCTAGTTCGTTAGCGCGAATATTTTTTTTATCGCGAGAAATTCTTTTACCATTCGTTCCCTTTCTATCGGATCGGCGATTTTTAAAAAAGACACTTTTTATTAGGATTATTTTTTTTTTATTGCGGTCTTTTAACGCAGTTTTTAACGCGGTTTTTTCACCCAGTTTTTAACGCAGTTTTTTAACGCAGTTTTTTAACCCGTTTCATGACTAAAACTACACGAAAATTTAATTTTAGGTTTTTTAATATTCAAGCAGCCCACCTTGACGTTTTTCAACCAACCTCCGAAAGGACTCGCGCTGTTCTCTTCTCCCTCTTTCTATTAGCGTCGCTTCCGTTTCGCTCGTCATCTTTTTTCTTGGATTTTGACCTAATTTCTTCTTTCATCTTCTTATATTTTTCTAATTCCTCCATAATCAGTTGGAACTCTTCATCCGTGACTTTATTATCCGATAAAGCTTTCGAGACGTGCGAGGATATAGTATTTAATTTAGTATCGGCGATGATTTTAATCTTCTCGTGTTTTTCGGCCTTAGCCGTCGAATTTCTAACGACGTATTTCCCGACTAAACTTAAAAAACCGGTAACAGCTGCAACACCTTCTATCGCTATTACCGCGGGTAGCGCGACTACCGTCGATAACAAAGTAATACCCCCAGCTCCCGCGGCTAAAGTAACCGTAACTAAAATGGTGTCAACGTTGTCTACTATTCTCGCGGCTTCTCAAATATTTTTTACTTAAAGTTTTCTCTTTTCATCACCTCGCCTTCTAAAAAATTTTGTATCTCGTTAATTTTCTGCAGACGATAACCCTGTCCCTCATCAACCGGAGGAGCTGTGGGCAATTCGGGATATATATTAATCTCTTTCATTTCCATTTTTTATTAGCGCAATATTTTTTAATGATGATAATAAACGCGGTATAAAAGCTCGTTTTCTTCTATTTTTACCGAGTTCTTCGAATTGTTGGTAATAGTAATTAAAATATTGTCAACATCTTCGAGACTAATCTCATTTTGTAAACTGCAGTTTTTAAATCTAAAAGAATACGCTAATGAGGTTAAAACTATGCCTTTAGTCATCATGAAACCTAAACCTAATTGCATCGGAAATACTTGCCTCGCAGTTAACGTAATTTCTTCTTGACTAAAGATTTTCCAAGTTAGCGGATTTACTTTTATCGGGGGATGTTTTAAATTAGGAGCGAGTCTCCAATGGATCGTTTTAGCTTGAGAAATTTTCGATTTTGCTCTAAATTTGTGAACATTCATCTTTTTTATTTATAAAATAGCTCCTAAAATGGGAATATTAGCGAAGGGACTATTGGGTCCGAGAATAAGGCCTTTCCCGTCGTAAAACTTTCCGCCACGTTTTAAATATAAACCGTTACCGGCGGATCCTAATCCCTTGCCTTTATAAGGGCTTAAATAAAGACCTTTTCCGTCTGTTTCTACTTGGCAAATGCAGCCTCCTTTTTTAAGGTAAAGACCCGAACCCATCGCTTTTTGTATGTCCGATGACGCTAATCCCGAAAGGGCTCCGACGCCCAATGCGGGTAAAACGGTTCTGGCTATGGCCGGCAAAGCACTAGCGGCTAAACCGGCTAACATCCCGAGAAAACCCCCCTCTATTTTCGTGTTATGCTTAAGTTGATTGGCGGACATTCTAATCGTTATGCCAGTACCATTTTCGAAGGCTTTAGCCATTTTTTTCGCTTGCGTAGGGGTAACAGCTAAAACATCATTGCCGCGTAAATCTTCGCGCGTTAAACGAATACTATTTTGGCAGCCTCCTTTTTTAATAGCGGTTCGAAGTTTCTGCTTTTGGCCATCCGATATATTAACTTTAACATTCGTGTAACTCGTCATTTTTGATACGTTGTATTTTTTTTATGCCTCTCTAATATGAAACCTAATCGTAAGATTTTCGCCCCTTAGATTTAGTAAAGTTCCATTTTGATCCGTAATTTTTACCGTTAAATCGTGTATGTCGTAATTCGTTATCGGTAAATAAACTAAAGTAAGCGGCGACTCTATTATCTTATATCCCAGCGCAACATTAGGAATAAAAGAGTAAATTGTGTTTTGCGTCGAACCATTAACGTACCTTCCCAAAGTAATATCGATGTTAACGAACACGGAATTTATACTGAGAATATTTACTACGTTTTCGGACTCGTGAAAACCCGCTTCGTATTTCGCGCGAGTAAAACCTAGCACTTTAGAAATGGAGTTTGGATGATTAAAATCTACTTGATAACCGTCTTCGAGAGTAAGAATAGATTTTAGCGTATTTGTGTTTGCCGAAATGTAAATAGGATATTCATCGTTAACTGAGTCGAAATGGCCTTTTTTTCTCATTTCCTGATGAACGGTATCATTAATGTCCGCGAGGTCATAACTTCCTTCCGGTATTTCTATTTTAAACCAAGAAGCTCCATTATCCGGAGAATAAATAAAAATGTTATTGAACCCGTCAATGTTTGGGAAAGAGTAGTACGTTTCGAGGTTTACCAAAGCTATTTCGTATTTTCTATCATATTCCAGTCGAATCGGGGGATTAAAACTCGTCGTAAAAAGCGTCTCGTTGTTACTTACTATAATTTGGGAAGACATTTTGTGCTCCGTATTTTTAGCTATTTCCTTTAAAAGATCTTCCATTTTTTATAGTAAAAAATTATTTAAAAATATATCTTCGTTAAAAGATATATTTTTTTAAAAAAATAGGACAAATACTAACTAAAGTTTAGCATAAAACTTTTTGTTTAGTTCCGGGATATTCCCTTTTAAAGTCTCCGTGTAGCATTTTACTTAAATTATTTCTTTTAAGACAGAAAAACATGGATATTTTTCCTATTTCATTTAAATAAGACACCATTTTTATTATACGTCTTCTATGCTTTTTGTTCGTTCTATCTTCCTCTTCAGTTTCGAAAATCCTCGCTAACTCATCCGCATTACATAACAATTCGCAAATGCGTTTTTTCATAAAAGGAGCGTATGATTCTTCTTTACTAGCGTCGCGTTCTTTAACGAAAGAAATGAACTCTTTTTTTAGATTAAAAGCTTCCAAAAATTTATTAAAAATTCTTTTTGTACCACATTCAACAATATTTTTTTCTGAAACATTTTCCAAAAAATTTCTAATATCCGTCATAACTCTATTTACTGGAAAACCATTTAATCTATAATCGAGTGTAACAAAATTTACATAATTATCCATTTTTTTACAATTATTATTTTTTAAAATTTTTATTACCTTCAATTTTTTTTACTCCATCGAATTAGGTATATAAAAGTTGTCAAAACCGTCTCTATATTTTCCTTCGTCTTTTTTACTCGATAAATCGATAACGACGAAACCATGAGGTTTTTCCCATACTTTTTTGCAAAATTTTCTAAACTCTTCTTTAGTCATATCTTCGCTGACATGATCGTTATAAATATGATTAATGTTTTTTTGGTCTTGACGGAAAAGGCAGATAAAATTCGCGTTTTCTCTAATAGTTTGCCTCGGCAACCTAAAATAGTTTTGCGAGAGGTAAAAACAGTCAACGTTACTATGTCTTCCGTGAATATAGTAATCCTCGCACTTATTTTGTCTTTCTAAAAGTAAGTCGTCGAAGATCATTAAATTTTTGTTTTCCAATTTTAATTCTCTCAGATCGGGCACATCTTCGGCAGTTTCGAAGAAATTAGCCGTAATATTCGATTTATTTTTTAGGGTTTCTGCCCATTTCTCGATCAAAGCCGTGGGAGAAATATTAGAATCCCGTATTTCATCACGCATATTAAACAACATTAAAAGTGCTTCTTTCGGCAGTTTTTCTTCGAAAGCTTTTCTAAGTATACGATATTTGGGTTGAAAAATACTTTTTCCAAAAACGCATAAATTATCGTAATCGAGCCAATTTGGTCTTAACAAAAGATTTAGTAAATGTGTCGTTTTACCGCAGCCCGATTTGCCTATGATTAGTCCTCTAATGCTTTTAGGTAAAAAGTTATTATTAAGCCTCTTCGATACTACTTCGTTCCACGATAAATCTATAACATCCATTTTTTATATACGTTTAAAAAAGTTTAAGTTATATAAAAAAGATGTATTGCGTTAAATGTAGAAAATCCACCGATACTAGTAACGTAAATTACGTCGTTACTAAAAATGGAAGAAATATGGCGCGCGGAAAATGCGTCGTATGCGGAACGACTAAAACGAAATTCGTCAAAAAAGACGGAAACGTTAAAAAAAGGGCGGTTCAATACTAAATAAGTTTATTAATAACTTACCAGTTGAAATGCATCTCCCGGGTCATAATTTTACTGGACCCGGTACTAAGTTAAATAAAAAACTCAATCCCGATTTAACGCCTAAGGAATGGAGTAAACCGATAAACCGTGTTGATAAAGCGGCCTACCATCATGATATTTGCTATCTTAAACATAATGACACGGCTACCAGAAATTCTATTTGCGATGCGAATATGTTAACGGAGCTAAAGGGAATCTATAATACGATGATTAGAGAAAAAATGGAACGATTCATTGTTAGTAATATGATTGGAACGAAGAAAAAATTCGGAATGGGGATTAAAAAAAAAATCTACATGACCACTTTGGCGGAAGAATTGCAAAAACCCGTAAAAAGAAAATTTAAGAAAAGGAGAGTTAGAGTAAATGGTATTGATAGGATATGGGCCGCGGATTTAGTAGACATGCAAGCATTTTCTAAATTTAATCGGGGTATAAAATATCTTCTCGCCGTCATCGATATCTTCTCCAAATATGGTTGGCTGATTCCGTTAAAAGATAAAACGGGAAAATCTGTCGCCGCGGCATTAAAGAGTATTTCTAAAGAGAGAAAACCGGAAAAAATGTGGGTGGATAAGGGTAAAGAGTTTTATAACAAAGATGTTAAAGACCTGATAGAGTTGTATTCTACCGAAAATGAGGAGAAATCTAGCATCGTTGAGAGATGGATTAGAACGATGAAAGAAAAAATGTGAAAATATTTTTCCGCTAATTCCACAAACGTTTACATTAACGCATTGCCGAATCTCGTTAAAGAGTATAATAACGCGAAACATTCTTCTATTAAGATGACGCCGATAAATGCTAGTAAAAAGGTTAATGAAACCAAGGTTTGGAAAACTCTTTATCCCGATCGTCACGAAGTAGTAGATATAGATCCCAAGTTTTCCGTAGGCGATAAAGTAAGGATATCTAAAAAGAAAAAGACTTTCGAAAAGGGATATACCACAAGATGGTCTGAAGAGGTTTTTACGGTTTCCGAGGTAAAACGTACATCACCCGTAATTTATAAAATTACGGATCTTAACGGGGAACAATTACGAGGCACCTTCTACGAACCCGAACTACAAAAAACTAGTCAGGAGTTGTTTAGGATAGAAAAGGTTATTAAAAAAGGGAAAAAGAAATCTTTGGTAAAATGGAAAGGTTATTCCGACGAGTTTAATTCTTGGGTAAACAACGAGGACATTAAAAATATTTCGGTATAAAAAAAAATGTCGAATATCGCGATCAAAAGCGTCATTTTACCGAACGAGCCGCTAAGCAACTTCGAACTAGAAGATGCCGCTAAAAGATTAGGGATACCTTTTTTTAGGGGCATATTTTTACGAAACGCTTTACCGAGAAAATGTAGAAAAAAGGAATGCGGTATATTAAACCTAGATGACACGGGCGGACCCGGCACGCATTGGGTAGCTTGGTATAAAGACGGTAAACTAAAAGTTTATTTCGACAGTTACGGCGTGCAACCGCCTCTCGAACTTCGAGACTATCTGACGAATCTGATATTTTTTATTCGGATCAATTGCAACGAGCGGGACAAGTATTCTGCGGTCATTTATGTTTGTAAGTTCTTAAAGAGTTAAGCTCGGGAAATGAATTTCAACGAGTTTTAAATAAACTTTTTTAAATATATAAAAAAATGCCCGTCGATAAATTCGGAGGAATGGGTGACGTTAAATCGAGCGGCGACGGGGCGTCGCTGACTTACATAAATAATAATTTTTTTGCCTAAAGACGGAACGACGGACGTTACCGGTTCTATAAATATGAACGGTAATACATTAAGGAGGGTTAGTAATCCCGCGAATCCGCAAGACGTCGCGACTAAAGATTATGTAGACTCTAACGCGGGGTTATTGCTCGAAAATGGGGGTTATCACATGTTAGGATATTTAAACATGGGATTTAATAAGATAAAAAAACTTATTTGACCCTACGGAACCGAGCGAAGCCGCTACTAAAAAATATGTGGATGATATCGGTAAAGCGATGATAAAACTGGAGGATGACAGTTTTTCCGCCACCGCGGATATATATATGAAAGGAAATAGAATTAAAAACTTACCCGAACCTGCTGCTTGGGATGACCCTGTAACGAGGTCTTTTCTTACCACGCAGTTGTTAGTTTTATCCGAGCGTGAGAAAGGGGAAAAAGCTTTATCGAGAAACGTTGACGGTTCTTTTACCGCGAATGATCAAATAGATATGAACGGAAAAAGAATTATAAACTTGCCCGCACCTGTTTATCGACATGAACCTGTGACGTGGGATTTTATTAACTTGAAGTTGCTAGATCCTCATAGAACGATAAATAAACCTATAATAAGCGTACACGCGGAGGAACAAGGAAGTTTATTAGAAGGAAATTACGAGTTTTCTTTCGGTAATGGCAGCAGCGGAAGATCTCACGGATTAGGGGGTTATTGCATGTCAGCGCCGGGTAGAATTATAAGAGGTTCTTTAATGGTTCTAAAAGGAAACAAGTTTTTAGAAGAAGAGATAAAAATTAACTTGGTCGTAAACGGTGAGGAAAAAACCAACTATTCCTTAATAAAAGAAACGGGAAAAGGCTGTAGTTGCGTAGTTTTTCCCCAACCTTTAGAAATAAAGCAGTGCGACGTCATAAACTTTTTAACGAAGACTAGCAATACCAACGTAAAAAATGCTTATTTAACGATACTTATAGAACTCGATTTATAAAAAATATATTAAATTAAGCGATTAATTTAATATATAAAATGGAACAGATACTGAAAGATTTAACTGATTACCATCTTAGAGATCCCGAAGAATATCTATTTAATAATATAAAGGTAGACTGTATGAAACTTCTTAAATACAAACCTTTGTTTAAGGACGACAGTGATTGCGAGAATTACGAAGTTAAAATTCGCGATATGATATACATTTTAATATTGCGGTGTAAACTTTTTCTCTTGAATTATTATTACGAAAAGATCGATAATCTTCATTCTGAAGAGAATAAAACGACTGACGATGTTAAGGAGTTCATAAAGACTATGGAAGCTGAGAAGATCGCGAAGATTGTAAAGATCTTAAAGGCTGAGGAGACTAAAGAGGAGAAAACGGATGAAGAGTCTTAAAAAAATTTATAACTTTTTTAAAAAAAGTTATAAATTTATTTTCTTAATATTACAAATTAGTATTACACTCTTCATCATCTTCAGTCTCGCTTTCATCGTCGGAACCAAATGTTAATTCCGAAGAAGCAGCAAATTTATCCACACCCGTTCTTATAGGTGAAGGAACATCCTTTTTAATAATAAGAACTTCGGAAATACTAGTACGTATTTTAATCGTAGTATGATTAATAAAAATATCCGTTATATCCATATAAACGATTACTTTACATCTTACGTTTTCGAGTAAACAAGGATCTATTTTTACGAGTTTTTTATCTTTACCTTTTTTGTAAAAACTAGTCATTATATCGTCTGGCAGGGGATTTTTATTTTTGTCGTATTTTTTAATTTGATGTAGTTTCGGATAAAAAATATTATTTTGGTTAACAATTTCTAATTCATTAAAATCCTTATTATTACTATTTCTTTTTTTTATATATATTTTTTCGGCCCTTCTTTTCATCCAATACTTTTTTAAATTTAGTTTCTTTTTCAGTCGGATTTTCTTCGTCGTAAAAAGATAACAAAGTCATAAAGTAATCTTTCGAATTAGTTTTATACGCTTGCACCCCGTAAGTAAACAAAGGGGCAGAACGTAATCGTAAACCTTTTACGTTCCCATTCGAATACTCGTATGAGATTCCCATCGATTGATAATTGTAAACTTTATTTTCTGTCGTATTGCAAAGTGTCAGTTTATTTATATCGAAGTCTTCAAAATTTGTATAATTCTTCTCCATTATACGCTTTTTAAATAAAAAAAAATTTTACTTAAATCAAATTTTTTATTTAACTTTTAAAATAAAAAAATTGAAAATAAGTTTTTTTGTACGTTAAACTAAATTTTCTCTTTTTTTTAAAAAAAAAATGAGCGAAATAGGCTCTACTCAGGTATTCTTAGCTTACACGAACATAGATGACCTTAACTTAGACAAATTGTTCGATGAGATAACTCAGACGCCGGAATTAATACGTATGTCTTATAGGAAAAAAGAAGTAGGAAAAAAAGGTAAAAAAGTAAAAAATAATCCGAAAAATTTTTTAAATTGTATTTTATTTTTCTTTTTCTTCGACGAGAAAAAAATCAACTTAAAACTCTTTAAAAACGGAATAATACAGCTTGCTGGGTGTAAGTCTTACGATCATTGCGTAAAAGGTTTAGTCTTTTTATGGGACGTACTCAAAAAAAACCCGACATGTACTTTACTCGATAGCCTAAATGTTTACTTGATTTCCGTAATGAGAAAAGTTTTTTTTTTTTTTTAATTTAGGGTTTTCCGTTGACAAAGAAAAACTAGCAAACTATTTTATCGACAATAAACGATATAACCTTTCGCCATCGATACAAGGTTTTACGGGAACCAAATTTACGTTGCCCGCAAAATCCGTCGATGATATGCCGGTTTACGAGCTCGATATAAGTAGGGAAAATAATGTCGTACATTTAAAAAAGGAAACCCCCTATAATAATTTTTACGATATAATTTCGAAGACGCGAAACGCGCGTAAACTATCTAGAAAATACGATTACATAACCGTATTTCATACGGGAAAAGTTTTGTTTTCCGGAGTCCACGAGAAATATCAAACTCTCTCGATAAAATGGTTTTTAGATATAATGTTACGGATAAAAGATAAGATCGCGATAGAAGAACCTCCGGTTTGCCATTTAAAGGATTATTTGCGACCGGCCGAGAATTTTAACTTTTTAAAAGAAGTTATAAATTTACTTTAGGATTACAATTTACGTTTTATTTGGCAAAATGTATGGCACCTGGGGCATCTGGTTAAACTGGCTGCTTCATCACATTCTTCGCATAGGCAAATATGTCCACAATTACAAAACAATACATTTGCCCTCTCCGAATAGCACACTATACATTTTTCTTCTCGAAATGTCTCAATTCCATTTCTAAGTATTATCTTTTCCATTTTCGTTTTTGGATATAGAACTTCATGTTCTAAAACAAATCGTACGCAAGGAAAAACTGGTCTAACCCCCGATTCCCTCATTATTTCGCCTGGTTGGAATTCCATAGTCTTATCAAAAAATTTAATCTGTATGTGTCTTTCGTAGTTTTGTAAATAATCTTTATTCTCCGGTCTAATATGGAACCAATATGGTCCTGTCAGTTTAAAACCCGAGTCATCTCTAGCGAGTGTAATAAACATACATGTTGTACTGAATTTTTTCCATACGCTACGTTGATAATAAATGGCGGACTTGGCAATATATAAAGCATCCACATAATCATAGGTTGAAAGCTGCGGAAAAAATACTTTTTTATCCTCTATGATGGGAGTACAAGCGATCTTGTTTTGTAAAACTTTAGTCAATTTATTCTTAATCTCCTCCATCTTTTTTTGACGCTTTTACGCAAAAGATTTTTTTTCCTTAAATCAATTTTTTTTCTCGAGAATTTATAACTCCGCCAGTTATAAATTTTTTCGAGAGACGCGCGAGGTGATGGGAACTAAGAAAGATCGAGAACTAAGAGAGATTAGGGGCTCACGAACTAAGAGGGCTCGCGAACTAGGAGAGATCGCGAACTAAGAGAGATTAAGGGGCTGCGAACTAAGAGGGCTCGCGAGCTAAGAGATAGAGAGGTCGCGAACTAAGAGAGATTAAGGGGCTGCGAACTAAGAGGGCTCGCGAGCTAAGAGATAGAGAGGTCGCGAACTAAGAGAGGTCGCGAACTAAGAGAGATTAAGGGGTCAGGAATCTCGGGGGTACTATTTTTTTAATCGCGAGAAAGGATGGGGGCCACAAAAATGGTTGTGTGTTCTGACACAAAACGGATGTACCATCTGGATGGTTGTGAGTTTTGGCACAAAATAGCGATTTTAGGCGATTTTAGGCGATGTGTGAAAAGGAACATATTATCCACTACTCATAAGCTGCTAAGCGCGACTCACCGATCTTTTGCGGACAATATAGATCAATATCAGACTGCACAGAACGTGCAGCCTGATCTTGGATCTACACTGACCGATAAGGAGATATTTTTCTCCAAAAAATAAGTTTGAAATAATATTATTCGTGTTTTCAATATCATCTTACAAGTTTTGTTTAACTTATTTACAAGAATAAGGGTTAATTATTAGAACTTTCTTTTTCATAAAAATGCCTCAAAAACATACAAGTACCATATTTGTTTCCTTACTCTTAATGTGTCAACGGCTAAGATGTAAATTGTCCGTATTAACGGGAATCCGTCACGCTAGTGGCTTTCTCGTGCATTTTCTTTTGAAATCTTGTGTCACGATTGAGTTGCAGAAATTTAAATCAGTAATACATGTATATGTTAGTGAGAAAGTAAGACAGAAACTAAGTCGGGAAGACAAAGTGAACGAAACAGATAAATACAGAGAGAGAGAGAGAGAGAGAGAGAGATGTCTACGTTAAATGAGAAGATAAGGAAGAATATATGAGCATCATTATCTCACATATGTCATGACTTTTTCTGTGGAACAGGTCAACCAGTCATCAAACCGCATGGCACTCGACTGGTCAATATAAAAATCACAGCGTAGTACCGGAGGTAAGGTAATATGCATTGTATGTGACTTGGGATTCTGTACAGTGAACGTCTGTCACATGGGTGTTAAAATTGTTTTCGTTCACACATAAGTCAAGCTGGTGCTTTTTCATTTATTTTGACAGCTGTTATGAAATATTAATATCCCGTTGTTTGTTTATTATGTAAAGACCGTATGTGTGCTGTGAGCCTTCCTTAGAGCAATGGGGATGCGTTGACCATACTAAAAATAAAGATGATTTTGTCCCAAACCAATGCCTCTTTTATTCGATTACTCAGCGATAAAAACCCGTTTTCTCAATGGAAAATGTATAAAAAGTTTCTTTATTCGTATTATTGAGAAAACATGTCAAGGTTTGGTAACAAAATCGACTACAATCTTCCTTATCCTTCGTTTAGAATGGCACGTTGAGAACTTTACGATTTTACAGTCGCCTGAGATCTATTAACCGCTTACAAGAGCCTGGTAACAAGATCATACATACCGCTACAACATCATCAAGGATGGAACACACCCCAGGCGTAACAAACCAAATAATAAATAATAATATAAAACATTAAATTCTTTGTTTAGCATCTGACATAATGATCCTTGGTGGACCCATGAAGATAACTTGTATAAAATATTGATTCCTCAGGAAACAAGGCTGCCCACAGCATTCTAGTTTTCTTTTTATGACCTTTCAACAGTCGTCTTATCAAAATCTGTAGGTCGTAACTCATTGTTTGGCCTGAATGGTACTTCCGTTCAGATTCCTAGATACATTCTTGATTCACCTAATAACAAGACGGCCCTAAGGCGATGTTTCTTTTTCTCAATGTATAGTACATTCGTTGACCTCTTGAGAGGAAACACTTTTCACCTCTGGATTTGACTTCAAACCCACCTCAGACATAATTTTGTTATATCTTTTTTTAATGCATACTGTATCGTTCTTTACAGTCGTAAATAGAATTCGATGGAGGCCAGCAACTTTTCGCTCCCCCAATATTTTCTAAACTACCAAAAAGAAATGAGTTCGTTAACACTCCTGGCCGAACAACAACGATTTAAAGACTAGGAAAAACTCGCGATTTTATTTCTTATATGCTTAAAATGTTAAAGGAACGGTAACCTTAAAACTGACGGTAAACTCGACATCCATGCCAGTTACGGTTCCCTTGCGTTTTGTTGGCCAATGTAGACAAATATAGAGACTTTGTCTCAGTTTTAAAGTATTTACCACACGATAAAATTTTAGTTTACGAATTGAAAAATGCTTGAACTGTGCTCTGGCAAAAAGGTTTTAATGAATTCCCGTAATGCGTTGCACCAAGCAAGACATTACATTGTCTTGGATCCATGGAATCTATTCTGTCTAACAACCGATTGAATAATGTGGTAAACTGTTCCTTTAACATGTAGAAAATTTATCAGTAGAAAAAAGTGGTGACCAGGTCAGTCTGCGCAGACCTAGCAGGCTGACGTAAGTCGATACTTTTTACAGATGCAGTCAATCCCCTTTTCACACAGCAAGGCCTATATGTAATAAACTTATAGACTGTGACTCAAATCGCGAGATTTATTTATGAAAGGGTAGAAGGCAAGGCAGAAAATTCTGTTTACCAGCATTTTCTTCTTTGCCATTCTTTATTATGAGCTTTCCTCCTCAACTATGGTAAAAACTGTCAAGAAATGTTTAATGGTACATATGAACCATTCTCTGAGAAAAGGGGGTTTGATGCATTTGCAAAAATTATCGACTCCGGTCAGCCTGCACGGACCTTTTGCTTTTGGCAAATTTTCTGCGTGTCCAAGGACCATTCTATCTCAAGATTAAGCCGGTTGTAGAAATGGATTTTATGGATCAATAATTTTGTGATAGCTCCCTCTGTATAATGCATCACGGAGATGCGTTAAACCCCCTTTTGCCAGGGCATGGTTCATTATATTTTGTATTAGAAACATGATCTTAGAATCTAAGTGTTTGTTGCGTGCCGGAGTGACTTATTTTTTATAAGTGTTCAATTTGAAGCTATATTACTGTGGGTTTACCTCTCAACAAGGTAGACATATAATCTTGGTGCCTGAAAATTTATGTTACTAGCGCACGCATGAAATATGATATGACTTTTTTTTTTCTAAAGACAAAACATCATAAAAGCAGCGGGGGGGGGGGGGGGGTGGGACGAGATATATGAGTGACTTATCGAGTGTGGCAAAACCATTTGACTGTTTGATATAGTACCTGTCAGGTACGGGTTTTTCCCTAACATTTAACGCTTAACCACTCAGTCCCAAATTTTAACGACCCCAACGGAAACAGAATC
Source organism: Tridacna gigas (assembly GCA_945859785.2). NCBI lineage: Eukaryota > Metazoa > Mollusca > Bivalvia > Cardiida > Cardiidae > Tridacna > Tridacna gigas. The sequence goes on from OX244038.2 coordinate 55,423,238, forward strand.
TTGAAAACATTGTGGGAAAAGTAGAAAACGCTGGTTAAAAGCATTTTCTCCTTTTCCCTCAGTGTTTCCTACTCTTTCATAGAAAAGATTCCAAATTTGTGCAACATCTAGTTTGTCGTCTGCAACTGCTTTCGATTTGGACCTATAAAATATTTTGTCGTTTGGTAAAGCATTAAAGCATTACCTAAAGAGTTCATAATACAAGGAAGCATAAGGCGAGGTTTTCGGGAAAAAATACCGAGTGCTTGTGTACAAGTTATGGTGCAGAGCTACTCTGCTATAGTTCGCATTTTTTATAATGTGCACTCTAATAACTACAGCTAACTGAATATGATCCCCCAGAAATGAGCCATGCTCCGGCAAAAGGGGGCTTAGGGCATCTCCATGATGCATTGTACCAAGCAAGCCATCACATAATTATATAATTATCCATAAAATCCACAGGTTTGTCTAACAACCAAGTGAGTTATAAGGTAGAATGGTCCGTGGACATACAGAAAATTCACAGATGTGAAAACGCTTCGGCCCATTGGCCGACACTTTTTTCAGATGCATTAATCCTTAGGCTGTTAAGCGCGACTCACTGACCTTTTGCGGACAGTCTAGATCACGAACAGACTGCACGAAACGTGCAGTCTGATCTTTGATCTACACTGTCCGATAAGGAGATATTTTTCCCCTCAAAATAGGTTTGAAATAATAACATTCAGGTCTTTACTATTGGCTTGAAAGTTTCATTTAATTTATTTAGCAGGATAAAGATCAAGCCCCCTTTTCACAGAGTATGGCTTAAATGCTTGTAAACGATTTGTAACACGAAAATTGTCATTATCTGATTGGTTCGTAATGCGATTTTGACCGCTTTTTGTTTTCTAGTCTTTCATTTTTAATCTCTTCCCCTTCTTTATTTCTTGCTCTATTTTCAGTTTCCATTCTCAAAAACCGAATCAACCAATCAGAATGTTAGTATCTAAAATATCGGACTCAAGGTCTGGTTTCAAAAAAAAAAAGTCTTTTATTTTGTTCAAATCCGCTAATAGACTCATTTTTCAAGGTTGAATTGAGTTCGTTATTTGAGACACATTTCACTGACATTTACAGACTTTAAATGGTAACAATCTCAAATCCTAAGCTCACTCAACTCAAATCCAGACTCAGCTCAGCAAAACAATGGACCTAAGTCTGGTATCTTAGGTAAGTCCTTTTATTTTGCTGGATTGAGTCTGAAACGTTGTGTCAATTCAGGATTCGAGAATCTTACGTAAGTCTGTTAATATTGGTGAAACGCATCTCAAATAACGAACTCAACCTAAGTCAGAAACTGTGACCGTTAGTGGACTGAGCACAACAAGAGGCTTATTTTTTTGTGAACTCGGGCCTTGAGTTTTATTTAGAATTACTTTCTTGTATACTTGTACCGTGATTTAGAAGGAAAGTGACAATGGTCGAGCTGGTTATCAGATTTAATCACGCTGACAAGTTAAGACAAAGAATGCTGTCTTCTTCGGATATTGAACAGAATAATAACAACGCGCTCGGCCTATTGATTGGTCAGCAAAAATTAACTTAGCTGTTGTACGCCCGCGGAAATGGAACACACTGATTGCTCCTAAAATGTTGTTTTCAGACAAAATTGGCACTTTCTCCTTTTTTTGGCAGACCACCTTTATGATTGGGAGGAACCAGTTGCCCTTTAACTCTTGACCAACCAACAAAATTTTAGACCAGTCCAAATTGAAAGCATTTGCAGACTAGAAAATAAATGTGACTGACAAATTAAACTTTGTTTTGGTGAGGGTAGAAAACGTTGTGGGAAAAGGAGAAAATGCTGGTTACCAGCATTTTCTCCTTTTCCCGCAATGTTTTCAAAAGGCTTCTTTCACAAAGTCATTAAGTCAGGATTACGTAGCAAAGGGTTAAAACCCTTTTCAGCGGCATAGGCAAAAACGGGGGCTTTTGCGGACTGCATAGATCAAGATCAGACTTCACAGAACGTGTAGTTTGATCTTTGATCTATATCGTCCGTTTATTAGTCCCCTACCGGCGAAGTCGAGGGGGATTTTAGGTTTGCACTCCGTCCGTCCGTCTATCCGTCTGCCCGGCTGCCCGTCTGTCCGTCTGTCCGTCAGTCCGGCAATTCAGTTTTTCGGACTTTTTTTCTAAACGCTGGTACATATTGAGCTGAGTTTTGGTGTGTAAGTCACCCACCATCACTTACAGATCAAGTTCGAGTTTCGTTCCGGTCCACTCGTTTTTCACGGATTTACTGGCCCTGGAGTTACAAAATTTCACTGATAAATCAGTTTTCCGGACTTTTTTCCTAAACGCTGGTAGGTATTGATCTCAGATTTGCTGTGTAACTCAACCACCATGACTTACAGATCAAGTTCGACTTTCGTTCCGGTCCACTGGTTTTTCACGGATTTACGGGCCTTGGACTTACAAAATTTCACTGATAAATCGGTTTTCCGGACTTTTTTTCTAAATGCTGGTAGATATTCACCTGACTTTTGCTGTGTAAGTCAACCACCATGACTTACAGATCAAGTTCGAGTTTCGTCCCGCCCCACTGCTTTTTGACGCATTTACGGGCCTTGGACTTACAAAATTTCACTGATAAAACATTTTTCCGCACTTTTTTTCAAAACACTGCTACATATAGAGCTGATTTTTGGTGTGTAGATCAACCACCATGACTTACACATCAAGTTTGAGTTTCGTCCCGCTCCACTGCTTTTTGACGCATTTACGGGCCTTGGACTTACAAAATTTCACTGATAAAACATTTTTCCGCACTTTTTTTCTAAACGTGCTACATATAGAGCTGATTTTTGGTGTGTAGATCAACCACCATGACTTACACATCAAGTTCGAGTTTCGTCCCGCTCCACTGCTTTTTGACGCATTTACGGGCCTTGGACTTAAGAAATTTCACTGACATGCCAGCGATACATACGGCCGGTAGGGGACTGGGTATTGCTATGCAATACTATCAGAATGCTTGTTTAATCAAGCATTTTAACCCTTAGGCTGCCACGCGCAACTCAAGGACCTTTTGTGGACTGTGTAGATCAAGATCAGACTGCGCAGAATGTGCAGTCTGATCTTGGATCTACTCTGTCCGATAAGGAGATATCCCCCCCCCCCCAAAAAAAAAAAATGTAAAATAAGAGATTAAGATTCAGAGAGAAGAGCCAGATTTGAGGTGATTAATGTAAACAAAGAAAAAATAAGAATTAATTATGAATGTTCACTGGGCTATTTGTAATAGTGTTTGGCTGTTCTACTCATACAATGTCTACAGAAATAGGTTTAAGAATTGAAGATAATACTCACTTTTTGACAAATTTAGAGAGAAATTCTTTCTTCTTCTGGAACTTTACACGAGATATTGGTTTTGCTCTTCCCGTTACTGTCAAGGTATAGACAGGGCAAAATCTATCACAAATTAAACAAAGGGCAAAAATCTCAAGGACAGGAAAACATTTGTAAATCAGACAGCACAGACAGTCCATGTTAGATCAATGTCATTTGTCACGTATTACCAACTTAAACCAACACAATCATGGTTATTTCAGGTATTTTAAGTATTCTTTAAAGACACGGTAAACCTATTAGCAGCATAAAGAGTTGGAAATCGTTCATAGTTCCGCATTCAGACGACAATAACCGAAGCTAAGTTTGGACAGTAATTCAACCGTGTATTATTGGAGAGGTCATCAGGCCTCAGACCTCTTCCAACAGTGGTGAGTTTTAAAGGCAGACTGCCACAGAAATCGCTAACTAAATCCATTTGTTTTTGCGAAATTGTTCTGATACACAGTCTATTTCGTCATGGTTTTATAATTAAACCGAAATCAAAAAACTGAAATACGAAATAAACGTTTTTTTTTTTTACATGACGGATTTCAAAAAAGATTTATTATAATATATTGATCGTTAATGGCCTCTCCAATAATTGTAATTTTCATTAAACAAATAGATCTAAGCAAAAAGAAAATTTTCGTTTTTAAAAAAAAGAACACCGCGAGAAAAGATCACGTGACTGGATACCACATCCGGAGAACTCGTACCCTGGAGAGCTCGTACCCTAATCTCGACAGCACGAGTTCTCTGGAGAAGTCGTACCCCACATATAGATATAAATAGGTTGATCAGTATGTTTTCAAGTTTTATTTTTCAAAACTGACTAGACTCTGGAATTTTTCTAAGTTTTATACAAAAATTCTATGGATTTATAGTGATATAGATTTGAGGAAATAACACACAGAGTTGCTTTTAGGATGCGGGATTGCGAGAATCCCGCGAAAATTAACTTATGAGCGCAAAAAAAGTCGTGCCTATTCGCCCTACGTACCGCACACCTCAAAAGAGTCCGTGATCCTTTGGTTTTGGCGGGATTGCGCAGGCTGACATAGGTCGATACTTTTGCAGATGCATTAAACGCCCTTTTCTCAGAGCGTGGCTCGGTTATCTACTTTCTTAAATTTTTAAAGTTTAGATAAACAACCTCTTCATTTTGCATGTCTGCAGCAGACAACTTTTAAAAAATATTGTGGGAAGAGGAGAAGCTGCTAGTTACTGCAGTTTCTCCTTTTGTCTCAATGGTTTCCATCACATCAAAGCACCATCTTCCACATTAATAATCAATGTTTGAATTGTCGTCTGCATGCTTGTTCTGTTTGGGACAGTCCAAAATTGCTGTTCGTGAAAAGATTTAAAAACGTTACATTTATTTTTAACATGTCTGGTACTAGTATTAAAGGCCACCTTTATTTGTTGTCATCAGGTAAGATTATTGCATATTCAGTGGAATTAGCAAATTGTATAAAATTTTAATTGAACGATTTCTCCTTTCTAAAAATATTTTGGCTTATCTGAGCACATATTACATACATTTATTAGAGGTTTGTTCCTTTTAAAAATGAGCCAAATTGGATCATCTTCTTGAGTTTTGTGTCCTTGAATTTAAAAAAAGAAGATGCATTTCTGAGCATGCTAATAGCATGTGGCCTACAATTTCTTCAAATCTTTACCAAACTCGCGTTGTTAGATATGTATGAGAGCTTGGTTCCTTTCAAAATAGAGCAAAATCGGGTCATGGAGTCACAAATTACATGGTCTTGAATTGAAAAAAAAACACATTTTTTTAGCTTGTGAACAGCTTCATTTTACTTTCAATCTTCAAAAAACCCACACAGTTTATACATATTCACGAGAGCTGCATTCTTTTGCAAACCGTCAGATTATTGGGTCAGAAATTTCTTGCACTTCAATTTAAAACAAAAAAGCATTTTGAGTTTGTCAAGAGCTTACCGCATGTAACTGTTAGTTAGCTTTGCTCATATCAGCTCTCAATTTCATTATACCTCCACAACTCTGTACACTGAAAATAGAGCCTGTATTTAAATGCCAGTTGGGCTGTTTTTAGCCCTTATAGGCCTCTTGTTCTTAGAACATTATAACAATGTGGAATGTGTACTGTTTTGTGCCTTTACACCAGCAAAATTCAAAAAAACAAAAATTTTTTTTTTCTCATTCATTTGATGCCCAACTTGTTTGTTTACATCTACCAAAATATATTGAAATTAAAAGCCAAAAAACTATTTGAAAACATTGACGCCGACCTCTCCTGGCTTATCTTTTAAAGAAGCCAACTTGTATGGTAATAGAGGTCATTTATTTCATGTCAATTTGTTCAAATAATACCACCACACCAATAAAAATGTACTCGTAAGTAAATAGTGTTCATCATGTTTAAATAGGGGTATAAGGTACACAAGTTTTACACAGTGATTTATAAAAAGAGCTTGAGTATAGAGTTGAGTGCTTCATAAATCAGGGTCCGTATTCACAAACCATTCTTAAGACCGTTCTTTGTCTTTTTCTCCAGAATTTTCCAAATTCGAAAGTAACACACCTTCTGATTGGCTAAACCATTTGGTTTAGCCAATCAGAAGGTATGTTACTTTCAAATTTGGAAAATCTTGGAGAATAAGACGGAGAACATTCTTAAGAACGGTTGGTGAATACGAACGGTTGGTGAATACGAACCCAGTCCAGATTGTTTGAAAGTCGTCTGCTTGTTTTGTTTGGATGGATACTTGGTGTGTTTGCGGTAAGTTGCTTGCCCCAGTTTGTAATTGTATGCTTGTGCATTCTAGCATGCTTAATTGTATTGTTTTATTACTATGAAAGTTGCACCCCTTTTTTTTGTTGGCATACTTTGCTCGTCAAGTTTTCAAGATGTTTGTGCTACGAACTAAGTTTGCTTTCAGTTTTTTTTTTTGTTTGTTTGCATGGCTTGAAAAAATGTTTTGCAAACTCACATGCTGTTTTTTGATGTATACGCCTACCATTGTGCATGTGTATACAGTGATTGTAAAGTTTGTTACGCTCTCTCTCTCTCTCTCTCTCTCTTAGGTCTGGTCCCCGCATTTTTCTATGGAAGATGATTTTATGAAGATGTCTATAAACAATAGGTCTGTGGAAAAATTAAGCCTGTTTTTCGCTCCAAGTTCTTAAGAATATTATAACTGTAAACGGGAAAATATGATATTGTTTAAAAGGTACCATTATACACATGGAGAAACCGGGATTTGTGCAGGGTATTTCACAGACTTTAAAAAAGAAGTTTCCACCATACTGGGCTTATACGGGTCTATTTTCCAGGTCTATAGGGGTTGTGTTTATAACTGACTGGTACATAGGTTATGTACTAGCTAACCATGGCTGGATGGATCATGCCAGATAGCGTGTGTTTTGAATAAATACATAGTAACATATTTCAATTTGAAACTCGCTGCACCGATTGCCATCTTAAAAAGTAGTCCGGTTCTGTACCCTGAATACCAACATCAGATAGGTACATGAAAAGTATTTGAAAAATGCCACTTAGAGGAGGATAATGTGTAGAAAGAATGACTAAAGACTTAAGCATCTATCCAGTGGCGATATTGGTAACCTTTGGGTCATTGTCAAGGCTGTCAGAAGTACATCGATGATGGCGCAAGTCAAGTGTCAGTCTTAGAATCATTTAGTATTAACTGATTAGAGCAGGATTTACTTTATGGCTCCCCTAAATAAATGTTCTCTCTTTACTCCTTCCGAATACTTGTCGAAAAAAAAGGAAAATGTTCTGAGGCACAGGAAGAAATTCTTAGCTCATACTTTGGGATCAGTTTGCGCTTGTCGTAGATACCAAGATCTTACATACGTTCTTTGCCGTCTTGATGTGCACTGTTCTCAAGCACTACTATTATGTCGGCTACATAACTGTTAATGGCAAATATTATATACTTTTAAGAAGGCGATGACCTTTCAGGTTTCACTTTTTGTCAGCCATGACACTGAAGTCCTGTGGAGACCAATCACTCTTCTTTTACAAGAAAAATAGAACAATGAAAAGACACGTCTGTATCCTTTGATATGTGAAAATAACACGCAGATTGAAAAACTGTGCAAGCCAATTACACAAACAAAAACTTCAGATTTAAATGTTATATAATTAGCTCTAGATTCGATTTCGCAGCTTTGAAATAGCATTGTCTATAAAGTCTACATATATACAAGAGTTAACATTAAAGAAACACAATTTAATGTTTCTTTTTGGAAAGCTGTCCTCAATGATGATGGTTTAAGTGTCGTATCCTATCTTTTCTAACTCTTTACCAGACGAGATAATCTTTGACTCGTCCAAATTGAAAGCATTTGCAGACGGCAAAATACATGTGACTTAAATCACGAGTTTTGTCTTTAAATTGGTAGTACACACTGTGGGAAACCTTATTAACAGCATTTTCTCATTTTCCTGTAATGTTTTCAACAGGCCTCTTCCTAAGATCGTTAAAAAAAAAAGAGAGAAACCGAGATTGTCTGAAAAAAAAAATGAAATATATCCTATCGAAATCAATTTTTTAAGTATCACATACATAAATTTCGTTAAATTCATTGGCATATCATTGAAACGATATGACCAAAAATGTTGTAAGGGTAGAGGAGAGTGTGTACCAAGATCAGACTGCACGTATGTGCAGGCTGATCTTTGTATACACTCTACGCTTAAAACATTTAAAGTCGCGTTAGGTAGGATAAGGGTAAGAATCTATTCAGTCTCACAGAGTTAAGCCCATTAGAAGATGCCCGTAGTGTGCACGCTTGGATGGTTCTAAAATTCACGTTCAATTGAAATGTCTCGCTCGTTCTTTTATTTTCAGATTTTTTTGTAAGAAGTGCCATTTAGTACAGAAATGTTTGTGTGTTTGGTATTTAACGCCACTTTACAGACTACATCAGTTATATCACGGCGGAAAATGTGCCAGTCGATGCATTCCTGCGATTTCTATTATCACTACTTCTCACGGCACTCTATTCAAGCCTCTGGCTGCTTTTCCACATAAACATTTTGGATACAAAATTCAGTGGCTAGGTGCCAAAAAAAGTTCTAAGTCTAGTAAGTCTAGACCAATTATTTTGCGTGGCATATGGATTCTAAATCTAAAAAGTAACACACGTTCTGTTTGGTAAACCCATGTTGTTTAAGCCAATGATAATTGTGTTACTTTGAAGTTTACAAATTTCTTGCGAGTTAATATGACAATGCAGTTCAAAATGGTGAAAACGAGACCGGCCTTTTCTAACAATATTGTTGCAACAATATCCGTTCCTCTCTATCATCAAAACTGACAAGCTCTGGGATACGAAAAGCTTCTATACCAATCCTGTTCAGATCATTTTGATGTGGTTTTAAATGAAGTATGAAACGAAGAAAGCGGTCACTCGTCACTCTTTTCTGCGGCTATACTAATGACATGGAAACGAGATTATTCTTCCCGGTACTTTGTGATCCCGCAGGGTTTTGTCCGTAATATTTTCGTCCCAACTCTTGGTAGTGCGAAGAATAGAAATTTTATTTATGGCCCTTATCGCTGAGTACATATTTCTTCCATAAAATGAAGACTATTGTGACAGGAAAACATTGATTTGCACAAAAAGAACATCGTAGCTAACAAAGATCAAGAGGAGGGGGCTGCTACACACAGTTTCACATCAATCAACCGGCTACTATGCGCCTATGTGCTCTCATTTATACAAGCCCTGCTCTGGCAAAAGGGGACTGAATGCATCCCTGTGATGCATGATACCAAGCAAGTCATCAAAGGATGATGTTTCTATACAGTCCATTTTGTCTAACAACCGGCTGAAACATGGGATAGAATGGTCCTTTGATATCCAGAAAATTGACCAATAACGAAAAATTTCGGCCCAGGTCAGCCTGGCGGACTATGCAGGCTGATCTGAGTCGATACTTTGCGCATATGGATTAAGCCCCATTTTCAAAGAGCATGGTTTATATATGAGTCATGCTCTGGCAAAAGGGGACTTAATGCATTTCTGTGATGCATGAAACCAAGCAAGTCATCATATGATGATGGATCCATAGTCCCTTTTGTCCAACAACCGACAGAAATTAAAGATGAGGTAAACTGGTTTTTAGACATGCAGAAAATTGACCAATAGCAAAAAGGTTCGGCCCAGGTCAGCCTGCCCGGATTGTAGATGCATTTAGCCCCCTTTTCACAGAGCATAGCTCATATATATATATATGCGTGTGTGTGCCATGCTCTGTGAAAAGGTGTCTTGATCATGTGATAACTTCGGTGGTATCATGTATCACGAAAATGAATTAAGCCCCCTTTTGCCAGAGCATGGCTCATATACATGTATATGTTTTCAGTCACATTTTAATTGAAGTAGGCGAACGAAATCTACTCTGTTAATTAAAGGTAACCACCGCTCACTGAACGATCAAAGATCGGATTGCGTGCTCTTTACGGCGTGATCTCAATCTATATCAACCTCAAACGCTCATAAGATTGTCCTTGGCAAGGACCGGGTGCCTATATACAGATGAAGGTTTTTCTTTTTTTTGCACTTGACGTCAAAGTGGTACTTGTATAACAGCAGGGGGAAAAAGATGGATGCATAAATACACAAGATCGAGAGAAAAACAGAAACAAAAACCGTGTTTTTGATTAGTCTCTGTCTAATAAATTTGAAATAAATCGGCTGTAAAGTCGAGATTGAACAGAAGCGATTCCTCCGTTTAGGGCAATAATTAAGCGTATATCTTGTCAAGAAGCTTCTATGTTTGCTTAGCGGTGACCTACCGATATTATGTACTAATGTGCCCCCCCCCCCTCTCCCTCTCTCTCTCTCTCTCTCTCTCTCTCTCTGAGCAATGCTGACAAAGGCATGTCGTTGGCGAAAGTTTAGCGGAAGTAGGCGTACGAGCCTGTCCAATTTTTCAAGGGGGGGATCGTTATAGAAGGTATGATATTCGTATTTTAACCATAATTATAACACTAAGTCGTTATAGGTAAATCTTTTTGAGACAACTTTACCTCATGACATGAACACTGTCGAAGACGTTAAGGATGTCTTATTTATGGAAATAATACATATACATGTGGTTCTTATTTTCTCATTTTATGTACTGTAATCTTGCGATATAGTAATATATATATGCTGGCTGATGATATAACATTTCAGTAACCTTGTCGAGGAAGATAGGGGAAAGGTTATTTCAAAAAGTTTGCTTAACTCTTTACCACACAATCCCGACTTTTAACGACCCCAAAAGGAAAGCCTTTTGAAAACATTGTGGGAAAAGGAGAAAATGCTAGTAATCAGCATTTCCTCCTTTTCCCACAATGTTTTCTACCCGTCCCCTAGCAAATTTCAATTTTTAAGTCACATTTAATTTGTCATCTGCAAATGCTTTCAATTTGGACTAGTCTAAAATTTTGTCGTTTTGAAAAGAGTTAAACAAAGTATCTGAGAAAATACTAACAATCCAAGTACTGTTTCTCAATCAGGAATATAGACTAAAACATTTGACCCGTGCCTTGGCAAAAGAGGGTTTAATGCATCGCCATGATGGATTATACCAAGCAAGTCATCACATAAGTATGGATCCATAAAATTAAGTGACTGAATCAGGAGGTAGAATGGTCCTTGGACATGCAGACAATTTACCAAAAGCAAAACGACGTGAGTCGATGCTTTTGCAGATGCATTAAAACCCCCTTTTTATAGAGCATGGCTCATTTAATTTTCGAAGCCTGGCCGGGTAGCTCAGTGGTTGGCGTATCTGACTAGTGACTTGGTGGTTGCGGGTTCGATACCCGGTTGAGGCAAACTTACTTTCCTGCGTTGTTTTTTTAGTCGGTGGTTTGGAAAGAATATTGTGTCATTACTGGTTTGAGACAGTCAGGAAACACATAACCTAAAGCTGTTAAAACTCAAATACTAACTAACTGCTATTTAATTTGTGAAGGTGTTTTGCCAGAGTAGTTCACAGAATAGTAGACCGTGTGGATCTAAGTCCAGACTCTCAATTATTCCATGAATAAACTATTTTCTTTTATTAAGATCAGATACATGTACCACGTTTTGCGTATCTAAACCGACCGTAAAAAGAAGTCTGGTCGAGATCTACATTATCTACAAAAACAACCAAACTTGTGCATATCGCTCTAACGGTTAGGTAATGTTGTCCTCTAGTTTCGGTAAGATACCCGCAAGCCTCCTGACAACCTCTCTCGGTTTCTTTGCGCTTTAGGGTTTTGATAAGTCAGTGGAGTAATTGAAGCCTCCAACTTTCTTCTTATCCGAGAACATAATTATGCAAAACAAAAGAATTGGTCTACTTAACCATAGAGTACGGGCCTAAGGCTTTGCAATTAGTACCGATATTTCTGTTTTCTTCCAGCTTATTTAACCTTTACCAAACGATACTCTTTACAACAACCCTGAGGGAGACAGTTTTTAAATACATCGTGAAAAGTTGAGAAAATGCAGGCATCAAGCAGTTTCTCCTTTTTCCGTGATGTCTCCTATCGTTCAAAAGACAAAGCCCGTCATTTGACCCACATTTTACATGTGATCTGCAAAGGTTTTTAAAATCGATAAATCTTATATTGTGTCGCATTGTAAAGAGTAAAAATGATATCCACCTACGCATTGAAATAGTCCTCCGACATTATATGAATTTTACTTCTAATTATCAAAATAAATTGTATTAACATTTCAGTTGAATTTCCTTCGATTCCACGTTTTTGCTCTTTTTCTAATTATATTTACCCATAACAGAATTCTTTACGATACCAAAACGGCTGATTACAGGGTTCGAAAATCTGCATTCTATGAGTAGGAAGATGACATACAGTCGGTCCTTCAGTGCATTGGTATAGAATACAGAAAATACAGTAAAACCTCGATAGTTCGAAGTTCCAAGGGGACAAGCAAAATGGCCGAATTATCGCGGGTCTCGAATTATCCAAAATATCAGTGAAAACAAAGTTGCATTCCATTTAAGATCGGCATTCAAAGTATACTTCCCCGAGCAATACAACCGAGCTTTTGTTGTTGCTTTTGGTGTAACATAATGGGGTTTTCGCCAGGACTATGGACATGTTCTAGACTGGAAATATCGAGGTTTCACCGTAGTAACAATATGTTAATCAAATTATGGCTTAGCCCTCTTGTTGCTCAGCGCGTCTCAATGACCTCTTGCGAACAATGTAGATTCAGATCGAACTGCACAGCACATGCAGTCTGATCTTGAATCTACACTGTCCGATAAAGATATATTCCCCCTCAAAATAATAATAATAATAATAATAAAATAACTTTGAAATAGCAGTATTTGGATTGTTACTGTCGACAGGAAAATTTAGCAAGATAAGGGTTAAAACCGTATCAAAATGAAAACGACGAATGTATCAAATGCATATGCAAAAGTACATCTTTGGGTTTTTCGCGCAAGTAATTAGTGATTGCTGAATAAAACAATGATCAAGGATATACTTACATATCTGAAAGATACGAGTCATGTCCTGTGAAAAAGGGGCTTAATGCATCTGCGAAAAGTATCGACCAGGTCAGCCTGCGCAGTCCGCGCAGGCTGACCTGATCCGAAACTTTCCGCCATTGGTTTATTTTCTGTATGTCAAATGACCAGTCTACCTTATGATACAGTCGGTTGCTAGACATAATTGATTCTATGGGTCCCTAATTACGTGATGACTTGCTTGATATCATGCATCACGGAGATGCATTAAGCCCCCTTTTGCCAGAGCACGGCACATATAGGTTACTGTAATTCAGCGTTTGTACATAAAACATACGTGAATCATTCAGTTACTTACGGAAAACATGCAATGGCAAATGTACCTCTGATCCACAGCTTCGTAACCGGTCTACAGTTTTGTGGCAATTTAGTGTAGCCGTATAGTGAAGTTATGGTGGCGATATACAGGGTAAGCAACATCGAGAATGGTTTGTTAGCTGGTTAAAAAAACGAGTCAAAAGATTGAATTTTTGATGGGATAGCAACATATTTAAATTACCCATATTTTTTACTACAGAAAATGTATTCAGCCTATTATTTACTTCATTATGTAACTTAATACAAGAATCAAACGCAAGCATAATGCTGAGAAGTGCATCCTAAATACACTGGTGTATGAGACTTAGGCTTTGTCTACACGACACGCATGAGTAAGCCTGTGTCCAGGGGCAAATAATTTTATTATTCGCTCCTTGTCGTGGTCCTACTATCGGTGTCTTCCCATCTGTCCCACATTTTGAAAAACCAATAGGGCATTTACCTGTATGGGTTAGGGGTGATATAAGGGTAAGTGCGAATATAGCCTGTATCAAACAGATTAATAAGGAAGGTTATAGTTTTGTACAGTTTGAAACATAGAGCAAATTAAAAAAGTTGTCTTTGAAAGAATAGCAGTTAAAAGATTAACAGTTTGGAACATAGAAATAGTTTCAACAGATTAATGTTGGAGGCTATAGTTTTGTACACTTTGAAACATAGAGCAAATTAAAAAATGCCTTTGAAAGAAATAGCAACCAATTAAAAGAATAACAGTTTGGAAAATAGAACCAGTTTGGAAAAAGAAATAATTAAAAAAAAAAACAAAAAAAAAACTGCCTTTCATTGCATCCAATTAAAAGTTAACAAGTTTATTCAAACATCCCATCCCTCTATCTTTTTTATTGTTGTAATTAAAGGTAGTTTGCAGTTAGTTATTAAATGAGTTTGAAAGTCTTTAACAAAATGTGATTCAAAATCTTTCAAAATCTTTTTCATTTATATTTGCATCATTCTGTGATTATTTTTGGATTAAGAAACATGGCAAATGCTCTTGTAAATGTTGATTTTATCAATAACAGTCGTGGAGGATTGAGTTTGGTCCACAATGGATGCAGATTTGTGGTAAGTTGAATAATCTTGTAAGAGACATACAAAAGGAAAACATGGTTTTAGTAATTACACTGTTTTTCACAATATGAACGCCAGTATACTAATAATTCAAGGGTGGCACAAACGCACATTTAAGATACAGCGTTCAAATGTAAAGTAGTAACTCATTACCAAATCACAACATATTTAGACTATTTCAGACTTGAAGCAATTACATGCAACAAAATAATAAATGTGGCTCAAAAGTTGAATTTGTTTTGGGTAGGAAATATTTTGGCAGAAGGAGAAAATGCTAGTTACCAGTGTTTTCTTCTTTTCTCAAAATGTTTTTTTTTTTTTTTTCAAAATGACTGTATCTCAGATACAACGGATACATCTCACTCCCGTCTCCGTCTTGTAGGTGAAAAGCAGACGTGAGGAGAGAACATATTGGGTCTGTGCTGTTAGGGGCTGTCCTGCGCGTGCTACGACTGCCGATAGGATTCTGCTGAACCAGAATGGTGAACACAACCATGCCGCTGATCCATTCCAAGTAGAATGCAACAAAATCATGAAAAACATCCGCAAACGATGCCGACAGGAAACTAAGCCAGTTCCAGCTATATATAAAGAAGAGCTGGCCTCACTTAGAACACAAGAATGGGATGAGACAGGTGCAGCTGTAGTACAACGGTTACCAACATACGAAGGATGCAAGTCCAATCTTTACAGAGAACGCAGCAAGGGCAGACCAAAACTCCCTAAAACTCGTCAAGAAATTGCTCTAGAAGGCGAATGGACACAAACCTCAACCGGCCAACAATTCCTTCAGATAGACGACGGCGAAGAGAATCGGATCCTAGTATTCGCAACCCGAAAGAACCTAGAAGATCTATGCTCAGTGACAACTATATATGGAGACGGAACCTTTTACTCATGTCCTGACCTATTTTACCAGCTATACTCATGGCATTGTTTTATTGACGGACACATGTTTCCGGTAATGTTTGCATTCCTCCCTGGGAAATCAAGAGAGGTTTACCGACGCCTTTTTGAAGAAATGAAGACCAAGTGTGGGAACCTCGGCCTTGATCTAAGTCCCGACACCATTTTCATGGGCCATGAAGTCGCCTCCAGAATTGCTGCTAAAGATGTGTTTCCTACAACAGAGGTTAAAGCTTGCTTTTTCCACTACACTCAGTGTATTTGGAGAAAAGTACAGGCCACTGGACCCACAGCTGCCTACCGGGAGAACGAAGACATACACAGACTTGTTCGAAGAGCAGCCGTTTTACCGTTGGTACCTGAGGTGGCTGTGGAAGATGTATGGTTCAATGACCTTACAGACATTGCAGATTTAGATTTACCAGGCGCTGTGCAAACTTTTACGGATTACGTTACAGAGCAGTGGGTGGGGGGAGAGAAACAAACCTGGAACCATTTCTGCACGCAAGGTCCAAGAACGACAAATCATTTAGAAGGATGGCATAACATGTTAAAGAAAGCTGCAGAACATCCACATCCAAATATATTTTCTATCATCCGCACTCTTCAGCATGTTGAATCTTTGACATGTATACGACTTATACAGTATGCTGCTGGTGGAACCAGACCAACCAAACGAAGGAAGTATGTTGCTATTGATGAAAGGTTGGCATCGCTCAAAGGTCGCCTTCGAGACGGAACATTGACTACGATTCAGTATGCAGACGCTGCTTCATACATGTTACGTTTGTACATGTGTAAATGAACAGTTCTAGATATTTCTCTGTGTTTTTCTTCTTCCACAATTAGGGCAGAATTCTTATTTTACAAAAGGAGAAGTAGGGAAAATACTGTTCTGCCATTTATGTATTATTGATATTATCTTATTATTGTGTGCTTTAGTTTAACCATTTCAAATTTCAGACTCGTTCAAATCATCTACATACAACAGAGTCAACATTGGTGCAGTTGAGCTTAAGCCCTCTGATACGGAAAAAACGTATTTTGGGAAAAAGAGAAGTCCTACGTTGTTTTCAAAAGCTTTCTTTCCCATGGATTGTGAGAGAAAACATTTCAAAACATTGTGGGTAAAGGAGAAAATGCTGGCAACCAGCAATTTATCCTTTTCCCACAGTGTTTTCTATCCTTTCCAAATCAAATTTCAATTTTTGATTCAGATATTTTTTTTTTTTTTTTTTTTTTTTTTTTTTTTTGTCTTCTACAAATGCTTTCAGTTTGGACTAGTCCAAAATTCTTGGTAAAGTGGTTAAGGTGAGATAAAGAAAGAGAAAAAGAGAGTTATAATCTTCAGGTTCAAATTTTTAGAATTTGCTTTAGCCCTCGGATAGGACTGATAACAATGTGAAAAAGAGAAAATGCAGGTTATCTGCTCTTTTTCCCACAATGTTCATTACCAGTATATTTTTAGCCCTTTTCCCACAACGTTTAATCATAACTGTGAAAACTAGCATTTTTTTTTTGTGAAGAGAGAGAGAGAGAGAGAGAGAGAGATAAACAAAATTTATAAAATTAATATTTCTGTTTTATAAATAAAGAAAGAAATAAAATTTTAAAAAAAGATGGATTATTTTATGCATAAATTGTCTACAACTGCATATATCAGTATTGATACAGACTATAGCTGTAAATTAGCCTCAGGCAGGGATTAGCTGTACCCTTACCTGTAGGAATTCCCATTTGTCCCACATATTGATTTTGATCTAAAAATCAAAATGTGGGACAAATGGGATTAAACCGTCCCGATAAGGGGAAGCGAATTATTTTTCACTTTGCTAATCTCGTAATAGACAACCGGCTTTATTCGACGCAGCGCAAAATAATAATTTCTACATACAACAGGTGGAAATACTATCGAATTCGGAGAACGATATTTTAGTTGCCCGAAATATATTTTGTCTTCTAGCACTCTAATTAAATCAAAAAGAAAGCTATCGCTTAAATTAGCTAATACTTTCATCTTTTTTGACGCTTTTACGCAAAAATTTTTTTTTTCCTTAAATCAATTTTTTTTTCTCGAGAATTTATAACTCCGCGAGTTATAATTTTTTTCGAGAGACGCGCGAGGGGATGGGAACTAAGAAAGATCGAGAACTAAGAGAGATTAGGGGCTCACGAACTAAGAGGGCTCGCGAACTAGGAGAGATCGCGAACTAAGAGAGATTAAGGGGCTGCAAACTAAGAGGGCTCGCGAGCTAAGAGATAGAGAGGTCGCGAACTAAGAGAGATTAAGGGGCTGCGAACTAAGCGAGCTCGCGAGCTAAGAGATAGAGAGGTCGCGAACTAAGAGGGGTCGCGAACTAAGAGAGATTAAGGGGTCAGGAATCTCGGGGGTACTATTTTTTTAATCGCGAGAAAGGATGGGGGCCACAAAAATGATTGTGTGTTCTGACACAAAACGGATGTACCATCTGGATGGTTGTGAGTAGTTATTAAAACAATGATTAGTAGGCAAACCTCTATAATCCAACCTCCTTATACATATTAAGCATATTGCTTATCCCTATCCATTCCCCCACGCTTAAGTTTATAGCTAACCCTTATACAATACAACAATATAACAATAAACAACGCAATAGCAATTTTATGTAACATTAAGCATGCTCATAAAATTAAAACAAAATGGGTTAACAAGCCAATCTAATTAAGGTCAGCAAACAAAATGGCTAACCTTTTTTATAAATATTTTTTACTTAAGCCATTTTATTAAAAAAATTTTTTTAAAAAAAATTAAAAAAATTTGTTGCATGCATCAATCAACCATTGCATTAGCTAACTAACAAACCCTTACATCAGACAATTGCTTAACCTTTTACCTCCCCCATCAACCAACGCATGACACACCAGCTAACCAACAAACCCTTACATCAGACAATTGCTTAACCTTTTACCTCCTACATTGAGAAAGAAAAAATTTGATCATATAAAGTTTGAAAGTTCAGAACATACTTACTTCCCTGAAATTAGTACTGAAGAATACTTTTTTAATACAGATGTAAAAAAATATCCTGAAATATACTACCAATTTAGTAAATATAAATATAAAAACCCTAATACTTCCTTTTGGATGCTTTTATGTTTTGATTCTTTTAATCCTTATGATGATATAAAGAAATATGAGCTTGTAAGATTATTTTTTGATAAAGATGATGATTTAACAAACCATTTTGATAGTCAAATAGAAGTACAATTTCTACATCTCCAAAATGATATTGATGAAATTTATAATAATATAGTTAATGGGGACCGTGAATTTTTTTTTTTTTTTTTTTTTTTATATTTTCAAGATGAAAATGATAATTTAAAATATTTTACTAAGATAAGAGAAGTGCTTAATCAATCTTTAGAAGTAGAAGTTGAAAGTATGAGTAAAGAAGAACAACAAGCAATTATAGATAAATGTTTAATGGAAAAATTAGATCACAAACCTATAAAGTATGGAATGATAAAATATTTTAATTTTAAACCCACTATGAAATTTTTACGTAAACAAAAGTATCCAGAAATATACTACCAAGTTAGTAAATATAAATATAAAAATCCTAATACATCCTTTTGGTTATTTTTATGTATTGAATATATAACACATGATGGCACCAAAGAACGCCTTCAGATATCAAGAATTCATTTTAATCATTTAAATACATCAAAAAATTTTAATAAACTAATAAATAATACTTTAAATGAACTTTTTTACCATATTGAATACATCCTTAAAGAACTTGCATTAGAGAGAAGTGAAGAAAGATGTTTTATATATTTTCATGAAGATGGAGAAATTCGATTTATAGATACCTTAGAAAATGTACTCCCCTGTAGGTTATGGCATTGTGATTTACCTTTTGTGGGGTATGATGACATAACCAGAGCATCAATACAGTGGCTAGCCAGCTTATGAGTAAGTGGGCGGTTTAAGATATTGATAAAAAAAATTTTAAAAAATTTTTAAAAATAAAAAAATAAAAAAATGATTTTAACTTATAAAAAACTGTATCATTACTATATAAAGATGGCAGGCATAGATGAAGATGAAGAATATTTTAAAATGTGTGATAAACTTGATGCATTTTTAGAAAAAATAAAAGAAGAGATAGATAAGATAAAAGAGGATAGAACACAAGCTTCAACTTTAAAGCTATCTGACCCTCAAATGGCACAACTTATAACAAAAATATATAAAATACTTATAACGCTTTGGGTTGACTAAAAAATTTAAAAAATAAATTTTTTATTTTCTTTGTGATGATAAAAAATTTGAATTTTTCTTTATTAAGTTTTAAAATATATTATAAAAATGCATGTGTTAAATAGTATTTCAAATGATTTTGCAATAAAGTTATGCCAGACTTTATTAAATAAAAAATCTATATCTTACCATATGTATGATACAAATAAAGAACTTTTTCAATTTTATTTTTCTTTTACAAAAAAGGAAAAGGATTTTTTCTTCATGTTTTTAAAATTAATGCCTTTTGTTTATTATGAACATAGTAAGCATAAGTTAGAAGAATCTGATTTTGAAACAATAGTTTATGTTGCATTTCCTGATACACGCGAGCATTCGAATGATCCTTGCCGATATTTTGGCAAACCTATTTATACTGGTATTAGAATTCCATTTAACCAAAGTGATAATTTTTTAAGTAATTATAAAAATGCTATAATTGATTTACTTAAAAATATTTATAGAGAGAAACAACCTGATAATTATTATATATTTCCACTACTAACATTTAAAAATATTCATCATGCTTCACCTCTTGAATTGTCTGGTGATTTTACTTCTTTTGTTGAATATTATGGTCACTGGTGGGGTGATTTACATTATTATCTCTATGGTGAAAATGAATCTTATACAATTAATTACGGTGAAGGTTATCAATGGTTTAATGATGAAGTACAAGAACTTGCTGAAATTTGGGAACTGTATGAAGAAAAATATGGTAATGTTAGCATAAATGAAACCTATAATTCGGATACATGCGTTTTATGCTTAGATGAAAACACAAAACCAAACATTTTGTTTTGCAGTTGTGGCCATCTTTGTGCTTGTGAATCATGTTTTGCAAGTTACAACAAAAAAGATTGTCCAGTTTGTAGAGTAAAAAGTGATATCATTAGAAAATTTTAAATATTTAACCTTTTTATCAGGTTAAATATTTTTACAAGTCCAACTCTACTAATATTGACAAATACGAGTTTTTAGCATCAGGGTGGTCAGACCTTGTTACAAAGTTTATAATATCACATTGGTTTACTTCTAAAGGTTGCGGGAAAACTATGCAACTGCATTTTTCTTTAGCATTTTTTATTAAAGAGTAGTCAACCTGTTCAACTTCGTTTATGACTATGTTAACTTTTACCTCTTCCCGTAAAAACCTATTACCTATAGCAACCATTAAAGACCCTCTTATAATTCTACCAGGGGCAGCCATACAATAACCTCCTCTCCCATGGTCATTTCCAGAGCTTCCATTACCGAAAGAAAACTCATACTCACCATTCTTCAATGGCCCTTGTTCTTCAGCATGAATGCTTATAATAGGTTTAGGTCCTATAAGAGCAGGGAGTGATACCTTTTTATCCACATATGATTTTGTTGCTAAATCTCTTTCTTCTACAGGTGTTGCAGCATTTTTTTATAGAAAAACCTTGAAAATCTACATCAGATATTGCTGTAAAGCTTCCATCAGGATTTTTTACAATAGCACCACCATTATCAACGTAATTTTTATTGGCAGCAGCATCACGGTCCGTAGGATTTGGTAGACCAGTGATTGGGTGAGTGTTCATGTCTATTTTACCACTTGCTAAAAAAGTCCCATATCGGTTTTTTGTTAAAGCCTTATCACCTGCTGTAGCTACCTCAACAACGTTATCTACATAAAACTTATTTGCAACTTGTTGATCTTCTATAGGTGTTCCAACGTTGTTAATTCTCCTTCCACCCATAGAAACGTCACCACCTGCTATATAACCACCAGGACCATAAACAAAGGCTCGATTAGCAACATCTACATATCTTTTGGTTGCAACATCTTGTGGTTCTGCAGGTTCTATAACATTTGTTAAAGAATACCCCCGCATATTTATATCTGCAACAGCAAAAAAAGTGCCATCTTGTTGTTGAACTATTGCCCTACCACTATTATCAACATAATTTTTAGTAGCAACTTCACCAGATTCTACTGGATCTTTAACATTTCTTATAACATTATAATTCATGTTTAAATATCCTTGTACATTGTATCCTCCATTTTCACCTAACAGCCCTGAGTTGGCATCAACATAACTCTTAGTAGCAGCATCCTGGGGTTTACTGGATTACTAACCCTCGTTAATGAGTTACCATTCATATTTATAGAACCGGTAACGGAGGTTGTTCCATCTTTACGTAAAAAATTATTACTTATGTAAGCAAGTGACACACCATCACCACTTGTTTTAGCATCATCTATTCTTCCAAATTTATTAACAGGCATTGTTTTTAATATTACTAAAAAAGTTTATTTAGAACATTTTGAAATTTATTACCTAAACCCAACTCTTTAAGAATGTACAAACATAAATGACCACAAAATACTTCCCCTGCTTGTTGTAATTGGTCAGTATTGTAGTGTATAGGATTTTTTAAATAATCTATAATTTCAATAGGTGGTTGAATACCATAACTATCAAAATAAATTTTAGTTTTATCATCTTTAAACCATGCAACCCATTGAGTACCTGGACCGCTGGTATCATCAAGATTTAATACACCACATTCTTTATTTTTTACTTTTTTAGGTAGGGTATCTCTTAAAAATATTCCTCTAAAATTTTTTATTTTTAATTTTTTTGCAGCATCCGCAAGTTCAAAATTGCTTAAAGGTTTATTTGGTAAAGTTATATTATCAATTAAAATATTTTTCATTTTTATATATTTAAATATTTACAATAGCACTATTATCAACCCATGAATTAAACTCATCAGAATAACCTTTCCACTTTACAAGAGATTTCTTTTTTCCCTTTTTAATAACCTTTTCTATCCTATACTGCTCTTGGCTTGTTTTTTGTAGTTCAGGTTCATAAAAGGCACCTTTTATTTCTTCTCCATTTAAATCTTCAATTGTCAATCTTATGTTATAGGTGATGTATGTTTTACTTCTGAAACTGTAAAAACCTCTTCAGTCCATCTTGTAGTATAACCTTTTTCAAAAGTCTTTTTCTTTTTACTTATCCTTACTTTGTCTCCAACAGAAAACTTTGGTTCAGTATCCTCCCTTACTTGATTATAATCAGGATACAATGTTCTCCAAACTTTATTTTCATTCTTCTTCTTACTTGCTTCAGTTGGTGTCATCTTAATAGAAGAATGCCTTGTGTTATTATATTCTTTAACAAGATTTGGTAACACGTTAATATAAACATTTGTTGAGTGAGCAGAGAAATACTTCCACATTTTTTCTTTCATTGTTCTAATCCATCTTTCAACAACGCTTGATTTTTCCTCGTTTTCAGTAGAATATAATTCAATCAAATCTTTAACTTCTTTGTTATAAAACTCTTTACCTTTATCCACCCACATTTTTTCAGGTTTTCTTTCCTTAAAAATACTCTTCAATGCAACAGAAACAGATTTTCCTGTTTTATCTTTTAATGGTATCAGCCACCCATATTTTGAAAAGATATCAATGACAGCAAGAAGATATTTTACACCACGATTAAGTTTAGAAAATGCTTGCATATCTACTAAATCTGCAGCCCATATTCTATCAATACCATTTACTCTAACTCTCCTTTTCTTAAATTTTCTTTTTACAGGTTTATGTAATTCTTCTGCTAATATTATATTTTCTGAATTTTTTTTTTAATTCCCATACCAAATTTTTTCTTGGTTCCTATCAATGAGGAAACCAATCCTCTTTCCATTCTTTCCTTAATAGTAGGATTATAAATACCTTTTAACTCTTTAAGCATATTAGCATCACAAACAGAATTTCTTGTAGCTGTATCATTATGTTTAAGATAACATATATCATGATGATATGCTGCTTTATCAACACGATTTACAGGCTTTGACCATTCTTTAGGTGTTAGATCAGGATTTAATCTTTTCTTTAACTTAGTACCAGGACCAGTAAAATTATGCACAGGTAAGTGCATTTCAACAGGTAAGTTATTGATTGCTTTGTTTAACAATGATCCACCTTCTTTTTGCTTAATAAATTGTGTTTTAGCTGTACCACAATTAACACATTTTCCTCGCATCATATTTTTACCATTTTTACTTACCACACATTCTATATCAGTAGTATCAGTTTTCTTTTTACATTTAACGCAATACATTTTTTTATATTAAAATAAAATTTTTAATATAAAATGGACATTGTTAATTTATCATGGAATGAAGCTTTAGCAAAAAGATTTAACCACCCCCTTTTACCAAGAAGTATTAGAGGCTTAATAGTTGGTAAATCAGGATGTGGTAAAACTACCCTTTTACTTAACCTTTTGTTACACCCCGATTGGTTAGATTATGACAACTTATGCGTTTTTGGTAAAAGTTTGTTTCAACCAGAATATCGCATACTTAAAAAAGCTTTTGAAGAAAAAATACCAAAAGAATACATATTAAGGTTGTTTTCACTTAAAAATGAAGTTCAAAACCGTGACGTTCCACCTACAGCATTAGTTGAAGAATGGAGTAAAACAATTAAAGAAAAATCTGATATCAATTGTGAATTTTTTGAATATGCTAGTGATGTTCCTGATCCAAGAGATTTAAATGGTCAAAACAAAAATTTAATGATTTTTGATGATTTACTTTTAGAAAGACAAAACAAATGTGAAAGCTATTATGTAAGAGGTAGACATAGTAACGCTGATTGTTTTTATCTATCCCAAAATTATTTTAGATTGCCCCGTCAAACTATTAGAGAAAATGCTAATTTTATTTGCTTGTTTAGACAAGACTTAAAAAATCTTAATTATATTTTTAGTGATCATGTAGGTGATGATATGACAAAAACTGAGTGTGTTAATTTTTGTAAAAATTGTTGGGAAAAACCTCATGGTTTTGTCATAATCGATTTAACCACTGACAAATACAACGGTAAATATAGAAATGGATTTGACAACTTTTATATACCACAAAACTACTACAATTATTATTAAAAATTTTTAAAAAAAAAAATTTTTTTTTAAAAAAAATGAAAAAATTTAAGGAGATTTTAAGTATGTTTATAAAAAATGGCAAAATCAGCATTTGATAAAAGTATTGATAAATATAGCTTAAAAGATTTTAACGTAAATGATCTTTTGGATTATTTTAAAGAAGTAGAAATTAAGTTACAAAAAGAATTTGAACTTTGCTCACCAAGATATTTTAAAAAAGTTTTTGATTTGTTAGATTTGAAAAAGGATTTTCTTTCTTATGAAAAAAGTCTTAAAGGTATTGATGAAAAAGAATTATGTGTTTGTTTTATGAAAAACCATATTTCTGAATTACTTTCTAATTTAGATAGATGGTCAAGTATTTTTAAAACTGAAGAGGAAGATAAAGTTAACAGAAAACATAGAAAGCATAGAAAAAATTTTATGCTATATGTACAAAAAATAAGAAAAATACGCAATATTTTTGATTTTACCCTTAAAGTTTCTAATGATAGGCACTCTGCTTATTTATCCAAAAAACATTATTAAATTTTAAAAATATATCTTAAGCAAAAAGATATATTTTACACATATAAACAACCTTTTTTAGTAATATAAAAATGGAAGAATTACTTGAAAAGATAGTAAAAAATACTGACCATAAAACGTCATTTCAAATTATAGTAAGTGACAACAAAACAAGTTTTAAAACAAGATTTAACCCACCACTTAAATTAGAGCAAGATAAAGAATATGAAATAGCATTGGTTAATCTTGAAACTTACTATTCATTTCCAAATATTACTGAAAATAACGGTACCTTTGTTTATTCTCCTGATGGTGGTAACACATGGAATAAAATAAAAATACCTGAAGGTTCCTATGATTTAGTTGATATCAACTATTATATACAACAAGAAATGAGGAAAAAAGGTGATTATGACCAATTTAATGAAGAATATTATATTACCTTATCAGCAAACACTAATACCTTAAAATCAGTTTTAATTATTGAAAATGGATATCAGGTAGATTTTAATTATGAAAAAAGTATTGGTAAGGTGTTAGGATTTAACAGAGCAAAATATGTTCAAGGGTTTCATGAATCAGAAAATTTAGTTAATATCTTAAGAATTAATAGCTTACTAGTTAACATTGATTTAATTTCAGGAAGTTATGTTAATGGTTCACAAAGAAATACAATTTACAGCTTTTTTCCAAATGTATCACCAGGATATAAAATAATAGAAAATCCAGTTAATCTGGTATATTTACCTCTAACGTTGAATGAAATACATGATTTAAACATTACGCTAACTGACCAAGATGGAAATATATTAAATTTAAGAGGAGAAACATTAACTATTAGATTTCATATAAGAGAATCACGTTAAATATAAAAATGACAAACTATAGTAACGCAAAAATAAATATATCAGAAGGGCAAAAGGAAAAAATTTTACATTCTTTTAAAAACAAAAGCCCAGCAAGTATTCGTTTAAAACATGAAGATTTACATGGTAACGATGTAGTAGCATTAACCAAATCACAAGTAAATAAACTTACAAAAGCTTATAAAGCTGGTAAGGGAACCACGTTTAGAATGTCAACTAAACAACTTAAATATAACATGAAAGTAGAAGGAGGATTTTTACCTTTGTTAGCAGGATTAGCTTCATCAGTTCTACCCACATTAGCAAGGACTGTTTTACCTGCTTTGGGAGTTGGTGCGTTATCTGGTTTAGCATCTTCAGGAGTTCAAAAAGCAATGGGTAATGGATTGTATCTTAAGAAAGGCGGTTGTATCTGTCAAGTTGAAACAGATGGTGAAGGTTTATATCTTAAGCCATACAAAGGTAAAGGATTAGGTACCGTTGGTGATGGATTGTATTTAAAACAAGGTGGAAAAATTTATGATGGAAAAAGTCTTCTTTTAGGACCTAATAGCCCATTTGCTAATATTCCTATATTAGGTGCAATATTGTAATATTAAAAAATATGTATGTGCATAAATTTGGAAAAAAATAAACATAAAATGGTTCAACCAAAAACTATTTTTTGGAGACCTGCTAATGGTAAATATCCAGCTAGAAAAGTTAATCCTGTTACTTGGGAAATTTATACTCAACAGCCTCTAATATTAAAAGCTGGTTATATGACAAAAATAAACATAAAATGGTTCAACCAAAAACTATTTTTTGGAGACCTGCTAATGGTAAATATCCAGCTAGAAAAGTTAATCCTGTTACTTGGGAAATTTATACTCAACAGCCTCTAATATTAAAAGCTGGTGAAACTAAAACTATTGTTTTAGGTTTTGGTTTTATGATGAGTAGAGGTGTTGTTTTAATATCTCTATCTCACAACTTAAAACTTAAGTGCTTAAGTTTATCAGATGAAGTTATACTTGAGGATATCAATGATGCAATCATTACAATTAATAACAACTCAAATGAAACAGTAAAAATAGAGGAAAACACCTTTTTATGCCGTCTTTACTATTCTATTTAAAAAAAATAGTTGTAATTAATAAATGGAACTAAATGAAAAGATATATCCAAGCTTACCAGAAGCACGAAATATACCAAATGCGCCAAGACTAGAGGCAGTAATTTTAAGTAATGATAATGGTCAATCCTTTAGGTTGCAAAAAATATCAGAAATTCAAACATTTTTAGAAAATGAAGTTAAGACAAGAGAACAACTAGCTAAAAAGTATTTGAAGATTAGTAAATCAGTTGATAACTTTGAAGCAGGATTAACGGTGGCAGCCCTTGGTGCTGGAGGAGGAGGTATCGCTTTACTATCTACCGTAGTAGCAATTCCAGCAACAATAGCATTAGAGGTTAGCGCATTGGTTATTGGTATTACAGCATTAGTTGGTAAATTTACGGTTAGAAGAACCAGAACAAAATCAGAAAAACATCTTCAGATTAAAATGTTGGCAGATTCAAAGTTAAATACAATACATACACATATATCTAAGGCTATCGCTGACAACAAAATAGAACATTCAGAATTTACTTTAATTATGGATGAATTGGAAAAATACAAACAAATGAAGGAAGATATACGGGCTAAGTCAAAGAAAAAAAGCAAGCTAGAGGAACAGGAGAGTTTAATAGAGAAGGGGAAACAGGAAGCACGGGAGGAATTCAGGAGACTAGTAGAAAGAAACAATGGAACCCATTAAGACTAAAACTAAAACTGCCTAAGTTTAAATTTTCTTGCGCATGTGAGATAGATAATACTAATTAAAAAAAAGTTTTACTTAAAAAAATATGTCATTTTTAAAGATAAAAGACCCCGTGAAAAGGGAACAAACAGTAAAAGAATATCTTGCAACAATGAAAAGAATTCGTGATAACCAACTTGCAGAAAAAACAGGAGACATTGAATTACAAACAGACCTTTCAAAGTTTTTTAAACCTATTACAGAAACACAAAAAGCTTCAACAAAGGAGATTACAGAAGGGCTTAAACCTATTAAAGAGGGTATCGAAGACTTACCTAATGCTATTACGTTTCCAGCCTTTCCTTCTATAAAAGCTTATGAGAAATCGGAAACTGATTCTGAAGAAATGCTTAGGAGAATGGAAGAATTGGAAGAAATATTTGGAAAAGAAGAAGAAGACCCAATATTGCTTATTGGGCCACTTGCAGCAAAGCAACTAAGAAGATTTACCAATAAAGATGAAGCTGATACAACGTATGGGTTATATGACAAAAAAGGTAAATTTTATATCGGCAACAAGGAAGTTGAAATTTTAGGAGATGATCTTTTAATTGAAAATAAAACCTACGAAGGCACGCCTGGTCTGTGGGAGTTAATTGTAGCTAAAAGACCGGACAGAGAAAAATATACTGATGATGATTTTGAAAAATACAAGGAGATATTAAAAAAAAGCAACACCCTTCATCGAAATAATGACCCAAAAAGTAATTTTCCAAAAAGCAGTAGATCAAACAAGTGGAAGAATATGCTTACTTACATTTGGTATGATTCATACAGTGGAAAAGGAATAACCATTATCCCATCTGACCCTAACGCACTATTAGAAAGATTAGACCTCTTAATGGCAAGTAAAAAAGCTAGTAATACAGGTGTAAGAAATGAGCTTGTAAGTATTTGTGATGAATTAAAAAGACAACGTGTATTAAATACAAAAACTTATAAAAAATTAATGACAATACTATAAAATGATTACATAACAAAAGAGAGGATTTAAAAGAAATTATGCTTATGGTGGAGCAGGAATATTTGATACTTTAGCTAATTTTCTTACAAGGCTTTTTACAAGCAGTGCAGCTAAACAAATTGCATCTTCTGCCCTTGATGTTGGCAAGAGTGTAGCTAAGGAAGGAGCAAAGAAAGCGTTAGAGGTAGGTAAGACGGCAGCAATTGATGCAGGTAGTAGATTGGTAAAAAAGGCTTTAACACTGAAATCTAAAAAGATTTTAGAAAAATATACAGAAAAGCCTACTACAACAACTCAACCTGCAATGCAAGATATTAGCAAGTTAATGGATGGTGGTGCCATTGCTATACAAGATTTAGTTAAGAAATTAAATAGTATTAAGGGTTCCGGAGTTAAAGTATTATGAAAAAACGAATTTAAGTTAAGCAAATTATGTACATTAAATATAAAAAATGTCAAAGCTAAAATTTAAAATAACAAATTATGAAAAATACAATACAAAAAGGGTTAGTATTCTTTTTGCTAACTTTAAACTTAATGAAGATTGTGAAATTCTTGAAGTTACCGATACAAGTTATGATAAAAAAAGGTTGTTGTAAAATTGTCTCCTGAAAAAGCTGATATCATTGAAGAATTTGAAGATGATGTAAATCAATATCTAGAAAAACATAATATACCTAAGGTTATCTTTCTTTACGGAAGTAAAATTTATCTTAAAATGAGAAAAAATCTTTCTGAAAAAGAACTTAAAAATATTAAACTTAAGGGTGTGTATGTAAATGATGAAAACAAATCATTCCCCCAACTATGGCTAGCATAATAAAACAAAACTCAATTATAATTTTGACTTAAAAATTATATTGCATATAATAAAATGGATAACATTAAAACACCGATTTTAAAAGATGATAGTATTGATGAATATGAATATTATGAATATCTTCCTATTACAGGAACCAATCTAAATAACCCTGGAGGAAATATTAGGATTGATATCGAAACTCAAGATATTTTTTATCATCCTTCAGAGTCTTATTTACAAATTATAGGTGAATTAGTAAAAGATGATGGTACCATTTATACACCAGCTGGGGCAAATGAAGATGAGGTTACCTTAACAAATAATGGGTTGGTGTATTTGTTTAAAAATATTAGATATCAACTTAGTGGGCAAGAGATAGAAACAATTAATTATCCTGGTCATGTTACAACAATGCTTGGTCTGTTAAAATACCCAGATGACTTTTCTAAATCACAGGGGTTAAACCAACTGTGGTGTAAGGATACCGGAAACGTTGCAAATAGTGCTGGTTTTTCAACAAGAAGAGCCTTTATTTTTAGTTCTAATCCAGTTGGAACATTTAGTTTTAATATACCCTTAAAACATATATTTGGTTTTTGTGAAGATTATAATAAAATTTGATATGGTATGAAACAAACTTTAACCTTAACAAGAAATAATAATAATGATGCAATTTTTAGGGCTCAAACTGTTGCAGCTGCAGGTGGTAATCCTGCTAGACATGAACCTGGTAGAGTTAATTTACTGAAGGTATCTTGGTTTATGCCGCATGTAACACCGGAAGATGGTAACAAGTTGAAACTTTTCAAATTTATCGAGAAGAAAGAAAAATTTCCAGTTGGGTATAGAATGATACAAAGCGACTCTATTGCAGTTCCACAAGCAACAGGTTTTACTTGGAGGCTATCATCTAAATCATCTCCTGAGGTGCCACGTTTTTTAATTGTTGGTTTTCAAACAAATAGAAGTAATAACCAAGAACAAAACTCAGCTGTATTTGACAGCATAAATATTAAAAATATTTATGTAATGTTAGGTTAAAAAAAATACCCAATATATGATCATGATATAAATTTTGCCGCTAATCAAATTAGTAGAATATATAGTGAAGCTGCTTCATTTAGAAAAAAGTTTTATAACATGGATGAATTAGTATCAAACCCTAATTTTAGTCCTTATGAATTTAAATTTATTTTTCCTTTGTTTGTGTTTGATTTATCAAAACAAAGTGAAAGGCTTAAGTATTCTGTTACTGATATCCACGTTAAAGCAACATTCAGCGTAGCCGTTCCAGCAAATACTGAAGCATTTGCAGTTTTACTAAGTGATAGGCTAATTAACTTTCAGAGTGACGGAAATAAAATGAGTGTAGTGTATTAAGTAATTTTTATTTTAAATAAAAAATATGCTAAAGATTGCTGATTTTAAAAAGATATTAACAGATAACAATATTAAGTTTTATTCCTATTGGAACAAGAAAAAGTATATTGATGTGTTAAAGGAGCATGGATTATATCCAGAAGAAGCAATACCACCTAAGAAAACACCTAATTATGAAAGATTAAAAGATATAAATAAAAATCCTAAAACGGTAATATTAAAGGATGTTGAAACTGAAGAAGAAACAACATTTCCATCAATTTACAAGGCAAGTAAGTTTATTGACCGATGTCCACAAACGATTGAAAATTGGAATGGAAGAGTTTGGAATGATAAGTATAGAATTGACATTCTTTAATTTTATTTTATTTTATTTTTTTTTTTTTAAATAATAAAATTTGAGTTAAGAAAATTTTATTTATTTTAAAAATTATGGCGATGAATTCTTTTTCACGAAGATTTATCAACAGATTAACAGATGCTAGTCAAATGATTGCATCTAATTTATATAGTGGCGCACGAAGGGTTGCCTCAGCGGTAATTCCTCAGAGTGTCAGAAGAAGAGTATCTAATTTTACTAGATGGTTAACTGGTAATGTTGAAGAAGAGCAGGTTCCACAAGTTTTAAATGAAGTTATAAGAAATGTAGAAGAACGCTTACCAAGAAGACCTAGAGATGGTGATTTCGAATTAAGACAAGAACAGTCAGCATTTCGAAATTTTACAACACAGCATGTTATAGATGGAATAGATGGATGGGGGCCAGATAATTTTTTAGAGGCATCTAGGGAAAGTATAACAAGATTTTTAAGAAATCATAGAAATATAAAGGTAATGTTAAGTTTTTTTTGTGAATTGAAAAAGGAAACCGATCATACAGTTATAGTAGAAAGGCCATTTAGGTCATATCACGAGTACAATTTAAGAGAAACTAATGTAGATGAATTATATGATAATATGGTTAATCGTGTTATAGTAAACTTAGAAAAATTTATGGCAATGGGTAGTGGACGGGTGTTTTCTAGAGTTATAACCTTAACTTTATTTGTTGTAGAATAGAGGCCGTTATGGGAGGGTTTAGCAGGTTCGTGGATACCTTTACCAGTAGGATTATAAAGAGCTAATAACAGAAATGGTCTTGTTAATATTCAAAACAAAAATGATCATAATTGCTTTCAATATTGTGCAATGAGAGTAGCTTATCCAAAAAAAGAACATCCAGAAAGAGTAGACTCACTATTAAAAGAACGAATCCAAGAATTAAATATGCAAGGAATAGAATGTCCTGTTAAATTAAAAGATATTGATAAATTTGAAAATCAAAATCCATCATTTTCTATTGTTGTTTTAGGTTATGATAAGAAAGATGGAGTTTTCCCCCTTAGAAGGCAAAGAAAAGAAACTTTTAATAGAAAACATTTGGTGGTTCTTTTGTTAATAAAAAATGAAGAAGGAAATAGTCATTATGTTTTAGTTAAAGATCCTAGTGCTTTGTTAACTTCTAGGTTAACAAAAAATAGAGTTAAACATTTTTATTGTTGGAATTGTATATGACATTTTACTACTAAAAAAGCTTTAGAAAATCATCGAGAGTATTGTTATGAAAATAAAGCTGTAAGAATTAAAATGCCCCAAAAAAATTCTAAAGTAATGTTTAAAAACTGGATTAAAACACAATGACACCCTTTTGTTGCTTATGGTGATTTTGAGGCATCTCTTGTACCAATACAACACGCAAAGACAGATCCAAGTAAAAGTTCTACAACAAAAATTCATATGCATGTAACAACAGGATATTCTTTCTATTTAAAAAGCTTTGATGAAAATGTTTTTAAGTCAAGATTGTTGCTATATCGAGGGGAAACTGCGGAAGAAAAGTTTATAGAAGAAATAGAAAAACTAACCAGGGAGATTTTTAAATTACCAAAAAAAGATATGGTACTTACTGCAAAGGATGAAAAAGATTTTAACGAAGCGGATACTTGTTATATTTGTAAAAAGAAGTTTGGAAAGGAAGAAGAAGAGGAGGAAGAGGAAAGTGATGATGATGATGGAGTAGAAGAAGAGGAGGAAGAAAAAGAAGAAAATAAAACTAAATGGGAAAAAGTAAGAGATCATTGTCATTTTACTGGTAAATATAGAGGGGCGGCACATAGTACATGTAATCTTAAATTTCGTAAACCAAACTTTCTTCCAGTTTTCTTTCATAATTTGTCTGGTTATGATAGTCATCTTTTCATAAAAAATCTTGGTGTTAGCGAGGGGGAAATCGATGTAATCCCAACTAATGAGGAAAAATATATTAGCTTTACAAAGAAAAGTTATGTTGGACAGTGTTTAGTTAAAAATAAAACAAAATGGGAAAACAAAGATATCTATAAAGATATTAGATTCTTAGATAGCTTTAAATTTATGAGCACAAGTTTAGCAGAAGTAGTAGGAAATCTAAATATTAATCAATTCAAAAACTTAAAAAAGTTTTTCCCAAAAGAAGAAGAGTTTAATCTTCTTTGTAGGAAGGGAGTATATCCATACGAATATATTGATTGTTTAGAAAGGTTAGAAGAAACACAACTTCCACCAAAAAAAGCATTTTACTCTAAACTTACTGGAGAAGGAATTTCAGATGAAGATTATGAACATGCTAAAAATGTATGGAAAAAATTTAAAATTAAAACTCTCGGAGAATATCATGATCTATATTTAAAGACGGATGTTCTTCTTTTAGCTGATGTGTTTGAAAGCTTTAGAGAACTTTGTTTTAAAATTTATGAATTAGATCCTGCTTGGTATTTTACTGCACCTGGTTTAGCTTGGGATGCAGCATTAAAGTTAACTGGTGTTAAGTTAAAACTGATTAGAGATAGAAATAAAATCCTTTTTATTGAGAAGGGTATCAGGGGAGGAATTTCAATGATTGTTAAAAGACTTATAAAAGCAAATAACAAGTATTTAGGTAAAAAGTATAATCCAAACAAACCTACTGTATTTTGTGAGTATTTAGATTGTAACAACTTATATGGTTGGGCAATGAGTAGGAAGCTTCCTACTGGTGGATTTAAATGGATGACGGAAGAGGAATTAGTTGATTGGGAAAAGTATCCTTGTATTTTAGAAGTAGATTTAGATATTCCAAAAGAAAAGCATGATTACTTTAATGAACTTCCTCTTGCTGCAGAGAAAATTAAAGTAAATGGAGTTGAAAAACTAGTTTCAAATTTAAACAACAAAAAGAACTATATCATACATTATGAAAATTTAAAACAGTATTTATCTCTTGGTCTAAAGCTAAAAAAGGTTCACAGAGGAATTAAGTTCAAAGAAAGCGATTGGTTAAAACAATACATTGATAAAAACACACAGCTACGAGCAAAAACAAAAATCCAATTTGAAAAGGATTTTTTAAAGTTAATGAATAATTCAGTTTTTGGTAAAACTATGGAAAATATAAGAAAAAGAGTAAATGTAAGACTTGTTAGAAGTAAAAAGTCTGCAAAGAAATTTGTTAACAAACCAAACTTTAAGCATATGGAAATCTTTAATGAAAATTTAGTTTCCATTCATATGGGAAAAACGCAGGTAACATTTAACAAACCTATATATTTAGGATTTTGCATTCTTGAGTTGAGTAAAACTGTGATGTATGATTTTCACTATAACTATATTAAACTAAAATATGGGAATAGGGCAACTTTAGGACTTACTGATACAGATAGTTTATTGTATGAGATTAAAACAGAAGATTTCTATAAAGATATTTCAGGTGATGTTAAAGAAAGGTTTGATACTAGTGATTATCCTGAGGAGGGTCATCCTTCAGGTATTCCTGTTGGTGTAAATAACAAGGTGATTGGTGTTTTTAAGGATGAAACAAAAGGAAAAGAAATTATCAGTTTCGTGGGATTAAAACCAAAAATGTATAGTATTAAAATGTTGGATGATGAAGAAAAAAATAAATGTAAGGGAATTAAGAAAAATATAATTAAGCAAAGTATTACACATGAAATTTATGAAGATTGTTTAAAAACAAAAGAAATACAGCAAAGAACTATGACAATTATTAGAAGTTATAACATCAAAACTATACAGAAGAAGTTAATAAAATTGCTTTAAGTGCAAATGATGATAAAAGATATGTTTTACCGGATGGGGTTCATACTCTTGCTTGGGGACATCATAGGATTCCAGAATTAAATGAAGAAGAAAGAAAAATGTATGAAGCACAGGGGGCAAGACCAAAAACATATTAAAAAATTTTTATTTGTTGTAGTATAACAAATAAAAATAAAATTTTTTTTTCTTTAGTTTAACAATTATTTAAAAATATTAAATTGATTGCTTTTTCTCTAACTAAATTTGCTTCATTTTTATCATTAAACCATTTAATATTTGGATAAAAAATTTTGTTGTTAAATTTAATTTTTTCTAGCTTTACATTTAATATTGTTTCAAAAGATGATAAAAAATTATTGTTATTACTATCATAATAAAACCTATTAAGTCTATCTGTTGCAATAGGAAACATTATTTGCAATTCAACAAGATCTTGATGATATTTTTTTAACAATGAAAAATGATAATATACATAACCTTTAACTGGTGAAAAATCATTTTTTATATTAAATGGTAAGTTATTTTCACTTTTGAAAAAATTTCTTTTTTCATCATACAACCCTCTTTTTTTATTTTCTAAAACAAAATTTAAATTTTCTATCTCTTCATCTGTTAAATTATCTAATACATGCTTTTTAGATTTATCTTTAGAATATATCTCTCCCATCTTTATAATATACATTGCTAGAAATTAAAAAGTTAAATTCAAAATTTTTTTTTATTTTTTAAATTTTTTTATCATCTTAAGCCACCCACCTACTCATAAGCCGGCTAGCCACACCATGTTGCGTCATGCGTTGGTTGGTGGGGGAGGTAAAAGGTTAAGCAATTGTCTGATGTAAGGGTTTGTTGGTTAGCTGGTGTGTCATGCGTTGGTTGATGGGGGAGGTAAAAGGTTAAGCAATTGTCTGATGTAAGGGTTTGTTGGTTAGCTAATGCAATGGTTGATTGATGCATGCAACAAATTTTTTTAATTTTTTTTTTTTTTTTAATTTTTTTTAATAAAATGGCTTAAGTAAAAAATATTTATAAAAAAGGTTAGCCATTTTGTTTGCTGACCTTAATTAGATTGGCTTGTTAACCCATTTTGTTGATTGATGCATGCAACAAATTTTTTTAATTTTTTTTTTTTTAATTTTTTTTAATAAAATGGCTTAAGTAAAAAATATTTATAAAAAAGGTTAGCCATTTTGTTTGCTGACCTTAATTAGATTGGCTTGTTAACCCATATTTTTTTAATTTTATGAGCATGCTTAATGTTACATAAAATTGCTATTGCGTTGTTTATTGTTATATTGTTGTATTGTATAAGGGTTAGCTATAAACTTAAGCGTGGGGGAATGGATAGGGATAAGCAATATGCTTAATATGTATAAGGAGGTTGGATTATAGAGGTTTGCCTACTAATCATTGTTTTAATAACTACTATTGTCAGTTTTGGCACAAAATAGCGATTTTAGGCGATTTTAGGCGATGTGTGAAAAGGAACATATTATCCACTGCTCTTAAGGGTTAACAAAAGTCTTGTGAAAAGGAAGCATTAAAATCTATCAGATGGATGTAACTGTAAAAATGGAAGAACGTCAACGGTTCTCTGATGGCTTTTGGGTGCAGAAGTAAGGGGACGTTCAGATCAGACCAGAGTCCGTATTCAACCATTCTTAAGAACGTTCTTGGACTTATTCTTCAAAATTTTCCAAATTTGAAAGTAACACAACTTCTGATTGGCTAACCCAGTGTTACTTTCAAATTTGGAAAATTTTAAAGAACAAGACCAAGAATGTTCTTAAGAATGGTTGGTGAATACGGACCCAGATTGCGAAAATCGGCCTAAATTTCACGAACAACTATATCAGAGAACGTACCTTTTTTAACCCTTAGGCTCCTAAGCGAGATTCGGGGCGCTTTTGAGGACATTGTAGATCAAGATCAGAGAGCACAAAACGTGCAGCCTGATCTTTGATCTACACTATTCCATACGATATTTTCTTCCCGGTGAAATCAACTTTGAAATCGCAATAGTTGGAATTTTTACTATTAGATGGGAATTTTTGTTTCATTTATTTAGCAGTTTAAAGGTTAATGGGCTGACTGAATATGCATTTTCGATGCCAATTTGTAAGTCTGTGGGGAAAAAAATCCATGTATTTTGCTCCTTTGCTTAGTTCTGAAAATGTTGTACAGTTTCATTATTTTGAGTGTTTTTCATGTGTTTCATTGATATTCTCCAAAGATTTTCGGCCACATCAATCGAATAAGCTTTCTCCTCTTTTTTGAAGTGGGAAAAAAGACAAGTGAAGACACAGTGCTGTAGGTATCGACTGCCGATAGTAAAAAAATAAAATAAAACTGCAGTCCGCTTCCGAAACTTTCGTATATTTTTAGCAGCACTCGGATGCAAAACTAGTATTTCTGGTAACTGCATCAAGCGGACATGCTCTGTGAGTTATCGCTGTTATAGATAGTATCATAATGATAATTGAGCCATGCTCTGTGAAAAGGGGGCTTAATGCAAGTGCAAAAATAATCGACTCAGGTCAGCCTGTGCGGACTGCGCAGGCTGACCTGGGTTGATACTTTTTGCTATTGGTAAATTTTGTCAGGGCATGGTGCATAATTGCTATCAAATCCTTTAATTCTTTACCACACAATCCCGAATTTTTACGACCCAGATTAAAATAATTAAATAAATTAAAACATCGTGCGAAAAGGAGAAGATGCGGGTAACCAGTATTTTCTCCTTTTAACCCCAACATATTTATTCTTTAAAAAACAAAATCCATTATTTAACCAACATTGCAGTCGTCGTCAGCACACGTCCGTCTGGACAAGTCTAAAATTGTGTCGTTCCAGAAAGAGCTAACTATGGGCGTATTTGTTGTACTGAAGCTGGTTTTGGTTTCGGTTTTGGTTTCTGCAATGCTTTTGACAAAACCAAAACCGGTTTTAGTTTCTGCAATGCTTTTGACAAAACCAAAACCGGTTTTGGTTTCTGCAATGCTTTTGACAAAACCAAAACCGGTTTTAGTTTCATTTAAAATGGCGCTTTTTTTGTCCTTCTGACAGAATTTGTTGGGGGTAATCCATCCAACGGTTTATTATATCTAATAATCAACAGAACAAGGCAAATTCTGGCATCATCCATAAATACTGATGTTGCTGCCACTTAAATAAGGCACACAAGGCCATGAATTGAAAACTATGTTGACTTTGTGATATTTAGTATGAAGAATAGGTGATCAGACCTGCTTTTATTCACTGGCATCATCTTTGCATTTGGAAAAAATGAGAAAAAAGAAGAAAGAAAAAAGAATTCTATGGGGGGGGGGGGAGATACTATTTTTCTGTATTGCCATACAGACTCCTTACGGTTTATGTCTCTGTCAATGCCAATTTTAGTAAGTGCATGATACAATGATCTAAAGGGAAGTGGAGCGATACAGTGTCATCATGGCCCTCTCGTTATTTCTAACCGTACCTATATTCAGACAAACGAAACTGACGAAGCTACCCTATCAGGCAGTTTCGATGGTTTTACTAAATAGTTTCGGTTTCATACTCAAAAAAGAAGAAAAGCAAAACCAGTTTCCAAACGATTTACATGAAAAATGACTGGTTTCTGAAAACTTGTTTGGAATCGAAACCGGTTTCGCGAGAACAAATACGCCCAAGTTTTCTTTGCATGGCTGGTTTAATTAACTTCGGCTTAAACACCTATTGCGTCTTTTGCAAACAATGGAATGCAGTAGCGAACTAAGGCTCGTTCTACCGACAATGTAGATTTATATCATTCCTGGAATTCTCATCTTGGGTCTACTCTGTAAAGCCTATCATGGTATTGTATGAAAATAGCAGTTGGAAAAAAATGTAATGTTTGATCTTATCAGGGGAGGGCTGAAAATATTCATTATGCCTTTCGATTGGTATGCTAAAGGTTAATTAGTTTTCTTGTCTGCTTTTACAGCCGAAGATATTGATTGGTATCTATCTGTAGGCACCTATATTTGAGCCATGCTCTGTGAAAAGGAGGCTAAATGCATCTGCGAAAAGTATCGACCCAGGTCAGCCTGCGCAGTCCGCACAGGCTGACCTGGGCAGAAGCTTTTCGCTATTGGTCTATTTTCTGTATGTCCAAGGACCAGTCTACCTCATGATTAAGTCGATTGTTGAAAAAAGTGGGTATTATGGGTCCATAATTATGATATGGCTTGATACGTATAATGCTTTACGGAGATGCATTAAGCCCCCTTTTGCCAGATCATGGCTGATTTAGAGTGGGAGGTCTAACAGTTTGCGAATTAATCATTAGGTAGTGAGATTGATCAATGGCACCACAGTGCCATCTATGGGCGAACACAGAGGATTTTGCGGACGAAGCAGGCCAAGATCAGACTGCACAGAATCTCATCTTGGATCTATATTGTTTTCTTGCTTGGTCATTCCTGTATGATGAAATCTTTCTAGAATTCGGTGGATTATTGTTTCATTCACCGAAAACGGTCGAGGGTACATATTTGATGCTGTGAGAGTTAAGCCTTTGGAATTAAATATGAACCATGCTTTGTGAAAAGGGGCCTATGCACCTGCGACAAGTATCGACCCAGGTCAGCCTGCGCAGTCCGCGCCGGCTGACCCGGGCCGAAACTTTTCTCTATTGGTCAATTTCCTGGTTGTCAAAGGACCAGCCTACCGTATGATACTGTCGATTGTTAGACATAATGAATTTTATGGATCCATAATCATGTGATGTCTTGGTTGGTATGATACATCACGGAGATGCATTAAGCCCCCTTTTGCCTGAGAATGGGTCAAATATATGAGCTCAAGTTCTTTCGACAACGCATTACACAAACCACAGAAACTTAGACAAATTCTACAAAGTGGTACCAAGAGCTTTGGAGTATTTACATTTTGAGGTTCTCATATCCTACCGTGAAAAGGCTGTAGACCCATACAGCAATGTTCTGAAACACGTGTTTGCTCACAAAAGAAAAAAAAATCTCAACTTGACAGAAAGCAATCAAATATTAGGATTACTGAGGGAATCGAAGACAATAAAAAATCGACTAAAGATTAACCTGGTAGAAGATGGGCCAAAATGAACGAACTTGCACTTAACATGACAGACAACAAGCATACGAACAATCCAAAGATCCACCTGACAAATGAAATGCATAAGAATGAACGATAGATCAAATGCCTGAAAACAAATGAACGAATCAAGGATCAGAATGAAAGCAAACAAAGACAAATGAAAGATTAAACTGATCGAAGGCAACGAAGAACGAACCGATCATCAACTTATCCAAAGGCTAGTAAAAGAAGATAGCCAAAGAGCACTTTTATCAAAGGCAAACATTTGGACCAAAAGAAAATAAATACGATCAAAGGCAATCAACAGGCAGAAAAAAAGGTCAATATGACGAAAGAAAAGCAATAAAATCTTTCAAAGATCAACCTATCGGAGGGCAAGCCAATCGTCAAACGTGGGATAAATCTTACCAAAAAACGTAACCTGTACGAAGCAAAGATCAACCTGACCTAGGGCAAGCACTAAAGCACGAAAATGAAAAACACAAATACCCCAACTGACTGCAAGTCAGTGGCCATGGTCGAATACAAATACATGTATACGAATTACGAAAGAATAAAAAATCATTCATTCTGACAAAAGAAAAGCAAAGGGGCGATCCTAATATCAACCAGATAGACCAAAGCAAGCAAAAACAACCGGACTAAAAGTAGGAAACCAAAGACCTTTTCACTGAAGTTTACTTTATATATATTTCTATCGAAAAACCGTTTTTGTTTAACCCTTACCAAGTGACACACTATCGATGTTTTCTTATAAGGCCCGCAACATGCGAAATGAGACCTTCGGACATTTGCGTAAAGTGTCGTCCTGGATTAGCCTGCGCAGTCCGCGCAGGCTAATCCTGGACGGCACTTTACGACTACATAAGATTTTTTCATACCGTAGACTTTCGTGCAACAGAAAATCACACAATAACGGGAAATGTTGGCTCGGATTAGTCACAGACTGCACAGGCTGATCTGGGACGACATACTTTTACGCATTCTGGAAGGCCTCTTTTCGTGTGTTGCACGGCAATTATGAAATTCCGTATCATTACATGTATACTTTGTTTATTTGGTTTTTACAGGTATATTTGTCCGCGTCAAAAGTTACTCCCTATGTTCACATTTTGGGTTAACCCTTTACCACACAATCCCGACTTTTAACGACCCTGAAAGAGAAGCCTTTTGAAAACATTGTGGGAAAAGGAGAAAATGCTGGTAACCAGCATTTTTTTCCCTTTCCCACAATGTTTTATACCCTTTCCAAAACAAATTTTAACTTTTGAGTCACGTTTATTTTGTCGTCTGCAAGTGTTTTCAATTTGGACCAGTCTAAAATTTTGTCGTTTGGTAAAGTTAACCCTTTCCCAAACAAGCCCTGGTTTTCACGTGTCTGCGGTACAGGTCTTTTGAAAACACTATGGGAAAAGGAGAAATTGCTCGTAACGAGCAATTTCTCCTTTTCCCACAGTGTTTTCTTCTACCCTTTTTGATAACTTTCTGCCATTTTCATCAAATTTAAAATTGTCGTCTGCAAACTCTTTCAATTTGGACCAGTCTAAAATTTTGTTGTTTGGTAAAGAGCTAAGCCATGGTACACGCTAACACACTAATTTATACACTCGTACTGTCTCTTCGGAAGTGAAATGAGATTTCGTCTTGCTATGACTAACCCTTTCCAACACAATCCCGAGTTTTGACGAGTTTTAATCCGGCGAAAAAGAACCTTTTGAAAACATAGCGGGAAAAGGAGAAAATGCTGGTAACCAGTGTTTTCTCCTTTTCTCACTATGTTTTCTATCCTATCAAACACAAAGTTCACCATTTGAGCAATATTTGATATGTAGTCTGCAAATACTTTGAATTTAGACAAGACTATAATTTAGTCGTCTGGTAAAGACTTAAAACACTATTAAACGCAGCGTAAATCATTTTAACAAATAATGAACGGAACATAATCCCTTATCCGGTTATCAGGACCTGCATTTGAGTCAGTCTAAAACAGGTACACGATCTTATGAAACACAGGTTAAAGCAAACATTGAAAAAAAATATGGAGGTTTATTTGCATTGCGTTCATTTTTTTTTTTTTTCTTGTTTTA
Organism: Tridacna gigas; assembly: GCA_945859785.2. Taxonomy (NCBI): domain Eukaryota; kingdom Metazoa; phylum Mollusca; class Bivalvia; order Cardiida; family Cardiidae; genus Tridacna; species Tridacna gigas. The sequence goes on from OX244038.2 coordinate 55,465,313, forward strand.
CTTTTTGTGAAAATGCTCTGTTAAATGGACTGATTCCAGTCTGCAAAGAAAAATCTGCTTTATGCCAGGACACTCTTCCGGCCTTGGAAAACCACTCCTTTCTTCCGGCATAAACATTCGTCATATAACCTTTGTCCGTTATCTAGGTTCCCCTGTGAATGACAAGCTAATAATTTCCCCTTGTCATACCCTTTACTAAATGATCGTGTAATTTTCGACCTATAAGAATAACGCTTTTGAAAACATTTTGGAAAAACAAGAAAATGCTGGTAACCAGCATTTTCTTCTTTTTCCAAAATGTTTTCTGCTGTTTTAAAGACATATCCAATTATTTAAGAACCATTCAAAATTGTCGTCTGCAAATTCTTTCATTTCGGCCAAGTCGGAATTAATATTGTCTGATAAAGATTAAATAAAGAGATATGGCCAACTGCTGCGGGATGAACGCTATTCAAACTCGATTCCGGTTCTTTCTGTTAAGCATGTTTCCGCTGTTTACTCATATTAAAGAGATGCTTTCTTCTTCGTCTTGCAGCCGCTCAATTAGGTTAAAAAATATTCTGACGACAGAAAATAGTGCCCATGAAGTCTGATGAGCGGCTTCACCTTCGGTCAACGTTAAATCGCGTGTACATGTATGCACGTGTTTACCCTTTACCAAACAATCCCGTGTTTTTAAGAACCCCGAAGAGAAGGCTTTTTGAAAACATTGTGGGTAAAGGAGAAAATGCTGGTTTCCAGCATTTTCTCCTTATTTTCACAATGTTTTCCACCCCGTCAAGGAACTTCAGCTCATTTGCACCATTCTCAGATTTGTTACCAGCAGATCCTCTGAATTTGGAAGAGTCCAAAATTCGTTGTTTGGGAAAAGGTTAAACTTCAATTAATGTGGACCTTCCCTATTAAATTTTCACAGTTATATCTTCAATGTCGTCTGCTGAAAATTGATTTCAGGTCGGAAATGAGATGAACTTTATGTTTTGCTAGTTTCTCCACAGAATTTTAAAACTATGAAAAATCCTGTTATTGGCGGAAGACCTGTAAACCGTATGCTGTTAGCCCTCTACTATATGACAAAATTAAAGACTATGCTATATTGAGAGCATTGGTAGACGACAAATTAAATGCAACTCAAATGATGGAATTTGTTTTTGAAATGTTACAAAATATCATAGGAGAAGAATTGTATGCTGGTTACCAGTACGTCTTTTTCATTTCCCACAATGCCTTCTAAAACTTTCTTCCTTACGTTCATTAATCATCTGATGGTTGGGTAAGGAGCTGACCCTAAAACTCCTAAATATCAAATTCATAGACTTTATATCTCCCGCTGAAAGTGTCTGGTTGGTGACTTTGTGGAAAGTTGAAAAGGGCATATACAGTATAAGTTTCTTTTTTTTTTCTGCGGCTTCCAAATTCTGCGATTTTTCCCCAAATGAAGGGATGTTTAAATTTCTGCGAACCTTAATTTTGCGATGTCCAGTCTGAGCATTGTATGGTTCAAGTGTTAATTTCTGGCAGAAAAATAGATTTAAAAAATAGGTTAAAATGTGCCAGGTCGCTTTATCTTTTGTTTACGTAGTTTGCCTGATTTCAAAATTCATTTTTCTGCTAACGGCTAATACTTGGACTGACCGCATAATAATTTACTGTCATCTTAACACTTGTCCTGCTTAATAAAAGAAATGAAACTTTCAAGCCAATAGTAAAAACCCAAAACTTTTCTGTTTCAAAGGGATATTTGGAGGGAAGATAAATCCTTATCGGACAGCGTAGATCAAAGATCAGACTGCACGTTCTGTGCAGTCTGATCTTGATCTACACTGTCCGCAAAAGGTCAGTGGGTCGCGATTAGCAGCTTAAGTGTTAACAATATTTTCTATTCTTTTAAAGGGTATGATTTAAATTGAATTGCATTTTAACACCAACTTTGTTTACTTTTGGCAGCTATTGGGCCTTTAAAAAATTCGCTTTGACACACAATGTGGACCTTTTCAGTTGGGGAATAAAACAGCTGAAATGTTGAAATTTTAAAGGATATTTTGGCAAGAATTATAATTACATAGTGGACAGTGTAGATCAAAGATCAAGCTACACGCTATGTGCAGAGTGAGCTTGATCTACACTGTCAGCGAAATCAAGTTACGCCAGGACAAGCGCTTTAACCCTTTACCCCATAATCCTGAGTTTTAACGACCTTGAAAAAGAAGCCTTTTGAAAACATCGTTGGAAAAGGAGAAAATGCTGGTAACTAGCATTTTTCCTTTTCCCACAATGTTTTCTCCCCTTTCAGAGACAAATTCCACAATTTGAGCCAAATATAGCTAGTTGTCTACAATACCTTTCAATTTCGACGGGTCTAAAATTTTGTCGTTTGGTAAAGAGTAAAGGATTATCCCTTTCAGCCTTTAATGCACAAGAATGGACTTTTGTAGACGGCATTGACAAAGACAGCACAGAACCTACAGCCTAGTCTTTGATCTATACTTTCCTCTCGTTTAGTCAAACCTACAGGATAAGAATATTTCTGAGTTTCAGTGATTTGTACCTTCAGCCATCTAAAGAGGCTGAATTTAATCAACCGTCTAAAATGGTTGAATTTCATCAGCCGTTTAAATAGGTTAAACTTTATAAGCCATCTAATGACGTTAAATTTCATCAGCCGTCTTAACGGACTGAATTTCACCAGCCATCTAAAGAGGTTGAATTTCATCAGCCATCTAAAGAGGTTGAATTGTCATCAGCCGTCTAAAGCGTTTGAATTTCATCAGTCATCTAAAGAGGTTGAATTTCATCAGCCATCAACCGTCTAAAGAGGTTAAATTTCAACAACCATCAGCCATCCAAAGAGGTTGAATTTGATCAGCCATTCAAAGAGGTTAAATTTCATCAGCCGTCTAAAGAGGTTGAATTTGACCAGCCGTCTAAAGAGGTTGAATTTGACCAGCTTTCTAAAGAGGTTAAATTTCATCAGCCATCGAAAGATTGTTGAATTTCATCAGCTGTCTAAAGAGATTAAATTTCATCAGCTATCTAAAGAGGTTGAATTTTATCAGCCGTTAAAGGTTGTTGAATTTCCTCAGCCGTCTTAAGAGGTTGAATTTCATCAGCCGTCTAAAGAGGTTAAATTTCATGCCAAAAGGCTATTTCCTTTGCTTCTGTGAACAAGAAATCTCGATTTATTTGTGAAGTCCAACATATAAATGCTGTATAAAGATAAAAAAAAAAAGAAACCCGTCTGTTTAATCTAAACTATATAGCGATTTAATGTCCCTTTTAATATCCGAAGTGAAATTACAGTGTTTTTTAACATGACGCGTGCCCACTTCTTGGCCATATTTAACTAGGACTACTGACTTGTCAACATTCGTAATAGAGAAAATCGTCTGTTCTTAGAACTAGTATTAACATTTTTATGCAAGTTCCAAATTAAGAATCTTAGCCATGTTCGAGATTAAAAGTCGGGTAATGTCTGAAACTGGGAAATGGAGAAAGACAATGATTAGATAGGAGGACCGGATTTACATTTGGACTTGAACCTAAATAACGTTTTGGGACACGGTACAGATTTAGCAATTAAAACATGGCAATGACCTACAGTCCAAGCAAGGCCTGGAGCAGGTAACCGTGCCATGCCTAGATCAGACCAAGAGCTCTTACCTTCTATATAAGTGAAAGGAAAATTCAAAGCTTATTGTAAAACCCAAATTTTGCTATTTGAAAGGTATTTTTTTAAGGGAAATATCTCCTCATCGGACAGTGTAGATCCAAGATCAGACTGCACGTTCTGTGCAGTCTGATCTTGATCTACATTGCCCGTAAACGGTCATCACGTCGCGCTTAGCAGCCTGAGGGTTATGAATTTGAGCAAAACGTCAAAAATATAGGTCATAATGCACATCGCATTAACCTTGAGGTAGCTCAAAAATAAAGTTTTAACACTCAAGCTGCTGAATAAATGAAACGTAAATTTCTACTCAGTACTAAAAGCCCAAAAATTGAGGTTTCAAAGTTGATTTCACCGGAAAGAAAATACCGTATCGGACGGTGTAGATCAAAGATCAGACTGCACGTTCTGTGCAGTCTGATCTTGATCTACACTGTCCGCAAAAGGTCAGTGGGTCTCGATTAGCAGCTTAAGGGTTAAGTCTATTTCGAATCGCGTAAAACAGACATTTCGAATTGTAAAAACAGACATAATATTGCAGATCTAATGCTGACCCAAATTGGACCAAAAAATCTTCACCAAAAATGGATGATTATTATGTCAAAATTACGTAAAATGTGCTATCTGGTCCTGATTCACACTGTATACAAAAGCAGACATTTATTCCTTGCACTGGCTTACAGTAATCATCTCTTCGCCAGACGAACAAATTATAGACATTGCCGCTTTGAAAGGAGTTGCAGACGACAAATCAAATGTGACTAAAACAAATGATCTTTCACAGATATAGGAAAATTTATTTTTTTGCGCGTATCAAAATTTCCTTTATAAACCTGATAAATCCTACTAAATATCTAAATGTGTGCCATGCTCTGTGAAAAGGGGGTTTAATACATCTGCGAAAAGTATCGACCAGGTCAGCCTGCGCAGTCCAGGCTGACCTTGGCCGAAAGTTTTCGCTATTGGTCAATTTTCTGTATGTCTAAGGGCCAGTCTACCTCATGATTCAGTCGGTTGTTAGACAAAAGCGGATTTTATGGATCCATGATCATGTAATGACTTGCTTGGTATATCGCATCACAGAGATGTATTAAGCCTCTTTTTTGCCAGAGCATGGCTCATATCTATTTGCAAGCTCACAAAAAAAAAAATGGACGATTATTTTCTGTAAATAGGGGCCATGTTTGCATTTGAATAACGTGATGATCGTTTTCAAGCAGGAAACTCCGTGAACAGTATTTAAAACAATTTATCACATAAAACCTCTCCCGACAGTGTATTAAACCCAAGACTTATTTCTGGTAATACACTAGTGTGTTATCGTTTTTTGGTTCCTGGTTCTGATCACTTTTTAGTCATGAGCGCGTGAAGCCGGAGAAACCAGCCACAGCAGGTTCCGGAATTTGTTCTACTAGACTACATAACGTTTAGCGGAAAAATGACGCCATTGTTGCTAGGACGTATGTATATTCCTGGAAAGTTTTTTGATTTTTATGTTTAAAAAAAAGGGGGGAACGTAAGTTTTTTTTAATTCAACAAAACTGCGGAAATAGGTGGACTTCTCCCCTCTAGAAACTGTTTCATTCTACTTTCGGTGTAAATGTCAAAGAGCTACCTTCTTGTGTATGTACACATTTGAGACCAAACTACAACTGTAAACAGGGACCCGTGAATGGTGTATAGGCTAAAGGTGATGATGCACGGTATATTTTGTCTGTCATTCGTTTTATGTGATAAATAGAATCTCACATTCGTGTTTATGTATCATCATTTTTTATCAAACTCGTTGACTGAATGTATTTGACGCTCACCAAAGCTCGCGTCATACATTTTTAGTCAACTCATTTGATAAAAACTATAATACATAAACACTCATGTAAGATCCTCTATATAAGATTTCATCTTATTTTATGCTTTTCTGTAGTTTATCGAAAATAATGGTGGATTATGGTTCGATATTTTATGGTTACGAAAATACCGATTTTACATTACCTAGTTAATCAGCGTTGTCTGCGCATGTCATATTCTTCGAAGATTCGACCTGTCTTATATGACGCATCACCCATCCCCCGTATACCGGGAAAAAGTAGGGCTTATATTGAAGCTACTAGCCTATTACCAAAGCATGTAGGGGCTGTTTTAATAAATGGTCGTTGCATAGGTTACATGTTAGCCGATCATAGCTGAATGAATGGTACCAGGTAGCGTTTTATTCAGTAAACGTTTATTTCATTTGAAATTCAAAGTCACGGTTGTTGTTTTGAAAAATTTCTCCGCTTCTGTACCCAGGATGCCCAAATTAGATAGATGTATATTTTAGAATGCCATCTAGCGGGAGATAATGAGTTAATCAGCGCGTGCCATTCAAATGGAGGGAAATATGACTTAATTTACGCTATATTTCTCGCGCTTTACGTAATACTGTAATGCGTTGTTATGTGAGGGGGTGGGGGTACGCCAGGGGAATTACTGAAAACAACTGTACTGAATTTTGATGAAAGTTCAAACAAAATAGGGGTTAGAAGCATGAAATAAATAATTTCTTTTCGGTGAAAGATCGAAATTTATTTCATCTCGTGAACACCATCGGTAATATTTTCACTCGTGGCTGCGCCACTCGTGAAAATATTACCAATGATGTTCACTCTATGAAACAAATTTCGATCTTTCACCGAAAAAAAAATATATATAAACCCCACCTAACGACCTCTCGGTAAAACGGGCAACCCGCTATTACGACCCCTTTTTTCCAGAACCAAACTTTGTGTTCTTTTTTTCAATTGATTTGCCTCCCGTAAAAACGGGCACCCACTATTCCGTATAACGACCAGCAAATTAACAACTAATTAAAGGAAACAGTCTAAAATGACACCCGACTTACGACCATCACTTCACACCTTGTGAAATCATTATCAATACTAGGTGGCAAACAAAGTTGTTTACATTTGATCTGGGTTTTACGACATGTGATTTACGGCAATCACCAATTACTACTACCACAAACTGTTCTGTTTGTTGATTTGACTGATTGGACTTGATTGGCAATTAATGACCACCAGTTTGTTGATTAAAGACTTTCATTCAAACAAATTCTGTCTTTCGGCTGCACTGTTTTCACTCAGTTTGAAATAGGGAAAACACAGGTGGATGTTTTTTGTTTTTTTTTTTCTCGTGATAGTTTGAAATGTGAAACGAAAAGAAAAGGATTTATTGACGGAGATTTTTTTGTGCTGAAAAACCTGTTTCACAGCTAAAATCTTTCTTCTTGTTGACCATTGCATTCTTTTGTGTTTAGAAAATCCTTTGAATAACATTATCAAAAACAAGAAGCGTTTTATTAAACCTTTCCCAGCTAGAGAAGACTTCATGCCTCTGAAGTGAAAGGCTTATGAAAACAATATGGGAAAAGAAGAAATTGCTTGGACAGATTTTTCATGCCTTTGAATGGCTTTTGAAAACATTATGAGAAAATAAGAAAATGCTTGGAACGACTATTCATGACGCTGAGATTTCAGGATTTTGAAAACATTGTTGGAACAGAAGTCGTTGCTCAGAAGAAATGGGTTAATTAAGCATTTCCCTTGTACAGACAACATTTTATGACTCTGAAGTCAAAGGCTTTTGAAAAAATTATGGGAAAAGACGAATTTTTTAGGAACGACTTTTCATGCTTCTGATGTCAGAGGCTTTTGAAAACAATTTGGGAAAATAAGAATTGTTTGGAGCGACTTTTCATGCCACTGAAATAAAAAGATTTTGAAAACATTGTGGGAAAAGAAGACTTTGCCAAAAACGAAGGGATTAATTAAGCCTTTTCAAGATACAGAAGACTTTTTACATTGCATGGCAGTCAAGATCCAGTATTAAGACCACCCCGCTATTAAGACCACTTTGTCAAAGAACCAAAGTGGTCTTATATGACGCATCACCCATCCCCCGTATACCGGGAAAAAGTAGGGCTTATATTGAAGCTACTAGCCTATTACCAAAGCATGTAGGGGCTGTTTTAATAAATGGTCGGTGCATAGGTTACATGTTAGCCGATCATAGCTGAATGAATGGTACCAGGTAGCGTTTTATTCAGTAAACGTTTATTTCATTTGAAATTCAAAGTCACGGTATATATATACAGTAAAACCCCACTATTAAGACCACTTTGGTTCTTTGACAAAGTGGTCTTAATAGCGGGGTGGTCTTAATACTGGATCTTGACTGCCATGCAATGTAAAAAGTCTTCTGTATCTTGAAAAGGCTTAATTAATCCCTTCGTTTTTGGCAAAGTCTTCTTTTCCCACAATGTTTTCAAAATCTTTTTATTTCAGTGGCATGAAAAGTCGCTCCAAACAATTCTTATTTTCCCAAATTGTTTTCAAAAGCCTCTGACATCAGAAGCATGAAAAGTCTTTCCCAAAAATTTCTTCTTTTCCCATAATTTTTTCAAAAGCCTTTGACTTCAGAGTCATAAAATGTTGTCTGTACAAGGGAAATGCTTAATTAACCCATTTCTTCTGAGCAACGACTTCTGTTCCAACAATGTTTTCAAAATCCTGAAATCTCAGCGTCATGAATAGTCGTTCCAAGCATTTTCTTATTTTCTCATAATGTTTTCAAAAGCCATTCAAAGGCATGAAAAATCTGTCCAAGCAATTTCTTCTTTTCCCATATTGTTTTCATAAGCCTTTCACTTCAGAGGCATGAAGTCTTCTCTAGCTGGGAAAGGTTTAATAAAACGCTTCTTGTTTTTGATAATGTTATTCAAAGGATTTTCTAAACACAAAAGAATGCAATGGTCAACAAGAAGAAAGATTTTAGCTGTGAAACAGGTTTTTCAGCACAAAAAAATCTCCGTCAATAAATCCTTTTCTTTTCGTTTCACATTATCCTCCATTTCTATATATCCATTTGAATACGGTAGTACTTATAATTCAACTTAGTTTTTCGGTAGTTTATCGGAAAATAATGGTGGACTATGGTTTGATAATTTCGCCGTTTCAACCAGTGAATTTACCGATTGATAAACTCATTGGTACGGAAATACCGAGAGCTCCCTTGTCCTTTGCAAGTCCACCCCCCCCCCCAAAAAAAAAGGGTTAGAAGCATGAAATAAATATAATTTTTTTTTTTTTCGGTGAAAGATGGAAATTCATTTCATCTCGTGAACACAATACGGTAACATTTTCACTCGTGGCTGCACCACTCGTGAAAATATTACGCCGGATGATGTTCATTCGATGAAATAAAAATCCTCTTATACTCGCGAAATTCCGGATTGAAATCTTTCTTTTAATTATACGTCTCCTTCTTCTTTATTCGAATTCTTTGCAAATTATTGCTTTACTTAAATAAGTCATGAAACATTTTTAAAATTCAGTGTAACTGGAAAAATCTGGATAGCCCTCTTTGAAAAAGCATTGTGGGAAAAGAAGGAAATATTTGCTACCAGTATTTCCAGCTGTTCTTACAGCGTTTTCAAAGATATTCATATTCAGGTCTGTCAAAACACAACATTGTTTTAACTCTTTACCAAACGACAAAAACATTGTTTAGCAAACTCTTTACCAAACGACAAAATATTAAACTCGTCCAAATCGAAAGAATTTGCTGACGACTAATTCAAAGTGGCTAAAGTAATCGAATTTATTTTTATATTGGAAAAAAAAAAAAAATTAGAATCTCACACTCGTGTTTATGTCTCATCATTTTTATCAAACTGGGTGGAAAAAGAGAAAATGCTGGTTACCAGCATGTTTTCCCTTTCCCACGGTGTTTTCAAATGTATTCATCTTCAGGGCCGTTTAAACGGGGGCTTAATGCATCTCTGTGATACAATATACCCAGCAAGCCATCACATAATTAAGGATCCGATATGGCCACTTTGTATAACAACCGACTTAATCATGAAGTAGACTGGTCCTTGGACATACAGAAAATTGACCAATAGCGAAAAGTTTCGGCCCAGGTCAGCCTGCGCGGACTGCGCAGGCTGACCTGAGTCGATACTTTTCGCAGATGCATTAAGCCCCCTTTTTTTAGAGCATGGCTCATATCAGTTCTATAGATCTGGTATTTCTAAAAATAATACGATGCGACACAAACCACTTCTCAACTAATTATGTATTCACTTATGTATTTCCTATTTGTTGCTCGAAGAGTTAACGTCTCGCCAAACAAAATTTGTTATGAACTTCTGAACTCTGTGTTGTATGCAAGACATCTTCCCTGTGCTAATTAATTGATCTTTAAAAATTAACAGCATGGGGACTATATTAACATAGTCTACTTTGTTTTGATCCTTCACCAAAGAAAACACGAGTTTTAACGATGCTGAGGAAGAAGGCTTTTGAAAACATTGTGGGAAAAGGAGAAAATGCTGGTAAACAGCATTCTCTCCTTTTTCCAAAATGTTTTCTATCCTTTGACAACGTTCATGTTTCGAAAACATCTGATTCCTTCTTTGGAAATGTTTTCGATTCAGACAAGTCTAAAATTTTGTAGTCGGGTGTACATGTAAACAAAATTAGTGATGAAATTCTGAACCCTGCGGTATAGGCAAGAGTTCGTTCACCCGCTGTATAAAATTATCTTTAAATATTTAAAAAAAAAACCTCTAATTTTTGCGATTACAGTCAAATATTGAAAAATATACAGAAAATCAGGTTCCCATCATTTTTGCAGTTCTTCATGACAGGGATTTGTTTTGATAGATATCAGTGGTAATGCTTTTACGAGTACTAATACATAATTTAGAGAGTAAGCATCAAACATTAATTGGCCCTTAGAGAATTTGAAAGTAGGGGTAGCCTAACTAGTATGTACAAATCAGACAAAACTTTGCCGAAACGGCTGATTACATAGGTATATTATTGATGCTGGCTGATCTTTCTCATATATGCTACTTGATAACAACCATTGTAGTAATGTGCAGCCATTGCAGTAACGTGCCACCATTGTAGTAATGTGCAAAAATTGTAGTAATGTGCCACCATTGTAGTAATCTGCAAACATTGTAGTAATGTGCCACCATTGTAGTAACGTGCACCACTGTAGAAATGTGCCACCATTGTAGTAATGTGCAACCATTGTAGTACTGTACCACCATTGTATTAATGTGCCACCATTGTAGTAACGTGCCACCATTGTATTAATGTGCCACCATTGTAGTAATGTGCCACCATTTTAGGAATGTGCCACCGTTGTAGTAATGCGCAACCATTGTAGTAATGTGCCACCATTGTAATAATGTGCAACCATTGTAGAAATGTGCCACCATTGTAATAATGTGCAACCATTGTAGAAATGTGCCACCATTGTAGTGAAGCTAACATGGGTCGATACATTTTGCAGATGCACCAAACCCCCTCTTCATAGTGCATGGCTCATTATACAAACATGTAAGAGTTGTTTTTTCGAGATACTTTCCAAAATACTCTTTTGCTGATTGGTTAAATCCCTTGACATATGGTTTAGCCAATCTGAAACTGCGTTACTTTGAAGTTTTGAAAAATTGTTGAGTATTAGGCTAGAAAAAATTTAGAATGATTTGTTAATACAGTTTCAGATCTGTCAAGTATTTTCTGAGATATTGTTACCAAACAAGCACTGAAAATGGAATAATAAAGTTTTTTTTTTTTCGGCGTAGCTGAATGTGTTGGCTTTTGACCTACGCTTTGGTACTGATAACAAATGAATGAATAGAAATTTGTGATTGGTCAAAAAATGTAGACATGTTTATTCTAAGGGGCACTACCGTTTTGCTGGCAAATTTACGCCGTCTATCTGTTTTAAAGGTATTTCTTGTTTTATCTATGAAATAAATCTATCTAACTCGTTTTCTTTGTCAATCTAATATGACTTAAACATATTCTGAAACAGAGGTTTGGGAAAAATCTAGATGACTGAATTAAATCCATTTTCAAGATTTTTAAATTCCGAGGATCAAAACCTGTTTGTATTGATCAATTATGGGTTTAACATATTAGGCACCAAAAGGCTGAGGAAAAAAATCTAGACCAGAACAATTACAATGAATTGTCATGGTAGATTATTAGGTTGTCGGTAAATGATGTGAATGTTGTTGATTTATTCACGATATATTCTATAGGTAGGCGTTGTAAGGCTTGTTGATGGGAAGATAGATCTACTTCGCTGACAGACAGTTGTTTACGGTGAATCACAGTTCTACATTGAGTACGGTTCATGGTATCTGCAAGTCTTTACCGGACAACAAAGTTTAACCCTTAATCCTTAACTCTTTACCACACGACAAAAATTGAGACTTGTTCAAATTGAAAACATTTGCAGAAGACAATTTCATTGTCGCTCAAATTGAGGAATTTGTATTTCATTTGGTAGAAAACATTGTGGGAAAGTGAGAAAATACTGGTTACCAGCATTTTCTCTTTTTCCCATAATGTTTTCAAGAGGCTTTTTGGTCAGGGTCGTTAAAACTTGGGATTGTGTGGTGAAGAGTTAAGCTGCTAAGGGCGACTCACTGACCTTTTGCGGACAGTGTAGATTAAGATAAGAGTGCGCAGAAAGTGCAGCCTGATCTTTGATCTGCCTTGTCCGGTTAAGAAGTATTTTTCTCAAAAAAAAAAAATAATAATAATAATAATAATAATAATAATAATAAAAATAATAATAATAAGTTTGAAATAACGATATTTGGGTTTTACTATAGGCTTGAACGTTTCATTTTATTTATTTAGCGGGATAAGGGTTAAAGTGCTAAGTAAATGAAACGAAAGTTACCACTCAATGGTAAAAACCCAAATATTGCGATTTTAAAGTTGATTTGACCGGATAGAAAATACCTTATCGGACAGTGTAGATCAAAGATCAGACTGCACGTTTTGTGCAGTCTGATCTTGATCCACACTGCACACAAAAGCGCCCCGGGTCGCGCCTAGCAGCCTAAGGGTTAAAATGTAGATCTAGAAAACAAACACCTACAGAAGACGGTGTCAGGAATTCTATATCTGGCAAATTCACACTTCTAAGAAAAACAGACATGGAAAACAGTAATATTGAACACTTTGCTAAAGATTGGGAAAACCTGCTTTTCTTTTTTAGTGTGCCGCGTGATTAATCTTCTTTTAATTTCTGTAAACCTGGGAAGATTCGCGTTTTTCGTTTGCACCATTTTTATTTTGCCTATTCTTAGTCTTCTTTACTTCTCGTCTCTTCATCTGAGCCATGCTCTGTGAAAAGGGGGCTTAATGCATCTGCGAAAGGTATCGACCCAGGTCAGCCTGCGCGGACTGCGCAGGCTGACCTGGGCAGAAACTTTTCGTTATTGGTCAATTTTCTGTATATCCAAGGACGAGTCTACCTCATGATTAAGTCAGTTGTTGGAATAAGTGGCTTTTTATGGATCCATAATCACATATGTTGGCTTGATTGGTATCACGGATAATGGAGATCGATTAAGCCACTTTTTGTCAGAGCATAGCTCATATGTTTATACTTACTTTTTATTTTGTTGGCCATATTGCCCTTAACTGTAAATATTCATTACCTAATGATAGAATTTGTACGATGTAGACGGGTATAGCTCCACGACCCTCACACGTCAATAGACAGCGACAATAAAATCTTGAAAAAAAAATAATAATAAGATTTGTCCAAAATTAGAGCATTTGCAGACAACAGATCGAATTATTGTTTTTTGCCTTTGAAAGGATAGAAAACCTATTTGGAATGGGGTAGACAAGATTCTTTGGGGGGGGGGGGGGGCGAAGAATGCCACTTACCAGAATTTTCTCCTTTTCCCACAATGTTTTCAAAAGACTTTCTCTTCAGGGTCGTTTAAACTCATGAGTGTGGTAAAGAGTTAAAGAAATTAGTGAACATTACTGTTGGTGGAATCTGTATTGTTCGTTGATAGGAAAGCGCGCCTTTCCGTCTTCGTAATTACAACCTTCGTAAAGAAGACGATGCGCCGTTTCTAATAAGAATAAATGAAATAATGTGGAAGATATTGATCACATTCTTTCTTCTATCAACTGACTCTTTCACAGACGATAATCTTCAGATTTCTCCTTATTGAAAGCATTTTCAAGTCGACAGATTGAATGTGGCTCGAAAGATGGTTTCGTATTTGAGTTTAACGCCGTCTTTAACAGCGTATGTCATATCGCGGCGGTCGCTGCACCTACGCATGTGTTTCCTGGCTTTCTCACACCAGTACAGTACTGAAACAACTTTCTCTCCAAGTCACCGACTACTTTTCTCACATGCATCAGAGGTGAGAGGCGAAAAATCGCCGGAAACCGAATGATGGGATTTGGCTATGGGAGGGTGGAAAATATTCTGGGCAAAGGATTCACGATGTTTTCCTAAGCTCTTTTTATTCTTTAGGATCGTAAAACACAGGAAATTTTGGTTAAAAGATATATGGGGAAAAACATGCATATTAACCCTTTATCGCACAATGCCGCCTTTTAACGACCCTGGGAAAGAAGCCTTCTGAAAACATTGTGGGAAAAGGAGAAAATGCTGGTAACCAGCATTTTCTCCTTTTTCCACAATGTTTTCTGCCTTATGAAAGAAAAAATACACCACTTGAGCCACATTGAAATTGTCGTCTGCGAATGCTTTCAATTTGGACAAGGCTAGAATTTTGTCGTCTGGTAAAGGGTTAAGCAGTTGAGAGTCTTTCTGCTTGTTTAGCATTATTAATACCATTATTAGAATAGTATAGTTGTTGTTATTATTAGCAGTAGTAGAACGTGAATAAGGGTAGTATCGATCAAGGTCCGTATTTACCAACCATTTTTAGAAACGTTCTCAGACATATTCTCCGGAATTTTCAGAATTTGAAAGTAACACAACTTCTGATTCGCTAAACCGTTCGGTTAAGCCAATCAGAAACTGTTTTACTTTCAAATTTAGAACATTTTGCAGAATAAGACTAAGAACGTTCTTAAGAATGGTTGATGTATAGGGACCCTGAAAGTTTGAATGACAAGGGATTTTGCATGGGCCAAGCGCATTGCGGAATGAAGATCGCGATTACTTGTTGACGATCTAGTAATTACCTCGGGTTAAAGTAAAGCCTGGGATTATCTATGTATCACTATGGCAACATGTCAGTGACAAACTTCTGTACCAAAACCATGGCTAAGGCCTACGTCCGGCAGAGCTGGGTTTCATCTTGTGTAATATTGTAATATTGTTCTAAACTTATTAACAATTTGTCACGATACAACGTAAATCTACATTCAAATGTTTTCATTCGTGTGCATCTGCAAAATCGACGAGTGTTCCGCTTGCAAGCATGTGAATTAGTTGGCCATTCAGCTCTTGTGGTGAGACTGGCCTAATGTCGTATCAATGAGCTCTTAGTACGCGTTCCATAATTCAATTTTCGTCCACTTGTTTTAAACAGCTTGATGTGGTGTAGATTAGTTACCTCCCCTGATACAGCAGGTTTATAGGAATCGGTACAGGCTACAAAAAACGGGCGGAATTCTGCCGGTCTATTTTCAGAACAGCATGACGCTAGACTAACACTCGTCACAACTCGGCCGATTCCGTACCTACATCTAACCTCGTCTGTATAAGGGAGGCTTCCATTTTGAACTACCAATCACATGATCTTAAACATGGCGGCGCCCCTGTAGATCGCTTAGCAACGACATGAACAACCACTGTGAAGTTATTCACTTCTATCGATCTGTCGATGAAAGCTAACGGAATTGATAAACCACGCTAAAAATTGAATGTACAAACTGTTTGCCGATTGAAATACTCTTAAAAAGATAACGATAGAAAATTTACTCATGCGTTCTTTCTAAAGAGGAGCATTACAATTTCAATAACGGTAAAGCGGTGTGCTTCCGGAGATGTGCGAAATGTACCGTGTAGGTGCATATCAAGCTACGTGATACAGCCGAGGGATTTGATCACCGGATCACCCGAGGTATGCCGAATGGCAAGACTAATAGAGATTCAGGGGAGGTCACTCTTACTTCCAGAGCAGTAGATTTTCCGATATCTTTGACCTCACGAATAAATGAATTGTATTTTTGGTATCACCTTTTATGTTTATGTCTGCTAATATTCTCTTTAGTTTCGATTACCAATTTCAAATTGTGCAAAAAATCGTAATGTTACCTCTACAGCCATACTGGAAATGTGCATGCTGTTCCGACTGGCTATTCTGTGATATACATGTAGCCCAATGAAAAGCAACGACACAATAGCCTGTGCCAGTTGTAATATGTATATCTACAACAGGGACCAGTTTAGATGTGGTGCGCGTGAGCAGATGTTGTCCTTGTGCATTGCTAATTTCGAAAGAAAAGCGGTTTACAGGTATTGGACGAGGAAAGAAAATGCTGAAGAGAGGGTTTTGATTGTCAGTTGAAAGAAAATAGTCATCTTAAAATGAAAGAAACTTTCGATACCTTATCGTTAAATGGTCGTGATGAATATGCTTTAGTGTTTCTTATAATAAACGTTAGGAGCTAACCGATGCGGTACATACACAAATTAGCAAAGACATTTCATACGTCTAGCTACACTGATGATGACGTCACAGGAATGACATAAGGCAAATTTTTCATCGGTTGGATTTTTAAAGATACATCTATAATCGTTTTCAGCCAGTTTTTAATTCAGTTTTATCTTTATTTTATCAAACTATAATCATTCTTGTATCCTCATGCCAAATGTTGTCCCTGGCGGTCGTAAGGTTGCATTATACTACGTATGACCGATAGAAAATGCATTTAATTTTCTACAGGCCATCAAAGAAATTACTGCTGTGACGTTTCCGGTTTTAAATCGAAGATTTCCGATATATATATTAATCCCTTACACCATACATGTATATATTGGTAATTCAAATTCTGAACCATTCTACAGTCTGTCAAATTTTAATCCTCAGACAGCTAACCCCGACTCAAGGACCCTTTGCTTAAAGTTTTGATCAAGATCATACTGCACAGAACGTGCAGTCTGATCTTGGACCTACACTGTCCCAAAATAAACCCTTGAAATAGCGAAATAGGAGATTTTACTATCGACTTGAAAGTTTCATTTCACTTATTTTGCAGGATTGGGGTTATGAGCGTTTTTATCTCTCTGACTGACTGTGAGGATTATCTTTAACCCTTTCCCAAACGACAAATTTTGGACTGGTCCAAATTGAAAGAGTTTGCAGACGACAATTTTAAATTTGATAAAAATGGCAGAAAGGTCTCAAAAAGGGTAGAAAACACTGTGGGAAAAGGAGAAATTGCTCGTTACGAGCAATTTCTCCTTTTCCAACAGTGTTTTCAAAAGACTTGTACTGCAGACACGTGACAACCAGGGCTTGTCTGGGAAAGGGTTAAGGGATATCGACTTATTACAACAGGTATTTCGTTCAAAATTTTGTTGTTTTGTTACTTTGAGCAATATTCTTGGGAAGAAAAATAGTTGTTTGCAAAAATCATACCTATATCAAATTTTTATACAATTGCACTTGGATATATCGTGGTAAGCAACCTTAATGGGCTGAAAGTTAAATACGAGATAGCTTATGCAGTGGACTGGTTAAGTCAGAGCATTAATCTGTCAAAGCGCTTTTCTGTTGGCGTTAGATATGGGACTGTATACTGTTGTGATTATAAGGCGACTTGGGGTAGCATTAATTAACAGCATCTGAGAGCAGAAGGCGCAGAGCGATTGCGCATCAAGAGTATATGTATGGGATTCCGCTCACATAGCAAGCGCATTTGCATAGCATAACCTCTTTACAGAACAAAAGAGAGAACCCATCTAAATGGATTGGTCATATTGGCTTGCCTAATAGCGAACGGTGCACTATTATGTCTCGTTATTAGAAACGCCAAAATAAATCAATATAAATGTACCAGAACAAACGAGAAAGGACGGGCGTCGTCCAATCATAAATGTATTCATCTTCATTATGAATTATGACTAAACAATTGTAAGGAAATGGACTTACATATATGTAGCACTTGTTGACTTCACATGTCGATCGAGATGAAATGCTCGCATAGGTCCACAATATCCCACCTCACATTTATAAATGAAACATGCTCTGGCAAAATGGGGCTTAAAACCCTTTACCACACAATCCCGACTTTTAACGACCCTGAGAAAGGAGCCTTTTGAAAACATTGTGGGAAAAGAAGAAAATGCTGGTAACCAGCATTTTCTCCTTTTCCCACAATGTTTTCTACCCTTCCCGAAGCAAATTTCAATTTTAAAGTCACTTTTACCTTGTCGTCTGCAAATGCTTTCAATTTCAACCAGTCTAAAATTTTGTCGTTTGGTAAAGCATTAATGCATCTCCATGGTGCATTGTGACCAAGCAGGTCATCACATAGTTAAGGATCTATAAAATCGGTTATGCCTAACAACCAACTGTATCATAACACAGACTGGTCCTTTAACATACAGAAAATTGACTAATAGCGAAAAGTTTCGGCCCAGGTCAGCCTGTGCGGACTGCGCAGGCTGACCTGGGTCGATACTTTTCGCAGATGCATTAAGCCCCCATTTCACAGAGCATGACTCATATATTCATCATGAATTGTGACTAAACCAATAAAAGGAAATGGACTTATATCGCACTTGTGAACTTCACAGTTTGATCGAGATAAGATCCTGGCATGGGTCCACAATATAGGCTCTACCTACCATCTTACATTTATAGACCCTTTTAGTCTCTGACCACTTCTTGGTAACGAGACCGGAAAACTGCGCATGCGCACTCGTGGAGGACAAAAAGACAAAATAAAACAGTAGCAGACTATTGAAAAGGTACATAAAATTGTTAAATTATGTGCGATTATATGAAAAAGAAACGATAACCAGACTTATTTGCTAACAGTTCAGTAACGTGGAAGAAAAAAAAAACGTGTCGCTAGTGTGGGTTGACGTTATCATCAAAGGAAATGTTAACCGACCCAGGCAGTAACAGACAAACCCCATGAAGCATGGGCTGTAACACTGCGGGAATGGGAAAAATGCATGTTACCAGCATTTTTTACCTTTTGCCGTAGTGTTTCCAGAAGCCCATTGATATAGGGTCGTTAATTAACTCTTTACCAAACGACAAAATTCTGTACTTTACCAAACTGAAAGCATTTGCAGACGACAAAACAAATGTGACTGAAAAATTGAAATTTGTTTTCGGAAGGGTAGAAAACATTGTGGGAAAAGGAAAAAATGCTAATTACCAGCATTTTCTCCTTTTCCCACAATGTTTTTAAAAGGATTCTTTCTGAGGGTCGTTAAAAGACGGGATTGTGTGGTAAAGAGTTAAGACGAGGTTGAGATAGGTAAAGGGTTTATAAAGGGTAGCCATCTGATATATCACATACTTGTTAGTTTAATCGACAATACAGTGGATATTTTAGTTTAACTTTGATGGCGGAGGGTGTCGGTTGAGATCGGCATAATATGCTGTTACCTCTAATAGTTTAGACAGTGTATTGTGAACAATTTCATCATGAAACAAATTTTGGCACAGACGTATTTGAAAACATATGAATGAATGAATGAATGAATGAATGAATGAACGAATGAATGAATGAGCGTGCCAGCGAGCGAGCAGATAGATGGATGGATTAACTAACGCGCGAACGAAGAACGAACGAACAACTGTATAATGCCTTGTTGTCGTCTGTGGCTGCTCTTTTCCACAATTGCTTTCCACCAGGGATTGTATGTAACATGTAATGTAAAAGCATTCCTTTTCCGAAAA
Source organism: Tridacna gigas (assembly GCA_945859785.2). Classification (NCBI taxonomy): domain Eukaryota; kingdom Metazoa; phylum Mollusca; class Bivalvia; order Cardiida; family Cardiidae; genus Tridacna; species Tridacna gigas. The sequence goes on from OX244038.2 coordinate 55,484,704, forward strand.
CAGTGTTGGAAAAGGTTGAAATAATGTTTACCAGTATATTCTCCTTTTCTCACAATGTTTGAAAAGCTTTCCTTTCTCTTGGTCGTTAAGACTTGTGATTGTTGGGTAAAGGGTTAAATAAAAATTGTAACAGTAATTAGTTGAGCCCATCGTACACGGGGAGGCATTTTAGTGTGTCATACATGATATTGTAGGGAAACAATATGGACCTTAGCCTTAACCTTTAACCTCCGTTATGTGACGGTGATCTTGAATTTACTTTGCGAAAAGCATAATGAGAGATCTGTTTGCACATGGGGATAGCGTGGTCTTGAAATACTGTATACTGTTACAAATCTTAATTATGGTTTAAGTAATACTAATTAAGATTTATGACATAAACTTAACGCGAATTCCTCTTGTCCTGGTCAAAAATATAAGTACGGCAGGATATGGGTTAAAAATCAATAACATTAAATGACGATGGTAATAAAAAACAAAACATTAACGGTGAAAAATCTCTTTAAAAAACATAAGAGATCAAACAAACAGTTTGAATAAAATATACGGGGACGTTTTAGGGGGACGTTTTAATCATTTCGGAAGGGACGTTTCAACCAAAAGTAGGGCGTTTTGACTGTGGGACATTTAAGCCAGATGCTAATTTACTAATCTGTTTGTACATCCCGGTGTACAGCATGATAACGGCATCCTGTAACAGAATTAATCTTCACAGTTTTATCAATAAAATCATGCGACAAGTCCCAAACATTGCGTGTGAAAATAGCTTTCAACAGTGGTGATATTGAACTTTTTGCCCTACAAACAGTGCGCATGCGCGGAAAGTGGAATTCTGGGATCGTATTTCCTTGGCAACGAACGGCGTTGGAAAAGGGTCTATAGGATGGAAAAGTTCTAGATAGCCTAGGCTATTCAAAAAAAAAAAATGCTGAAGATAAATTGTCGGTTCCCAGCATTTTCTTCTTTTGACACGATGTTTTCAAGAGCAGTCTTTCTCAGGGTTGTAAATATGGGATGGTTTCGTACAGAGATTTCAACTCTTTACAAAACGAAAACGAATCTTTACGACCAAAGCCATAAAACGAGTCTCACAGAGAAAGCTTTGACAACATTGTAGGAAAAGGAGAAAATGCTGGTACCCAGCAATGTTTTCAAATATCTTCTTTGGTAGAAAATGTACTAGGAAACGGCTATAAATACCAGCATTGTCTCCTTTTCCTACGTTGTTTTCAGAAGTCTCCCCACAGATTTTTAAAAACAGTGAATCGTTTGTGAAGAAAAAGTAAAACCGCTTTGGAACAATCCCGTCATGCACTCAGAATTCATTTTTTGCCATCAACCTATATCTTCCTATACAGCATCGTAAGAGTATTTTTTACGGATAGTATAAACCAAGATCAGCCAAATCATACGCAAAGTCCGATTTTTGTCTTCCCTTTCCACTTATGTAGGGTTTATATATTAACCCTTAAACTACCAAGCGCGATTGACTGACCATTTGCGGACAGTGTAGATCAAGATCAGACTGCACAGAACGTGCAGCCTGATCTTTGATCTACACTGTCCGATAAGGAGATATTTTTTCCAAAAAATAACTTTGAAATAGCATTGTTCGGGCTTTTACTATCGGCTTGAAAGTCTTATTTATCTTTGGCAGGATAAGAGTTAACCCTTTACCACACAATCCCGACTTTTAACGACACTGAGAGAGAAGCCTTTTGGAAACATTGTGGGAAAAGGAGAAAATGCTGGTAACCAGCATTTTCTCCTTTTTCTACAATGTTTTCTACCATTCCCACAACAAATTTCAGTTTTTCTGTCTCATTTATTTTGTCGTCTGCAACTACTTTCAATTTGGACAAGTCTAAAATTTTGTCGTTTGGTAAAGGGTTAATGTGATGAACCATGAAAGATTGACAGATTTAAAAAAAAAAGTCAACGAAATTTATTTTGATGGAAGGTAGTGATAGGATTCAACGCGAAATGGGTTTAATATTCTTCGTTTGACAGCCTTACAATGCACTATTTCAGGAAGACCACGAATTTTGTAACGTAGCTACATACTGACATTTACAAAACATGGCATTTTTTGTCTGACTTATTACCCCCCAGGAGCATATCTGTAGCAGATGACTTTTAAGTTTTTCTGTGCTATAAATATGAGCCATGCTCTGTGAAAAGGGGGCTTAGTGCATCTGCGAAAAGGATCGACCCACGTCAGCCTGCGGAGTATGCGCAGGCTTACCTGGGCCGCAACTTTTCGCTATTGGTTATTTTTCTCTGTATGTCAAAGGACCAGATTACCTCATGATTAAGACGGTTGTTTAAAAAAGTGGCCGTTACGAATCCATAATTAAGACCACGAATCTAACGCAGCTAGATATTGACATCTACAAAACATGTAAGCCATGCTCTGCGAAAAGGGGGCTCAATGCATCTGCAAAAAGTATCGACCCAGATCAGCCTGCACAGTGCGCACAGGCTGATTTGGGCCGAAACATTTTGCTTTTGGTCAATTTTCTGCATGTCAAAGGACCGTGATTCAGTCGGTTGATCGCATTTTAGGGATGCATGAAACTGTGATGACTTGCTTGGTATCATGTATCACGGAGTTGCATTAAGCCTTTTTTTTTTAAAAGAGCATTGCTCATATGTTTTTTTTTTCTGACTTTCTACTTCCAGAAGTATATCTGCAGTAGAGGCCTTTAACACTTTAACCTTCTAAATAAGTGAATTGAAACTTTCAAGCCTATCGTAAAAATCAAAATTTTGCTATTTCAAAGGTACTTTGGGGAGGAAAAATATCTCCTTAACGGAAAGTGTATATCCAAGATCAGAATACACGTTCTAGGCAGTCTGATCTTAATCTAGACTTTCCGGAAAAGGTCCTTGGGTCATGTTATGTCAAAAGGCTCAGGTGAGCGATGGAGAGGCATCATGGCCCTCTTGTTTATGCTTGATTTTATCAGAGATGGTGTTTCTGGGGAGGGACGGGCTCTGAGTCGCTTTCAGCAACCAAAGGGTAAAGTTTTTCAGTGCTCTGAAGACAATCTCGACCTCTTTCGGCGGGCTTAAAATCGATCAATTAACACACATAAAATTTTTATCTCCTAGGCCCGATTAAATAAGCGGACAGTATAGATCTAAAATCCGACAGCACGTTCGGTGTAGTCTGATCATGATCTGTGCTGTCAATAAAAGTCTCTCCCTCTTTCGCCTAAGACTCTAAACGGTAAAAGTGTCCTCATAAAATTGTGTAAAATCAAAGTAACGACAGCTTGCATTCATGAAAACAGGGACAATATCAGACAATTCTATGGTGATACCTACATGTAGTTACAAGACGCTAGGGCTATGGTTTCGGACATGAACTTCCAAGTTTTCACCATGTAGTTTAGATGTAAAGTAGCATTGAACTTTGACCTTTCCTAAAATAGACTAAAGGCCAACTTGCGGTAAGATTTAGGTACAATATTCGTAGCACCCACATTCTGGTTACCCTTGTCATCTGACATCTGGTTCTGAAGATGATTTTTCAATGTATTTGCAAAGTTTAGCACTGTTGGCCATATTGATCGCAAGGTTCATATAATTTGAACGCCTTTTGGTCCCCTTGACGTGCCAGGTACCGTATTCGTAAGATAATTCTTTATCTTATCCTAGCTCAACTACATGAGCCATGTTCTGTGAAATGGGGGCTTAAAGCATCTGCGAACAGTATCGACCTAGGTCAGCCTGCACAGGTTGACCTGGGCCGAAACTTTTCGCTATCGGTCAATCTTCTGTGTGTCCAAGGACCAGCCTACCTCATGATTTAGTCGGTTGTTTAAACAAGAGGGTCATCTGCCCTAAAGCGCTCACCTGAGTAGTCATCTAGGATTGATGAAGCTGAAGAGATCCTGGTTGTAATGATGTAAAACACATGAGTGTTTGTGAACTACTTTTTGACCTCCTTTGCCTATTTTTGAACTTGTCAGAGATATCATCAAGACAAACAGTCTGACGATATTTCATGAATATCGAACGGAAAATGTGGCCTCCAGATTGCACACAAGATTTTTCTAAGATTTGTCCCAGTGACTTACTTTTTGGCCCTACATGACCCAAATTTAAACTTGTCTGATATGTCATCAAGACAAACATTCTAACCAACTGTCATTAGAACTGATATGAAAATATGGCCTCTAGAGTGCTCACAAATTTTTTTCTAACATTTGGCCCAATGACCTACTTTTTGAACTAACATGACCCAATGTTGAACTTGTGCTAGATATCATCAAGAAAAACTTTCTGACCAATTTTCTTGGGTATCGGGATAAAAGTCTTGCATCTTGGGTGCACACAAGGTTTTTCTAAAATTTGGCAGAGTGACCTACTTTTTGACCCGACATGACCCAATTTCTAGCTTGTCAGAGATAGCATCAACACAAACACATTGACAAAGTTTAATGAGTTTACGGCTGAAAATGTGGGCTCTAGAATGAACACAAAGTTTTTCTAAGATTTGTGCCAGTGACCTACTTTTTGACCGACATGACCCAGTTTCAAACTTGTCCGAGATATCATCAAGAAATACATTCTGACCATGTTTCATAAGTATTAGACTCAAAATGTGGCCTCAAGAGTGCACACAAGGTTTTTCTAAAATTTGACCCGGTGACCTACTTTTTAACCCATTGTCCGATATATCATCAACACAAACAATCTGACCAAGTTTCATAAGTATTAGACTGAAAATTTGGCCTCAAGAGAAGAGTGCACACAAAGTATTGCTAAAATTTGACCTGGGGACCTACCTTTTGACCCTACGTGACCCAATTTCAAACTTGTCCAATATATTATAAAAAAAATAAATAAATAAATAAATAAATAAATAAAAAATAAAAATAAAAAAAAGAAAAAGAAAAAAAATCTGGCCAAGTTTAATCAGTATACCTACTGTTTGACCCTACAGGACTCAATTTCAAAGTTGTCAGAGATATCACCAAGACATAAATTTTGGCTAAGTTTCATGAGTTTCTGGCTGAGATTGTGGCCTCTACAGTGCTCACAAGGTTCTTCTAAAATTTGTCCCAGTGACCTACTTTTTGAGCCAACATGACCCAGTTTCAAACTTGTCCGAGACATCATCAAGACAAACAGAGCAAGTTTCATAAGTATTGGACTAAAAAATGTGGCATCTAGAGTGGACACAAAGTTTTTCTAAGTTTCATGAGTATTGGACAAAAAATGTAGCCTCTAGAGTGCACACCAGGTTTTTTCTAAATTTTGACCTGGTGACCTAATTTTTGACCCAACATGATCCAATTTCGAACTTGTCGAAATATTATCAAGACAAACATTCTGAGCAAGTTTCATGACTATATGACTGAAAATGTGGCCTCTAGAGTGCACACAAGGTAATTGTTGACGCCGTGAAGACGCACGACGGACAACACACAACACACGCCAGTCACAGCATGATTACAAAAGCTCACCTTGAGCACTAAAAAGTGACTATTATGAATCAATAATTATGTGATGGCTTGCCTGGTAATGCATCATGGAGATGCATTTTCATTGTAACCTATGTTGCTGAAGCGCAGCTCACATGTATTGTTACATTTCCAATCTATTTCTATTCTAAGAAACAATGACCTTAACTCAAGCCATACAATAAAGACATGTGTGTACATGTAATTTGAATACACTCATCTGACCCCAGTACAAGTTTCACAAATTCGTAGCTTTTCGGAGGACCTCTGCTATATTTCTTCTACTTTCTTAACCCTCAACTTCCTTAACAAGTTAAATAAAACTTTCAAGCAGATAGAAAAACCCTAATGTTGCTATTTTAAACTTACATATAGTAAGCGAATTGAAACTTTTCAAGCCGACAGTAAAAACTAAGGTTTTGCTATTTCGTACTTATTTTTTGGGGGAAAAACATATCCTTGTAGGACAGTGTAGATCCAAGATCAGACTGCACATTCTCTACAGCCTGATCTTGATTTACACTGTCCGTAAACAGTCATTTGAGTCCCATGTAGCAGCCTAAAGGTTCAAACATCGATCTTTTACTTAGGGTAAAAATAAACTGATATTTCTTACAAAGGATGCATTATTCTTTATTTTTATGCCAAGGCAAAGGTGACTGTTTTTTTTTTTTTTTTTTTCAGAAAATAGAAGAAAAACCGCAAAAATCCTCCGAAAAGTTAGGAATTTGTAAAGATAAGATGACCGTATTCAAATTACATACCTGTTTTTAATGGAATGGCCTTGTTCACGGGTCAACCGTAAAATTTATATAAGTTGCATTGTACCAAATGATTCAAAGAGAGGCAGTCGTGTGGATAGGAAAAACTAAAGTTAGTTACCTCTGATAATAGTTCAGGATCTATTAGCTCTCAAGCTGCTGAGCGACTCAAGGACCTTTGCGGACAGTGTAGATTTAGATCAGACTGCACAGAATGTGCAGTCTGATCTTGGATCTACACTGTCCGATAAGGATTTATCTTTCCCCCAAAACATTTTAGAAATAGCAAAACCTTTGTTTTCATTGTCCGCTTGAAAAGTTTCATTTAACTTATTTAGTAGGTTAAGGATCACTGTAGAGCATTTTACATGTGACAGTTTATCCTAGGGAGAGAGTAAGACAGAGAACGCAGGCGCAAATCATAAAATATGGGAAATATTAATTAAATAAACGTAACCCCGGATTTTTGTTCATCGCACCCTTTTTCATCGCACCACGAGGAACCACAATAATACTTTTTTTACTTTTCATGGTTAAATTTTCAACCTCTCACCCCTTCCCCCTTTCCTTTTTTCCCCTTCCCCCGTTTTTCTTTTCCTTCCCCCGTTTTTATTCTAGGCTGGCCATTTTCCCTGTCTGTCAGTCTGTCTATCCCTCTATCTTTCAGTCTGTCCTTTTACTCAAGATACTCAGCTTACTCAAAATACTCAGCTTACTCAAGATACTCAGCTTACTCAAGATACTCAGCTTACTCAAGATACTCAGCTTACTCGAGATACTCAGCTTACTCAAGATACTCAGCTTACTCAAAATACTCAGCTTACTCGAGATACTCAGCTTACTCGGTTCCCTCGGTTCCCTCGGTTTTCTCGGTTCCCTCGGTTTTCTGGGTCTGTCGACTTTCTCTTTTAATTAGGCGTTTCCCGGCGTTCCTCTGTTGTGTCAGTTTGTCGGGTTTGTCAGCTTTTCTCAATCTGTCAGTTTTGTCGGCGACCCTCAGTCAATTGAGTGTGTGGGCTAGGTGAGGCGGGTCGTTTGTAACAAGTCAAAAAAAAAAAAAAAAAAAAATAAAAAAAAAAAAAATTAAAAAAAAAAAAATTAAGGAGGCGAGTCGCATCGCGCGTCGATAAAAAAAAAAAAAAAAAAAAATTAAAAAGGAGGCGAGTCGCATCGCGCGTCGATAAAAAAAAAAAAAAAAAAAAAAAATTAAGGAGGCGAGTCGCATCGCGCGTCGATAAAAAAAAAAAAATAAAAAAAAAAAAAAAAAATTAAAAAAAAAAAATTAAAAAAAAAAAATTAAGGAGGCGAGTCGCATCGCGCGTCGATAAAAAAAAAAATTAAAAAAAAAAAAAAAAATTAAAAAAAAAAAAAAATTAAGGAGGCGAGTCGCATCGCGCGTCGATAAAAAAAAAAAAAAAAAAAAAAATTAAAAAAAAAAAAAATTAAGGAGGCGAGTCGCATCGCGCGTCGATAAAAAAAAAAAAAAAAAAAAATTAAAAAAAAAAATTATGGAGGCGAGTCGCATCGCGCGTCGATAAAAAAAAAAAAAAAAAAAAAATTAAAAAAAAAAAAATTAAAAAAAAAAAATTAAGGAGGCGAGTCGCATCGCGCGTCGATAAAAAAAAAAAAAAAAAAATATTAGAAGGCGAGTCGTCTCTTGTGTCAAAAAACAACACCTTATTTAATTAATATTTCCCATATTTTATGATTTGCGCCTGCGTTCTCTGTCTTACTCTCTGACGTTGTTAAGTGCACCGCATATGCATCCGCAACTTTTTCCAAAACAAACAAACAAAAAAAAATTTTTGAATTTAATTAATTTTTTTCTTACACTAATAAAAAAAAATGGAAATAGCAAACGATAAAAAACAGATGACAAATGAGGAGGAACTATATGAAAATCATTTGAGAATACGGGAAAATAGAGGTATTGAAAAAGAATTAGAAAAAGAAAAACAAAAATACAATTGTTACGACAAAGAAACAGATAGATTTCGAGTTTATCTATTAAGTAAACATGAAGAATTTTTATCTGTTCCACCTATGCAATGGTTAACATATATTAATGATATGAAACAAAGAATTGAAAGAGCATTTAATGAAAGGTATATTGTTACAAAAATTGCTCATATATTATCACACGATCTTATAAAATATTTTGTTGAATGTCCCCATATAATATATGATGAAAAAGAAAAACAAAAACAATTTTATGGAACTATGATGAAACTGTTTCCGGAAGTTTTAAAAATATGGATAGACAAACCAAACAAAAAAATACATTTAACTTTTGTTGACAATGAAACAAATTTATTTTTTATTTCTAATGAGCGTACAGACCAATGTTTTAAAAGTTATACATTTGATGAATTAAAATATTATTAAACAATGTATATATATTTTCACATATATCTACATTACAAAATATTTAAAATGAAAATGCTATTTTTCTTGTATAGTATTCATCTCGTATGTCATCCAGAAAGTCAAAAAACAATGATCTGAGTTTTTCATGTGCCTCATCTTCTGTAAGTTTTAAAAAATCATCTTTAACTTCTTCTGGATTTCTACAGTATACAGGTTGACTTAAAACATACGCTTTAACTTTTTCCTCCCATCTTTCATAAAAATATTTGTAAACATTTTCTATTACTGGATGTAAAAACATTTCAAACAGTTCCCTATTTTCTTGAACTATTTTATCTAATATGCTTGTTGTATAGATCTTTTCAAACTGTTCAAATCTTTGTATATATATGTCTGTTGCCTCTCTTGAAGAAAATCTTTTTTCGTTTTCCTGTTTTTCACTCATTTTTTTAAATTTTTTTTTTCTTAAAATATTTTTTTAATCTTCTTCATCTGAGAAGTAACCTATCGGCACCGTATTAATTCCATCTTCTAAAATATGTCTCACGTCTTGTAAAGGGTTTAGTGCTACCTTATCAAACTTTTCAGTATACATTTGATGACTTGAACTTTTAAATCCTAAAAATTTAACATGCTTTTCTTCTTGATCAAATATACATTTTTTGTAATCTTTAAACTCTATATCTTTAGAAATACAACATTCAACCACACCTTTAATTTTCAAGTTTTCATTTAACTTTCCTTTGTCTTCAACTCTATAGGCATATGACTTTGCACAGGTGCCAGCATAATCTTTAATCGGCTTTCCCTTTGTCTCATCCTTAAAAAACCCCAGTTTGTTTTTGCTTGCCATTGAATGTAGTGGATGATTTTCTGGATATTTCCATGTATCAAAACAAACATCAACATCTTCTTTCATCTCTTCATATATGTCTTCACTTTGAATATCCAATATCAAGCTGTCTGTATCGGTATACAACAGTTTTACACGATCCCCAAATTTCGGTTTAAGATAGTCATAGTATAGCTGATACATTTTTAACTTTGCTATCTCCAAGACACAAAACCCAATATATATAGGTTTGTTAGCATTGACCAATGTTTTCTTTTTTGTCATACTAACCAAATCAGGACTAAATATTTTAAATCCTGTATACTCTGGACTTTTTATAAGTTTCTCAGCTCTTTTTTCTGTATTGACTATTTCAACATTTGACCGCTTACGTGGGTTTTCTATTGTCTTACCATATATAGCATTAATTGATAGCTTAAAAAAATTCTGTTTACTTGTCTCCTTCGTTTCTCCTCGTTTCTTTGTATTGTATGTAATATATGGCTCAAGCCATTTAGATACTTTAAAAACATATCCTCTGTGTATCTTTGTAATCTTCACTCCAAGCTTTACGTAATACTTTAACAATTCACTATACACCAAATATTCTTTTTTGTTTCTTAAATTTGTCACAAGCTTTTGAACTCCATTAATTGTCAAATGTTCCGGGCATGGTGGATAATCTTTAAAATATTCTTTCTTGTCTCTCGGTAACTCTAAATCACACACTAAAGCACATGGGAAATCCCGCCATTTGTTTAATTCATCCTTTCTAAGTTTCCTCTCAATCTCAAATGGCATCATCTCACTCATTGCCTCACCGTAAAGGTTGTTCTTGTCAATGTAGAATATGAAGTTACTCGGCTTGCTTGGATCGTAGTCACTTAAATATTTATTGTTGGCTTTAGCATATCGACTGACACACATACTGACACCTCCACGAATGCCTTTTTCAAAGTCTTCGTAAGTATCTCTATCAGTGATGAGGTTAATTCTTTGATTTGTAAATTTTAACATATTCATCCATGAAGCTCCAGGTAATGTATATCCATAAACTATTGGATCTAAACCATATGCTTCTTTGTTTAGTTTTCTTAAGTTCTCAACTACATCGGCTAGTAAAAAAGTATCCAACTCACAATATTTTAGTTGATAGTCATTCATTGTATGACAATCAAAAACATCCCAAGCTTTTAAAGCATGTTGATAGTCTTCATTTTTGATCCCTTCTTTTTTCAGAGACAAATAAAAATTTTCTATAGGGGGTAATACAGTGAATTTTGTTTTTTCAAAACTGTCCATCCATTCGTACGGATAGATACCTTTTTTTGTTAACATATCCAATGACACACCAGGGAAAGCCGATGCTGTAAATTTAAAATTGTGTTTGTCTTTTGGTGTATCATCTACAAGCTGAGACAAAGCAGACGAAAGAAATTTAAAACTATCTAAAAAACGAACTTCATGTCGTTTGTTATTGACAAAACAATATTTACTAAAAGAAATATATTTTTCTTCATTTGATGGTAACACAGAGAGATGACCGGAATACTCTGCTAGTTTTAAAATACAAAGATGAGCGTCATAACCACTTAAATTATGACAAAGTACCGGGGTTAAGTTTGAAGCTTTGCCTTCATTTAAAAATATTGTATTAGCTTTTGTTACCTCTTCCATTAATTTTTTAACAAATATCCCTGAAATGTCTTCTCCTTCTTTCTGTATGACATATGATACTTTACGACTTTTATAAATTTTTTCATCACTAGAGACAATAACAAAACAGAAAGCACTGGGTTCGTGTTTGTGTGTTCGATTACCTTCATCATCTTTAACTGGAATTAAAAAGCTTTCAAAATCGAAATATATCGTAATGTTAGGTGGCTTGTCTTGTTTAGCTTTGAATTCAAGAACAGAGGCATCTGTATCTTCTTCAGGTAGTTGTAGTAATGTAGTATCAGAACAATTTTTTAAATGTTTGTTTAAAACATCTTCATCTTTAAAACCTCTTTGGCATTGATAACAAAAATACAAACGTCCGTGATGATAGGAAAGCTGAGATGAAAGAAGACGAGACAGATCAGATACAAGATAGTAATGTTCTTCATGTAGCAGTAAAAATATTTTTTCTTTCGCCCATTTTTTTCCTCCGTCAAATATCACAGGCGTACGTTTGTTAATGTTGTCTACTCCATATACAATTAAATGAATATCTGGATTTTGGTTTTGAAACTTTTCAAGATCATTAGCTGTAGTTGGAAAATTGATATCTGTAAAGTTAGCATATTTGTTTGGTTCTTCTTTTTGTATCTTTCTTAAATCTTTCGTAATTCTTCCTTTGTCCTTTTCTCTTGGGTTGAAGTGACGAAGTATACACCAGTAGTAACATTTATCATCTCCAGAAAGTATACATATTAAAGCATGTTTTGACATTAACCATTGTGGTAGTTTGTTGTTACCACAACCGCCACGAAACGGGTTGTACTTTCCATAGTTGATACTTACACAATCAAAATTTAAAAAAGTCCAACCGCTACCCTCATAATCTTTTTTATAAAAATTTGTTAATACTTCTTGTATCATTTCATTACTTAATTTTTGTTTGTTGTTAAGTTGATTAACAACATGAGGAGAAGAGTTAAAATAGAATTTTTTTGTTTGTTCACCATTTGTCATCTTGGCACATACAGAAAGTATTGCCTTGTATCCTACATTTTTAGACAAAGACAAACCAGCCGAAGGTTTAAACTTTGAAAGATATGTTTCAAGATTTACACTTTTTGAAAATTGTGGCACCTCCAAAAATGTTTGTTTGAAATATCCATTTAAAGCTGAATTGGCAACTGTTGATTTTGTTTCTCTGTTTACTACACTGTTTGTTCTTGTTGATTTAACAACAGAAGGAAGTGGATCCGTAGTTTTAACCATCTTTACCACTCCGTTTTTAACTACATATTTAAAATTCTGCGCCATAATTTTAATTTAAGTAATTTTTTTTTAACTTAAAAAAATTAAGATGCCAAAAAATCAAAACACTGAAACAAAAAAGAAGAGTATAGAGGTATCACCTCCTACTCCTCCAACTCCAACTCCGGTTCCTACTCCTGCTATAGTTTACACTCTTGGCCCGGAAAATGCTATTAAAGGTGAAAAGAAGACAGACAAGATATTTTTTTCAGATATCAGACAAAATGGAAAAACTGGGATATTTACTAATATTGTTAGTAAGACACCAGAAGACAGACCAACACTTCTAACGTTTGGCCAAAACAAATATATTAACATAGAGCTAAATGAAATGTTTACCCAGTTTCTTTTTGGTATATATGATAGATTTGACCCCGAATTTATTGATTTGATTAACGAAGCTTATCAATTTGAAAGTGTACTTCAAACATATCAAACACAAGGATTTGTAAAATGCAAGGTAGATCTTGAAAAGTTTAACAATTCTTTCTTTTCAACAGTTGAGAAGGAGGGAGCCGTTAAAAGTATACGTCCTTTGAAAAATGCTGACTTCATGTATGATCGTATTACTTCCGGTGTCTATACTTTGAAAGTTACCGGGTTGTGGAGAAAAGAAAGTCTTGTCAATGGCAGACTTCAGACAACTCATAGTGGTTTGAGTATCAAGGTGCTTAATGTTCTAGTTAATGGATATTCAAACAGTGAAGCTGAAGATGAAGAATATGAAAGTTTACAACTTTCTCAACTTCGTGAAGATAGTATTACACTAGCAGAGTAAAAAAATATATATGTAAGTTCTTCCATGGTATTTAATTCGTATTGTTGCTCGATTGTTGTTTTTTAAATATTTTGAAAAATATTTAAAAAAAATCTTGTACTAATAAAAAAGGGGTGGGATTAAACTGTCGCCTTTTGGCTTGGTTTGATATGTTTCGGATGGGTTGGGGATAATTTCACCGTTTGTATTTCCATATATTTTACCAGTACACCGGTAAAATATATACATATACATATTCATTTAAAAGTTCTGAAAATTCTGTTCAGGTTCAAATATTGGAACGTAAAACCTCCCAAATCCATGTCTATACTTACCTTGGTTTCTTGGAGTTGATCTATCAATTACAGCAAAGCCAAACGGCTCAGCCCAACAAGTATACAAAAAGTGTTTAAATTCATCCAATGTCATATCTCTACTGGCATAGTCTGTATAGATATTCATAATATCCCTATCTGGTAAATCAAACAAAATGATAAAATTCGAATTACCACGTATAGTATGTCTAGGCAAAGAAAAAAAAGATTGAGACAAGTAAAAACAATCCGTATTGCTATGTCTCCCTCTTGTGTAATATTTTTCTGGAACATCTTGTTTTTCCTTTAACAAGTCATCAAAGATCATTAAATTCTTGTTTGTATTACTCAATTCACGAGGATCGGGAACCTGATCATCCTCTTCACTAAAACACGGTGTGATTATGGTTCCCTTCTTTTTCTTTTGTTGATCTTTTAATTCTTCAATTAATTCCTTTCGTGAAATATTTCTGTTTTCAATGTCTTGCATATTCTCAAATATTCCATTAACTGTTTCTTTGTTTAATTCTGCTTCAAAAGCTTCCCTTAATAGTATGTATTCAGGTTGTTGCTTCATTGACTTTCCAAATATATACAGATGATCGTAATCTAACCAACCAGGGCGAAGAAGAAGATTTAAAAGCGTAGTAGTCTTCCCACATCCACTTTCACCTATTATTAATCCTCTAATACTCTTAGGTAACATTGGGCTGTTCTTTCTTTTCGTTTTGTTTAGATTACAGCTATAATTTTTAATTTCCATTGTTCTTTAATTTAGTAATTTTTTAACTAAATTAAAAAAACATGACGTTGATATATTGTGTAAAGTGTCGAAAAAAGACAGATACAACAAACTTAACACAAACAACAATGAAAAACGGAAGACCAGCTTTACGTGGTACCTGTTCAGTTTGTGGAACACAAAAAACCCAGTTTTTACCGGGTTCAGCTAGTGATAAAAAAAAAAAGGGCAAAGGTATCGTAAATGATTTTATAAACAACCTTCCTATTGAGATGCACCTTCCAGGGTATAACTTCTGTGGTCCAGGTACTAAGCTAAACAAACGTTTAAACCCAGATATGACACCGAAGAAAAACAGCATGCCTGTTAATCGTGTTGATGAAGCATGCTATCGACATGATATTGGCTATCTGAAACATTCAGACACTGCTACCCGTAATGTTTTAGATGCTCAAATGTTAAAAGAACTAAAAGGCATCTATAACCCTTCATTACGTGAGAGAGTAGCTAGAGGTTTCATTCATCCGATAATTGGATTTAAAAAACGTTTTGGTATGGGTCATGGTAAAAAAAAAAGTTGCTCGTAAAAAAAACTAAAACTCTAGCTGATGAACTTCATCGTCCTCTTCGCCGTCATTTTCCCACACGCCGTATTGTAGTTAAAAGCATAGATGAAACATGGACAGCAGATATAGCTTTCATGCCTAAAAAAATTAAAGTTGGAGAAACTGAAGGTATCGAAGAAATTTTAAAACAAGAAGAAGAAAGAGGTGAAAGACAAACAGCCTCAGAAAAACAGATGGGCAACTTAAACATTTTCTTGGTTGTTCTTGATGTGTTTAGCCGGTATGCCTGGATACGTCAACTTGAGAACAGACAGACTAACAACGTCGTTAAAGCTTTCGAGGATATTTTTAAGACGTCAAACAGAAGGCCTAAAAAATTATGGACTGACAGAGGGGGTGAGTTCATAGGATCAATAGACAACTCGAAAGAAGAAGAAGAAGAAACACCTTTTCAATGTGAATATTGTAAGGCGTATTTAAAATCAAAAGGAGCTTTATCAGCACACATAAACAATTTTTGTCCTAAGTTGTTTCCTGAGAAAGCGAAGGAAGAAAAGAGAAGATTAAAAGGAGTTGTGTTGTATCATACTGAAGGAAAACACAAGGCATCAATAGCAGAACGTTGGATTAAAACTTTAAAAGATCGTATAGGTAGATGGATGACTGATAACAACTCAACAAACTATTTACCTCATTTACAGGAAATAGTGAAAGATTACAACAATACACCACATAGAAGTTTTAATGATCAATACACACCAGAACAAGCGAGCATGAAAGAGAATGAAGAAAAGATTTACAAAGAATTTTATGAAAATGCTCAACCGAAAAAGTTTAAGGTTGATAGAACAACACAAAAGGTGCCATTAGAACTTGATGACTTAGTTAGGATACCAAGAAAAAAAGCAAAAGGATTTGAAAAAGGATATACACCTAACTGGACAAAAGAAATTTTTAAAATTCGTAAAATCAAAAACACAAATCCTACGACATATTTTTTAAGTGATGCTAATGATCATCATATTATAGGAGCTTTTTATAGACAAGAACTACAAAAAACAAGATTTTACTTTCAAGCATGGATGGGTGAAACTAAACCAAGAATTAAAGAAAATGCTATTCTTGGAATGGAGGCAGTAAGAAAAGAGGCATTGAGACAAAAGGAAAAGAAGCAGAGACAAAAAGAAAGGAAGAAACAAACAGCTGGAGGTTTGGAAATTTCTAAAAGTGTTAAAAGTCTTCCTATTAAATCTTTAAACAATTTCGAACTTACAGACATATGTAAAAATTTAAAAGGTTGGCGGGGCGTGTTCTCAAGAGATGCTTTACCTAAAAAACCTAATATGTATGAATGTGGAATTTTAAACCTCGATGACAGCGACGGGCCCGGAACACATTGGACGGCGTGGCATCGAAACAAAAAGCTTAAGTTCTATTTTGATAGTTATGGATTACCTCCTCCTATTGAATTTCAGAAATATATGAAAAGTCCGATTTTGTATTCATCTGACCAGATACAACAACCGGGAACCGTGATTTGTGGTCATCTTTGTGTTCATGTGTTACAAAAACTTAACAAAGGTTATCATCTTCAACCGGTTACCTCACATTTAATGGATTTAAAAGAAAAAGGATTAATTTAAAAAACTATGAGTATACCTATTACAAAATTTGGAGAATTAGAAAAAGAAATTAATGAACTAGAAGAGGAAGCGGTAGCTCTTCCTTTCATTGTTGATAACTTTTTAGGAAAGACAGGAGGAGAGGTTACCGGAGCAATTGATATGACAGGTCAACCTATTAAAAATTTACCAGATCCTGTTGATGGTCAAGATGCCGTAACAAAAAATTATGTTGATAGCAGCCAAGGTCACAGCTTTTTTAGAAGAAGCCCAGGAAAAGGGTACCTGGCAAGTAAAGATTTAAATATGGGAGAAAACAGGTTGTTAGGTTTAGCAATGCCAATAGACAACTTAGAAGCATCTAACAAGTTGTATACAGATATCACAGCTAATGATGTTAAAAACAGTTTAGAAGGACACAACCCATTCGTTTTAAATGGAGTAAAACACAAAGCCAGGGGTAATATAGATATGATAAACTTTAAAATTGAAGGAGTTCCGATGCCTATTGAAGACAAGGACGTCGCTAATAAGATCTATGTAGATACATTAACAGAAGACAGACGAAGAAAATTAGAAGTTAACAATCCTTTCAATTTTGACAATGGTGAATATGAAGCAAAGAACAAGATCAATATGAAAGGGTTTAAGATAGAAGGGGTAGGATTTCCTGATTTACCGGAAGATGTGGCTACTGTTGGTTATGTGGATGAAGCTAACGTATGGGAAAGAAAAAACGGGGGTTTTGTTGCTAAAGAGCATATATATCTTGGAAAAAAAAAGTTGGGGGGATTAAGAGATCCGACGTCAGATGGAGAGGCGTGTAGTAAGAGGTATCTGGTTAAAGAGTTAAAAAAAGTATCAGATGAAACGTTAAAAAAAGGAGATGATGGATTTTATTCAGCTGAGACTAATTTAAATCTCAATAATTTTAGACTTTTTGGAGTGGCTGATCCAAAAAGAGATGATGAGGTAAGTAATAAAAAGTATGTTGATGAAAAGACTGCTAATATTCAACCTGCTCAACCAGCTGGAGTTGAACCTGCTGAATTGGATAAGATAAAAACAGATATAGAGAAAAATCAAGCGTTTAATACGAGAAACCAGAAAACTTTTAATGCAAGGGGGAATATTAACATGAAACAAAAGGCTATACGTAATGTTCCAGATCCCGTAGAGGTTACAGATGTGGTAAGTAAGGGATATGTTGACGAAATGAAAGAGTTTTTTGAAGATCGAATTAAAGAAGTAGAAGATGAAGCGAAGGAAGCAAAAGAAACGGCGGATCGTGTTTCAAGATTACAACCAGGAGGAGGAGCAGGAAATGGAAATTCTGCTGATTTTGGAGATATGAAGGGAAAAAAATTAACAAATGTTGGAGACCCGGAAAATCCAGGAGATGGGGCAAATCGTAAGTATGTAGATCAGAAGACGCCGTTTACTAAAACTAATGGGTATTATACTACGTCTCATGGATTTGATATGAATTTTAAGAAGATTACAAATTTAGGTTATCCAACAGCAGACGAAGATGCAACAAGTAAAAAATATATTGATGAAAGTATTGAAAATATAGAAATTGGTTTAATAAGAAGAAACGGGGGGTTTTTAGCTGTTGATGCCATTGATATGAATAGTAACAGGATTAAAAACGTAGGATCACCTCAGGCGAATGAAGATGTAGCAAATAAAGCATATGTTGATAATAGAAATTTATTCGTTTTCGAAAGAAAAGCGGAAAATTTTCTAAAAGAGAAAGTTTATAAATTTTTAGGAACTTCTATAATTTTAATTAGAGGTGAAGCGACCGGACCTATAATAGGAAAAGAAGAAATTTTAAATTCAAACATAAGAAAACCTGCACCTGATTTACCCGGTGGTTTTATTGCATATGATAAGGGTGGAAATGAAATTAAACCAACTATTATATATTTTGGAAAATATGATGGAGGTGACTATGACAATAAAAAAACTGAATTAAAAAAACCCTCAGTGTTTTTAATTCCTTCTAATTTTAAAATTTTAAAATATGGTTTACTTTTTGAAGGTAATGATGAACTAGTCGCAGTAGAAGCAGATCCAAGGGGTGAACATTATGTGGTACCACCTACAGAAGAAAGTTTTAATTTAGAATTAAATGTAAATTTTCAACAAGGAAATATTAACCAAAAAAGAAGTTTTTTAATAAATACAAAACGTATAGAATATGATAAAATGCATTGTGGGGATTTAAATGATATAAATTCTACAAAATTCCAAAATTGCAACTCTATCTATTTAACTTTTAGGCTTTCTCATTTTTCCGTTTCAAGGTTTTTTATAACTCTTGTATGTCTTTTACATTTACCAGACTTTAATGAAGATAATTTTCCCGATAGTTTCGTCATTTAAAAAAAAAATTTCATAATATATAACCTTTCTATAGGTTACATATTAATTTTCCTCCTTCTCCTCTATGATACTACAAAAATTATACGTAACTAAAAAATTCTCCTGTATCATCCTCACAACATCCTCAATTAAATGCATCCTCTCCTCCCTCTTGTCATCTCCTTCTTCAATGAAAAAATATACTTCAACATCCGGAAAATAGAAATGATTTAAAATTTTAAACAATCCCCGTGCCTTTTGTAATAGTTGAGTTTCATGTTCATCAAACAGAAAAACATCATCATATCTATGTATATATTGATTTTGTACAACCAAACAACTGACCCACATGTTAAACGCTCCTCCTTCTTCCTTCCTCTTACTCCACTCATACATTAAGAAAGACTTAAACCTTTCTTCATACATTTCGGCACTCTCATATGTTACTTCAGGATGTGTCCTAAACTTGTACTTCAATTGAGTACATGTTTCACCGTTTTCATTTTCTACTCTATTTGAATGATTAAACTGATTATCCAATATATTTAAAAAATCTGTATTCATGTTTTTTTTAAAAAATTTTTCTTTTAATACTGTTAACTTCTCTACAGACAGGACATTTATAAATTTCAGCTAACTCATCACATTCATCACATATACACAAATGACCACAATTACAAAAAAGTATATTTGGCTGTTTTTGAAAACATATCACACATTCTTCATCTTTAAATATTGAAAGTCCGTTTTTGCTAAATGAAAGTTCACTGTTTTTTAATCTTTCATATTGTTCACGTAATCTTGTGTTTTCAATTGCTAGAAATTCTTGTGCATCAAGTAGATTAACATATTTAATTTCAAGATCTTTAAATTTTTTTAGAACTTCATTTAATGTCATTTTTTTAATATTTTCATACTTTTTTTCATTTTCTAAAAATTTGTTAATATCTTCTCTACCCCATCCATCATCCATGATGTTTAAAGGATGTAACAAGTAAAAATACATTTCCATATCAATAAAATTGTATTTTTTAAATGTATCATCCAATTGCTTAAAACGTTGTTTAAATGTTTCATTGTTGTCTTCATCTATAATATCAAAATCAACCGTTTTAAAAGTTAAATTGTGTTTAAATATTAAACACAAAAACAATGTAGGGTATATTTCCCCTTCTAATTGTCTTTTACTCCATTCATAGTAAAACACAGGGTAAAGATGATCAATATATGAATTGACTTGCCCCTCTTTTTCCCAAACAATCTTAAAACATTCAAAATGTTTGTTTTCTTCTTCTTTTTCATGAATTTCAGAATGTTTTTTTTTAATTTCTAAAACTCTTAAAATTTCGTTTTTCTCCGTTTGCGTTAATATTTCCATTTTTAATTAATACAAGATTTTTTAAATTAATTTCATTTTTTAAAATATTTTAGTTAATTTAGTTTTTAATAAAAATGACTTCATTACAGATTGTTTTATCAGACAACAAAACAGATTTCATAACCAATTTTAATCCTCCTATACGTTTAAATCATCCAGGGGAGATTGCATTAATTAATCTTGAGACATATTATAGTATTCCAAATATCAAACCGGGATTTAATGAATTTAGGTTGTTAAAAAATCCTGCACGTGGAGCATGGGATTTTAAATTAAAAACAGGGAGTTATAGTTTAGTAGATATTAACAAGGATATAGAAAATATTTTTGAACAAAACAATTTAAGAGATCAAAACAATCAATATCCTTTTAAAATATCAGCTAATACAAAAACTTTTAAAACTATTTTAGTTGTATCACCTAACTACGTTGTTGATTTTACACAAAATAGTTTAAACAGAATTTTAGGATTTGAAGCAAAAATGTATACTGAAGGTACCTATGAAAGTGAAAAAGATATTAATATTTTACCTGTAAACAGTGTATTAGTTAATTTAGATATTATTGAGGGCTCCTATGTAAAAGGACAAAAGGGAAACACTATATATTCCTTTTTTCCAAACGTTAAACCAGGACACAAGATTATAGAACGACCTCCGTATCCTCTATACTCACCATTACTTTTAAATGATATACATAGTATTAGAATGACATTAACCGACCAAAACGGTGACTTAATAGATTTAAGAGGAGAAAATTTAACTATTCGTTTTCATATACGAAATTTAAATTAGTTAAATAAAACATTCATTTAAAAAACTATGACAAAAACAACATATGTTGAAACAAAAATTAATTTGTCTGAAAGTCAAAAGCAAAAAATTGCTTCAGCTTACAAGAACAAACAAAAAATTACAATAAACTTTAAGCCTGATAATGTTGGAGGCACCGAAAGTTTCTATTTTACTAGAGGACAACTTTCAAAAATGGAAAAGGCTTTTAAGTCTGGTAAAGGTGTCAATATTAACCTATCAATGGCACAAATTAGATACAATGCTAAACACGGAGGCTTCCTTGCTACTTTAGCAGGATTAGCTACTCGTGCTCTTCCTATCGTTGGAGCAGTTGCCAAAAAGGTATTACCAGCTCTTGGTTTAGGAGCAATATCTGGATTAGCAGACAAGGCTGTTAAGTCCATTTTTGGGAACGGTCTCTTTTTGTCTAAAAACGGTCAAACAGCAAAAGTTGAGACAGACGGCCAAGGTTTGTATTTAAGGCCAATGGAAGGTTCAGGATTTAATGGAGATGGGTTGTTTCTTGTGAAAAATGGTCGTGTACAAGATGGCACCGGTCTCCTTTCTAGTATTCCACTGATAGGACCTCTACTTAAAGCTATAATTCAATTTTTAAAAAGATGACACAACCTAAAACTATTTATTGGAAACAAGAAGAAGATTTAAAATATCCTCCGTTAAAAAAATCAGGCACAACATGGCTAATATACACTCAACAAACTTTAAAACTTGAACCTCTCGAGAAAAAAACAATCGGTTTAAACTTCGGATATATGTTTTCAGATGGTTTGATTTTGACATTCGCCACTGATGCCATTAAACAAAGTTTAGAAATTAAAACTCCTTTTCATTATGAGAACAAGACAGACAACATTAAAACGGTTTTGTATAACTTTTCTAAAAATCCTGTGGTGATCCCTGAATGTACACCGTTTTGTTTTGTAAAATACATTAAAGCTTAAAAATCATTTTAATAAAATGACAGAGCTTAAAGAAGACAATAGACAAAGTGGGATTTATCCTAACATTGTCAACCCTGATCCATCTGCTCCGGTAGCTGTGATCGAAATGTCAGACAGCGGACAAAGTTTTAGACTTTCTAAAATATCAGACGTACAAAAATTTTTGGAAGATGAAATTAAGGAACGAGGGGCGTTGTCTAAAAAGTTTATGAAGTATAGTAATGTTTCAGACGGAATAGAAAGTGGATTGTCAGTGGCTACGTTAGGATTGGGAGCAGGAGGAGTTGCATTATTGAGCACAATAGTTGCTATTCCTGTTACGATTGCTTTAGAGGCCTGTGCTTTGGTTTCAGGATTAGGAGCCATATCACTTAAATTTTTTACAAGAAGAACCAGAACAAAGGCTGAGAAACATGCTGAAATTAAACATTTGGCATGTTCAAAGCTTGATACAGTCAACACCCATATATCAAAGGCTATATGTGATAACAAGGTTAGTCATGAGGAGTTCTCTTTGATCATGGAGGAACTAGAAAAATACAAAGAAATGAAGGAAGAAGTAAGAAGCAAGGTTAACAAGAAAAAAAAGATCGAGGAACAAAACAGTTTGATAGAAAGGGGAAAGAGGGAAGCTCGAGAGGAGTTTCGGCGTCTTGTCGAAAGGAACCAGCCAATGCCTCAACCCTTCTAAATTTAAAAGTTCCTAAATTTTCTTTCAGTTGCTCTTGTGTATGTAGTAATATGGACGAACAAAAAACAATGTTTGAGATGATTTAATAAAATGTATTAAGTAATTACTTAATATATTTTAAGTATCAATAAGCTTTAAAAAATGTCGTTCGTTAACATTGATGATATTAACAAAAGAGATGAGATAGTACAAAAATTTTTAGCTTTAAAAAAAAATATTCGTGCAAGGGATAGTGCTGAAATACAAGCTGAAAGAGGAAATATTGAAGCACTCCAAAAATATTTTAAACCAGTGACAGAAGGAATAGCTAAAATTACACCTGCTCAACCATCAACAACAAAAGAAGAAAAAAATATTTTTCTTAATGATCCTGAATTAAACAAATATGTAAACATGGCTAAAAAAGATCCTTTAATTGATTTAGATCTAACAGGAGAACAACCAAAAATACTATTAGGTAATTATCCTTTAAATGTTGAAGGTAATAGTATTGAATACATGGGAACCAGATACAAAAAAACACCTGAGTTAATGAATTTAATATTTTCTCCTGACCCAACAGTTAATAGATTTTCAGAAGCTTACAATGACTTTACAAATATGATGAGTGATAGTGGGGCCCTTGTTGTAAAATCTTCAACTACTGGAAATTTAATTTTTAATCCAATTGTTAACAAAAATACTATTAGATGGAAAAACCTTTTAAAAGGTGTAGCATCTCGTTTTAAAGAGGGTTATGGTTTACAAGAAGGAGGTAAACATGAAACTGTAATTATACCATCAGACCCATTAGCTCTAGCAGATCGTTTAAGTCTTGTTTGTGGCAGTATTAAAGCAGGTAACACGGGACTTAAAAATGAATTGGTTGAATTGTGTAATGCTTTGATTAAAAAAAAATTAATGACAAGAAAGGAACGAGATGAGCTTTTAAATACTGTTTAAAGTAAAACAGTATATATTAAAAAAATGATTATCACAGACGATCAACCAGGATATGAAATGGAATATGTCTATGGTGGAGCAGGAATTTTTACTCCAGTAGCTGACTTTTTTTCACGAATTTTTCGTAGTGGAGCAAGCAAGGCTGCCCAAAAAGTATTAAAAACAACGGCTCAAAAAAATTGCTAAGGATACAGGAAAAAAGTTACTAGATGCAGGAAGTAAGAAGGCTGAACAACTCGCCAGAGACAAAATTAAAAGTTTGTTAAACAAAAAGCAAACAAGAAATTTAAAAGTTTCTGATGCTCCAGCCACTGCAACGGTTGCACTTGATACACCCAGTTTTGGAGTAATACCAAGAAGAAGAAAGGGGCTAAATGAAGGACTAGGAATTAAAGTCATTTAAAGTATTTTAAAGTAATTAAAAAAGCAAAGAAATATGGCTAATAGTACTATATTACATTGGAATACAGAGGTTCCCATAGACGAAGAAATTGAAAGTTATCAATACCATGAATATCCCCCAGACAAGGGAGCAACACAACTAAACACACCAGGTGAAATTAGACTTACAATTGAAAGCCAAGATGTTTTTACTCATACTTCTAAAAGTTACTTGTATGTTGTAGGGCGATTGATATCAACAGCAGAAGTAGAAGCGGGAAGTTTTTTGTTTCAACATACTGATAAGGTTGCTTTGGCAAACAATGGTATCATGAACCTTTTCAGCCAGATAAAATTTTCATTGTCAGGACAAGAAGTAGAAAATATTCTATATCCAGGGCAAACCACAACAATGCTGGGAATGTTGAAATATCCAGATGACTTTAACAAGTCAAGAGGATTAAATCAATGTTGGTTTAAGGATTATGAATTTGGAAATGCCGACGCCCTTAATATTGGATTTGAAACAAGACAAAAATTAATATTGGGGGGAACCACCCCAGGTAACTTTTCCTTTTTAATTCCTGTATCTCATATTTTTGGTTTTTTCGAGGACTACAACAAGATCCTGTATGGTGTCAAGCAAGAGATCAGCTTAATACGTAAGGGAGATGGTGAAGCCATCCATATTGCTGGAGGTACCCGACAAGTGGGAGGAGCAGACAAAGCATATGGAACAGGAATGGTTGAAATAGTAAAGCTTTCATGGTTTGTACCTCACGTCTTACCTGCTGACGAAGCAAGATTTGCACTTTACAAACAGATAGATAGTAAGATTGCAACAAAGATAGGTTTTAAAAGCAGACAGTGTGAGAGTATCATTGTACCACAAACAAGGGAGTTTGTTTGGAGGCTTGCTGTAAAGTCAGCATCAGAAAGACCGAGATTTTTAATTCTTGGTTTTCAAACAGGTAACAAAGATATACAAACAAACAACGCCGCTATTTTTAACAATCTACATTTAACAAACGTACATGTATATTTGAATACAGAAAGGTATCCAGAAATAGACTACAATATTAACTTTAATGAAAATGAATACGCCCGGGCATATTTCGAAACTTCCAATTTTAGATATATGACAAAACATCTACCAATGGAAAATTCAAACTTCTCTATTAATTCAATAGACTTTAAAACTTTGTATCCTTTGTTTGTTTTTGATTTGACAAAACAAAAGAGTAGATTGACAGCATCAGTTGTTGATATACAAGTTAGAGCTAAGTTTGGAGAAAACGTTCCAGCAGAAACAAAAGCATATGCTGTTGTACTTTCAGATAAAATTTTTAATCTTCAGTCTGATGGAAAGAAGATGAACCCAATATTTTAAACAATTTTAAATATTTAAAAATCTTGATATGTTTTAAAACAACATATGAAGATTAACTTTTAAATTGTTTCATGATATATATCAACATGTCTGTCTTGTTTTCCTTTTTTCGGATGTCTTGTACTTCCACACAATATCATTTTTAAAGGAGTTTTAACCTTTGATAAATCTTTAATTCTTTCATCAAGACGTTCCTGTAAATAGTAACCAGTAACAGGAAATCTTCCGTCTTCTGTTTTAATGAAAAGTATTTTTTTAGTTGTACCTCTAAAATCATATTCACTAAATGCATCAACTTCATATTCGCCAGGATCGACTTTAATTAAATCTAGTGGTTGTACTTCTGATCTTTTAGGTTTGGGTAAATTAAGTAATGGTTGAGCAATTTCATTTAATTCCTTTTCTATTTCTTTAAATCTTTCAATAGCCTTAGTAATATTATCAATCGATTTTTTAAATGTTGTTTTGAAAGCTATCATTTCATCTCTGCTTCTCCCAAAAACTAATTCATTGTTGTGAAAATAGAACCTTAAACTATGTATAGGCATACAGAAAATATTTTCTTTTTTGTTTTTTGCTTCAACTTCTTTAAAAAATGTTTTTTGTGTATCTTTGTCTATTAACCATCTTTTTAAAGCTTTAGTAGGAAAACATACATCTTTAATGTCTGTCTTACCATATGTGAAAAGTATTCTATAACTTCTTTCTTTAGTTCTTTCGTTGTATTCACCTTTTTTAAAAGCATATATTTCTATAAATTTGTAATCTGAGATTTTCTTCATTACTTCTTTCTGATCTGAAAATTTTTTTAAATCTTTTTCTACTGTCTTTTTTCTTTCATCTGCTCGTTCTTGTTTATCCATTAAAACTCTAAGTTGTATCTTCTCATTAAAAAGTAATTTTTTTCTTTTCATCTCTTCTTCTTTTAATTTCTTCCTTAGTTCTTTTTCCTTTTTAAACCAATTATACATCATATACCCCTCATCTATGGAGGTTAACATTTCTTTTCTTTTCCTTGTAGAAATCAATGAAATGTTAAATGTACAATCTTCTAATTTTCTAGGATTGTATAAAATGGGACGTTCTCCTCTTGCATGACTATTTCTTACTTTTCTAAACTCAAATTGAATATCTTCTGAATGAGGACAAACAACTGATATATCAGGTAAATCTTCATGTAAACCATAATTTTTTGTAGGCTGATTTGTAGGAGTTAAAAATGTTGGTCCTTTTCTTGAATAACATTTAGGTTTTAAAAAGTGTATTAATTTTTCATCATTTTCATCGTGTTCAAATTCAACAACATTAACTACTAAGTTGTTAAATCCAAATTCACTAATAGCTTCTTTCTTCGCTTGTTTGTAACGTTTTAAATAGTGTTCTTCAGTTTCTTCTTTTCTTTTGTTTACAGGATAATTTACACAGGCTATCCTTTGCGTGAGACTTGAACCATACCATACCATACATATTTCTTTTTTTGTTCTATCACAAATTAAACAGCTTTTAGTAATTGTATCTCTTAACTTTTCAAATTGTTTAACTTTTGGTTGGCTATGAAAAATTTTAAAATTAGAAACCTTTTTTAACTCATCAAGAATTAATTTTTTTGCATCGATTTTTAATTTTAATGAAGGACAAAAAGAAAGTTCAAATCGTGTTAAACCATGGGCGATGACATCAGGATGATTAAAAACTTTTTTTAAATATGGACTTTGATGGTTGTAAGCGTATTCAACAAGATGAACACCCATTTTCTTTTGAGTGTTACCTGCTTCGAAGTTTGAAACTATTTTATTGTAGTACTTACATCGTATAGTTTGATTTTTGTAAAACGTGATATATTTTAAAATGTTACTTCCTGATTTTTTTTGTTCTTTTCTTAAATTTATTAAAACATCTTTTTTACAACATTCTGGTTTTTCATAACCAAGTTTAAAATCATTAAGTTTTTCTTTTGCATCATCGCATTTTTCAAACCAACTAATTTTGTCATATTCTTCTTCTGTGTTACCGTTGTTTAAAAATGCATCATACAAAGCAGGAACATCAAGTGTTCCTGCTTGATCATATGTAATATCACATTTTCCAATTACAAAACCTTTAAATTTTAAAACATCATTTAATTTATCAAATCTACTATTAACAATATCAAAAGGAATATTAGAAATATTTACCTTAATTCCTACGACGCCGACGGGGTGTTCTTTTTTTTCATTCCATCTTTGAGAATTTTTTAAAATTTCACCATCTTCATCAATCATATCCATAATATTTAATAAATCACTTTTACTGTTTTTAAAGTATTGTGCCGTTGTAAAAATTCTTGCATCGTAACAACTAATGCCGTTAAAAGTGTTTACTGTTTCATTTTTAGCTATATCTAAATATCTTTTTGCAATTCCAGTAATTGTTTCTCCATTTTCATTTTTAATTTCACCTTTAAGTGTGATACCCCCTCTTTTACTTTCGATAACATCTGAAGAAAAGACGTAAGAAAATATGTAAATATCATCAAAAATGAAAGGTATATCATGTAATGGTTTAAGATACATTAAACCATTTGAATTTTCGATATATGAAACATTTCTGATGTCACTAATTAAATTGCTGTCATATGTATTTTCAACAGCAAGATAATATATTAAATTAGTGTCAGATTGAAGACCTAAATCTTTTAAATGTATTGATTTAGGTTTTTCATCGTTACTGTTTCCCCCGTTTAAGTTTCCGTTGTTTTCCATTTTTAATATACAAGAAAAATACTTAAATTAAAATATTTTTTGCGGTTAAAATTGGTTTTCCTTTTTTTTATCGACGCGCGATGCGACTCGCCTCCTTAATTTTTTTTTTTTTTTTTTTTTTTTTTTTTTTTTTGACTTGTTACAAACGACCCGCCTCACCTAGCCCACACACTCAATTGACTGAGGGTCGCCGACAAAACTGACAGATTGAGAAAAGCTGACAAACCCGACAAACTGACACAACAGAGGAACGCCGGGAAACGCCTAATTAAAAGAGAAAGTCGACAGACCCAGAAAACCGAGGGAACCGAGAAAACCGAGGGAACCGAGTAAGCTGAGTATCTCGAGTAAGCTGAGTATTTTGAGTAAGCTGAGTATCTTGAGTAAGCTGAGTATCTCGAGTAAGCTGAGTATCTTGAGTAAGCTGAGTATCTTGAGTAAGCTGAGTATTTTGAGTAAGCTGAGTATCTTGAGTAAAAGGACAGACTGAAAGATAGAGGGATAGACAGACTGACAGACAGGGAAAAATGGCCAGCCTAGAATAAAAACGGGGGAAGGAAAAGAAAAACGGGGGAAGGGGAAAAAAGGAAAGGGGGAAGGGGTGAGAGGTTGAAAATTTAACCATGAAAAGTAAAAAAAGTATTATTGTGGTTCCTCGTGGTGCGATGAAAAAGGGTGCGATGAACAAAAATCCGGGGTTACGTTTATTTAATTAATATTTCCCATATTTTATGATTTGCGCCTGCGTTCTCTGTCTTACTCTCTCTAGGGGTCACTTAACCCTTTCCCAAACGACAAATTTTGGACTACTCCAAATTGAAAGAGTTTGCAGACGACAATTTTAAATTTGATGAAAATGGCAGAAAGGTCTCAAAGCGGGTAGAAAACACTGTGGGAAAAGAGGAAATTGCTTGTTACGAGCAATTTCTCCTTTTCCCACAGTGTTTTCAAAAGACTTGTACTGCAGACATGTGAAAACGAGGGCTTGTTTGGGAATGGGTTAAACAATTATAATGTCCAAGAAGTTTGCTTATGTATGAATTAACTTTATTAAGATATCTGATTGCAACACATTACATGGCACTGAAAGACATTGTTCATTGCGTTACAAACAAAATGCGTAGGCTACATGTATCACTGTAATAAAAATACCTACAAATACAAAATATCTACTAATATACATGGATATATTTAACACTTGGGGCACCAAACAAACTCTACAAACATTTTCAGTCTAGAAATGGGACATATAATTGATATTTCACAGTTGCTTTTGTCTATAGTATTCCAGCAAAGCCACCAGTGCAGATCAAAGATCAGGCAGCAAGTTTTATGTAATCTGATCTTGACCTAAACTGTCTAAAAGAGCAACTGCAGTTGTGACAAGGCACTTTGGGGATTGATCTCCCTCTAAGATACAGGCACCTTCCTATTGAATAACTCTTTAACACAATCCTGAATTTTAACGACCCTGAGTAAGATGCCCTCTGAAAACCTTGTGGGAAAAGGAGAAAATGCTGGTAACCAGCATTTTCTCCTTTTCCCACAATGTTTTCTACCCTATCAAAGAGAAATTCCATCAGATAAGCCACAATTATCTGCAAATGCTTTCAATTTGGAGTAGTCTACATTTTTGTTGTGTGGTAAAGAATTAAACATTTTTACAAAAGATTATGTATTTTTGTGAATTTGAGGGAGATTACTGAAAATAGAGAAACCAGAGAGAATCCTGGTAATCAGCGTTTTCATAGTTCGAAAGTTTCATTTCACTAATTTAGCAGGTTAAAGGTTAATGCCATTGTAAATGTTATTCTAGATTGAAGAAAGTAACATAATTTCTGTTTGGCTAAACCATTCTGTCTCTTTCAACTATAGAAAATGCTAGATAATGCTTGGCGAATACGGGCCCTCGTCCCCATTCAACCCATAAACTGTTACATAAATTAACTCTTTGCCAAACGACAAAATTTCAGATGGGTCCAAATTGAAAGCATTTGCAGGTGACAAATTGAATGTGGTAAACAGGAAGAAAATTGTCTTTGAAAGGGTGGAAAACTTTGTGGGAAAAGGAGAAAATGCTGGTTGCCAGCATTTTTATCTTTTCCTATTTTTCATCTTTTCCCACTATGCCTTCAAAAGCCCGGTTGTTCAAATATGAGATTTTTTGGAAAAGGGACGAGGGTTAATTAACGTAATCAAGCAATATACTTATGCAGATCTTGGAGAATTCTGACAATATGACAAGAAAGACAAAAGGAAAAACAAACATAAGATGCAATGCCAATCATTGAAACATTTTGATAAATAAAGACATACATGTTAACGCAATATTTCCAGTCCTGGGCCCGTATTCACCAATCATTCTTAAGAATATTCTTAGTCTTACGCTGAAGAATTTTCTAAATTAGAAAGTAACACTACTTCTGATTGGCTAAACCATTTGGTTTAGCCAATCAGAAGTTGTGTTACTTTCAAATCTAGAAAATTCTTGAGAATAAGACAAAGAATATTCTTTAAGAATGACCAAATACGGACCCTCATACCTTCAAATGTATTACAGTCCATGACCTTTACCTTTGCTTTCTATGATGTTATCAATTTTTTTTTTTCCTTATCATTTTTTTTCCTCTGAGCAAAAACAAACAATAGCCTGACAGACACAGATTAGCTCGAATTCCACTGAAAAAGATAATTTCATATCTAGATATCTAGACTCAAATAAATTGAAAGAAAAAAAAAAAACAGAATATAAATCATTTCAAATTGCACACAGGGTCACTGATTTAAACCCATTATTACAAAAGATAAAAAGAAAGAACACACCCCTATTGCAGGTAATCTTAACCTTTTACCACACAATACCAAGAGGTTTAAGGACCCTGACAAAGAAAACAATGTGGGAAAAGGAGAAAATGCTGGACACTTGCATTTTCTCCTTGTCCCCACACAGTTTCCCACACACTTTTCTGCTCTTTCAAAGACAAATCCCATCAATTGAGCCACCTTGCACTTGTCGTCGGCAAATGCTTCTAATTTATACAAGTTTAAAATCCTCCGGTGTGGTAAAGAGATAATCTATCTATAAAATATATAGACACTTTAAACTGAACACAACTTCCAAATTGAACACTCTTATCTTGAGGAAGCACTAGTGTACATTTGGTCCAAGTCACTTGCTGTTAATAATCTGAACACAATAAACTTAATATGATATCTCTAGCAGAATTGTTTTTTTTCCACATTTTTTTTTTCCATACAGCCACTTTTGAGAACACTAAGAACAAAAGAAGAAGTTGCTTAGTGTGGTAACTGGTTAACCCTTCATCACACAATCTCAATTTTAAACCACCCTGAAGAAGAAGGCTTGTAGAAACATTGTGAGGATGGGAGAAAATGCTGGTAACCAGCATTTTCTCCTTTTCCAACAATGTTTTCTACCCTTTCAAAGACAGAAATCATCATTTGAGTTACCTGCAAAATCTTTCAGTTTGGACAAGTCCTGAACTTTGTCACTTGGAAAAGAATTAAAAAGCTTTTCACAACATGGGATGATTTTGCAGACAATGTACATCAAAGATCAGACTGTGCAGCATGTGCAGTCTGATCTTTGATCTACACTGGTTACAGAGATATTCTGGCAAAAGCATTCAACCTTTTTTTTTTGCATTTTTCTAACACGCCATAGAGTGTTACATACGGAGATAGTGTTACATACTTGTGTTTTGGTATTCACCAGAGCTCCAGATAACAGGGAGCGATTGTATTCTAAATCCATTATTTCTCTTCCAAACTCTATGTTGTGGGTACTCATTAAAATCATCTCAATGAGACAATTCTAAAGAGTACCCCTAACACAGGGTTTTGTGGAGAATAATTAATATTTTCAGTTTTGAAATCAAAATCACTCCCTCTGTCTGGAGCTCTGGCATTCACCTTTAGACATAGAAATAATCTTCAAAAAAATGTAAAAACTAATCATTAAAAAATCATATCTATAAAATGCAAATACAAAAAAAAAAACAGATAAATTTATCAGAGGGTAAAACAAAAAAACCCAATTCCTTACAACCTTCACTTTTTCACATGAATCATCCGTCTAAATCAAAACTTAACCCTTTACCACACAATCCCGACTTTTAACGACCCTTTGAAAGAAGCCTTTTGAAAACATTGAGGGAAAAGGAGAAAATGCTGGTAACCAGTATTTTCTCCTTTTCCCCCACAATCTTTTCTACCCTTTCCAAAACAATTCTAAATTTTTCAGTCACATTCATTTTGTCGTCTGCAAATGCTTTCAATTTGGACACGTCTAAATTTTTGTCGTCTGGTAAAGAGTTAATGTGTATTTGAGGCATATATAGCACAAGGATTTCAGTAGTATTACCACAGTTGGATAAAACTCTTATTGAGTACTTTCTGTAGATATTATCATGTTATAATTTCTCAATATATCATCATCTTATCTTGATCATCAAAATCTTTTATTTACTGACAATTTTGCCAAGAATCCTATGTGTTTACAACCTCTAGAAAGAAGACACAAAACTTTCAAAAACATCATGGGAAAAGGACAAAATGCGTTTGACTAGAATTGCCTCCTTTATGTCATTAAAAATGACATCTTCAATCTTTTAGAAGAGATGTATAGTACATGTACAAAGCATGGTGTTGTTACTGGAGATCACTCCTTCCTTACAGCATAGTTTGTTCCCGTATAAAATCAATACCTGACAACTGCTTTAGAGAGAATTCTTCTTAACTCAGTGGTTAGTGTATTGGTCTTTTAAACCTTAATATACAAGGATATTTGCCGCATGGGTTTGAATTCCAGCTGGAGTGGTTTGTATTTGAGCTATGCATTTATTGCGAACTTTCATTTTCGTAAGATGGGGGCTCTTCCGGGATTGGCCTTTGAGCCATTTGTTGTCTGCCTGTTATTGGCCTTTGAGCCATTGGTTGCCTAATTAATAGACTTCCTGCCTAATAAGGCTTTCAGGCATCAAAAATGATGACTTCTCTTAAAGAGGGGGTGTGTTACAGGAGATCACTCCTTCCTTACGGCATAGCTTCTTCCCGTATAAAATCAATACCTGACAGCTGCGTTAGGGAGAATTCTCTTTAGCTCAGGGGTTAGTGTATTGGTCTTTTAAACCTCGATAAATGAGGATCTTTGCCCGCACGGGTTCAAATCCCAGCCGTGGCAGTTTGTATTTGAGCTATGCATTTGCTGCGAACTTTCATGTTCGTAAGAGTGTTTGTAAGACATCAAAAACAACAGTAAAATTTAACTATTCAAGACATATGTACAATAAAAATAAACTAAAATAAAAAGACTGCAAAGCAGCCAAAATCATAGAAGATAATGTCATTCAACAACCATAGCAGATTCTTTAAAAGAAATTGTGCCATACTCTGGCAAAAGAGGGTTTAATGCATCTCCAAGTTGCAACAAGCACCTCATCACATAATCATTGATCCATAAAATCCATTCTGTCTAACAACCAAATGAATCCTCAGTCAAAATGGTCATGAGCATACAGAAAATTTACAAACAGCAAAAAGCATGGACCCATGTCAGCCTGCGTGGACTGCGCAGGCTGACATTGGTCCATACTTTTTGCAAATGCATTCAACCCTATTTTCACAGAAAATAATTCATTTCTATGAATGTTTCACAAACACTGTCTATTTGTATCTTTGCCATGTTAGATTATAGACCCTTTACAAGATGACAAAATGTTAGACTTGTCTATTTTGAAAGCATTTGCACATTAATTGTGTCTACCATGATAAAATTTGTCTTGGAAAGGGTAGAAAACAAGGGGGGACAGTGGGACGGAGAAAATACTGGTTGCCAGTATTCTGTCCTTTTCCACCAATCTTTTCAAAATTTTCTTTTCCAGCAGTACTCTAGCTTTTTTTTTTTTTTTGTATTAAATCCACATGACAAAAGCTACCCTGGGCAAAATGTTGCATTTGGTAAAAAATGAGAGAGATGTTGCATTCAACAAAATATCACATTGGCCAATCCATTTTCAAGCAAATTTCAAGCACATTACAAAAATGAAATTAATAATTTTACAAAAAGAAACAAAACATGTCCAAAGTCAATATACAATATGGCCGCATACAAAACATACCAGACCGTTAGAGTGCTTTCACACCTAGAGTGGCCTTTGCAGTCAGTGTAGATCAAGATCAGACTGCGCAGAACATTCAGTCTGATCTTCCATCTATGCTGTCAGCTTTGCAGAGACATTCTGGACAAAATCAATCTTGAAATTGCAATGATTATGATCTTCTTGCCAGACTGAAAAATCCATTTAGTTTTTTTGGCACTTACAGGGTAATATTATCACTTACAAAAACAAACAGCAACTGACAGTTTTGACCCTATACTGAAAAAAACCCCGTTTTAATGACTTTAATGAAAAAAAGCTCTAGAAAACATTGTTGGAAAAGGTGAAAATGCTGGTACCCAGCATTTTTCCTTTTCTCCACAATGTTTTCTAGTTTAAAAGACAAATGCCATCATTTAACCCTTTACAAAACAATCCCTTATTTAAATAACCCTGGCGAAGGAGGCTTTTGAAAACATTCTGGGAAAAGGTGAAAATGCGGCAACCAGAATTTTCTCCTTTTTCCAGAATGTTTTCTATCCTTTCTAAGACAAATTCAAACATTTGTGCCACATTTAGTTTGCCTTCTGCAAATGCTTTCAAATTGGGCCAGTAGTAATACTTGGTAAAGAATTAACCCTTATCCTGCTAAATAAATAAAACTTTTAAGTCGACTGTAAAACCCCGAATAATGTTATTTCAAACTTTTTTTTTTAAAAAATATCTCCTTAACGGACAGTGTAGATCCAAGATCAGACTGCACGTTCTGTGCAGTCTAATCTTGATTTACACTGTCCGCAAAAGGTCAGCGAGTCATGCTTAGCAACCTAAGGGTTAAGCCACATAATGCTTCTAACACTTTACCATATGTTAGTTTTTTTTATACTTGTACAAACTGCATACAACAAATTCAAAACGACTCAAATGGCTCGACTTTTCTTTGAGGGTTAGAAAACAGCATGAGAAAAAGAGAAAGTGCTGGCAATCAACATTTTCTCCTTTTCCAACCATGTCTTCAAAAACTTTCTTTCTCAGTGTTAACCTTTTGGCTCCCAAGAGCCACTCAGTGACCTTTTGCGGACAGCATAGATAAAGCTCGCACTGCAAAAAACGTGCAGTCTGATCTTAGATCTACAATGTCCAATATGGAGAACTCTTTCCCCTGAAAATACCTTTGAAATAGGAAAATTTGGGTTTATATTATTGCTTTGAAAGTTTCATTTCTTTTATTCAGCAGGATAAGGGTTAAATTAGGCCTAACAAAAAAATATCTGTGTTTGGGGTTTCGGTCCCAGATGCTGTAGGTAGGGATTTCTTGTTTTTTTTCCAGAAACTCATTACATGGACTATGTACTGAAATCACCACCCCCCCCCCCAAAAAAAAATTTTTTTTTTTTTAATCGTAGTATAAAAAGTTTAGGATCGGCAGCATCTTCTAGGTAGGGTCGGGAAACCCTAAACGCAGTAATTTTTTTTTTAAGGCCTTAGGGATTGTGTAATAAAGGGTTAATCTGGACAAGTCTAAAATTTAATTACCTATGTTGAATATAAATGAGCCATACTCTGGCAAAAAGGTGTCTTAACCCTTTCCCAAACAAGCCCTGGTTTTCACGTGTCTGCAGTACAAGTCTTTTGAAAACATTGTGGGAAAAGGAGAAATTGCTCGTAACGAGCAATTTCTCCTTTTCCCTCAGTGTTTTCTACCCTTTTGGAGAACTTTCTGTCATTTTCATCAAATTTAAAATTGTCGTCTGCAAACTCTTTGAATTTGGACCAGTCTAAAATTTATCGTTTGGGAAAGGGCTAATTCATCTCCGTGATCCCTGATACCAGATAAGTTATCACATACTGTATTTATGGATCAATAAAATCCATTTTGTATAACAATCAACTGATTCATGCAGAAAATTGACCAACAGCAAAATGTTTCAGCCCAGGTCAGCCTGCGCAGACTGCACAGATGCATTAAGCCCCCTTTTCACAGAGCGTGGCTCAATTTATGAACATAACTCAAGCTTCAATACATGAATACAAAAAAAAAACCAAAACACCATGGCAAAGGGTAAAAGTCCTCATCCTTTTGACATAATTTTTTACAAGACACAAAAAGTAGTTTGAAGGAGGCAATTGAGATTTTACTGGTCTAGGGCTACAGAGAAAAATTAGTCAGTAAACATGTATTCGAATTATGCCACTGCTGAGTAATCAACAGATTTCGCTGTTTTCAAATTTAACTGAATTTCTATAAAATTCTAATCATCATCTAGGTCTGAAATCAAAGTTTTATACTCAGTTTCACCTCTTGCACGCCTGTCCCGTCTACGTCTTGTTTCGGATTTATCAAAATGGATGAGATCTAATTCTACATTCTCTTCTTCATCCTCCTCCAAGGGAAGAAACCCATTTCTGTCTCTAACATACACTTTATCAGTAGAACTGGATGCAAAACACTGAATTATTACAAACAGAACAAGTAAGAACACACTAGTACCAGCTGTTATCTGCATTAGTACCATTTTTTCATATTGTTCAAAGAAATACCCTGTAAGAGTAGGAAATACAATCTGTCCCAAACCGGATCCCAGTGTAAACACTGCTGTTGTTTTTCCAGTTAAATGTACATGATTTTCTGCCCAGAACAGACTTGCTGGAAACACAGAGGACATTCCTAATCCAAGAATTAAAGTTCCAAGCCAAATCAGCTTCGCATAGAAGTACAGTCCAATAGCCAGGCAGAGGCCACCAACCACCATCAACACGAGGTCAACACTCAACATAACCACAGGCCCACAACATCTAGCTATGAAAATAGAAAAGCCTCGACCAGTCGCTAGAGAGCCCCAAAATATAGCAGCAACAGTAGCACCTTGTGCAGTAGGCCAGTGAAGAAAATCAACAACAAATGAAGTTACTAAAGCACCATATGTGACCTCCAAGCCCATATAACAGAGCAGAAATAGTCCCATTAGCGCTGTTAGCATGCTTCTATAACAATTCCCAAGATTCTTTGCAGTCAGAAAGTCATTGGCATCATGCGGTGCAGCGAGCCTCCCTTTATCTTTACAATACAGCACTAAGAATATCACAGCATTGATAAATAACACTATGCCAATAATAAGATATGCAAACTGAATTCTTGAAATATTTTTTATAACTTGAATGGCATTACTAAGAAAACTGTCTTTAGCTGTAGAAGGTTTTGTGGAAATCTGTGTGACTTGAGAAGGCCCAGGGCTTGCCACTGTACTGTTTGCAGAAGAGTTAAATGTAGTTGTATATACAGATACTGAACTGCTATCAGATGGAGAAGTTGTATTAACTTTCTCTTGAGTAATTGTTTGTTGCTCTTTAGGCTTTGTAGTGGTCGGTAACTTATTTACAGTTGTGCGAACAGCTTGACTTACAGCTGTTTTTGGCAGTTGTGTTGACATGGTAGTTGTTGTAGTCACTACAGTTGTTGACGTTGAAGTGCTTGTTGTAGTTTGCTCTGAGGTGGTCGTCTTTGCTGTTGTAACTTCTGTTGTTGTCTTAACTTCTGTTGTTGTTTTAACTTCAGATGTAGGTTTCATAGTAGTGATGTTTGTAGTAGTAGCACTGGGAGTGGAAGTAGGGCCTATTAATTTGGTTGCCTTTTCTGTTGTAGAGTTACGTGTCACCTGTGAACCAGTAGCAGTTGAATTAGGTGTCACCTGTGGTGCACTTACTTTTGTTGATGACATACCTGCTCCAGGTGACACTGATGCCAAGGTAGATGATAGTACCTCAGGTTTTATTGTTGTTGCAGTAGAAGTATTTACAGCAGAGTCATTTGAATGTAATATTGTCTTATTTGTAGCAGTTAATGTCAAATTATCATGTGTAGAAGGCGGTGGTGCAGTAACAGCGGTAACATCACTTTCATTCGCAGATGTTACTCCAGTGTTCTCACTATTCATCTGCGATGATGAAATTGTACCTGAACCTTGTATTCTAGTTGTTACTGTGGATGGAACTGAACTTGGTAAAGCTGAGTTTGCATCTGCAGGTTTTGTGTTCTCTGTATCATCAGGGGCAAGTTCACGCGCATCATTATGCTGATTTAAGTGATCTTTTAATTTTCCACCATCTGTAAAATCTTTCTTGAGTCCATCATCAGTAGCAGCGCTGGGTTTTTTCACAGGAATAGCTGCAGTTTTATTCAGGTGAGATATTGGTGATTCAGCTGTTGGTGTTCCAGACAACTCTGTATCTGCACCAGCAGGGACTGTTGAAGAAGTTCCATTCCCATTTTGGGATATAGTGTTGGGTTTAACATTTGCTCGAATAGTACTGTTTTCATTTTTTACCGTTTCATTTTCACTAGCTCCACTTATGGCTTTACTAATCACATCATTTGATTCTCCTGCATCATTCGAACTTTTACTTTTATCTTCTTTAAGTAAAGTTTCATCTTTTACACTATTTATCTTTTCACTATTAGATACATTTCCATCAACCATTTCTGAGCTTTCTACCCCAACTGTGTTCTTTATTACACCATCAACTGAGGTGGATTGTAGGGTTGTTGGTGAGGAGATGGGTCTAGATGTGGTGTCAGCATCATCCCTTTTAACTCTATATAGGCCCGATTTGAATGCATGACTGTCTTCAATGTAAATAAGGCCTCCATAATTATAACCAGTGTCAACTCTCATAGAATCAGACCTTATAGATCTATTGTGGCGTATGTTGTCAATTAAATGAGTTGAAACTGGAATATTGCCCTCAAGAAATGATGAATTAAATGTTACCATCTCCTGGGATAGAAATGGTGTAGCCAGCAGGGGAGCAATGAAGGCTCCAATTCCAAAAGCAAAGTGTAAAGTCTGGATGTATGGGCCACTTTTCTTCCCCCAAAGTCGAACACAGAACACATTTCCTCCTGAAAACAAAGGAAAAGGATAAAAACATAGCTTCAGATCATTGGAATGGTCAAATTTTAACCCTTAGGGTGTTGAATTAATTAACCCTTAACCAAACAATCAAGACTTTTAATGACCATGCAAAAGAAGGCTTTTGAGACAATTGGTAACTAGCATTTTCTCCTTTTCCAACAATGTTTTCTACCCTATCAAAGACGAAATCATCATTCTAGCAATATTTAATCTGTTGTCTGCAAATGCTGTCAATATGGTCCTGTCCAAATTTTAATCCGTTTGTAAAGAGTTAAATGGAACCTTTAAAACAGCAAAAATATTGTAGTTGCAAGGTTGTTTTGGCCAGAGTGTGTTACATAGGAGCAGACAGTGCAGATGTAAGATCAGACTGTACCTTCTGAGCAGTCTAGTCTTGAAAATAGCTCTCCAGTACATGTCATGACAAAAACTTAAACTGGTCCAATCAAAGCATCTGCAGACTACATATTAAATCTGGCAAAAAACTATGAGATTTGTCTGTGAATGGTTAGAAAATATTGTGGAAAAATGAGAAAATGATGGTTACCAACATTTTCTCCCTTCCCACAGTTTTTTCAAAAGCTTTCTTTCTCAGGATGATTAAACTTGGGATTGTGTGGTAAAAGGTTACACAAACTAATATGGGGCAGGGTTTTCCCTCAACGGTCTTATGTGGGGGTCATTTGACCCCCTCCAAATAAATAAAAGAAGGCAACCATTCAAATTTTGGGGGTCATTTAGAAAATTTGGGGCTCCAAATTGAAAGGAACAGGGGTCAGGGAAAACCCCGATGGGGTCCAGTGCTTCATGGGTAAAATTGAAAACGTGCTATACCATGTACTACAGCTGCTAGAATTTTAAGTCAAAAGAGAGATATAACTGTGCCAAATATGTTTTAGTCCTTTACCACACACCAAGCCCTGTAGCGTACAGGACTTGAGCAGGAGGTCGCTGGTTCGATCCCCAGCTTGGCCAATTTCTTTCCGAGGATTGATGATAGTCATTGCGACAGGATTCATTCCTCTCTCACCGCTGACCATTGTTTCGACGATGGTTATGTGGGAAAGCAGCCAGTGGCTTGGAAAGAATATTGTGCGGAGTACTGGTAAAAGAAACTCCAGGAAAGCATGGATAGGTGCACTGGCCGCCGCGATATAACTGAAATAAAGTTGAAAACGGCGTTAAACACCATACAATCAATCAATCAACCTTTACCACACAATCCTGAGTTTGAACAACACTGAGAAAGAGGCCTTTTGAAAAAACCCTGTGAATGAGGCCTTTTGAAAATATTGTGGTAAAAGGAGAAAAGGCTGGTAACCAGCCTTATTCCTTTTCACACAATGTTTTCTCTCCTTTAACAGACAAATCTCACCACACGAGCCGTATCTAACATGTGATGTCTGCAAATGCTTCAATTTGGACAAGTGTAATTTTTTTGTGTGGTAAAGGGTTAAGGGCTTCTGGCATTGGTTCCCCTTCTGATAGTTAACAACTTGCCCAAATTTGAAGTAGATATCTTCAGTGATGGTAGATAAATTAGAAGTTCAAAATGTCCAAGTTTTTGCATGATGATGACAGGGCAGACAGCAATAGGGCTATGACAACCAACAGAAAACTCTTTGCATCTTACAGAAGACCGCTTTTGAAAACATTGAGACAAAAGGCAATGCTGCTTGTAATGGGGAAATTTTCTTTTTAAAACTTTTTTACGAATATTCATTATATCAAATCTTAATGTGTCTTCATTATCCCTATTTACAAGGATATTTTCAAAGTTGTGCACTGAAATTTGTTAAAACAATTGTAAGAAAATAAAGAATTGATATTATCAGAGGCTTTTAAAACTCTTTACCACACAGCAAAATCTTAAACTGGTCCATATTGAAGGCATTTACAGACAACAATTTAAATGATTTCAAATGATAGTATTGTTCCATGAATAGATAAAAAAAAACACTGCTGGAAAAGGAGAAAGTGCTGGTAACCAGTATTTTCTCCTCTTCCCACAATGTTCTCAAAAGCCTTCCTCTCCTGAGTCAGTTAAACTCGGACCATGTGGTAAAAAGCATGTGCTTATTTTGTAATTGGATAAATAATGTTCTAATGGTGCAGATCAGGCCTTCTTGACTAATAGGCAACAGTCTAACAAAAACCAGAGTGCCAGAAAGAGGGACTGATTTTGATTTCAAAATTGAAAATATCAATTATTATCCACTAAACCCTATGTTATGGGTACTCATTAGAATCCTCTCATCAAGACGATTCTAATGAGTACCCACAATATAGGGTTAGGAAGAAAAATAATGGATCTAGAATACCATCACTCCCTCTTATCTGGAGCTCTGAAAAATGGTCATAATGAATCTAAAAAGACTAGAAATAGTTGTATCCAAGTTGCTTATTACAATTAAGACAGGAAACCAGTCCCTTTTCAATCTTGAAAAAAGTCCCACATGAACAACTATGATAAGTCTTAATAAAAAGGAATAATTTATCAATATTTTGGGAATTTCCAATAGTAAAATTGGCAAAGGTATCATTGTTTTGGCCATATTTGACCCAAAATTTGAGGTTGGGAAATCCCTATTAAGTCCAAAATTTACAAAAAGAAGAAAACCTAGCTAGGATCAGTCATTAAAACAGTCCTTGTTTTCTTCTCTTGTTATATCAAAATTATTTTCAATAAGTAATCAAAATACGGAAAGTACTGATAGACTAGCGAATTTGATTGACTGATTGTTTGTATGTTGTTTAACCCTGTTTTCAACATTATTTCAGATATGTAGCAGTGGACAGTGCACATATCCATACTTTCCTGGAGTTTCTTTTTCCAGTAATCCACACAATATTCTTTCCAAGCCACAGGCTGCTTTCTCACATTTATATTAACCATCGTTGAAACTTGAGAGAGAAATGAATCCTGTTATAATGACTATCATCAATCCTTGGAAAGAAATTTGCCAAGTCTGGGAACAAACCAGCGACCTCCTGTTCCCAAGTCCTGTACACTACCAACTGAGCTGCTGGGGCTATGTGTGCTATTGGTTAACTGTAATCCAGTTTATGTTTAACCCTTAACCAGCTAAAAATGTTAGACGAAACTTTCAAGACGATGGTAAACACTTGAATATTGCTATTTCAAAGTTACATTTTGCGGAAAATAATATATTCTCTTATCGGACAGTGTAGATCCAAGATCAGACTGCATGCTCTGGGCAGTCTAACCTTAATCGACACTGTCCGAAAAACGTCATTGAGTCGCGGTAGTGCTGGTAGAAGAAACTCCAGGAAATTATGGATAGGTGCTCTGGCCGCCGCAATATCACTGAAATAATGTTGAAAACGGTGTTAAACACCATGCAATCAATTAGTCAATATCCAATAGCACAAGATTTAGTTAACTATTTAACTCTCTTTACAAAACGAAAAATTTTACGCCAGTCCAAATTCAAAGCTGTTGCAGACCATAAATTAAAAGTGGCTGAACTGATGAAACCTGATTCCAAAAGGGTAGAAAACAATGTGGAAAAAGGAGAAAACGATGGTTACCAGCATTTTCTCCTTTTCCCGCAATGTTTTCAAAGGGATTTTTCCCCAGTATCGTTAAAACTTGGGATTGTTTGGTAAAGGGTTAATATTCAAGACTAGAATAACAGTTTAACATAACAGTTTAACTGTATACAATGATTTAAATCATGAATGACTGAAGGAATGACAAGGGTTCCCTGTCCAGTGAGGGTTAATGTAATTGGGATTTGCTCCAAGTTATCTAGGTGTATCTATATATAGAATCATTCATAATGTTACAGTGGTGTAGGAAAAAGTGACTTTCTGCTTTGCATAGGTCACTTAATTTACATATAAGCAAAGATCTTGTACATTTTAAATGACATCTTGTTCAGTTTATTACTTTGTAAGATGATATGTTCAAATTGGAGTGGTAGAGATTTAGTGTTTTTTGTCAAAATTGTTATATATAACAGAATTAAGATTTATAACAGAAAGAAGTATTTTTCTGTGAGGCAGTATTTGGCAACTGTGGGGTTTTTTGTTTACTTTGACTCTAGGTCAATCTTGATGCCTATAGACTAGCTTTGTTAGTCTAAAAATTAAGCAAAGAAGCAATGACAAAAAAAAACTTACCTGTATCTAGGACACCCATTGTTATTCCTTGTAACCCAAACATGGTTGCCATGACAACCAGGGTCAGACTCCATGGTATCGCGATAGTTGCAACAGATGAAATCAACAGGGTAGAGAAGAGAAGCAGCTGCTTGTCAAAACAATCAAATAAAACTCCCCCAACCACGGAACCAAGTAGGTATCCAGCTGATCTCGCAGCAAACATCATCATCATCTGAGCAACTGTGGCCTGTACCCTGTCCCCAAGGTCAGGCAATGTGGGTCCAGGTATAGCAAAAGACAAGCCCTTAAATAATAAATAAATCGTATTTCAAAATTTAAACCTTTACCAGACAATCAAATGTTTAAAAGGACCCTGAAGAAAAAGGCTTTTGAAGACATTGAGCGAAAAGGTGAAAATGCTAGTACCAAGCATTTTCCTCTGGGAAGATTGCCAGTGGCACCAAATGCTACAATTTGGAGAAATTGTCTCCAAAAGTGAAGCACTGGC
Organism: Tridacna gigas; assembly: GCA_945859785.2. Classification (NCBI taxonomy): domain Eukaryota; kingdom Metazoa; phylum Mollusca; class Bivalvia; order Cardiida; family Cardiidae; genus Tridacna; species Tridacna gigas. The sequence goes on from OX244038.2 coordinate 55,528,423, forward strand.
AAATCTGCTGGTGACAAGTAATGCCTATACATGAATCTTAACCCTTTCCCAAACAAGCCCTGGTTTTCACGTGTCTGCAGTACAAGTCTTTTGAAAACACCGTGGGAAAAGGAGAAATTGCTTGTAACGAGCAATTTCTCCTTTTCCCAAAGTGTTTTCTACCCTTTTTGAGACCTTTCTGCCATTTTCATCAAATTTGAAATTGTCATCTGCAAACTCTTTCAATTTGGACCAGTCCAAAATTTGTCGTTTGGGAAAGGGTTAAAAGATCTACTCTGACATTAACAATAAGTATCAAGTTTGAAGGACGCCCAAATTATTGTTTATTACAGCTAATCACGCTGGCATGTCATTAATGAAAAACATGACAATGATGTTAATTGACCAATCTGGTGTAAAATGACAGATTTTGAAGTTACCTGCTATCCCGATTGATAAATTTAGGTCAAATCATGTGGAAAAACTCATCCAAAAAATGATAATATATCTGAATAGCCCCCTTTAAGGTTTTATAAAAAAAAAATAGCCGTTCACCAAGAACCCTCAGTTTTGAAGGAAGTGGGCTTTTGAAAACATTTTGCGGAAAGAAGAAATTACTGGTTATCACCGTTTTCTGCTTTTCCCACAACATTTTCTTCTATTTCATAGACAAGCGTGCTTTTAAACAATTTTCGATTTGTCTCCGACAAATGCTTTTAATAATGAGTCTAAACTTTGCCATCTTGTTTCTAAAACTAAACGAAGAATTAATAAACAGATATTTTACCAGTACAAAAAACCCAAGAGACAGTGACAGGGTTCTTGTAAGCTTTTGACACCACCCATTTTGTCTAGCTGGGTACGCAGACTCTCCCCCATGCAACAGCCCAGAATCGTCCCGTATCAACACTTCCTCCTCATCAAGACGCATCTTTGAAAAAGTTGCAAAACTGTGCAACCATTACATGTTTCCCACAAGTACACCTGTTGTGAAAGATCAAAACAGAAAATTCAACTATAGGATATCAGTGTTCTAGGAACTAAAAATAGAGGGGGGGATTCCCGCCCCCTTCTAAAAAATGGGCGGATTTTCGAACAGATAGAAAACATATATTATAGCGCATACAAGTAGACATTATGATTCATTCCTGTCCAATACTATACAGTAGACTTACTGACTTGTTTACGTGTCAAAAGACATATTCTTGAACATCCCTCTGTAGAAACTGAAGTAATTTTTGAAAAAGAGAAAAGACCAAGACAGTTGCATTCTGATAAAACTTATTACACTAACAGTAGTCTAAGACTAGGTAAAGGCAGCCATCTTGGCCAAGGTCGTTTTCAAAGTCCGGTGTTTGGATCCACTCCCTGTCAAGGAGAGCTACTTTGATGGACATGATATCTTGCAAAACAGCTTCGGCAATGATGTCGTTTTGTTCAAAACATGGGTATTTCTGCGAGGCAAGAGTATATTCTTTGTTTTGGAACGTTTTCATTACACAAGACTGTCATGCAATGGATCTGAATTTATGCGTGATCTGAAAAAAATTGCGTAAATCCCGCAATCGCTCATCCTAGAACAGACACTGGGATACTACACAGACTATGTACTATTGTCAAATCAGTGCTATGCTCCAGTCCAGTGCAAAAGTGAGGACTAGTTGTATCGCACCTTCAGTCTGAAGGTTTGCTCCGATGTTATTTTTGTGACTGTTTCTCTGCTCACCTTCATATCAGCCATTTATAGTTCTATTCTGGAATGAAAGTTGATCATACCCGCATCTCTTCTAACAGCTCTATGCAGCAATATTATTGTTGACTGCCAATAATATAGGTATGGATCATTAGACAAATAATTAATCTTTATAAAAATGCCAAAATTATTAAAAATGTAACTGTAACCTCCTCGTAATTCCATGTTTTTGAAGTGTAAATATCCATTGACCTACCTCCAAGGAAATCAAAATCAGGCTTTACATTTTACTGTGTATGTTCCGGATGTCATTTCCGGTACACTAAAATTTTCTTTTTGCACAATTTATCGGCTTCTGCTTCATCTGCTTGGGCATTGAAAGGAAAACTGAAACATACTGGATGTATTTCATTTACGAAGAGTCATAATTATCACTTAAATTGCCAATAACACCATGTCATTTTTTCAAATAAAAATGACCTCGCATGCACAGTTAACTGAATTTACAATGAGAGTTTGTTTACAAATTGACCAGATGTATGTATGTCAAATAAAATGTAACCTTGCATTACACTTAACTTGGTGTCAATGTGAAGTTAAATCATTTATCTAATGATTCATGTCCATTTTCAAAGCTGAAAAGTAAATTTTTCGGATACATTATGCTGACTGAAAGATGACCAGTAACATTTCTGAGTTCCCAGAAACCACAAAAGAACGGCTGATATGAAGGGGTCCGGTGCGGAGACCCAATCACAAAATATTTAAATAACATCGGAGCGACCCTTCAGACTGAAGTTGTATTGGCATCCAAATTATTAGAAAAATCGCATAAATAAGTTTAACCTCCAGTCTACAACTTTGAGCCCCTAATTTCTGAATGGGTGTCAAAAATGACCGGCAAAATTTTACGTCTGGAGAAAAGTCTGATTATTGATAATTGATGCACAATTTCAGGAAAATAAAAAAGTTGTGTACAGTATGGTTTTTGAACTTTTTTTTTTTTCCGACTCGGACTAGCCTTTGCAGTAAATAGTTTTAAGCTAAAGAACCTACAATAAACCTTATTTAAAAAAAAAAAATAAACGATACGTATCTATCAAGTACCTAAATCAATCCGAAAGAGACTTTATTTTGTTGACAACTCTCGGTGCCCCAAAATTTTTCTACACCGGAAATATCTGCTGGCAAGTAAGAAAATATAGCGAAAAGGGCGAAAAGGAATTTCAAAATACCAGCAAGATTATTTTTTCGTACCAATGATAGTTCGTGCCCAAAGTTTCATCCCTCTACCTATTCGTCTTAGCATAGTTGCCCGGTCGAAATTTGTTGTAATCAAGTATTGTTTTCGAAATGATTAGTCTTTTATATGGATGACTTTCAAAAATCTTGTAATCTATCGCGTTTACAGATTTTCAACGATGCAGTTCTGTGTTTGCTGGCAGGAGTGATGGAGGGTGGGCGCGGGGGCCTGATTGCTTATATCAAAGAAACGGATTATCTATTTATCGAACCGATGTGTTGTTCAGTAGTTATAATCATATCTTTTCCTGCGTATTCATACTAAATTAATGAAAAAAGATACAGAAATGCCTATTTTACATGTAAAGTAAATGATTAAATTCGATAGCCAAATATTTACCGCTTATATCACTAATAGATAATGATTTCCAAAATGGCAGAAAGAGAAAGTAGCTTCGCATATATTGCCAAATATTTAATTCCGGGAGGAGTGTCATTAGCCGCAATTGGTGTGGTCTTCTTCCTGAAGAAGTTTAACATCCTATACACGCTTATGAACAAGGTATCTTGCTTGAAATATCGAATTGGTCTTTCAATACACCTGAACGAAAATTAACACTGACCTGGGCTTGGGAGTGGGTATTACTTTAGTGATCAAAGTCCGGAGTATACGGATAGTTGCTTTCTTTGATAAATACTCCCTTGCAATCATACTCTTTCATATATTCAATTCTGTTGTAGAACTCAAGTAAATAAAATTGTTGAAATTAACGTAACAGTAGAATCTGAGTACATCTGCGACTTAAAGTTTAATGAAACATTGGCATGATTGGACAAATAAAGACTTTGCCAAACAACAAAATTTATTTGGCTATCGAATTTAATCATTTACTTTACATGTAAAATAGGTACTTCTGTATCTTTGTATCTATGTCCAAATTAAAAGTATTTGCAGATGACAAATAAGATCTGACTGAAACAACTGCATTTGTCTTTGAAAGGATAGAAAACATTGTGGAAAAAGGAGAAAGTGCTGGTTACCAGCATTTTCTCCTTTTCCCACAACGTTTTTATAAGTTGTCTTCATCAGGGTTCCTAGAACTCAGGTTGTTAGGTAAAGGGTTAACCCAAATTGTACTCATTGTAGATCAACCGAAAATTGATACAAGGCTCACAAAAGAGAAGAATATGAAGGAAGGGAATAAGTTTTGATTGAGTCGTCTGGAAAGCAAAGAGTGATATGAGTAAACCAAGGATTTTGAAGTCCTATTTATAGGACCTAACATATTACTTTTCATGTTAACATTTATTTTATTGGTCAGGTCTTATGAGCTCTTTAATAATTTCCTGTAGCAATCTCCAATATCTAATTTTGTTGTTCTTTTAACTCTTTACCAGACGACACATTCTTGGGGTCACCCATAATGAAAGCACTTGCAGATGACAAAATACATACTACTCAAAAAACGAGATTTGTTTCTGGAAGGCAATAGAAAACATTGTGGGTATTGGAGAAAATGCTGGTTATCAGCAATTTCTCTTTTACCCACAAAGTTTTTAAAAGGTCTCTTTCTAAAGGTTGTTAAAGTTTGCATTGTGTGGTAAAGGGTTAATACAGTAAAACTTAGATAATTCAAAGTCCCAAGGGGACAAGCAAAATGTTCAGAATATTATAGCAGTGCTCCAGATAAGGTCCGTATTCACGTAATTTACGGATGACGCATCTTTTTTTTACAAAATTCCGTACTCAATATGGAACGTTTTTCCAGGTACGTAAAATATAGGGTACGAATGGGTATAGGGTACACAATGGAAGGGAGCTTACTCTTTTTCAGACAAACATTCAGATATCTTCGGGATTGCCGAGCGAATTTCCAATTTTTTCCCGTTAAATAAAAAGGGAAAATCGGCTCGGACCGGAATTAGACCCTGCATCTCGGCTTTAGTCAAGTTTTTATCGATTACGGCGTGGGACCAGCGGATAATCGTACTATGTACATGTATGTTCCGAATGAATAGTTTGCGCTTCGAAAAAGTCGGGGAATACACAGAAACGTCTGGCTAGGTTATTTCAATCCATCTCCAGAACCAAATAATCCTAGCAAAACTGAGAATCGTTGAAAGATAAAATCAGACTGGTCAAGACTTAAGCACTGTTCCCATTTATAAATGTGCAATAAGTCACGCTCTAAATTGAATAATCACGCACTAAAAATATGAAGCAAAAAGCGCATGCAGCCAGATGGGCTCTCTGTTGATCACCAGTGGCGCAAATTTGGGCCAAGTTAGAAAAAATGTCTCCAAAACTGAAGCACTGGTGAATTCAAAAGTATTTACGATATCTGCTTTTCTAGCATAAAATTACAGGTTTTGAAGCTATTTGCGACCCTATTTGACAAATTCATGTCAAATCCTGCACAAATATTTTTCCAAAAATTAGATACATGAAAAAAAGATCGCTTGAAAAAAAAATTATGAGTTGCATATTTGTTTCTACAAACCTGCTTTACACTTTGTACAGTAAACATCATACTGTTACTAGGTAAAATGTTATGTAGTTTTAGGGTAATGCTTATATAAAAGCAAATGCAAGAAAACCAATTTTGATTTTAATCAGTCTCGTTAATTAAATGTTGGTACTGATCCCCATATGCTGGTACTGACTGATCTTGATTTTCATCGGTACTGTACTGATGTCATTGAAAATCATCTGGAGCACTGTTATGGTACTTTAATTATCCAAAATGGGCTTGAAAAACAAAACTGCATTCTGTTTAAGATCAGCAAATAAAGTATAGTTCCCCTAGCAATAGAGTATTTGTTCCCTTTTTCCACAATATTAAAAAATATCATGTCGAGAGGATTATTTTCTGTAAATGCATGTTTTTTTGGTTATATATATTTTAATGGATTATATATAAAATAAGTCACTTTTGTATCTTTTTTTTTTTGAAAGGTTAGTACTGTCATTTTTACAAAATCTTAAAATTTTACCCAATAACTGTTGCCCAATGGAAAATTATGTGCTTTATAATTTGTTAACATGAGAAAACAGCAGCAGGTAGGATAACATGGTGCTTGCGGCCATACCATTAAAATTACAATATTTAAATGTATATGGATTTAAGTTCTTGGGACACCAGCGTTTCACTGAAATATTGTTGAGCACAGATCCATGTAACTAGAAAAGAGTTGAAAATGATCAAAGAATTAAAGCAGCACAAAGTGTGTTTTAACTTCTCCAGAAAACTCCGGAAAGTACAGAAAAGTTATTTTGGTGTCAATACATATGAGCCATACTCTGTGAAAAGGGGGGCTTAATGCATCTGCAAAAAGTGTCAGCCCAAGTCAGCCTGCGTGGACTGACCTGGGCCGAAACTGTTTGCTTTTGGTAATTTTTATATACATGTCAAAGAAGCATTGTACCTCATGATGCAGTCAGTTGTTATACAAAATGGATTTTATGGATCCAGGATCATATGTTTGGTATCATGGATCATGGAGATGCATTAACTCTTTACCAAACGACAAAATTTTAGACTGGCTGAAATTGAAAGCATTTGCAGACGACAAAATAAAAGTGACTTTAAAATTGAAATTCGTCTTGGGAAGGTTAGAAAACATTGTGGGAAAAGGAGAAAATGCTGGTTACCAGCATTTTCTCCTTTTCCCACAATGTTTTCAAAAGGCTCCTTTCTCAGGGTCGTTAAAAGTTGGGATTGTGTGGTAAAGGGTTAAGCTGTCTTTTGCTAGAGCATATAAATGTTCACAAACAGTTCTTTGTAACTATGGTGCTATTGAAATGGTTAAAGAAGGGAGGAAGGGTTTAGAACTGGGCTATATAATGACAAATAAAAGGGAAAGAGTAGGAGAGACCAGTGCTTTTCTGCGACTTTTTTTCATTATGAATGTCTAAGACATGAAAATGGCATCCACACACCCTTGAAAAATGACATTAACCTGTAAGTGTTAAAGTCAGATAAATTTTTATGGCAAGAATACAAACCAATGATATTCACACACACCTGAAATATTCTGTAGCAAAACAGTTTGGAAAAACCTGTTCCTATAAATAGATCGAGACAAAAACTAGTAAGAAATTAGACATCCCCTAATCACAAATGCTTCAAACAGTCCTTTTGTCATCAAAAGTGACTTTAACCCTTTCCCAAAAGACAAATTTTAGACCCTTTCAAATTCAAAACATCTGCAGACGACAAACTCAGAATTGGTACTAATGAACTTGAGCTCTCTGACAGGGTAGAAATCATTGTGGGAAAAGGAGAAAACGCTGGTTACTAGCATTTTCTCCCTTTCCCACAATGTTTTCAAAAGCGTTCTTTCCCAGGGCCGTGGCCGTGAAAACCTGGGATTGTTTGGTAAAGGGTGTATGCTCATACTGCAATAAAAGGTAAAAATCATGTCTAATCAGAAATAAAATACTTGTGTAATTTTTATAAAATTAAATATAAGGCAACATAAAATAGAGGGGGATGGGGAATGGTCTTAACAATTAAACATCAGAAACTTCTCGTCATTAACTTCTCATCATCAAATCAATGTCAATTCCTTTTCAAAATCATACTGTAGTATGAACACACTGTAGCAATTGTCACAGATTGTAAAATTACAACACTGCAAATGGGCCGCCATGATAAATCCTTTGTTGGTAGAGGTGTGAAAACAGTCAATTGAGAGGTGAGAATATATTGTGCTTGAATTAAAGAAACAAAATGATGTCAGGAACCAACACACGTTTGAATTACTGGATTAATGAGACTTGAAATTCCTGATCTGCTCTTGATGCAGTATATAGACGGGACTGTTTTATTGTCCAAATTGAAAGCATTTTGCAGACGACTATTTTAAATGTGACTCAAATGAGGAAATTTCTCTTTGATAGTGCTGAAAACATTGTGGGAAAAGGAGAAAATGCTGGTCACCAGCATTTTCTCCTTTTCTCACAATGTTTTCAAAAGGCTATTTCTTCAGGGTCGTTAAAACTCGGGATTGTGTGGTAAAGGTTTAATGATGTAGCAGAGTAGTACAGGGAACTGTCGTCGGCATACAGTCTGGTTAGGCTTAACCCTTTCCCAAACGATGAATTTTAGACTGGTCCAAATTGAAAGAGTTTGCAGACGACAATTTTAAATTTGATGAAAATGACAGAAAGTTCTCCAAAAAGGTAGAAAACACTGTGGGAAAAGGAGAAATTGCTCGTTACAAGCAATTTCTCCTTTTCCCACAGTATTTTCAAAAGACTTGTACTGCCGACACGTGAAAACCAGGGCTTGTTTAGGAAAGGGTTAATTCTGTAATCGTATGAAATTTACAGTTGACAATGAAATTAGGCTCATGGGGGGGAGTTACAGGCATATGCAGACAACAACTTACATATGGTTCAAATAGTGGGTGTTGTCTTTGAAAGGGTTAAAAACATTGTGGAAGAAAAGGAGAAAATGTTGGGTTACGAGCATTTTCCCTTTTCGTGCAATATTTTCAAAAGCTGTCTTTGAATTATGTGGTGAATGTTTTAAGGTGGGTGCTGTTGACCCAATGGAGAAATAGATCCACTCTAATGCTTTCAATTTTGACACGTCTAAAAAATTGACATTTTATAGACAGTTAAAGACATAAAGGTACATTTATTATTTTCACTTTCCTATTTATAATCATGAAACATCATCTATTTCAGCCTGCCAAAGAATCCAAGAGACATGGAGGAGAATTAGTGGCAGAGGTTTTAGAGGTTTGAATCCAATTTTTTTTGTACTCTGTAGTTTGATGTTTGATCCTTAAAGTGATGAAGTAATGACATTAACCTTTTCAGTGGGGAAAAACTGCCAAAGCACTGCTATTTCATTTGGTTGTTTCAGTAAGAATACGTAACAAAGTAGCAGAGAGAATATATCAAAGATAAGATTGCTTTTTCTATGCAGTCTGATCTTGATCTACTGTGTCCACACTTTAGGGATTAATTATAACCCCCACAAATAAGGTTTATGCATATAAGGTTCATGCTGGAATGAGGTTGTCTGTTTGTCCATCCATCTGTTCGTCTATAGACTCAATTTTGTGCTAACATTTCCTTCTACAGGTCTCAACCAATTTGGCTAAATTTTGTTGAAAATTGTCCTACAATGGGAGACATTCCTAACATACACCTGCAGTTTTCATTATGGTTGGTTGACCATTACAGGAGTGACAGCCCTTTGAATTTTTTCCCTTGTACACCGACAGGGCAATTAATGGGGGTAACCAGCATTTTCTCCTTTTCCCACCATGTTTTTTACCTTATGAAAGACAAATTTTATGTTTTGAGTAACATTTAAAATTTGTCATGTGCAAAATTTAATGCTTTCAATTAGGACTAGGCAAAAATTTTGTCTTCTGGTAAAGAGATAATATGCACTTATTTCCAAAAAGTAATACTTTCTTTTGTCACTCTGTTCTAGGCACATGGTGTGAAGCAGGTTTTTACACTTGTTGGAGGACACATTTCACCTATCTTGGTGGCCTGTGAAAAACTGGGTATTCGAGTTGTAGATACTAGGCATGAGGTATTACGTCTTTCTTAAATCTTAACTCTTTACCACACAATCCCGACTTTTAACAGCCCTGAGGAAAAAGGCTTTTGAAAACATTTTGGGAAAAGGAGAAAATGCTGGTGACCAGCATTTTCTCCTTTTCCCAAAATGTTTTCTTGCCTTTCAGTAACAAATCTCATCATTTGAACTAATGCTTTCATCATAGATGAATCAAAAATTTTGTTGTGTGGTAAAGGGTTAAACTGCTAGATAAATGAAACAAAAATTTCCACTCAATAGTAAAATCCAAACTATTGTGGTTTTAAAGTTGATTTCAATGGGGAAAACTACTGTAGCGGACAGTGTAGATCCAAGATCAGTCTGCACGTTCTGTGCAGTCTGATCTTGATTTACACTGACCACAAAAGTGCCCAAAGTCGCGCTTAGCAGCCTAAGCTTTAATTTTATGGTCTTGCAGCAGACTTCATTTGAAAACAATGTGCTAGAAGGAAGAATAATTGTTGCTCATAAAGAGCAATATCTGCATTTGCCCAGAAATTAGGGCTGCTCGGACAGCTCAGTGGTCAGCGTATCTTACTCAGGCCTGGTGGTTGCGAGGTCAATACCTGGTTGAGGCAAACTTTCTTTTTGGCAGTTTTTTGCCTCTCACCTCCGATGCATGTGAGAAAAATAGTCAGTGACTTTGGAAAGAAAGTTGTGTCAGTTGTGGTGTCAGAAAGCCAGGAAACATCACTGACCGCCATGATATGACTTGAGCAGTTAAAATGGAATTAAACCCCAATACAAATCAATACAAACCAAACCCAAATACTAGTTTATACTATGCTTTATCCATCCGTTACCCATATTGATCATCCCAAGTTTGAAACCCGGCACGTCTTATACAGCTTAGTCAAAATTTATTGCAAAATTTCATTTTCTGTTTCACTACTGAACACTGTTTCAAGTCTGTTTCTCTGGAAAGCAGCCAATAGCCAGGAATTGATATGTTGTGAATATTTTGTTTTTAGCTCACCTGAGCACGAAGTGCTCATGGTGAGCTATTGTGATCGTGCTGTGTCCGTCGTGCGGTGTGCGTCGTCCATCGTCCGTCGTCAACTTTTTACCTTGTGTACGCTCTAGAGGCCACATTTTCAGTCCAATCCTCATGAAACTTGGTCAGAATGTTTGTCTTGATAAAATCTCAGACGAGTTCCAAATTGGGTCATGTGAGGTCAAAAACTAGGTCACTAGGTCAAATGTTAGAAAAACCTTGTGTACGCTCTAGAGGCCACATTTTCAGTCAGATACTTGTGAAGTTTGGTCAGAATGTTTGTCTTGATAAAATCTCAGAAGAGTTCGAAATTGGGTCATGTGGGGTCAAAAACTAGGTCACTAGGTCAAATCTTAGAAAAACCTTGTGTACGCTCTAAAGGCCACATTTTCAGTCCGATCCTCATGAAATTTGGTCAGAATGTTTGTCTTGATAAAATCTTGGACGAGTTCGAAATTGGGTCATGTGGGGTCAAAAACTAGGTCACTAGGTCAAATCTTAGAAAAACCTTGTGTACGCTCTAGAGGCCACATTTTCGGTCAGATACTTGTGAAATTTGGTCAAAATGTTTGTCTTGATAAAATCTTGGACGAGTTCCAAATTGGGTCATATGGGGTCAAAAACTAGGTCACTAGGTCAAACCTTAGAAAAACCTTGTGTACGCTATAGAGGCCACATTTTCAGTCAGATACTTGTGAAACTTTGTCAGAATGTTTGTCTTGATAAAATCGCGGACGAGTTCCAAATTGGGTCATGTGGGGTCAAAAACTCGGTCACTAGGTCAAATCTTCGAAAAACCTTGTGTGTGCTCTAGAGGCCACATTTTCAGTCAGATACTTGTGAAACTTGTTCAGAATGTTTGTCTTGATAAAATCTCAGACCAGTTCCAAATTGGGTCATGTGGGGTCAAAAACTAGGTCACTAGGTCAAATGTTAGAAAAACCTTGTGTACGCTCTAGATGCCACAGTTTCAGTCCGATCCTCATGAAACTTGGTCAGAATGTTTGTCTTGATAAAATCTCAGAGGAGTTCCAAATTGGGTCATGTGGGGTCAAAAACTAGGTCACTAGGTCAAATCTTAGTAAAACCTTGTGTACGCTCTGGAGGCCACATTTTCAGTCAGATACTTGTAAAACTTGGTCAGAATGTTTGTCTTGATAAAATCTGAGACAAGTTCGAAATTGGGTCATGTGGGGTCAAAAACTAGGTCACTATGTCAAATCTTAGAAAAACCTTGTGTACGCTCTAGAGGCCACATTTTCAGTCCAATCCTCATGAAACTTGGTCTGAATATTTGTCTTGATAAAATCTCAGACAAGTTTGAAATTGGGTCGTATGGGGTCAAAAAACTAGGTCACTAGGTAAAATCTTAGAAAAACCTTTTGTACACTATAGAGGCCACATTTTCAGTCCAATACTCTTGAAAAATGGTCAGAATGTTTGTCTTGATTATATCTTGAAATTGTACGAAAAAGTGCCATGTTGGGTCAAAAACTAGGTCACCAGGTCAAATCTAAGAAAAACGTTGTGTATGCTCTAGAGGCCATATTTTCTGTCCAGTACTCTTGAAAGTTGGTCAGAATGTTTGCCTTGATTATATCTCTGATGAGTTTGAAAATAGGTCATGTCGGGTGAAAAACTAGGTCACTAGGTCAAATCTTAGAAAAACCTTGTGTAAGCTCCAGAAGCCACATTTTCTGTCTGATACTCTTGAAAGTTGGTCAGAATGTTTGTCCCGATAAGTTGGTCAGAATGTTTGTCCCGATGATATCTCAGTCGAATTTGAAAATGGGTCATGTTGGGTCAAAAACTAGGTCACCTGGTCAAATCTTAGAAAAACCATGTGTACACTGTTGTGGCCACATTTTTTGTTCAGTACTCTTTTAAAGTTGCTCAGAATGTTTGCCTTGGTAATATGTTGGATGAGTTTGAAAATGGGTCATGTTGGGTCAAAATCTAGGTCACTAGGTCAGATCTTAGAAAAACCTTGTGTATGCTGTAGAGGCCACATTTTCAGTCCAATACTCTTGAAATTTGGTAAGAATCTTTGTCCTGATAATATCTTGGACCAGTTTGAAAATGTGTCATGTTGGCTGAAAAACTAGGTCAAATCTTAGAAAAACCTAGTGTACGAATGACTCTCAGAAAGAAGCTGTTTGAAAATACTGTTTGAAAATGAGAAAATGCTAGTATCCAGCATTTTTTCCCTTTTTCACAATGTTTTCTACCCCTTTGAGAGACCAATTCCACAGCTTGATCCACATATTATTTGTTTTATGCAGAAGGTTCAGACTGATGAGTTTAAAATTTTATTGTTTGGTAATACATATATCTCACAAGACGTTGGAAATTGGTTGTGCTTGGTCAAAAGGCTCAGGTGAGCGACTCCAGGGCCATCATGGCCCTCTTGTTTGATTTTTGTCAAAAACTTTCTAGCTTCTAAAGTAGCCAGTGCTGTGGAGGAAGAAGAAATATGTGTTTAGTTCTTGCACAGACCACAGTTGAAGATGTATGAAGAAGCAGTTTGTGACATCTTAAAGACATTACCAGTAGAAAATGCCACTGCTAAATAACACATTTAGATATTGTTGGAAATATATTTGATCCTTACAGGACAATTCCTTTGCAGCTCACCTGAGCACAAAGTGCTCAAGGTGAGCTTTTGTGATCATGCTGTGTCCAGCATCTGTCGTGCAGTGTGCATCATCAAGGCATCAACAATTACCTTGTGTGCACTCTAGAGGCTACATTTTCAGTCATGTACTCATGAAACTTGGTCAGAATGTTTGTCTTGATAATATCTCGGACAAGTTCGAAATTGGGTCATGTCTGGTCAAAAAGTAGGTTACTAGGGTGCACTTTAGAGGCCACATTTTTAGCCTGAAACTTATGAAACTTGGTCAGAATTTTTTTCTTGATAATATCTTGGACAAGTTTGAAATTGGGTCATGCTGGGTCAAACAGTAGGTTACTGGACCAAATCTTAGAAAAACCTTGTGTGCACTCTAGAGGCCACATTTTCAGCCTGAAACTTATGAAACTTGGTCAGAATGTTTGTCGTAATAATTTCTTGGACAGGCTTGAAATTTGGTCATGTCAGGTCAAAAAGTAGGTCACTAAGCTAAATCTTAGAAAAACCTTGTGTGCACTCTAGAGGCCACATTTTGAGCCTGATACTATTGAAACTTGGTCAGAATGTTCGATGATATATCGGACACAATCGAAATTGGGTCATTTCGGGTCAAAAGTAGGTCACTGGGCTAAATCTTAGAAAAACCTTGTGTGCACTCTAGAGGCCACATTTTGAGCCTGATACTATTGAAACTTGGGCAGAATGTTTGTCATAATAATATCTGGGACAAGTTTGAAATTGGGTCATGTCCAGCCAAAAAGTAGGTCACTGGACCAAATCTTAGAAAAACCTTGTGTGCTCTCTACAGGCCACATTTTCAGCCTGAAACTCATGAAAGTAGTTGGATACTCATGAAACTAGGTCAGATTGTCTGTCTTGATAATATCTCAGACAAGATTGAAATTGGGTCATGTTGGGTGAAAAAGTAGGTCACCTGGCCAAATCTCAGGAAAACCTTGGGTGCTCAATAGAGGCCACATTTTCAGTCTTATACTGATAAAGATTGGTCAGAATGTTTATCTTGTTGATATCTCAGACAGGTTTGAAAGTGGGTCATGTCGGGACAAAAAGTAGGTCACACAGTCAAATCTTAGATAATCCTTGTGTGCAGTCTAGAGGCCACATTCTCTGCCTGATTCTCATGAAACTTGGTCAGAAAGTTTGCCTCGATGATATCTTGGAACAAGTTTCAAAGTGGGTCACATCTGGTCAAAAAGTAGGTCACTGGACTAAATCTTAGAAAAACCTTGTGTGCACCGTAGAGGCCACATTTTCAGTCTGATACTCATGAAACTTGGTTAGAATGTTTGTTTTAATGATATCTTGGACAAGTTTGGAATTTAGTCATATTGGTTCAAAAAGTGGGTCACTTACACTCATGTGTTTTTCATCATCAAAACCAGGATCTCTTCAGCTTTATCAACTGTAGATGACTTTACTTAGGTGAGCGCTTTAGGGTAATGGCCCTCTTGTTGAAAGATGTGGAGGATGAGGCCTGTTGGAAACATTGTTGGAAAAAGAGAAAATGCTGGTAACCAGCATTTTCGCCTTTTCCCACAATGTTTTCTACTCTGTTACAATGTGTCATCTACAGTCTACTCCCATTATTGAAGAGCCTGAAATTTTTTGTTTGGGAAAAGGTTAAACAGCGTAACTAGCATGTAGGCTTTACAAAATATTGTTGAAAATATCATTACCCCGTTTCCACACAATCCTGAGTTTTAACAAGCCTGAGGAAGGTGCCTTTTGAAAACAGTGTGAGAAAAGGAGAAAATGGTGGTAGCCAGCTTTTTCTCCTTTTCTCACAATGTTTTCTACCCTATTAACTCTTTACCAAACGACAAAAATTTAAATCATCCCAAATTCAAAGCATTAGCAGACGACAAAATAAATGTGGCTCAAAAATTGAAATTTGTTTTGAGAAGGGTAGAAAACATTGTGGGAAAAGGAGAAAATGCTGGTAACCACACTTTCTCCTTTTGCCACAATGTTTTCAAAAGCCTTCCTCCTCAGGGTCGTTAAAACTCAGGATGGTGTGGTAAAGGGTTAAAGGCTAATTTCAGCTAATTTGAATTGTCATCTGTAAATGCTTTGAGTTTGGACAAGTTACATTATTTCTCATGCGGTAAAGAGTTAACCCTTTCCCAAACGAGAAATTTTGGACTGGTCCAAATTGAAAGGGTTTGCAGACGACAATTTTAAATTTGATGAAAATGACAGGAAGTTAACAAAAAGGGTAGAAAACACTGTGGGAAAAGGAGAAATTGCTTGTTACGAGCAATTTCTCCTTTTCCCACAGTGTTTTCAAAAGACTTGTACTGCAGACACGTGAAAACCAGGGCTTGTTTGGGAAAGGGTTAAACCAAAGGGGGACTGATACATCTGTCAACAATTTATCAGGTCACCACAGTATTTGCTGCTGATGCTGTGGCAAGAATGTCAGGAACTATTGGGGTTGCCGTGGTAACAGCTGGACCTGGACTCACTAATACAGTAACTGCCGTCAAAAATGCCCAGATGGCAGAATCCCCTGTCCTGTTGATGGGTGGAGCTGCTGCTTCAATATTAAAGGTAAAGTATTATATTTTGTGTATGAAGTTTGGGAGAAAAATATCTGCTGATCGGGAAGTGTAGATCCTAGACCAGACTGCTTGTTCTGTGCAGTAGGTCTTAGCAGGATCTCTTCAATTTTATCAATCCTAGAAACTTTGCAGGGCTCCCATTCACATACATTTGTGTGTAATTCATGCACTAAATTAAATAATCACACACAAAAATATGAAGTGAAACATGCATGCACGCACGGGTTTCAGAGCTCCTACTGTCAATTGCCAGTGGCGCCAATTGGGACAGGTTTGGAAAAAAGTCTCCAAAACTGAAGGGATGGCAAATCTATTGGCAAGAAGTTATGTCTTTACATGATATCTGAAAGATCTAAATTTTGATATGTACAATAAGTATCAAGTGTGAAGGATGCACGGGTCACTGTACATCACAGCTTGTCAAGCTGTTATGTCATATATTTAACTCTTTACCACACAATCCGGACTTTTAACGACCCTGAGAAAGAAGCCTTTTGAAAACATTGTGAGCAAAGGAGAAAATGCTGGTAACCAGCATTTTCTCCTTTTCCCACAATGTTTTCTACCTTTCCCAAAACAAATTTCAAATTTTCAGTCACATTCATTTTGTCGTCTGCAAATGCTTTCAATTTGGACAAGGCTAAAATTTTGTTGTGTGGTAAAGAGTTAAAAGTATTACTGACATTAATCCACTTTTCTAGTGTAAACTTACAGGTTTTGATGTTGCATGCTACCCTAGTTGATAAATTTATGTCAAATCATGTGGAAATACTACTCCAAAAATAACTGGCATGAAAAAAAAGATTGCTGCAAGAAACGCAAAAACCCATGACAGAACAAAGATCAATTTGACATTGTCCGAACATAGGCATTTCAAACTATCTATTCAGCTTTAATAATGACTTTAAACAGTGAATTTACATGAATCTCCATGTGAAACAGTTAGTGAAAGCTAATTAGTGTCTGAAATTGACAGTGAAATGGAAAATTCTACTGGCCATCAGGTTGGAAGTTGACCCTCTGAACTTGGTCCCATGAGTAAGCAAACATTACAAACAACTACTATTTTAAATTACCCATATTGTTTTCCAAGAGCAAACGACTACAGAGTGAGACTCATTAAAACAAATTTTCCATACAACAGACCCTTACTTTCCTCCATAGAAGCTCTAAAATTGTCATCATCAAGTGCAGCCTTACAATTTCTCTTGCACTCCCAAAATTGTACCCCAGAGACTGCATGCACTCCCCAAAAACAGATGTGAGTGGGAATGTTGTTCAGGTTAGCTCTTTAGGGCCAATGGCTCTCTTGTTCTATTTGCTGTAATGCTTTCAAAATTGATCAGCCTCAAGATCAAAAAAGTCATCTGTAGGAGTTAACCCTGTATCAAACAACAAAATTTTAGACTTTTCCAAATTGAAAGCAATTGCAGACAATATGTTAAATGTGGCTAAATTCATTTTTTAGGCTTTGAGAAAGTAGAAAACATTGTAGGACAAGGAGAAAGTGCTGGCTTACCAGCATTTTCTCCATTTCCCCTTTGTTTTCAAAAAGTATTTTCTCCAGGGTCGTTAAAACTCCAGATTGTGTGGTAAAAGGTTAAAGTGATACTTTTTCTATCTTTTGTACTTAGTTTTGACATGGTATAAAGGCTATAAAGTTGTTGTGATATAGTTATAACTTGTATTTTATTTGACTACATACAGGGTAGAGGAGCTTTACAGGACATAGATCAGATGTCCTTGTTCAAACCTCTATGTAAATACTGTGCGACTGTCACCAAAATCAGAGATATTGTTCCCACACTGAAGACGGCAATTCAGGTGGCTCAATCTGGAACACCAGGTAAATGTGATTTCACTTTTTTAGTAGAGCAGTTTTAAAGTTTACTCAACAGAATGTAGACCTGCCCTTTTTGAAAGTGTTTGTAAACAACAAAACAAAATGTGGCTCAAACAATGGGATTTTTTTATTCAGTAGAAAACCATGTGGGAAAAGGAGAAAATGCTGGCAACCAGCATTTTCACCTTTTCCCACAATGTTTTCCAAAGCTGTCGGCCACTTCGTCATTAGGGATAGCATGGTAAAGGGTTTATCTAATTTGTGCTCACATGAAAATGATGACAGTCTCAGGGAAGAGACAATTTCACAGCACTACTTGCAGATAAATTCTTAGCTTGGCTGTTTTCAAAGAGCTGTGGTCCTCTGTGTCCTTTGAATACTGTGACATTTTTTGGTATCTGGGTCTTTACTGAAGATGAGTTTCATGCATCTGCAAAAAGTATCAACTCAGATCAATCCGCGCAGACTGAACTGGGTGGAGACTTTATGCTTTTGGTAAATTTTCTGTATATCCAAGGACCACTTTACCCTGGGATTCAGCTGGCTCTTAGACAAAATGAATTTTATTTATCAGTACTTATGTGATGACTGGTACTTTAACCCTTTACCAGATGACAAAATTTTAGCCTTGTCCAAACTGAAAGCATTTGCAGACGACAATTTCAGTATGGCTCAAATGGTGCAATTTTCTATTGATAGGATAGAAAACACAGGAAAAGGAGAAAATGCTGGGTTACTAGCATTTTCTCCTTTCCTAACAATGTTTTCAAAAGGCTTCTTTCCCAGGGTCATTAAAAGGTGGCATCATGCGGTAAAGGGTTAAACTTAGTTGTTATTTATCAAAAAGAAAACCCATACCAGAAAGGCACATACATGTACATAATCCTTGAAAATATTTTTGACACAGTTATGCCCCGTTTGCCAATTAGAATTTTTATTGTATATTTACCCAAAAGTTTTTCCATTGTTTGCTTAGATGCTGCTTGTTAACACCATCTTTGATACTGTTTATGTCCTACTATGCCCATGCATCTCTCCGCCTCTTCTTTTATTTCTGGTGTTGGTTTGGGCTATTTTTAACTCTTTACCAAACAACAAAATTTTAGACTGGTCCAAATTGAAAGCAGTTGCAGATGACAAAATAAATGTGACTGAAAAATTGAAGTTTGTTTTGGAAAGGGTAGAAAACATTGTGGGAAAAGGAGAAAATGCTGGTTACCAGCATTTTCTACTTTTCCCACAATGTTTTCAAAAGGCTTCTTTCTCAGGGTCGTTAAAAGTCGGGATTGTGTGGTAAAGAGTTAAGACAGAATCTCCATAATCAAAAACATGATGTATCAGTTTGCTATTAAATATTTTGCATGACTTCTCCTACAGTTTGCCACTTCTTTGTTTGCATATTTTTAACGAAGCCGTTTTTAAGGTCAAACACTATCAGTGTGTCTAAATACTGGGTACATTGATACTTGCCCTTCTGCACTACCTGTTATATGATTGTTCTGAATTTTCTCAGGTGATTTGCACACTGTTGTAACTGCATGTAACTTTTGTTTCTACTCTGTGACAAAGTTTTATACAAGGCTGGGGACATAAAGTCATGGAATTTGCTTATTTTTTCAGGTCCAGTGTTTGTGGAGTTTCCCATTGATACCTTGTATCCGTATCACATGGTCAGCAAAGAGGTGACACCGAAACAAAAACCCAAGGGTTTGATGCAAGCTATTGTAAATTGGTAATGTATAAATAAACCACAAGTAGATGTGGATGTACTTGAACCCTTTACCACATGACAAAATATTGGACCTGTCCAAATCGAAAGCATTTGCCGATGACAAAATAAATGTGACTCAAAAGTTAGAATTTGTTTTGAGAAGGTTAGAAAACATTGTGGGAAAAGGAGAAAATGCTGGTTACCAGCATTTTCTACTTTTCCCACAATGTTTTTAAAAGGCTTCTCTGTCAGGGTGGTTAAAAGTAATTTTTTAATGAATTTGAGGAGGAAGATGTATGAAAACTCTTTGAGAAAGTAAGAAAATGTCGGTTACTAGCATTTTTTCCTTTTCCCACAGTGTTGTCTGCCCTTTCTAAATCTATTTTAGCCATGTTTAATTTGTTGTCTGCAAAAACATTTGATTTTGGAAATGTCTAAAATTATACCAGTTGAAAGAGTTATACAGTTGCCTCTTTTATAGTGAAGGAGTGTAAAGCATACAACGGTTCACAAAATTGGAGGTTTTTATCTAAAACACAAGTGTATTGTTTATCCTCATGGGCTGTTTTGTCTCAATGTGTCAAAATTGTTTTAACTCTTTACCAAACGACAAACTTTTAGACTTGTCCAAATTGAAAGCATTGGCAGACGACAAAATAAATATGGCTCAAAATTGAAATTGGTTTTTGGAAGGGTAGAAAGCATTCTGGGAAAAGGAGAAAATGCTGGTTACCAGCATTTTCTCCTTTTTCCACAATGTATTCAAAAGGCTCTTTTCTCAGGGTCGTTAAAAGTCAGGATTGTGTGGTAAAGGGTTAAAAAAAGATTTCTTTAATTTGAAGGATAGGGTTACGTATTCAAGGCACTTTTTTTAGCACCCTTTCATCCTTCAGATGGACCACCGAGTCTGGATAGCGAAGGTAGTAATGTGCTTGGCTTAGTTATCAAGGGAGAGAACCTATTACCTGCTGCAACAAAATTTCAGAAGATGACTTTGAAAACGTCCTTGTAAAATTTGGATACTCAACACAAATTAAGCTTTAATATGTGAATACCCATGAAAATAATATTTCAAAAGAACAAACGGATTGCTTCCAAACATCAGTTTGTATAACTTTACAGAGACTAAATGTTATATTTTTCGATTGGCAAAACTTAGGGGGGAAAAAATGAAGTTATTTAGCAGTAATGACTTACAAATTATCTTTTAATCAAATGAGCCAAGCTCTGGCAAAAGGGCACTTAATGCATTTTTGTGATGCATGATACAAGCAAGTCATCACAGTATGATGAATCCATGAAAACTATTTTGTATAACATCTGTGTGAATCATGAGATACGAGGGACACTTTTTAAGTTCGTAGAGTAAGCCTATAACTTTTTAACGCGATTATGAAGTTGCACGATTTTTTACACAGAATTTGCGTAATCATTCCTCTCTCGAACGGTGTCACGGTATGCGGCGCACGAGGTCCACGTGCACGCTGCGCTGGGTATTTTCAACACATGGTTTTATACACTATAGTAAAATATAGCGTTCAATATGGATGGAAAAATCTCTGAACAGAGGGTATATTGTAAGATTCGAGCACAGCTCGGGTTTCCGCCAACAGAAATTCATGCTGATTTGCAAAAAGTTTATGGGAATGGTGCTTTAAAATATGCTACAGTTTGCAAGTGGGTACGTCGTTTTAATGATGGTAGGGAGTCAATTGAAAATGACCCTCGGGTGGGTAGGCCGGTTTTCGTTTTGACGGAAAAGAACGTTGCTACTGTGAAAACGTTAATTGAGGAAGACGCACGTTATACCGTGCAAGAGATAGAAGAATTAAGTGGCATTCATTCGTCAAGTGTTTTGAAGATCTTACGTGAATGACTTGGGCTACGTAAGATCTGCGCACGCTGGGTGCCCCGTTTGCTCACTGACGAGCAGAAACAAAGTCGGGTTAGACTTGCATCGCAAGTTATAGAAAAATATGATAAATGTGACCCACGTCGTTTGGAAGAGATAGTTACAGGTGATGAAACCTGGATCTATCATTTTCAACCCAATTCTAAGGCTAAAAATAAGGTTTGGGTTTCATCTGAGGGCGACAGGCCTGTCATTGCGCGCCGTTGCAAAACATCAAATCGCATGTTGTATGCAATATTCTTTGATTCGAAAGGTCCAGTCCTTCAAATTCCAGTCCTGAAAGGTAGTTCTGTCACTGGAAAGTTTTACAGAGAAAGTGTTCATACTCAACTTGTTGATTTCTATCAGAAACACAGACCGCACACCGGTGTCCGCGGCATCAAATTACTCCATGATAACGCACCGGCCCATAAATCCGCTACGGTACAGGAATATCTGAAAGAATCTGGGCTCGATGTCTTAGATCATCCCCCATACAGCCCTGACCTGTCCCCCTGTGACTTTTGGTTGTTCCCAAGACTAAAGGAAATGCTGGCAGGGCACCGTTTTGAATCCCGTTGTGGTATAGGCAGTGCGGTCTACCAGTGTCTGCAACATATACCTAAAGAGGACTACCGGGCGGCGTTCCGGAAATGGGTAGATTGGTGTAAAATGTGTGTGGAGGCAGACGGGGCATATTTCGAAGGTCTTAGATAAATAAAATTTTGGTATTTCAAGCGGTTTTAAAAAGACCGCCCTACTCTACGAACTTAAAAAGTGTCCCTCGTACATCTGTTCTTTGAAATGCAGAAAACTGACCATTGGCAAAAAGTTCCAACCCATGTCAGCTTGCGTAGGCTGTGCAGGCCGGCAGGGGTTGATATTTTTTTTTTTTTTTTTTTTTTTTTTGCATTAAGCCCCCTTTTCACATAGCATGGCTCATATCTATAGATGGTCAAATCTGATTCAACCATAAACTATTTCTCAGGTATCTACAGAACTATGTGGATGATTTGTTTGCTGGTGCCTGGAGAAAGAGAGATGTTACACCCTTGCCTGTCAGTCAGCCTAGAGCCACTCTATCTCAGGGTATTTCCATTTTCTTTTTAACCCTTTACCAATGCTGACTTTTAACGACCTGGAGGGAGAAGCCTTTTGAAAACATTGTGGGAAAAGGAGAAAATGCCGGTAATCAGCATTTTCTCCTTTTCCCACAATGTTTTCTATCCTATCAAAGAAAAATCACATCATTGGAGCCACATTGAAATTGTTGTCTGCAAATGCTTTCAATTTGGACGGGTCTTAAAATTTTGTCGTGTGGTAAAGGATTAAGTATATTGTTGTTTACACTGTATCAAAATTATTAGATCTCAGACCTTGGTATTATGGAACCTTGGTATTATCAGATCTTGATATTATCAGATCTTGGTATTACCTGTCCTTCCAGCTGGCTGTCTTTCTGTACCCATAAGTCAGGATGCTGCCATAACTTTAACCCTTTACCGCACAATGCTTCTTTTAACAACCCTGAGAAAGTAGCCTTTTGAAAACATTGTGGGAAAAGGAGAAAATATTGGTAGCCAGCATTTTCTCCTTTTCCCACAATGTTTTCTACCCTATCAAAGAAAAATTGCACCATTTGAGCCACGTTGAAATGGTCATCTGCAAATGCTTTCAGTTTGGACAAGGCTAAAATTTTGTCGTCTCGTAAAGGATTAAAAACTACCTTCATGAAATTTCCCCTGATTATAGGTGGTTGACACTTTGGTTATGACAGTTGGCATAGCATATTATATTATAAATATATATATTTATATATATTAAAAAATTATAGCATATTTCTTCAGTTTTAGGCACCTGTCTTCGGGTCATAAAAACTTGGGATTGTCTGGCAAAGGGTCAAAGCATTTTTGTTTGTTTGCTATTTTCCTACAGTTCAGCGATGCATAGAACTTGTCTATAAGGCCAAGAAACCTCTCATTGTACTGGGATCACAATCCACTCTTCCGCCAATTCCAGTAGAAGAGTTGAGGACAGCGCTTGAGGTACTGGTTCTTTGTCTGGCTTAACCCTTAGGCTGCTAAAGGCAACTTACTGAACTTTTGTAGACAGTGTAGATCCAAGATCAGACTGCACAAAATGTGCAGTCTGATCTTGGATCTACACTGTCTGATAAAGAGATATTTCTCTCCAAAAAATAAGTCTTGAAATAGCATTATCAGGGTATTTACTCTCTGCTTGAAAGTTTAATTTAACTTTCTTAGCAGGTCAAGGGTTAACTTTGTGATGTAATGTTGGGAGGAAACTACTTTGGCATTTCTTTCCACTTGTTCAAAAACTTAATATCTTCCTGTTTCATCACCCCCACCCCAATTTTTTTGTCAATTTATAAATATCCTCTTCTCAGTGATTTTAGTTAGCCTCTTTTGTGAATACACCACAGTAAAGAATGCAAAACAATATTCATTTGAGTGTGTAGTAGTTACACACATGATTATGAGCCATGCTCTGTGAAAAGGGGTTTAATGCATCTGCACAAAGTACTGTCCCAGGTCAGAATGCGCAGTCTGCACAGGCTGACGTGTGTTGTAACTGGTTACTTTTGACAAATTTTCTATATGTCCAAGGACCAACTTTTTACGATGCTAGGGAAGAAGGTCTTTGAAAACATTATGAGAAAAGGAGAAAATGCTGGTTACCAGTATTTTCTCCTTTTTTCACAATGTTTTCTACTCTGTGAAAGGAAATTTCATATTTTGGGTTATGTTTGATTTGCCCCCCTGCAGATACTTTCAATTTGGACAGCTCATGAATTTTGTCGTTTGGTAAAGAGTTAAATCCCCATTTGCAAGAAAATGACGCATATCTATGTATGGATCTTTATAGGAAAGCATGACAAGGGTTTATATTGATTTAGATTCCCTACAGACTCCATACAACTGTTACTGTTGCAAAATATTTTACCTTGGGAAGTAAATGGACAGAAGCTTTTGTTATGTGGGCTTATACACTGTAGAAAAAAAGAGGAACAAAATTAAGATATTGGAATATGAATTTGTGAAGAAAAATCTATAAAAGCCCTTGGGAAGATGCTGTTTGGTGTAGAGTTCATTTCTTACATACTTGCCACACATAAGTATAGAAGTATGAAATAAACAGCAGGGACATAATACTTGAAATGGAAGTACATTAGCCATGCTTTGGCAAAAGGAGGCTTAACCCTTTACCACACACTGACGCCTTTTGACGCCCCTGGGAAAGAAGCCATTTGAAAACATTGTGGGAAAAGGAGAAAATGCTGGCAACCAGCATTTTCTCCTTTTCCCACAATGTTTTCTACACTATCAAAGAAAAATTGCACCATTTTAGCCAAATTGAAATTGTCGTCTGCAAATGCTTTCAACTTGGAGAAGGCTAAAATTTTGTCGTCTGGTAAAGGGTTAATGCATCTCTGTAATAAATGATACCAAGCAAGTTATCATATAATTGCGGATTCATAAAATCTGTTTTGTCTCACAACCGACTGAATCATGAGGAACACTCGTCCTTTGACATGCTCAAAATTTACCAAAAGCAAACAGTTTTGGTCCAAGTCAGCCTGTGCAGACTGCACAGGCTGACCTGCGTTGATAATTTTTGCAGATGCATAATGCCCCCTTTTCACAGAGCATGGCTCACATGTATTTAAATCAACTGTTTACTTTTTGAGTAAATATGCATTTGTTTTAGTTCTGTTATTTAGGGCTGGTGCTTACACAACTTGAATTCATGCTCAACTGAGTTCAGGCTAAAACTTTTAGTTTTATGACCATTACTTCAGACAGTAAGAAAATTTGAAGTTATGACATTAACTCTTTACCAAATGACAAAATTTTTAGACTAATCCAAATTGAAAGCAATTGCAGACGGCAAATTAAATGTGACTATGAGATTAAAATTTGTTTTGGGAAGGGTAGAAAACATTGTGGGAAAAGGAGAAAATGCTGGTATCCAGCATTCTCTCCTTTTCCCACAATGTTTTCAAAAGGCTTCTTTCTCAGGGTCATGAAAACCCAGGATTGTTTGGTAAAGGGTTAATTTGATAAGAAGGCAGAATGAAAAGCTATAGAGGTTACCAGGATAACAGGGCTGAACATACTGAATTACATTTTATTCAACTTGGAAATTTCAGTCTTGGCAGAGTTGAGGATGAAAAAAAGCTTTTTAAGCACTGGCTTATATGTATGATAGTTCTGTTATTTCTGATGCTACCTGCCCTTTGACAAGTGAAATAGAATACTGTACTTTCCCAGACATTATTATCCCCTGCAAAGGGATATAGCTTTTGCATAGTCTGTCCATCTGTCTGTTGTCTGGACAGATATCTCCTAAATCCTTGACGAAAATTGATGAAACTTCATGCGTTTGTGCCCTATGATAATCCGCCAATGTACTGTGTTTGTTTTTATTTCATGCCGCATCACAGAAAAAGGAAGCTTTTTTCGGGAGGGGACATGATTTCAACAAAATAGCTTGTTTGGTACACTATTTACCATGACTAGGTCTTACTTCAGACCTGTTGACTGGCATGAAATAGTTATGAAATTCATTTCAAATAACAGGCTATGGGCATTCCATGTTTTCTTGGGGGTATGGCCAGAGGACTTCTGGGTAAAAACAGCCGTATACAGATGAGACAGAAGAGGGGAGAGGCTTTGAAAGAAGCAGATGTTGTTGTACTGGCAGGTAAATTGAGCTCCTTCCAACCAATCACTGCATCAATGTCACACAGCCCAGTCATTGTCTGTCTATCTCATGGGACACTCAGATATTTTCTCATATCAAATGGAGAAAATTGTCTTAGAAAGAGTAGAAAACGTGGGAAAAGGAGAAAATGCTGGTTACCAGCATTTTCTCCTTTTCCCCACAATGTTTTCAAAAGGCTTTCTTTTTCAGGAACGTTAAAACTCGGGATTGTGTGGTAAAGAGTTAAATGATGACTTCTGTCTTTGATATGGTAGAAAACTTGGTAAGAAAATGAGAAAATGCTGGTTATCAGTATTTTCTCCTTCTATCTTAAATGTTTGCAAAAGACATCTATTTCAGGGTCTTTAAAACCCGGGATTGTGCGGTAAAGAGTCAATTATTTATTGTACATCACTTGTGACAGAACATTCTTACAAACTATATTAATCACTGTCAATGATTGCCGGTTATTCGCTGAGTTATTGACTACTAGAAAGGGAACCCTCCTCATAATATTATGGGCAGGTTATCTTCAAAATGTTTTTTAACACAGTTATGCCCCTTTTTCAACTGAGACTTCAGTACTAAAATAACTGCAGTGATGTCACTCTAATTTGATGTGTTTTCTCTTTCTGACAATGTTTTCTACCCTTTCATAGACAAACCCCATCACATGAGCTGATTTAGTTTTTTTTTTTTTTTTTTGTCTACAAATGCCTTTCATTGAGGCGTTTTTTTTTAAACCAGTAAAAGGTTCATGTTCTCAATTGCAGGTCCAAAAAAAGTGGTACTATGTGTATCTTGGGACTATTGATATTTTCATTTTTTGACAGAAAGAGCAGATCTGAAAGATTACTGTCTGTCAATTATTTGTAGGAAAGTTTTTGCTTGATATTGGGTTTATTTGGAGTTCAAGCATTGACAGCTTCATAGAATGATTCATTGATTGATTGTGTGGTGTGTAACTCTGTTTTCAACATTATTTTAGTTGTATTGTGGCAGTCAATGCACCTATCCTTGCTTTTCTGGAGTTTCTGTCACCAGTGTTTTGCTCAGTTTTCTCTTTCCAAGCCACTGGCTACTTTCCCACATAGTCATTTTTGAAACATTAATCAACAGTGAGAGAGGATGACTCCTGTTGCAATGACTGTCATCAGTCCTTGGAAAGAAATTACCCAAGCTAGGGCTTCAAACCAGCAACCCCTGTTCTGAAAGTTCTGTATGCCACAGATTGGAGTAAATTTCATAGAAATATAGAGATACATCAGAGCTCCAGACAGAGGGAGTGATTTTGATTTAAAATTTGAAAATAATATTTATTCTCCACTAAACCCTATGTTATGGGTACTCATTTGAATCATCTCATCGAGACGATTCTAATGAGTACCCACAACATAGGCTTTGGAAGAGAAATAATGGATTTAGAATACCATCACTTCCTCTTATCTGGAGCTCTGAGTATTGCATACAACATAAACAAAAATACCTAGCTTCTGATTATTTGATTTCCTATTCCAGGCAGTGTATGTGACTTCAGAATGGGCTATGGGAGATCTCTGAACAGAAAATCAAAGATAATTGCCGTAAATAGGAGCAAAGAACAATTACTTAAGGTATTCCTAGCTTTAGCTTTAACCTTTTACCACACAATCGTGACTTTTAACAACCCCAAGGAAAGGGACTTTTGAAAACATTGTGGGAAGAGGAGAAAATGCTGGTAATCAGCATTTTCTCCTTTTCCCACAATGTTTTCTAGCCTTTCAAGGACAAATTTCATAATTTGTGCAACATTTGATTTGTTGTCTGCAAATGCTTTCAAAATGGATCAGTCTATAATTTTGTGTTTGGTAAAGAGTTAATATAATCAAACTGGTTTTTGTCTTGAGTTTTTTATTTGTTGTTGTCTTTTATCTCTTTACCAAACAATAAAATTTTGGATGCGACCAAGCTGAAAGCATTTGCAGACAACTTGAATGTAGCTCAGATCACAGTGTCCCTGAAAAGGTAGTTTAGGGAAAAGGAGAAAATGCTGGTTACCAGCATTTTCTCCTTTTTCCAACAATGTTTTCAAAAGCAGGGTCATTAAAACTCAGGATTGTACGGTAAAAGGTTAAAAGATATGATAGTTCTGAAATAGAGGAAAAGACATAATTGAGTCATGCTCTGGCAAAAGGGGGCTTAATGCATCTCCGTGATGCATTGTACCAATCAAGCCATCACATAATTACGGATCCATAAAGGTCACTTTTTTTTAAAAAGCGACCGAATCACGAGGTAGGCTTGTCCTTGGATATACAGAAAATTGACCGATAGCAAAAAGTTTCGACCCAGGTCAGCCTGAATGGACTGCGCACACTGACCTGGAACACTACTGTTTGCAAATGCATTAAGCCCCCCTTTTCACAGAGCAGGACTTATATAATTGTATTATTTTCCAGAATTCTGACATGTTTTGGAAACCCACTATTGCCATTGAAGGAGATGTTGCCAGCTTTATTGTTGGCCTGTCAGCAGGACTTAAAGGTTATAAGTGTGATCCAGAGTGGATAAGTATGCTGAAAAATAAGGATGTTGACAAAGAAAAGGTCAATAGGTAAGTAATTGAATGATTGATTGGTGTTGTACGCTGCTTTCAACATTATTTCAGTGGTATCACGGCAACAGCTCATATATTCATGTACTTCCTGGGTTTCACCAGAACTAGGCTAGGGCTTTGAAGTGTCTTGCCAAGGACACTCTTACGAAAAACCCAGTGGATCCAGTGAGGCTCCCGGCTACGAGTCCTATACTTTACCACTGAGCCATTTAGGATCCTGTCAATACATAAAAAAATCTGTAACCTCTGTTTGGTGCAGTTAAACCTTTATTTAGCAATCCCAAGTTTTAACAATCCTTTGGAAGAGGGCTTTCGAAAGCATTTTGGAAGAGAAAAAAAATGCTGGTAATCCTCATTTTCTCTTTTCCTCACAATGTTTTCTACCCCTTCAAAAGCAGATCCCATAATCTGAGACACGTTTAATTTGTCGTCTGCAAATTCTTTCCATTCACAATCTGCTTGGACTGACCTCCAGAGTGGATGAACATGCTGAAAAAGATAGATGTTGACATGAAAAATGTCAATAGGTAAGAGAGACAGGTACCCCTGTTTGTTGCAGTTAACCCTTTACCCAACAGTCCCAAGTTCTAACCCTTTCCCATACGTCAAAATTTTTAGACTGGTCCAAATTGATACCATTTGCAGATGACAAATTAAATATGGCTAAAATGAATATGTGATAGATAAGATAGAAAACATCGTGGGAAAAGGAGAAAATGCTGGTTACCAACATTTTCTCCTTTTCCCACAGTGTTTTCAAAAGTCTTTTTTTCTTGGGGTCGTTAAAACCCGGGATTGTCTGGTAAAGAGTTAACAAGCTTGAGATAGAAGGTTTTTAAAAACATTGTGGAAAAGAAGAAAATGCTGGTAACAAGCATTTTCTCGCAATGTTTTCCTTACTTTTCCCTAGCAAACTACGTTATCTTAGCCGCTTTTAAATTTTCGTCAGGAAATTAATCCTATTGACCACCCACTTGGAATGGCCTCAAAAACCTTTACAGTAAAAGATGAATCTATTTTGTCTGGTATTTTGTGTTTTCTGTACACCAGTACATTTAGTACCTGGCTATTTTTGAAGGAAATACCAAGTTATTGTCATAGCCCTATTCTTGTCTGTGCTATTGTATGTACTGTCCTTCTGTGAAAAATTGGACATTTTTTGAGACCTTTGTCACTTCCGAAGATATTTAGTTCAAACGCTAGGTAGTTGTTGACTATCAAAGGGAAACCAAAATCAAACGGACAGGTAACCTTCAAAATATTTTGGACATAGTTTTGCCCCTTTTTTAATTTGTTTACCCCCAAAAATAAGTTTTAGACTTGTCCACTTGTCCAAACTGAAAGCATTTGCAGATGACAAATGTGACTCAAATGTTGGAATTTATTTTTGGAATGATAGAAAATATTGTTTGAGGAAAGGAGAAAATGCTAGTCATTGGCATTTTCTCCTTTTTTCCACAATGTTTTTAAAAGTCGTCTTCTTCAGGGATGTTAAAACTTGAAAACCTTTGGTAAAAGGTTAACCCTTTACCAGACAGTGCCGACTTTTAATGACCCAGAAGAAGAAACCGTTTGAAAACATTGTGGGAAAAGGAGAAAATGCTGGAAACCAGCATTTTCTCCTTTTCCCACAATGTTTTCTGGCCTATCAAAGAAAAATCACATCATTTGAGCGACACTGAAATTGTCGTCTGCAGTGCTTTCAATTTGGACGGGTCACAGTTTTTTCATGTGGTAAAGGGTTAACCAAAAAAAGCACCTTCAGCCTAGCACCTACATGCAGTGCTCCTGTTTGTATAAGAATGTCAATATTTTGTTACTCAGGGAGAAGTGCGATGAGGTCACAGATGTTCATTTAAATCCTCTGAAAGTTCTACACATTGCTGAAGAGGTCATGTCTGATGATTGTATCATGGTAGCAGACGGTGGAGACTTCGTAGGAACTGCTGCCTATATACTGAGGTAACATTTAGCATTGCATTAACTCTTTACCAAACAATCCTGTGTTTTACCAACCCGTGGAAATAAAACTTTTGGAGAACATTATGGTTACCAGCATTTTCTCCTTTGCTGACAATGTTTTCTATCCTATTAAATACAAATGTACCATGCTCTGGGGAAAGGGGGCTTAATGCATCTCCTTGATGCATTATTCCATGCATCCGTTAACCGTTACCAGATGACAAAATTCTCGACTTGTCCAAACTCAAAGCATTTGCAGATGACAAATCTAAGCTGGCTCAAATGATAAAACTTCCCTTTAATCGAATAGAAAACATTGTTTGAAAAGGAGAAAATGCTGGTTACAAGCATTTTCTCCTTTACCCACAAGGTTTTCAAAGGCTTTCTTTCTCAAGAGTTGTTAAAAGTCGGGATGGTGTGGTAAAGAGTTAAAAGAACACTGTTTTGAGTCCTCACCTCTTCTGAAATCCAGAGAACTCCTTACAACAAAATTTTAGACTCATCAAAATTAAGAGGATTTGCAGTTGACAAACTGAAGCTGTCTCAAATGATGGAATTTTTTTTTTTCTCCTGAAAGGTGAGAAAACATTGTGGGAAAAGGAGAAAATGATGGTTACCAGCATTTTGTCCTTTTCCCACAATGTTTTCAAAAGCCTCTTCCCTCAGGGGCTGTAAAACTAGGCATTGTGTGGTAAAGAGTCAATGGAATTCGCATTAAAGACCACCTGCTGAAAGGAACCACTTTTCTCACTTTCCTTGGAAAGGCTCTGAATACAGCTTCTACTTTTGATTAACTCTTTACCACACTATCCCGAGTTTTAACAACCCTGAGGCAAAATTCTTTTTGAAAAACCTTGTGAGAAAAGGAGAAAATGCTGGTAACCAGCATTTTCTCCTTTTCCCACAATGTTTTTTGTTTTCTGCTCTTCTGTTATCAAATGTTAATGTTTGAGTTGGATTTATTTTGTTGTCTGCAAATGCTTTCAGTTTGGACCAATCTAAAATTTTCTCATTTGGTGAAGAGTTAACCCTTTACCACACAATCCAGTTTTAACAACCCTGAGGAAGGCGGCTTTTGAAAGGCAAATTTAGTTATTTAAGCCACATCTACAAATGCTTTCAATTTAATTTTGTTAGGTGGTAAAGGATTAAGTTTAGATGGGCCATCTGTTTTAAACGTCTTTTGGACAGTATATATTAAGTATAGGATCTGACTTAACCCTTTACCAAACGACAAAATTTTAGATTTGTCCAAATTGAAAGCATTTGCACGCGACATATTAAACATGACTCAAAAATTGAAATTTGCTTTTGGAAGGGAAGAAAACTGTGGGAAAAGAAGAAAATGCTGTTTTCAAAAGGCCTTTTCCCCGGGGTCGTGAAAACCCGGGATTGTTTGGTAAAGGGTTAAAAAGGCAATGAATGTCACATTCTTTTTATCACATAATGATCTCTGGCAGATTATATGCCAGAATATTCAAAATCGCACATGCCCATGTCGTAATTTCTATGAATAAAACCCTATTAACTTCTTTGAAAGAAGTTTAACCCTTTACAACACAATCCCGACTTTTAACGACCCTGTGAGAGAAGTCTTTTGAAAACATTGTGGGAAAAGGAGAAAATGCTGGTAACCAGCATTTTCTCCTTTTCCCACAATGTTTTCTACCCTTCCCAAAACAAATTTCAATTTTTCAATCACATTTATTTTGTTGTCTGCAAATGCTTTCAATTTGTACCAGTCTAAAATTTTGTCATTTGGTCAAGAGTTAAGATGACGTCACAAAATCTTATCTCACACATGTGTAAGATGAGAAAATTCATAATTGTTATATTACACAAAAAACAAGCGAGATTATGTGATAATAGTTTTTGCCACACGTTATATCTTATTACAGGCCAAGGGGACCCTTAAGATGGCTTGACCCAGGTGCATTTGGAACTTTGGGTGTTGGCGGTGGATTTGCTTTAGGGGCGAAATTGTGTCGCCCAGAGAGTGATGTCTGGATTATTTACGGGGATGGGTCACTTGGATACAGCGTTGCTGAATTTGATACCTTCACAAGACATAAGGTGGGTTTAACTCCATATGACAAAGATGTAGGTTTGTTTAAATTGAAAGCATTTGCAGACAAAAATTTAAATGTGGCTCAAATGATGGAATTTGTCATGTATAGGGTAGAAAACATTGTGGGAAAAGGAGAAAATGCTGGTTACTAGCAATTTCTCCTTTACCCACAATGTTATCAAAAGGCTTTTTCCACAGGGTCATTAAAATACGGGATTGTGTGGGTTAATATAAAGTGCATTATCAGCCACATTGTTATAATACCTCTTGGCTAAACAAAATGGCCCAGTCTGTAAGGTCACATGTCATAAATACAGCTGTATATAGAAAACCTCTAAAATCTTCTTGCCAGAAATCACAAGGCCTATAGCTTATATATTGCAAGATTTTGCAGTCTTTTATTGAAGTTAACACTTTACCAAACAATCCCTAGTTTTAACAATTCTGAAGGAGAAGACTTTCGAAAGCATTTCGGAAAAGCAGAAAATGCTGGTAAACAGCATTTTGTCCTTTTCCCAGATTGTTTTCTACACAGTCAAAGAATCTAGGTTCATTTATAATACTTTTGAATTTGTCGACTGCAGATGCTTTCAGTTTAGAAGAGTCTAGATTTTGTTAATTGTAGAGTTAATCCTGCTATGACCTTTACCCTCCCAAGGGTCACATGTTTTACAAACTCCCTTCCCCTCAAAGGGAGATCAGGTAGAGCTTGAGACCTAAGTATCGTCGGCTGTGGTACCTTAACCCTTTACCACACAATCCTGACTTTTTATGACCCTGAGAAAGAAGCCTTTTGAAAACATTGTGGGAAAAGGAGAAAATGCTGGTAACAAGCATTTTCTCCTTTTCCCACAATGTTTTCTACTCTATCAAGGACAAATCTCATCATTTTAGCCACCTTTATTTGTCGTCTGCCGCTGCTTTCAATTTGGACCAGTCTAAATTATTGTCGTTTGGTGAAGGGTTAATTGATTTCTATGTGGCTGTGTTAGGAACTATCAAAAATTAATGCTACAAATGGGCAGTTTCTCCTTTTGTCACAATTTTTTTCTTATGATTTATGTACTAAAAAGAGCTATTTAAACTTTGTTTCTCATTCCAAAGATTTGCAATTTTCTTTTATTAATAGCTCAATTCAATGATAAATGACTATATAGGTCCTCTTATTAGAGATGAAATTGATTTGTTTCACAGATTCCTGTACTAGCATTAGTAGGAAATGATGCTGGATGGACCCAGATATCCCGTGAACAGGTGCCCATGTTTGGTAGTGATGTTGCCTGCCAACTGGCGGTAAGTTACTTTTATTGGAGCCATGCTCTGGCAAAAAGGTGTTTAATGTATCTCCTTGATGCCTTATACCAAGCAAGTCTTCACATGATTAGGTATCCATAAAATCTATTTTGTACCCACAAACAGCTGTAACATGAAATAGAATGGTCCTTCAACTCCCTACCAAACAACCAAATTTTAGACTGGTCCAAATTGAAGGCATTTGCAGACGACAAAATAAATGTGACTTAAAAACTGAAATTTGTTTTGGGGAGGCTAGAAAACATTGTGGGAAAAGGAGAAAATGCTGGTTACCAGCATTTTCTCCTTTTCCCACAATGTTTTCAAAAGGCTTCTTTCTCAGGGTCGTTAAAAGTCGGGATTGTGTGGTAAAGGGTTAACCCTTTACCAGACGACAAAATTTTAGCCTTGTCCAAATTGAAAGCATTTGCAGACGACAATTTCAATGTGGCTCAAATGGTGCAACTTTTCTTAGATTGGGTAGAAAACGTTGTGGGAAAAGGAGAAAATGCTGGTTTCCAGCATTTTCTCCTTTTCCCACAATGTTTTCAAAAGGCCTCTTTCTCAGGGGGTGTCAAAAGGCGGCATTGTGCGGTAAAGGGTTAAAATGCAGAAAATTTACAAATAACAAAATAGTTCGACCCAGGTCAGCCTGCACAGACTGACCTGAATTGATACTTTTTGTTTGTAAACGTAGATGATAGAGTATACAGTATTGTTAGAAATACTCGAAAAAAACAAGATGGATTTCCCTTTTTGTTTTATTTTAAGGTGAAAAATCTTACCTTGTTAGTCACAGGGGAGACAGAATTGTATGATAAATCATACAAACACTTAACTCTTTACCAAACAACAAAATTTTAGACTACCATAGTCCAAATTGAAAGAAATTGTAGACAACAAAATAAATGCAACTGAAAAATTAAAAATTGTTTTGGGAAGGTTAGAAAACATTGTGGGAAAAGGAGAAAATGCTGGTTACCAGCATTTTCTCCTTTTCCCACAATGTTTTCAAAAGGCTTCTGTCTCAGGGTCAGGATTGTGTGGTAAAGAGTTAAGAAAGAAAACACATGTGAGTCATGCTCTTAGAAAATGAATTTTTAATGAATTTCCATAATGCATTACACCAAGCAAGTCATCACATGATCATGGATACATAAAATACATTTTGTCTAGCAAACAACTGAATTATGAGGTCGAATGGCCTTTGGACATGCTGAAGATTTAACAAAATCGAAAGGTTTTTGCACAGACTGTGCAGGTAGACCTGTGTCAATCCTTTTTGCAGATGCATAAAACCTTCTTTTCAAATAGCATGGCTCATGTAAATGTAATATGTTTTGCAAAGTTGGCCCAGTCTATAGTTGTAAGTGTCATGTGTTTGACCCCCCAGTCTGCCCGCCAAGGTAGCTCATTGGTTAGCGTGTTGGATTCGTGACCTGGTGGTTGCGAGTTTGATACCCAGTTGAGGCAAACTTTCTTTTCGGTGAATTTTCGCCTCTCACCTCTGATGCATGTGAGAAAAGTAGTTAGTGGCTTTGGAAAGAAAGTTGTGTCAGTACTGGTGTGAGAAAGCCGGGAAGCACATAGGTGTGTCGATGACCACCATGATATGACCTAAGCTGTTAAAATGGCTTTAAACTCCAATACATACCAAACCAGTCGACCCCCAGTCTAAGCATATTTATTGTATAATCCTACTCCCCCACTGCTATCTAGTAGGACTAGACTGTCAAATGGTATTACCATACCAAATATCAAATTTCTTCAAAGTAATCTTTGCTGAAAATCTAGGTCTATGCTGCTTTAATGTTGGCCATAAAACCTTATTTGTAATTTCAGTTCTCTGATTATGAGACAGTGGCCGAGGGCTATGGCGGAAAAGGATTCCGACTGGACAGAACAAATGAGGACCAAATCAAAGAAATTCTGGAACAAGCCGTGAAGGAGAACAGAGAGGGGAAGAGTGTACTTGTGAATGCCTTGATAGGAAAAACTAATTTTAGAGAGGGGAGCATTTCTGTATAATTTTGATAATGTCATTATGGCATCAGTACATATAGCATGTTCATTAGCATTACCTTCTGATGAGATTAGTTTTAAAAACATTGTTGGAAAAGGAGGGATTCCTCAAATGAGCAATTTGTCCTTTTGCCAAAATGTTTTACCATGCGTTAACCCTTTACAACACCATCCCAGGTTTTAATGAACCTGACGTAAAAGGCATTTGAAAACATTGTGGGAAATGGAGAGAATGCTGGTGACCAGCATTTTCTCCTTTTCTCACAATGTTGTCTAACCTTTCTGATACAAATCCCATCATTTGAGTATTGTTTTATTTGCCATCTACAAATGCTTTGAATTTGGACTTGTCAAACATTTTATCATTTGGTTAAGAGTTGCTAGTAATCCAAAAATTTAATGATGCTTATGAAGTGTAATTTAGAACCATGTTTCCAAGGTTGCCTGCTACAACTGTGACTCGGGAGGTAACAAGGTAATTATGGTAGTGCCATTATTGTAGGTAGTTTTTTTATTAATTCACTTTGAATGTAAAATAGTTATCTGTGGAAATAAGACTCAAGTTTATCTAATGATAACTGTTCCTCAATTCTTTTTTCTTTCTTGACAAAAAATATAGCCTGTAATCCAAACATCACAATAAAACTGTGATATTTACAGTACTAGTTTTGTGAATTGTTTTGATTTACTTTTTTATCCCAGGATTTGTCTATATGTTGAGGTCTATGATAAGTGATAGCTTAACAAAATACACGTATAAACATTCCTTAACTCTTTACCACACGACAAAATTTTAGACCTCTTCAAATTGAAAGCATTTGCAGACGACAATTTCAATGTGGCTCAAATGATGTGATTTTCTCTGGTGGGGTAAAGAATATTGTGGGAAAAGGAGAAAATGCTGGTTACCAGCATTTTCTCCTTTTCCCACAATGTTTTCAAAAGCCTTCTTCCTCAGGGTCGTTAGAAGTGATCGTTGTGTGGTAAAGGGTTAATTCCAAATAATTATAATAGATATTCTCAGTCAGTACAAAAGGTGTATGTATTACTATTTCAAGGCTGTTGTTTTTGACAGGAAATCTGGCAAAGTAGCAAACAATGTAGTTCTAAGATCAGACTGCTCACACTGTGCAGTCTGATCGTGATCTACATTGTCCCTAGATGTGGCTGTAGTGTTGTCCGATGTATTAACCCTTTACCACATAATCCTGAGTTTTAACGACCCTGAGTAAGAAGGATTTTGAAAACATTGTGGGAAAAAGAGAAAATGCTGGTAATTAGCATTTTCTCCTTTCCCCACAATGTTTTTGACCCTACCAAGAAGGAAATGTCAGATTTTGAGTCACATTTATTTTGTTGTCTGCAAGACTTAGTGCTTTCAATTTGGGCAAGTCTAAATTTTTTTGTTTGATAGAGGGTTAAGGAATACATGTAATTCATTTTCTTGTTTGGACTACTTTTACGTACCACTAGCTGCCGAGCCCCGGTAGCACAGTCAGTAGCCTACAGGACTTCCAGAGCAGGGGATTGCTGGTTCAAATCCCAAGCTCTGCCAGTCTCTTTCCGAAGATTGATGATGGTCATCGAGATAGGATTCATTCCTCTCTCTCCGATGATCGTTGTGTCGACAATGATTATGTAGGAAAGCAGCCGGTGGCTTGGGAAAAATATTGTGTAAAGCACTGGTAAAAGAAACTCCAGGAAAGCACGGATAGGTGTATTGGCTGCCGCGATATATCTGAAATAATTTTGAAAAAGGCATCAATCATTTACCATTCAATTACAAGTTTTTGCCGCCTTGAGGAAAAAGGCCTTTGAAAATGTGGGGAAAGGAGAAAATGCTGGTAACCAGCATTTTCTCCTTTCCGCTCAGTGTTTCTACCCAGTTAATGGTAAACTTCAGTTCTTGAGTCACATTTAATTTGTCATCTTTTATGTCGAAGAGAGGGGTCCTGCATTGCTCAGTGGTGAAGTATAGGACTCGTGACCTGGAGGCCCCGGTTCGAGCCTCACTGGATCCACTGGGTTTTTCGTGGTAGTGTCCTTGGGCAAGACACATCAGAGCCCTAGCCTAGTACTGGTGAAACCCAGGAACTACATGAATATGTGAGCTGTCGCCGTGATATGACTGAAATAATGTTGAAAGCGGCGTAAAACACCATTCAATGTTTAAGTCAAAAAGGGACATAACTGTTTCAAAAACATTTTGGGGGTAACCTACCCTTCTACGATAGGTTTCTCATTTGATAACAGCTCTTTCGGCGCCAGAAATATAACAACTAGGCATCTGTCGACGCCTATGAAATATGTCGTGCAACACACGAAAAGGGGCCTTCGGACATGTGCGTAAAAGTATGTCGTCCAAGATCAGCCTGTGCAGTCTGTGACTAATCCGAGACGACACTTTCCATTCTTATGTAATTTTCTGTTTCGCAAAAGTCTACTGTATGACAAAATCTTATGTAGTCGTAAAGTGCCGTCTCGGATTAGCCTGCGCGGACTGCGCAGGCTAATCCGGAACGACACTTTACGCAAATGTCTGAAGGTCTCATTTGGCATGTTGTTGGCCAAATTCATTATAATCCACTTTAAATCAGAAACAGTTTCATCTTGTAACCGTGACGAAACAAGCGAATGGCATAGATCCCAGATCAAACTGCACGTCCTGTGCAGTCTGATCGTGATCTATGCCGTCCGCAAAAATGCCTGTTTTCGCCTATGGCGCTGAAAAGATTAACAACTATCCTGAGTTTGAAGAAAATGATCAGTATCTTCAATTATGACAAAGATATATAGAAAATGTCAATGCTTTCACTCGACGAGGAAGCAGACTACAGGGCTGCGACGATACCTCGACGTTTTTTTCGAGAGCAGCCGGACTGCAAACCCCTCCCCTTTGTTACCAGTGTCGAAGGTTTTGTTATACCCCCCACAACGAAGTGGAGGGGGGTATACTGGGATCGCCATGGCTGTCCGTCCGTCCGTCTGTCTGTAGACACAATTTTGTCCGGAGCTTTTTTCGTACAGTTTTTCAAGTGCCGCACTGAAATTTACACATAATGTTTGGGTACATATGAAATTGTGCATGTGCAATTTTCACGACCTTGCTGCCATTGGTTGCCGAATTATCTCCCCTTAAGCTTGTTGCCCTTTGTAAATTTTAATTATGGATTTTTGTCCAGGGCATAACTTCCAAAGTATAGAAGCTTATGACTTCAAACTTCACACACAGATAGATCACTATAAGGCGAAGTGCAGTGTACAAGAACCATAACTCTATTCCATTTATTTTTCGAGTTATTGCCCTTTGTAAGTTTTAACTTTGGATATTTGTCCGGGGCATAACTTCTGAATCATTTAAGCTAGTGACATCAAACTTCATATACAGATAGACCACATTAATGAGAAGAGCAGTTTACAAGTACCATAACTCTTTTCCCACTTTTTTTGTCAACTCTTATTTTTTTACGAAACCATTCTGCATTCTGTGACAAAGAGCTATTTTGTGACAAGGAGCTGGTGGGGGGTATGATCACTTTTAGTGATAGCTCTAGTTCATACTGTATTTGAGTCATGCCCTGGCAAAAGGGGGTTTAAAGCATCTCCGTAATGCATTATACCAAGCAAAGTCATCACATTTTAAATGGATCCATAAAATCCATTTTGTTTAACACTTGACTGAACCACGAGATAAAATAGTCCTTGGAAATGCAGAAAATTTACAAATAGCAAAAAGTGTGGACTCATGTCAGCCTGCGCAGGCTGACGTGAATCGATAGTTTTTGAAGATGCATAAAACCCTCTTTTCACAGAGCATTACCCATAACCAGTCTTGAAGAGCACCATTTTGATTTTGTTACAAATTTTATCGAAGACCTTTTCTATGGGTATCGATCTTTGCAACAATCGGACGTTCACGATGGGAGATACACTGTACAGCAGTTACCAGCTTTGTAAATATTTGCAAATAAAAATTGACTTGTCAGCTCTTTCCAGAGAACAACTGTGGACACTTCCAGGTTTTGAATTTTCGTAGACGAACAATTAAACCCTTTCCCAAACAAGCCCTGGTTTTCACGTGTCTGCAGTACAAGTCTTTTGAAAACACTGTGGGAAAAGGAGAAATTGCTCGTAACGAACAATTTCTCCTTTTCCCACAGTGTTTTTTACTCTTTTTGAGACCTTTCTGCCATTTTCATCAAATTTAAAATTGTCGTCTGCAAACTCATTCAATTTGGACCAGTTCCAAAATTTGTCGTTTGGGAAAGGGTTAATGATGGCTCAATTGACGAGATTGGTCTCGGAAATGGTAGAATAATCTTGTGAGAAATTGGAAAATGGTGTATACCAGCATTTTCTCCTTTTCTAGCAATGGTTTCATAACAGTTTTTCCACAGCATTGATAAACACCGGGTTACAGCATTGATAAACACCGGGTTACAGCATTGATAAACGCCGGGTTATTTTGGTTGAAGGGTGTACAGCGTTTTTCCATACAACTTCACATTATCCGTCTGTGGATCGAATTTAAAACGGATGTTTTAAAATCATACCCTCGTTACGTATCGACTCCCGCCGGCTAATGGGGCTCTCTGATGGTTTGGTTATAGATCAGAATCGAAATATGGACGGTGTAGACTCACGTCTGTAACGTCTGAACTTGAGCCCGCCATTGTAGCTCCATGGTTAGCATATCTGACTCGTGACCTGGTGGTTGCGAGTTTGATACCCGGTTGAGGCAAACTTTCTTTCGGCGATTTTTCTGCCTCTCACCTCTAATGCATGTCAGAAAAGAAGTCAGTGGCTTTGAAGAGAAAGTTGTGTCAGTGCTGGTGTGAGAAAGCCAGGAAACACATGCTGAGGTGCACTGATCGCCGTGATATGACATTAGCTGTTAAAATGGCATTAACCCTTTACCACACAGTGCCGCCTTTTAACGACCCTGAGAGAGTAGCCTTTTGAAAACTTTGTTGAAAAAGGAGAAAATGCTGATAACCAGCATTTTCTCCTTTTCCTACAAAATTTTCTACACTATCAAAGACAAAATGCATCATTTGAGTAACATTTAAATTGTCGTCTGCATATGCTATCAATTTGGACAGGTCTATATTTTTGTCGCGTGGTAAAGAGTTAAACTACAATACAAACAGAAAAGCAGTCTGATCTTGACCTACGCCGTTTGAAGAAGTCGTTTATCACGTCGAACAAGGCAGTGAATCACTGCACTGTTTGGAAACATGGCAAGGGGGATGCGTTGTTCCCGTACATTACACGTAAGTGCTACTTATGCACGCTGATTTCAAAACAATTTGGTATCAGACTGTAGACCGAGATGAGACTGCACTTTTGGGCAGTCTGATTCTGATCTCTGTCGGCAGGAGCACGTTTTCGTGCCCTTCGTACGCTAAGAATAAAGGGAGTCAGTATGGTGAAAGATCAAATCTATACCAAGCAACCCTGCATTTTAACCATCATGAGGAAGAAAGCTACGGCAAACGTGGATGTGAAAAGGGAGAAATCGTTGGTAACCATTTTTTTCCTCACTCTCTTTTTCCCAGAATGCCTTTTACCCTTTCAAAAACAAGTCTCAACATTTGAGCCGTAATTGATTTGTCATCTTGAAATGCTTTCAAAATGGACCAGTCTAAAATTTTGTTGTGTGGTAAGGAATTATTTTTTTTCCTGCTAAAACAAAATAATCGGCACAACCAGATACTAGCGTAAATCATTGTGGACCTTCTCACTAACTAGAACTATGATTAGGTATATGAAAAGGATAAAATGCTGATTACCAGCATTTTCTCCTTTTCCCACAACGTTTTTCAAAAGGTTTCTTTCTCGGTGTCGATGAAACATCGTGTATTTTGTGATAAAGGAATAACCGAGGACAGTGATTAACTTTTCAGCAGACAACAAACTCATAAACTGGTCCATATTGAAAGCATTTGCAGATTACAATTTAAATGTATTTCATACGATCATATTCGGCTTTGAATAAGTACAAAAACATTGTGGGAGAGGGCGAAAATGCCGTTTTTTTTTTTCACAATGTTTTCGAAAGCGTCTTTTGTCATTGTCGCTAAAACTTCGGGGTGTTTGATAAGGTTAAATAACTTATCGGGTCAGGATCCGGCGAACGTGTTTGACGGGTTGAATCGTCAATACCGAGATGAACAAACAGCTTTTAATAGGAACGCTTTGCAACTCTTTCAACGGTATATAGGCGAACATGGTGGCGTTTGCGGACGGCATAGATCAAGATCAGACTGCACAGAACGTGCAGTCTGATCTTGGATCTATACCGTCCGTTTATAATGAAGCCAATGGTATGAAAATCTTTCTGGGCTTCAGAGATTGTATATAATGCCGTCAAATATCGTGGAGTTAAGTCTTAAAGTGCTGGAACCAACTTGACTTGTTTTTGCTGACAGTGTAGATCAAGATCAGACTGCACAGAATGTGCAGTCTGATCTTTGATCTACACTGTCAGCTACTTCATTATATTTTCTGGCTAAAACAACCATGAAATTACAATATTTTGGATGTTTTTCTTCATTGAAAAGGTCCATTTCATAAATTCAGCACTGTAAGGGTTTATATATTTCGTATTTAACGGTGAAAGAGCCGAATTCATTGTTACGTCATGGCTTTTAGGTATTATTGGGTATTTCAGCTACCAGTAGATTGTGACAAAATCGACCCAGGACCCTTTGAGCGCTAAGCACAGATGTTAAAGGCCTTTATCACATAATGCTGAGTTTTAACGACCCTGAGGAGGAGGGCTTTTGAAAACATTGTGGGATAAGGAGAAAATGCTGATAACCACTTTTCTACCCCATCAGAGATAAATTCCATCATTTGAGCCACATTTAAATTGTCATCCATAGTGCTTTCAAGTAAGACAAGTTGGATTTTTTCTCGTGTGGTAAAGGGTAAAAGACAGTGTAGATCTAGATCAGATTGTATTTCACGGACAGGGTAGAAAAAGATCAAACAGCACAGAACGTACAGCCTGATCTTGGATCTACACTGTACTCTACTTTTCATATTCTGACGAGTTATCATAGAAATTATAGTTTTTTATTTATTTATTTTTTTTATTTTAAAGATACACATATACTCGTTTTCAGCCAGTTTTTTATCGATTTCATCTTTATTATCAACCAATTTTTAACCCGTTTCATCTTCTTTTTTTTTTTTTTTTTTTCTTTTCTTTATGAAACTATAATCATTCTTGTATCTTCATGCTAAATGTTGCCGCTGACAGTTGCAAGGTTGCGCAGATTACGACTGATAGAAAAAAGCATTTCATTTTCTGGAGGCCTTCAAAGAAATCACTGTTGTCGTTTCCGGTTTTAAATGAGGACAAATACTTTGAGTTTCTCTATCCCTTACACCATATATTATGGAAATTAATCTATGTTTACACATCTGACCAAATTCTGAGCTATTCTACACACTTCCAAGTTTTAACAGAGTTTTATTTCTCTCTCTCTCTCTCCCTCTCTCTGGCTGTAAGGATGTATCTTTAACAGCTGAAAATAATCCCGCCAATTTCTTTTCGAGTATTGATGACAGTCATTGCTACAGGATTCATTTCTCTCTCACCGCTGACCATCGTTTCGACGATGGTTATGAAGGAAAGCAGCCAGTGACTTGGAAAGAATATTGTGCGTAGTACTGGTATAAGAAACTCCAGGAAAGCATGGACATACGCACTGGCCGCTCCGATATTACTGAAATAATGTTGAAAACGGCGTTAAACACCATACAATCAATCAGTTTGTACAAGGCTAAAATTTTGTCGTTTGGTACAGAATCAAATCGCAGAAAGAACTATTTCGTTGTACATACATAATTATATACGTTTCAAGGGTGCGTCTGTTTTGTTTGCTGTTAGAGTATCCCATTAGCTATATAACCCTTTCCCAAACAAGCCCTGGTTTTCACGTGTCTGCAGTACAAGTCTTTTGAAAACACTGTGGGAAAAGGAGAAATTGCTCGTAACGAGCAATTTCTCCTTTTCCCACAGTGTTTTCTACCCTTTTTGAGACCTTTCTGCCATTTTCATCAAATTTAAAATTGTCGTCTGCAAACTCTTTCAATTTGGACCAGTCCAAAATTTGTCGTTTGAGAAAGGGATAAGCAATCACAGTTTCCAATATCGAAAACGTTTATGAACTTTGTGAACTATAAAATTCGGAATCCAACTGCCGGCTGACATGGTATTTATCAATTTATTTTTTCAAGTTATATTCTTATTTAAAAAAAAAAAATCAAAGAAAAAAATGAGCCTTGCTCTGGCAAAAGGGGGCTTAATGCATTTCTGTGATCAATGCTACATAGCAAGTCATCCCATAACTATGGATCCATAAAATACATTTTGTATAACAACCGACTGATTCATGAGGTAAAGTGGTCCTTTGACATGTAGAAAATTGATCAAAAGCAAAAAGTTTCGGCCCAGGTCAGCCTGCGCAGACTGCACAGGTTGACCTGGGTTGATACGTTTTGCAGATGCATTATGAGTGGCTCATTTGTTTTTGCACATGTAATGCAAAGACATATGTTACTGTCTGTCTGTCTGTCTGTCTGTCTGTCTAGATCTCTCTCTCTCTCTCTCTCTCTCTCTCTCTGTGGCAAAGCA
This sequence comes from Tridacna gigas, assembly GCA_945859785.2. Lineage (NCBI taxonomy): Eukaryota > Metazoa > Mollusca > Bivalvia > Cardiida > Cardiidae > Tridacna > Tridacna gigas. The sequence goes on from OX244038.2 coordinate 55,572,890, forward strand.
CATGTTTTAGTAAAATGAACTTCAAAATCGCGATATTTTACCATTGGCTGGAAATGTACCTTTGATTTATTTAACCGTTTTAGAGATTAACCCTTTACCAGACGACAAAATTTAACGTGGTTTGTCTATATTGAAAGCATTTAAAGACGACAAGTTGAGCGTGGTTCAAATGATGGAATTTGTCTTTAACCCTTTACCACACAAGCAAAATAAAGACTTGTCCAAATTGAAAGCATTTGCAGACGACAATTTAAATGTAGCTACAAAGATGGAATTTGTCTTTAGTTGGGTAGAAAACATTGTGGGAAAAGGAGAAAATGCTGGTTACCAGCATTTTCTCCTTTTCCAACAATGTTTTCAAAAGGCTTTCTTCTTCAGGGTCGTCAAAACTCGGGATTGTGTGGTAAAGAGTTAAACGCTGATCACTAGCATTTTCTTCTTTTTTCTTTACAATACCTTCTTCAAGTCGTTAATACTCAGATTTGTTTGGTATAGGATTAAAAAAAAAACAGTTTTCTTCTTTTTTCCATTAGGTCTAGTCATTCTATATTTCAAGTAATTGTTTATATCTTGTAGTCGAGTGGTGAAGATTTTCACCCTTAGGCTGCTGAGCGAGACATTTGCGGACAATGTAGATCAAGATCAGACTGAACAGAACGTGCAGTCTGATCTTGGATCTACACCGTCCGATAAAAAGAGATTATTCCGCCGCCCCCCCACACAAAATAACTTTGAAATAGCAACACTTGGCTTTTTACTATCGGCTTGAAGGTATCATTTAACTCAATTCAGCAGGACAAGGATTGATGTAGACCGACTTGACAGAGTCTGAAAGATGAGAAGTTGGAAAGGCAGCCTGCTAATCTATTCTTTGATTGTGACTGTTTCTGCAGTCGGAACAGTCGGAAACTACACAAAAGGTTCTGCTCTGCAAAGACTTATCGAAGACAAAATACAGGACTACAACAGACTGGTTATGGTAGAATCAGACGATTCCCAGTCAACCATCATCCATGTCAATTTCACCTTAAAAGCTCTGCGGTACATTCACGAGATAGACCAAAAAGTATCAGTGACTGGTTCTCTAGATTTGAATTGGCTGGATCCGAGATTAAGGTGGGACCCAGCTCAGTACGATGGAATAAAAACGTTTACGGTTGAAAATGGTATATTTTGGACGCCAACAATAGTACAAGCAAATCCATTCGAGCAGATTGAAAAAATTGGCAAAGATTCATACTGGCCTCTGCGAGTTTACTCTTCCGGCGAGGTTTTCTTCTTTCCCGCTGAAGTATTTACCTGTACTTGTCCTTTGGATATTGCGCTTTTTCCAATGGATAAACAAACATGTCCAATGGTGTTTGTAGCTTACGGTTACTTCTCTAGGGAGGTCCAACTCGAAGCAGATCTCACTCACGTTGACACATATATTTATGAAGAAAACGGTGGCTGGGTACTTGAGAATAGCGAGGTCAGGCTCATATACGGGGAAGACAGCGGTAGAGTTCTACTTGACGTTTGTCCGTAGACCAAGAGTGATCATAATGAACGTTATATCGCCCATTGTGTTTCTCTCGTTCCTGAACTGTGTTGCTTTCCTGATTCCAATAGACAGTGGTGAAAAGATCTCATACAGCATGACGGTACTGTTGGCCATCACGGTGTTTTTAACGTTAGTTTCGGAACACATGCCAAGATCCGCCGATACTGTCGCTATGCTCTGTTACTATCTCCTGGCCGTGATGATTTTGAGTATATTGATAATGGTCGGCGTTATAGTCAACATCAATGTCTATCATCGATCTGAAAACCGAAAAATCAACCGATTTTGGAGGAGTTTTGTTTCACTGCTCCTTCGTAAACAAACAGAAGATGTAACTGAGAAAGGCAGAGATAAAACGCCGAAATCAACGGAGAATCCACGACACGCCGACAGAATGGCATTGCAACCAGCCGTTCGTTCAAGAGTCAAAGGTTTCCATAACGCCGGAGATTTCCTGAATGGCGATACCGGTCTATGTGATATCTACATAGCTGATATGAAAGTCGAACATAATTTCTCTGAGAAGATGAACAAAATAAACATTAACGAATGCCTGGATAACAAAGAATCGTTTCACTATTTGGCTGATGCAGCAGACGAAAAGAGAACGACTTGGAAGCAAGTCAGTCGTGCTCTCGATCGACTATTTTTCTCTATCTCATTTGTGGTTTCAGTTGCTTTTGTTAGCCTCTATTTCTGTTATGTGAGTTTCAGTAGTAATTGAAATTCATTGTTAGCGACTTAGCTCTGTAGGTCTACCAGACGACAAAATCTTAGACTATTCCTCATTGTTTTAGGACCTCCTTTGCCACTTTCGACACGTACGAAACCTCAATCGATCTATAAATACATGTATTTTGTCTCTTTCGACGAGACTGATTTTTAGCGGATTTGTATAGCAAACCCGCTTACTGTGATCGTTCTGACTGAAACCAAATACATCATGCGTAACGACGCATGCGCGCTCACATTGTACTGTAATATCGGTTTGACTTGAACCAGATATACTATCATTCACGCTTGGTCTCATTCTACTTTCAGTTTTAGCAGCTACACCTCAACCTCGCTTTTGTCACTACCGTATATACTGTCCTACACGTGTATTTATTTCGAAATCTCATACCGGAAAAAAATTGCGTAAGATTGACTGATCAAATTACCACTCCTTAAACAGTAATAGTATAACAGTTACGGCGCGACCCGCTCCGCAGAACAATTTTGACTTTCTCTGCCCTTGCTAATTCCATTTTAAAATAATTACCTATGTGTTGCATGTGATGTTATTTTTTATTACAACATATTACAGTTTTATGCTACTCCACAAATCCGCTTTCCGGGACTTTGATTAATTCTGGTCACATTTTACTCACTACATTATCTTTTTTGCACTTACAATGTCTAATGCCACATATCGTAGATTTTCTTTGCCAAAATGAGTAGACCAAGATCAAACTGCAAGTCTCTCCACACTGATCTTTTACGTCTGACTTCTATTACAACAAAATCCACTGTTTAACCCTTTACTAAACAATCCCGTGATTTAACCATTCACCAGACGACAAAATTTTAGCCTTGTCCAAATTGAAAGCATTTGCAGAGGACAATTTCAATGTGGCTCAAATGGTGCAATTTTTCTTTGATAGGGTAGAAAACATTGTGGGAAAAGGAGAAAATGCTGGTTACCAGCATTTTCTCCTTTTCCCACAATGTTTTCAAAAGGCTTCTTTCCCAGGGGCGTCAAAAGGCGGAATTGTGTGGTAAAGGGTTAATTACCCCTAAGAGAAAGGCATTTGAGGCAGTGTAGGAAAAGGAGAAAATGTTGGTAACCAGCATTTTCTCCTTTTCCCACTGTGTTTTCTACCTTTTAAAAGACAAACCCCACATATTTAGCAACATAATTTGTCATCTGCAAATGCTTTCAATATGGTTGTCTGGTAAAGAGTTAACCCTTGAGCTGCTAAGCGCTACTCACTGACCTTTTGCGGACGGTATAGATCAAGATCAGACTGCACAGAACGTGCAGTCCGATCTTCGATCTACACTGTCCGATAAGGAGATATTTTTTTCTCCAAAAAATAAGTTTGAAGTAACATTGTTCGGGTTTATACTATCGACTTGAAAGTTTTATTTAAATTATTTAGCAGGATAAGAGTTAACTCACTCTATCTAGCTCGTGAAGCAAATTTGCTGTAGGCGACATTAAAAAAAAAATCATGTAAAATTCCACCTAATATGAATTAAGTTTTTATAGATGGCTGCATGTTCAGACATTGTGAACAAGAAACATCTTTAAAAGGGATAGACGGCTTAAATTTGCCCGCAAATACGCAGGGGTCCTTAAATAAAACGTGTCTACATTTTTGACCAATCACAAATTTCTATTTATTCATTTTTATCTGTACCAAAAATTAGGTCAAAAACCGGCACATTCAGCTACACCGAAAATGAACAGTTAGCGAATTAGTGTTAGCCATTGGCCCTTGTCAGACAGATGCCAACATTTACGCATTCCTGTTGTTAATTTACCGTACGTTAGGGCTTGAAACCATGGGGCTTGCTTGCTAGAATTCCCAGCTCGGCCAATATCTTTCTGAGGATTGATGATAGTCATTGCGACAGGATTCGCCCCTCTCTCGTCTCTGCTTCATATACTTAAACATTGTATAAAAACAACCAATAAATTGGGAATATTGTGCGAAGTACTGGTTAAACAGAATCCATGAAGGCATGGGTAGGTGCACTGACCCCAGCAATATAACTGAAATCGTGTTCAAAACGGTATCAATCTTTTACCACACAGTTTCCGAGTATTATAAACCCTAAGGAAAAGTTTTGAGAACATTGTAGGAAAAGGAGAAATGCTGGTTACCAATGTCCTCATTGTGCAACATTTAGTTTGTCGTCAGCAAATGCTTTCAATTCAGACCAGTCTAAAATTTTGTCAAGGATTTGGTAAAGAGAAAATCACTACACAAACTATTTAACCTTTTACCAAACAACGAAATTTTAGACTAGTCCAAGTTGAAAGCATTTGCAGACGACAAAAAAAAAAAAAAAAAATGTGACTGAAAAATTGAAATTAGTTACAGGTAGGGTAGAAAACATTGTGGGAAAGTGAGAAAATGTTGGTTACCAACATTTTCTCCTTTTCCCACAATGTTTTCAAAAGTCCTTTCAATAACGGTTGTTAAAACTTGGGATGGTGCGGTAGATAGTTAAATCTTCACGTGGGGCACAGAGTTGCAACGACTTCCAGAGACCAGAAACTGACTGTCAGTCTCAAGATCTTTGTACAAGAAATTGCGTGATCTAGCCAACCAGACAAGACCGATCTTGTATGTACTATATCTACGACGTATTCAAGATGAACACGAAAGTCGTCTATGTCTGGCTTAGGCCTACAGAAAAATCAAAGCCAGATTTGGGTAGAGATGCGGGATTAAGAGACCTACATTAGCATATGTTAATTAAGTAAGCCAACTGCATAAAACTTACGGTACAAAAGTTACAAGTACAAAGTGGGTTTTTATTACATGTGTCACGGAGAGAGGTTAGATATATAAGCACTTCAAACCTGCCTCGCTGTTGAGCTAGCTTTTACAGCGATGCGGCTTGGTGCATTTCTCTCCGTGCAGCAGCATGCATTAGGTTAGTGCCTGGATGGGTGCCCAGGCCGTTGCACGTTACACATGTGCTTCCTTTTGAGCATTGATAAGTCTAATAGATTCATTGAGGTTTGTAGACAGGTTTAGTCAAGAGAAAGCGGGCTTACTCACCACTTTACTTAAACATGATTTATTGCCATCTTTATACGAATCATACAATACAATTATACCCTACGTACATTACGTGAAAAGAAATACAGGTCAAACACAAGGGTCTGGCCTCAAATTCTCGCAACTTAGATTTGGCAATTCCCTTTAACTCTTTACCAAACGACAACATTTTGGACGTTTCCAAATCGAAAGCATTAGCAGACGACAGAATAAATGTAACTAAAAAGTTGAAATTTGTTTTGGGAAGGGTGGAAGACATTGTGGGAAAAGGAGAAAATGCTGGTTACCAGCATTTTCTCCTTTTCCCACAATGTTTTCAAAAGGCTTCTCTCACAGGGTCGTTAAAAGTCGGGATTGTGTTGTAAAGGGTTAATATAAGTAATCTACAAATTCTGAGTCTTCTATGACCCTAGAACTTAGAACAAACAATTATGTCTGATCCCTCTTTTGCAAGGAAGAAGACAGTTATGTTCCGGCTATAAAATGAATTCTTGCAAGCGTTTGCAACTGAGAATTTACATGTTTAACCCTTTACTAGATGACAAAATTTAGTCTTGTCCAAACTGAAAGCATTGCAGACGACAATTATAATTTGGCTCAAATGGTGCAATGTTTTCTTTGATAGAGTAGAAAACATTGTGGGAAAACGAGAAAATGCTGGTTACCAGCATTTTCTCCTTTTCCCACAATTTTTTCAAAAGGCTTCTTTCCCAGTGTCGTTAAAAGGTGGCATTGTGCGGTAAAGGGTTAAGCATGGAAATGTACAGAATGCTTGGCTATCAGTCGGGCAGACAGAGGAGAATGAAGGGGACAGGATAAAAGGGGGCGTTATGCGTCCCCGTGATCAATGATACAAACATATGACAAGTCATTAATTAATTGTGGATCCATAAAATCCATTTTCTGTAACAACCGACTGAATCATCGGGTACACACTGGTCCTTAACCATGCAGAAAATTGACCTAGTTTAGTTTAAACATAGTTTATTCATATAATTTACAAAGACTAATATAACATAAATTTAAACAAGAAAAGGATTAGAACGTAAGCTTATAGCTTATATATTTCCTCTCCAATTGACGGTTACGTCATTAAATGAAGTCTACTTATAATTGAACCGTGCTCTGGCAATATGGGGCCTAATGCATCTCCGTTATGCATCAGATCAAGCGAGACATCACCTAATTATAATATATAAACTCCTTCCTGTCTAACGTTTGACTAAATCATGGGGTAGAGTTATCCTCGGACACTCAGAAAATGTAAAGATATCGAAAAGTCTCGGCCCATGTAAGCCAGTGCTGACTGCGCAGGCTGACATGGGTCGATAAGTTTCCACAAATGCAATAAGCCCCCTTTTCACAGGGCACGGCTCAATTACTTTACAATTTCTGACATATATATGAACAGTTAAAGATATGTAATAGAATTAACAATTTGAAATTGATTAAGAAGGAAATAAAGTTTATTTTAAATTGGAAAACAATTGACCTAAAGCAAAAAGTTTCGGCCCTGGTGAGCCTGCGCTGACTGCGCAGGCTGACCTGGTCGATACCTTTTGCAAATGTATTAAGCCCTCTTTTCACAGAACACAGCTGAAATGTATTTATCTCCATGTGCAGGATTTTTATATAACTGGGCTTGTTCGCCCGGGTTTGTCAGTCAGGGCTATTAAACAAAAACAAGAAGTTGACTGTCACGAAATAACAAAGGCTGTGACAAAGGGCGCGAAATCCGTGCAATTTATATGCCGGCGGATGAACACAATTTGGCACTGGCCTATCAGAAACTTGTTGTTTATGCAAATTAACTGGTTTTGTGAGTATCACAAGAACCATGCCGATGAATGCAAAAATTTCATAAGCGTTGCCCTACAAGCCCAGGGACGGCGAAACAGAGATATTTAGGTCTAGGCGAAATGAGAACATGTGTTAAAAAAGGATAAAATATGGGAACAAAATCTGACTTTAAACGAAGTGGGAGAAGACGAAATTTAACAATAACCCGTGTCGTCCATTCCGACCATTCTATATCGTCCAACACTTTTATCTGTTCCATTTCATTACAGTACAGTCCTTTCCGTTCTATAAACGTCTCCCTTCAGAAGGATGTCCACGAATGTTGTACAGAAGTTATATCGTTGTTACTCATTCCGTGTGTTCCTTTACATGCATCTTTTTACAGATTTAAAGAAAGTAAGCCAAAATCGTAGTCGTTAAAATTTTAGCTTACTAGTTGCATCTTCATAACCACACAGTACGGCTTCACTTGACGCTCAAAAATTGATGTAAACTAGCCGTGTATTCGGACGGATTAGATACGGATGAATTGCGTTTTTGATCATATACACTAAATTTACTGTGTAAGATATCTTTTTATAAATTAGAATTTTATGTTAAATATGACTACGCTTTTCTTGTGTTAGTACTGAATTTTAGAAAGGGGAACTTGTAGCACATTATTACCCCAGGCATCTGAAATTTCATTAATGGAACACTTGGAAAAAAAAATATATATATATATACAAAACTATCATACTGCCTCTTTTGTATGGGTCCTTAGAAAGACTGAAAAAAATCTGTGCATTCAGATACTGTTCTACAATTTACTAGGGCTACACTGTCCTTTGGCAGAGTAAGGGTTCAGGTTGAAATCTAGGTAAAAAAAAAACTACAGATAATGAATGTACTTGAAACAGATCAAAGTGGTATTGATTATTGTCGCACATCCTTTGATATCTTGTTATCTAGTCTCAGGTGGTCATCCACACTCAGTGTTTCTGCCAGCTTCAATTTTTCGATGGTCATTTTTGACCCTCATTCCTAATTTCTGGGGGTGGTACTCATACAGAAATCGTGAGGATCACTGTTTTAAATGCCTTATAGCCACACAAAGTTTTGGGGCTTTTCCCTTTCCCAGTGACTGCCTGGACTTGGAGCTGTTTTCCTTAGTCTGACAAGACCTGGATATTTGATGCATTTGTTGATTTTCCATTTTTACCACATTTTCAGGGAGTTTACTTGTAGAAGGGACAGCAAAGAAGTCAACAAGTGTTTTCTGTTTTTCTTTTTTGGTTCTTCTGCCATTCTGTTTTGAAGAGCATCTGGAATACACAGACCACACATGTTTAAAACAGGGATACATTGTAAATGGTCGACCGACAAATTGACCTTCTAAGGGTTCGCCCTATAGTTATTCCGTACCATACCAATTATTACTAAACAGAGCTTCAAATATGTGAATGTATAAGAATTAAGCCAGTTCGTAACAGTTATGTTTAATTAACAATTAATCCTTCCTTTTTGGGTTCAATAAAGGCAGATATTTCTTGGTAATTGTCAATGAAATTGGTTTCAGACACTGGGCCCACAGCATAAACTCTTGATGTAAATTAACGACAAAATCTTCAGTCTCCACGACAAACCTTCTTTTGCCCCCTAGTTTTTCTGCTCAGTTATAGTATGCAACTATTGTTCGGATTGCACAGATATTTTTGGTTGCATCAGATAAAATGCAATGGTGTTTTCCGGCATGTTTATTTGGTTTGTGGCGAGTAAAGGGTATCCTACTCAATACCCCAAATGACCAGAAAACCTTAACCAAACGATACCCACCCTCCCATTTGGTATGCCTAAAAGGCTTCTTGTTCCTAACAGTAGGGCGTAAGGCTTCCAAATTTGGCATGCAGCTTCATCTAGTAAACCTCAACCTTTACCATCCTTATTATTGATTTGGGGTCAAATTGGTCCTGCACCAGGGTCATAAGTTTTACATGGGCTTATAAACTCCAAATCAGTGAATCTTCTCGTTCCTAAAAGTAGTGTAAGGTCTAGGTGTACCAAATTTTGCATGTAGTTTCATCTAGTGGACCTGTAGCAAGATTGATAAAAATTATCACCCTGGGTCAGCCCAGGGGGTTGCACATTTTGCGAAGGCTTTTTATATTGGAAACACAAAGAACCTTGTAGTACATATAAATGACTGAAGCACATATAAATGAGCCATGCTCTGTAAAAAGGGGGCTTAATGCATCTCCGTGATGCATTACACCCAGCAAGCCATAATATAATTATGGATTCAATAATTATAGCCTTCTTTTTAAACAACTGACTTAATCATGAGGTAGACCGGTCCTTGGAAATACAGAAAATTGACCAATGGCGAAAAGTTTCGGCCTAGGTCAGCCTGTGGAGGCTGACTTGGGTCAATACTTTTCGCATATGCATTAAGCCCCCTTTTTACAGAGCATGGCTCAAATCCACTGTTCAAGCCTTCAAGGAAAATAACTCCAGTTCACGCATGACAGAGTTTGTTACAATTTACCTCCCTTGATTATCAGACTGCACTTTTGCTTAGTGTTGTGTACAGTATTCAAGTATGGGATGGAAAATGTTCAGTTTTGAGTGAGAGTGATTTATTTTGATATTAATTGTTATGCTCAAAAGAGATGAATATCTGATATGAAGTGAGGTTTGTATCATTTAGTTCTTTTGTTCCAGAACTTTACCATTCATGTTACTGATAAAATGTTTTCTGCTACTGATGTTTTTGAAATCTTCTTGACAAAGCACTTTTTTCAGAGTTCATTGACATTTGTTAGGAATGATAGTTTATTAAACTAGCCTGTATTCACTGACATCATCTTTCCATTTGAAAACATGAAAAAAAAAACCAAGACTTTTCTTTTTTTGGGCGGGGGGGGGGGGTACCTTAAGATTTATGTCTCTGTCATTGCCAATTAGTTGTATGATTTTGTACATCTATCTAAAAGGCAGTGGAGTGATACATGGCCCTCTTGTTAACAGCTCCTCTGACTAAAGGCCAGCAAACTTATGTTCTGGCTCTGTGTCCATTGTTTGTTGGTGTGTGCATGCGTTAACTTTCATTTGAAACATCTTCTTTGAAACTAGCCATACAATTTTGATGAAACTTAAAAGAAATGGTCCTACCATAGCCCTCTTCAAAAATTATTCAACAAATTTGATTGCATTTATATCTGGTTACCTTGGCAACAAAAATGAAAAGGATTGAATTTTTTTATCAGAAAACATAAGGGTTAGGGCTGGCAAAATTGGCATGTAGCTTTGCCTAAGAGACCTCTACCAAAAGTCTTCAAATTAAAGCCCTCAGGTCACAATTGGCCCCACCCAGAGGGTCAAAAGTTTTACATGGGCTTATGTAGTGAATACTTTAAAAATCTCCTTGTTCCTATCAGTAAAGCATAAGGCTACCATATTTGGTTTGTAACTTTACAGTGTTCCCATTCATATCTTTTTCTGGAAGTGCATGCGCTCCCTGGAGTATAAGTTTGGGAGTGCAAAAGAAAAACTAGGAGTGCACTTAATAATGAGCATTTTAGAGCATCTACTGTATGGAGGAAAGTAAGGATTTGTTGTATTGAAAATTTGTTTTAGTGAGTATCACTCTGCAGTCATCTGCTTTTGAAAACAATATGGGTAATTTAAAAAAGAAGATGCTTGCTATGTTTCCTTACTCACGGGACTAGTTTGAAAGGGAAAACGTACAACCTGATGACCAGTAGAATTTTCCATTTCAGTGTCAATTTCAGACACTAATTACCTCTCAATTATTGTTTTATTTATGTACGTTTACTGTACAAAGTCATTGATAAAGCTGAATGGATAGTTTGAAATGCCTATGATCGGATTTTTTTTTTTTGGTCATGGGTTTTCACGTTTTTTTTCAGTGATCTTTATTTCATGTCTGTTAAGTTTTGGAGTAGCATCTCCGCATGATTTGACATAGTTTTGTCAATTAGGGTAGCAAGTAACTCCAAAACCTATAATTTTACACTAGAAAAGCGGATTGATGCCATTAGTACTTTTAAATAAATTAAACAGGTTGATTAGCGATGATAAACGGTGACTTTCACACTTGATACCTAATGTATATGTCAGAGTTTAGATCTTTCAGATATCATATTAAGACATTACTTGTTGCCAGTAGATTTGCCACTGCTTAATTTTGGAGACATTCTTTTCTAACTTGCCCCAGTTGGTGCCACTGGTGATCGACAGTGGGAGCCCTGAAACCTGTGTGTGCATGCATGTTTCACTTCATATTTTTGTGTGTGATTATTCAATTAAGTGCGTGAATCACGCACATATGTGCGTGAATGGGAACCCCGACTTTATCTAGTGGACCCCCACTTAGATAATTAAAATTTCAGCCCTTTGATCATTGGTCTTGCCCTGGGGTTTACAAATTTTACATGGTCTGATTATAGTGATATAGTGAAAACTTAAAGAATCATCTTGTTGCAGGCTGTAAGGCCTTAGACTTCTAAATTTGGCATGCAGCTTCATCTAGTAGATTTCTACCAAGAATATCCCAATAATAGCCTTGGGCTAAAAATTGGCCATGTCCCAGGGCAAGGGTTACCCTGTTTCTTTCAATTTGGACTCCCAGATTTTCTTACTGAGCCCTAAATTTAAGTGTTTGCCTTCTTTAATTCATATTAAGGGTGTCAAATGACCCCATATAAAAGAGTCTAGGGAAAACTCTGCCAGAGGAGTCACAGGTTTTATATGGGCTTAAATATTGAACATTAAAAAAATCTTCTGGCTCCTAACCATAAGGTCTAGGTCTACCAAAAATTGCATCATCTAATGGACCTGTAGCAAGTTTGTTCAAACTATAGCTTTAGGAGTAAGACATTCTACAAAGGCTTACATAGCAAAAACTTTTAAAATTTTCTTGTAGTACATAAAGTCAATATTACATGTACTTTGAAAGCTTTTATACTGATCAAAATAGGTAACTTCTGTTAACTCATAACAACAAATATACATGTATGTTGTTTGTTACCAGTTATCTCGCTTGATTATCAGACTGCACCATTACATGATTATTGTTGTGTATTCAGGTATTTGGGATGGAAAATGTTCAGTTATCAGATTTATTTTGATGGTAATTGATTTCCTCAGATGAATTGAATATTTAATGTGAAGTAAGGTATTTCAGTCATTCAGTTATTTGTTCCAGAACTGAAACCATTCATGCAACTAAAAAATGTTTTCTGCCACAAATGTTTTGGAAATCTTCTTGTCAGAACAATCTGTCTCAGAGTTCATTGATTTTTGGTATGAATAATGCTTGAGTAGACCTGCTTGTATTCACTTACATCATCTCTTCATTTGAAAAAGGTATATGTATGACCTTTTTTCTTGGGGGGGGGGGGCGCTATTTTTACTCTGAAAGGATATTGCCATGCAGACTTCTCGTGATTCATGTCTCTGCCATTGAAATGCATGAAACATTTATCTAAAAGACACATTTATTTGTTAACTTATTTGAAAACTGTGTTTGATTTCAAGCTGTCTGCATCTGTTGAAAAGTTGGCTAGGGAGTTTCTGGCGATAACTGACTGTTTTAGACTTTTTACTTTCACATTTATAAAAAACTGTAGATAATCTTAAAGACAATCTCAGCAGATGTCATCATTCAATGATTGGTCAACATGAGCCAATGTAAATATTTGCATGCAAATTTGTAAATTGTCACTAATTTAGTGTAGATCCAATGAATTAATATGCGCCCACACGGATAGCTCAGTGGTTAGCGTATCTGACTCTTGACCTGGTGGTTGGGAGATTGATACCTGTTTGAGGCAAACTTTCTTTCAGGTGATTTTTTGCCTCTCACCTCTGATGCATGTGAGAGAAGTAGTCAGTGACTTGGAAAGAAAGTTGTGTCAGTACTGGTGTGAGAAAGCCAAGAAACACATGTGTAGGTGCACTGACCGCTGTGATGTGACCTAAGCTGTTGAAACGGCATTAAACTCCAATACAATCTATCAAATTAATGTGCAGATACTTTGTGCCATAAATCAGAAGTGGATTCAGTATGTAATTCTTACTGTTATGATACTTTTTTTTGCGTTTATATATGGACTGCCCTGCACTTTGTATTTCTCAAAATGATAGAAAATTTTGTCCTTGAGGCAATGGCACGATATGAAATGAACTCTGTTTTTGTATACTCAATTAATCTAATGGCTAACAGAATACACTTAGTTGCTTTAGCTAGAGTTCATTTATATTCTAAAGAACATTTTTTCATTGATATTTGAATTCTTTCATTGTATATTTTCAGGTTGAGTAGCACTCATCATGTCAACGTTAACAAATCGTGGTATCCCTCTTAAATTTTGATGGTGTATCATTAAGTAAAAAAGTTGCATGAAAAAGAGAGAAATCTTTTACGTTTTTGTTTCTTTCTTTAACAGTACAGTGTTTTTTGGAAGTGCTTAGATGTGAAAGAGTGTAACTTTGACAGTTTTTTGAAAAATTGGATATTCACATGTGAGTATATTTATCAGAAGATGAATGTTGAATAATGACCTAACTTTATTTTATGGAAGAAAGTGACCTAGAATTTTTAGTATCTTTTGTACTTAATGGAAACTTTTCTGTTAAGTTACTTTGTGCTAGAGTCAAATTTTACTGTAGAGAAGACAAAGGGGATAAGAGGTTGTTATGTTACATGGACATTATGATGATACTGGACATGATATCAGCAATTTTTATCCCAGTAGAGAAGAGAGTGAAAATTATCAAATAAGGAATACAAGTGCTCCAATGGCTTATATCCCAGGAAGTCAACAGTATCCAATCTATCAGTCGATAAGAATGAACTATCAAAGTCAGTATGCTATTCCAGTCATGGTACCAATACCAGTACAGGTTGGCAGAGAGCAGGCTCCACAGATATCCAAGCCCAGTGGTGAAGGTAGGAGTCATGCTAAAGAACCCATGGCTTACAGCAATAAAGCAGATAACTTAGATTACTTCTTGAACCGCAGAGGTGAACAGAAACAGCGTAGATACAGATCAAGATCTGAATCAAAATCTCTTGGTGAAATATCAGATAGTTCAGTAAGCTCTTACAGGTCAAAGTCAAATTCAAGTGTTACTAGTTCTGGAGACACTTCGTCAAGTGATACCTCTTCATCAAGTTCTCCAGAACGCAGGCCAAAAAATCCTTTTCGCAAAAGGAAATCTCGATCTCTGTCTCCAAGAAGAATCAGAGAAAATCCCTTCAGAAAAAGAGAAACAACTTCTAGGTCACATGGAAAAAAATCAGATAAACTGTTCAGAAAAAGAAGATCTGATGTTGGTGACTTGGGTTCAGTTACATCTTCCCATAGAAAAGGTAAAAGAAGGCAAACATCACCATTTGCTGGAAAGTCAAACAGACACTCTCGAAGCCCAAATAGGAACAGAAAAACTGAGTCAGAAAGGAGGAAAAGAAAGTGGCCTGAAGGTCATAGAGATGAAGAAGTACAGAGACAGAGAACCTTTTCACGGCAAATTAGCAAAAGTCCATATTCACGTGAAATCCCAAGGGACAGTTATTCAAAAGTTCCAAGACGTGAATTTGATAGGTATGAACAGGTAGAGAAGCATCAATGGTCACCAGGTTCTTCACCTGGAAGGAAAGTCCTTAGACCTAGTATTGAAAAATATCAAAGGACAGATAGATTTGTTGAAGTTAGGGACTTTAGAAAAAATTATGAAAAAGATTTTTTTGATCATGGTGGGACCAATAAGCAAGATGTTAGACAAGTTCGACAAAGAAGACAAAGTTATAGTCCATTATCGGACAGTAGTAGTGATGAAAGTGGAACTAGACTTAAGATTCATATCAGCAAGAGAGGAAGATGGATTGAAAATGACAGGAAAATCGTCCCTGGTCCCTCCAAAGGACCATTATTAATGGAAGATGGCATGTTGATAAAACCTGGTGATGAAGCTCGAAGAAAATCTGTACCACAGCGTTCAGGACAAACACGATATATAGAAGATGACATCGAAGTTTTTTATGATGACAGATCAAGAGAACGAAAATGTTCATGGAATGCTAAATTTCAAATGGAAGATGTGTCTGATAATGAAAGTTATGATAGCCAGAAATTCAGACGTTTCAGAGATTCTAGTGCTCCCCGTGTTGACAGTAGGCTTTCTGTTACAAAAACTAGTTCTGTGTGGTCTGGTAATGCAAGTTACTCAGATGACATTCCATTTGATCATTTTAACAAAGTAAGGACTGTGAGTGATAGACTCAATGTGCAAAACATTTGTATTGATTATAACTTGGATAAACCAGTTTGTGGAAATGCATGTCGCTATTTACATTTGTGTAAATATTTCATTCTTGGAGTGTGTAAATATGGAGATAGCTGTAATAAAAGTCATGACATTCTTGGGCCACAGCCATTTTCTTTGTTGAGGAAACAAAACCCTAGAATTGAAAGAACACAGTACATAGCTAATAAAGTGAAAGAAATTCTTTGTGCTAGATTTAGTCGAAACAAATTTATGCCGAGTGCACAGTTAATGGAAAAATCAATAGAGAAGGAAAAGCGAAGCCCAAGTGTAGAAAGTATAAAAAGTGAGGAAAGTGTTGAAAGCATTGACAGTTTTGATGCAAGATATTACAGGGCAGGAGCAGATGTAAAGAAGGGTAAAATGGATAAAAATACAAAATCAGAAGAGTTTATTTCTCCTATAGCAGAGCAATCAAAGACGGAGGAAAAATTAACAGATGAATCAAATAAAAGTGACAAGGTTAAGACTCAAAATGTTAATGGTCAACAAAGTATGGACAAAAGAGAAAGGATTGAAGTGACAAGTGATAGCCATGTACTTGAAAAAGAAGAAAACACACTAAATTGTGAAGCTAGTAGTGAAAGTGATGAGGTAGGGAAAGCAAAAAAGAAAGAAGAAAGCAAACAACAAGCAAAAATAGGGGAAAAAGCAAAAACTGACAGAAACTGTGTTTTAGAAAAGGAAAAGGACTCATCTAATACTAAAGAGAATGTTAAAATTTTGAAAAATCTCGAAACAGGGACAAAAGTATCTAATGATACAAAACTTGTTGAGGCAGGAAAACAAGGAACTGAACAGCCAGCTAGGTCAATTGAAAAGGATGAAAGTGGATCATTAAGTCCTGTGTCTGTTGAAAATATTGAAGATTGGGACAAGTTAGACAAGTATGAAAGAGTTTCAGAGGGTGGTATGTCAGATGAGGAAAAAGTGAATATTGTTGCTGATGAAGATTTAGAAAGTGTGAGTTCAAGTGAGTCGGCTGTTGAGAGCAAGAGAGTAATAGATTTAGGAACTGGGGTAGTCAATAAGGTTCCTATTCAGATCGGAATGAATGATCCACTTGTTTTTAACAAATCTAGCAATGCAACTGAGACAAGATTAGAATCAGACATACCTGTTGAGCCACATGTTGTGCCCAAGACAGATTCATTGATTCCAAATATTCAGCCCACAATTTTTCCACCTATAGACTTGACAGTGCCTCCCCCTATGTTACCAGCACAATCTCCTCACTTGCAAGGTAATGCTGTACCACATATGAGACCATCTCTTCCCCACTTTAATCCACAGAATCAGTTTAATGTAAGGCCAGTACAGTCTATGAATGTTCACCCACCACCTTTTCGTCCAGGTTTCCCACGTCCAGGTCCTGTACCTCATGATACACAGAATTCATCCAATATCAATCTATCTCATTCAGTAAATATTCATGCACGTCCATTTCATCCAGGGTTCCAACAGCCAAGACCATTAAGACCTCCTTCAGGGCCAGTCCTTCCACCTAGAGCAATGGTTCCTAATGTAGGTCAGCCTCCATGTATAAGGCCTGTAGGTCCACCACCTCCATCTTTTAGGCCTATGGTACCTCAAGTAAGACAAATTGTACCAAATGTTGGGCCTCATTCCTTTAACCCACCAATTCAAACCATTAATCATTTATCATCCCCAGATTTAATGAAAGAAGTAAGTAAAACACTTTCCAAAAACCAAGAGTCAAAGAATGAAGAAAGTGAAAATAAGAAAATCTTTAAAGCAGAGTCTGAAAGGAAAATGGAAGCGGTGAAAAGAATTGATACAGACTTGAATGAACCAATGAAAAAGTTATGGCAGTTTCCACACAAAAGCATGATCAACATGAGTATTATAGAGTTTGTAACTGAAACAGAAACATATAAAGATGAAATGGTAGCAGAAATTGTGAAATTACTAGTAACTATCAATTTGCCATATGTTACTTTGAAAAAACTGATGTCTGTTATAAAAGAGAAAATTCAGATCAACATTAATACACCAGCAGATCTTCGTAAAATCCTTGAGTTGTATCCTGATAATTTTCAAATTATTGAAACTGTTGATTCAGATGATGAATCAGATAGTGGAGAAACAAAGAAAAATGTCCAAATCAAACCACGAGTCAAATTAGGCTTTTGCTCTAAACATGGTTACTTACCTTTTTATGTAGGAAAGTGTGAATGTAAACAGTTGCATCTCTGTAAATTTTATTTCCTAAGTCACTGTCCTAACAAGAACTGTAAATTTGGACATAAACTTAAAACAGAACATAACATCAACACATTAAAGTATCATCGCCTTCACAGAATGACTGGTGAAGAAATTATTGAATTCATTTGTGACATTGATTCTCGAAACATTGAAACTATACCAGGTGTGTGTAAGTTCTATAACAGTTCCATGAATCAAGAATCAGGTTGTTACAAAGGTAATGTCACAGATTTTCAGGACATTTGTCATAATTTGCATATATGCTTTTATTATGTTAAAAACAAGTGTTTGGTACAGAACTGTAAGAGGTCTCATAGTATTAGAGATACACAACCATGTAGCTTACTGAAAAAATATGGACTTGATCCGGATAAGTTTGGTGAAACTAGGATCTTAGACCTGATAGCTTTAAAAACAATTGATGTCAAGAAACGAAAAATGGAAATAGAACAATTTCAGAGTGCACAAAAGACAATGAGTGCAGGATCCCAAAAGGGGTCATCTCAAAAAAGAGATGAAGGCTCTAAGGCTCAGAGTGAATCTCTGTTAGCAGATACTAATATGGGTAAAGAAACAAAGAAAAATAAAAAGCCAAGTGTAAAACTTCCAGCTGTATGTAAATTCTTTAACAATCCAACTGGTTGTAAAAAGAAGGACTGGGGTCCAGCAGGATACTGCTTGTTCCTGCATGTGTGTCAAAAGTTTGTTAATGGTCAATGTCAGCTGGGGCAGAAATGTAAACGATCCCATAGCTTTTTCACAGGGGAACCTGCAGCACTAATTACAAGATATGGAATTGATCTGACAAGATTGTCAGAACAGGAAATACTGGATACTTTAAATGAAAATAAGAATGCTTTGACTGACCTACCTATGATTGGTGATGATGAAGATTCTGAAGAAGAGTTAAAATGAACTGTTAGGTTTAACTCTTTACCAAATGACAAAATTTAAAGCGTTTGCAGACGACAAAATAAATGTGACTGAAAAATTGAGGTTTGTTTTGGGAAGGGTAGAAAACATTGTTGGAAAAGGAGAAAAAGCAATGTTTTCAAAAGGCTTTTTTCTCAGGGTCATTAAAAGTAGGGATTGTGTGGTAGAGTTGAAAGTTCTTTGCGATTTTTCACTTGTCACCTCTGATTCATGTGGGAAAAGTAGTCAGTGACCTGGAAGGAAAGTTGTGTCAGCACTGGTATGAGAAAGCCAGGAAATACAGGTACATGCATAGGTGCACTGACTGCCATGATATGACCTAAGCTGTTACGACAATCACATTAAAGTTTGTTGTCTGGAAAGACTTTGCAAAAGCCTAAGTTAGTGGTATGGAATAGAGTTTGCTTGTGATAATGTCGAAGACAGCTTGGTGATCTTTCATACAGTGAAGATCAAGAGCAGGATGCACAAAATGTGTACAGTTAAACAGGAGCGTGGCTGTGGCAAAAGGGGGATTATTGCATCTCTCTGATGCATTATATCAAGCAAGTAGTCGCATAATTATAGATCCATAAAATCCATATGGCGTGCAACACACGAAAAGGGGCCTACGGACAATTGTGTAAAGTGTTGTCTCGGATTAGCCTGTGCAGTCCGCGCAGGCTAATCAGGGACAGCACTTTACGACTACATAAGATTTTTTCATATAGTAGACTTTTGTGAAATAGAAAATCGCACAAAAATGGGAAGTGTCGTCTTGGATACGTCACAGACTGCACAGGCTGATCCAGGATGACACACTTTTACGCATATGTCCGAAGGCCCCTTTTCGTGTGTTGCACGCCATGTTGTCCAAGTACACGTACCAAGTGATTCATGAGTTAGACTTTGTCCTTTCACATGCAGAAAACTGACGAATAACAAAAAGTTTCGACCCAGGTCAGCCTGTGCAGGCTGAAGGCTGACATGGCTTAATACTTTTTGCAGATGCATTAAACCCCCTTTTCACAGAGCATGGCAGAATATATATGAGCCATGCTGTGGGAGAAGGGATCTTAATGCATCTCCATAATGCATTATACCAAGCAATTCATCTTAACTCTTTACCAAACGACAAAATTTTAGACTTGTCCGAATTGAAAGCATTTGCAGACGACAAATTAAATGTGACTTAAAAATTGAAATTTGTTATGGGATGGGTAGAAAACATTGTGGGAAAAGGAGAAAATGCTGGTAACCAGCATTTTCTCCTTTTCCCACAATGTTTTCAAAAGGCTTCCTTTTCAGGGTCGTTAAAAGTCTGGATTGTGTGGTAAAAAGTTAAAACTAATCTGTCTCATAAGGTAGACTGGTCCTTTGACATACAGAAAATTGACCAATAGTGAAAAGCTTGGGCAAAGGTCAGACTGAGGGGACTCTACAGGCTGACCTGGGTCGCTACTTTGTCGCAGATGCATTAAATCCCCTTTTCATAGAGCATGGATCACATGAAGAATATAGCTGGTTTCAAGGTCATTGGGAGATATTTATTGTATCAGGACTTGTTAAGTCTACCAAACGGCAAAATAGCTTGTTTCAAGGTCATTGTGAGATATTTATTGTATCAGGACTAGTTAACTCTTTACCAAACAGCAAAATTTTAGACTGGACCAAAGTGAAAGCATTTGCAGACGACAAATTAAATGTAGCTTAACTCTTTACCAAACGACAATTTTGAACCAGTCCAATTTGAAAGCTTTAGGAGATGACAAAATAAATCTGACTCAAAAACTGAAATTTGTTTTGGGAAGAGTAGAAAACATTGTGGGAAAAGGAGAAAATGCTGGTTACCAGCATTTTCTCCTTTTCCCACAGTGTTTTCAAAAGGCCTCTTTCTCAGGGCCGTTAAAAGTCGGGATTGTGTTGTAAAGGGTTAAAGGGCAATTTATGTATCGGATAGGTTAGAAAACATTGTGGGAAAAGGAGAAAATGCTGGTTACCAGCATTTTCTCCTTTTCCCATAAGGCTTCCAAAAGGCTTCCCCCTCTGGGTCGTTAAAAGTCGGGATTGTGTGGTAAAGGGTTAACATTTTGCAATGCACTGTAGATAGAAGTATTTGTGATTGATATCCCCTTAATCCTTTACAACACAAAGCCAGACTTTCAACGACCCTGAGAAATAAGCCTTTAGGAAACATTGTGGGAAAACGAGAAAATGCTGATAACCAGCTTTTTTCCCCTTTTCCTACAGTGTTTTCTACCCTTCGCAAAACAAAGCTCAATGTTTGAGTCACATTCATTCTGTGGTCTGGAGATGGTTTCAATTTGGACAAGTCTAAAATTTTGTCATTTAGCCCCCAGTAAAAAGGCTCTGGAGAACGTAACAGGAAAAGGAGAAATTTCTGTTTACCATCAATATCTTCTTTTCCCACAGTATTTTCTATGCTTTCAAAGACAAGTTTCATAGTTTGAGCCACACTTAACCCTTTACCAGGTGACAAAATTTTAGCCTTGTCCAAATTGAAAGCATTTGCAGACGACAATTTCAGTGTGGCTCAAATGATGCAGTTTTTTCGTTGATAGGGTAGAAAACATTTTTGGGTAAAGGAGAAAATGCTGGCTTGTTACCAGCATTTTCTCCATTTCCCACAGTGTTTTCAGAAGGCTTCTTCCTCAAGGTGGTTAAAAGGCGGCATTGTGCAGTAAAGGGTTAATTTGTTGTCTACAATGGAATGCTTTCAATATGTTTGTTGTTTGGTAAAGACGAAATGGAAGTTCTATCGACTTTTTGTGTATTTTTTGTGTATTGTTACTAAGTGACAGAGTGTACATGTATTTGCAAGTTGGCTGTGCTGGATTACAAGAGGATGTAACAGTGAAGTTTAATGCCAGTATTCTTAAGTAACATTACTGTGAAAATAGACCGTTGTCTTGTCTCTACAAAAATACATGTGTTTAAAGGAACATGTATATAGATAAGAACATGTTTGAATATAGAGTAGTATTCAAAACAAAATTTTTGTTGATAAAAACTTGTGAATAGCCAAATATAAATAGTGGGTTATTAAAAAAAAAATGTGTGTGTTTTTGACATTTGAACGTTGTTACTTTAAACTGATATGATGTTACACTTTACACATCTGCTGCCTGGATACTACTTAAAACGTTGTGACCGTAAAAAGGGAAGTTTTATCATTGTGAACAATTTCTTCTTGTGCCAGAATGTTTTTCTACTTGATACTTCAAATTTTTTTTGAGCAATGCAACATGTTCTTTGGTTACTAAGTGCCTAGAAACTCATTAACCATTTACCACACAATCCTGACTTTTAACAACTCTGACAAGGAAGGCTTTTGAAAACATTGTGGGAAAAGGAGAAAATGCTGGTAACCAGCATTTTCTCCTTTTCCCACAATGTTTTCTATGCTATCAAAAACAAATATGGTCAATTGAACAAACATTGCCATCTGCAAACACTTTCAATTTGGCCAAGTCTAAAATTTTGTCGTTTGGTAAAGAGTTAAAGTAACAGGCTAACTCTGAAGCACAAAATTGTGTGTGCCCTGCCCTAGCAAAAGGGGGCTTACTGCATGTCCGTGATGCATGATAACAAGCAAGTCATCACGTAATTATGGATCCAAATCAAATGGATCTGTAAGTAGAATGGTCCTTTATTATGCATAAAATTGACTTATGGGAAAATGTTTCAACCAAGGTCAGCCTGCACGGACTGCACAGGCTGATCTGGGTCGATTCCTTTTTGCAGATGCATTAAACCCCCTTTTCACAGGGCATGGTTCATTTGTTTTGACAGCCCTGAGAAAAAAAATCACTTTACAACATAGTTGGAAAAGGAGAAAATGCTGGTAATCAGCCTTTTTCCTACAATGTTTTCTGCTAATTGAGAAACCACTCTTCTAATTTGAGCTGCACTTGATTAATGACCTTGAAAATTAATGGTGTCAATATGTACAAGTTTTTTGAGTTCTTTTGGCAAAATCCACATAGAAATGCAAAGCTTAAGTCATTTTTCTAAGACCGAAAATGCCATTTTCGTTTAATGAACTTGTCCCAGTGTTAACACTTTACCAAAGTATCCCGAGTTTTAACGAACCTGAAAGAGAAAACTTTTGAAAACATAGTGGGAAATGGAGAAAATGCTGGTAACCAGAATTTTCTCTTTTTCCCAGTTGTTTCCTACTTTTTCCAAGACAAATCAATTAATATTGGCCACATTTAAATTGTTGTCTGGTAAAGAGTTAACCCTTGACCAAACAATTGTGGGTTTTCAGGACCCAGAGAAAGATGCCTTTTTAAAACTTGTGGGAAAAAGAGAAAATTCTGGTAACCAGCATTTTCTCCTTTTCCCACAGTGTTTTCTCCTCTTTGAAGGATAAATTTTATGTTTTGAGTGACAATTATTATGTTGTCTGCAAATGCTTTGAATTTGGACCAGTTTAAAATTTTGTTATTTGGTAAGTAGTCAAGAGAGTGTTTATATAGATCATATATATATAGAGAATATTTGGTTTTTTTTTGTGAAAGATCGAAATTTATTTCACCAAGTGAACATCATTGGAAATATTTCACTTGTGGCTGCACCCTGACTGAAAATATTACTGATGATGTTCACATGATGAAATAAATCTCGACATTTCACTGAAAAAGACAAATATTCTATTTATTTCATGCTTCAAACTCCTTTTTGTTGGGACTTTCATCAAAATCCAGTACAGTTGTTTTTGGTTATTCCCCATGGCATACCCCCTCACATAACTATGCATTGCAATTATTAGGTAAACCGCGAGAAATATAGGGTAAATGTGCGTAAATTATGTCATACTTAGCTCTTGTTGAATGGCACGTGCTGTTCACCTTGGTAACTATTGGGCGGAGCTACTCTTTCCACCTTCAATGGAAGAGTTAGAAAATATGGAATCGGTACTTTTACTGGGTGTAACCATGAAATAACAAACCATAATCCACCATTACTTCTCGATAAACTACTGAAAAGCATGAAATAAACATGTATATACTAGTATGTGTGACACCCCTACCAAGGGCGTAGCATCCATTACGCACAGTATGCAAGTGGGTAATTGTAGAAAAAATGGGAACAGACGAATATTCTTTTATTGCTTTGTAGTACAACTCAACTTTCATGATTGAGCTTAAAACTTTGTGAAAAATAAAAATGAAAACTTCCGACCGACAGTGAAAAGCAAAATACTGTGATTTCATCTGATCTCTATTCTATGCGGATTTGATTGCTCACTGTACTGGGCAGTGTAGATTAAGATCAGACTGAATCTTCTGTGCAGTTTAATCTTGATTAATATTAATCACTGTCTGCAAAAGCCCTCTGGGTCGTGCTTAGCAACCTAAGGGTGAAATAACAGTCTCAATTAGGAGTGCGTAATGATTTTGAACCCTAGCTACGCTCTTGTCTGGCATCTATTATAGAAAATTTTAATTGTACAGTAGCTTGATGTTTGATCTGAGGTGAGCAATATAGGATCCTGAAGAGTCCTCTTGTTAAAAAAATTTTGCAACTAAGACTCAGGCCATGTGGTTTGGCCCACTTCATAGACTTGATCAAATAGTAGGAGGAGAGGAAAGTACAACAAAGAATAAAATCTGGATAAATACTAACACAAATGGTTTCCTGTTTACCAAACAAAAAGGTTCTAGACTTCTCCAGTTGCAATTGTTTGCAGACTACAAAGTAAATATGATTGAAAAATTGAAATTTGGTTTTTGAAGGGTAGAAAACATTGTGAGAAAAGGAAAAATGCTGGTTACCAGTATTTCTCCTTTTCCTGCAATATTCAAAAGATTTCTTCTGGAGGGTTGTAAAAGTTATTGTGTGGTAAAGAGTGAAAACAACTACTGTGACAAATCCATGAAATTGCTTTACTAGTACTTTAGCAATTTTTTGATTGCCACCTTTTTAGCTCATCTGAACACAAGGTGAACTTTTGTGATCATACTGTGTCTGTTGTGCCTCAGGCCTTGTATGGTAGTCAACAATTACTTGTGTTCCTTCTAGAGGCCACATTATCAGACCAGTACTCATGAAACCTTGTCAGAGTTCTTTTCTTGATGAAATTTTGGACAAGTTTGACTGGGTCATGTCGGGTGAAAAAGCTAAGGTCATTGCGCCAAATTTAAGAAAAGCTTTGTGTGCACTCTAGAGGCCTTATTTTTCATCTGATTCTCATAAAACATTTTCTCAGAATGTTGTCCTTATGACAAATTTCAAATTGAGTCACATCAGTTAAAAAAGTATGTCATTGGTCAGAATGTTTGTCTTGATGATAATCTCGTTCATGTTTGAAATTGTGTCATGTCAGGTCACATAATAAGTCACTGGGACAAATCTTAAAAAAACTTGGTGCACTCTCGAGGCCTTATTTTCAGTCTGATACTCATGAAACTTAGAATTTTTGTCTTGATAACATCTTGGACAAGTTTAAAATTGGACCATGTTAGGTCAAAACGCACTAGTCAAAAAGCAATAGTAGGATAAATCTTAGAAAAACCTGGTTTGCACTCTAGAGGCCACATTTTCAGCCTGATACTCATGAAGCTTAGTCAGAATGTTGGTCTTGATAATATTTAGTTGGAGCTCAAAATTGGGTAATGTCAGGTAAAAAGGTAGGTCATAGGGACAAATCTGAGATAAACTGTATGTGCACTTTAGAGGCACAATTTCAGCCTGATACCCATGAAAATTGATCAGAATGTTTTTCTTGATAGTATATCACACTAGTTGAAACTTGGATCATATTGGGTCAAAAAGTAAGTCACAGAGACAGATCTTTGAAAAACCATTTGTGCAGTTTAGAGGCCACATTTTTAGTCTGATACTCATGAAATGTGGTCAGAATGTTTTGTCTTGATGATATCTCTGACAAGTTCAAAGTAGGTCAAGTCAATCAAAAAGTAGGTCACTTACACTCCTGTTTTACATCATCACAACCAGGATCTCTTCAGCTTTATCAATCCTAGATGACTTTACCTACGTTAGTGCTTTCGGGCCAATATTTGGAGGCTGGTAAATCGGGGTTCTTCTGTTTCAGACAACTTTCAAAACATCTTTGCAAAATAGCGATAATCCACAAAGAAGCGGGTTTTATAATTGCATGTATGTGAAAATAATGTGGCAAAATGGGAAAAAAAAAAATGAAAATTACTGCTTGCTTTATGCAGTTTTGTCCTTTTGCCTCAATATTTTGTAAGTTGTTTGCAGGACAATAAGTGTTCTCTACAATTATTTATTTGTTAAATTACATTTGAGCTGTGCTCTGTGGAAAGGGACCTAATGCATCTGCAAAAAGTATCAACCCATGTCAGCCTGCACAGTCTGCGCAGGCCGACATGGGCCGAAACTTTTTGCTATCTTAATTTTTTCTGCATGTCTGAGGACAATTCTACCTCCAGATTAAGTCAATTGTCAAACTAAATGGATTTTATGAATAATTACATGATGACTTGCTTGGTATTGTGCGTCATAGAGATGTATTAAGCCCCCTTTTCACAGAGCATGGGTCATTTTTATGTTGATAGTAATGCCATGTATAATTTTGAATAATCAGACAGAGAAACCTGGATCATGAATATGATGTTGCAGTGAACTTTTTACCAAAATAACTGTACGTTTCTATAACCCTGAGGAAGAGAGATTCAAAAATATTGTATGACACAGGGAAAAAGCTGGTAACCAGCGTGTTTCTTCTTTTTCCCACTGTGGTTTTAATTACACTTTTCAAAGACAAATTCCACCATATGTGGCACATTCAATTACTGATTTGAAACTGTTTCGAGTATGGACAAGCCTAAAGTTTTGACATTTGGTGTGAGGTTAAAATTTTTTTGTTTGTCAAATATGATAATTTGATGATTTGTAGCTTGTGTATTATATTCTTTAATAAACTAAGAATCAGAATGTAAGTTTGCCTATTTTGCTTTTTACTTCTATACATATTTCCTTCCCTGTACACTTCTACCTTCAAATGCCCAGTTGTAGTTTTGTAGCTGAGCCGCTGTAGCGCATTTCCTAGCCTACAGGACATGAGAATTATGGGTGGCTGGTTTGATCCCCAGCTTGGCCAATTTCTTTCCAAGGACTGATGATAGTCATTGTGATAGGATATTCTTTCCTCTCTCGCTGCTGATCTGTGTTTTGACAATAGTTTTTTGGCAGAGCAGCCAGTGACTTGGGAAATATATTGTGCGAGTTACTGGTAACAGAAACTCTAGGAAAGCATGGATAGATGGGCACTGGCCACTGCAATATAGCTGAAATAATTATCAAAATGATGTTAAACATCCTGCAGTTAATCAAGGATAGTTCAATGGAAAAGCGCAGGCTAGTAATCTAGGGTATTGAGGTTGAAGATTGATTAACCCGCTATCAAACGGAAAAATTTTAGACTGGTCTAAATTCAAAGCATTTGCAGACGACAAATGATTAATATTTTTTTATTCCTCTTTGAAAGGGTAGAAAAAAGTGGGGAAAAAGGAGAAAATGCTGGTAACCGGCATTTTCTCCTTTTCCCACAATGTTTTCAAAAGTCCTATTCCTTGGTGGTCATTAAAACTGGGGATTGTGTGGTAAAGGGTTGACACAGTGCACTGTAGACTTCACCAAACAATTCCATGATTTCACGAGGGGTCCTGGGTGGCCTTGTGGTAAAGCGATCGAGGGACTCGTGACCTGGAGGTCCCGGGTTCGAGCCTCACTGGATCCATTGGGGTTTTTTATGGGAGTATCCTTTGGCAAGATACTTCAGAGCCCTAGCCTAGTACTGGTGAAACCCAGGGAATACATGAATATGTGAGCTGTCGCTGTGATATGACCGAGATAATGTTGAAAGCGGAGTAAAACACCATTCAATCACATAACCACAATTTCATGACCCTGAGGACAAAGGCATTCGAAAAAAATTGTTGGTAAAGGAGAGAAAGCTGGTAACCAGCATTTTCTATTATTCCTTCAATGATTTTCACCTTTTCAGAAACAACTTTCATCATTTTAGCTATTCAAAAAGCGCCTTTCATGACTATGGTTGCCTTTCGTGGCCAGAGTTGATCAAGATCAGACTGCACATCTTGTGCAGTGTGATCTTGATCTACTCTGGCCACTTTGCTGAAACACTTCAGACAAAAAGCAAGTACAAAATTGCCCGTATGCGGGTCATAATTCTAGGCTGATGATGTCTGTACAGAATGACTAGGTATTCGAAAAAAACAGTTCAATTTGTTGTCTGCAGCAGTGCTCAACATGGATAAGGCTAAACTTTTGTCATCTGGTAACAGCCTGATATATAAGTGAGCCATGCCCTGGCAAAAGGGGGCTTAATGCATCTCCGTGATGCATTGTACCAATCAAGCCATCACATAATTATGGATCCATAAATAGCCACTTTTTAGCTCACCTGAGCACAACATGCTCAAGGGGAGCTTTTAGGATCACCCGGTGTCCGTCGTGCGTCGTTTGCCGTGCGTCGTCAACAATTATTATGCCCCCCTTCGAAGAAGTGGGGGTATATTGCTTTGCACTTGTCGGTCGGTCCGTTGGTCGGTCCGTAGACCACATTTTTGTCCGGAGCATAACTCAAAAAGTATTTCAGGTATCATCTTGAAACTACATAGGTGGATAGATCTCATTAAGGAGAAGTGCAGTGCACAAGAATCATAACTCTGCCCATCATATTTATGGAGTTATTGCCCTTTGTTGATTTTCATACTTAATTTTTGTCTGGAGCATAACTCTAAAAGTATTTCAGGTATCATCTTGAAACCTCATAGGTGGATAGATCTCGTTAAGGAGAAGTGCAGTGCACAAGTACCATAACTCTGCCTATCATATTTTTGGAGTTATTGCACTTTGTTGATTTTCATACTTAATTTTTTTCCGGAGCATAACTCAAAAAGTATTTCAGATATCACCTTGAAACCTCATAGGTGGTTTAATCTTATTAAGGAGAAGTGCAGTGCACAAGAACCATAACTATGCCCATCATATTTTTGGAGTTATTGCCCTTTGTTGATTTTCATACTTAATTTTTGTCCGGAGCATAACTCAAAAGGTTCTTCAGATATCATCTTGAAACTTTACATGTGGATAGATCTTATTCAGGAGAAGTGCATTGCACAAGAACCATAACTCTGCCCATTATATTTTTGCAGTTATTGCCCTTTGTTGATTTTCGTACTTAATTTTTTTCCGGAGCATAACTCAAAAAGTATGTGAGGTAAAATCATGAAACCTTATAAGTTGATAGTTCACATAAATGGGAAGTGCAGTGCCCAAGAATTGTTAATTTATCATTAATAATTTTTGAGTAATTACCCTTTGTTCGTTTTTACACTTTGAACTTAACAGTTTATAATCACATGTTATATTTAGAATTGGATGCCATTAGGGGGGCATACATGTTTTACAAACATCTCTTGTTTAAACATCATCTCCTCCTAAACCACTGGGCCAATTTGGACCAAACTTGGCAGGAATGTTCCTTGGGAGGTCCTCTTTAAAAATTGTTCACAAAATTTGATTCCATGAAAAACTCTGGTTGCCACGGCAACGAAATGGAATTTTCTAAGAAATTCTTTAAAAATCTTCTCCTCTGAAACTGCTGGTCAGATTTTGAAATAATTTCACAAGAATGTACCTTGTGTGACCCTTTTCAAAAATTGTTCGCAAAATTTTGATCTGTCAAAAAACATGGCTCTGGTGAATGGGGGCTACTTGCTCTATACAGATATGAAGAAATTCTTAAAAATTCTTCTTTTCTGAAACCGCTTGTCAGATTTTAAAATAATTTCACAGAGATGTTCCTAGGGTGACCCTTTTCAAAATGTGTTTGCAAAATTTTGATCCGTCAAGAAACATGGCTCTGGTGAATGGGGGCTACTTTCACTATACGGCCATGAAGAAATTCTTAAAAATTCTTCTTCTCTGGAACCGCTGGTCAGATTCTGAAATAACTTCACAGGAATGTTCCTTGGGTGACCCTTTTCAAAAATTGTTCATGAAATTTTGATTTGTCGGTAAAACATGGCTCTGGTGACTGGGGGCTACTTGCACTATACGGATATGAAGGAAATTCTTAAAAATTCTTCTTCTCTGAAATGGCTGGTCAGATTTTGAAACAATTTCACAGAGATCTTCCTTGGGTGACTCTTTTCAAAAATTGTTCGCGAAATTATGATCCGTCAAGAAACATGGCTCTGGTGAATGGGGGATACTTGCACTATTTGGAAATGAAGAAATTCTTAAAAATTCTTCTTCTTTGAAACGGCTGGTTAGATTTTCAAATAATTTCACAGAAATGTTCCTTTGGTGACCCTTTTCAAAAACTGTTTGCAAAATTTTGATCCGTCAAGAAACATGGCTCTGATGGGGGGGGGGGGGGGGGCTACTTACACTATATGGACATGAAGAAATTCTTAAAAATTCTTCTTCTCTGAAACGGCTGGTCAGATTTTGAAATAATTTCACAGAAATGTTCCTTGGGTGACTCTTTTCAAAAATTGTTCGCAAAATTGTGATCTGTCAAGAAACATGGCTCTGATTGGGGGGGGGGGGGGGGGGGGGCTACTTACACTATATGGACATGAAGAAATTCTTAAAAATTCTTCTTCTCTGAAACGGCTGGTCAGATTTTGAAATAATTTCACAGAAATGTTCCTTGGGTGACTCTTTTCAAAAATTGTTTGCAAAATTGTGATCTGTCAAGAAACATGGCTCTGGTGGTGGGGGCTATTTCCACCATAGGGATATGAAGAGGAATTTCTTAATACTTCTTCTCTGGAATGGCTGGTCAGATTTTGAAATAATTTCACAGAAATGTTCCTAGGGTGACCTTTTTAAAAAATTGTTAGGGTAATTTTTATCTGTCGAAAAACAACGGCCAATTGTTGGCACCTGCATGTGATGCTCTTTTTTGACCTCAGTTTTTTAGCTCACTTTAGCACAAAGTGTTCATGGTGAGCTATTGTGATCGTACTGTGTCCGGCGTCCGTTGTGCGGTGTGTGTCGTCTGTCGTCAACTTCTTACCTTGTGTACGCTTTAGAGGCCACATTTTCGGTCTGATCCTCATGAAACTTGGTCAGAATGTTTGTCTAGATAAAATCTGGGATGAGTTCGAAATTGGGTCATGTGGGGTCAAAAACTAGGTCACTAGGTCAAATCTTAGAAAACCCTTGTGTGCGCTCTAGAGTGACCCTGGAGTGAAATTTCGCCTATTGACTCAGGTGAGCGATCCAGGGCCATCATGGCCCTCTTGTTTCAACAACTGACTGAATCTAGTGGTAGACTGGTCCTTTGACATACAGAAAATAGATCAATAGCGAAAAGTTTCCGCCCAGGTCAGCCTGCGCGGACTGCGCAGGCTGACCTGGGTCGATACTTTTCGCAGATGCATTTAGCCCTCTTTTCACAGAGCATGGCTCAAATATAGGTGCCTACAGAACCCACTGAATCTAGAGGTAGACTGGTCCTTTGACATACAAAAAAGTTACCAGCAGCAAACGTTTCGGCCCAGATCAGCCTGCAGATGCATTAAGCCCCCTTTTAACAGACGCTGGCTCAAATAATGAGATTGACCTTTGAATTAGGTTGACCCGACAAAAGCCACTCTCTTTACAAAATGACGAAATTCTAGACTAGTCTAATTTGAATGAGTTAATTTTGCAGACAAGAAATTAGAAGTAGCCGAAATGATGATTTATGTCTTTAGCCCTTTACAGTACAATGCTGCCTTTTTATGACCCTGGGAAACAAGCCTTTTTTTCAGTCAGTTGTTGAAAAAAATTGATTTTATGGATCCAGAATTATGTGATGACTTGATACTGTATATAAATCATGGAAATGCATTTAACCTTTTACCACACAATCCAATGTTTTAACAGCCACCGATGAAGAGGCCTTTTGAAAACATTGTAGGAAAAGAGGAAAATGCTGGTAACCAGCATTTTCTCTCCTTTCCCACAATGTTTTCAAAAGGCCTCTTCATCGGGGTTGCTGAAACATTGGATTGTGTGGTAAAGGGTTAAATGCATTTCCCTGATTTATATATCAAGTCATCACATAATTATGGATCCACAAAATCAATTTTGTTCAACAACTGACTGAATCCTAAGGTAGGATGGTCCTTGGACATGCAGAAAATTTACCAAAGACAAAACGTTTTGACTCGGGTCAGCCTGCGCAGACTGTGCAGGCTTACATTGGTCGATACTTTTTGCAGATGCATTAAAACCCCTTTTCACAGAGACATGGCTCAAATGCTTTTCATATGGAAACTAGAATCAACCTTCTGTCTGTCCTGTCCATCTTTGCAATGCACATTTATAATATTTTGATCCATGAAACCTCCCTTAGCTTCGACATATTGTTTTGAAAATTTGCAGAACCATTAGGCAGATGCTGTAGATGTGCTTGACACAATTTCCTGATTACTACTTAAAATGTTAAAAAAAAAGCTGTTGAACTGGTTACCAGCGTTTTCTCCTTTTTCCACAAAATTTTTTAATTCTTACGAGGACAAATCTCTCATAAAACCCAATTACATGTAATTTGTCATTCTGCAATGCTATCAATTTGGACATGGCTACAGTTTTGCCATTATGTAAAGGCGTTAAAAGTTAAAGGCCCAATAGCGGCCAAAGTAAACAATGCAGATGTTTAACCCTTTACCACACAACAAAAATTTATACCAGTCCAAATTGAAAGCATTTGCAGACGACAATTTCAGTGTGGTTCAAATGATGTGACTTTTGTTTGATAGGGTAGGAAACATTGTGGGAAAAGGAGAAAATGCTGGTTACCAGCATTTTCTCCTTTTCCCACAATGTTTTCAAAAGGCTTCTTTTCCAGGGGTGTCAAAAGGTGGCATTGTGTGGTAAAGGGTTAAAGGCATTTCACTCTTAATAATACCACTTTATGAAAACTATTGTAAAGGTAACAATTTTTCAGCGTAGCTGTATGCGCTGGTTTTTGACCTACTCTTTGGTACTGATGAAAAATAAATAGAAATTTTCGATAAGTCAAAAATGTAGACGTTTATTTTAAGGGCCCTGCCTATTTGCTAGCCGACACATTTACGCCGTCCATCTTTTTTAAAGATATTTCTTGTTTATTGTGCAATCGTAGCAAGTGTTAGTCGCTGGCAGAAAAATGAATTTCAAAAGGAGGGCAAAAGTTGCCAGGTATCTCTGTCTTCTGGTTTTAAAATCAATTTTTCTGCCAGCAACTAAAACTTAAACAATCATACAATAATATATTGTCGTCTTCAAATAACTTCTATACTGTTTAACCCTTTCGCAAACAAGCCCTGGTTTTCACGTGTCTGCAGTACAAGTCTTTTGAAAACACGGTGGGAAAAGGAGAAATTGCTTGTAACGAGCAATTTCTCCTTTTCCCACAGTGTTTTCTACCCTTTTTGATAACTTTCTGCCATTTTCATCAAATTTGAAATTGTCGTCTGCAAACTCTTTCAATTTGGACCAGTCCAAAATCTGTCGTTTGGGAAAGGGTTAAAGGTATGATTTGAATTCAAATGCATTTTAACACCTGCATTGTTTATACTTCTGGCCATTACTTGGACTTGAGCCCTTCACTGCACAATACCTACTTTTGAAACCTTGAGAAACAGGGCTTTTGAAAACATTGTCGGAACAGGAGAAAATGTTGGTAACCAGCATTTTCTCCTTTTCCCACGTTTTCTATCCTATCAACTTATCAAGGACAACTTCCACAACTTTAGCCACTTTTAATTTGGCGTCTGCTAATCTGGTTAACCCTTTACCAGCCAGTCCCTACTTTTAATGATCTTGAGGCAGATGGCTTTTGAAAACTATGTGAAAAGCAGAAAATGCTGGTTACAGGTATTTTCTCGTTTTCCCACAGTGTTTTCTACTATTTTAAAGAGAATTTCCACTCCTTGAATAACATTTGTTTTCTGCAAATTCTTTAGATCTGGCACATCCAAAATTTTGTCAGTTAACCCTTTACCACACAATCCCTAGTTTTAACGACACTGAGAAAGAAGCCTGTTGAAAACATCATTTTCTCCTTTTCCCACATTTTCTACCCTTCCCAAAACAAATTTCAATTTTGCAGTCACATGCATTTTGTCGTCTGCAAATGTTGTCAATTTGGTGGTTAGCAGCATTTTCTGCCTTTCCCAAATTTTCTAAAAGCTACTTCCTCGGGGTCATTAAAACTTGGGATTGTGTGGTAAAGGGTTACAAGTCTAATCATATCAGGGCCTTACAAATCACAGGTCAGTCAGCTAGAGAGACACTAACATCTCAAATTTGAGGTCATACTAGGCAGAACAACTTTCACACAGCCGAACCCAGTAACGCAGTCAGCAGCAATCAGGACTTGACACCAGGACACCAGGTGGCTGCTGGTTTGAAACCCCTGCTCAGTTAATTTCTTTCTGAGGATTGATAACAGGATTCACTCCTTTCACATGCAGTCAGTAGCGATCAGGACTTGACAACAGGAGGTCGCTGGTTCAATTCCTCTGCTCATCGGATTTCTTTCCAAGGACTGTGCAAAAACTGAGACATTTTACAATATCTCTTTTATTACTGAAGATATTTACTTCAAACTCAGACAAGTTGTTAACTATTAAAAGGGAAACCCATATTGAAAGGGGAATTATTAAAAGGGGAATCCATACAAGGGCAGATAACCATCAAAGTATTTTTGACAGTTATGCCCCTAAATGGACTTAAATTATTCACTGCAAGTCCAGCAACTGCAGCCTAGCATTGGCACCTGCATGTGTTGCTCTTAATTCATTGAGCCACATTTAATTTGTTGTCTGCTGATGCCTTGAATTTGGAGCAGTCGACATATTTGTTGGTTGTTAAAGAAATAAAGAATCATCTATACTCGTTTCAGCCTGCTTTTAAGTCTTTACCACATGATCCCAAGTCACCACATAATCCTGAGTTTTAACGACCCTGACAGAGAAAGCTTTTGAAAACATTGTCGGAAAAGGAAAAAGTTCTGGTAACCAGCATTTTCTCCATTTCCAACAATGTTTTCTATCCTGTCATATACATAAATCACCATTTAATCCATATTTATTTTGTTGTCCACAAATGCTTTCAATTTGGTCAGTCAAAAATTTTGTTGACTGGTAAAGAGTTAATCCATTTCATCTTTATTTTTTTGCAGCTATAATCATTCTTGTTTCTTCCTCCCAAATGTTGCCCCTGATGGTTGCAAGGTTGCACAGATTACGACCAATAAAAAAGGCATTTCATTTTCTGGTGGCATTCAAAGAAGTCACTGCTGTCGTTTCCACTTTTAAATCAAAGACAAATCCCTTGAGTTTCTTTATCCCTTTCACGATATATATATCAGTAATTAATCTATGTTTACACAGTTGACTAAATTCTGAACCATTCTACACACTATCAAGTTTAAACATTATTTTTTCTCTCTGGCTGTAGGGATGTATATTTAAAAGGAATTGTTTGGAAAAGGGTTAAGAGTGAGCACCCAGATATCAACCAAATCTGACTCTGGGAAAAAAAAAAATTTGAAAACATTGCAGGGAAAAGGAGAAAATGCTGGTAACCAGCATTTTCTCCTTTGCCCACAATGTTTTCTACCCTGTCAAAGAACTGTGTTAATTAGTACCACGTTTGGATTATGATAGGCAATTACTTCTTTTTCCATAGTATTTTCCCTTTAATTAATGTGTAAAATATGAATTATGTTGTTTATCCACATTGTAGAAGGATGTTTCAGTCCTCTGCTACAAAGTTTATGAGTTATGTCCATTAACAGGTATAATGATCTGTCTGTAATTAACCTGTCATATGTACACATGTGTGCACTGACCTTTGTGGTGAAACTGCCAATCGAGCTTGAATTCAGATCAATATAGAAAATGGCTTAACTCTTTACCCCCCCCCCCCCAAAAAAAAAAAAAAAAACATGTTAGACCCATCTCATTATCTAGATGGCCATCTAAATTGAAAGCATTTTGCAGGTGACAAAATCAAATTTTGCTAAAATGATAATTTCTGTCTTTAAAGGGGTAGATAAGATTGTAGGAATAGGAGAGAATGCTGGTTACTAGAGTTTCTCCTTTTCCCACAATGTTTTCAAAAACTTTCTCTTACAAGGTCGTTAAAGAACAGGATTATGTGATAAATGTTTAACTCTTTACCACATGAGAAAAATGTGGGTTTGCCCAGATTGAAAGGATTTGCAGACGACAATTTAAATATAACTTAAATTATGAAATCTGTCTGTGACAGGGTAAAAAACATTGTGGTAAATGGAGAAAATTTTGTTTACCAGCATTTTCTCCTTTTCCGACAATGTTTTCAAAAACCTTTCTCTTACAGGGTCGTTGAAGAACAGAATTATCTGATAAATGTTTAAGTCATGTATACATTTCATAGCACTGTGGCAAAAGAAAATAACATCTTGTGATATTAGCACAAAACTGTATAAAGTGGTATAAAACACCATTCTAACATTTATTCAGTACTTTGAAGGATATTTTCTCTATATATGGTTATAAAGAACTGCAAATTGAGACTTACTTACCACAAGTTTATTGCCTGTATTTATCTTTGTTAACTGATTATTCTGTTTTTGAATGTTGTCTCGTATTTACTCTTTACCAAACAACAAAGTTTTAGACTTGTCCAAACTGAAAGCATTTGCAGAAGACAAATGTGACTCAAAACTTGAAATTTTGGGTTTGAAAGGTAGAAAACATTGTGGGAAAAGGAGTTACCTGCATTTTCCCCTTTTCTCACCAATTTTTCAAAAGACTTCTACTTCAGATTTGTTAAAACTCATATTGTGTGGTAAAGGGTTTAGACATTTCTGCCTGAAGACGGCTTTTTTTTCATCCGAGTTAGACAGCCTTTCAAACATTCTTACTTAAAGGAAATTGCTCCGAGAGGGAAAGCGCTCTTTTTACCATTATGTCTTTACATGTTTTAATTCTTGTTTCATGTTAATTGTTCAGTGTTTTACAAGACTCTTTTCAAAGTAACCCACTTCAAACTTTTTTCAGGAGGTAGGACGATCACAGTTATATATGGTATGTTCTATATTCTCTCTCATCAATGTTTGTAAACAATGAAGACAAAGATGTTTTCCAAAACACTTTCAATGATACCAGAAAAAGCAATTTGTTTGACCGACTTTCAGTGACTGTACTAACTGACCACACAGGTTCAGTCATAACATCCAACTATGGTACATAAATCAAGATCAGACTTCATTGCTAATTCAATAACATAGAGAGACTGACCTAAGTTTTCACCAAGCAACCCCATATTTTACCAACCCTGAAGAAGCAGGTTTTGAAAACATTGTAGGAAAAAGAGAAAATGTTGGTAACCAGGGTTTTCTCCTTTTCCAAAAATGTTTTCGATCCTTTCGAAGACAAATCAAACTTTTGAGAGTCCTTGTGGTGCTTGCTTAACCCTTTACCACACAATCTTGACTTTTAACAATCCTAAACAAGAAGCCTTTTGAAAACATTGTGGGAAAAGGAGAAAATGCTGGTAACCAGCATTTTCTCCTTTTCCCACAATGTTTTCTACTCTTTCCATGACAAATTTCAATTTCTGAGTCACATTTATTTTGTCGTCTGCAAAAGCTTTCAATTTGGACTGGTCTAAAATTTTGTCGTTTGGTAAAGGGTTAATACAGGTTGGAATACAGCTATGATATATGAAACAATCCAGAGTGAAAATCAGACTGTTTGTTGTGAGCATTCTAATCTTAATCTTCACCTTCAGCATGAGAAAAAGTCAAAATCCAACAGCAATTTCCTTAACTCTTTATCAAACGACAAAATTTTAGACTGGTCCAAATTGAAAGCATTTGCAGACTACAATATAAATGTGATTGAAAAATTGAAATTTGTTCTGGGAAGGGTAGAAAATATTGTGGAAAAAGGAGAAAATGCTGGTAATCAGCATTTTCTCCTTTACACACAAGGTTTTCAAAAGGCTCCTTTCACAGGGTCGTTAAAAAACGGGATTGTGTGGTAAAGAGTTAAATATATGTACTAGATCTATATTGTGCTTCTGGAGTAATATGAATTAGATAGGCATTGCCATGATTTAAATAATTTTAGGCACACTGAGGCACAAAGTGCTGACGGGGGACAAGTGGGAGGGGGTAAAGCATAGTGGAATTCCCTAGTAATCAGGGCATAAATTTAACCCATCTATTAAGTTTTAAAAGGAGTGCAAAGCTAAAGAAAATTAATACTTGTATTATATTATTGTGATTTACAACTTTTGCCGTGGATTTGTACCCAACGCCCTTGAGCAATCCTTCTTATTTACAAAATGAAATCGAAAGTAGAATCTGTCTAAAATGTCTTTCCCTTTAACCCTTTACCACACAATTCCGACTTTCAACGACCCTGAGAAAGAAGCCTTTTGAAAACATTGTGGGAAAAGGAGAAAATGCTGGTAACCAGCATTTTCTCCTTTTCCTACAATGTTTTCTACCCTTCCCAGAACAAATTTCGATTTCTGAGTTACATTTATTTTGCCGTCTGGAGTTACATTTATTTTGCCGTCTGCAAATGCTTTCAATTTGGACTATGTAGTCTAAAAATTTGTTGTTTGGGAAAGAGTTAAAAAATAAAATGAATGAAAAAGACATTTTCAATATGTACAAAATCCCTAAATTTTACGAAGTCAAGGCTGTTTAGGCCATTCTAAAAATATAATGCACCACATTATCACAATACTCAGCCACATGCTCTGTCAGTAAAATCAATATATGAGCCATGATCTTTGATAAGGGGGCTTAATGCATCTGCGAAAATATCCACCCAGGCCAGGCTGCGCAGTCCGCACAGGCTGACCTGGGCTGAAACTTTTCGCTATTGGTCAATATTCTGTATGTCAAAGGACCAGTCTACCTTATGATACAATCCATTGTTAGACATAATGTATTTTATGGATCCTTAATTATGTGATGACTTGCTTGGCATCATGCATTACGGAGATGCATTAAGCCCCGTTTTACCAGAGCATGGCTCATGAGACTGATGCTCTGTGAAAAGGGGGTTAAATGCATCTCTGTAATGCATGATACTAAGCAAGTTGTTGTATAATCATAAATTAAAGATCCATTTGTCATAAAACCAGCCAAACCATGAGGGAGAATGGTCATTTAAGGTACAGAATTTTTACCTACAACAAAAAGTATCGACCAGCAATTTCTCTAAAAAGCAAGAATAAAGAAACATGACATTTTCAGCCATGCCATCTACAGGTGACTGTTATGAAACATTGGTAAGGGTAAATGGCCTCAGTTTGTTGATGATAGGTTAATCAACATGAGTCATAAAAAGCTGTTCAAATGTCAGTCTTTCTGTCATAACACATCATTGCTATGGTGACTGCATACTGATTACTACCTTCTGGAAAACATGTAAGTATTCCCTATTTTTTTACATAAATTTTCTTGTATGTAAGTATTTGATATTTTTTAAATTAAATTTTCTTGTATGTATTTGATATCATATTAATAAATTTTCTGTATTAACTCTTTACCAAGTGGCAAAATTGTAGACATGACCAAATTGGAAGTAATTGCAGACGACAATTTAAATTTACATGTACCTCAAATAATGATTTCTGTCTCTGATCAAGTAGAAAACATTTGGGGAAAAGGTGAAAATGCTGTTTACCATCATCTTCTCCTTTTCCCACAATGTTTTCAAAAGCCTTCTCTGGCAGGGCCATTTAAACCTGGAATTGTGTGACACAGAGTTTAGCAAGCATATTTATATTATATCCAGAAATAAATAAAAAATGCTGAAGTAATTACCCCATACAAAACAATCCCATGTCTTACTTTAACCAACAAAGCTGTTGAAAAGATCCTGGAGAAAAGGAGGAAATGCTGAAAACCAGCATTTTCTCCATTTCCCACAATGTTTTCTATCCTTCCATCATTCAAGCCACATTTACTTTTTACGTCTGCTAATGCTCCCAATTTGGACAATTCTAAATCTTTGTTGCTCAGGACAGGGCTAAATTGATAAATTACTACGGAATACAGTCACTCTGAACTCACTGCCTCCTTAGAATCATAACAGCATCTTATAACTCTTTACCAGACGACAAAATTTTAGCCTTGTCCAAATTGAAAGCATTTGCAGACGACAATTTCAATGTGGCTAAAATGGTGCAATTTTTCTTTCATGGGGTAGAAAACCTTGTAGGAAAAGGAGAAAATGCTGGTTACCAGCATTTTCTCCTTTTCCCACAATGTTTTCAAAAGGCTTCTCTCCCAGGGTTGTTAAAAGGCGGCATTGTACGGTAAAGGGTTACTTCTTTACCAAACGACAAAGTTTTAGATCAGTCCAAATTGAAGGCTTTTGCAGATGACAACATAAATGTGAATTAAAAATTGAAATTTGTTACCGGAAGAGTAGAAAACATTGTGGGAAAAGGAGAAAATTCTGGTTACCAGCATTTTCTCCTTTTCCCACAATGTTTTCAAAAGGCTTCTTTCACAGGGTCATTAAAAGTTGGGATTGTGTGGTAAAGGGTTAACAATAAAACTGAACTCTTCATTGAACGACAAAATTATAGACCTGTCTTTCTGGAAAGCATTTGCAGAGGACAAATCAGATAATGCTGAAATTATAAGATCTTTCTTTCAAAGTGAAGAAAACATGGAAGAAGGAGAAAATGGTGGTTACAAGCATTTTCTCCTCTGCCCACAACATTTTCCTTTTCAAATGCTTTCTTCTTCAAGGTTGTCACAACATGGAATTGTAAGGGTTAAGGGTGAGGAAGCAATAAAGCAAAAGCAGCTTATATCAAGTTAACAGTATTTTGCTTGGAAGTCTGATACTTATTGCCAGTATGGTAATGCATTTATGAATACTTGTTCTCTTTTGTAGGATTCCTTACACAGTAAATTTAACTGGTAACAATGACACCTACAACCTCACACAGACTGATCAACATGTTGAAGTTTCTGAAGCCCAATTATTGGTGATCAAAGTGTTCTGTATAACTGTGGCCATACTGGGGACAATCACAAACTCTCTGACTATAGCAGCCATTATTTCAGGGAAACTCCATCATCAAGCATGTTTCATCAAAATCTTAAATCTAAACATCTGCAATTTGATTCACTGTATGATATTCCTACCCCTGATAGCACTGCAAGCCTTCACAGGAGTGTGGACAGAGAATACACTGCTATGCAATGTTGTATCTTATGCACTTTTTGCAAATCTAGGGACTGAGCTATGGGGCTACGTGTGTATTACCCTAAACAGGTACTTCAGTGTTGTCAACTATAAGCTTCATAACTGGCTCTACGGGAATATCAAACTTGTTGTGTTTGAATGGATTCTGACATGGTCTATATATCCCATTATCCTGGCACCACCTTTGTTTGGAGTTTGGAGCGAGTACAGGTATGCACCAAAGAAGTTGGTCTGTCATCCATTTCGTAGTAACGGAACAGAATGCACTGGGTACTGTTTATTTGTATTTTTGACGGCCTTACTGACCACTGCACCTCTTATTGTGTACTGCTACCTACACATCATCTATGTGTATGTGAAAATAAGGAACAAGGTCAACCTGTCCAGAGAATCCAGTTCTATCAAACACAGCTCACAAATTTCTACAGAAGGATCCCATTGGGAGTTTCACCTCACCAAAGCCGAGGTCAAAATGGCATTCACCATCCTTGCAGTAATCCTTGTTTTTGCTGCAAGTCGTGTACCTTTCATTCTGCTATACATGTATGACCCAACTATGACTAAAGTGGACCCTATTGTGCACAGTGTTCTGATCTACACAGGAACTAACTCGAACTGGATCAATCCATTAATCTACTGTGTGACAAACAGACAGATACGAACCTCATATATACGTCTTATAAAGTCATTTAGAAAAATGACAGTGTAAAAGAATCCTTCATATATCTAGCAGCTTCAAAAGTATGAATGTTGGTGTTCCATAAATATGAACTATGCTCTGGCAAAAGGGGGCTTAACTCTTTACCAAACGACAAAATTTTGGAATGCGCCAAATTGAAAGCATTTGCAGACGAAAAATAAAATGATGGTAAAATGATGATTTCTGCCTGTGATAGGTTAGAAAACATTGTGGGAAAAGGAGAAAATGCTGGTAACCATCATTTTCTTCTTTTCCCACAATGTCTTCTGCCCTTTCAAAGAAAAGTTGCACCATTTGAGCCACATTAAAATTGTCGTCTGCAAATGCTTTCAATTTGGACAAGGCTAAAATTTTGTTGTCTGGTAAAGGGCTAAGGATCAATCCAGCAACATGACTGTAAAATCACACCATCAGACAGTACATTCATACAAAACTGCAAGAGCAGTGTAGTTCCAGCAATGGGCTTATCAGGTTATAATCCACTGATATCTTACTACATTTGTAATCCATAAAATAACATGTAGGAATTTGTAAATAGTTTTTAGTACATTGTGTATGCAACTCTGTGCTACGGTAACAAATACAGAAAATAAAATTATTATATTTTCAATAGTTTTTCATTATTTACAAAATTATTAACAAATTTCACAGGAAGAAAAATGAAGTATGTGTACTCTGCCGAGTTTATCATAAACAAGAGTCTTACAAACAAATTATGAGAAACTACTTTAAAAATGAATATACATGGTAAGTGAGGTACTTACAGCAATTTAATAAATTACGACTCCTTAAAACTTTGGTTTACCAAACCATAAGATTTTGGTCTGGACCAAACTGAGAGCTTTTGCAGACAAAAAATTAAATACAGCTCAAATGATGATTTCTGTCCTTGGTCAGGTACAAAACATTGTGGGAAAAGGAGAAAATGCTGGTTACCAGCATTTTCTCATTTTCCCACAATGTTTTCAAAAGCCTTCTCTTTCAGGGTTGTCAAAACTCGGGATTGTGTGGTGAAGGGTTAACTTATCACTGGGTGACAAAATTTTAGCCTTGTCCAAACAGTTAACAGGACTTGTCTTGAACTCTTTACCACAGGACAAAATTTTAGACTTGTCTAAATTCAAAGCATATGACTTGTCTAAATTCAAAGCATATGCAGACAACAAATCAAGGGTGGTTCAAATGATGAATCTTGCCTTTAGTTGAGTAGACAACATAGTGGGAAAAGGAGAAAATGCTCGTTACCACCATTTTCTCCTTTTCCCATAAAGTTTTCGAAAGCTTTCTCTCTCAAGGTTGATAAAACTTCGGATTGTGTAATAAAGGGGTTAAAAGAATAAAAAAAACATTGTGGGAAACAGAGACAATGTTTTAAAGTGGCTTCTGTCTCAGGGTTGTTAAAAAATGGGATTGCTCGGAAAGGGGTCAACTCTTTAACTCACAATCCCTACTTTTAACGACCTTGAGAAAGAAAGCTTTTGAAAACATTGTGGGAAAGGAGAAAATGCTGGTAACCAGCATTTTCTCTTTTTCCCACAATCTATCCCAAAGCAAATTTCAATTTTTTTTTCACATTTATTTTGTCGTCTGCTTTCAATTTGGACCAGTCTAAATTTTTGTTGTTTGGTAATGAGTTAAGCTTGAATTGCAGCTCCTTCTTTCTTTGCCTGTAGTGTGTTGCCCGAGCCTGAGAATCCAGAAGCACCCTGTAAGATATAAATACAAAGGAGTTTGATAGACACTTGTTTCATTAGAAAACTGAACCATAACCAGAAATTTGAAAAAGGACAAAATACTGGTAACCTGCATTTTCTTTATTTCCCCACCTTAGCTCTTTATCAAATGAAAAAATTTTAGACCGGTCCAAATTCAAAGCATTTGCAGATGACAAAAGAAATGTGACTGAAAAATAAAAGTTTGTGCTTGAAGGGGTAGAAAACATTGTGGGAAAAGGAGAAAATGCTGGTTACCAGCATTTTCTCCTTTTCTCACAATGTTTTCAAAAGGCTTCTTTTTCAGGGGATTGTGTGGTAAAGAGTTCAACAATTTTATGCACAAATCTCATCATTAAATTCCGACAAAATCCAAAATTATGTTGTCTGGAAGAGGGTAAGTTATTGGCAGGCTGTGGAATTGTTTAGATAAGTTCAGGACAGACTAGATCAAGATATTATTGCATAGAAAATACAGGGTCTTATACATGTACACTGTACCTTGAAATGCAAAGAACCTGCAATACAAATGAGCCATGCTCTGTAGAAAGAAGGCTTATTGCATTTGCAAAAAGTATTGACCTATGTCAGCCTGCAGTCCGCAAAGGCTGACATGGGTCATAAATTTTTGCTTTTTGTTAATTTTCTGCAATACTATCTCTGATTCCTGTTGGTTATCGGCCAAAATGGATTTTATAGGATCCATAAATATATGATGGCTTGCATGGTGTAATGCAACTCGGAGATGCCTTAAGCCCCCTTTTGCCACAGTAAGGCTCCAATGTATTTGAGTTTCCTTTCTGACGAAAATATGTTTAACTCTTTACCACACAATCCAGAGTTTTAACAACCCTGAAGAAGAAGGCTTTTGAAAACATTGTGAGAAAAGAAAAAAATGCTGGTAATCAGCATTTTCTTCTTTTCCCACAATGTTTTCAACAATCTCAAAGACAGATACTGTTGTTGGTAACCCATTCTGTTTGTCATCTGCAAAGGCTTTCAAACTGGACTGGTCTAACATTTTGTTGTGTGGTAAAGAGTTCACTGTTCAACAGATGACAACATTCTAGACTCATCAATAACAAAGACTGCAAAATTTTCCTGATGACTGATTGAATATGGATGAAAGCCATGGGATTTGACTTTAAAAGGATGTAAAAAAAATAAGTGTGGAAAAAATAGTGCATGCTGGAAGCCAGTATTTTTCCACCATGTTTTCAACAAAATTTTTTCCACAGGGTTACCAAAACAAAGCCTTGTTTGGTAAAGGTTTGATTTGAAAAAAAAAAAAAGTCATGAAAAAAAAAAAAAAAATTATGTAAAACTCCAATTTCTTTTTCTCCAAAAAGAATAATAGTCTACATAGTAACACGCTTGTCAGACGCTTGTCGGGATATATGATATATTTGTGAATGAGTCAACTGTAATTCAGAATGTCTGATCTCTTGATTGGCCAAAAAACAAAACATACTAATAAGCCAATTAGAAGGCTTTGTCTTAACCCTTTCCCAAACGACAAATTTCAGACTGGTCCAAACTGAAAGAGTTGCAGACGACA
This sequence comes from Tridacna gigas, assembly GCA_945859785.2. Classification (NCBI taxonomy): domain Eukaryota; kingdom Metazoa; phylum Mollusca; class Bivalvia; order Cardiida; family Cardiidae; genus Tridacna; species Tridacna gigas. The sequence goes on from OX244038.2 coordinate 55,617,707, forward strand.
ATTTTAAATTTGATGAAAATGGCAGAAAGTTCTCAAAATGGGTAGAAAACACTGTGGGAAAAGGAGAAATTGCTTGTTACGAGCAATTTCTCCTTTTCCCAGTGTTTTCAAAATATTTGCATTGCAGACATGTGAAAACCAGGGCTTGTTTGCGAAAGGGTTAAAAAAGGTAAGTGATTTATAGGTTTGTTGTACACAGAGAAAAAATATAATAATTATCATGCATATTGTTATTGCTTTAGGAGTGGCTGTTATCAACTGTTAACACAGTGATCAAACTAAAGGAGGTTATGACTCACTCTTTTCTACAAAACAAAACTTTACAAGCATCCATATTGAAATCAGTTGCAGATGACAATTTGAATATGGACTAAATGATTGGAGCTATCTTTAAAAAAGTAGGAAGCATTGCTGGGAAAACACAAAAATGCTGTTTCTCAGCATTTTCCCTTTTGTCTGCAATTTTTTCAAAAGCCTTCTGCCTCAAGGTCTTAAAAAACAAAGTTGTTTGGTGGGGGGTGGGGGGTTATTAAAAAACTGAATAGATCAAAAAGACTCTGGAAATCAGTATCAAAGAAGCACCTTTGGCAATTCGAAGTCCTTCTAGACAGAAAATAAGAAAAATAAAAATGAAACAACAACAGGCATTAGAGATCAAAGATCAGACTTGACAAAATAAGTCTGATCTCGATCTATAATATCTGCAAAAGCATCTACAAGTAAATACTGTAGGGGTTATGATTAACCCTTTCCCAAACGACAAATTTTGGACTGGTCCAAATTGAAAGAGTTTGCAGACGACAATTTTAAATTTGATGAAAATGGCAGAATGTTCTCAAAAAGGGTAGAAAACACTGTGGGAAAAGGAGCAATTGCTCATTATGAGCAATTTCTCCTTTTCCCACAGTGTTTTCAAAAGACTTGTACTGCAGACACGTGAAAACCAGGGCTTGTTTGGGAAAGGGTTAACAGTAAACATAATGTCAACTTGCAGTGTCACAGATCTATATACAGATGTCAATAACATTGTGATTGATGTAGCTGTTGATATTCATCAACAGTTTTATCACAGATTGTGAACACAATGACCCTTTTATTGGTTGCACCCAGATCACACTTTCTCTTCATAACTGTGATGTACAGGCTCACATAGATTTTAGACACAGCTGTATAAATCACAGGACAATCACACTAAGGAAAGGATTTTGCATTTACTGGTATAGAAATCAAGATTAAAAAAAGAAGCACTTTTTTTGTTACATGTAAGGACTCCGTTTCCACCACAATGTTTTCAGAAGGTGGTCTTTTTTCCCTGCAATATTTTCAAAAGGTAGTCTGTGAGAGGGGTGTGAAATGTTTGTTTGGTGTTCAACACTTTACCAAACAACAAATAGACTTGTCCTAATTTAAAGCATTTGCAGATGACAATTTAAATATGACTCAAGTTACTGTATTTTTCCATGATAGGCTAGAAAACATTGTGGGGAAAGTAGAACATGCCATCCCTTTGGTAAAGAGTAAAGGTAAGGAGACCTACCCTTTGCAGGGGTATGATGTCTTTCGCTGTCATTAATTTACTGTTGATGGGATCCAACATGTCTTTCTTTATCAACTTTTCTACACAGTCCATCGTCACCACACATCCCCTGTGTAGTATTAAAACAGACAAAATACATGTATCAACCATTCTGCTTATGTCTTTACTCTGTATTTATGACTTGAAAATTTAATGCAACTGCATTACCTTTACTCTTTAGCACACAATCTTAAGTTTTAACGACCCTGAAAGAGAAGGCTTTTGCAAACATTGTGGGTAAAGGAGAAAATGCTGGTTACCAGCATTTTCTCCTTTTCTAACAATGTTTTCTACCCTTCCCAAAACAAATTTCAAATTTTCAGTGACATTTATTTCGTCATCTGCAAATGCTTTCAATTTGGACCAGTCTAAAATTTTGTTGTTTGGTAAAGAGTTAAAAAAGCATTGTGAGGAAAGAGAGCAATTGCTTGTTAACACAAGCAAATATATGCACTCCTTTACCCACAATGTTTTCCATATCACTAAAACAATTTCTTTTCCTTCCAACGTTTCTCGTTTGTGTTAACTCTTTACCACACTGCAAAATTTTAGATTTATCCAAACTGAAAGCATTTGCAGACAACAATTTAAACGAGGCTAAAATGAATGGAATTGGTCTTTGATAGGATAGGAAATATTGTGGGAAAAGGAGAAAATACTGGTTACCAGCACGTTTTCAATGTTTCCCACAATGTTTTCAAAAAGCTTTCTTCTTCAGGGTTGTAAAAACTCAGACAGTGTTGCTTCTAGGATTTTCTAAAGTGGGGCTCTGGGGCCCCCTCACTTCCTAAAAAGGGGCCCTCACTTCCTAAAAAGGGACCCTCACTCCCCAAAAAGGGGCCCTCAAATTTATCTGTTCGTCAGTGGCTTGTTTGTTTTCCACCGACAAAGTAACTATAGGACAAGCATTATTTTAGAACCCTTTCAGATGCATGTTTTGTTTTTAACATTACTCATTTTGTTAATTTTTGTTGAAGTTTCAAAACCAATGAGAGAAATGAATTAAAGCAAATACAATACAACTTTATATCTGTGAATTTCCTATACCTCTTCAACATGTGTTCGAGTTCTAGCATTGTAAGACCAGGTTGCCTAATCCCCAACCTACCACCCCATCTTATTTGTAGGTTGTTCAATCCTTTCATTTCATAAAATCCCCCAAATTTTTTCCTCATAATAAGAGTGAGATTTTTAGCACCCAAGTATTGTTTTATACATATATTTGTGTAAATTTACTGCTTAAAGTCATTATTAAACCTGAAAAGACAGTCTAAAGAGCCTCTGATCGGACAATGTAAAACTGACATTTTCTTTTTTTTGTTTTTTTTTCCTGCGGTCTATATTTCATTTTAGGTAATTTTTGGATGGATAATTTTGGCATAATTTTACATAAATTTGCCAATAATGGTAGCAGGTAACTTCAACACCAGTCATTTTACTCTAGATAAGCGGATTTACATCACTGTAACATTTTTTTATTAATGGCAGGCCAGCTCGTTCAGCGACATGTGCGTTCTTCACCCATGATTTTATACTGTTTTATTTTGGAGTTTATATCTTTGAATAATTATTTATTGGCAACGATACTTCTTAGGCATCCTTTTATTTTATGCTGACACAAATGTTATATAAAAGAGAGTAGCTAATCTTTTCTGACACGATGATCAATGTTTGATTCATCCGCCCTTGCTAGGCGATTACATGATTCTCGTTTTTTTCCAGGCTCTTTACATTTAAGTGAGTAGAGCCGAGAACCATTTTACAGTTCTCGTAAATTCCCAGAAAATTTATAAATAGCCGTCGAAGGCATTTTTGGTGTGATATTACCGCTGTTTACGTCAAAAAGGATTACTTTATTTGTATATTCACATGTACAACTTATTTCATTAGCATAACTGACCTTCAACAAATCACATTTTCTAGTTTTTACTCGCATATTGCAAGTAAATATAAAGAAATTTCAAACCTGTAACGAAATCAATGAATGTCTGGCTACCAAGCGGAATCAGTTTTCTAACCAGTCGCTGCCATCAACACTGGTCTCATGGAAACAATGGAGGCTGCATTCCACTAATAAAATTTATCACACTGGGCGCAACAAACAGCGAAAAATGCGGGACTTTTATTAAGTTTGCAGCACATTGGACGCGGAGGCATGACATTTTTGCGCCCCAATGTTTATTTTCGTGGGATTCCCGCAATCCCACATCCTAGAATCAACTCTGACTCAGGAATGTGTGTTAAACGGTTTGCGGTACCCATGCATCAACCTACACTGTAATGATCAAAGCTCTAACCTTTCTTTCATCACTAAAAATGTTTTGGGGATATTACAACAAATGCAGAAAATGCTAAGAAAGATTTTTTTCCATTTCTCACAATATTTCCTTGAATGGCTCTGAACCAAGTTTTCATATTTACGTATCTACTGATTTTATGTTTGTTTACCAGTATTAATTTTCTGATTGGTGATCAATACAAAATAAATTAAGTTGAACACGTAACTTTTTCCAACACAGTAAAATTTTCGAATCAGCCATGTCAAAGCACTTGCAAATGACAAATCAGAATGGACTCAATGATGGAAGAAAACACTTTTCATTCTTCTCTCCATTTTTTTTTTTAAAATCCTTTAATTCCTAAAGGTGATAAAAACATCGGAACATTTTATAAACAGTTAATTCTTTACCATACATCAATATTTTAGACTGGTCCAAATTCAAAGCATTTGCAGAAGACAAATTTAAAGTGGCTCAAATGATTGAATTTCTTCTGAAAGGTTTAAAAACACTGTGGGAAAAGAAGAAAATGCTGGTTACCAGCCTTCTTCCACAGGGTCGTTAAAAGTCGGGATTGTGCGGTACATGGTTAAATGGATAACTTACGAAGTTCTCAGTACAGCACAAGGGACTGAGTTTCCCAAAACGTCATTGGTGACAGCACATACATAACGTGCCTACAGAAGAGAAAAAAAACAAGACAATAGACACATCACAACCTGAAGACTCTCTTCACCATGCTGTAGATCACTTGGAAACATAGAGGCAAAAGAAAATTTGCTTATTACAAGCAATTTCTCACTTTGCTGCACTCCTTTCATTTGCATTTTATGCTTAAGAGCTAATTCATGTTGACTGTTGAACTCTTTACCACACATCATTATTTTAGACTGGTCCAAATTCAAAGCAATTGCACACAACAAATTAAATGAGGCTCAAATAATTGGATTTGTTTCTGAAAGGTTAGAAAACATTGTGCGAAAAGGAGAAAATGCTGGTTACCAGCATTTTCTCCTTTTCCCACAATATTTTCAAAGTCTAATTTTCCAGGGTAGGTAAAACTCGGTATTGTGAAAATGGGTTAATTCTTTATCTAACAATGAGGATCAAAAGTTTTAAATATATTATGGAAATGGAGAAAACGCTGGCTACCAGTATTTCTCCTTTTTTCCACGATATTTTCTACAATTTCAAAGACAAATTCCTTCATTCTGGCCTCTTTAATTTGTCATCCACAAACTTAATGCTCCCCAAAGGAACAAGTCTTAACCCTTTACCACACAATCCTGAGTTTTAACAAACCCTGAGAAAGAAGCCTTTAGTGAAAATTGTGGGAAGAGGAGAAAATACTGGTAATAGGCATGTTTTCCTTTTCCAACAAAGCTTTCTACCCTATCAAGGACAAATGTCATCATTTGAGCTATATTTAAATTGTTGTCTGCAAATGCTTTCATTTTGGTCTGACAAGTCTACATTTTAGTGGTTTGGTAAAGAGTTAACAAAACATTTAACAATGTTGTCTTTTACAGTTTTGTTTCAGGAGGTAATGGCATTCAACAAGATTTCATTTATGAAGTTTAAAAGGACATGTTTACAAAGCTGGGTTTCTACACCTGCTTTACAAAGATTGTATTTAAACCAAAATATGGATAAAAAACACACACACATAAAACACGATGAAAGTCATATTTTTGCAAAATTTTTAGTACAAATTCTCCTCTAATCATGGGGTGGTTATTATCGCAAAAGAATTTATAAAAACAAATCTTGAAACACCTCTGAAAGTGAAATATTGGAATTAGTTTAGTCAGTATAGATGCCATGTTATATGGTTTTGAGGGTTGCAAATGTGAAACTGAGTGATGCCAGTTCTTATTTTTTGTGTAGTTTTGCCTCCCCCATTCACCCACCTTGCACCCACACAAGTATCTTGCCAAATCCAAATGATGGAACCAAACAAACACCATTTTTTTCAGCAAAAAAATTTTGGTCAAGATCTAATTTCAAGCTGTTTAGAACGATCCATGCTACTTCAACCAAATAAGAGGCCAATGTAGCAGTAGTACATGTATATGAGCTCTGTATATGTATATGTACATGTATATGAGCCATGCTCTGGCAAAAGGGGGCTTAATGCATCATGGTGATGCATTATACTAAGCAAGACATCACCTAATTATGGATCTATATCAAGAAAGAATGCTAAAAAAAGTTTTGCACTTATTTTTTCATTTTTTCACAACTACACGTACTACTTCCAAAAATTCACATTTAAAATGACTTACTCAAGTTTTTGGTAGATCTAGAAATGACCTGTGGAGCCAACAGTTAAAGGCACCTTGCTGAAAATTGTTGAAAGGAAAAAGGCAGTTGAAAATTGTTACAATAAAAAAAGGACTACCTGTTTACTGATGAGAGCTGTTTTATCATCCCTATCCTTTATAGGTGTAAAATGGACTTCTATCAAATCTTTCAGTTTTATTGGCTTCCCACTCATTGGACATCTCACTTTTTCATCCTGAAGACGGCATCAATGAAATAATTTACCAACTCATTACTGTACAGATTTCTTTTAAATATCAAAAACTGTAGCAGGAGACAAACTGGCAAATAATGAAAAACTGGAAAAGTTCCTGTCACTAAAATCTTAGTGATTTTTGCATATTGATAAAAACAAGAAGATATCCGACAGCATAAATTCAAGTTACATTAAGGTATATTTTACCTAGACACCGGGTCAGGTGGGAGAAATTGATTGGCAGGGTTTTCCATGATCCACTTCTCTTTGAATTTGGACCCCTAAATTTTCCAAAAACCCCCCAAACTTGTAAGTGAGCCTTCTATGATTCATTTCAAAGGGGTCAAATGACTCCCACACCAGAAAGTCCAAGGAAAACCCTGGATTGGAACTCTTGTCGAGATCAAAGAGTGCTTTTTTCATCTAAGTCGACAGAATACCAATCTAGTGGCATTTAATACTGCCAGTTAAACATGTTTCATCAAAGTAAAAATGGACAAATATTAAATTGAATAATAAGTCAGTCACATGCAAGATCGTCCGTTGCAGTTTTCGCTGAATTTTAAACATGCGTAAGGTCAGTATCTGGTAATTTGCAAATTTTAGACCTGCAATAATATCCACTTTTACAGAAAGAAAAGTTGCTTCTAAGTTGTATAGAAAACACTGCAGTAAAAAGGAGCAGCTGTTTGCAACAAGCAACTGCTTCTTTTGTCCACCATCTTTTCCAGAGAGTTGTCAACTACACCGGCATAAGCAGTTGTTTTTATGCAGTAAATAGTAAAATTTTTAAGTACAATAGGCACAAAACACTTGAAGAAAAGGTGTGTGCCTTTGTCCTGTAACAATATGGTAAATTGTTTAAAAGAAATCAGTTGCAACTGTGTAATGCAAAGTTATTTGCTACAGGGGCATCAACAACTGCACTGTATACATGTGTCTACTCTCCACCCTACTTGCTCCATAGAGGGGCATAACTGTGTCAAAAATATTGTTTTATCTGCCCATCTAGCATGGGTTCCCCTTTCGATCTTTGACAACTTACCCAAGTTTGAAATAAATATGTTCTGTAATGACAATGATATCAGAAAATGGCAATGTTTTCATATGACAACGACAAAGATGTAGACATCAATAAAACAATGTAGATGACAAAAGGGTTAAGGCACAACCTAATGTTTCCTTCATTAACAGACAAGCTAAAATTCATGTTTGTATAGGAATGGATAAAGATCTACACTTACTGGTTTCTCCTCTATTTTGGGGGCAGCATCAGGTGTTAGGGAAGGAATCCAAAAACTTGGCAACTGTTTATTTTTACCATCTTTCATATTGGACACTGAGGCTTCATCATGTTTGCCTACAACAAGTCAATTATGTCTGTTTTGTAATTCATTAACACTTTCCTTAACCCTTTCCCAAACAAGCCCTGGTTTTCACGTGTCTGCAGTACAAGTCTTTTGAAAACACTGTGGGAAAAGGAGAAATTGCTCGTAACGAGCAATTTCTCCTTTTTCCACAGTGTTTTCTACCCTTTTTGATAACCTTCTGCCATTTTCATCAAATTTAAAATTGTCGTCTGCAAACTCTTTCAATTTGGACCAGTCCAAAATTTGTCGTTTGGGAAAGGGTTAAGTTAATCCTGTATTGCATTAGCAAAAATGTGAATTATGAAAACATTGCAACCAGTAGCAAATTTGGTTATAGGAAGTGATTGTGGTATTTAAGAAACTGTATTTCTTGCATCATCTCTTCTTTATACAGTACTTTTTCTTTGTCCAGTATTTTTGTGGGTCTAGTAAGCTTCAGGTATTTTCATTGTCTCCTACAGATAAATTTTTAAATTTTTCAAAAGAGAGCTTCTGTCATAAATGTGATAAAGACAAATTGCATATACGGGTTCGTGATTTGCTACAATGTTTTTCATTTGTGTTCACATATTAACCCTTTTCCAAACAAAAACATTTTAGACTTGTCCGATTTCAAAGCATTGGCATACCACAAATTAAATGTGGCTCAACTGAAGGAATATGTCTGCATAAGGATGGAAAACATTGTGGGCCTTGTTCCTAAGGGTCTTTGACAATTGGAATCAATCGGGTGTGGTAAAAGGTAAAACCATAGTACAAGTTGATGATTCTTCTAATTGCACAAGGATATTTTCAAAATTGTCTGCTTGAATTCATTCCCAGAAGATAATGGTTTAACTCTCTACCAAACAACGAATTTTGTACACTTTCAAATTGAAAGCATTTGCAGATGACAAATTTGAAATTAGCACAAATGAGCTGAAGTTCTCTGATAGGGTAGAAAACATTATGGGTAAAGAACAAATTGCTTGTTACAAGCAATTTCTCCTTTTCCCACATGTTTTCAAAAGCTTTCTTCCCCAGGGTCATTAAAACACCGGACTGTTTGGTAAAGGGTTAACCATTATGGTTAAATAATTGCCTGTTCATTATGTTATGTATTTTTCAATATTACACAAAATACATTATACACATTACATTACATTACACACATTACATTACATTACACACATTACACTACACACATTTCATTACACACATTACATTACACACTTTACATTACACACATTACACAAAATTTTACACATTACAGCCCTCACCATTATGAGTGGATGAGAGAGATGGGGCTTCTAAAGTTCTGCTGGAAAAAGCCTTGATACGCTGTTCTTCCTCTAGCTTTCGGATTTCCTCCTCCTCATTCTGAAACAAAGAAATGAGCCATGCCCTGTGAAAAGGGGGTTTAATGCACCTGCAAAAAGTATCGACCCATGCCAGCCTGTGCATGAATATTGTCAATAGGAAGGTAATCAGTTCTTCAAAGTTGCTTAATTTTCTTCTAGATTTAACTCTTTGCCATATGACAAAATTTTGGACCCAACCAAATTGAAAGCATTCGCAGATGACAAATTAAATGCAGCTCAAAAGACAACATCTGTCTTTGACAGTACAAAAAAAATTGCGGGAAAAGGAGAAAATACCAGTTACCAGCATTTTCTTCATCTCCGATAATGTTTTCTTCTTCTTCAGGGTTGTTAAAACTTGGGATTGTGTGGTAAAGGCTTAAGCAAACAAGACTATAGGCACTACTATATATTCAGATTTTCACATCTCAGTTTCAATGTCATGCTTTTTTGTGTCTCTCTTCTTACTGTTTCTCACTTAACTCTTTACCACACAGCAAATATGCAGACTAGTCCAAACTGAAAGCATTTGCTGACGACAATTGAAACATGATTCAAACTATGAAACATTTCATTTCAGAGAATAAAACACGGTGGGAAAAGGAGAAAATGCTGGTTATGAGCATATTCTCCTTATCCCTCAGTGTTTATGAAAGTCCTTTTGCTTGGGGTTGTTAAAACTCCAGATTGTGTGGTAAAGGGTTAACTGTTCACCAAACCACAAAATTTCAGGCTAAAGAATTTCAAACTTGTCTTAACCCTTTACCACACAATCCCGACTTTTAACGATCCTGAGAAAGAAGCCTTTTAAAAAAACATTGTGGGAAATAAAGAAAATGCTGGTAACCAGCATTTTCTCCTTTACCCACAATCTTTTCTACCCAATCAAAGACAGAAATCATTATTTGAGATACTTTTATTTTGTCGTCTGCAAATGCTTTCAATTTGGTCTAGTCCAAAATTTTGTAGTTTGGTAAAAGAGTTAATTGAAAGAATTTGCAAATGACAAAAAGTGTGGCTCAAATAATGGGACTCTACTTTTTGATGGGAGAAAATAGCGTAGGAAAACGTTCTATGACAAATTTACAGCGGACAACTGTCATAACATCCCAAGCTAAAATACAGATTACTAACTGATTACAAGAGAAAATATAGCAACACAAGAGAAAAAAACTCATAATGATCAATTTCTTAAACAGTGTTTTCAAAGTGGTATTCAGCAAGTCAGAAACAGTCATCCACATGGGGTAATAAATTGTCAGTAACAAACCTTTCGTTTATTCTTTTGTTTCTCATATTCTTTCAGTTTTCTTGCTATTTCTTTCTTCTTTTGCAAGATGTAGTTTAAAAGAGCTTCTTTGTCATAAAGGTACCCATCTTTCCTGTTGACAGAAAACAGTATGAATACTTATAATTGTGAGTCTGATCCAGTTGTCTCTCTTTGAGCACTCTTCTGCATATTTGGGTAAAAAATGAAAAAGTCGCGCAAGACACCAAGCCGCTACCACTTGATACTTTTAGGTCAGACACAGTGCATGTTATGTAGACAAAACATTAACTACTCATTAGGAGAATAACTGCAACAAAGGAAAAATAAAAGCCTGTATATACTTATTAGACACCACATCACAATGAAATGTGTCCCCATTAGTAAAGATAGTTGCGTCTGATTGTATTTTGTATATTTTACCATTATTTTTTGCTTATGTGGTCCCAGTTATAGGTCTAAATGCTCCCTTCACTTATAGAGTTCCACTGGTGGAAATAAAAAGTATTCGATTATCCTGGAGAAATCCTTCTTCCTATTTGTTGTAACTCTTTTCCTGATGACAACAGTGTATACTTACTATACTGGAAAAAACTAACATGGCACAAATGTGATTTGTCGCAAGGTAAGGTAGAAAACAATGTTGCTAAATACCAGCATTTTCTCCTTTTCCTATAACATTTTCAAAAGGCTTTCTTCTCAAGGATGTTAAAACACAGGACTCTCTGGTAAAGGGTTAAAAGCATTCTTTATCAGGGCCAAGCAAACATGGGATTGTTCATTGAAGTATTAACACAACTGCTGTGTAGGCTATTTTAGACAGGCAAAAATTTATCAATAGTGACACAAGGAAGAAACATCTGAAGGTAAGGAAAATATCTGTTATGAATAACATGGCAGGCATTGTAACAATGTATAGTTGTTTTTCCTTTAATTGTTAAAAAAAGTAGTCTCTGGTAGGGACAGGTCAAGTCCTATTTATTTTGTGCAGTAACAGATAATTCTTAAAGAGATGAAAGAAATTTAGAGTGGTCCAAACTGAGAGCATTTACATACATCATAGCACTTCTTTTCTCGAATGAAAATTTCAAATTATCTACTTGGGGCTGCAAGGGTCAGTAGATACTTGTACGAGATATGAAAATTTTGTTTAAATCTTAAAAGTTATGCATACAAATCTAACGAACAAAATAAAAAAATACATGAACAATGCTCTGTGAAAAGGGGGCTTAATCCATCTGCAAAAAAAGTATCGACCCAGGCCACCCTGCACATTCCGCTGACCTGGGCCGAAACTCTTGCGTGCCCAAGGACTGGTGTACCTTATGATCCAGTCAGTTGTTAGACAAAATGGATTTTACGGATCCATGATTATTTGGCGACTTGCTTGGTATTATGCACTATGATGATGCATTAAGCCCGCTTTTGCCAGAGCATGGCTCACATGTAGAAACGCTCAGCACAAGAACCAAACTGGTTCACTTTAACTGTTTACCAAACGACAAATCTTTATACTTGTCCAAATTGAAAGCATTGGTAGACAACAAATTAAAGGTAACTCAAAGGACAAAATATGTCCTTGATTGGGTAGAAAACAGTGGGTAAAGGTGAAAATGCTGGTTACCAGCATTTTCTCCTTTTACCACAATGTTTTAAAATGGCTCATTTTCTCAGGGTCATTAAAACTCTGGATTGTGGTAAAGGGTTAACCATTGTTTTCTGATCAATCACATGTATCTCAAAACAATCTGACGCTTGAGATTGACATTCAGCACATTCTGATCTTGAACTACACTGTCCACAAAACGGGACAAAAGTTGTCATCTGCATTCCAACAAAGTATTCAAAAGGCCATCTCTGTGGAAACATTAAAACCAGGAATTGCTTAAGTAAAGTGTTAAAATCCTTACGTAACGACTGGATTGCTGCAGGGCTGTAGTGTTAGGCAACAGCAGTCAAAGTCCTGAAATAGATAAACAAAAGGTTTCAATATATAAGGACTAATTTGGGAAAAGGAGCCATTGCTTGTCACTACCAGTGCCAGTTACTTCTTTTCTCTTAATGTTTTCTAGAGCTATCATTGTGAGGGGTATAAAATGTCAATTTATATATCAATAGATAGATAAAGAGTCTAGGAATAAACACTGACCATTTGCTTTTCAATATTATCATCCACATGTAGCCGGGTACAGGTATTTGGTGATATATTGTGCGGCCATATCGACATGAGGTTCTGTAGCTCAGTTGGTTAGAGTGCAGGAACGGTATTCCTGAGGCCCTAGGTTCGAATCCCGGTCGAGCCATGGTATTTTTCACCACCTGTTACATTTGGCGCCCACTGTAAATAACCCACAATGTGGATGGCTACTCCTTAGGCACCTCGAGAATGTTTCACAATGTTTCTCTGTTTCCAGAATTCGGGACGAATTCTAAATTTGGAGGGGGTATATGTAGCCGGGTACAGGTATTTGGTGATATATCGTGCGGTCATATCGACATAAGGTTCGGTAGCTCAGTTGGTTAGAGTGCAGGAACGGTATTCCTGAGGCCCTGGGTTCGAATCCCGGTCGAGCCATGGTATTTTTCACCACCTGTTACACACATACTGCCTCTTGCAGTGGACAATCTCGAAAATATTGTGGCAAAAAGGAAAAAAATACTCATAAAGAGCAGTTTCTCCTTTTGCCACAATGTCTTAGGAGTTTACCTGGATTAACACAGTCATGTGGAAAAGCTTTATCATGTTGATGGTCCACATTTATGAAGGATCTTTACATAATTTCTTGCATCAAATTTTCTTTGCTTCAGTATCTGATGACACAATTTTAGACTCATCAGGGCTGAAAGAATCCACAGATGACATATTAAATGCAACTATTATGCTATTATTGATAATATTCTTTTTTCTTTATTGGGTACACAACATTTTTGGAAAAGGCGAAAAATTCTGGTGACCACAATGTTTTCACAAGGCTTTTTCCCCCTGGGTTGTAAAAACCAGTACTGTTAGGTATAGAATTAACCCTTTACCACACAATCCCGACTTTTAACGACCCTGAGAAAAAGGCCTTTTGAAAACATTGTGGGAAAAGGAGAAAATGCTGGTAACCAGCATTTTCTCCTTTTCCCACAATGTTTTCTAACCTATCAATGACAAATTTCATCATGTGATACACCTTCAATTTTTCGTCTGCAAATGCTTTCAATTTGGGCGAGTCTAGAAATTTGTCGTTTGGTAAAGGGTTAACAAGGTAATGAGTTGGCAATTTCAAAGACCAGATCATGTGGACATACCTTCACAGAGTCTTTTCCAATTCGTACTTCTTTGCTGCCATAGCCTGACTGTGACTGATCCTTCTTTCTCTCATGATATGTGTAACAAGTCCCGGCTGTGTTGTTTTTTGAATGTCTTGTCATTTTACGATTTCAGATGAGTTTTTTGCCTCCAAAACTTTCACTGTCAAACAAAAACTGCCAATATGTCTCTTATGCCTGTAATGAAAGGAGATCTGTGAAATCCTTATCCTAAATGTGACTTATACTGTGAGTTGACTCCTTACAACAAGGCAAAATTTTGGAGTTGTCCATATAAAAGGAATTTACTGAAGACAATTCAAGTGTTTTTTTTCAAATCATAGTCTTCATTCTTGAATAGGAAGAAAACATTGTGGGAAAAGGAGAAAATGTTGGTTACCAGCATTTTCTCCTTTACCCGCAATGTTTTTAAAAGGCCTCTTCCTTCTTCAGGGTTGTTAAAAGTCTGGATTGTGTGGTACAGGGTTAATGTATGTACTGGTATATTTGCTTAAAATTGACAGTGACTATTAAGCCCATGGGGCCAGTTGCACATTTGTCATTAACATTTCTTTGTATGTTATTTTGTATGCATGTCACTATAATAAACTGCTCACTTTTTACTGTAACCTTTTCCTGGCCTTCTCTTTTTTTCTTAAAGAAGAAAAGATTAATCAGTCAAGGTATTTCTCTAATAAAGACCAAAAATCCAGAGTTGAGTTGAACATAGGAGGTAAATCAAGGTTTAATTATGATAATACCGTATTTCTACTGGGTCTAACAAATCATTCAAAATAACAAAAGACCACCAAAACAATGAAATACCCTTATTTTTCTTTTGAATTTTAATTGAATTTAGAATTCTGCAGTTATGGATTTTGACACACTTAGTGTTTTATATTGATAAAGTCTTTACCACACAATCCCGACTTTTAATGACCCTGAGAATGAAGCCTTTTGAAAACATTGTAGGAAAAGGAGAAAATGCTGGGAACCAGCATTTTCTCCTTTTCCCAAAATGTTTTTAAGCTTGTCCCCTTCAAATTTAATTTATCCAATCTGGCACTTAGATCTATGAAGTGACCAATGACTTCCAGTAATGGTAATATGCAGGGTCTAAGTATTTTTATGTTTCTAATCTGGTAAGTGTACCAATATAGCCAGCTGTCTAGTAGTATTGTTAGAGGTCCGAAACATAGGAGCTATCCGGATACTTTTCAGTCAAGATCATGACATCCGAACAAGTTTGAAGCATTCACAACGGCAAAGTTTACAATATGGTGGTACAGAATGTCTAAGTTAAAATAATTCAGAAAGGAAAAAAAATCAACGAAATGATTACCAAATGTTTCGCCTGAAAATTTTTTTTTTGCACTGGTACACTCCGTGTTCAAGGGACGCTTGCGCCATAGATAAATGACTGAAAATGACGAAAAGGAAATTTCCAAGGTTCCTGAATTATTTTTCACTAAATCACCCGCGTAATTGGAATTACTAAAAAAAAAAAGATGAAATGCATTTCTTTGCTTGGAGAGAAAAAATGGTATCCAAGTATTAAATTTAACTCGTGTTAAACAGCCTATTCCCATGTCAGGAACTTAACCTTTCGAAAAGGAATTGATTCTAAATATAGATTTGATTCTAAATATAGAAATCAAAATCCGTAAAAGCCAAACGTATAAATATAAACAAAAAATCTTATCTGTAATAAATTATTTATTTGATAAAGATTTCTAGAACAAAACTTTTTATGAAAGTATTCTACAAAATTATATGAACTCCACTGGTTGAATAAAAGAGAAATGTATTGAGTCATGCAAAAGAGCTTTGTAGACCGTTTCATTGAAAAATTACCTTACTTTATAAACAGCATAAACCCTTACATAATCATACTTACCTGGTACAGGAGATACCGTGATCATCAAGGCGGTTCTCCCAGGAGGAGGCCCTTCCATTGCACTTCGGTTGGGCTGACGCCTGCGATAGCCCCAAATGTGGGTTACTCGGGTACGTAATTTTTTCGTGTGGGGGTCTGCGTTCGCGCTAACCCCTGAATCAAACTGAAGACATGGTAGTAGCAAAAATGAAAGTGTGCCCCCACCCCGCAAGGGATTTTCAAGATCCAGTGGCACATTACCGACATTTTTTCGAAGGAAACCTCTTGAAAAGCATTCAGAAAAGGAGACTCTGCTTGTGTCGAGCAAATTCCTCTTCCACGATATTTTCTATTTCATTCGGGAATATCAACTTATTTTATACTGTTTACACTGTTTTCAAGATCTAGTTAGGCGTTGGCCTCTTGGATCCGTTTGTATAAACTGCTCTTACCGACTGGGGTACCGGTCAATAGCACTCGGCTTCAAACTTGACTGGTAGTCTTTTCCAAATTTCATTTAATTTGCGTTAAAAACTATTCACAGTTTCGCATAAGATTAAATCCTCGGGCAGGCTATTCCGGTCTTCAACAACTCTTTGAGAAAATGAATTTTTTATCAAATTTGTGCGGCAATACTGTTTGAAAATCATTTGGTAGTGTCCCCTAAAGTTATAGATTTGGTTCTCATTCTTTGGAAACAACTTATTTATGTCAATTTTGTCAAATCCTTGGTGAATATTCTAGACTTCAATGATGTATGTTCTTTTCCTTCTGTATTCTAATTTAGGTAAACCAAGGATCGTTAAGCGATTGTGGTAGGGCAGATCTTTTGCAATAACATCGTCTGCAGATTCCATGAGAAAAATGGGGAAAATAACTAACATATTAAATTTGATTTAGAGGAGGATTTTCAGATTTTTATAATCAAACCAAACCTTCAAAAATGTACATGTTATGACATACGTAACATACCACATACGTTACTACAAAATAGCTGCCACCAAACAAGAAACAGAAATGTTTCGGGGGAAAAAAATCGCATGGTATTTATTTCAGATTTGGGGCCAGAATTTCACACGGCTGGTAGGAAATGTCACATGACCAATAAGCCCTAACACCTGTAGATTTCGTGAGATTGTATTTAAATCAGTATAATGACGTCATATCTGATCTCATAAAAATACTCTGTGAAAAGGGGGTTAATGCTTCTGCAAAAAGTATCGACCCAGGTCAGCCTTTTGAAAAGATTGTGGGAAAAGGAGAAAATGCTGGGAACCAGCATTTTCTGCTTTTTCCACAATGTTTTTAAGCCTCCCCAAAACAAATTTCACTTTCTGAGTTACATTTATTTTGTCATCTGCAAATGCTTTCAATTTAGACTGGTCTAAAAAGTTGTCGTTTGGTAAAGAGTTAAAAAAGGTTTGATTAGTTTTAAAAAGCTAATGACATTATAACTACATGCAACTGAGAACTGTGTTCTTGAATAGACTACAATGCTCATAAATGTTCACGGAAATACCTGCTTGACATAGTAAGTTTTGTCGATTCTGCAAAAAATATGTGCTCTGGCATATCACTTTCTCCTGTGGCATACCTGTGGCGTAAATTACTCCTGTGGCGTAAATTACTCCTGTGGCGTTTTTTAGTGTGACCGGTTATCAGTACAAGCAAGATAAATGAAACAAGTTTGTGTCAGTCAGATTTGTCCCTCTTTCGTCAAAATGCTGGTTACAAAGCATTTGCTCCTTTTCCCATGATGTTTTCAAAAGCTTTCCTTTCCCAGAGCCACTACAACTTGAAACCGTTTAGTAAAGGGTTAGTCCTTTACCACATGACGAAATTTTAGACTTGTCTTTATTCAGTGTTCCCACTCACATCTCTTTTTGGGAGTGCATGCGCTCCCTGGAATACAAGTTTGGGAGTGCATGAGAAATTCTAGGAGTGCACTTAATATTGACAATTATACAGCATCTATGGAGAACGTAAGGGTCTGTTGTATTGAAAATTTGTTTTGATGAGTCTAACTCTGCAGTCAGCTGCTTTTGAAAACAATATGGGTAATTTAAAAAAAGGAGATGCTTGTTATACGGTAATTTCCTTACTCACGGGACCAGTTTCAGAGGGACAACTTTCAGCCTGACGGCCAGTAGAATTTTCCATTTCACTGTCAATTTCAGACACTAATTAGCTTTCACTTATTGTTTTATGGAGATATTTATGTAAATTTACTGTTTCAAGTCATGGATAAAGCTGAATAGACAGTTTGAAATGCCTATCATCTGACGATGTCAAACCAATTTTTGTTGTGTCATGGGTTTTCACGTTTCTTGCAGCGATCTTTTTTTTCATGCCTGTTAAGTTTTGGAGTAGTATTTCCACATGATTTGACACAGATTTCTCAATAAGAATAGCATGTAACTTCAAAACCTTTAATTTTACACTATAAACGCGGATTGATACCAAGTTTGATGAGCGGTGATAGACAGTGACTTTCAAACTTGATAACTTGTCCCAACTGGTGCTACTGGTGATCGACAACGGGAGCCCTGAAACCTTTGTGTGCATGCACGTTTCACTTCATATTTTTGTATGTGATTATTCAACTCATTGCCTGAATCATGCACATTTGTGCGCGAATGGGAACCCTGTTTATTGCAAGAGTTAAATAGATGTCAAAATAAAAGAGGCCTTCTTTGCCAAATGATAGAGAATATTGAGAGAAAAGAAGAAAATACTGGATACCAGCATTTTCTCCTTTTCTTTCAATGCTTTCAAAAACCAACTCCAGTGAGGGTTGTTAAAATTCAGGATTGTGTAGTGAAGGGTTAATCCAATCCCAGATTCTAATGACCCTGGGGAAGAAGGATTTTGAAAACATTGTTGGAGTATGAGAAAATGCATGGTAACCTGCATTTTCTTCCTTTACCATGATGTTTTTTTTAGAATATCAAAGACGAATACCTTGATTTTAGCAACTTGTGATTTTCGTCTGTAAATGCTTTCAGTTTGGTATGTGTCTAAAATTTTATTGTTTGGTACTGTAATGAGTCAATAGAAACAACATTGGCAGACCCATTGTCTACTTCACCTTGCAATAAAAGCCTTTAAGGTATCTAGTTGAAAATTTATGGTTAGTTTGATGATATTATTGGTTATATATATTTTTTCCTTGTCCCCTTCAAATTTAATTTATCCGATCTGGCACTTAGATCTATGAAGTGACCAATGACTTCCAGTAATGGTCATATGCAGGGTCTAAGTATTTTCATGTTTCTAATCTGGTAAGTGTACCAATATAGCCAGCTGTCTAGTAGTATTGTTAGAGGTCCGAAACATAGGAGCTATCCGGATATTTTTCAGTCAAGATCATGACATTCAAAACAAGTTTGAAACATTCACAACGGCAAAGTTTACAATACGGTGGTACAGAATGTCTAAGTTAAAATAATTCAGAAAGCAAAAAAAAAGTTAACGAAATGATTACCAAATGTTTCGCTTTAAAAGTTTTTTTTTTTTTGCACTGGTACACTCCGTGTTCAAGGGACGCTTGCGCCATAGATAAATGACTGAAAATGACGAAAAGGAAATTTCCAAGGTTCCTGAATTATTTTTCACTAAATCACCCGCATAATTGGAATTACAAAAAAAAGGATGAAATGCATTTCTTTGCTTGGAGAGAAAAAATGGTATCCAAGTACCAAACTTAACTCGTGTTAAACAGCTTATTCCCATGTCGGGAACTTAGGAACTTAACCTTTCGAAAAGGAATTGATTCTAAATATAGATTTGATTCTAAATATAGAAATCAAAATCCGTCAAAGCCAAAGTATAAATATAAACAAAAAATCTGATCTGTAATAAATTATTTATTTGATAACGATTTCTACAACAAAACTTTTTATGAAAGTATCCTATAAAATTATATGAACTCCACTGGTTGAATAAAAGAGAAATGTATTGAGTCATGCAAAAAACTTTGTAGATCGTTTCATTGAAAAATTACCTTACTTTATAAACAGCATAAACCCTTACATAATCACATTTACCAGCCGATATAGCTCAGTAGGTAGAGCGTAGGACTTGTGAACACAATGTCCTACAGATTGTGGGTTCGTATCCCCGGCTGGCCAACTAAAAAAATTACTAATAGTCCTTCGGATGAGACATTAAACCGAGGTCCCGTGTGACGGTGCTATACGCCGAGCACGTTAAAGAACCAGGCGAAGCTCTCAGTAGTTTCGACCTGTATCCTTGCACTATCCCCCGTAACAACTAACCGTCTTCTGGGGGCGTCGCTCAGATGGGCAACCGGTAGCGACGATAAATAAACGGAAATAACCAACATAATCATACTTACCTGGTACAGGAGATACCGTGATCATCAAGGCGGTTCTCCCAGGAGGAGGCCCTTCCATTGCACTTCGGTTGGGCTGACGCCTGCGATAGCCCCAAATGTGGGTTACTCGGGTACGTAATTTTTTCATGTGGGGGTCTGCGTTCGCGCTAACCCCTGAATCAAACTGAAGACATGGAAGTATCAAAAATGAAAGTGTGGCCCCCCACCCCGCAAGGGATTTTCAAGATCCAGTGGCACATTACTGACATCTTTTCGAAGGAAACCTCTTGAAAAGGAGACTCTGCTTGTGTCGAGCAAATTCCTCTTCCACGATATTTTCTATTTCATTCGGGAATATCAACTTATTTTATACTGTTTACACTGTTTTCGAGATCTAGTTAGGCGTTGGCCTCTTGGATCCGTTTGTATAAACTGCTCTTACCGACTGGGGTACCGGTCAATAGCACTCGGCTTCAAACTTGACTGGTAGTCTTTTCCAAATTTCATTTAATTTGCGTTAAAAACTATTCACAGTTTCGCATAAGATTAAATCCTCGGGCAGGCTATTCCGATCTTCAACAACTCTTTGAGAAAATGAATTTTTTATCAAATTTGTGCGGCAATACTGTTTGAAAATCATTTGGTAGTGTCCCCTAAAGTTATAGATTTGGTTCTCATTCTTTGGAAACAACTTATTTATGTCAATTTTGTCAAATCCTTGGTGAATATTCTAGACTTCAATGATGTATGTTCTTTTCCTTCTGTATTCTAATTTAGGTAAACCAAAGATCGTTAAGCGATTGTGGTAGGGCAGATCTTTTGCAATAACATCGTCTGCAGATTCCATGAGAAAAATGGGGAAAATAACTAACATATTAAATTTGATTTAGAGGAGGATTTTCAGATTTTTATAATCAAACCAAACCTTCAAAAATGTACATGTTATGACATACGTAACATACCACATACGTTACTACAAAATAGCTGCCAACAAACAAGAAACAGAAATGTTTCGGGGGAAAAAAATCGCATGGTATTTATTTCAGATTTGGGGCCAGAATTTCACACGGCTGGTAGGAAATGTCACATGACCAATAAGCCCTAACACCTGTAGATTTCGTGAGATTGTATTTAAATCAGTATAATGACGTCATATCTGATCTCATAAAAATACTCTGTGAAAAGGGGGTTAATGCTTCTGCAAAAAGTATCGACCCAGGTCAGCCTTTTGAAAAGATTGTGGGAAAAGGAGAAAATGCTGGGAACCAGCATTTTCTGCTTTTTCCACAATGTTTTTAAGCCTCCCCAAAACAAATTTCACTTTCTGAGTTACATTTATTTTGTCATCTGCAAATGCTTTCAATTTAGACTGGTCTAAAAAGTTGTCGTTTGGTAAAGAGTTAAAAAAGGTTTGATTAGTTTTAAAAAGCTAATGACATTATAACTACACGCAACTGAGAACTGTGTTCTTGAATAGACTACAATGCTCATAAATGTTCACGGAAATACCTGCTTGACATAGTAAGTTTTGTCGATTCTGCAAAAAATATGTGCTCTGGCATATCACTTTCTCCTGTGGCATACCTGTGGCGTAAATTACTCCTGTGGCGTTTTTTAGTGTGACCGGTTATCAGTACAAGCAAGATAAATGAAACAAGTTTGTGTCAGTCAGATTTGTCCCTCTTTCGTCAAAATGCTGGTTACAAAGCATTTGCTCCTTTTCCCATAATGTTTTCAAAAGCTTTCCTTTCCCAGAGCCATTACAACTTGAAACCGTTTAGTAAAGGGTTAGTCCTTTACCACATGACGAAATTTTAGACTTGTCTTTATTCAGTGTTCCCACTCACATCTCTTTTTGGGAGTGCATGCGCTCCCTGGAATACAAGTTTGGGAGTGCATGAGAAATTCTAGGAGTGCACTTAATATTGACAATTATACAGCATCTATGGAGAACGTAAGGGTCTGCTGTATTGAAAATTTGTTTTGATGAGTCTAACTCTGCAGTCAGCTGCTTTTGAAAACAATATGGGTAATTTAAAAAAAGGAGATGCTTGTTATACGGTAATTTCCTTACTCACGGGACCAGTTTCAGAGGGACAACTTTCAGCCTGACGGCCAGTAGAATTTTCCATTTCACTGTTAATTTCAGACACTAATTAGCTTTCACTTATTGTTTTATGGAGATATTTATGTAAATTTACTGTTTCAAGTCATGGATAAAGCTGAATAGACAGTTTGAAATGCCTATCATCTGACGATGTCAAACCAATTTTTGTTGTGTCATGGGTTTTCACGTTTCTTGTAGCGATCTTTTTTTCATGCCTGTTAAGTTTTGGAGTAGTATTTCCACATGATTTGACACAGATTTCTCAATAAGAATAGCATGTAACTTCAAAACCTTTAATTTTACACTAGAAAAGCGGATTGATACCAAGTTTGATGAGCGGTGATAGACAGTGACTTTCAAACTTGATAACTTGTCCCAACTGGTGCCACTGGTGATCGACAACGGGAGCCCTGAAACCTGTGCGTGCATGCACGTTTCACTTCATATTTTTGCATGTGATTACTCAACTCCTGCGTGAATCACGCACATATGTGCATGAATGGGAACCCTGTTTATTGCAAGCATTTAAATAGATGTCAAATAATATGTGGCCCTGCAAGAGGCCTTGCTTGCAAATGATAGAGAATATTGAGGGAAAAGAAGAAAATACTGGATACCAGCATTTTCTCATTTTTTTTACAATGTTTTCAAAAGCCAACTCCAGTGAGGGTTTTTAAAATTCAGGATTGTGTTGTGAAGGGTTAACCCAATCCCAAATTCTAATGACCCTGGGGAAGAAGGATTTTGAAAACATTGTTGGAATATGAGAAAATACTTGGTAACCTGCATTTTCTTCCTTTATCATGATTTTTTTTTATAATATCAAAGACAAATACCTTGGCAACTTGTGATTTTCGTCTGTAAATGATTTCAGTTTGGATGTGTCTAAAATTTTATTGTTTGGTAATGAGTTGATAGAAACAACAATGGCAGACCTACTGTCGACTTCACCTTGGAATAAAAGGTATCTAGTTGAAAATTTATGTTTAGTTTGATGATATTATTGGTTATATATTTTTTTCCTTGTCCCCTTCAAATTTAATTTATCCGATCTGGCACTTAGATCTATGAAGTGACCAATGACTTCCAGTAATGGTAATATGCAGGGTCTAAGTATTTTTATGTTTCTAATCTGGTAAGCGGACCAATATAGCCAGCTGTTTAGTAGTATTGTTAGAGGTCCGAAACATAGGAGCTATCCGGATACTTTTCAGTCAAGATCATGACATTCAAACAAGTTTGAAACATTCACAACGGCAAAGTTTACAATATGGTGGTACAGAATGTCTAAGTTAAAATAATTCAGAACGAAAAAAAAAAAAAAAAAACGAAATGATAACCAAATGTTCCGCCTAAAAAGTTTGTTTTTTTTTTTGCACTGGTCCACTCCGTTCCGTGTTCAAGGGACGCTTGCGCCATAGATAAATGACTGAAAATGACGAAAAGGAAATTTCCAAGGTTCCTGAATTATTTTTCACTAAAACACCCGCATAATTGGAATTACAAAAAAAAAAAAAAAAAAGGATGAAATGCATTTCTTTGCTTGGAGAGAAAAAATGGTATCCAAGTACCAAACTTAACTCGTGTTAAACAGCTTATTCCCATGTCAGGAACTTAACCTTTCGAAAAGGAATTGATTCTAAATATAGATTTAATTCTAAATATAGAAAATCAAAATCCGCAAAAGCCAAACGTATAAATATAAACAAAAAATCTGATCTTTAATAAATTATTTATTCGATAAAGATTTCTACAACAAAACTTTTTATGAAAGTATTCTACAAAATTATATGAACTCCACTGGTTGAATAAAAGTGAAACGTATTGAATCATGCAAAAACGCTTTGTAGACCGTTTCATTGAAAAATTGCCTTATTTTATAAACAGTATAAACCCTTACATAATCATCACCAGCCGATATAGCTCAGTAGGTAGAGCGTAGGACTTGTGAACACAATGTCCTACAGATTGTGGGTTCGTATCCCCGGCTGGCCAACTAAAAAATTACTAATAGTCTTTCGGATGAGACATTAAACCGAGGTCCCGTGTGACGGTGCTATACGCCGAGCACGTTAAAGAACCAGGCGAAGCTCTCAGTAGTTTCGACCTGTATCCTTGCACTATCCCCCGTAACAACTAACCGTCTTCTGGGGGCGTCGCTCAGATGGGCAACCGGTAGCGACGATAAATAAACGGAAATAACCTAATAACATAATCATACTTACCTGGTACAGGAGATACCGTGGTCATCAAGGCGGTTCTCCCAGGAGGAGGCCCTTTCCACTGCACTTCGGTTGGGCTGACGCCTGCGATAGCTCCAAATGTGGGTTACTCGGGTACGTAATTTTTTCGTATGGGGTTCTGCGTTCGCGCTAACCCCTGGATCAAACAGAAGACTTGTGGAGAAAAATGGAAGTGGATTCCCCCCCCCCCCCCACACTCTAAGGCACACTACTGACATCTTTTTCGAAGGAAACCTCTTGAAAAGCATTCAGAAAAGTAGACTCTGCTTGTGTCGAGCAAATTCCTCTTCCACGATATTTTCTATTTCATTCGGGAATATCAACTTATTTTCTACTGTTTTCGAGATCTAGTTAGGCGTTGGCCTCTTGGATCCGTTTGTATAAATAAACTGGTGCCCGTTGTATCTCCCGTAACCGTCCGATAGATACGAAGATCGATAACAGGCTGCCAGTTTATTTGTATAAAC
The DNA here is from genome assembly GCA_945859785.2 of Tridacna gigas. NCBI lineage: Eukaryota > Metazoa > Mollusca > Bivalvia > Cardiida > Cardiidae > Tridacna > Tridacna gigas. Next base: position 55,642,380 of record OX244038.2, read on the forward strand.
TGCTCTTACCGACTGTGGTTCCGGTCAGTAGCACTTGGCTTCAACCTTGACTGGTAGTCTTTTCCAAATTTCATTTAATTTGCGTTTAAAAATGGTTTACAGTTTCGCCTAAGATTAAATCCTCGGGCAGGCTATTCCGGTCTTCAACAGCTCTTTGAGAAAATGATTTTTTTTCCCTCAAATTTGTGCGGCAATACTGTTTGAAAATCATTTGGCGATGTCCCCTGAAGTTATAGATTTGGTTCTCATTCTTTGGAAACAACTTCTTTATGTCAATTTTGTCAAATCCTTGGTGAATATTCTAGACTTCAATGATGTATGTTCTTTTCCTTCTGTATTCTAATTTAGGTAAACCAAGGATCGTTAAGCGATTGTGGTAGGGCAGATCTTTTGGAATAACATCGTCTGCAGATTCCATGAGAAGAATGGGGAAAAAAACTAACATATTAAATTTGCTTTAGAGGGGGATTTTCAGATTTTTATAATCAAACCAAACCTTCAAAAATGTACATGTTATGACATACGTAACATACTACATACGTTACTACAAAATAGCTGGCAAGAAACAGAAATGTTTCGGGGAAAAAAAAAAAAATCGCATGGTATTTATTTCAGATTTGGGGCCAGAATTTCACAAGGCTGGTAGGAAATGTCACATGACCAATAAGCCCTAACACCTGTAGATTATGTGAGATTGTATTCAAATCAGTATAATGACGTCATATTGGATATCATAAAGATACTCTGTGAAAAGGGGGCTTAATGCTTCTGCTAAAAAGTATCGACCCAGGTCAGCCTGCGCAGTCAGCGCAGGCTGACATGAGCTGAAACTTTTTGCTATCGGTCAATTTTCTGCAAGTCATAAGGCCAGTTTACCTCATGATTCAGTCAGTTGTTAGACAAAATTGGCATTATGGATCCACGATCACTTAATGACTTGCTTGGTATCAAGCATCACAGAGATGCTTTAAGCCCCCTGTTGCCAGAGGATGGCTCAATTTGATGTTACAAAACGATCATCCTGTTATAAACAAGCCTGGGGTTACCTTCAGTCTGAAGTTGCTCTGATGTTAAGCCTCCGAATCGGCGGTAGCCTGGGGTAATCACATTTTAAATATTCACTCGAAAACTATTTTCAGTGGTCATAAAGTACATGTATGTACATGTTGATTGATTGTATGGCGTTTAATACCGTTTTCAACATTATTTCAGTCATATCGCGGCGCCCAGTGCACCTATCCATGCTTTCCTGGAGTTTCTTTTACCAGTACTTTGCACAATATTCGTTCCAAGACACTGGCTGCTTTCTCACATAACCATGGTCAAAACAATGGTCAGTGGTGAATCATATTTGAGGTTTGGTGAATTTATAAGGTTCTAACCCCCGTACTAAACACAGGTGTGTTACTTGATAGAGTGGTAATAAGTACAAAAAATCTTATTATTCTGATTAGCTGTAACTGGTTTGTGGGCGTTTCATATCAAAGATCAGACCTGACATTCAGGGCAATCTGATCTTGATCTACATAGGTATTTAGGCTGACATGGGCCGAAACTTTTTGCTTTTGGCAAATTTTCTGCATGTCAAAGGACCAGTGTTCCCCTTGATTCAGTCGGTTGTTCAACAAAATGGATTTTATGGATCCATAAATGTATGACGGTTCATTTGGAATAATGGATCGCGGAGATGCATTAAACCCCCTTTTGTCAGAGCATGGATCATTTGTGATTTCCATAATCACAACCAGGAGCTCTTCAAATTTATTAATCCTAGATGACTTTACTCAGGTGAGGGCTTTAGGTCCAACGGCCCTCTTGTTTATGACAATCGGCTCTTCAACAGAACAGAACAGAACAGACATTTTATTTAGACGTATACATAGTACATTGTCTTGTCAGAATGTAAGTTTTTCAATAAATGATGCCACATATGTATATATATATCAAAAGCGAAGTAACCAAACTGTCAAAAAAAAAAAAAAAAATTAACCTATAGTTACCGATCAGAAGCGGAAATAAAAGGAATTACACAAAAAACCTTGTCAAGAAGAAACAATATGTATGAAGAGAAAAAATATAATATAACTTGTTTGATCATGGCAACTTAAGATATTCCATACACTTTCAATGGGGAAAATTGAAAAGTGGCGTTTACAGCAGATATTTTGACAAAACATTTATAGAAATGTTCCTTGAGCAGTCTTGTATCATTCATATGATTTTATTCCACTGGTAGGCTTTAGCTCAGCTGATTATGAAGAAAACATCAAGCTATTGTCAAAGCCTATGCGTCATTGTCGTCGTGCAAAAACTTTGACATTTTATAATATCACTTTTATTCCTGTAGATATTTACTTCAAACTCGGACAAGTTATTTACTGCCAAAGGTGGGTACCCATATAACAGGGGCAGGTAACCATCAAAATATTTTTGACACAGTTATGCCCTTTTTTTAATGCTTTGAATTTTCAGAACCTTTGATATTTTATCATATCTGCCATTAATGAAAGCACTAACTTCAAACTTTGACGTTTTGTTAACTATCAAAAGGGGAATTTATACAACAGAGGCAAGTAACCACCAAAATATTTTTGGCAAAGTAATTAGTTATGCCTCTTTTTCGACTAAGAACTTTTAGCTCGGCTTTCTTTAAAGGCATGGTATATTCATAACCTTAGTTTCATCATCTTCGTCATTTGTGCCGTCGTCATGAAAAATCTTTGACATTTTACAATATCTTTATTATTACTGAAGATATTTACTTTAAACCTGGACAAACTGCCAAAACAATAAGGGTAAATAACTATCAAGATATGCCCCTTTTTCAACTTTGTGTTTTCACTGAAAATCAAGCAACTGCACCCGAGCGTTGGCACCCGCATATGGTGCTCTTGTTACCAAACAACTGCTGCCGAGCATTGGCGCCTAAATGCAGATGTCTTTTTATTTGTTGCCATAGAAACCAAAATGCAAAAATAAAAAGAAATACCTAAAAAATTGTCTTCTCAGACACCAAATCATTTTCTGTGATATTTAAGACTTTTTGTTTTTCCTTGTCATTGCTCAAAGGAAATGGTTACTATTTCAGGTTATAGACTGAGTATGGTAAAATAAAAAAAAAAAAAAAGATTCATTGCTTGGCCATTGTGCATTTTTTGCACTTTCCAGAAATGTTCCCTGGACTTGTCCTCTATCAGCAGTTTTTTGCACACTGCTTATTTTGGTTTGTTACCATTTTGATTTGTTGCCAAAGCAACGTAAAGGAAGAAAATAGGAAAAAAAAAAAAAAAAAATCCTTTGAAAATGGTCTCCTTTCCACCCATAAAGACCACAAGGCCAAGGCTATATAACAAAAAAAAAACAAAAAAAACTCATTTTATTGGCCTTTAGAAATTTATCTTTTTCCATTCTGTTGTCAACTCCACAGACGTTCAGTGTAAGACATGTAGATATTTTTTTATTAGTCTGTACAAATGTGATAGCAGTTTTTAAACCTGTACACATGTGATAGCCACTTTGAGCTTCTGGGCCTCATCTTCCTACCTCTTCACCCGTTCTGATGCCAAGGCCTTCAGCGCTTTGATCTATGTTTGCTGAGAAAAGTATCTAATGTTGTTATTATCAGTGCTATAAAAAAAAAAAGTATGATTTGGGGTAAAAAAAGAACTAAAATGGCTCCTTTAAGATGATATTGATCATCTTTCAATAAATAAATTTTCGAACCAAAAGCCAATTTTCATACCTTTTATTAATTTCAAAGTGTATATCACACGATCACGAGTTTTAACACCCCGATAAAGAAAGCTTTTGCAAAAAGCAGCAAATACTGAACAGTAAAGTTCTAGCGTTTTCTCTTTTCTGACAATGTTTTCTATTCTTGCACATCGCATAATTTCCAGCCACATCTAAATTGTCGTGTGGAAAAGCTTTCAATTTGGACGACTTTTAGCTTTTGTCGTATGGTATTTAATGTTTAATGCAAATTCTCTTATTTTCGTTCTTCCAATCACAATGACGGGATCGGCAGCGAATCCGAAGATTAGCTTGTTTTTTTTTTTAACGGACTTGATTGGTTGTTCAAAAGCTTAGTCAACTAATCAATTGTTTTTTTTCCGCACTACAAACTACTTCCGGCAAAATTGGCAGAACGTGAATTGAAAGTAAAACAATTTTAACTAACCTTCACAATTTTGAAACGGTATATTTATTTCAATTCACTAAATTTTTTAACCATAAATTGTCATGAATCATAAACCAATAAATTCACTTGTTTATCTCCATATTATGTTACATTCTCATTTGTCATGCATTTTCGTGGGTGAATAAACGTGGGTCTAATCTTCGCTTTCAAAATCAAAGTTCTGGATATTTGTAGGGGTCATTAAATTCTAAAAAGAAACCTTATAAGTTAGTATCAAAACCCATGAAAGAGCCTATCCAAACTGGAAATAGGGGTTAGGGGAGAATGTGTAAACCCAATCAAGACAGTTCCTAGATGAGACAGTTCTCAATCATGTTTATTTTTTTTTGTTCACAAGGTTCCCATTCACAAATACATATGTGCATAATTCATGCACTTATTTGAATAATCGTGCACAAAAATATGAAGTGAAACATGCATGCACACACAGGTCTCACTGTGAATGGTCATTGGTGCCAATTGGGACAAGTTAGAAAAATTACAGGCTTTTACATTACATGCTACCCTAATGGATGATTTATGTCAAATTATATGGAAATACTACTCCAAAAATTAACTGGCATAAAAAAAAAGATTGGTGCAAAAAAACATGAAAACCCATTACAAACAAAAAATAAGTTTGACATCGTCCGATCATAGGCATTTCAAACTGTCTGAATTCAGCTTTAATAATGACTTTAAAAAGTGAATTTACATAAATTACTTCCTCCATAGAGGCTCTAAAATTGTCATTTTAAAGTGCACTCCTGGAATTTCTCATGCACTCCAAAACTTGTACCCCAGGGAGTGCTTGCACTCCCATGCAAGAAATATCTTTAAGAAAGATAGATGGCTTAAGAGATACTAGAATATGAGTATTGAAATTCTTTAGTGGCTCAATATGAAGTAAAATAATGAAAATTAATCTCACGAGCAGTTGCCTCTTTTCCCTCACCGCTTTTCATTTTTTTGAAACCTGTAATGGGTTATTGGGTAACACTTATGAAAAGACTAAATTTCTAAATACAGTCGAATGTCCATTGCTCGAACATCTACTCCTCGAAGTTCTCTATACGTCGAAGTAAATCTAAAGTCCGGATTGATTTGCTTTATTTTTCTATATAAAGTACTATCCGCACGTTGAAGTTCATATCTCGAAGTTTCTCCATTATGTCGAACCTAATTTCAGGTCCGAACTTCAATGATCCAGTTAATTTACACATCATTACTTCGAACACAGTACAGAATTTTCACACATTTTAATTGACATTAATTATATAAACTTAGGTGTTATACATAATAAATAGAAATGCCGGATACAACGACGATATGTTTTTCGCACATTTTTGATCATTGACTTTTGTCAGCTCGGGTGTTAACGTGCCAGTCATCTTGACTGGTTCGATTAGAAATGTTTGGACTGAGATTTTCATACCATACACTGTGATTTTGGCCGTGGCTATATAGAAAGACTGGGCATTTAGTTGTCGACCGAAAATACAAATGTCCTCGCTCCTAAGGACTTGTTTGGTGAAAGAAACCTGGTAGAGTCCGGGAGACAGCCAGCAACTTCGGCTGACGAAATGCTTTTTTAATTTCATAATTTTCAGTATCATTCTTACAAACAGAATTAAAGAAAAACATGTTAATGAAAGAAAATAAACAGTATGCATCCTTTACTCTTTAATTTTCAAAACAACGATCGGTTAACTATTAGAGGGAACAAAATGTACAGCCTGTGAACGAAGTATGTTTCGGTTACCTACTTCCGGTACCTGACACACTCATCTGAAGAATCTCTGCACGTCGAACTTTCTATACCTCAAACTTTTTTCGGTAGTCCCCTGAACTTCGAGGTATGGATATTCGACTGTAGCTCAAGAAAAGAATCATTCTTTACTACATTATTTTGCTATGGAATGAATCAAGGCCCTGGGATATCGAATAGCAGTAGTAATGCTTTTTATTAGTGGTTTCATAAATGTGTGAGCAAATATGCCAGCAGGGGCCCGCCGAATGAACTTTAACATATGCACATTTTGATGCAGTCAAAGTAAAGGGACGAGAAAGAAGACATATTTAACTTTAATGTGCATCGTTGGATTGCAAAATAATTTGGCTCAAATGATTGCCATGAACAGACAACATGTCAAGAGCAAAACAATGCTGCCAGCTCAAAGGTCAAGGACACAGCACTTGGCATAAATTTTCGCATATACAATGTATATATCAGTATATTGAAATGTTTTTGTCAACAGATATGGCTAAAGGTCCTTGTTTGTGTTTGGAACTATACCATGACAGTGACCTTTGTCATTTTGTGGAGGCAACTGTGTGGCTGATACACTTTAGTTTTTCTATATGTTTAACATTCTATTTGCATAGTCTAGATACCAGTGACGATGATCATTCCAATCCGCTGTTTTACCTGTGGCAAAGTTATAGGCAACAAATGGGAGGCCTATCTAGGACTGTTACAAGTAGAATATACAGAAGGGTAATAGTTATCGTCATTCTATATTTCTCCCCCTCCATAATCATGGAGTTGTCATTAACCCTATACAACACAATTTCAACTTTTAATGACCTTGATGAAGAAAGCATTTGAAAACATTAGGGGAGAAGGAGAAAATGCATTTTCTCCTTTTTCCAAAATGTTTTTAAAGGCCTTTTCTGTCTGGGTCGTTAAAGTTCGGAATTGTGTGGTAAATGGTTAACAGACAATTGTCAGCATTTGCGTCACATTCAATTTGTTATCTGTAAGACTTTATCCTTACCACACAAACCCAGGTTTTAATGACCCGTAGAAAGAAAGCTTTTGAACACAGTGTAGGAAATGGAGAACATGCTGGTTTTCAGCATTTTCTTTTTTTCCACAATGTTTTTGTCTCAATTACAGGCAAGTTTCATCAGTTAGGGTATCTTTTATTTGTCATCTGCAAATGTATTGGATTTTTGAAAGTCTAAAGTGTTATCGTGTGGTAAAGAGTAAAGAGTTAAGTGCTTTCAAATTGGACAAGTATAAAATTTTATGGTTTTGGTAAGGCGTTTAATCCCCAATCTCATGTATTTAAATTTCTGACAATAATAATAATAATCCTTGGTAATAGACTTACAACCTGTCATATAGTGTCTTTTTTCACCTTTTTTAGAGGAAAATTTTATGATTGACCACTACAGGAGAAAAATGTCAATGACTAAAAAACAAATCTCAACAAGTTTTAAGATTGCAAGTTTTGATTGAATAGATTTGATCTTTCAAAATTAAAAGAAAAAAAACATATTGACCCTTAGGCAGCCAAGTGCAACTCAGTGAACTATTGCAGACAGTGAGAATCCAAATAAGAGTGCAATTAAGATGAATTTTCTCCTTAACTCTTGACCAAACGACAAGAATGCAGACTGGTCCAAATCGAAAGCGTTTGCAGACGACACTTTATATGGGACTCAAGTTTTGGAACTTGTCTTTGGTAAGGGAGAAAACATTATGGGAAAAGGAGAAAATGCTGGTTACCAGCATTTTCTCCTTTTCCCACAATGTTTTTCAAAAGGCTTCTTCCTCAGGGTCGTTAAAACCCGGGATTGTGTGGTAAAGAGTTAAGCCACTCTGTCTTCCAAAAGTAGCCATTTTGCTGGACAAAAATGGTAATCTGCAGGAGAAAATTTATCAACCCTTACGTTGCTAAGCTTTGACGCTTTGCAGATGGTGTTGATCAAGATCAGACTGCTGCACAGGACATGCAGTCTGATCATGGATCTACATTGTCAGATAAGGAGATATATTTTTCCTCAAAAAAAAAACTTTGAAATAGCATTATTTGGGTTTTTGCTATCAGCTTGAAAGTTCCTTTTAACTTATTTAGTATGATAAGGCTTAATATTAACTCTTTACCACACAATCCCGACTTTTAACGACCCTGGGAAAGAAGCCTGGTAACCAGCATTTTCTCCTTTTCCCACAATGTTTTCTGCCCTTCCAAAAACAAACTTCCATTTTTCAGTAACATTTATTTTGTCGTCTGCAAATGCTTTCAATTTGGACCAGTCTAAAATTTGTCGTTTGGTAAAGGGTTAAACCTTAGAGCACCGAATAAACCTTAGACATTTTCATTTTAGAAATAACACCCTATTTTTTACCACTTCAGAAATACTCTGGTTTAAAATTTCTCAGCAAAGTGGACAATGTAGTTCAAAGATCAGACTGCATGTTTTTTGTGGTCTGATCTTAATATTATCGGGCAAAAGAGGGCTTAATGCATCTCTGTGATACATGATACCAAGCAAGTCATCACATGATCATGGATCCATAAAGTCCATTTTGTCTAACAACCAACTGAATCATGGGATATGAGATATAGAAAATTGACCAATAGCAAAAAGTTTTGGCCCAGGTCGACATGGGTCAACACTTTTGCAGATGCATTAAGATCCCTTTTCACAGAGCCTGACCCATATATATATATTTTTTTTTTGTTTGCAGTGATGCGCTGGATGCCTTGGGTTTGAAAAGATACTGTTGTAGAAGGATGCTACTAGCCCATGTGGATCTGATTGAAAAGCTTCTTAACTATGCACCGCTGGAAAAATGCTGACGGAAAGATGCTGTGAAATTCTATTGTAAAAAACTTGGTGCAATCACTGCAAATGTGAATTTTTCAAGCCCCATATTGAACATAGACTTGGAGTTCAATGAAAATTGCAAAGGGGACACGGTTTTTGGTATTTAAGGACATAACAAGAGACACAGGCAGTTTGTGCTTACCGGTAAAAGAATCGTAACACCTTCAGAAAGAGAAAAAAGGACATGATTTGAAAAATTTATGTAAACTTTTTTCAATAATGTGATTAATTTTTTAGTCCCGGCAGTAAGCAACTGTGAAAATAATGTGGGAACAGGATTTTTTTAATGCTCATACTAAGTGTCTGTATATAATGTTTGTCAGAGGGAAACTTTGTGGGTAAAGGAGAAAATTGCCTTCTTATGTGCACAACCTCCTTTGGTCACTCTGTTTCATATAGCTGTGTACTGCAGTCAAAGTGCAGTGTGTAGAAATGTTTATAGTAATTAGTCCATAGGAAGTTTCTTTCACATCTCGTCATGCTTATCAAATCAATACCGGGCCCAGATAGCTCTGCGGAAATGCAAAGAGCTAGAAAGCAAGGGCTTGGGATTTTCAGTCATGGCTCTTCTGATTTCTTTCTTAGCACTGATAAAACCATTATAACAGTTTTCATTCCTCTCCTGTTGCAACATATTTTGTTTTTGTGTACATGAGAAATGAGCCAGTGTTTGGAGATGATTTTTTGTGAAGCATCTACAAATGAAGCTCAAAGAATCCAGGGAAAAGTGCACTGGCCTCAGACAAAAGTTAACTAATTGTTTCATCTTTTATTAGAAACTCTTTCAGCTCCAAATACATGAAGCCCGGCCGCGTAGCTCAGTGGTTAGCATATCTGACTCATGACCTGGAGGTTGTGGGTCCGATACCTGGTTGAGGCAAACTGTCTTGCCAGCGATATTTCGCCTCTCACATTTGATGCATGTGATATAAGTATTCAGTGACTGGGAAAGAAAGTTGTGCCAGTACTGGTGTTAGAAAGCCAGGAAACACATGTGTAGGTGCACTGACCATTGTGATACGAACTAAGCTGTTAAAATGGCGTTAAACTCTCAATACAAAAAAACAATTCAAGTACATGAACTTAACTTCCTTCTAAGTCTGAAAATACAGTCCACTGGAACATGGACAGATTTTTATCTCACGGGCTTGGCTAAACAAACTAACAGTGTAGAGCCAAAATTAGACCGCACGTTTTTTTGCAGTCTAATCTTGATCTGTATCATCTTGTCTTGATGATATCATGGTTTTATTGCATTTTAAATCTGGGTCTGTATTCATCAACCATTCTTAAGGACATTCCTTGCCAATCAGAAGTTATGTTACTTTCAAGTGTAGAAAATTTTTGAGAACTAGACTTAAGAACGCTCTTAAGAATGGTTGGTGAATACTGACTCTGGTGTACACTACAGGGACCACATTTTTTCGTCCATTACTCATGTAGTTTGTCAGAATGTGTGGACTAGTTGCAAAATGGTCGCATCAGGTCAAAAAGTCGGTCACTGGGTCAAATCTTTGTAAACCTTATGAGGCCATGTTTTCTGTCCAAATTTCATGAAAGTTGGTCAAATATCTTAGACAGGTTTGAAAATAAGTTACATCAGGTCATGAAATATATTACTCAAAATTTGCTAGGGATCACCATAATAAATTCAGCCAGTATGTGTGTGTGACATGTATCAGGTATGCTTTTTCAATACATGTATGTTACATTGCCACACTGGTGTAATAAACCTCCTGTTGTTTAAATAGATGGTTTAAATGCAAAAATGTATTCTTGTAACCTATACCTGTATTCAAATAACCAAATGACCCCTATCAAAGTGTGAGTAGCATAGATCATTGTGACCAATCTCAAAAAAACTGTGTACATTCTTGGGACCGCAGTTTTAGTCCAGATTTCATGAAATTTGGTCTGTATGTTTGTCTTGATGATATCTGTATGATAATATGTCTAAAAAACAGCCAGGTTGGGCCAAAAAGTAGGTCTCTGAGACAAATCCAAGAAAAAAACTTGTCTACATTTTTAGTCCAATACCCATGAAAGTTTGATAGAATGTTTGCCCTCATGACATTTCAGACAAGTACAGATTGGCAATGGGTTATGTTGGGTCAAAAAGGTTCAAGCAAGCGACTGGGGGCCATCAAGGTCTTCTTGTTTGAAAATATTTTTGTTGCCGATTGAGATACTGCTGATTTAATCGCAGTTTCTACTTTTGCTACTATGTTTTCAAGAGTAATCTGTTACAAGAAGTGTATGGTCGTCTGCTTATGGTTATGTGATTTGGGAAATGATGATTTTGTTTGTAAAATGTGTTTTGGTTACAATGCTATCATTTAACATTAAATGTATAAAAGTAAGAACTTAACATTGATCATTTTGTTAAGCATTTCTCTTTTCGTTTGTCCGGATTGAAAGATTCAGGGCCATGTTTATCAACCACTTGGAGCTTATCCTGGTTTACCCAGACCTAATTGAGCAGTGTGAGCAGTTAAACCATTACTGCACAACAAAATTCTAGACCCCTCCAAATTAGAAAGCATTTGCAGACGACAATTTCAACGTGGCCAAAAGAATATGATTTTTCTTAGGGTAGAAAACATTGTGGGAAAAGGAGAAAATGCTTGTTACCAGTATTTTCTTCTTTTCCCACAATATTCCTCTGGGTCTTTAAAAGTCGGTATTGTGTGGTAAAGGGGTAAATCAGGGTTGCCTAAGGTGTTAAGGTGGAGCTGATAGTTTGGTCCAGATTTTCCTGGGTTGATAAACAAGATAACCGAGATCCATAATCAGCGTAGTGAGACAAGCTATTCAAAACTAAAAGTTAGGTACAAAGAAATAACAAAGCTTTTTCCTTGTCATCCAAAGGGCAGAAATGAACATCTTGAAATTCGGAAAAAAAAATGCCCAGGTCCGTTTACTGAATTTGCAGTATTTAAGCTTTTTATTAGCTACTGATGTTATGACACCCCCCCCCCCCCCCCCCCCCCCCATGTCTGTCATGCATGCTTTCTCTGTGTCAACCTTTTACTTGCACATGTGGCATCTCTGAAACATTTTTTCCAAACCACACGGAAATGACCCTATCATGGTCTTGTTTAGAATTCATTAAGAAAAAAAAATGATTACATGAAATATGTAACTTAACCCTTTACCACATGATCCCGACTTTTAACATCCCTGATGAAGAAAGCCTTTTGAAAACATTGTGGGAAAAGGAGAAAATGCTGGTAACCAGCATTTTCTCCTTTTCTCACAATGTTACCCTTTCCAAAACAAATTTCAATTTTTGAGGCACATTTATTTTGTCGTCTGCAAATGCTTTCAATTTGGACTAGTCTAAAATTTTGTCGTTTGGTAAAGAGATAATGTAATATTTTTTATTCAGCAGAAAACAGCACTTACTTGTTTATAGCTTACAATTTGAAAAAAAAAAAGACCACATGCGAAGAAAACAAAGACTTGCATAGACTGCAATAGTCTGAGAAGTAATATATATATAAAAAGAAGAACAAAACACACACACACACACACGTCATAATCTGAGAAGTATAAAAAAATACAATTTAAGAAATTAGATTTGTGTTGTATCGTTACCTAGAGCGAAATATCAATACCCTGGACACCATGGCAACCAAATGGAAAATAATGAAAAACTTTAAATATCTTCTCCAAAACTAGTTTCGAATTCTCTGCAAATTGGCATAAATTATCCTATGGTGGACCTCTTTCAGATTCACTGTCACGATTCTAAACTGTCAAAGAACTGTGATTGCTGTGGGCTGGTCTTTTTTTTTCTTAACCTTGTCAGCGTTAGTAAGGCTTTTAGGAGGATATCAAGGGAAATAACTCTCAACGTTTGCCTTCAAAACAATTGTTACCATTTATCTCCCTTAATTATAATACCGTATTATGTACGTGATTGGCATTCTAAATTCGAGTTTTTTTTTCTTAACAGAAAATGTTAACTTTACAGCTGTAATAATCCATTTTAATGTTTAAGGTTATGCTTACTTGTGCAGATGTGTCAATATTGAAAATAATGCAGTTGTTATTTTTTGATATTGTTCGGTCTAAAACTTTACCATTCATGCCCAAGGGGGTGGGGGGAAATCATGTTTTCCGCTACAAAACATCTGCAAATTTTCCTGTCAACAGTTTTGTCTAATTTAACAAATAATTTGGTATGAATTATCCTTGAGTACTTCTCCTTTGTACTCAGTGACACCATCTTTGTCTGTTAGAAACATATATTTGTTTCTTGGCCTATTTTCTCTTATTTCATTGCAATACAGGCTTCTTACATATGAGTCATGCTCTGTGAAAAGAGGGTTTAGTGAATCTTCAAAAACTATACACCCATGTCAGCTTGTGCAGTCCGCGCAGGCTGATCTAGGACCATACTTTTTGCTAGTGGTCAATTTACTGCATGTCATACATGATTCAGTTGGTTGTTAGACAAAATGGATTTTATGGATTCAGAATTATGTGATGTCTTGCTTGGTATAATGCATCACAGAGATACATTATACCCCCTTTTGCCAGAGCATGGTTCATATTAATGTCTCTGTCTCTACCAAATATGGCCCAATTATCTATAAGGAAGTGGAGCGATACAGGGCTATTCTGATCCCCAACCCCACCACCCCATGTATATGAGCAATGCTCTGTGATGAGGGAGCTTCATGCATCTGCGAAAAGTATCGATCCAGGTCAGCCTGCGCGGACTGCGCAGGCTGACCTGGGCCGAAACTTTTCGCTATTTGGTCAATTTTCTGTATGTCCAGAGACCAGTTTACCTCATCATGAAGTCGATTGTTAAAAAAAAGGGCTGTTATGGATCCACAATTATGTGATGACTTGCTTGGTATCATGCATTACGGAGATGCATTAAGCCCCCTTTTCCCAGAGCATGCCCTATATATTTGCAGTGGGATTTGCAATAATTTGCCAGATGCTAGGGTTGGAAATATGATAATAACAATGAAAATTGTCCTAAAATAGGTCTTGATAATGATTGTATAAAATGATGACACATCCGAGATTGGTCCACAGCATTACGTGGCTTGTCAGCACTCGCTGTGGCTTAGTGATGAAAGTTTAGGGTTTGCTATCTTTGGTTTGTTAACTCTACCAAACGACAACATTTAGATTTGTCCAAATTGGGGGAAAAAAATGGGAACGGCAAATTAAATGTTGCTAAAATGATAGAATTTGTCTATAAAAGAGTAGATAACAATGTGGAAAAAGGAGAAAAATGCAGGTTACCACAATGTTTTCAAAAGCCTTTTCCTTTAGGTTGTTAAAACTTTGGATTATGAGGTAGAGGATTAACACCGTCAATTTTAAGCACTATTCTAATTCTAAATTCCAAGATCAGCCCTCTGACTGGCTGAGGGGTTTTGTGGGCTTTTTGTTGATCTATACAGATATTTTATTTAACTCTTTATCAAAGGACAAAAACTGAGACCTGACAATTACATGTATTTGAAGCGATAAATTAAATCTGCTTCACATGATGGAAATTGTCTTTAATAGGGTAGAATCCAGTTTAGGAAACAGAGAAAATTACTAGCATTTTATCTCTTTTGCCCTGAAAGTTTTGCAAGGGTGTTCTTCCCGAGGGTTGTTAAACAATGGACAATCTGTTGAAGGGGAAAGGACTCTGAACCCTTTAAGCGCCTTTCACACCGTAAGTTGCCTCAGCAGCCAACGTAGGTCAAGATCAGACTGCACAGAACGTGCAGTCTGATCTTTTATCTATATTGGCATCTGTGCTGATACCTTCATGGACTGGAGCAACCTTTGGAGTGCAATTATTTGTGTCTCATTTCTAGTTTGAAAATGTCAGGTTTATTTGAGGGTGTAAGGGTTAAAATGACACAGACGTAGGAAAGAACTGGCATAGTGCAAATCGATGGGTGAGTGCAACACTATCCTAAGTGCCTTTGTATAGGCACTTAGGATAGTGTTGCACTCACCCATCGAAATGAGCCATGCTCTATGAAAAGGGGGCGTAATTCATCTGCGAAAAGTATTGCCCCAGGTCAGCCTGCGCAGTCCGCACAGGCTGACCTGGGCCGAAACGTTTCGCTACTGGTCAATTTTCTGTATGTTCATTGACCATTCCACCTCATGATTAACTCGATTGTTAAAAAAGTTGCCATTTTGCATCCCTAACTATGTGATAGCTTGATAAGCATAATGCATCATAATACATTAAGCCCCCTTTTGCCAGAGCGTGGCTCACTGATGAGAGCTGTTGTATCATCCCTATCCTTTATATGTGTAAAATGGACTTCAATCAAATCTTTCAATTTTATTGGCTTCCCACTCATTGGACATCTCACTTTTTCATCCTGAAGACGATGTCAAAGAAATAATTTACCAACCCATTACTGTACAGGTTACTTTTAGAGATCAAAAACTGTAGCAAGAGACAAACTGGAGAATACTGTAAAACCGGAAATGTCGTGTCATTGAAATCTTCGCGATTTTTTTGGGGGTACTGATAAAAATTGCGAAGATATCCACCAGCGTGAATATTGCTCTTGGTCAATTTTCCGTATGTCAATGGACCTGTCTACCTCATGATTCAATCGGTTGTTAGACAAAATGGACCTTATCGACCCATGATCATCTCATGACGTGCTTGGTAACATGAATCACGGAGATGCATTAAGCCCCTCTTGCCAGAGCATGCATCAAATATAATGCTTAGTCCTCAGCCAAGAGTCTCTCTCTAAACATTGTAAGAAAAGAATGCACATTCTATGCAGTCAGATCCTACTGTACAAAGGCCAGTGCAGATAATTCCAGCGCCACGAGCTCATTACTTGAAACCTTTTAACTGTTTACCAAACAAAAAAATTTTAGACTTTCCCAAATTGAAAGCATTTGCAGAAGACAAAATAAACAGGACTCAAAATCTATTTTTGGTTTCGGAATAGAAAACATTGTGGGCAAAGGAGAAAATACTGGTTACCAGCATTTTCTCCTCTTTCTACAGTCTTTTTTAAAGTCTTATTTAGAAACTGTTCGGTGCAGGATTAACAAATTCTTCTGCAGACAACTGTGATAGACTGGCATCAGACAGCCTTCCACAACAATGTAGTAACAGGAGGAAATGCCCGTGCTGAGTCAATTTTTCCTTTACCTACAATGGTTTTACGTATATTCATGTTTGAAATATTACCCGGTTGATAATCCATATTCTACAAGGAACATCCAAATGCGGTTTGCTGCAAATCTGTCCCAGGAGGATTTAATACTAGCCAACTGCCCGCCTAGGTAGCTCAGTGATTAGCGTACCTAACCCGTGGACTGGTTGTTTCGATTTCGATACCAGGTTGAGGCAAACTTTCTTTCCAGCAATTTTTCGCATCTCTGATGCATGTCAATAGTAGTGAGTGACTTGGAAAGACAGTTGTGTTAGTAATGGTGTGAGAAAGCCAGGAAACACATGCGTAGGTGCACTGACCGCTGTGATACGGCATAAGCTGTTAAAACGGCGTTAAACTCCAATACAAACAAACAAAAAACTACCAAACTATTCCAAGTTTTAACGACCTTGCAATAGAAGCCATCCGAAAACATAATGGAAAAGAGAGATACTGGTAACAAACAGTCTGCTTTTCGTCTGCTAAAGTTTTGACTGTGGACGAGTCTTACGTTATGCAGTAAAGAGTTAATCCTTAACCCTTTACCAGACGACAAAATTTTAGCCTTGTCCAAATTGACAGCATTTGCAGACGACAATTTCAATGTGGCTCAAATCGTGCAATTTTTTCTTTGATAGGGTAGAAAACATTGTGGGAAAAGGGGAAAATGCTGGTTACCAGCATTTTCTCTTTTTCTCACTATGTTTTCAAAAGGCTTCTTTTCCAGGGTCGTTAAAAGGCGGCATTGTGCTGCAAAGGGCTAGCCTGCTAAACAAGTGAAATGAAACTTTCAAGCCAATAGTAAAAACCCAAATATTGGTATTTCAAAGGTATTTCTTGATGGATAAATATTTCTTAATCGGGCAGTGTAGATCAAAGATCAGACTGCACGTTCTGTGCAGTCTGATCTTGATCTACACTATCCGCAATAGTCCTTGAGTCGCGCTTAGCAGCCTAAGGTTTGATAGCATGATGGAAGAGTCAGCAACATCAATTAACTGATGATTATCTAGCGACTATCAATGACCAATGACCGATTCCATCCCTTCACTAACGAGGACAACATGAATAGCTTAAATTCCCGACGGTGTAGATCAAGAATAGACTGTATAGAGCGTCTAATCCTTAATGATTCGTCACTTCGACCAAAAGGCTATAAAGTCACTTCGTTTGGTGCCGAACTACTTTTTTTTAATTGTTAGTGTACCAAGCAAAACTTTAATTATTTTTGTACACAGTACATGTATAAGTCAAAATTGGATTTTCTCTGACACTATGGATAAAGATCAGATTACAGTCTGATCTTTTACTGACCAATATCTCGTTAAATACTCTGACAGAAACACCCGTCAAAATTGCAAAGGCAAGGCTTTTTTTTTTTTTCATTTGATCCATTTAGGGCACGGAGTTACATGTGCCCGTCTTTACCTGAGTACCGGCACAAGTGTAGTTGTTTCTCCAAGCAGAGCAAAGGAAGATTAGTTTGTCATTTATGCACCATGTACTTCAAGATCAGATTGTAAGAATCATGCAGCTTGATCCGTAGATCTAACACTATCCGATATTTTTCGAAATTTTAGCTCGGCTGTTTTCGAAGTAAACGTCAAGATATTGTAATAGATCTGGCGTCGCCTGCGTCGTCGTGCAAAAACTTTAACATTTTATAATGTTTCTGTTATTACTGAAGATATTTACTTTAACACTTAAGCTGCTGAATAAATGAAACGCACAAATTTCTACTCAATACTAAAAGCCAAAACATTCCGTTTTTAAAGTTGATTTCACCGGAAAGAAAATGCCGTATCGGACAGTGTAGATCAAAGATCAGACTGCACGTTCTGTGCAGTCTGATCTTAATCTACACTGTCCGCAAAAGTTCAGTGGGTCGCGATTAGCAGCTTAAGGGTTAAACTCAGACTAGTACTTAACTCCTTACCAAACGACAAAATTTTAGACCGGTCCAAATTGAAAGCATTTGCAGACGACATATTGAAAGCGCCCCAAATGACGAAATTTGTCCTTGATAGGTCAGAAAACATGGTGGGAAAAGGAGAAAATGCTGGTTACCAGCATTTTCTCCTTTTCCTACATTGTTTTCAAAAGCCCACTTCCCCAGGGTCGTTAAAAGTCGGGATTGTGTGGTAAAGGTTTAGCTATTAAAACGGGAACCCATACAACAAGGGTGGGTAACCATCAAAATATTTTTGACACTGCGTGCCCTTTTTTCGACTTAAAATTTTAACTGAAAATCGATCTAATCCCAAAAGCAACCGCAACGGAATGCTGGCACCCGCATGCGGTGTTCTTGTTGAAATCTTCCGACAAAAACGCTTTTTCCCATTCCTTGAGTCGGGTTTCCAAAATGCAGAAGTCCATTTTATTTATTTAGCGTTTTAGCTCTTTACCAAACGGCAAAATTTCGGACTCGGTCAAACTGAAAGCATTTTGCGGACTACAAATTAAATCGGTAGCTCAAATGATAATATTGTCTTAGATAGGGAAGAAAACATTGTGGGAAAAGGAGAAAATTCTGGTTACCAACATTTCTCCTTTTCCCACGGTCTTTTTAAAAACCTTCTTCAAGGTCGTTTATAATCGGGATTGTGTTGAAAAATTTAACCCTTTACCACACTATCCCGAGTTTTAACGACCCTGAAAAAGAAGCCTTTTGAAAACATTGTGGGAAAAGGAGAAAATGCTGATAACCAGCATTTTCTTCTTTTCCCACAAAATTTTATGCCCATACACAAACATATTTCAATTCATGGGTCACATTTATGTTGTTGTCTGCAAATACTTTCAGTTTGGGCCAGTCTATGATTTTATCGTTTGGTAAAGAGTTCAATGGTTTCAAGATAAATCGGCAGAGCCCCTATAGCGCAGTCGGAAGCGTTAAGGACTCGGGACCAGGGGGTGGCTGGTGCGAATCCCCAGCTCGGCCAACTACTGTCCGAGAACTGATGGAAGCCATTGCGACAGGATTCATTTCTCTTTCATCGCTGATCGTTGTCTTGACGACGGCTATGTGGGAAAGCAGCCTATGGCTTGGTAAGAATATTCTGCGAAACTCCGGGAAAACATGGGTTCTCTGGCCGCTGCGATATAACTGAAATAATGTTGCAATAAATATAATGTTGTTAAAATGATAAATATAATGTTGAATGTTGATGTTTTAATAAGTATAATGTTGAAATAATATTGTTAAAATAACGGCTTTAAACACCATATAAACAAACATACATTAAAAAGGAATCGAAACGTGTCGACTTCAGTTACTCGTGTCTTGAGGGACAATGCCAACCCTTGGGAACGAACAGATAGAGTTCAGTATCATACATGAATATAGATAGTCGATCAAAGTACTTTAGAACTATTTGCCCATCGATGTAATTTTAGACTTGTCAAAATTTTAAGCATTTTCAGAATACAAATCAAACGTTACTTTACATGATGAATTTTGACCTTTAAAACTGATGAAAACATCGTGGAAAAAGGAGAAAATGCTGGTTACCAGCTTCTAACAATGTCTCAAAGGTTTGTCCTCCTCAGGGTCATTAGAAAGAATTGTATGGTAAAGGGTAAAGTGTTTACCTCTTGAAACAGATTCGCAACAGACGGATTCGAAAACATCATTTTAACATAGGCTTTGCCATGATAAATCGATGTTTAATGCATTGATAGATAAGAAAACAGTGTGACCAAAGAATGAGTAGCTCTTAAGGAGCAATTTCTGCATTTGATACAAGGTTTTCAAGGATCAGTTCTGCTTCTAGATGAAGAAGAAATCGTCTGCAATTTGAAATGTGTTTATTTATGTAGAACTGGTCGAAAAACATGCGACAACAAGGGTTGGAAGTGGTTGTAATTTTATCGGAACTGACTGTAATTTTACATATATCTAATAGAGAAACTTGATGTATTGCTTTACGTTTTGAATTCTCGACGTAGGCTAAACTTCGTGCACGGTGCGAGAAAAATAACGAGAATAAGAGGAAAACAACAGTACGAAGAACACGGGGGAGAAGGTATCAAAAGGTAGGGTTTGAATGTAATAAAGTTGGAGACAAAACAAGCTGAATTTAAATTTTTGAGAAAACCATTGAAGTATTTCATCACTCTTTCAATTTTCAACAAGTCTTCTTCTTCTTCTTCCACCTGACCATCATCTTCCTTTTTTTTTTCTTCTTCTTCTTCTTTTTCTACCTGACCATCATCTTCTTTTTTTTCTTCTCCTTCCTTTTCTTCTTCTTCTTTTTCTTCTTCTTCCTATTATTATTACAGTAATTTTCATTCATTGATTATGACAGCGATTGTTGTTTGTGTTCCATCAGCCACACGGATGAATATATCGACACGTTATATTATGTCGGAATGGGGTCGACAGGGCTGGCGGCCGCCGCCCCACTGTTTTGTTCGATTATAACGAAGAGAGTTTAAAATAATCC
Organism: Tridacna gigas; assembly: GCA_945859785.2. Classification (NCBI taxonomy): domain Eukaryota; kingdom Metazoa; phylum Mollusca; class Bivalvia; order Cardiida; family Cardiidae; genus Tridacna; species Tridacna gigas. The sequence continues at coordinate 55,662,785 of OX244038.2, forward strand.
ATGCTCTGTAAAAAGGTGGATTAATGCATCTGCAAAAAGTATCGATACGTGTCAGCCTACGCACTTCGTGCAGGCTGACGTGGGCCAAACTTTTTATCATAGATCAAGTCAACCTCCTTTTCCCAGAGCGATGCTCATATAATATGGTGTGCAACACACGAAAAGGGGCCTTCGGACATATGCGTAAAAGTGTGTCGTCTCAGATCAGCTTGTGCAGTCTAATCCGAGACGACACTTCCCGTTTTGTGCGATTTTCTGTTTCTCGAAAGTCTACTGTATGAAAAAATCTTATGTAGTCGTAAATTGCCGTCTCGGATTAGCCTGCGCGGACTGCGCAGGCTAATCCGAGACGACACTTTACGCAAATGTCCGAAGGTCCCATTTCGCATGTTGCAGGCCATATAATATATGAACCATGCTTTGGCAACACGGGGCTTAATGTATCTCCGTGATGCATGATACCAAGCAAGTCATCACAGTAATTATGAATCCATAAAGTCCATTTTGTACTACAACCTACTGAATTATGAGGTATACTGGTCCTTTGAACTGCAGAAAATGGACCAACAGCAAAAAATTTTGGTCCAGGTAAGCCTGCGCGGACTGTGCAGGCTGACCTGAATCGATACTTTTTGCAGATGCATTAAGCCCCATTTTTACAGAGCATGGCTCAAATGTATCAGCTTTGGCGTCGAAAGGGTCAATGCATGACTTCTTCAACGTCCCAAATAATTGTTTTTCATTGTGCTTACAGCACTTAATTAATTAATTTGATCAAAAGATTGGTTTCTATTTCAAGAATATTTGGTTTTGATCCTGATTTTTTTTTTATTTTAGACTAACTCGATTTGAGCAGATTATCACACAACGTTTATAAGTTTGTTTCTTTAATTTATGCACAGAGTGAACTATTTCTTTTTTTTTTTTGTGGTCCTGCAAGATTCATATAGAATGATAAACACGAACAAGAGAAATCGTTCGCTATTGATGTTACCCGGTTGAGGCGAACTTTCTTTCCGGAGTATTTTCGCCTCTCACTTCTGCTGAAGCATGTGAGAAAAGTAGTCGGTGGCTTTGGAAAGAAAGTTGTGTTAGTACTGGTGTGAGAAAGCCAGGAAACACATGTGCGTCATCGACCGCCATGATATGACCTTAGCTGTTAAAGTGGCGTTAAACCCCAATACAACCCAGCAACCAATCGCTGTTGATGTAGGCTAAATATTGGAGTAGAATTTTCTGTCGTATTTTGACGGCATCTTTCTTCGTAGAAATTATATTAGATTTCCAGCTTGCATTTGCATGAGACTAAAAAAACAGACCGTAATATTTAGAAAAGATTAATCTGCGGGTTTGTAAAAAAAAAAAAATGCGGCGAAATTGTACTCTGCATTTGATACACTTCTTCCAATTGGTAAAAAAATGTGAACATGTTTGATATTCTGCAGGCCTTTTAAGGGCCCATTTATGGCACCAGTATTCAAATGTCGCTGTCCTTAATCGATACCCCGTAGCGCCTTAGCAAGTGGATGTGGTTGGGGATAATCATTTTCTTGTTACAGTCAGTAATTTAATATTTGTATGCGTCACCCTGTAGTGACACAGCATTTTTAGCAGCAGGTGTTCCTTTTGCAACAATGAGTTGGATTAGCATTTAATCCTTGAAAACCATATGAGTCATGCTCTTTGAAAAGGGGGCTTATTGCATCTGGGAAAAGCATCGACCCAGGTCAGCCTGCGCAGTCCGCGCAGGCTGATCTAGGCCGAAACTTTTCGCTACTGGTCAATTTTCTGTATGTCAAGGGCACAGTCTACCTTATGATACAGTCGGTTGTTAGACAAAATGTGCTTTATGGATCCATGATGACTTGCTTGGTATCATGGGTCACGGAGATGCATTAAGCCCCCTTTTGCCAGAGCATGGCTCAATTATCTGTCTGTTACGGACGAACATTCTGAAAATGATTTGTTAACAGGTATTAATCTATGTGTATGGTTGTTGTTAGTTTATTAGTTTCTATGACCATACAGAACAAGAATAAACTCAAGAATCATTTAGTCAGTTGAAATATTGTTTCACTTCTTACAGTAACAACAGCTGCTAAAAGTAAACAAGACAGGTGTTTAAACGCATTTAAATGTTAAATCATATCATTTAAAAGTATGGAAATTATTGTGAATATGACAATCTGTTATTGTTCGTCGGTCCAAGTGTTAGTCCGTGACCGAGAAATTAATTTCAAACTTAGGTAAAAAGTTGCCAGGTCACTCTATCTTTTGTTTACTTCTTGTCTAATTCTAGAGTTTATTTTCTGCCAGCGACTAACACTTGAACCAACGACACAATGACATAATGCCATCTTCACAATCATTTCCATGCTTTTCAATGGTATGATTTAAATTTAAATGCATTGTAACACCTGCATTGGTTTTTTGACCGCTATTTGGCCTTCAAGCAATTCCCTCACTCTTCTTGAAGTTGACCACCTTTGAAAATATTGTTGTAAAAAGAGAAATAATTGTTGTTAGACACGGCATACCTTCCGTTTTAAATAAATGAGCCATGCTCTGTGAAAAGGGGGCTTAATGCATCTGTGAAGAGTATCGACCCAGGTCAGCCTGCGCAGTCCGCGCAGGTTGACCTGGGCCGAAACTTTTCACTATTGGTCAATTTTCTGTATGTCAAAGGACCAGTCTACCTCACAGGTCAGTCGATTGTTACAAAAAGTGGCTTTTATTGATCCATAATTATGCGACGGCCTGATTGGTACCATGCATTAAGCCCCCTTTTGCCAGAGCATGGCTCAAATAAATTTACTCCATGTACATTCCCCTTAACACTCTTTCTCACTTTCAGGTGATGGCCAAGAAGATGAATTCTGGAATTTTTATTGCATATGTTTTTCTTGCAACACTCCAAAACTGCTGTAAGTGTCTCACTTTAGAAGATACGAACAACCTCCTTGGAAACTTATCATCCAGTTATGACATAAGAGTGCGTCCGGTTAGGTATCAAAACGACGCAGTATATGTGAACATTTCGTTCCAGATAATGTCTGTGCAAGACTTTAACGACATCACAGGCACAGTTTTCTTTCAGTCGTTCACCTACATGCAATGGAGAGATGAACGCATGAAGTGGATACCCGAAAACTATGGTAATTTGACTACCATTTCGCTGCCCTTGTCGGACTTATGGTGGCCTGAACTGGTCATGGTTAATTCACCTGACCGCAGGTACCAGCCATGTCAGAATGCTAAGAGAGCACGGGTATCACATACCGGGGAAATCGCTTTAGTTGCCGTGGATACACTAGAAGCTTTATGTCCAGTTGATATCAGTTCATACCCTTTTGATATGCAATTATGCATGATTTCAATAATCACGTCTGGTTACAGTGTCAAAGAGGTGTCATTCGTTATTACAAATGTTTCTGAGGTTGCTGGTGCACAAACATTGTTTCTGGAAAACAGCGCTTGGATGGTACATGAATCCGACGCAAAAGTGGAGAACGTATCTCTGACGTCAGCATTGCATGCGAGGCTCAAACTGAGACGACGCCCTTTATATACCGTTGTCAATCTTATCGTTCCCATCTTCACACTGGCGTTTTTAAACACGTGGGTGTTCATACTGCCCCCGGAATCCGGCGAGCGAACTTCGTACTCCATTACTGTGCTGTTATCTTTCGTGGTTTATATGAGTATCCTAAGCGATAATATTCCAAAAGGATCCGAACCTCTCAGCAATCTCAGCCTTCTTATAATGACCATGATATTCTACAGTGTAAGCCTGCTATTTTGGACAATTCTGTCGTTACGGCTGTACAACAATGAGAACAAAAAACCTGTACCAGAAATAATACAGACCTGCACACGCTTTGCTCGCTTGTGGTACTACAGAAGATTTTGCAAGTGGAACGTCATTGCTGTAAAATCAAAGAAGGGTAGAAATTCGGATGATTTAAGTGAAAATAGTTCAGAAATGAAACCAAGTCGATTGATGTCGATAGGTGAAAACAACTTTAGAGAGGAAGCACAGAGTCATGGCAGGAAGACAGATGTTCACCTAGGGCAAGTCACGTGGACCATTGTGGCAGAAACTGTTGATATATATGCTTACATGGTTCACATTGTTTGGTGGATTTGTATGATCATACTTATGGTTGAAATGTCTTCTTAGAGTCACGCTTTAGTCTCTATAGGCTACTGGTAACAGGAGACACTGTCAAGTCTGATTTAACTGCGTTTCCGTTTGATGTAGATCATTGTTATCCTGCAATGTACAGGACTGCCTTTCTCTAAACTGCGTAGATTTATGCAAATTATTTGGGATTGTATACGCACACATACGATTCCTGCTTTACCCAAAGGTAGGGGTTGGCGTAAAGGTATGCAGAATAGTGAAATTTCAGACTTGGTGTTTGCTTGCCTAAACTGCGTACGCAAAGTCTGTACGTACGCAGTTCAGTGAAAGGCAGCAGCGCATTATCAGATGACACAACTTTAAACTTGTCCTATTTATCCAATTTTGCATGCAGCATATCAAGAATGAATTGTTTTTCTCCAGCGTCTAGTGGCTAAATCAAATGAGTCATGCTCTCTTGAAAGGGATTTAATATATCTGCAAAAAGTTTCGACCCAGGTCAGCCTGCGCAGTCGGCGCAGGCTGACCTGGGTCGTAACTGTTTGCTATATTGTTAATTTTTCTGCATGTCCAAGGATATTTCTACCTCATGGTTCAGTGGGTTGTAACACAAACTAAATTGTAAGGATCCGTGATTACAATATGACTTGCTTGGTGTAATGCATTGCCAAGATCAATGAAACTCCCTTTTTCAGAGCACCACTCAACCATTTAATGGTTCAGCCTTTCAGAGATCGTGTTGTGAAACTCTCTAGATACAGTTTAGAGTAGTTTGTATATACAGGACCAGGCACCGTATTCACCAACCATTCCAAAGAATATTCTTTGTCTAATTCTCAAGAATTTTTCTAAATTTGGAAGTAACACAACTTTTGATTGGCTAAAGCAAATCTAGCCAATCAGAGGTTGTGTTACTTTGAAATTAAGAAAATTCTGGAGAACAAGTCTGAGAACGTTCTTAAGAATGGTTGGTGAATACGGACCCAAATATCCGTAGTCGTGTAGGGGAAGTAACTCTTTATAGAAGGATTCTCGGATTTCTTTTTTTTTTCCATATTGTACTGTATGTCTCTATCATTTTTAACGGTAATGTTATATCATTCACGAATTTGCCTGTTTCTGTAAAATAATATGACGTTTTGTCTTCAGTATTGTCTTTTTATCAAATCAGGATTTTACGAAATAAATATTTTCTTGTTTTTTGTACTCTTGCTTTTTGTTATAAATATGTCCACTCCTGACTGCTAGACGCTTTTCTATTCTTTTTTTTTTTATCTACAATGGACGAAATAGCGCGATTTGTCAAGAGAAAATCGCGATAATTTTTTTTTCGGCTAGGAATTTTCATTAAACTAATTCCGGAGTCCTACTCCATTTGTTAATGCCAAAAACGATCTTTGTTCGTAATAAATGACCCTTGTTCTGGGGAAAAAGGGGTTTCATGCATCTCCACGTTGCATTACACCAAGAAAGTCATCCCATAATCATAGATCCATAAAATCCATTTTATCTAACAACCGACTAAACCAAGAGGCAGAATGGTCCTTTGACATGCAGAAGATTTATTGATTTCAAGCAAGGGTTTTCGATCTAGGTCAGCCTCCGCAGACTGTGCAGGCTAACCCAAGCCTATACTTTTTGCAGATGCATTAAACCCCCTTTTCACAGTGCACGGTTCAAATATTTGCTTGGTGTCATACAGAGTGATTACACGTTTGAAATGGGAAAGGAATGTCGCAGTGGCCTTGCCATAATTAACGTAGCGTTGGAAACGGAATGAAATCCTAAAGCATTTATAAATGAGCCGTGCTCTGTGAAAAGGGGGCTTAATGCATCTGCAAAAAAGTATCGACCGAGGTCAGCCTGCGCAGTCCGCGCAGGCTGACCTGGGGCGAAACTTTTTTGCTTTTGGTAAAGTTTCTGCATTCCATGATCCAGTCATTTATTACAGAAAATGATAAAATGGATCAATAATTATGTGATGACTTATATGGGATAATGCATCACGGAGATACATTAAGCCCCCTTTTGACAGAGCGTGGCTCAAATCCCTTCACCAGAAAACAAAATTTTAGATTCGTCCAAACTGAATAGAGGCATTGTGGCAAACAATTTAATGTGGCTCCAATCCTAGAATTTGTCTTTTTGTCTGTCAAGGATAGAAAAAAAGTGTGTGAAAAGGAGAATCGTTTTTTCCTTTGCCATCAATGTTTTAGAAAGCCTTTCTAAGGGTCGGTAATACAAGGCATTGTTTGATTGAGCTTAATAAACATTGTCCGCAATGTTTCTACATGTACTGATGTTCACAGCTCGCCAACATCACGAAAAAACTCGCAAAGTGTAGTTTCTGTTTTTTTTTTCACTTGCGAATAATAATACTGACATTTAGGTATCTATTCTGAAAATGATCAACCAATTTACGGACAATTATTAACTCTTTCAGTACAAGGCGACAGCATAGGCTTTTGCAGACAGCATGTATTTAGATCAGACTGTACAGAACATGCAACCTGATCTTTGATCTAAACCGTCCTCTTGTTGGGGCAAGCCTCTGAGATAAAAAGCTATCTGAGTTTTCAACTGGTTGTATTTTCAGCGGTCGAAAGAGGTCGAGTTTACATATTGTGGAATGAAAGAGTTGTCCATAATAGCTGAATTATCAATAATTTTACCCACATCCTGTCTCTTGTGGACCGAAATGTCCTTGGCGACGAGACAAGATTCCTCTCGATACTTTTCGGCATTGTTAGGGTTAAACCCTGCAGTCTGGCCTTTGATCTGCGATGTCCGATGTGTAAATATTCTTTCTCGTCTGAAAGAAGTTTATCTTGGCAATATTTTGGTTTCTATTATAGGCTGAAGATTTTCATTCAATCTATGAGCCGTGCTCTGTGAAAAGGCGGCTTAATGCATCTGCGAAAAAAATATCGACTCAGGTCAGCCTGTGCCATCCGTGCAGGCTGACCTGGGCCGAAACTTTTTTATTTGTCAATTTTCTGCTGCTCAAAGGACTAATCATGACCTATAATTCAGTGGGTTGTTATACAAAATGTATTTTATGGATCTGACCTTGGCCTGTTTGCTTGTTTGAATTGTGTTTTAGTCCGCTTTCAACGACAGTCCAGACATATCAAGGCAACAGCTTGCATATCAAAGTATTTCCTACCGGGTTTCACCAGTATTAACCCGTAGGCTGCCGAGTGCGACTCTAGAAAAGACCTTTTGCGGCCAGTGTAGGTCAAGATCAGACTGCACAGAACGTGCAGGAGAACCTTTTTCCCGAAAAATAAACTTTACTTTGAAAAAGTAATCCTGCCCGATCATTTTTGATAGAGTAACGTCCGAATGTATTAAAGGAAACAATGATCGGGCCTGGAAACCAGGCTAAGGAATTGTATGCATACACGAAATGACCATTTCATGTTAGTAGAAAAGATTCATCATAAAATTCGAAGAACTTTCTGTCATATACCGGTACATCTTAACAATGTAAATAAACGATCAGGGTCCGTATTCACCAACCATTCTTAAGAACGTTCTTAGACTAATTCTTCAAGATTTTCCAATTTTGAAAGTAACACACATTCTGATTGGCTAAACCGTACGGTTTAGCCAATCAGAAGGTGTGTTACTTTCAAATTTGGAAAATTTTGAAGAACAAGACCAAGAATGTTCTTAAGAATGGTTGGTGAATACGAACCCAAGGTCCGTATTCAACAACCATTTTTAATTTCTAAGTTAAATTCTTAATTTAGAAAGTAATACAGGTTCTGATTGGCTAAACTAAAGGACTTTGCAGAAGCTGTTTTACTTTCAAAAGTAGAAAATGCTTTAGAATAAGACTAAGAATTTTCTGAAAAATATTTGTTGAATACGGACCTAGCTTGTACCCGCATTGTAGTGCTAGTTATGTGGGAATTTCCCCGAAAGAGGCCTTTCAGAGGTCAATTTAACCATTCACCTGCTAAATAAATCAAATGAAACATTCAAGCCGATAGTAAAAACCCAAACATGGGTTACAACAGTTGTTCCATAGATTACTCTTATTCAGAGGGATAAAGGTCGACTGTCTCCCAAATCAGATATAATTCGTACTTGATGAGGTTAGACTCTTTCAAAGCAAGATCGGTCAAAAGAACGTATTTTGTAGGCATAAAATACTTACATGTATTGCAATTTTTCGTCAGGATATCTCACAAAATATCCGACAATGTAAGTCAATGTTAGACTACTCGGTCTGTATAGCCTGAGCGTTGCCTACCCTGTCCACAAAATCAATTTAATGGCTTGTAGTGCGGATGGCTAAAACACATGACGATAGTGGTAATTTTGTCGTTTGACATTTAAAACGGTAAATACCCAAAGTACCGATGTTTTTTCAGTCATTTATGTCAATTTCGCGCATCATATGTAAGTTTTTGCAAAATACTTTAAACGCATAAAATGGCACCATCGTACGATTGCGTCTATAGCTCCCATTCGACGTTAAATCTCCGTAAAAATATAATGCGAAATATGGAATGGAATATGAAGTTATGAAGTTAACTGAAATATAAATGTTCTGCCATAACGTAAAAGGAACAACAAACCTTTACACGACTATATTTCAGCCTGTCGTGCACCAACCCATCATGTTTCTTTGTTTGAATGGTGTTAGAATTACGTCTTTTATACCCTTTACCAGATGACAAAATTTTAGCCTCGTCTGAATTGAAAGCATTTGCAGACGACAATTTCAATGTGCCTCAAATGGTGCAGTTTTTCTTTGATATGGTAAAAACATTGTGGGAGAAGGAGAAAATGCTGGTTACCAGCATTTTTTCCTTTTACAAAAATATTTTCAAAAAGCTTCTTTCCCAGGGTCGTTAAAAGGCGGCATTGTGGGCTAAAGGGTTAAACAGGATTTCAGTCATACAACACCTACTGCACACTTATGTATGTCTTTACTGAGACTCAGCAATTAAGTTCAAAAGTCCAACATCCTAACCATTGACCCAAGGACGACGATCTGCCCATCGTCAGTGTCACCTCTCCCCCTCCCCCCTTCCTGTGCCGTGTCGTTTTTGGCATGATTATTTGAAAAACAACAGTATAGGTCCGTTGATAAAATTAGATATCATGACCTAAACGATGGGGTGGCCTTTGAAAGGGTAGAAAACGTTGTGGTAACCACCATTTTCTCCTTTTCCCGTAATGCTTGTTTTTTTAAAGCCATCTTCTTTGAGGTCGAAGAATCACTTGGAAAAGTGTTAACTTGAAGAAAAGACGAAACTTTAAACGGCTATGCTCTGGCAAAAGGGGACTTGATGCATCTCCGTGATGCATGATACCAATCAAGCCATCACATAATTATGGATCCATAACAGCCACTTATCTTAACAACCGACTGAATCATGAGGTGGAATGGTCCTTTGACATGCAGAAGAATTACCAATAGCGAAAGGTTTTGGCCCATATGTGGATCTCGAGCCTTGGGACTACAGTGGAAAAAATGTATGCAGAGAGAGTTAATACTAGGTCAAGTATTAGTAAAAAAAACATCCATGTAAACAGCATTGTGACGTCACATCTGGTTTCACAATAACAGATATAGATCCGGTTCGTGAACTGACTGTCCCGTTATCTAAATTTAAAAGTTACACCTTTTTATTGTAATGTTTCCTCACGCTTCCGAAGAATAATTCATTTTGCAATATTTATCAATGTTTTCTACAAGAAATTTTAACTAACGGCTAAAAACTCTATTCGCTGTAATACAACCATATATGAAAAGAAAGGTCATTTCTATGAGCTAAGTGGTGTCGAACTTCGAGTTTGTTGTTGTTTTATTTTTAACCTTTACTCTGCTTAGCGCGACTCAAAGAACTTTTGCGGACAGGGTAGATCAAAATCAGATTGCAGAGAACGTGCTGTCTGATCTTGGATCTACACTGTCCTATAGGGAGATATTTTTCCCCAAAAACCGCTTCGTAAAGCACTTTCAGTATTGCAATTGCCGAAACCCCACCCGTCCCACCAAATATTATATGCAACGCCTTGGTCATCAATCAAACCAAGAAGACCTTTAAACAACGTGTATAGTAGCATAGTGAACCGAACCGCATGGCTGGAAAACTGGTTTGATGAAAGAACTTTAGGCTGCTAAGCGTGACTCACTGACCTTTTGCGGACAGCGTAGAGCAAGATCGGACTGCATAGAATGTGCAGCCTGATGCTGGATTTACATTGTCCGATAAGGAGATATTTTTCTTCAAAAAATAAGTTTGTAATAGCATCATTCGAGTTTTTACTACCACCTCGAAAGTTTCTTTTAACTTATTTAGCAGGATAACAGCAAAAAAAAAAAAACCTTTAACTCTTAACAGTTGAAATCCTTGTTTTCACCACCCAGAGAATGATGGCTTTTGAAAACATTTTGGGCAAAAAGGAGATAATGCTGTTGATCAGCATTTTTTCCCCATTCCCACAATGTTTGTTACCTTTTTGAAGACAAATTCCATCGTTAGAGTCAAATTTTATCTGTCGTCTGCCTTTTCACCGTTTGTACAGGACTCAAAATTTTGCTGTGCAGTAAAGAGTTAAGTTACTCGGGCATTTTTAATACAATGTAACGAATCAACTCCATGATTTAACCCTTATCCTGCCAAATAAGTGAAATGAAATTTTTAAGCCGATAGTAAAAACCCAACTTTTGCAATTTCAAAGGTATTTTTTGGGAAAAGATATCTCCTTGCGGACAGTGTTGATCCAAGATCAAGACTGCACGTTCTGTGCAGTCTGATCTTGATCCATGCTGTCCGCAAGAGGTCAGAGAGTTGCGCTTAGCAGCCTAAGGGTTAACAATGAATGGCCCTTTGTAGAGTACAGACTGAAATCAAATGCAATGGACGTGCAGAGTGATCTTAGTCTACGCTATTTGCAAAGGAAATTAAAAGTCGAATTCCGATTTATGTCTGATGTGAGTAGACAGTGTATCAAACTGAAAAAAAAGGCATAGTTAGCACGTTGTTGTTGATTTCGTTTGATTGTATCATATTTTACGCCATTTCACTTACATCACGGCTGCTTAGCACTTATTCATGCTGCCCCCCCCCCCCCTTTTTTTAATCACTAGTATAACTAAAACCCTTTCTAAGCCACCGGATGCTTTCTCACATGAAAATATTGAATCGCCGTCCGTATTTTTTTTTTTTTCTTTTTTTTTTTCCTTTCTTTTTTTTTTAAATAAAAATCATGCAAGTGGTAAATAACCAAATTACGCCCGATGGAACGATGCATACGTGCATCAAAACTGTCCAATTACGTGTCCGTAAACTATTTGGATCGAAAATTACGTGTAAATTGTAGATATTAGGGGCTAATGCCTGGTCAAAATACGGCGTTTATATCCTCTCGGCTGTGATAGCGGGGGCATAGATTGAACAGACGTTTAGACAGACTGATACAGGGTGAGTGTACAAAGTTTCTTCTTATTTGACTTTAAATAACTTTTTACCAATCGGCAACATTTTAGACTTGTCCATTCAGAAGCCATTACAGACGTATACATTAAATGTGGTGAAATTGGAAGGATTTCTTCTTGAAAGTATAGAAAACAAAAAAAGAAGAAAATTCTGGTTTCCAGAATTTTCTCCTTTTTCCACGATGTTTTTAAAATACTTCTACCTACGGGTCGTTAAAATTCTTGGTTGTTACTTTTAAATAAAAGATCGTGTGTTATTATGATCTCAAGGAAGAATGCTTTGGAAAACAATATGGGAAAAGGAAATAATACAGGATAACCGCTATTTTTCTTTCTTCACATACTCTTTCGAAAGATGGCAATCAGATGAGCTGCATTGGATTTGTCGTCTGCAAAAGTTTTAAATAAGAAATTCATCTAAAATTTTGTTTTCTTGTGAACATCATTGTTTCGACGACGGTTATGTGGGAAAGCAGCCACTGGCTTGGGAAGAATATCGTGCGAAGTTCTGATTAAAATAATGATAATAAAAAAAGAAATCCAGAAAGGTATCCATAGGTGTATTGACCGCTATGGCATCTGAAATGTTGAAGACGGCAATAAACACCATACAATTAATCATCCAATCTTTTTTGTGGAAAAATCAGACAGACATTTTGCGTCTTGCCACAGAAAACGTTTAACGCTATGACAAACGACAAAATTTTTATACCTGTCTAGATTAAGGACTTGTGCCACAGTTTCCTCTGATCACTAGTATGCACATTTTTCCTTTTTGTAACTCTGTTATATGTCACTGGGTTATTGTGATAGTGGGATAGTATATTTTTATCTGTGATATGTCGGTTGCCTTTTAAATATCTTTTAAAAGTGGGAGATTTATAATTGACTAGATTGCCAAATCATGCCAAAAGAGACATTATTATGAAGGAAGGTGATTCCCTATCTTCTAAAATTGTCCCGGTTAATATACTTTATTAAATATTTTTATAAGATATTAGAAAGTATTATTTCTGTGCAAGATTTTTTTTAAATCTGTCCCCTGGTTTTTTTTTCTTCCTTGTATTGCAGAAAATTGATAAAAAAGTAAGTCTTTGTTGCCATTTTAGAACATTTCTAACCTAAAGCATATAAGCAACATCATTTATTCAGTAAACCCAGGGTGAAATAAATATTGTTAAATGTATAGAAAGCCAGAAGACTGATTAGTGCGATAAACCTATTAAAATATGTGATAGCCTTATGCTTCGAGAACTGTAGGACTCGATGGCACGAAGAAGCCGTTTTGAATACCAGAAAATTAAACGCCTATAAAATGCATATATTTGAAAATGTTATCGTTCTTTGACCTATGGTCCAGACGACAAACTAAGTGTCACCCAAATTATGGAATTGTTTTTTTGGAAGGGCAGAAATTATTGTGGGAAAAGGAAAAAACGCTGTTTACCAGCATTTTCTTCTTCTCTGACAATGTTGTCTAATGTCTTTTTCCTAAGGGTCGTAAAAATTCGGAATTGCTTAGTGAATGCTTCAAATACATTATAGCAAAAAGAGAAATTGTGACAGCAGTGAACATACAGTGATACATTGTAAGCGAAAAAACGTGGTTTTTTTGCTTAGCTGAATGTGCTGGCTTTGACCTCATTTTTTGGTACTGATAACAAATGAATAAATAGAAATTTGTGATTGGTAAAAAATGTTGGCATGTTTAGTTTAAGTGCAAATTTACGGCATCTTTTTTTTTTTAAAAGATATTTCTTGTTTAAATATTTTTTATTTTATTTAAACACAATAAGCATGTGATATTTGACATATTGCAGTAGTAAGTCTTTAAAATCAGTGTTGTAAAATTACTTTGACATGTATAATTTATCTTGGAATGACATGGATCACGAAAGTTAATTTTAAACTCGAACTCGACCTCTTTCGAGAGCTGGAAATACAATCCAATGAAAGTCATAAACATTTTTGATATCATAGACTTGACTAACCAAGCGGATTGTACAGACCCAAGATTAGACGGCAGTTTCGGTGCTGAGTGATCTTGATCCATACCGTCCGCAAAAGTTCCTTGGCCCGTATGCACAAACCATTCTGAATTGCATTCTTAGTATTGTTCTTGATTTAAATAGGAACGTAATTCCTGATTGTCCATCCGCTTTAGCCAATCACAGCTTGCGTTACTTTGGAATTAACGTGACTATGGTATTAAACAAATTATTGAGAATTAGACCAAGACCTATTAAGAACGGATGGTAAATACGAGCCCTATTCACTCCTTCGGCGATGAAAGTGTTAAGAGACTACGAAACTTTAAAATGAGCGGCGCTCTGGCAACAGTCATCAAACAATTATGAATCCATAAAATCTATTTGTCGAACAACCGACGACTTGAGACGCAGAATGGTCCTTTGACGTGCAGAAAAGTTACAAATAGCAAAATGTTTCGACCCAGGTCAGCCTGCGCGGACTGCGCAGGCTGACCTGGGTCGATACTTTTTGCAGACGCATTAAACCCTCTTTTTACAGAATATGACTCAAATGATCTCGTTAAGCCCCAGCTTCTGTAGATCGACCATTCTCAGATAAAGGAATTAAAACGAGGCTGCTTCTTACAGTTATAGGCTTTTTTTTAATTTCATATACACTGTATTCATAGTCTGAAGTCGCGATGTCCACATACACATGTATAGCATTTAGGATACTCCTTCTGTTGGCTTCGACGTCTGTTAACACTGAAGGACATGTGAGACCAAAGTTAGGGCTGGATGTAGCCTTCGTAAGTACACGTTTCTTGATTTTAATTTTTTAAACTACTTTTTTTGAGACTGACAAATTGAAAACATATACACAGGCTTTAAGTTGTTAGTACAGTTGGTGTTTTGCTTTGTTTGTATTGGAGTTCAACGCCGTTTTAACAGCTTAGGTCATATCACGACAATCAGTGCACCTACGCATGTGTTTCCTGGGTTTCTAACACCGGTACTGACACAACTTTCTTTCCAAGTCACTAACTGTTTTTCTCACATGCATCAGAGGTGAGAGGCGAGAAATAGCCGGAAAGAAAGTTTGCCTTAACCGGGATTCAAACCCATAACCACCAGGTCACGAGTCAGATACGCTGACCACTGCGCTACCCTACCGGTATCTGCTACTGTGGTGCAAAGGTTAGATCGTAGGACTGTCGATGAAGCGATTTAAGTTTGATGAATTGGTTCAGTTGGGTGTGAAATTTATCGCGTTCGGTTTATAGAGCTCCTTCTATTTTCTGAAAACACAAGATACCAGTTATGCTATCATAACTCCCTAGTGTGTTTCAAATAATGAAACCAGTATTGTCTCCTTTTCCAACCCCGAGTTTTAACCGACCGGGCAAAGAACGCGTTTGAAAACAGTTTCTACACTTTAACAGACAGACCTCATTATCCTCTACAAATGCTTTCAATTTGGATGAGTCTAAAGTTTTGTCGTCTGGTAAAGAGTTAAAATCGATTCAAAGCCAGTTATGTGAGTTTTATCGACGTACTTTTGCATACTCGTACAACGTAATATCATCATCATCATCATCATCATTATTATTATTATTATTGATGTTTTTATTTTTTCCTTCCGATACTTCAACATAATTATGATTAAATGTCCTAATCAGTTCCACGTCAGTTTATTTGATGCATCTGAGTTTTCAAGAACGATTTAGCTCTACTTGAAACAATATTCAGCATTGGAAAAAGGAATAGTGATTTTTTTCAATAGTACTTTTTCAATGAATTTCATCAATTTTCGACAGTTTGGCCGAGCGGGGATAATAACTGGAATCAGAAGATCCGTTAAAAAACCTGCCATTCATCGGTGATCTATACTTTTTCTGCAAAATTTCAACAAATACATTTAATATAATAGTTTAGATGATATCAAATTTTTACCGAAAGACAAATTTCTATACGTGTCCAAATCCAAAAAAAAAAAAAACATTTGCAGACGACAAATCAAATACAGCTCAGAAAATTGAAACACATATTTTTGAAAGGGCGGAAAACATCGTTGGAAAGCAGAAAATGCTGGTTACCAGTATTTTCTCCTTCTTCCACAATGTTTTCTGAAGTTTTCTTCATTAGGGTCGTTTAAACATGGGATTGTTTGCTGAAGGGTTAAACCTGTGACGTTCGAGAGCCAATTTAGATATTTAGCTTTCCATTGGGGGAAAAATGTTAGATTTCAAATTATCTCCTTTGTTAGATATAAACCAAGGTTACCAAATGGCAACTGGGTCCTTTTATTTGATTTCCTTTGTTTTTATCCTTACTTTACCAAGAGATATTGTGATTATTATAATTTGACTTATGATGAATATGTAAGGTCTTCATAATATTTGCAAATCGAATTTCAAACAATTTTACCACTGAAATTCAACAAATAGATGAAAATTGTAGTTTGATAAAGTTTGAAAGGTATATTTAAACCTGAACATTCCCAAAGAGTGCAAAAAAAATAAGGATAAAAACGAAGTAATACCTTATTCAGGACTAAACTGGTAGCCTGTTATCGATCTTCATGTCAACAACAGGTAACACCCAACGCTTACAAGTCGAGTTTCTGCCCGGTTCGAGGTTTCACGAGACTTGGAAATTTAAACCGTGATCTTATTTGTGCACAGAAAAAGATAACGATTAAATATCTTTAGCGATTTTAATAGATTGATCGTCGTTAGAAAAATCTTTGTCTATCATGAAAATCTTAGCCAAAGATAGAATACTTCTCGGTTATTTTAACACAAATTAAAGCATTCTGCTACGAGTTGTCTGATTGGTGGATTTGGTACATACGAAAACCAATAGCTGCCGTCGATAAATCGGGTGCTGCCTGTTGTCTATCGGACGGCTATCGGAGATACAACTGGTACCAGTATAATTCAGGACCTAGTAAGTAGTGGAGAACTATCAAGGGAAGTAACTGACTTGTGTCTTTCGTTGCAGAGAGACTTATTTGGAGAGAACAGTGTTGCTAAAAGCGAACGAGAAAGTACTGACTCTGAACAGGCGAGTCACTTTCTTACTGTTTCCATAAACGAGCCATGCTCTGTGAAAAGGGGGCTTAATGCATCTGCGAAAAATATCGACCAGTTCAGCCTGCGCGAACTGACTGCGCGGGCTGACTTCGACCGAAATTTTTCGCTATAGGTAAAATTTCTGTATGTCCAAGGTCTTCTTCATGGTTAAATCGGTTGTCGAAAAAAAGTGTCTATTATGGATCCATAATTATGTGATGGCTTGCTTGGTATCACCGCATTGCAGAGATATATTAAGCCCCTTTTGCCAGAGCATGGCTCAAATTTATTCACCTGGTCGACCTTTAATTACAACATGACAAAACAATTAAAGGAAATGAAACAGTATTTTCAATTTGGTAGACAATAAAGGACAACCCGATTTAACACTTATTCTGCGAGATAATTGAAATGAAACTTTCAAGCCGATAGTAAAAACCAAGATTTTGCTCTTTCAAAGGTATTTTTGTAGGAAAATATATCTCCTTATCGGGAAGTATAGATCCAAGATCAGACTGCACGTTCTGTGCAATCTGATCTTGATCTCCACTGTCGGCAAAAGGTCCTTGAGTGGAGCTTCGGAGCCGAAGGGTTAATGGACACTGGGGATAGTCCGATTGAAAAGACATAAAATGAAGATAAAATTTGATAGAGATAGAGAATAGTCTAATTTCTTAGACATAAAGCATAATTAATCTAAAAGACATTAAGCGCTGTCCTTCTTAATAGACAGAGGACAATATTATTTAACAGACATAAAAAGAGAAACCAATTTAAAAGATATAAAACATAGCCTGGTTTAATAGACATAAAGCTTAGTTCAGTTTGATAGACATACAGCATTATCCAGTTTGATAGTCATAAGGCGCATTAAATTTTAATTGACTTAAAGCAATGTCCAATTCACTTGCAGATCGTAGTCAAATCCTTTGACTTAAATGATGGCACAAATCTCTAGACATAACAATAGTCCATGTTTATGGACATCAAGCAAAGTCCAGTTTAAAAGACTTACAGTATAAAAACGATGTACAAGACACAAAGCATCGTCCAATTCCATAGGCATAGATCACTGTCTGATTGATAGACAGAAGACAAAGTCAAACCGAATAGACATAAAGCATAGTCAGATCTAATAGATGTGAAGCACAGTTCAATTTAGTAGACATTAAGTATGGACGGTTGCGTTTCTGACAATAGAAAACCCGCAATCTCACACTCATGCATTATTTCGTCGTCAAAATGTTTTACGTAACACACAGAACAGAACACACATTTTATATATTAGTTGTACAGAGCCATTTCAACATGTATGGAAAGCATCACATCACGCTTATTTCAATAGATATACAGTAAATATCAACAGATAAACGATAGTTAAACAGTTATATGGAGAATGGGCTCACATTGGATACATTTAGAGAAGAAAGGTAGCTTATATAATTCACGTAAGTTGTGAATTCAGAAAGTCATTTCTTTGTTTCGTTGCATAGAAAATGAATTTGCCAGAATTAATCAAAACTGATTTGTTTTGGTAATTTAAAGGTTGACATATACATCTTACTTATACGGGATAAACTGTCAAATTTTGTTGTAAACATGACATATTTCAGGATAAAAGGGGAAATCTAGTTGCACACCTCCTGGACCTTGGTTCCTTAAAGAAGAGAACACTGTCCAACTTGGGTAATATACGAGCCTTGAATGAACAATTACAGCAATTGCACACGCAGGTAGATGGTCAATCCAGTAGAAACAGTGCAGACAGCTTAAAAACAGCTGTACAAGATTACCTGGCCAAACGTGGGCAAGATCAATTCGTACGAACAAACGGTTTAGATTCAAGCAAGAGAGCGACCCGCAAGCAAGCAGCTGAAAGTTTTGGTGTATTTGATGAGCTGTTGAAGCTCCCCATCATGCGTGATGGACCTTCTCAAATAGAACGACGAGGTGAAATCTGGGACTCTGACTTCTGGAAAAGGAACCCAAATGGGTTTCAGAATGACAACTTTTATACACCTATGACTAAAAAATCGAACAATGATGCAAACGTCTTGTGGTTTCCTTTCAAGAGAGGCAAGTTTCTAGAAACAAGTACATCCGAAGACAGCGTAAGATCTAAAGATCCTTTCTATTTCCCTGGGGGTGGAGAAAGTGAACGTTCACTCATAGATTTTTCTCCTTTGAAACCTTCCTCTATTCAAGGTTTTAGAAGTTTTAACGATGTCATCAAACGAACTGTCAATACCCTGCACCCTGTCGTAAGAGAGCAGAACTCCAATTTTGAGGATAGTTCACTCGTTTGGCCTTTTATCAGCACCGGCAAAGAACAAAAACGAAATGGACAGTTTGTGAAATCTTCGAAAGAAGTAAGAGACAATACGCGTGATGAACCTTTGATTAACGCGGTTTCCTGGTTTCCGGCGGGAGCAAGCAGACTAAGTTCAAAAAGATCGTGGCGCAATCCGCCGGAGTCGGAACTAAACGAGGACAAACTGGCCGCTGATGATTTGGGTGACAGCAATGACATCTGGTCCTTGTGGGGTGCTAAAAGGTCAACCGGAAGTAAATTCAATGTCAAGAACTTAGAGTCCCTTCTCTCGGACCTGAATTTGCACCAGGAAGCCAAAAATATTCGGAGGGAGACATGGTTGCATCCTCTTGCAAAGAGAGTGATGAGCTCTCTTGCAAATTTGGATGCTGAAAACGAAGTTATATAGTATTGTTGATGAAGGTAAGTTTTAACATTTGGAACGCTAAAGTTGTCCTAGCAAACTGTGTAGATGAGGAATAGACAGTATTTTGCAAATAGTTTAAGTTAAAATCGGACCTCATACAAAATGGAGCCTGATTTGAATTTACACTGTATGCTATTTTGTTAATAGTATGGGAACAATCGCTTAAAGTTGCCAAGCTGTTGTTTTTGGCCTTGACCTAAAAATACCAGACGAAAAATAGTACATCACTTGATTAAAGGACTGGGAGAAGAAGATTTCTGTATAGAAAAATATATAAGAATGTGACTGTTTCCCTTCGTTGGGGGAAAAACAGAACAAAAGTTTAAAAAAAACGTCTTTTAAAAGTATAACCCGGTGACTCTATCAACGGAGCTATTCGAACAGAAAGTGTTCATTCGTATTCAAAATGTATTTGAGCCATGCTCTGTGAAAAGGGAGCATAATGCATGGGGGGGGGGATATATATATATATATATATATATATATATATATATATAATAAAAGAGAAATGACACTACAAATAGTTTTTAACGTGCCAACCGGTTTCGCTTTCGCTCATCAGGGCAACGCATATATTTTCTTGTTCCGGTATTATTCTTCTTTTTGCAATATATATATATATATATATATATATATATATATCGCCCCAGGTCAGCCTTCGTAGTCCGTGCAGGCTGAGCTGGGTTGATACTTTTTGCTATTTGTAAATTTTCTGCACGTCGAAGGACTATTCTACCTCAGGGTTCAGTCGTTTGGCAGAGAAAATGGCTACAATGGATCCATAATTATGTGATGACTTGTATGGTATAATGCATCACAGAGCCCCATTTGGCCAAAACATGACCCATTTATTCCTTGTCGGGCGATAACGGCTCTCCCTTTATTAACGAAACAGGAAATTTTAATTAACTCTTAGAATGCTGAATTAATGAAATGGACCTCTTTAAACAGGAAATACCATTTGAAATATTGTCATTTCAAGCTTGTTTTGGCCAGAATATGCAAAAAATTAGCGGACAGTGAAGATACAAGATCAGATTGCACATTCTGTGCAGTCTGACTTTGATCTATACTGTCCGCAAAAACAACTTAAGTCGGTTCCAGCGCTTTAAAAAAAAAAAAAAAAAAGAAAAGAAACTCCCCCAAAAAGTGCTTAATTTCCCGTGTTTTCCGCACGAATTTCTATCTTTGTCTTTGTCTTAGTTTTAAAGCCATCTTTGTTCCGATTTTCTAAAATTCTTGAGAAAGGTAATATCGGTGGATATCACTTTAAGATAACCTTTATGAATGAATGTTAACCTTATTAGTTGTCCGGTCAGGTGGAAGGGACTTGGAAACTTGTTCATGGCTGTTGCGAATCATGTCGCCCCAAGCTGAAGGCGAGGTGGCGACATGATTCGCCACAGCCGTGAACAAGTTTCCACGTCCCCTGCCACCTGACCGTACAACGAAATTATTATACTGCAAAGTTTTATCATTTCAACGTGTATTCAGCGAAACTACTCTGTTTTATGGTATCACAACTTGAGTACGCTGACGAAATCGAATTTTCCTTCTGAGTTCCCCAACAGACTGAAAACTGACGTCACTGAGACCTGACGTCACTGAAACTTGGTAAAACGTGCAGTTTGGTGCATGAAGTCACTGCGATAGACATTCGACTTATTTTTATTAGATATGGATTTCAACAACTTCAAAGTAAGTTACTATCCATTTTATGATTTGTTGGCAAAACTAAATGACCATTAGTTGCTTCAAACGACCATTAGATCTAATTTATTTTTTAACGATACAACGTATGACATTTGACGCTTCACGATTTGTTTACATGTCAAAGGGATGGATCGTTTTAACCCCGTGTATTTGTCTTAAAATGACAACAAACGATAATGTGTTTAATTATATTCACCATTCTTTCATTCTTTCCGCGTTAATTACAACCATCAAGAAAAAGTTGTAATATTTAATATTTTGTGCTCAGTTTCTGTCTTGTGGGCGACTCGTATCGGCACTCGTCACAACTCGGCCGATTCCGTACCTACATCTAACCTCGTCCGTACAAAGGAGGCTTCCATTTTGAACTACCAATCACATGATCTTAACATGGCGGCGCCCCTGTAGATCGCTTAGCAACGACATGAACAACTACGGTGAAGTTATTCACTTCTATCGATCTGTCGATGAAAGCTCCCAACGGAATTGATAAACCACGCTAAAAATTGAATATACAGACTGTTTGCCGACTGAAATAGTCTTAGAAAGATAACGATAGAAAATTTACTCATGTCTTCTTTTTTAAGAGGAGCCTTACATTCAATAACGGTAAATTGGCGTGCTTCCGGAGATGTGCGAAATGTACCGTGAAGGTGCATATCAAGCTATGTGATACAGCCGAGGGATTTGATCACCGGATCACCCGAGGTATGCCGAATGTCGTATCGGTCGACGCCGCCATCTTGGACTTTGCTTTCAAAGTGTAATCAGGCGGGAGGAGGGAACTGCTTTTCCGTGGATTTTGCCAGTGTTCTTCATTATATGTAGGGACCAAAATTATCCAATCAGATCGCAAGAAATTTCTTTGCTGTATATTAATAGTTAATGTCCGGTTCAGAAAGCTTTAATTATTTACTGTTTACCTCTTTTTCAATCTTCAGGCAATGAGGAAACCGAACCAGGTTCTTTTCTTGTAAAAATATGTGTTTCGAGATTTATCATGGCAAAAGGGGGATTAATGCATCTCCGTGACGCATTATTCTAAGCAAATTATCACATAATTATGGATCCATAAAATCCATTTTGTCTAATAACCGACTGAATCATAAGTAGACTGGCCCTTTGACATGCATTAACTCTTTCGGCGCGAAATAAACAAACTCGGCTTCTTTTGATGGCTGTAAATAGAATCCACTGAGTCTCCGGAAGATTTTTATCATATAGGCTTAACCAAACAAGCGGAAGGTATAGATCAAAGATCAGACTGCACGTTCTGTGCAGTCTGATCTTGATCTATGCCGTCCGCAAATTCCCTGTTTTCGCCTATGGCGCTGAAAGGGTTAAATTGACCTGTAGCAAAAAGTTTCGGTCCAGGTCAGCCTGCGCGGACTGCGCAGGCTGACCTGAGTCAATACTTTTTGCAGATGCATTAAGACCCCATTACACAGAGCATGGTTCATCTGTTTTGTTCTGTTTTTGGGCGGACTGGCTAGCCTGACACTTTACTTTTGACCAAACAATACCGGGTTCTAACGGCCCTGACGGGCAGAAACTTTGAAAACAAAGATGAAGTAAGGGAGAACCCGCGCGAATTCAGTAACCGCAATGGTTTCTGCTCTTTTAAAGACAAGTCTTAATCAGACTTAATTTGAGCCATGTTGAATTCATGGTCTGTAAATGCTTCCTAACATGGACAGATCTAAACTTTTTTTTTTTCGTCTGATAAATCGTAAGAATGTAGATAACATCGTATAATCTTATTGTGTTGTATGTGATCTATCTTTCAGAAATTTCCCGGGAAAATTAATCATTCTGGAGAGATTGAATAGTTCGCGCTGGCAAAAAAAAAAAATAGTTTTTGCTTAGTTATGCTGCTAAAGACAATAATGATCTTTGTATGCATAACTTTAAGTCACATTTGGCTCTAAAGTCCATGTTGTCAATAATCTAACTACAATGGTATACATGATGGGAGCCTACACATTGCGTCGACAAAATATTTTCATCTCATGATAGTGTATTCCTACGTTACTGTAGGCATGGCATGCGTTGTCAACTAATCACGGCTAATGATATTATTTAGAAAGGAAAAACAATGTCGTAAACTAATCTTTTTTATAAAAGCCCTTCAACAGGTTCCGTTTTTGGTAAGTATTTCACGTTAGTGAAAACATGTTACCAATTTAAACCTGTATCTTTTTTATACAGGTTTAATAAACGCTGTAGATTTTCCTAAGATCTGACAAGCCATCAAACAGAGTCCGCCGTTGTTGGAGTAAGACTGTCTGTCGAATTGCTGTGTAATTCTTCATATTGTAACAGTTCTGCTATTAAAGTTTTTTCCCTCATCACTTACCTTGTTTGTATTACGTAAAAGCCCAACATAAACTCAAGACCTTTTCCGCCTCCTACTGGATAATTTTGACCTTTCCTTGTCATTAAAAAAAAAAAAAAAAAACAGTTGTTTGTGTTAGATTTATTTTATCGGGTTCGATCCCTGCCCGCGGTGGTGGGCAAGCCCCGTTTATTTCTTTGCTTGGTTGGTTGGTTGGTGGGTTGTTGGATTGTTTGGCAGCTTTTATGTCATTGTTAAACAGTTCGCTGCGGTAAGTACACCTATCAATGCTTTCCTAGAGTTTCTTTTACCAGTACTTTGTACAACTTTCTTTCCAAGCCACTGGCTTTCTTTCCCACATGAACACCGTCAAAACAACGTTTTGAGGTGAGAAAAGAATGATTCCTGTCGCAATGACAAGCATTAGTCCTCGGAAAAAAATTGGCCGAGCAAGGAGGAGAACCTTCCACCGCTTGATCACAAGCCTACCCTTTCAAAGACCCATTCCTTTAAGTGAACCATATTTATCCCTGTACGAAACAATGTCGAGTTTTAACGACCATTAGGAAGAAGCCTTTTGAAAACATTGTTGAAAAAGGAGAAAATGCTGGTAACCAGCATTTTCTCCTTTTTCCACAAAGTTTTCTACCTTATCAAAGACAAATTCAATCATTTGAGCCACCTTTAAATTGTCGTCTGCAAATGCTTTCAATTTGGACAGGTCTACTACGTTGTCGTTTGGTATAGAGTTAAGGGCAAGCTGTCTTCTTCCAGTGCCGCTCAATTGGACAAGTCATGAAGTTTGTCTAATGGTAAAAACTTGACGTTATTCTAAGCATGTTGGGAATGATGGGAGCAATCTGTATTTCGTGTGTTGTCACATCACCAAATGACCCCATTAGACACGAATTTAGGTTTTGTAGTATTAGAAACTCATTATTTCCCGTGGCAAATTTGCCACATAGGACTATGACGAGGTACTCTTAAAATATCCGGTTAGTTTAAGGTTTAACTCTTACCAAAACAACAAAAATTTTAGACTTGCCCAAACTGAGAGCACTTGCAGACGACAATTTCAATGTGGCTCAAATGATTGAATTTGTCTTTCATAGGGTAGAAAACATTGTGGGAATAGAAGAAAATGCTAGTTACCAGCATTTCCTCCTTTTCCAAACATGTTTTTAAAAGGCTTCCCCCCCCCCCCCCCGCGGTCGTTAAAAGGCGGCATTGTACGGTAAAGGGTTAACTCTTTACAAAACAACAAAATTTTAGACTTGCCCAAATTCAAAGCATTTGCAGACTAAAAATTAAACGTGACTGAAAACCAGAAAATTTTCTTTTCAAGTTTTGAAAACATTGTGGGAAAAGGAGAAAATGCTGGTAACCAATGTTTTCAATAGGCTTCTTTGTGGTAATGGGTTAAAACGCAAAACCATAATTATGATTTTTTTTTCATTGAAATGGTGTTTTTCGCCTCTTTCAATACGTTTTCAGTCATGTCACGGCGAGAGCTAACATATTCATGTATGTTCTGGGTTTCACGTTTACTCGGCTAGCGCTCTGAAGTGTATTGCCCAAGAAAACTCTAACAAAAAACCCAATGCTTCTAGTAAGGCTTGAATGCGGGCCCTTCAGGTTTACGAGTCTCTACACTTTACAACTGAGCCACGCAGAAACACCCTTTCACCCCTTTTTTCAAGAGAGCTCTCTACGAGCAATTTTCCTTTTGTCACAATTCTTTTAAGATTTGCGCCTCTCCCGGAATTATTTTTAACTATTTAACCCTTTACCACAGCAACCCGTAGAAAGAAGGCTTTTAAAAACATCGTCGGAGAAGATGAAAATGCTTGTAACCAGCATATTTTTCTTTTCTACAGTGTTTTCTACCCTTTCAAAGACAGAAATCATCAAGGGAGCTACATTAAGTTTGTCGTCTGCAAATGCTTTAAATTTGGTCCAGTCCAAAATTTTGTCGACTGTTGAAGGGTAAATGGCGATAACTCAACCTATCATTCGCTTTCTGGGGTTCATGGATGTACTAAGTTAGGGCTCAGTGGTGCTTTACCTTTTGACACTACCAAGTGACGATTGCCGGATCTGAACAAACCTTCGCCTGTTAATGGGGATGCTCAGTTCCGCTTCCCATATCCGCGGAGTGACGTTTAGCGTCACCTTGGATACTGAAGATGCAGACAGCGTAAATTTTAGCTCAGACTGCACCCTTTTTTGCACCTGTAGCTGCCATAGAATTAAAACGTCATTATCTTCTGCTAGGTGGCATTTTTCATTTATACATAACCTATCTGATATGGGGATTCTGGGTACAGAAACGGACTATTTTTTTCAAGGCGGCAATCAATGCAACGAATTTCAAAATGAAACATACGTTTACTTTCAAAAACCTACCTTGTGCGATTCATCCAGCCATGGTTAGGTAGCATATAGCCTATGTACCAGCCATTTATAAACACAGCCCATATAAGTTTCGGAAACAGCCCTGGCATAAGCCCAACAAGTTGGGAACGTTATTTTTGTTGTCAGTCTGTTGTACAAATCCCAGTTTTCCCCATGTCTATATTGAGAAACTCTACAGAGATTTGCAGTAAACAGTTGGTATTCTATAAAAAAAAAAAAAGAAGAAGAAGAAGAAGAAGAAGAGGAAGAAGAAGAGGAAATGAAGAAGAAGAAGAAGGAGAAGACGCGAATTTCACTCTACACTTCGTTTAATGCAGGAAGTAAATACCAACTGTAAACAAAAACAGATATGGGAGAAAATTCAGAAAGAAAAATGTGCAGAAAAATTAACATCCGCATCTTGTTTTGTCAATCTTATTCTGCTAATATAAGTCTAGACACTGTTTGTTTTCAATGACACTTTATTAAGCCGAGTTTACACCCAAAATCCCCCTATAAGGGCATTGCAATGGTTAACAGAAAAAAAGTTTTCTTTCATTTAATCCTTGGAGTTTCGAATAAACTTTACCGTTATCCTGCTAAATAAGTGAAATGAAACTTTCAAGCCGGTAGTGAAAACCCTACTTTTGCTATTTCAAAGGTTTTTTTTAGGGGTGGGGGATAACTTCTTATCGGACAGCGTAGATCCAAGATCAGACTGCAAGTTCTGTGCATTTTCAGTCTAGAAATAAAACATGGAGAAGTTAAATTTCGATGTTACTTTTGTCCAGAATGTCCCAGCCCTGTACCCTCTCTCCTGGGCGGAATGTAGAGGAGAGGCCCAGGAGAGAGGGTACAGGGCTGGGACACTGTAAATATCGTTCTGGATATAGATAGGAAAACAGCTACTCGTTATAAGCATCTTTACCGTGGGTCACAAACTTTTCAAACGTCTATAGCTTGCAATAAGAGTTTGCCAAAAATACTCGTGTATTGGGAAAATATAGATTTCAAAGCAGAAAAGGTTGGGAGAGAGAGAGAGAGAGAGAGAGAGACGGGCGGACAGACTGACAGACTAGGTCTGCCTTGTTCAGGATTATGGAGATACAAATGCGGATATTGATACTGAGATGTCTATCTGTTTATCAGAATAATGCACGACGTATTTGCAACTCTTCACTTATCCACAAAAACAGAGATTTTCCAACATTGAAAGCATTTGTAGACGATAGCATTCGTGGCTCTGACGATTAATTTTGTCTTTGGAAGTACAGTATAGAAAACATTGAGGAAAAAGGAGAAAATGCTGGTTACCAGCATTTTCTCCTTTTCCCGCAATGTTTTCAAAAGCGTTTGTATTCAGGATCGTTAAAACAGAAATTGTTTGATGAAGGGTTAATTTAGTTGTTTTTCCGAATCGCTGATATCTTCCCTAATCAGTCTAGCCCAACAAACAGATGTGTACACGTAATTAGGAAAACAATAGATTGAAATCTAAAATTGTAATGAAGATCAACGAAACTCGCCTCTGACTTGGCTCAGTGGTTATAAGAGATAAGCTATTTCGCTGAAATGTTCTTCCGTCCGTCCGTCCGTCCGGAAAGATATCTTCTACAATCCTTGACGAAAATTGATGAAACTTCATTCATATGTTCCTTATGATAGTACGCCGATATACCCCTTTTTTTTAATTTAATGCCTTGTCATGGTAAAAGGATTCTTTTTTTCGGCGGGGGATATTCGCACATTCTTTGGGTAGTTATTTGTCTATTATTTGAATTTCGAGTAGCCACTTAAAAAAGACTTTTTAAGCCACATAAGAGAAAATCCTCTGAGTTTCTCTACGGAATGAACGCTATGTGGCTATTTTTAGACCCATAAGTATCATGCCGTATGCACGGACAAACGGACGGACAGACAGACGGACGAACAAACGGACAACGCTAAAGCAACATCCCCTCGCCGAA
This sequence comes from Tridacna gigas, assembly GCA_945859785.2. Taxonomy (NCBI): domain Eukaryota; kingdom Metazoa; phylum Mollusca; class Bivalvia; order Cardiida; family Cardiidae; genus Tridacna; species Tridacna gigas. Next base: position 55,690,582 of record OX244038.2, read on the forward strand.
CGCGTGGGATAAAATTACTGCTTCTATGTAAGATATTACTCATCACATCTAGATTAAAGAATTTTACAATCATTTCACACAGTTGTTGATATTATTATTATTATTATTATGTTAAAGTTAAAAAATATTGTAATTAGAAATACAACTTTTTTAAAATGAAGACCTAGAGGTGTATGAAACATACCGTGCCATAAGAAATATAGGCCTATTAAAAAAAGGCATTTTCCATGTTAAAGAGAAATTTCACATTGTTGTTGCTGCTGTTGATGTTTATGATGATGACTAGATTTAAGAAAAAAATCTTGTAAAGGTTCAGATGGATTAGTTTATTGTAAAACAGAGCCTTGTTCGATTCAAGATAAAATGGGATGCTGTAAGACAAAGCTTCGTTTAATGCAATATAAACTGGGGTCTCGAAAAAAGGTTGTTGTAAGATAAAGCCTTGTATTATTTCAGATGGACTGGTATTTTGTAAGATGTGGCTTTGTATTATTCAAAATGGGAGTGGATGTTGTAAGATATTGACTTGTTTTATTAAAATTGAATAGGTCGTTGTAAGACTAAATTGTATAATTCAATATAGATTAGTATATTGTAAAATTAAGATTTGTATTATAAGAATTAGAATGCGATGTTGTAAGATGAAGTCTTAAATAATTCAAAGTGAAATTGTGGTTCTAAGATAAAGCTTTGTATTATTTAAAAAAAAAAAAAAAAAAAAAAAAAAAGGAATGGGTTGCTGTGAGCAATGTTAAGTTGCTTTTTATAATTTAAGATAGAAAGGGTTGCTGTAAGACTTAGCCTTGTATTATTCAAGATAGTATGGGATGTTGGCAAAGCCTTATATCATTAAGAATGAATGGGATGCTAATAGATGAAGTTCTGTATTTAAAAAAAAAATTAGGGATGGATGCTGAAAGACAAAGAACAAATCTTTCAAGATGGAGCAGGTTATTGTAAGATGAAGCTTTGTATTATTTCATATAAAATGGGGTGTTATTAAATGAAGTCTTTAATTATTCAAGATAGAATAGGATGTTGTACGACAAAGCCTTGTATTATTCAAGATAGAATAGGGTATTGTAAAACAAAGCCTTGTATTATTCAAGATAGAATAGGGTGTTGTAAAACAAAGCCTTGTATTATTCAAGATAGAATAGGGTGTTGTAAAACAAAGCCTTGTATTATTCAAGATAGAATAGGGTGTTGTAAAACAAAGCCTTGTATTATTCAAGATAGAATAGGGTGTTGTAAAACAAAGCCTTGTATTATTCAAGATAGAATAGGGTGTTGTAAAACAAAGCCTTGTATTATTCAAGATAGAATAGGGTGTTGTAAAACAAAGCCTTGTATTATTCAAGATAGAATAGGGTGTTGTAAAACAAAGTCTTGTATTATTCAAGATAGAATAGGGTATTGTAAGACAAAGCCTTGTATTATTCAAGATAGAATAGGGTGTAAAACAAAGCCTTATATAAATCAGATAGAATCGGATGTTGTCAGATAAAACTTTGTATTATTCAAGATAGAGTGGAATTTTGTAAGATTGAACCTTGTATTCTTTAAGATAGAATGGGATGTTGTTAGGTAAGGCTTTGGAGTTATCCAAAAAACGAATGGGATGCTATTTGATGAAGCGTTGTAAAATTCAAGGTAGAAGTGGGTGTTATAAGGAAAACACCCCGAAAAGAAGGAATATGTCCAAAAGTTGGTAGGCGACTTCAGCTGCTCGTTTCGAAGTCAGAGGCCTGAGTATAACAAATTTTGTAAGGTGGCACTGATAAACCATGATCCATCTAAACTGTCCTTGTTGGGAAGACTGCATATCTATTAGATCAACCTGACCATGGGAGTTAAATTCTCTGGTAAGGATAGGCTTAACCACGACGCCTTTGGTCTTTGGGCGAGTTCTCTTCTCTTGACAGACCTGGCAGTAAGACTTGAATAGTTCAACTGCATCCTTGGTGATGTTGGCATATTTAACTCCCAGGTGCTTCAGCATTCTGTCTCTGCCCCCGTGACCTGTAGCTATGTGAGCCTTTTTGATAATGTCGTACGTGTCTTCTATGGTAATGTAGTACAGTGGGTTGTCTGTAGGTGACTGTCTCTTCTTGATCAATTTTTCGACATCTCCACACTGTAGAACTTCATACTTCTTCAGTATGTAGTACTGGTGACGAGACTTTGTTGTTGTTGTTTGTGTGGCTGTTTTCAAGTCATCGATAGTCTGGTACTAAACGTCTTTTGGAATGAAATGTCTCTCATGCGACGAATATCTCTTGAAAAGCGCCTCTCGGATCTCTATCTCACTGTTCATCTGACTCATGTTGTTGATTTCAAATAAAGTGAAGGAATGGAAAGTGCACTTCAGACACGGTTTTTATAATATTGATGTTGGGAAACTTGGAATAAACTGCTAAGCAATTAGCCCTTTGAACTTTAATTAAAGTTATCATTAAAGCCTTTAATGTTATTAATCTTTAATCATTTATTTTGTGAAAAATTAATAGTCTATTACTGGCCAATCAGATGTGTTACTATTAATGATTAACGTTGGTATTTGAATTGAGCATTGAAAAACAAACAAACAATTAGTTTAATTAATTAAACATTTTTTCTTATTCATCTATTTACATATTTATGATATCTTTTTATTGTTGAATATTTCATATGTTTTTACAAAAGAATGCAAGAAATATTTTTGGGGGAAAATGTTCCAAAGGTTATTTTCCTTAGTTTCAAACAACCTTTTTACAGACAAACCATTACACTCATTTCCTAAATCATGTTAGTGGCTTTTTATTAATCTATTTATTTGCGTATGGTATCTTTTACATTTTTTTTTTTTTTTTACATTTCATACACATTTTTTTTTTTTTTTTTGACAGAATGCAAAACCAAGTTTAGAATTTTTCAGGGAAAATGTTACAAAAGGTTTTTTGCCTTCGTTTCAAACAATCTTTTAAAAATACACCATTTCACACATTTCCTAAATCATGTCAATGGCTTTTAGGATATCTGTGTAAAAAAGTACATGATTTTCAGTCATTTCACGAAATTCCTGAAAAAATTAGGCATTTCGTGAAATCCCTAAGTGAATCAGTCATTTCGCGTATTTCCTGAATTTTTCAGGAATTTCATGAAATTCCTAGTTTCACAGATTTCCTGTAACATATATATCAAGACAGAATGAGATGTTGTCAGATAAAGCTTTGTATTATTCAAGATAAAATGGGATTTTGTTCGATATTTTTTTTATTCAGGAAAGAATAGGATGTTTTTAGATAAAACTTTGGTACATGGTGGAAAGGAATGTTATAAGATAAAATTCTGTATCATTAGAGACAGAATGGGATGATGTTGGATTAATAATTGGATAATGTTAGATTAAGCTTTGTATTCTTAAGAATAATCTGGAATGTTGTTAAATAAAGCTTTATATTTTTCCAGAAAGAGCGGAATGTTGTTATTTAAAGTTTCGTATTATTCAAGATAAAATAGAATGTTGTTAGATTATACTTTATATTGTTCTAGATAGAATGAATTGTTGTTAGATAAAGCTTTATATTGTTCAAGAGAAAATGGAAAGTTGTAAGATAAAACATCATATTATTCATGATAGAATGCAATGTCGTTAGATAAAGATTTCAATCGATCGAGATAGAATGGGATACCGTTAGATAAATTTGTATTATTCAAGATATAATTGGATATTTTGGATGGAGCTTTTTATAATTAAATAAGATATATAGGATTTTGTAATACATAGCATTGTATTATTCAAGATAGAATGGGGTGCTGTAAGGTAGAGCTTTGCATTTTTTGAAGATAGAGTTCGATTCCCGGGAGCAGGTGTTAACTTTAGGACTGTCCATTGGCCAAAACATTCGGCGCGAGCACGGGTGTAGTTCCCAGGAAGCAGAATCGAGAGAAATTAGTATAAGTTGCAAGATCTTGTTTCTCAATCGATATAAAATAAATACATGTGTATGTTTCAAGATAGAATTGTATGTTCTAAGATAAAGCTATGTATCAATCGAGATAGAAAATGTTGTTGTAAGTTTGTATTGTTCAAGATCATATCTGAGGCGGTTGCTTTAAGAAAAAGCTTTGTATTATTGAACACTGAATTGGATGCTGTGAGACAAAGCCGTGTGTTATTTAAGATAGACTGGTATGTTGTAAGATATAGAATTGTATTATCCAAGAAAGAGTGGGATGCCTGTAGATATGGGCCGTGCTCTGGCAAAAAGGGACTTAATGTATCTCCGTGATGCATGACACCAAGCAGGTCGTTAAATGATCATGGATCCATAAAATCCATTTTGTCTAACAACTGACTGAATCATGAGGTACGCTGGTCCTTTGACATACAGAATATTAACTGATAGCGAAAAGTTTCGGCCCAGGTCAGCCTACGCGGACTGCGCAAGCTGACCTAGGTCGATCCTTTTTGCAGATGCATTAAGCCCCTTTTTTACAGAGCATGGTTAATATAGTTTTGCATTATCTAAGATAGAATGGGGAATTATAAACAAAACCTTGCCGTAATCTGGATGGAAGAAAGCATTGAACAACAAAACGTGTTATTGCAAATCTAAATTAGATAGAATTTTGTAAGAAAAAGCATTGTATAAAACTTTAATCGAACGAAGAGTTGTAAATAAAATCACAGGAAAGTTTTAAAATGGAACGTTTTTTATCGTTCAACAAAGCTTTGTCATATGAGAAAAAAGTTTTTCAATTGTCCAGTCAAAATCAAAACAACCGTCATTCATGGTCAATTAATTTCGTGTTTTTCACAACCCGGTGGAATAAGGTTTTCGAGAACAATGCAGGGAATGGAGAAATTGAAGCTAATCAGCATTTTTTCCTCATCCAACGATTCTTTTCTCTCCCAATCAAAGACAAAGTTCGGCATTTCGGTCACATTCAATAAGTTGTCTGTGAATGCTTTTCGATTTGGAAAAGTGTAAAATATTGTCTTTCTGTTTATTTTTTTTTTTAAATCTAGATCATTACAGATAGTTTAATTAGCGTTTTAGCCTGTAGTTAAAAAAAAAAAGCAGCAAATAATTTAACTTAGGTAAAATGTAAATTATCGACGTGGATTATGGTCTATATATAAACACATATGCATACATTATGGTAAAAGGAGAAATTGCTCGTTGTAAGCAACAAATATTTTCACACAATGTTTACAAGCCTTTTTGACCCAGTATCGTTAAACATGTGATTGCTTGGTAAATGGTTACACATTACGATACGGAGGAACCGTCTACGCTTATTTCGACAACTAGTACTCATGATACCAACAAATGGGTCATGCTCTGCGAAAAGGGGTTTAATGCATCTACAAAAAGTACTGACCCAGGTCCTCCTGAGCCGTCCGCGCAGACTGACCTGGGTCGACAATTGCTATTTTTAGATTTTCTGCTTGGCATAAGATCATTCTACCTCATGATTCAGTCCGTCATTTAACAAAATGGATGTCATGGATCCATAAATATGAGCCGTGCTCTGTGAAAAGGGGGCTTACTGCATCAACGAAAAGTATCGACTCAGGTCAGCCTGCGCAGTCCGCGCAGGCTGACCTGGGCCGAAACTTTTCGCTATGGGTCAATTTTCTGTACGCCCAAGGACCAGTATACCTAATGATTCAGTCGTTTGTTAGACAAAATGGCTTTTTAGGGATCCATAATTATGTGATGACTTGCTTGGTATCATGCATCTCGGAGATGCATTAAGCACCTTTTTGCCAGAGCATGACTCACACACACACACACACACACACACACACACACACACACATATATATAACACACTAACGACTTGTTTGTTACAATGCATTACGAGGATGCATTAAACCCCATTTTCACAAAGCATGACTCAAATATAACAAAATGAAAGAGAGATTGATAATCGATGCTCCTTCAAGACCATGAAGACACAAGATTCTGTAGATAAATATTGGCGACAGCGATTGCTTCTAGTGATAGAGAAGATACCACTCAGAATATTGGTCCACGGCTTCGGTCACTCTTCCAGTTGGAATATTGCTCTGGTGTGATCTGTATCAGCAACAAGGTAAATACTCTATTGCGTTATGAGTTTTTTGTAAAACGATTTGGTGATTTCAGGATTTAGTTTATGTTGGCCATCTCTCTCTCTCTCCCTCTCTCTCTCTCTCTCTCTCTCTTCTTCTCCTTCTTCCTCTTCTTCACATCCTTATTTTACCTTTGCCGAGCCGGTTAGCTCAACTGATTATGGGATTTGATACCCGAGGTCGCAGATTCAGTTCTCAGCTTGACCAAATTCTTTCAGAGGATTGATGATAGTCACTGCGATAGGATTCATCCTTCTCTCTCAGCTGAATTTTAGTTTTTGACAATCTTTTTTTGGGGGGCTTGGAAATAATGTTGTGGGCAATACAAGTGTTCAAATGCATTTATTTATTTATTTATTTATTTTTTTTTTTTATCATACCATTTAAAAGTATTGAAATTATTGTGAAGATGACAATCTGTTATTGTACTGTCGGTCCAAGTGCTAATCGCTTGCAGCAAAAGGAATTTTAAAACCAGACAAAAAGTAAACAAACGAAAGAGCGACTTGGCAAAATTTTAGCTTACGTTTTAAATTCATTTTTTTCAGTCAGCGTTTACACTTAGACCGACCGTAACAACATATTGTCATCCCGCACAATAATTTCTATACATGTACTTTTATATGGTATAATTTGAATTTAAAGGCATTTGAACACCTGTATTATTCACTTTTGGTCCCTACTGGGCCTTTAACCAGCGACTAAGACAAATGCTCGACTGTATTTCAGTTACTCTAAGAATTGGCTGAAAATCAGCCCGAGAAGCTAATTCATTTTGACGTCGCCATGAGTCAAGTACTACATTACTGAATCGGGATGAACAATGTTGGACACCAGGACAGTACTGTAACCCTTTGTCTCTTGAGAACAATCTCAGTTTTGCACACAGCATTGATCAAGATAAGACTGCTCAGGTCGTGCAGTAAGGTCTCGGATCCAGCCTGTCCGATATCTATAAGATTTGACGGTAAATAGAGCCCCAATGTTGGAAATATGGGCCTATTTTGTCTAGCTGACTACTTACATTTGATTATTAAGCATCTAAGGTTAAACTTTAATGAAGAAAAATCGTTATCCGGAAGTAAAAGAGCACGGTTTTACGGAAGAATTCGTCGTTCCTTGTACACATCGATAGAAGGGCTCCTTTCATTGCTCAGTATTTAACCCTTTCCCAAACGATGAATTTTAGACTGGTCCAAATTGAAAGAGTTTGCAGACGACAATTTTAAATTTGATGAAAATGACAAAGTTCTCCAAAAGGGTAGAAAACACTGTGGGAAAAGGAGAAAATTGCTCGTTACGAGCAATTTCTCCTTTTCCCACAGTGTTTTCAAAAGACTTGTACTGCAGACACGTGAAAACCAGGGCTCTTTTGGGAAAGAGTTAAAACATTGGAACTGTATTCAGAAAATCCTGGCTCGATTGCATCTGGCGGCTCTCAGACTACATGAAAGTGTCCTTGGGCAATGCACTTCTGGGCCCAAGCCAGGTGAACATTCAGGAGAAACATGAGTAAAAGAGTTTTCGCCATTATCAAATTGAAGTCCTGCATGAAAGCGGCCTAATACCATAGGGAAATGTTTTCAACGACCAGTTAAAAAAGAAACACTCTATCTGTCTCGATTTGTCGTATTTTGTTTTCCCTCTTTCTGGCGATCCTTATCTTTGTGATGGATTGTCGTGACTTTTTAATTAGATTAATTTTATACTCTCTCGGGATTGAGTTGAAAAAGTGAGAAAAAATCTGGGATTTCAATAGATAATTACATTAAAAAAAAAACTATGTTTTTTTTTTTACCACGTTCTATTTATCTCAAAATTTTCTGTTTTCAGTTTCAATTATTTCCTTTACTTTAGTCAAGTGATTATCCTTTCATCATCAAAGTTTTCAAAAACTATAATCTTTTATCGTGCAAACATATTTTTAGTCCTTTGGCAGCTAAGCGCGGAATGTGTAGATCAAGATCAGACAGCATAGGCCATGCAGCCCGAGCTTTAATCTACACTGACCGATACAGTAAGATTTTATTCAGCAAAGGAAATTACAACATCGCAATATTTTTTTAAACTAATAGCTCGAATGTTTTGTGTAATTTATCTAGCAGTTTAACTCTTTACCATACAATCCCGACTTTTAAGCATGGATAGGTGCACTGGCCGCCGTGATATAACTTAAATAATGTTGAAAATGACGTTAAACACGATATAATCAATCTTATTCTCAAGAATTTAGTAAATTTGAAAATAACACAATTTCTGATTGGCTAACCAATGGTTTACCCAAGCTGCGTTGCTGTCTCAGTCTAATCTAGAATTAGACATAGGCTGGAATTAACCCTTCATTAGCTGCTAAGCGCGAATCACAGATCTTTTGCGGACGGTGTATATCAAGATCAGACTGCACAAAATGTACGGACTGATCTTTTATCTACACTGTCCGATACGGGGTTTTCTTTCAGGTGAAACCAACTTTTAAATCACAATATCTGGTTTTTTACTATTACGTGGAAAATTTCGTTTTATTTATTTAGCAGTTTAGGGTTAAGAATTGTTGGTAATTACGGACCCAGATCTGAAAGACAAAAAGAGAGTGGTAGTTCTAAGAAACAAAGAAATAAAGTTACAAAAAAGTAAGGGAGAAAGGTTGAAGGTCAAAAAATACAAATTAGTCTTAAACGGTTTCTCCTAGAAGAATCCTTTGAAAGGTTACAAAATGGTCGGGAATGATTAGAAACATTATTAGAGCCCATATAAAGTAGGAACCTTTTTTTACCTTGGGGTGGATCAATTTTCTCCGCGTAATGAAATGTAAACAAAGATAAAACCTTTTAGATCTTTGACTCTTTACCAAACGACAAAATATTTAGTATGGTCCAAATTCAAAGCATTTGCAGATGAAAGATTTAATGTGTCTCAAAAACTGAAATTTGTTATTGGAAGGCTAGAAAACATTGTGGGAAAAGGAGAAAATGCTGGTTATCAGCACTTTCTCCTTTTCCCACAATGTTTTCAAAGGCCCTCTTCTTCAGGGTCGTTAAAACTCCGGATTGTGTGGTAAAGGGTTAACTCTTTACAAAATAACAAAATACGGAACTGGTCCAAATTCAAAGCATTTGCAAACCACAATGCAAATGTGGCACAAATGACTGGATTATGGCTTTTAAAAGGTAGAACATATTTTTGGAAAAGGGAAAAATGCGGGTTATTAAACTAGTATTTTGTCCTTTTCCGACGAAAATTTTCAAAAACCTATTTATTCAGGGTCGTTAAAACACGGTATTGTTTAGAAAAGAGTTAGGAAATGAATTAGTGCAATTAAGATCATAGAACAGTACAGAGCAACTGTCCTTGACTCCCAAAGTTCAATTTCCTCGGAAATTTGATGGTAGCGGTTAGTTGCCTTTGGGCAAGGCACATTTAGCTGACTTTGCACAAAATGGATTTCAAGTAACAGAACAAGTTTAAAGCCCCAACAGCGGCCAAAAGTAAACAATCCAGGTGTTGGAATGCACTTAAATTTAAACTATGCCATTTAAAAGTAAGGAAAGTATTGTGAAGATCACGATCTGTTACAGTACGGTAGACCTCTCCAAGTGTTACTTACTGGCAGAAAAATTAATTTTAAAAGTCGGTCAAAAGTTGCCAGGTCACTCTAACTTTTGTTTACTTTTAATTTGGTTTTAAAAATATTTTTTTCTGTCAGCGACTAACACTTGGACCGACTCTAGAATAACAGTTTGTCATCTTTATGATAGTTTCTATGCTTTTAAAAGGTATGATTCAAATTCAAGTGCGTTTTCACACCTCCATTGTATACTTTGGCCGCTATTTAACTGTGAGCATGAATATATGCATAACCGTTTAAATTAGCAACACCAGAAATAGCATACGGCCTCGGCCTCTCTCTCTCTCTCTCTCTCTGCAAAATATATGTCCTTGGAATTTGTTTACATCGTAGTGCCTTTGAAGGTATTGTGCGCAGCATACTTGTAAATGGGCCATGTTCTGGGCAAAAGAGGCCAGTCATCCTATAATTATGGATCCATAAAATCCATTTTGACTAACAAACGACTGGATCCTGACGTAGAATGATCCTTTGACCAAGGAAAAAAAAAAGAAAAGTTTCGACCCATGTCAGCCTGCGCGGACTGTGCAGGCTGACAAGTGTCGATAACTTTTGCAGATGCATTAAACCCCCTTTTCACAGAGCATGAGCTCAAACGTTTTAATTATTCTGAGTTCTCCCTATGATTTACAGATGACCAGTATCCAGAGGTTGTGCATTGCCTTGTGTTTATTGTTGACTGTACAGCACTACGTTATGACGTATCCAATGTCAGGTAGGCAAAATTAGTTGACTGATTCATTGAATGGTGTTTTACGTCGCCTTCAACATTATTTCAGTTATATCACGGCGAAAGCTCACGTACTCATTTATTTCCTGGGTTTCATTAGAAACAGGCTAGGGCTCTGAAGTGTCTTGCCTAAGGACACACCCACGAAAAACCCAGTGGATTCAGCGAGGCCTCGAACTTGGGGTCTCCAGGTCACAAGTCCTACACTTTATCACTGACCTACGCAGGACCCAAAGCAAAATAGTTCCATGAACAATCACACTGGTAATACCGGCACCAAGTACAATGGAAACTTAAGATACCTGAATTTTTTTTAAACAAAATTATTTTGATTCCTTTAAATGCGGAGGATTTGGCCACCAATACGTTCTGAACTATTGTGACAAGAAATGCAATTGTTCACCTTGAGTAATTTCATCTTTTGCTATGATTTTGTCACCATAGTAAGAAAAAATGATTGAGCCACGCTCTGGCGAAAGGGGGCTTAATGCATCTCCGTGATGCATGCTACCAATTAAGCCATCACATGATCATGGATCCATAATAGCCACCTTTTTTAACAGCCGGCTTAATCGTGAGGTAGACTGGTCCTTGGACATACAGAAAATTGACCAAGAGAGAAAAGTTTCGGCCCAGGTCAGCCTGCGCGGACTGCGCAGGCTGACCCGGGTCGATACTTTTCGCAGATACATTAAGCCCCCTTTTCACAGAGCATGACTCAATTGTAATGGCAGACAACAAAACCGTTAGTATATGAATGAGCTTTAGCTTCAAGTTTCAAAATGATGATTACGAATCAATTTGTTGACGTTCTGCTGGAACGGGTACCAAGAGCACATAAAGGATACATTAGCTTTCACTCTAACATTCCTATACGTTATCGTTTATGGGCTACAGTTTTATTGTTTGCTTTGTTTTATAGTTGACTGTCTAGATATTTTTTTTAATAAACTAATAATGAATCTTTTGTAAAAGATTCAAATGAATATTGAGATCAAAGTAACACTTTATCAACACAATCACTTTCACACTCACGCAACTCTCACACAATTTTTTTTTTTTACACATTTATATATGAAAATAAGCTTTTTCGTCCACATATTTAAAAAAAAAAAACTGTAACAAGTAAGAAAAGTAAACCTGTTATTAGTCATTATTGTTAAAATCTACATATTTTAGTAGCCATATCAATGTAGTAGTATAATAGTAGCTGTAAAAAAATCTGGAATCTGTAAAAAAAAAAAAAGATTCACATGAATATGAGCCATGCTCTGGCAAATGGGTGTTTAACGCATCTCCGTGTGATGCATTTTACCAGGCAAGACACCACATGTAGGAAAAAATGGGATAACTGTGGTGAACGCCTGTCAAAGTACTTCTAAGTCAATACCGTCACCTACAACAACAACCACAATATCATTTGAGTAAATGTATTGAACTTATTATAGGTTTTCAAGGGAAAATAAAATTGTTTCTGCAATTTCTGTGTGTTTTGGTAGTTATATTTTGCACAGAACTGAAATTATTGCAATTTAATTGTGCAGGCGTCAAGTCCAAATTGAACTTAATGCCCTTATGTGCTCATGTTACAAATTATGGGATAGAAAAAAAAAAAACCGAAGTCGATGACCCCCATTTTTTTAATTTTTAATTAATGATATATCATACTACAAAAATACCAAATATGAACAAATTCTATCAGGTAGAAAAATGGGTTAACAGTAGCGAACATCCCTAAATTGTTGCAGAAATATTGTTGATTATAGACCGTGAAACAATGCCAGTTACAGCCTTCTTTGCAGATGTCAATTAGATACAATCTGATAAAATTTGATATGCCTGTTTTATGTCATGTATAAAAATAATGATAACTTTAACCCTTTCAGCGCCATAGGCGAAAACAGGGACTTTTGCGGACGGCATAGATCAAGATCAGGCTGCACAGAACGTGCAGTCTGATCTTTGATCTATGCCCTCCGCTTGTTTTGTCAAGCCTATATGATAAAAATCTTCCGGAGACTCAGTGGATTGTATTTACAGCCATCAAAAGAGGCCAAGTTTGTTTATTTGGCGCCGAAAGAGTTAGTATGCCTTACATTTAGAAAGACCACCGCCTGAACAAACCAGTTGTTATGGTTTGACCCTAAGTCCATAAAAAACAAGTTTGTCCAAAGTGAAATAGACATGCTCTGGCAAAAGGGGGCATAATGCATTCCCGTGATCCATAATACCAAGCAAGTCATCACATTATTATGAATCTATAAAATCCATTTTGTCTATCAACCGACTGAATCATGAGGTACACTGGTTCTTTGACGTACAGAATAATTACCAAAAGCAAAAATTTCGGCCTAGGTCAACCATGAGTCGATACTTTTTGCAGAGGCATTAAGCCTCCTTTTCACAGAGCGTGGCTCAAATGCATTTGTAGATGGATAAATTAGATTTAACTCAAAATGATGGAACTTGTCTTTGAAGGGATAGAGAATATTTCGAGAAAAAGAGAAAATGCTTTTCTCCCGTTCCCCCCCGCCCCCCCCCCCCCCCCCCCCCCCCCAAAAAAAAAAAAAAGTGTTCAAAAGCCTTTCTTCTCGGGGTTGAAGATATTCGAGACAGTTCGGTAAAAAATTTAGCATGAAGTTGGACGAAAAAGGAATGTAATTGAAGTCGAAACAAATGACATTATTTTCTCTCCAGATTAGAATTAATAAAATGCTGACAAACTTTCTGATTAAGTCTCATTTATTACCATGGTCTAATTCCTGTTACAGGGTTCAATTCCTACATGAACAAACCTGCAAATCTTTATTTCACATTCGTATATCCTTTCACCCATGTAAGCGGATTTTAACCTAATTTGGTCAAATTACATATGTTTAACTAATCGTTTCAGTATTACCTAATGACATCGTCTGATCGTCATTATATTAGTTATGCTTTGCGTAAAGGGAGCTGAATGCATCTGCAAAAAGTATCGTCCCAGGTCAGCCTGCGCAGACCGCGCAGGCTGACCTGGGTCGATATTTTTTGCTATTGGTCAATTCTGCAGGTCCAAGCACCAGTCCAACTCAAGATCCAACTGTTAGACAAAATGGATTTTGTGGATCCATAATTATGTGATGACTTGCTTGGTACAATACATTACGGAGATTCATTAAACCCCCTTTGCCAGAGCACGGCTCATATATATATATATATATATATATATATATATATATATATATATATATATGTGTGTGTGTGTGTGTGTGTGTGTGTGTGTGTTCCTATTGACTCCTAGAGTGTCAAACATATCTCTGTAGTTGTGTTTAGCTCCAATGGCCGAAGGCCAGCGAGCTTACGTCATGGCCCTTTGCCCGTCGTAAGTCCGTGCGTCCGTCGGTGCTTGCGTTAATTTTTATTTCAGTCATTTTCTTTTCTGAAACTACCCATCAAATTTGGAGGAAACTTACTACAGTTTACTCTATAAAAATATACATAGTTTGTTAGCATTAAGTTCCCTTGATTATCAAGCTGCACTATTACATGATATGTGTTGGATATTTCAGTTTTTTTTTTTTGTAGAAAATGTTCAATTTTCGGTGAGAGTGATTTATTTTGATGTTAATTGTTATGCTCGGGTGGGTTGAATATTTTTATAACGACAGGATTGTATTATTCAGTCTTTTGTTCCAGAACTTAACTATTTATGCCACTGAAAAAAAAATGTTTCCTTCTCCTTAAGTTTTGGAAATCTGCTCACCAAGGCACTTCTTTGCTAGTGTCCATTGATATTCGGTATGAACAATACTTGATTATACCCTCATCTACGTAGTAGAAGGGGTATACTGGTTTTCCTATGTTTGTCTCTTTTGTATGTCCGTCCGTCCCGTCCATGCTTTTCATTTCCATGCCCTCTCAAAAGTCGTTTGACCTAGGACCCTGAAACTTCATACAATTATTGCTCATGACCCAAAGAGGTGCCCTATTGTTTTGGGGTCACATGGGGTCAAAGGCCAAAGTCACAGGTGAATTTTGTTTTCTCTGATTGTGCTACTTCAGAGACAATGTGCTGGTGGGCTTATTTGTCCGCCTTGCGAGAGCTCTAGTTAGACCTGCTTGTATTCATTGCCATTATCTTTGCATTGGAAAAAAAGACCGGAAAGGGGGGAGGGTATTTTCTCTATGAGCTTATTGCCATACAGACATCTCGTGATTTATGTCTCTGTCACTGCCAGTAAAGCACATGATACATTTTCATTAAAAAGCCAGTGGAGCGATATAGGCCCCATCAAGGACCTTTTGTTTCCAGATAATGTACATCAATATCTCTCTTCACAATTGATAAATACAGTCCATGGATCGACCTGTAATAGTCATATTCTCATTCTACACAATCGTTCTTTCTAATTTATAGAAAAGGGGAAATAAAATAAGCCACGCTCTTGCAAAAGGGGGCTTAATGCATCTCCGTGATGCATGATACGAAGCAAGTCATCACATAATTATGGATCCCATAATAGCTACTTTTTTAAAAGCCGACTTAATCGTGGGGTAGACTGGTCTTTAGACATACAGAAAAATTGACCGATAGCGAAAAATTTCGGCCCAGGTCAGCCTGCGCGGACTGCGCAGGCTGGCCTGGGTTGATACTTTTCGCAGATGCATTAAGCCCCCTTTTCACAGAGCAGTTTCTTTTTTCAAAGTGGATTTTACAGAAAGTACAAAAGCTGTTTTGAAAGCATGTCAAAGATATCTTGATAAAAAGATTTTTTTTCAGCAACTTTAAGAGTTCACAGGGGGACATTCTAACCGTAATACCGTTCTGTACTATCCAAACTGTACGAGAGAGATTGGGGGGGGGCCATTCATCAGGAATGAGACCATTTATAGCGTTAATTATATATACTTTCCGCTAACAAAACGTGCACTCATTTTGTCCATGAATGCCATTAGGGGAATTTGATTAATCTTGTCATCGGCCAAAACTGTCGGCTGCTATAACACTCACACTCTCATATAAATAAAATGAATACTCTCCCTGTAGTTGAAAATCTTGTATTTTCAAAATACTGTTTTGCCTGGAAGAAACGCAGTATATAGAGCAGTATTTTATGTCTTTTTTGTTGTTTGTACGTTTTAACTTTTTTCTTTTTCGGTTTGAAAGATTCCAATTTACTGGGCATGAGGAATGGGCTAGACTTTATGAGATAATATAATCTTGTTCCATACCCATTAGTTTCTCTGAATCTCTATTGAGATTAACCGAGAAATCAATCGGAGGCTCTTTATTACTGTCCGTTAACCCTTATCCTGCTTAATAAGTTAAATAAAAGCTTTAAACCGAGAAAAGTAAAAAACCCGAATAATGTTATTTTTTTGAGAAAGATATCTACTTATCGAAAGGTGTAGATCAAAGATCAGACTGCACGTTCTGTGCAGTCTGATCTTAATCTACACCGTCCGCAAAGGGTCAGCAACTCGCGCTTAGCAGCGTAAGGGTTAACAAGATTTGTTTTGGCAGATATTACATACTTTCAGTTAGTTTAATGACAGACATCTCTAATTAGTATTTGCATCACCACTTTCGCTGAGGCAGAAAAATTAATTTGTATATAAATACCCTTATATAAGTGTTGTCCCTCTCTTAGGCTTTTCAAAACGGCTATCTAGAGATATTCAACATCGACTTACGTGGGATTCTACGAGTTCAAATGACAACAATTACGTACTTCAGAAACATAATTAGTAATATAATAATAATAATGATAATTATAATCACAAGAACGGTAAAGAAAAAGAGTATTTTTCTTGTATAGCATATCATAACTTTTATTCTTAACCCTTTCCCAAACAAGCCCTGGTTTTCACGTGTCTGCAGTACAAGTCTTTTGAAAACACTGTGGGAAAAGGAGAAATTGCTCGTAACGAGCAATTTCTCCTTGTCCCACAGTGTTTTCTACCCTTTTTGAGACCTTTCTGTCTCTTTCATCAAATTTAAGATTGTCGTCTGCAAACTCTTTCAATTTGGACCAGTCCAAAATTTGTCGTTTGGGAAAGTTAATATCAAATAACGTCTCAGGTGCACAAAAAATGGTATGGTCTATAATTATGCTCTAGAGCTGTAAATTTTACAAATGTCCGGGTACATAGTCACTCAGCTCCCCATAAGTCATTGATATTTGTCAAAATGAATGCCTTACCATCGACCCTCTTGCCATCAATGTGACACGTTTTCCATTAAGCACCGATGTATTCTTTTAAACGCCATAGGCGTAAAACAGCCGTGGTCATTTGCGGACCGCATAGATCAAGATCATACTGCACTGAACCTGTAGTCTAATCTTGGATTTGTGCCGCCCGCTTGTCTAGTCAAACATAAGATGAAATGAAATATTTCTAAACTTTCAGTGGATTGAATTTTCAGCAGTCGAAAGACATGAGCCATGCTCTGGCAAAAGGTGGCTTAATGCGTCTCCGTGATACACCGTTTACCAAGCAAGTCATCACATGATCATGGATGCATCAAATCATTAGTCTAACAGTCGACTAGATCAGGGTCCGTATTCACCAACCATTCTTAAGAACGTTCTTTGTCTTGTTCTCCAGAATTTTCTACATTTGAAAGTAACACAAGTCCTGACTGGCTAAACCAAATGGTTTAGCCAATCAGAAGTTGTGTTACTTTCAAATGTAGAAAATCTTGGAGAATAAGACTAAGAATATTCTTAAAAATGGTTGATGAATACGGACCCTAGAGTTAGAATGGTCCTTCGCAATGCACAAAATTCACAAATAGCAAAATGTTTCGACCCAAGTGAGCCTGCGAGGATACTTTTCGTAGATGCATTAAGCCCCCTTCTCACAGAGCATGGCTCAAATATGTTTGGCGCAGAAAGAGTTGTCAAACCAGAGCACCGCCTGCGGGTGCCAACGCTCGGCTGCAGTTGCTTTCAATGAAAATTCTAAATAAAAAAAGGGGCATAACTGTTTAAAAATATATTAATGGTTACCTGCCCCTGATGTATGGGTTTCTCTTTTGACAGTTTACAGCTAGTCAGAGTTGGAAGTAAATATCCACAGTAGTGACAGAGATATTATAAAATGTCAACGTTTTTTGCAATACGACGCAGATGACGACGCTGAGGACACCACAGCCACATCAATACCTCGACGTTTTCTTCGAAAACAGCCGAGCTAAAAATCGTAACCATGTGCGAATTTCCATTAGAAAATATTTTCTACAGAGAGCTTTAGAGTCCCCATGATCCCTTTCCTAGGCTTGTTAGTTTCCGAACTACATGCATCTAGACAAGTAAACCCTTTACCTGCTATATACGTGAAATGAAACTTTCAAGGCGATAGTAAAACATATAATTTTGCTATCTCAAATATAATTTTGTGGGAAAAAATATCTCTTTATCGGACAGTGTATAATACAAGATCAGACTGCACGTTCTGTGGAGTCTGATCTTGAGATGCGCTTAGCAGCCAAAGGGTTAACATGAAATGCACTGAAGCAGAAAACCTGGTATTTGGTATTATTTCCGGCATTATTTGTTTACAGCTTAACCCTTTCCCAAACAAGCCCTGGTTTTCACGTGTCTGCAGTACAGGCCTTTTGAAAACACTGTGGGAAAAGGAGAAATTGCTCGTAACGAGCAATTTCTCCTTTTCCCACAGTATTTTCTACCCTTTTTGATAACTTTCTGCCATTTTCATTAAATTTAAAATTGTCGTCTGCAAACTCTTTCAATTTGGACCAGTCCAAAATTTGTCGTTGGGGAAAGGGTTAAATGAACGGGTGTGCCAATATGCTTCACTTCATTAATATCTGTGGTACAAAATTGTATTTGATTCGACATACATTTACTTGAATATGTGTCGTGTTTTCCATAAAACATAAGTTTTTTCTTCCACTTTTTTATAGTCAATGACGTTGACATACTTGGGACAGATGGTTTAGAAATCGAAGATCAAATACTGCAGAAACGAAGAATGGGATGGAGGTATGTAATTTGTCATATATACATGTGCACAGAATCACTTGTGCCATAAAAGTAGAGATGATTTCTGTACTGATAGAGAACAGCTTTCAGGCCAGATCTCTGCTTTGAACTAGACAGTCAGTCTTTAACAAATTACTTCCCCCTCAAAGAAAAAAAAATATTGTAATTTGGTAAAGGTAATTTTGTCTAATTTTGAGATAATTCAAATCTTGGTTCAGTTTATTTTTCTTGTTAATTACCAAACAAATTGCTTTACGTGATGTAACATAATGTATTTCTACTCTTGGACACAGCACTCTTCAATCAAACCTTCGATTGATTTGTTTTTTATTTACAGTATATAGGTATCCGTTTAAACAAATCTGTGTTATCTAGGAGGGTCGCAAAAAGTTCTGGGCTGACAGTTTCTTTCAAAACCTTTTAAAAGCTAATACTAAGAATCGCAATCATCACAATTCTAGATGGGTTATATTGAAACGTGAAAACTGTATTTCGTGATGGAGAAAACAGGGCTTCTTCCAAGCACGTGACTTTTAGGATGCCCACTTATTGCAATTATCGCTCTATTAAGAGAATCGATACGACGTTTTACGTCTGTTTATGGCCATTTATTTTAGGATAAATGGACATTTAGTAACACCAACTTGAACATGAAAATTTTCTTCTCTTTCCTTGAAAGAAAAAATCCGTGTACAGGGTTTTGCTCCTCCGAAGTTTTCACTTTTCTCCACAACGGATCGACAGTTTATGCGCATTTTGTACGAAAAAGATCCTTGAGTCGCGTTTAGCAGTCTAAGGGTTAAATTTCGATCCATCGAGACATCTCGAAAGAGAAAGTAATCTCAAACAACATACTTCGGTATAAAGCGCTTTTATTGTGATGGTGTGGCAGAATTGGCAAATTCCACGATATCTTCAAAAATGACTGAATGTCGTCTGGATGGGGGTCGTGTATTACGTCACGTGAGAACCGCGAAGTCTCCAGTAAGCAATGAAATAAACACAAAATCAAAATTCTTTTTAAGTAAGTAAATCCTGAAATGCCACAAACACAGTACAAAGAACACCCAGTCCAATCTTGGATATATGTACCTCTGGCATTTTTGTACCAGATATTCTGAAAAAAAAAAAAAAAAAAGAAAACAACCTCCAATTGATCGCATAATTTGGGGTTGTTTGGATCTAAAAATAATCTTTGGTTCGTTAACTAGTAGTCTCATAGTGTTGGAAAGTAAAAAAGCTTTTCTTTCTTCTAATTTCAGCCTTTGCAGTTACTTTAAATGGCGGTGCGGTAAAACAAGACTCGTGGTTCGAGGCTAGACTGTCTCTACATACTGTCCATTGTTGTAGTACGGTCTTCTGCATTATCAGTGAAGTTCAACTGTCCTTTTCTTTTTTTTTTCGAGTGAAACAAACACATGGTGATGTCTTTTTTGCGGATGTACTTTTTTTTGTTGCAGCACGTTGCTGTTTATCTAACTTCTGGATACCATCGCCTATTCTTACAACCAAGTTTGGTGAATTTCATTTGCATTGATATAATTCAAAACTACCATTCCAATTGGCTGAGAAAGACCGTGCACGTATCAGACAGTCAGAAGTCTGAGTTGAAATTTTATTAGGAAAAATAGATAATCATTGATCTAATTCAAAATTAGCATTCCAATGGAGGCCATGTCTGTAAGTCAAATTATCTCCCTTGTCAGTTAAAGACTAACGGTAACCAAATAACTGATTGGTCCTTTTACCTATATTCCTGTGTTTTTATCATTGATTCCCTTGGGGATGTTGCGATAACTATAATTTGATTTATGATTTTGTGTAAGGTCTCCATGTGATTATGATTCAAATTCTGCTCTCAATTATCAGAGAAATGCATATATACATAGTAAAATTAGTGTTGCACCCCCTGTGTTTTTAACGTGTTTAATTTTCTGGCGTGAATGATATGAAATGGGTTGGAAATTAGAATCTGGCTGCTGTATACAAGAATAAACAAGTCTGTTGTCTCTGAAATGGAATGAACTGAGGTATCCCTTAACCTCATGGCAGCAGCTACTGATCGAGCTGTTTCAACCTCTCGTGAGAGGTGTGAGACAAAGACTGCAAGCCGTTTTGCATGCCCCGGGCGGAAGTACGCAATATTGCCTGATTTTGTGTGTCCATTCTCTGCAGGTCACTTTCAACCTGTCGTAAGTTTTGTTTCGACATTAAATTCCCTGTTTTAACCAATCTTAAACGCTTCTCGTTTTTCTTAAATTTGAAAGCAACATCTAGGCAAAAGATTCCCACTTACCATGAGGTCAAAGGGATACCTCAGTTCAGTTCATTTTATGGGCAAAAGACGAGTCTGTTGGTGTATGCAGCAGCCGAATTCTAATTTTAACCCAATTTTATCTCATTCACGTCAGAAAATAAAACCCGGTAAAAACCACAGGGGTTGCAACACTAATTTTACTATGTATATATTGACGTGTAAAACAATCCAACCAGATTTAGTTGAGATATTTTCTCTATAACATATTTGTGTAGTGCAAGAAAATCAACGATGAAAACCAAGTAATCCCCTTACCAGGACCAATGTAATACTGGAGAGGAATCAAAGGAAATAACTGAAAAATGGCCCTCATTGGCTGAGACTGACCGTATATGTATCAGACAGTCAGAAATTTGTGTAAAAATTTTATTAAGAAAAATAGATAACCAGTGTGTCTGATATTTGATTAGATTTTGATGTGTCTAGAAATAACTCACTTCTCAATCAGGGTATTGTCTTAATCCCAGGCAAATTCGTGTTACTATGCTTAACTCTTTACCGAACGAAGAAAAAAAAAAGTATTTGCAGACGACAAAATATACTGATTCAAAATTGAACTTTGATATGGGAACGGTTTGGAACAATGTGGAAAAAAGAGAAAATACTAGTAGCCAGTATTTTCTCCTTTTCCTACGATGTTTTCTAAATCCTTCCCTTTCAGTTGTCACTTGAAAAATAATAATAGAGTAATGGAGGTAGAAGTAACGAGATTATACAAGATTATTGTTTATGCAGTTGCACAATGTCACCTTTTGTTCCTCTGGGATTCTCGATATCCATCAAAATTTAAAAAATCTCATAACTAATGGTCTTACAATCCAAGTTGGTTAATAAAAATTCATTTTAGTGAACCGAGATTGTCTTTGGTTTATTTACGACGCCTTCTTGCTCTCAGGAATGAACTATGTCAATCCAAAGCTTATACTTAACCCTTTACCAGACGACAAAATTTTAGCCTTGTCCAAATTGAAAGCATGTGCAGACGACAATTTTAGTGTGGCTAAAACTGTGCAATTTTTCTTTGATAGAGTAGAAAACATTTTGGGAAAAGGAGAAAATGCTGGTTACCAGCATTTTCTCCTTTTCCCACAATGTTTTCGAAAGGCTTCTTTCCCAGGGGCGTTAAAAGGCGGCATTGTGCGGTAAAGGGTTAACTAATGTAATTTAAAAAGCATTTCTGCCAATAAGCGAGTTCTTGTACAACAACTGACAACGAATACTAGTATCTGACTTCATGATATTCGAACAACATAAGTTGTATTTGATGGTCGTAAAAAATCCAAACGAATAACAGTTAGAGTAGAAATCATTGTTAAAAGTCAAACACCAAGTTGAATATTACCTAACGACTCCATTGTATTAAAGAAAATCGACCCTGTAATGATCTATGCATCGGACGAGTAAGGTACTTATAATAAAGATATGTCCTTACAGCCGGAAAAAAAAATGCAGTTAAAATTTGATAGACCTAGGATGGTTCGGAATTAGCCGTGTAAACATCGGAAAATTACCGATATATGTGGTCACTCTCTTGCACTACGGATCATTCCCATTCACCTCTGTAGTTGGCTCAGAAAGTAGTCCGTCATCACGTGATATTTTCGTCACATGATCATAACTAAAAATGGCGACACAAACGCCGGTGAAAGAAAGACCAATCGATTGTTTTGTGTGCTGTTCAAACAGCATACGGCCAATCAGACTTAGTGGTAGGAATGTGAAAAAGAGGAATTTTCTGAAAAGCTTAAATGTCTTTTAAAGGACGATAACTTGTTTTTTAATTTTGTTTAAATTGTCATCATTCATGGGCGCAGCCATTTTTTTTTTTACAATTGGCGTAAGATTCTGATCAGTAAAGAAGCTTGAAAAAATAGTTCCATTGTATACAGGTAAATTCATCAGTTTGAATGCACCTATAATGTATCCGGAATCATATTTCCTTTGTCTTCTTTATTATGTTACACATGAAACAGTTAAACAGTAACAAAACATGTTTTCCTCGGTTTGACAAGATTCTTGTCATTTAGCCCGTTGCAGAGATGTATGGTGAGAGTAACGAACGACAACTCTGCTCGGAGATTGATATGTGGTGTGACGGATAATTACATATATCGGAAATCGTCGATTTAAAACCGGAAACGTCACAATAATGATTTCCTTGAAAGCCAGAAAATGAAATGCATCCTTTGCAACCTTGCAATCGTCAGGGGCAACATTTGGCACCAAGGTACAAGAATGATATTAGTTTGATCGAATAAAGATGAAATGGGTTAAAAACCGACTAAAACGAGTAAAGAGTTATCTTAAAGTTATACAACTACAGACAGGTGTGCCATAAATTAGATGGACACTGACGTGCAGTACCTTGTAAAAGTTTTACTAGAGTACAAATTTGACACAAGCCGTTTATGAATAAAATCATTTATTCCACTTCTGTTTGCTCTCGAAATGTGACCTGCACAAACACATTAAAATGAGTCATGCTCTGTGAAAAAGGGGCTTAATGCATCTGCGAAAAGTATTGACCAGGTCAGCCTGCGCAGTCCGCGCAGGCTGACCTGGGCCGAAACTTTTCGCTATACTGTCAATTTTCTATATGTCCAAGGACCAGTCTACGCCAGGTTTCAGTCGGCTGTTGGACAGAATCGGCTTTATGGATCCATAATCACGTGATGAGTTGCTTGATATCATGCATTCCGGAGATGCATTAAACCCCCTTTTGCCAGAGCCATAGCTCAAATATTTATACTCTCTTCCAAAGGTACATGCATGTAATAAGTTTATGCGGAAAATTTATATTTTACATCTATGTATAGTTATCGTTTACGAAAGTCACATTTTATATTACTGTCCACTGTAACAACACCTTACATGCAAAGCAATGCAGAGACTTCTTGACACAACCTTAACATGCAATGCCTTAATACTTTTTGAAATGTTCGAAATCAGATTTTTTCTACATCTGCATATTCAGGTATTAGTACGAAATTTGGTCCACATGTCTCACTGCTATTAGTAATAGTGATATGTTTTTCATTTGGAAATTCTACCAAAGATTCGTTAGTTAAAAGTGAAAGAGTGGGGTTTGTCCGAGTGCCATCATTAATCTATGCCTACTTTAACGTTACTTACGATTACGAACTTGACCTACAGAAAATATTTTTGTACCAACGTTTTGCAGAGGAAATGAATGAAGATGATTTTGCTTACAAAAGGTAATTCATGTACAGCCTAAATATATGCATAGCATATTTTTAAAGCTCTATGACTCTAAGAGTCCAATAAATACATAGATCTCTGGAGATCACATACATTACGAAAACATGTAAAAATAGAAAACCATGTAGATATTATTAAGCAAAACACCTAGGGCAAAAATAAGAAAGCCTTAATGAAATTAGCAATTATATAAACAAATGTCTCTCATGGCATATTTAACATTCACAATTGATGTAGTAACATTTAAGTTCCGGTCGTCAGGCAACCCGCTCCAATCCCAAAACCATATCCGGTCGCACCAAAGTTCTTTGCATAACAACCTGTAAAAGAATGGTAAGAGTCGTGTCTCATATTACAGATTTTTTCCCAATACTTTCTAGGTTACGGGTATCTTTCATACATAAAAAGTGTTTTATTGTCCTAGGCAAGTGTATCATATGTTTCATATCTTAGAATTAAGGAAATCAAACAGAGAATAAACGATACCAGTCTCCTACAATCTTTCTCGATAGAAAACGTTGACTTACAAACAGCCTAGTCAAACTGTTAAATAAGTTAAATAAAATTTTCAAGTCGATGGTAAAAACCCAAACATTGCTTTTTCAAAGTTAATTCTGGTAGAAAAGTATCTCGTTATCAGACAGTGTAGATCCAAGGTCAGACTGCATGTTCTGTGCAGCCTGATCTTGATCTACACTGTCCGCAATAGGTCCTTGAGTCGCGATCAGCAACCTTAGGGTTAGACTCTAAAGCCTATGCATCGACTAAGAGAATCTAGACCAGATTACGTTTCATAAAAAACTGGCAGGAATACTAAATTTAAAAAAAAAAGCTCAAAGAATTGGTTTGTGTACTCGTGTATACTGTCATTTTTCACATCCGTTTTCCCTTTTAAACTGTACAGACCATGAACTATTTGCTTTAACCAATCGGACATTGTGTTACTTTGAAATTTAGAAATGCCTGAGAATTAAACTAAGAAAGAATTTTATGATTGTTGTTGAATACAGCCCTTTACCTTGGACATTAGGACTGAAATGTTATTTCGAAATATTTTTTTAAACCACACATTCATTTTCTTTTCAGAGAGAGCTAACTTTGATTAACAACAGTATCTACTTAAGAAAACAGTGAGAATTAAGTACCTCTACAGTAGATTTCTTTCTCATGCCTACACAGACCAGATGCATCTAATTTCTTATTACACACTTTGCAACAGCAGCAGTTCTTGTGCCAAGGCTGAAAATGGTTTATACTTAGATCTTTAGACCTTTACAGCACAATAACGACTTTTAACGACCATGGGAAAGAAGCCTTTTGAAAACATTGTGCGAAAAGGCTGAGAATGCTTCTCCTTTTCACACAATGTTTTCTACCCTATCAAAGAAAAATTCCACCGTTTGGGCCACATTTGAATTATCGTCTGCAAATGTTTTCATTTTTGTCGTCTGGTAAAGAGTTAAGAGAAAAAGAAAAGGTACAAAATACAACACATCAAAGCTGAATATGAACAGCCCAGTTTGTAAACTTTTCAATAAGTCTCCAAATCTAGCTGATTAGCAATAATCATTCGTAAATCTAGATATGTTTCATTACCGTGAAAAAAAAAAAGGCACCAATCGTTAATTGCTGAAACAAATTTTAGCTGACGACGTAAAAAAATCAGAAAACATCCTGTTATGTGGACAATCAGAATGAACAAGGTTTAATATATAAGGAATGTTATATTGTAGTAACTTTCCTGGTGCTTGTTTTTAATTCGAACAGCGTGGAAACAATTGATATCGCGCGAGACCAAAGTTCGAGCGAGACGTCACAATTTTCTTACGCAGCGAGAAGCAAATACAACCATCGGGAAAGTTACTGCAGCATAATACTCCTCAACTTTAAACGACAATACTTTGCAGTTCTTGACATTTTATTCGTAAAATGGCAAACAAAATAAAACAAACAGTGGTGTAGTAGCTAGTAAAGTCATTTTTATGCCTGACGGATGAATGTCATAGCGTAAATTTTGACCAATCAGATCACAATACGTATGTTTTCCGCCCGTGAGTTACGTCATCAATACTATATTTGGAGCCGTATTTCACAGTGTGCAGATACGGTTTTTTTTTTGTCTTGTGTTATTTTATCCGCGTGCGACGCATGCATGTCAGCGAGAATATTTCCATGTATATATTAAATATTAAACGTGAAACTCTTGCTCTGAATAATTCTATGAATAATTTTCTTTGTACCACAATCTTTTTAACCCTGTCCCAAACGACAAATTTTGGACTGATCCAAATTGAAAGAGTTTGCAGACGACAATTTTAAATTTGATGAAAATGGCAGAAAGTTCACAAAAAGGGTAGAAAACACTGTGGGAAAAGGAGAAATTGCTCGTTACGAGCAATTTCTCCTTTTCCCATAGTGTTTTCAAAAGACTTGTACTGCAGACACGTGAAAACCAGGGCTTGTTTGGGAAAGGGTTAAAGACTAGCATAATAAATACCTTTAAAATACAAAACCGTAGAAATACTGGATAACAAGGATTTTGCATTTAAAAAGCTAATGACAGAAGTTAAATCGGGAAAATTAATCATGTAAAACAATATAGATCCTTACAGAAGTCATGCCGTTGACCTTTTCCATCTCGTATACAGTTCTACCACATCGACCACAAGCGTTTGGCCCGCCAAACGCTCCCCCAAAATGAGCATCTTTTGGTCTGTTACTGTTGTAAAAGCAAGAAACGCTTACTAGAAAAAATTGTTGTGCGATACATATTTGAGCCATGCTCTGTGAAAATGGGCTTAATGCATCTGCAAAAGGTATAGAGCTAGGGCAGCCTGTGCAGTCCGGGCAGGCTGACCTGGGTCGAAACCTTTTGCTCTAGGTCAATTTTCTGCATGTCAGAGGTCCAGTCTGCCTCATGACTCCGTCCTTTGTTAGACTAATCACATGTATGAATCCATAATATTGTGATTACTTGATCGGTATGATGGATCACTATAATCATTAAACCTCCTTTAGCCAGAGCATGGCTTATTTGCTAGAGACCGTTCAAACGCTTTCATAAACACACTGTGTTTGTCCTCATCTCAGGACTTATTGTATACAAATTTAAAGTACTCAACAGTAGTACTACAATATTTTTACTGTCACCAGCCAGACTTTTTAGGCAAACAGACATGTTTTGAATACCAGTCTTCTGAACTGCACTAGTCCTGACTTTCCTCAGAGATAATAATTATAAAAAAAAAACTTGAGGACAGGATTCAGTGTGCAAGTTTAAAAAAAAAGACCAAATATTTCACATTCTGCCAGGTGTGAAACAAACGATAACGAGAAAGGTATCATATATGCCATGCTCTGGCAAAAGGGGGCTTAATTCATCCCTGTGATACATTATACAAAGCAAGTCATCACATAATAACGAAATCACGACACCATTTTCATGAGGTAGAATAGTCATTGGACAGGCTGAAAAATTACTCAAAGCAAAAAGTTTCGACCCAGGTCAGCCTGCACTGGCTGCGCAGGCTGACATGGATCGATACGTTTTGAAGATGCATTAAGCCCCCTTTTCACAGAGCATGGGTCATATTTCTTTACAATTCTATAATGCCAGCTTACACGAAGCTATGAGAAGAATTCACTTACGTCATCTCCCCCTCGCCGTCCATGCTAAGAGCACCTGCTCCTTGACCGAAACCATAACCTTTGGGTCCGAATTTCTTTCCATGGCAACCTTTGCAGTAAATCAAGCCTTCATGCTCAGCGCATGTAGTACTATCTAGCATCTTGTTGCACGCACCTGTTATCGAAATAGAGGATCTTACATGAGTGTTTATGTATTATCATTTTTATCAAACGAGTTGACTAAAATTATACGACGCGAGCTTTGGCGAGCATCATATACATTTTAGTCAACGAGTTTGATAAAAATGATAATACATAAACACGAATGTGAGATTCTATTTATCTCACAAAACGAATGACAGACAAATGAGTATCCTGCATCATCGCCTTAGTCTATATATCGTTCACGGGTCCATGTTTACCGATGTAGTTCGGTTTGAAATATGTACATACTGAAGAAGATAGTTCTGCAAACATTTTCATCGAAATTAGAATAAAACAGCCATTTACAGAGGGAGTAAATCGAAATATTTTCACCTTTTTTAAATAACTTGTGTTGCATTTCTTGTTGTTATTGAATACGAAACTCATAACATTTTCTGCGTGTATGGGTCTTAGCAACAATGGCGCCATTTTCCCGAGAAATGGCGCAATAATACAAATTCCAGCACGCGCAGTGGTTGGTTTCGCCGGCTTCACGCGCTCATAACTACAAAAATAACCTCAACCGGGACAAAAAACAAAACGATAATACACTGTTGTATTATCAAAAATAAGTCATGGGTTTAATGCACTGCTGGGGGAGGTTTTATTTGTTGAAATCATTTTATACAATAAACACTATCAAATGCATGCTTCTATCAAGTATATTATTGTAGCTCTTTAACCCTTAAGCTGCTAATCGCGACCCACTGACCTTTTGCGGACAGTGTAGATCAAGATCAGACTGCACAGAACGTGCAGTCTGATCTTTGATCTACACTATCCGATACAGTATTTTCTTTCCGGTGAAATCCACTTTGAAACCGCAATGTTTGGGCCTTTAGTATTGAGTAGAAATTTTGCGTTTCATTTATTCAGCAGCTTAAGTGTTAATTAAAGCAACAGTTTGATTATCTAAATTTCGACCGCAGTCCGCGCAGGCTGACATGGATCGATAAAATGGTATAGAATGGATTTGATGGATCTATAATTATGTGATGAGTTGCTGGATATTTAATGCACTACGAAGATGGATCAAACCCCTTTTGTCAAAGCATGGTTCATTTATTTATCTCGATTTGCCAGGCATTTTTAATTGACACCCCGTCCCCGCACTAAGTATTCCTTCTTTACATCAGCAGAAATTAGTTCAAATATTACATATAGACTTTTAATCACTTCTTGTCGGATTGGACATGAATATGAGCCATGCTCTGTGAAATGGGGGCTTAATGCATCTGCGAAAAGTATCTACCCAGGTTAGCCTGCGCCGTCCGCGCAGGCTAACATGGGCCGAAACTTTTCTCTATTGGTCAATTTTCTATATGTTCAAGGACCAGTCTACCTCATGGTTAAGTCGGTTGTTAAAAAAAGTGACTATTATTGATCCATAATTATGTGATGGCTTGCTTGGTACCATGCATTACGGAGATGCATTAAGCCCCCATTTGCCAGAGCATAGCTCATATGTTTAGACTATAAAGGTTCAGCAATGAGTCAGCACCAGTGAAATGAGAACTGTTTACTCGACAGATGTAATAATAGCAATTTATTTCATGCTTTCAGGTAGGTTATCGAGAAATAGCGGTGAAAATATTTTTCGATATTACACGGGTACGACCAGTGAGAATACCGACCACGGGGAGTTTGTACTGATTTTTATGGAAGTGTCGACAAAAAAAGGCGTTAGAAGCATGAAATAAATAGAATATTTGTTTTTTTCGGTGAAAGATCGAAATTTATTTCATCGAGTGAACATCATCGGGTAATATTTTCACGAGTGGCTGCGCCACTCGTGAAAATATTACCGATGATGCGCCACTCGTGAAAATATTACCGATGATGTTCACTCGATGAAATAAATTTCGATCTTTCATCGAAAAAAAAAAAAAAAATCCTCTATGTATATCTTTGACGAGTCGATTTAAGCATACATACCACATTTAAAACAGAATTTATGCCATTTCTTTCCTCCCGCTAATTTTTCCTCAGCAGCGTACACGGCTTTACCACATAGAGGGCATTTGGCCTGTTCCGGTGGCTTGAACGGCATTGTTCGGCCTTCTTATTCAGCGATGTTAATCTGAAAAGAAAATGATAACACTAATGATGATGATGTGGTCGTTGACGATGATAATGATAATGATAATGATAATGCTGATGATGATGATATCAACGACGATCATTATGTGAATAATCCGTCCTTGTAGCAGAATATGAATGACCCAAGCTGTGTGAAAAGGGGGTTTAATGCACTTTCGTGATACACTATACAAAGCAAGTTATCACATAGGTATGGATCCATAAAATCCATTTAGTTTAACAATCGATTGGATCTGTAAGTAAAATGGTCCTTTGTCATGTTGAAAATTTACAAACAGTGAACAGTTTCGACTCATTATCAGCATAGATGCAGACTGCGCAGACTAACACGAGTTGATACTTTTATCAGATGCATTAAGCCACCTTTTCACAGAGCATGGCTCAGAAACAGCTATGACAGCAACAAGAACATCAACTACAATAACTGCTCTATTTTCTGTTGGCTTTACCCTATTTTTTCCCATGTCTTTACCTTACTTTTCACCATGTATTCATTTTTTCCCTTTTTCCTTCTCTTCTAACATTGTAAAAATGTCTAGAGCAGCAATGTTGTTTACGCTAAAAGTCTCTATATGTGACACTGACCTATACCGAAATAGATTTATGTCAATTTTTGTGGTTGATGACGAAAAACTCTGTAGTTTAAGTCAATAAAATATTCTGATTCTGATTCTGAATAATGGTCAAATTTAAACCACAAGTCATAATGATAGATACAAACCGAAACACGCGAAGAACTACTTTTTGTTTGCTACATTGCATTCTTTAATTGGTGACGAAGTAGAGATTGTTATCTTTCTTCTCTATGTTCCTAACCCCTATCCTGCTAATTAAGTTAAATGAAACTTTCAAGTCGATATTAAAAACCTGAATTATGTTACTTCAAACTTACTTTTTGGAGAAAAAAAAAATCTCCTTACCGGAAAGCGCAGATCAAAGATCAGACTGCACGTTCTGTGCAGTCTGATCTTGGTCTACACTGTCCACAAAAGGTCAGTGAGTCGTGCTTAGCAGCTTAAGGGTTAACCCTTTCCCAAACAAGCCCTGGTTTTCACGTGTCTGCAGTACAAGTCGTTTGAAAACACTGTGGGAAAAGGAGAAATTGCTCGTAACGAGCAATTTCTCCTTTTCCCACAGTGTTTTCTACCCTTTTTGAGACCTTTCTGCCATTTTCATCAAATTTAGAATTGTCGTCTGCAAACTCTTTCAATTTGGACAAGTCCAAAATTTGTCGTTTGGGAAAGGGCTGATATGTGGTTCGCAAGTCTTGATCATGGAAATATACTTTGAAGCATTTCCATAACCCTGTATATCTAATTGTCTGATTTTATAATAAAAGAAGAAAACCAACAGTAATACCGTTTTTCTTTCGTCAACAGTTATCAAAAGTTATACATCTTATTGAAAGTAATTTATTGCAAATTTGTTTAACTCTTTAGCAAACGACAAAAGTTTAGACTAGTCCAAATTGAAAGCTTTTGCAGACAACAAAATGGCCGTGACTGAAAACATTAAAATTGTTTTGGGAAGGGCGGAAAACATTTCGGGAGAAGGAGAAAATGATGGTTACCAGCAATGTTTTTGAAAAGGCTTCTTTCTCAGGGTCGTTAAAAGTCGGGATTGTGTGGTAAAGAATTAAACTTTATATTAAAGTTCACATTTATAGTGCAACAATTTCGAGTAATGATAGTATTTAGTACTTTTACATTAATATTTCTTATTATATAATCGTCATCAACAGCATTCCTAGTTCAGGTACTGCCATTATTGAAACAGAACTTACCACGACACTAAAATTAAAGCAATAACAAAGAGCATCAAAAATGCATAATTATTGCCACCATTAGCTTTATTCAAAATAAACAACAACAACAAAACAACAACAACAGCAACAAAAACCAAAACTGTGAACTTTTTTCTCGTGGTAGAAGCGTTATGATGAAACTCAATGGGAGTTTCATTAAGAAACGAAGGAAATGTGTCATTTAATAATCAGAGAAATGTCACATATATGCCGTTCTTTCTAAAATTTGTATCGTTCATATATATGTTGATCAATATATATCAACGGAGCTATTTTGTTTTGTCTGCATTCCTATCGACCATTCTTCATTCCTACTGTTTGTTTCGACGATGGTTATGTGGGAAAGCAGCCAGTGACTTGGAAAGAATATTGTGCGGAGTACTGGTAAAAAGAAACTCCAGGAAAGCATGGATATGTGCATTGGCCGCCGCGATATAACTGAAATAATGTTGAAAACGGCGTTAAACACCATACAATTAATCAATCAATCGTTCCTGCTGTTGCTTCTTTTGGTGTGGTTGTAATCCTTGCCTTCTGACGATGCAGAAATGAGGAAAGTAGAAAACTTGTCGGGGTTAACTAGTTGATGAATGCGCAACATGAATTATGGCTCGATGACAGCTGCTGCCGCCAGTCACATGGGAGTGCTCTTGGGGACGATGTGGTAGAGCCCTAAGCTAGCGCCGGTCAAATCAAGGAAAGACACAAGTAAAACATCTACTATTGTGATATGTTGGAATCATTGACTAAAGCGACAAAAATCATCATTCAAAGAAATTAAGAAAACGTCGTTTGGAAAGAAAAACTTAAGTATGTGGGAAACTGTTTACACCTATCCTCGGTATCTCCCTAAAATTACATAGCTATGTTTACATCGCAAAGCAATAAAGCATTAACGTATTCGTTGAAAGATATCTAGTACAGGTGTATGATAAGGAAAGCTTATAAGAAACGTTTAACCCTTTACCAAACGACAAAATTTTAGACTTGCCCAATTTGAAAGCTTTTGCAGACGAAAAAATAATTATGACTCAAAAATACAAATTTGCCAATGGAAGGATAGAAAACAATGTGGGAAATGGAGAAAATGCTGATTACCAGCATTTCCTCAGGTATATATCAAGATCAGACAGCACAGAACGTGCAAGTTGATCTAAGACCTGTACCGTCTGCTTGTTAGGCCAGGCCTATAGAAGAAAAAAGTCTTCAGTGGGTTATTTTTAGCCGACGAAAGGCACAGTTTAGGACCGGAAGTACATATTGTATGTGACTTTGATTCTGTACAGTGACGATCTGTCACGTGGTGTTAAAAATTGTGCTCACACGGTAAGTCAAGCTGGTGTTGTTTGATAAATGTAGTTATTACAAGTTGGCTTCTTTAAAAAAGAAGCCAGGAGAGGTCTGCATCAATGTTTTCAAATAGTTTATTGGCTTTTGATCTCAATATATTTTGGTGGATGTAAACAAACAAGTTAGGCATTAATGAATGAGAGAAAACATTTTTTTTTTCAATCTTGCTGGTGTTAAGGCACAAAACAGTACATGTTCCACATTCTTATAATATTCTAGGAATTGTAGGCCATATGCTATTAACAATCTCAGAAATGCATTTTTTTTTTTTTTCCAAAATTCAAGGACACAAAACTGAAGATGATGATCCAGTTTTGCTCATTTTCAAAAGTAACAAACCTCTGATGAATGTTTGTAATGTGTGCTCAGATAAGCCAAAATATTTTTAGAAAGGAGAAATCGTTCAATTAAAATTTGATACAATAGGCTAATTCCACTGAATAGGCAAGAATCTTACCTGATGACAATAAATAAAGGTGGCCTATACATAATACTAGTACCAGACATGTTAAAAATAAATGTAACATTTTTTAATCATTTAACAAAAAATTTAAGAAAGTAGATAAATGGGCCATGCTCTGAGAAAAGGGCGCTTAATGCATCTGCAAAAAAGTATCGATCCATGTCAGCCTGCGCAATCCGCCCAAAACCAAAGGACCACGGAGTCTTTTGCGGTGTGCAGTACGTAGAGCGAAGAGGCACGACTTTTTTTCCGCTCATAAGTTGATTTTCGCGGGATTCTCGCAATCCCGCATAATAGAAGCAACTCTGTGTGTTATTTCATCAAATCCATATCATTATAAATCCATAGAATTTTTGTATAAAACTGAGAAAAATGCGACAGTCTAGTCAGTTTTGAAAAATAAAACTTGAAAACATACTGATCAACCTATTTATATCTATTTGTGGGGTACGAGTTCTCCAGAGAACTCGTGCTCTCGAGATTAGGGTACGACTTCTCCAGGGTACGAATTCTCCAGATAGTATCAAGTCACGTGATCTTTTCCCGCGGTGTTCTTTCTCTTTTTTTAACGAATTTTTTCTTCTCTTTGCTTAGATTTATTTGTTTAATGCAAAATTGCAATTATTGGAGAGATCATTTACAGTCAATACAGTATAATAAATCTTTTTAGAAATCCGTCACATGTATATAAAAAAAAAAACGTTTATTTCCTATTTCAGTTTTTTGATTTCGGTTTGTTTATAAAACCATGACGAAATAGACTGTGTATCAGAACAATTTCGCAAAAACAAATGGATTTAGACAGCGATTTCTGTGGCAGTCTGCCTTTTAAACTCACCACTGATGGAGAGGTCTGATGACCTCTCCAATAAACTATTCGTATCCAGTTATTTGTTTGTTATGTATAGCCCATATCAGGAACACGTATGTGCGCTGTGAACCTTTCTTTGAGCAACGAGATGCTTTGATCTCTTGACCGTATCAAAAGTAACAATGATTTTGCCCCAAAACAATACTATTTTCACTCGATTACTCGGCGTTAAAAACCTGTTTTTTCAACAGATCATTAATGTACAAACAATTTCTTTATTCATACTTTTGTGAAAACATCTCAAAGTTTGGTAACAAAGTCGACTGCAATATTCCTTATCCTTATACTTTATGAGATGTAAATGTAGTGTAGTGGTGTATCCCACAGACAGATATGAATGCATAGCTCGTGTTTGTATAAGGTGTCGCACCACTGCGAGATTGCTTCCGGGTACCACTGCGAGATTGCTTCCGGGTCGTAGTATCAAAAGTAGTCCGATGTGAAATTCTGTAGTAGAACTTTTGTTGCACTGTTTCATGGAGCTGAGAGGGCTTGGTGGTATATAATTTAGATTTGCTTCAAATTTAGGTAGTGGGGGACCATTTAGATGTGATTTTATCATATATTGATTGGACTATTTTATGTCAGTAGAGGACCAAAAATTGGGCTCATGGCCTTGAACAGGCATTTTTGAGAGGACAATTTCTATGGTGCCTGTATTGTTTTATATGCATTTTTTTTTTTTTTTTTTTTTGAAGGACTGTGACTGTACTTTTGAGAGCAAGAGATGGTAAAGCCAAAGTTTTGCCATTAAGCGATTTGTGAAGCTTCAAAGATGGTCAACTTCACTCTATTTTTAATATGGCAAAAAACCAGTGGTGTGACACCATAAGGGGACACTCAAACTACCTCGCTATATAGCTAGCTTTTGTAGCGCGTGGTGGAGCGTTCGTTTTTGGACCTAAAGGTCCTGGGTTCAATTCCTGCCCTTGAAGGTTATCTATTAGAACTGTTACATAATACCACCCTTGAAATTGTAACATTATGGTTTATATTCCTGTTCGAGAGAGTTCATCTCATTTATTTGGTTTTTCTAGGGTTAAGAATACCATAAAGATAAAGCTTACTAAAGTGCGCGAATTACTTGCCGTTCCCATCTCAGAATTACGCACGTAAAACGCAACACAAGTTTTTACACTGCAAAGGTAATCAAAATACCACAGCCACAAGAGATCTGCGCAGATGATAACGCATTTTGCTGTTAGTGAAAAAGCCTGCACGCTAAATTTAACAATGCAATCAAATGTCGTTCTTGCCAAAGTATCAAAAAAGATGTCAGACAGTGTAGACCCTAGTGCAGACTTACATGAATGGCAAAGTCTTGTCTTTATCTTTACTATTCGCAGGCTGAGTTTAAGAGCTCTGTG
Organism: Tridacna gigas; assembly: GCA_945859785.2. Classification (NCBI taxonomy): domain Eukaryota; kingdom Metazoa; phylum Mollusca; class Bivalvia; order Cardiida; family Cardiidae; genus Tridacna; species Tridacna gigas. Next base: position 55,726,353 of record OX244038.2, read on the forward strand.
AAAAGGGGGTTTAATGCATCTGCAAAAAGTATCGAACCAGGTCAGCCTGCACAGACTGGGCAGGCTGACCTGGTTCGATACTTTTTGCCGAATCTTTTTGCTAATGGTTAATTTTCTGCATGGTTAAGGAACAGTGTAGCTCCAGATTCAGTCAGTTGTTATACAAAATGGATTTCATGGATCCATAGTTATGTCATGACTTACCAGGTATCATGCCTCACGCATATGTATTTAACCCCCTTTTGCCATTGCACCGCTCATATGCACAGAACGTGCATTCTGATCTTGGATCTACACTCGTCCGATAAGGAGACATCTTTTCTCCAGAAATGTCTTTGAAATAGGAAAATTTGGGGTTTTTACTATCGGCTTGAAAGTTTCATCATTTCTTTTGTTTAGCAGGATAGGGGTTAAAACTCTGTAGCGGAAACGGGATTCTGTATCCTTCTTAAACACGCGTTCGAAACCGCAAATACAAACTTAGCTCACAAAACCGCAATATCAAGCATCATTATATAGTTGAATAGAACATTCCTTCGCGTGAGCATTTTTGGAGTGCATGGTAGTAATTTCCTTATCCTTCCTATCATAGACAGATGCCGTAATTTGAGGCATATCTAATTTGTCGTCTGCAAATCCTTTCAGATTGGACAAGCACAAAATTTTGTTGCATGATATCAATCAAGCCATAATATAATTATAGATCTATTATAGCCACGTGTTTTTTTTTTTTTAAATAACCGACTTAATCATGAGGTAGACTGGTCCTTGAACATATAGAAAATTGACCAATAGTGAAAAGTTTCGGCCCGGGTAAGCGTTCGCGGACTATAGGTAGATACTTTCGCAGATGCATCAAGCCCCCTTTAAGTTATCTCTCTCTCTCTCTCTCTCTCTCTCTCTCTATATATATATATATATATACATGTGTATATGTATATATATATATATATATATTGCAAAAAGAAGAATAATACCGGAACAAGAAAATATATAATAAAAGAGAAATGACACTACAAATAGTTTTTAACGTGCCAACCGGTTTCGCTTTCGCTCATCAGGGCAACGCTTTAATGAAACATCGTAACTAACGTCATTTTGACGTCATAGAACAACGGTTAAATACAGTTCAATTTTGGACGAAAAATGTTTATGAAATATTTTTCCTTTGATACTCTAGATGAAACGTCGGGTGATTTGCATTTAAAAAATGGCAAAATTGAAAATTTTGGATCTGTTTTACAACAACTATCTAAATGAGAACTCAATGGTATTTGTCTTGTTGAAGGGTCCCTAATCTGTTGATTATGTATTGTAATTCTATTTCTAAGTTTATCACCTGTTTGACCAATATAAAACTCTTGGCAGCCATTGCATACTAAAAGGTACAAACAGTTAGAAACTTTACAATCCATATCTTCTTTAACAGTAAAAGTTTTATCCTTGATTTTAAATTCAGTTCCTTCGATAATATGTTTACAGAGTCCACAGCGGGACTCATTGCATTTTTTCACAGAAGATTTTGAAGTTTTGTCTTTGAATTCTGATTTAATCAAAATCTGTTTAAGATTTGGAAGTTGTCTCTTACCTTTAATTAATTTGGTATTACTTAGTATTTGTGACATTTTTCGATCATTTTCCAAAATTTCAAAATTATTCTTAATAATTCCAAATAACTCTCTGTTTTTAGGATTAAATGTCGAAATATATGCCATTATATTGTCATCATGTTTAACCTTTACCTGTAAGAGAGTATGTCTTGGAATATTAAGAGCTTTATTTATACCTGCTAAGATTACTGCTTTAGGGTATTTTCTTTCAATTAAAATGTTTTCAAGTTCACGTAATCTTAACTGTAGAATTTTTCTGTCAGATACTATTGTGCAGATCCTTCGCGCTAGGGAGAACGGAATGTTGACCTTGTTATGTTTTGGGTGACATGACCTGAAATTCAAATATTGCTTAGAATCTGTAATTTTGAAATAAATATCAGTGACAATTGTACAACCATTTTTTATCACTAACACGTCTAGAAAAGGCATTTTATTTGAGTTCATATCCATCTTAAATTCTATATCTTTATGTAACGAGTTAAGTATGTCATTAAAGACAGATAAATCATTACTTGATTTTGTCCAAAAAATAAAACAATCATCAAGGTATCTTTTCCATTGTTTGCATATATAATCTGAAAAGTTTTCGTCTTTGAGTTCTTTTATATTTTCATATAGTATCTCTTCTAAATATCCTAAAACTAAAGTTGCATATGTTGGGGGAACTTTTGTTCCCATGGCCGTTCCTTTACACTGATTGAAAAATGCGGAATTAAAGGAAAAATTGTTATTTTCTAGTACTATTTTCAAACCTTCCAATATGAAAGTTTGGTCAAATCTGTTATGAATAAGATCTGGATATCTTTTCATCCAATAAGAAATTGCTTCATATCCTAAGCTGTGTGGAATATTTGTATACAAACTAACAACATCAAATGACACTAAAATTGTGTTAATAGGAACTGTTTCTGGTAGAAAATTAAGAAAATCTATGTCATCTCTGAGATAGCTTTGGACCTTACTTACAAAAGGTTTTAAAAGTTTATCTAAAAAACAACTTAATCGACTAGTTTCACAGTTAGGTCCTGCCACAATTGGTCTCATTTGAAGATCCATTGGATCTAAACTTTCAATATACTCTTCATTAATAATGTCACAAATATTTTGAATTATTTTGCTTTTATGAATTTTTGGAAGACCGTAAAATGTACTAGTCTTGTAATCAAACTTTAATAAATAATCTGCTTCTTGTTTAGTGATAGTGTTATTTTTGTAAATCAACATTTTGATAGAGTCAAATATCTGTGTTGTATTAGCATGTGGAATAGGTTTATAACAGGAGATATCAGAGAGCATTTCTGTGATTTTATTTTTATAAAAATATTTATTCATCATTACTATTCCACCTCCTTTGTCAGCTTCTTTTATAATAATAGAAGAATCATCTGCTAGTGATTTTATAGACTTTCTTTGATTAAGGGATATGTTATGTTTTACAGGGTTGGTATTATTCAAAACATTAAAGCATAGTGACTTGGTAGTAGAAATATATTCATCTAATTTTTTATTTCTCCCGGAAGGAGGATTAAAAGAAGATTTGTTTCTCAGTAAACTATCATTACATTCTACGTTTTGTGAAAAGTATTCTTGTAATCTAAGTTTTCTAAAAAAAATCATTTAAATCAATTTCAAGTTCACATGGATTATTTTTTAAAGGTGTGGGTGTGAATTTTAGACCCATCAACAAGACATTCTTTTCATTGTTTGTTAATTTCCGATTAGAAAGATTGTAAATTTTTGTAGATTTTGTAAATGTTTCAGCTAGATTTTCATTCTTTATAACTGGCTGTAAAAGTTGTGGTCTGCCTCTAGAAAAGAAGAAGACTCCCTATCGACCACCTCCATGTCATTATTATTGTTAGAAATATTGTTCCACCGTCGGCTGGGGTTGAATTTGTTATTCTTTCTGTAATTGTGATTGCCTGTTCTTCTCTTGTTATCGTATCTTCATCTAGTATTCGAATAACCATTTTCTGGATGTTTTGGCTCAGTTTTCAAACTTGTTAAAAGTTGATGTAATAAAGACTCCAGTGTATCTCTTGATTTTCCTTCTCGCTCTGTACGCCTGGGAAAGGTTTTCACTGCATCTGCATAAGTATATGGCTGCTTTCTTACGGTTGGTGCGAGATAATTTTTGCCTTTTTTGAAAAATGGATTTGAGCCATCGTAATTTCTAACGAAGTTTTCCTCGTATTCCCGAAGCCATTTTGCATTATTTTCCCATCTTTTGTGTGAAATTTCTTCATTTCTTTTAACGTGTCTTTGCCAAAGATCTACTAAAAAAGCTGCAGCTTGTCCTGAACATTTTGATTGTATCAAATCAATCATTTCTTGATCTAATCTTCTTGTTTGTTCTTCAAAAGAGGTAGATTTTAACTTCCCCATTTCAATTTCCATTCTAAAGTCGTGAATGACAGCTCTTTCTCTCAGAATTCTTTGATCTTCTGTTTCGTTTTTAATTTCATACTTTTGGAATTTCCGTGGTATAATGGCGGGGGATGCTTCTATCCACTTTTCATAGAAACATAAGTTTCCACTATTTCTTACTTTTCGCCAATACGCATCTTTTCTCGAATTCAATTTTCTTTCCCAAATGGCTGCAATTCTTGACTTAACACGCATAGCCTCAGCTTCAAAAAATCTGTTTTCATTTTCTTGGTGTAATTGACCAATATTGTGTTCGTGGTTACCATCTAAAAATTTTTTGTCTATGTCCTTAATAACTTTTGTAAGTTCCGAAACAGCTGTATTTGTTTGTGCTGGGGATAAACGAGAATTTGTTTCCTTAACAGCTTTAGTTAAATCTTGTATTGCCGAAAGAATTAACGATAACTTAGCACTTATCTCAGACAACTGTCCATTCTCTGTTTCCATCTGAATTGATTCAGTTGATACCGACGGGGAGGACTCCGAACTGCTGTTTTCAATTTTGGCCCTTTTAGGGCTCGCTGGACCCATTGTAATGTCTCTTATTCCAGTAATAAATATATGTTGCAAAAAGAAGAATAATACCGGAACAAGAAAATATATAATAAAAGAGAAATGACACTACAAATAGTTTTTAACGTGCCAACCGGTTTCGCTTTCGCTCATCAGGGCAACGCTTTAGTGAAACATCGTAACTAACGTCATTTTGACGTCATAGAACAACGGTTAAATACAGTTCAATTTTGGACGAAAAATGTTTATGAAATATTTTTCCTTTGATACTCTAGATGAAACGTCGGGTGATTTGCATTTAAAAAATGGCAAAATTGAAAATTTTGGATCTGTTTTACAACAACTATCTAAATGAGAACTCAATGGTTTTGTCTTGTTGAAGGGTCCCTAATCTGTTGATTATGTATTGTAATTCTATTTCTAAGTTTATCGCCTGTTTGACCAATATAAAACTCTTGGCAGCCATTGCATACTAAAAGGTACAAACAGTTAGAAACTTTACAATCCATATCTTCTTTAACAGTAAAAGTTTTATCCTTGATTTTAAATTCAGTTCCTTCCATAATATGTTTACAGAGTCCACAGCGGGACTCACTGCATTTCTTCACAGAAGATTTTGAAGTTTTGTCTTTGAATTCTGATTTAATCAAAATCTGTTTAAGATTTGGAAGTTGTCTCTTACCTTTAATTAATTTGGTATTACTTAGTATTTGTGACATTTTTCGATCATTTTCCAAAATTTCAAAATTATTCTTAATAATTCCAAATAACTCTCTGTTTTTAGGATTAAATGTCGAAATATATGCCATTATATTGTCATCATGTTTAACCTTTACCTGTAAGAGAGTATGTCTTGGAATATTAAGAGCTTTATTTATACCTGCTAAGATTACTGCTTTAGGGTATTTTCTTTCAATTAAAATGTTTTCAAGTTCACGTAATCTTAACTGTAGAATTTTTCTGTCAGATACTATTGTGCAGATCCTTCGCGCTAGGGAGAACGGAATGTTGACCTTGTTATGTTTTGGGTGACATGACCTGAAATTCAAATATTGCTTAGAATCTGTAATTTTGAAATAAATATCAGTGACAATTGTACAACCATTTTTTATCACTAACACGTCTAGAAAAGGCATTTTATTTGAGTTCATATCCATCTTAAATTCTATATCTTTATGTAACGAGTTAAGTATGTCATTAAAGACAGATAAATCATTACTTGATTTTGTCCAAAAAATAAAACAATCATCAAGATATCTTTTCCATTGTTTGCATATATAATCTGAAAAGTTTTCGTCTTTGAGTTCTTTTATATTTTCATATAGTATCTCTTCTAAATATCCTAAAACTAAAGTTGCATATGTTGGGGGAACTTTTGTTCCCATGGCCGTTCCTTTACACTGATTGAAAAATGCGGAATTAAAGGAAAAATTGTTATTTTCTAGTACTATTTTCAAACCTTCCAATATGAAAGTTTGGTCAAATCTGTTATGAATAAGATCTGGATATCTTTTCATCCAATAAGAAATTGCTTCATATCCTAAGCTGTGTGGAATATTTGTATACAAACTAACAACATCAAATGACACTAAAATTGTGTTAATAGGAACTGTTTCTGGTAGAAAATTAAGAAAATCTATGTCATCTCTGAGATAGCTTTGGACCTTACTTACAAAAGGTTTTAAAAGTTTATCTAAAAAACAACTTAATCGACTAGTTTCACAGTTAGGTCCTGCCACAATTGGTCTCATTTGAAGATCCATTGGATCTAAACTTTCAATATACTCTTCATTAATAATGTCACAAATATTTTGAATTATTTTGCTTTTATGAATTTTTGGAAGACCGTAAAATGTACTAGTCTTGTAATCAAACTTTAATAAATAATCTGCTTCTTGTTTAGTGATAGTGTTATTTTTGTAAATCAACATTTTGATAGAGTCAAATATCTGTGTTGTATTAGCATGTGGAATAGGTTTATAACAGGAGATATCAGAGAGCATTTCTGTGATTTTATTTTTATAAAAATATTTATTCATCATTACTATTCCACCTCCTTTGTCAGCTTCTTTTATAATAATAGAAGAATCATCTGCTAGTGATTTTATAGACTTTCTTTGATTAAGGGATATGTTATGTTTTACAGGGTTGGTATTATTCAAAACATTAAAGCATAGTGACTTGGTAGTAGAAATATATTCATCTAATTTTTTATTTCTCCCGGAAGGAGGATTAAAAGAAGATTTGTTTCTCAGTAAACTATCATTACATTCTACGTTTTGTGAAAAGTATTCTTGTAATCTAAGTTTTCTAAAAAAAATCATTTAAATCAATTTCAAGTTCACATGGATTATTTTTTAAAGGTGTGGGTGTGAATTTTAGACCCATCAACAAGACATTCTTTTCATTGTTTGTTAATTTCCGATTAGAAAGATTGTAAATTTTTGTAGATTTTGTAAATGTTTCAGCTAGATTTTCATTCTTTATAACTGGCTGTAAAAGTTGTGGTCTGCCTCTAGAAAAGAAGAAGACTCCCTATCGACCACCTCCATGTCATTATTATTGTTAGAAATATTGTTCCACCGTCGGCTGGGGTTGAATTTGTTATTCTTTCTGTAATTGTGATTGCCTGTTCTTCTCTTGTTATCGTATCTTCATCTAGTATTCGAATAACCATTTTCTGGATGTTTTGGCTCAGTTTTCAAACTTGTTAAAAGTTGATGTAATAAAGACTCCAGTGTATCTCTTGATTTTCCTTCTCGCTCTGTACGCCTGGGAAAGGTTTTCACTGCATCTGCATAAGTATATGGCTGCTTTCTTACGGTTGGTGCGAGATAATTTTTGCCTTTTTTGAAAAATGGATTTGAGCCATCGTAATTTCTAACGAAGTTTTCCTCGTATTCCCGAAGCCATTTTGCATTATTTTCCCATCTTTTGTGTGAAATTTCTTCATTTCTTTTAACGTGTCTTTGCCAAAGATCTACTAAAAAAGCTGCAGCTTGTCCTGAACATTTTGATTGTATCAAATCAATCATTTCTTGATCTAATCTTCTTGTTTGTTCTTCAAAAGAGGTAGATTTTAACTTCCCCATTTCAATTTCCATTCTAAAGTCGTGAATGACAGCTCTTTCTCTCAGAATTCTTTGATCTTCTGTTTCGTTTTTAATTTCATACTTTTGGAATTTCCGTGGTATAATGGCGGGGGATGCTTCTATCCACTTTTCATAGAAACATAAGTTTCCACTATTTCTTACTTTTCGCCAATACGCATCTTTTCTCGAATTCAATTTTCTTTCCCAAATGGCTGCAATTCTTGACTTAACACGCATAGCCTCAGCTTCAAAAAATCTGTTTTCATTTTCTTGGTGTAATTGACCAATATTGTGTTCGTGGTTACCATCTAAAAATTTTTTGTCTATGTCCTTAATAACTTTTGTAAGTTCCGAAACAGCTGTATTTGTTTGTGCTGGGGATAAACGAGAATTTGTTTCCTTAACAGCTTTAGTTAAATCTTGTATTGCCGAAAGAATTAACGATAACTTAGCACTTATCTCAGACAACTGTCCATTCTCTGTTTCCATCTGAATTGATTCAGTTGATACCGACGGGGAGGACTCCGAACTGCTGTTTTCAATTTTGGCCCTTTTAGGGCTCGCTGGACCCATTGTAATGTCTCTTATTCCAGTAATAAATATATGTTGCAAAAAGAAGAATAATACCGGAACAAGAAAATATATAATAAAAGAGAAATGACACTACAAATAGTTTTTAACGTGCCAACCGGTTTCGCTTTCGCTCATCAGGGCAACGCTTTAGTGAAACATCGTAACTAACGTCATTTTGACGTCATAGAACAACGGTTAAATACAGTTCAATTTTGGACGAAAAATGTTTATGAAATATTTTTCCTTTGATACTCTAGATGAAACGTCGGGTGATTTGCATTTAAAAAATGGCAAAATTGAAAATTTTGGATCTGTTTTACAACAACTATCTAAATGAGAACTCAATGGTTTTGTCTTGTTGAAGGGTCCCTAATCTGTTGATTATGTATTGTAATTCTATTTCTAAGTTTATCGCCTGTTTGACCAATATAAAACTCTTGGCAGCCATTGCATACTAAAAGGTACAAACAGTTAGAAACTTTACAATCCATATCTTCTTTAACAGTAAAAGTTTTATCCTTGATTTTAAATTCAGTTCCTTCCATAATATGTTTACAGAGTCCACAGCGGGACTCACTGCATTTCTTCACAGAAGATTTTGAAGTTTTGTCTTTGAATTCTGATTTAATCAAAATCTGTTTAAGATTTGGAAGTTGTCTCTTACCTTTAATTAATTTGGTATTACTTAGTATTTGTGACATTTTTCGATCATTTTCCAAAATTTCAAAATTATTCTTAATAATTCCAAATAACTCTCTGTTTTTAGGATTAAATGTCGAAATATATGCCATTATATTGTCATCATGTTTAACCTTTACCTGTAAGAGAGTATGTCTTGGAATATTAAGAGCTTTATTTATACCTGCTAAGATTACTGCTTTAGGGTATTTTCTTTCAATTAAAATGTTTTCAAGTTCACGTAATCTTAACTGTAGAATTTTTCTGTCAGATACTATTGTGCAGATCCTTCGCGCTAGGGAGAACGGAATGTTGACCTTGTTATGTTTTGGGTGACATGACCTGAAATTCAAATATTGCTTAGAATCTGTAATTTTGAAATAAATATCAGTGACAATTGTACAACCATTTTTTATCACTAACACGTCTAGAAAAGGCATTTTATTTGAGTTCATATCCATCTTAAATTCTATATCTTTATGTAACGAGTTAAGTATGTCATTAAAGACAGATAAATCATTACTTGATTTTGTCCAAAAAATAAAACAATCATCAAGATATCTTTTCCATTGTTTGCATATATAATCTGAAAAGTTTTCGTCTTTGAGTTCTTTTATATTTTCATATAGTATCTCTTCTAAATATCCTAAAACTAAAGTTGCATATGTTGGGGGAACTTTTGTTCCCATGGCCGTTCCTTTACACTGATTGAAAAATGCGGAATTAAAGGAAAAATTGTTATTTTCTAGTACTATTTTCAAACCTTCCAATATGAAAGTTTGGTCAAATCTGTTATGAATAAGATCTGGATATCTTTTCATCCAATAAGAAATTGCTTCATATCCTAAGCTGTGTGGAATATTTGTATACAAACTAACAACATCAAATGACACTAAAATTGTGTTAATAGGAACTGTTTCTGGTAGAAAATTAAGAAAATCTATGTCATCTCTGAGATAGCTTTGGACCTTACTTACAAAAGGTTTTAAAAGTTTATCTAAAAAACAACTTAATCGACTAGTTTCACAGTTAGGTCCTGCCACAATTGGTCTCATTTGAAGATCCATTGGATCTAAACTTTCAATATACTCTTCATTAATAATGTCACAAATATTTTGAATTATTTTGCTTTTATGAATTTTTGGAAGACCGTAAAATGTACTAGTCTTGTAATCAAACTTTAATAAATAATCTGCTTCTTGTTTAGTGATAGTGTTATTTTTGTAAATCAACATTCCAAAAGTATGAAATTAAAAACGAAACAGAAGATCAAAGAATTCTGAGAGAAAGAGCTGTCATTCACGACTTTAGAATGGAAATTGAAATGGGGAAGTTAAAATCTACCTCTTTTGAAGAACAAACAAGAAGATTAGATCAAGAAATGATTGATTTGATACAATCAAAATGTTCAGGACAAGCTGCAGCTTTTTTAGTAGATCTTTGGCAAAGACACGTTAAAAGAAATGAAGAAATTTCACACAAAAGATGGGAAAATAATGCAAAATGGCTTCGGGAATACGAGGAAAACTTCGTTAGAAATTACGATGGCTCAAATCCATTTTTCAAAAAAGGCAAAAATTATCTCGCACCAACCGTAAGAAAGCAGCCATATACTTATGCAGATGCAGTGAAAACCTTTCCCAGGCGTACAGAGCGAGAAGGAAAATCAAGAGATACACTGGAGTCTTTATTACATCAACTTTTAACAAGTTTGAAAACTGAGCCAAAACATCCAGAAAATGGTTATTCGAATACTAGATGGAGATACGATAACAAGAGAAGAACAGGCAATCACAATTACAGAAAGAATAACAAATTCAACCCCAGCCGACGGTGGAACAATATTTC